>OY288265.1:78989424-81389424 GCA_958450335.1 Hibiscus tridactylites | reverse complement strand
CTTCGTAAAATATGAGTTCATTAAATATCAAGCAAATCAACGATTCTTTTAATCTTTCAAAGGTATAGTTCTTTGACATATGCAAATGCTATTTTTGGTTTCAAGGGGTGAGATGACTTAGGGAATGAGTGTGTTTTCGAAGATTGACTTTTTTCGAGTGAGACATGATTCTCAAATGTTCAATGGTTTCCTAAAACATGATCAAGTGATCTTACAACTTCGTGCGCGACTTTTGGAATTGTCTACTGACATGATTTCTTGTGAATGCTTTCAGGGTGAGTAGAACTTTATCAAACATTTGGGGGATCGCTTCTCATGTGTCAGCCATGCAAATTTGATTTCTATTATTTGAGCCGCCTTTTCAGGTTTTCAACTCGAACCTCTCATTGGTCTCAAGAAGCCCTTTGTGAGTTTTCATCTTGGACCCTCATTTTATTTTTTTTCCTTTTTTATTATCCTATCATGCATGAGAGGTTTAGTAATCTTCTGAAAATAAAAGAATTAACACCAATTCTAAAGATAATCTCTTTAACTCAAATATTCATGTATGATCAAATATGGACTTTATAGGCACGTAATGTAGGCTATGGCTCAGGGTTATGAAAGAAAAGGTATCTAGGGTCAAACGAGTGTTTAAGGGTGAATAAACCAATAATCAATCATTTCTGACGGAATCTAATCCGCACTTTGCTCAACTTGAATCTGCTTTCTCATGTTTTTGGTTTCTTTTTCTTGGATCGCTCTAGACTGTCCATTTTTAGGTTTTCACCCTAGAGTTCATTTCCTTCATTTTACTTTCATCTTTGAGGATTCATAACCTTCCATAAATATTGGATTTGGAACTTCGAACAATGTTGTGTTATATAACTCAGCTAGACTCAAGAAAGTTTTTTTTACGAGGAACTCTAAATTTGTGATTCTCGTTCTGTTCACTTCATGTTTTTTTCCTTTTTTTCTTTTTTTTCATGAATAAATTTAGAAATTTTTTGATTTGAGTACAAGTCACCTCTTGTAGCTGAAACATGTCTTCTTGTTCTTCACCCTTAATTTATAAGGCCTCGTCCTTCTGGTGCAATCATAATCGACTCATGTGAGCAAATTTTCCTCACTTTTTCCTTTAATGTTGAGGGTGATCCTTGATTAGGGTTTATACCAAAGAAAAAAAATACACTAGGCTTAAAGGGGGACAACAATGGATAATTTTTTTGTAGAAGGGAAAATGAAGGAATGCCATTCATCATTTCATACATAGATATCTTCATAAAAGAGTTATCCTTAGAAGAATCAATATTCAGAGTTCACTCATTTTTCATAGAATCATCAAATACAACTAATGCATGATAGTCTAATCTTTCTTCTTTTTTTCTTTTTTTTTCTTTTTGCTTCTTACATGACCCAACAGTTTGGGCTTACTCACAAAATCAATATGGAATGCCTCACTTTGTCTTATTGCTGGAAGATTCATACACCGATAAATATCTTTGAATTTCATGTCTTCAAGGTGTATGAAAGAAAGAGAAATTGGTTTTATGCCTAAGAAGGCGAATGTGTAATTTAGAAGTCGTAGATGTGAAAGACCATTCTATCGTCAAAGTGGACCTTTGAAGTCTATCATGAATGAATTTCAAGTGAAAAGATCAAGAGATCCACGTTTTGATTTTGACTGGAAGAGGGTTTAAATCTTGTCATATGTCAAAGGTCTATAACCTCGATTCTTATAAGAATATTTAATTTATTTGATTTTCAAAGAACTTCAAATTTTATAAATGTGTTTCATTGCTCATAGCCTAAAAAAGGTAACATTTATTGAATGAAAACGTCATACAACTAACATCAGAAGAGAAAAAAACAATTTCAAATAAGAGAAAAACAACTATGTGCAAGGGCAACTTAAATTTCAGGATGGGAAATGAATGATTTCTTCTCAGTGTTTTCCAACCGATCAGGTTCAATTCGACGCATAAACATTATTCTCATCAGAATCACATGGTAAGGTGGACGTTTGGACAACTTGTGCCATCATATTTCTCAAATTCTGGCACTTTAAATTTTGGGGGCAAAATCAAATCAGGGACCAAGCTTAGCTCCCTCACATCAGTTCCACTGAAGGCATCAATACCTTTCATAGCTTTGATTCTTTCTTCTAAGTATTTGAACTGGTCGTCAACTATGCCAGAAAATTTAGGTTGTCCTTTCTTCATTTTTTCCAACTAGCCAAGGTCGTCAAAATTTGGGACTTCTAGTTTGATTGGGCTTGCCCACATGTTTGAACCTGAAGTACCATGCAGATTGGTTTGGTTATGAACATTATATTGTAGTCCACCATCAAAAAACACAAACCGAGGATGTGCTTCTTTTGATCCAAAAGGTAAAGATGATGAATCTTCCTCATAAACTTCGCGAGCTTTTCCTTTTTCAGCACTTGTTGCTTTGGATAATAACTGTGACAACTTATCTTCTATTTTGCTCAAAAGATTCTCTTGACTTTTTTCTATGTCCTCTCTTAAGCTCTTCAAATCCTGAGTAACTTGATCATGGAACTTCTCTAGTTTCTGAATCCTTTCTTCCATTCTTCTAGACTTGAAACGTGTGAAATGTGGATGTTCAATTTGACCGTCCTTCGTTTCCAGGATCACTAATATTAAACCCCCATAAATTAACATTTTAATTTTTGATGCACAACATTCATGACTAAAAGCAAAATGCGATGATGAATGCAATATGAATATAAACTAGTGTTGGCTCGAAAATTGGTCGCAAAAAAGAAGAGATCTTTATTATTCAAATCCTAAAAAACAAATGTTGAAGGAAAAAAAACTAACAATGTTTTATTAAAAGAATAAATAATCACTCAAAGATAATGATGAGCTATATCTCCTATCTTTTTAATCTCTCTAAAAAAACGAGCCAGCTAGTTCTTGTAATGCAATGTGGGACCACGCCAAAGTCTCAATGCTTCGGCTTCATTGGCTAGGCTTGTGAACTTCTTAGCCACCTTTCGAATTTGGAAAATGGCTTCAGTCATGAAGTCATCCCTTCTTTTAATCTCTCCTATTGCATTCTGAAGCTGAAGATCAACAGTCTTTATAGTCTCTTGAAGGTCATTGACAAGATTCTCATGGTCTTCTAAAGACGTATGTAACATCTTTACCAGTTGTTTTAGTGTCTCATTCTCTAGTCGCAAAGTTTCTAACTCCATAACGGAGTCTTGTTGTTGGTAAGTTCGGAGGATTCCTTCTAAGACTGTCAGACAATCCCTCAACTCATGATTTTGGACGTGACATGCCATAAGGTCATTGAAGGTAACCTCATGTCGTTTTTTTGCATTACTTGTATATCTTGGATAAGTGTTGTCATTTGCTTCTCTTTCTCCTTGAACCACTTGTGAATGCTCGTATTGTCTTCTCCACTGTTGTTGGACTTTTTCTCCATTGCAAAAATCTTTTATTTTTACGAACAATTACGAGCCAACACCGTGCATGATTATGATGCATATGCGCATGTTTAAAAAAACAAGGAGCACCCAAAAATGGTTAGCGCCACAAAAAAATATAAATGTACATAGCATAATAAAATGCAAGCTTATATACATAAAAGGGTATTTCACTAAGGTTTGAGTTCAACATGGCTCTAACAGGGGTGGGCTTCTAAGTTTTACTGCATGTAAATTTTTGTTCTAAATCGGGACCCGAACTGTCCTCACTGAGACCTGCTAAGGCTAGTAAGTTCAATTCGAGGAGATGTATTTCTTTATGACCATACGAAGGTTAACCTCACGAAGCCATAAGGCATATACATCCTGAAGGCAACTACTATCTCATACGGAGGTTAAACTCACGAAGGAGCAACGTTTTGCCTCCACTTAATCGGAACGGAGCTCGGGTAGAATGATCTCAAATGGTGCAACATTTCAGAAAACATATACCCCTTTTTACGGCTTGACTCTCTTGGACAGTCCCTAGCGGAGTCTCCAAGCTGTAGACACCGTTCTTGGTCTGGGTCAAAATTGGTTGGGCCTCAAAGGCTCGTTGTGGATTGGAGTCGCCATCATTCGTTTTGAGTTGGGTACGACCGAAAACC
This sequence comes from Hibiscus tridactylites, assembly GCA_958450335.1. Lineage (NCBI taxonomy): Eukaryota > Viridiplantae > Streptophyta > Magnoliopsida > Malvales > Malvaceae > Hibiscus > Hibiscus tridactylites. Next base: position 81,385,344 of record OY288265.1, on the reverse strand, counting down.
TGTAAAACTGGTCTGCGTCTGAACCGGAGTCATGGTCGGGCTCGGGAGTCGGTTACGTGTTGGGAAGGTTATAGCACCCCCACAACGCCCAAAATTGGTACCTAAAGGGGTTATGTTGTCTAAAATGCTACAAAATGCACGGCTCAGTTAATAACACTATTAAAAAAAGATGATGTAAAATGATACAAAAACTAAATTACATGTTTGAATATTAAATCATGCAAATAAAAACATGGAAGATCAAAATGAAAATCAAAGACCATAAACTTTAAGTCAATTTGTAATAAATCGTAACTTATGCAAATTATTAGTCAAATTCAATTTTAGGGTCAAATTCGAAAATGTTCACAAAAATTTAAGATCGATTTACAACTAAGCTCTAAGTTTAATAATCAATTTAAGAAAATTAAATTTTTATTGAAAACAATTAGTTTAAAAGAAAAGGCAAGAAACCTAAGTTAACCACGATTTAAAAAATGATAAAAATAAGTCTAAGGTCTAATTAAAAAAATATAAAGTCTAAAGGCTAAATTCTAATTAAATTAACATGAAATAAGATCAAAATATTATACATATAAAGAAGCATGGACCTAAAGTGTGAATTTCCCTTAAATCTAGAAGAGTGCGGGTGAGTTGGCCTAGGATGTCTGCGTGAATGATTCCCAAGGATGCACCAATTTCCCATGTGCATTAAAAGCCTTTTAATTCCTTTTCATTCACAACCGTTCGATTAGCATAGGAAAATTTAAAAATTTTATTATGCTCCTTCAATGTTTATTAAATATGGGTTTTATGTTAAGAACCCACAGACTTTTCACTTATCTTCTTCTATTTTCCTGATGAACACACCGTCACCGCCATCGATTTAGCTCCGACGACGGTGAAAAATCAAAAGAAGTTACATTTTCTCTTCGGTTTTCTCTCCTAAACTCAACCCAACGTTAGTTTTCTAAAAAAACGAGTATATTCAAGTAGATCTGGAAAAAAGTTTCAAAACCTTAAATGCCTTTACCTCTTGATTTCGAAATCTCACCGTTGGATCACATTAATTTTCGAGTATGTTGGTCTACCAGTAGCCGCGAATCTTTTCACCGCTCTGATTTCTCAGTCGTGTCTCCGTTTGTTGGAAATCGAAGGTAAACGGTTCAACTTCTTCTTTTTTCGATCTCAATCAAACTCATTCTAATCATTTTCGGTTTCTCCTCCACCTAGATAAAGTTGAGACGAGCATTAAATAATGGAGCTTGGAGGAGTTAGTTTCCGAGAATGGAGGGATTTGTTGAACATAGGAGTGGCGTGCAAGTTTGTGTTTCTATTATTTTTATATTTTTTTATTTTTCATTTGAGTTTTATTTGATTTTTGGGTGTAACCGAATTTGGGCCAAATGACTAGCCCCTGGTAAAATTGATGCTCACAGCTGCTCCTCTTTGCTCATTGCTCGAACGAGGGGAATAGAGCAAAGACTAAGACCATCAAATTTGTCTAGTGAATGTTGAACTTTTGATAATGACACTCCATCTTGGCGGTTTGGTGGCACTCCGTCTTGGAGGCGAATAGTGAGACTCCGTCATGGAGGCGACTGGTGGCACTTCGTCTTGGAAGCTTAATGATGGCACTCCATCTCGGAGGCCAATGGTGGCACTTCATCTTGAAGGCAATTCATGACATTCTATCTTGGAAGCAAATCGTGGCACTCCATTTTGGAGGCAAATAGTGGCACTTCCTCTTGAAGGCAAGTCGTGGCATTCCATCTTAGAAACAAATGGCGGCACTCCATCTTGGAGGCAAATGGTGGCACTTCATCTTGAAGACAAGTGGTGGCACTCCATCTTGGGGGGAAATCTTGGCACTTGATTTTATGTCTCAAGGGAGACAAGATTTATGTGTTTCAAGGGAAACAGTCTCGAGAGAGACAAAAATTATGTTTCAGGAGAAACAGATCTTAACAACATATAGAGGTTTCGAGAATTAATATCTCAAGAGAGATTTGAGAAAATTTCCTCAAGAGAGGAAAATCATTCTCTGAAGAATCGTTCTCTAAGGAGATCCGAAAAAGTATCCTAAAGTGAGGAAAGTCATTTTTTTAAGAAAACATCATCGAGAGAGAATTGTGAAAATTTAAAGCAATTTTTAGATGTCCTCAAAAGAGGCTTTGAAAATGAATATATCTTAAGAGAGTTTCAAAAAAGTATCCACAAGAGAGGAAAGTCATTTTTTGAAAATTTCCTCAAGAGAAAAAGATCAAGATTTTTTGAAATTGTTTCAAGAACATCTCAAATGAGTCTTACAAGCATCATACCTTATAATTAAAGCACCTTGTACATGATCGAAATTGCAAAGTTCAAGTGAACATTTTCCTGCAAAATTTATTAATGATGCAGATGTCATGCATGACTACCTAATGCAATATATGTCAATGATGAATGCATGTTGTTGATGTGTGCTTTTAATGATGTATGTAAAGTCTTTCATTTCATGATTTGACCATCTTTACCATAATTGGAAAGTATCTTCATCATGGATCACGTCAATTCACCTTTTTCGCCCAATGAACTTTGCCTCACCAACTTTCATCTTTTCTTTTCCCTTTTGCATTATTTTCTTGATTTCAAGCTTTCGAGTCAAAGCAACCCATATCAATTTCAAAAACATTTTTCATTCTCAAGAGAGATGATATTTGAAAACCTTTTTATTTCTCAATTCTCAAAATAAGACAAGCTCGCAAAAACATTTATCAAAATAAAATGTGCCCCTCACGCTAGGCTCACAACTGAAACACTTCGTAAAATATGAGTTCATTAAATATCAAGCAAATCAGCAATTCTTTTAATCTTTCAAAGGTATAGTTCTTTGACATGTGCCAAGGCTATTTTTGGTTTCAAGATGTGAGATGACTTGGGGAATGATTGTGTTTTCGAAGATTGACTATTTTCGAGTGAGACATGATTCTCAAATGTTCAATGGTTTCCTAAAACATGATCAAGTGATCTTACAACTTCGTGCGCAACTTTTGGAATTGTCTACTGACCCGATTTCTTGTGAATGCTTCCAGGGTGAGTAGAACTTCATCAAACATTTGGGGGATTGCTTCTCATGTGTCAGTCATGCAAATTTGATTTCTATTATTCGAGCCGCCTTTTCAGGTTTTCAACTCGAACCTCTCATTGGTCTCAAGACGCCCTTTGTGAGTTTTCATCTTGGGCCCTCATTTTATTTGTTTTTTCCTTTTTTATTATCCTATCATGCATGAGAGGTTTAGAAATCTTCTAAAAATAAAAGAATTAACACCAAGAGGTAACACCAATTCTAAAGATAATCTATTTAACTCAAATATTCATGTATGATCAAATATGGACTTTATAAGCACGTAATGTAGGCTATGGCTCAGGGTTATGAAAGAAAAGGTATCTAGGGTCAAACGAGTGTTTAAGGGTGAATAAACCAATGATCAATCATTTCTGACGGAATCTAATCCGCACTTTGCTCAACTTGAATCTGCTTTCTCATGTTTTTTGTTTCTTTTTCTTGGATCGCTCTAGACTGCCCATTTTTAGGTTTTAACCCTAGAGATCATTTCTTTCATTTTACTTTCATCTTTGAGGATTCATAACCTTCCATGAATATTGGATTTGGAACTTCGAACAATGTTATGTTACATATCTCAGCTAGACTCAAGAAAGACTTTTTTTGACGAGGAACTCTAAATGTGTGATTCTCGTTCTGTTCATTTCATGTTTTTTCCTTTTTTCTTTTTTTTTCATGAATAAATTCAGAATTTTTTTGATTTGAGTACAAGTCACCTCTTGTTGCTGAAACGTGTCTTCTTATTCTTCGCCCTTAATTCATAAGGCCTCGTCCTTGTGGTGCAATCATAATCGACTCATGTGAGCAAATTTTCCTCACTTTTTCCCTTAATGTTAAGGGTGATCCTTGATTAGGGTTTATACCAAAGAAAAAATACACTAGGCTTAAAGGGGGACAACAATGGATAATTTTTTTGTAGAAGGGAAAATGAAGGAATGCCATTCATCATTTCATACATAGATATCTTCATAAAAGAGTTATCCTTAGAAGAATCAATATTCAGAGTTCACTCATTTATTCATAGAATCATCTAAATACAACTAATGCATGATAGTCTAATCTTTCTTCTTCTTTCTTTCTTTTTTTTCTTTTTGCTTCTTACATGACCCAACAGTTTGGGCTTACTCACAGAATCAGTATGGAATGCCTCACTTTGTCTATTGCTGGAGGATTCATACACCGATAAATATCTTTGAATTTCATGTCTTCAAGGTGTATGAAAGAGAGAGAAATTGGTTTTATGCCTAAGAAGGCGAATGTGTAATTTAGAAGTCGTAGCTGTGAAAGACCATTCCAATATCAAAGTGGACCTTTGAAGTCTATCATGAATGAACTTCAAGTGAAAAGATCAAGAGATCCACGTTTTGATTTTGACTGGAAGAAGGTTTAAATCTTGTCATATGTCAAAAGTCTATAACCTCGATTCTTAAAAGAATATTTCATTTATTCGATTTTCAAAGAACTTCAAATTTTATAAATGTGTTTCATTGCTCATAGCCTCAAAAAGGTAACATTTATTGAATGAAACGTCATACAACTAACATCAGAAGAGAAAAAAACAATTTCAAACAAGAGAAAAACAACTATGTGCAAGGGCAACTTAAATTTCAGGATGGGAAATGAATGATTTCTTCTCGGTGTTTTCCAACCGATCATGTTCAATTCAACGCATAAACATTATTCTCACCAGAATCACATTACTTGTCAAATGTTAATGCCCAAATTCAATCAAACTCTGCACCTTGCGTTTTAATGCCCCACATTCCTCTGTGGCATAACCTAAACTCCCTAAGTGATAATCACATGTAGCATTAGTATCGTAACCTTCAGGATAATGAGGTTTTCTTGGCTCAGAGTGAATTGGAGCCACAAGGTTAACCTCAACAATCTTCGAGAGCAATTCAGTATACGTCATTGGTATTGGAATAATAAAAGTCTTCTCACGAGAATTTTTATCAGATGTAGACTTAGAATGAGAACTCGATTTGAAAGATGAAGGCTCAAACTGACGATAACTTGTGCCTGTAACGTTCACCATGTAGATTTCATATTCACTCTCCTTGGTGTTTGCCTTTTTAGAAGCTTCAAGATTGTTATGCTTCCCACTTTTAATGGCACTCTCTATCATTTCGCCTGCTTTCACCAGATCAACGAAGTCTTTGGTGGTACTGCCCACCAACTTGTCGTAATATGGTGATTTTAAAGAATTGATGAAAAGACTTGTAGTTTCCTTTTCAAGCAATGGTGGTTGGACCTGTGTGGCCATATCCCTCCAACGTTGGGCATATTGTCGAAATCCTTCATTGTGTCTTTTCTCTACATTTTGGAGTGTAAGTCGATCAGGCACAATGTCTAGGACATGTTTGTATTGTTCTTTGAAAGCGCGTGCTAAATCTCTCAATGTGCTCACTCGAGCCCTACTCAATTGGTTATACCATCGTGCGACGGGTCCAGTTAGAATATCTTGAAAGCAATGAATTAGTAGTTTATCGTCATTATCATATCCTGCCATTTTGCGACAAAACATGGTAAGGTGGACATTTGGACAGCTTGCGACATCATATTTCTCAAATTCTGGCACTTTAAATTTTTGGGGCAAAATCAAATCAGGGACCAAGCTTAGCTCCCTCACATCAGTTCCACTGAAGGCATCGGTACCTTCCATAGCTTTGATTCTTTCTTCTAAGTATTTGAACTGGTCGTCAACTATGCCAAAAAAATATAGGTTGTCCTTTCTTCATTTTTTCCAACTCGCCAAGGTCGTCAAAATTTGGGACTTATGGTTTGATTGGGCTTGCCCACATGTTTGAACCTGAAGTACCATGCATATTGGTTTGTTTATGAACATTAGATTGTAGTCCACCAACAGAAAACACAAACCGAGGATGTGCTTCTTTTGATCCAAAAGGTAAAGATGATCAACCTTCCTCATAAACTTCGTGAGCTTTTCCTTTTTCAGCACTTGTTGCTTTGGATAATAACTGTGACAACTTATCTTCTATTTTGCTCAAAAGATTCTCTTGACTTTTTTCTATGTCCTCTCTTAAGCTCTTCAAATCCTGAGTAACTTGCTCATGGAACTTCTCTAGTTTCTGAATCCTTTCTTCCATTCTTCTAGCCTTGAAACGTGTGAAATGTGGATGTTCAATTTGACCGTCCTTCGTTTCCAGGATCACTAATATTAAACCCCCATAAATTGACATTTTAATTATTGATGCACAACATTCATGACTAAATGCAAAATGCGATGATGAATGCCAGTATGAATATAAATTGGTGTTGGCTTGAAAATTGGTCGCATAAAACAAGAGATCTTTATTATTCAAATCCTAAAAAATAAATGTTGAAGGAAAAAAAACCTAACAATGTTTTATTACAAGAATAAATAATCACTCAAAGATAATGATGAGCTATATCACCTATCTTTTTAATCTCTCTCAAAAAACGATCCAGCTTGTTCTTGTAATGCAACACGGGACCACGCCAAAGTCTCAATGCTTCGGCTTCATTGGCTAGGCTTTCATCCATTCTTTTAATATCTCCTATTGTAGTCTGAAGCTGAAGATCAACAGTCTTTATAGTCTCTTGAAGGACATTGAAAAGATTCTCATGGTCTTCTAAAGACGTCTGTAACGTCTTTACCAGTTGTTTTAGTGTCTCATTCTCTAGTCGCAAAGCTTCTAACTCCATAACAGAGTCTTGTTGTTGGTAAGTTCGGAGGATTCCTTCTAAGACCGTCAGACAATCCCTCAACTCCTGATTTTGGACGCGACATGCCATATGGTCATTGAAGCTAACCTCATGTCATTTTTTGCATTACTTGTATATCTTGGATAAGTGTTGTCATTTGCTTCTCTTTCTCCTTGAACCACTTGTGAATGCTCGTATTGCTTCTCCATTGTTTTTGGACTTTTTCTCTATTGCAAAAGTCTTTTATTTTTACGAACAATTACGAGTCAACACCGTGCATGATTATGATGCATATGCGCATGTTTAAAAAAAAAACAAGAAGCACCAAAAAAATGGTTAGCGTCACAAAAAAAATATAAATTTACATGGCATAATAAAATGCAAGCTTATATACATAAAAGGGTATTTCACTAAGGTTTGAGTTCAACATGGCTCTAACAGGGGTGGGCTTCTAAGGTTTACTGCATGCAATTTTTTTGTTCTAAATAGGGACCTGAACTGTCCTCACTAAGACCTGCTAAGGCTAGTAAGTTCAATTCGAGGAGATGTATTTCTTTATGACCATACGGAGGTTAACCTCACGAAGCCATAAGGCATATACATCCCGAAGGCAACTACTATCCCATACGGAGGTTAACCTCACGAAGGAGCAACGTTTTGCCTCCACTTAATCGGGACGGAGCTCGGGTAGAAAGCTCTCAAATGATGCAACATTTCAGAAAACATATACCCCTTTTCGCGGCTTGACTCTCTTGGACAGTCCCCTGTGGAGTCGCCAAGCTGTAGACACCGTTCTTGGTCCGGGTCAAAATTGGTTGGGCCTTCAAAGGCTCGTCGTGGATTGGAGTCGCCATCGGTCGTTTTGAGTTGGGTACGACCGAAAACCTGTAAAATTGGTCTGCGTCTGAACCGGAGTCATGGTCGGACTCGAGAGTCGGTTACGTGTGGGGAAGGTTATAGCACCCCCACAACGCCCAAAATTGGTACCTAAAGGGGTTATGTTGTCTAAAATGCTACAAAAATGCACGACTTAGTTAATAACACTATTAAAAAATGATGATGTAAAATGATACAAAAACTAAATTACATGCTTGAATATTAAATCATGCAAATAAAAACAAGGAAGATCAAAATGAAAATCAAAGACCATAAACTTTAAGTCAATTTGTAATAAATCGCAAATTATGCAAATTATTAGTCAAATTCAATTTTAGGGTCAAATTCGAAAATATTCACAAAAATTTAAGATCGATTTACAATTAAGCTCTAAGTTTAATAATCAATTTAGACAAATTAAAATTTTATTGAAAACAATTAATCTAAAAGAAAAGGCAAGAAACCTAAGTTAAACATGGTTAAAAAATGATTAAACAAGTCTAAGGTCTAATTAAAAAAAATCTAATGTTTAAAAGCTAAATTCTAATTAAATTAACATGAAATAAGATCAAAATGTTATACATATAAAGAAGCATGGACCTAAAGTACGAATTTCCCTTAAATATAAAAGAGTGCGGGTGAGTTGGCCTGCGATGCCTGCGTGAATGATTCCCAAGGTTGCACCAGTTTTCCATGTGCATTAAAAGCCTTTTAATTCCTTTTCATTCACAACCGTTCGATTAGCATCGGGAAATTTAAAAATTTTATTATGCTCCTTCAACGTTTATTAAATATGGATTTTATGCTAAGAACCCACAGACTTTTCACTCATCTTCTTCTATTTTCCCGATGAACACACCGTCGCCGCCATCGGTTTAGCTCCGACGACGGTGAAAAATCAAAAGAAGTAACATTTTCTCTTCGTTTTTCTCTCATGAACTCAACCTAACGTAAGTTTTCTAAAAAAACGAGTATATTCAAGTAGATCTGGAAAAAAGTTTCAAAACTTTAAATGCTTTTACCTCTTGATATCGAAATCTCACCGTTAGATAGCTTTAATTTTCGTGTATGTTGGTCTACCAGTAGCTGCGAATCCTTTCACCGCTCGAATTTTTCAGTCATGTCTCCCTTCGTCGGAAATCGAAGGTAAACAGTTCAACTTCTTCTTTTTTCGATCTCAATCAAACTCATTCTAATCACTTTCGGTTTCTCCGCCCCCTAGATGAAGTTGAGACAAGCATTAAATATTGGAGCTTGGAGGAGTTAGTTTCCGAGAATGGAGGGATTTGTTGAACATAGGAGTGGCGTGCAAGTTTGTGTTTCTATTATTTTTATTATTTTTTATTTTTCATTTGAGTTTTATTTGATTTTGGGTGTAACCGAATTTGGGCCAAATGACTAGGCCCTGGTAAAATTGATGCTCACATAGTATTTTCATATTTAAATCACATCGAATATTTAATAACTACTTTAAATATTCAATTTAATTTAAAAATATTCGATTTAAAAGAAAAAAATTGATTTAAAATATTTGAATATTTAATAAATACTTTAAATATTTTTTTCTTTTAAATGTTTGAATATTTAATAACAACTTTAAATATTCGAATATTTTAAATCAATTTTTTCTCTGATAAATCAAATATTTTTAAATTAAATCGAATATTTAAAGTAGTTATTAAATATTTGATATGATTTAAAAGAAAAAATGATTTAAAATATTCGAATATTTCGAGTTATTCGAGTTGACGCTTCATATCTTAAGATAGAGGTGAGCGCTCAATCGAGTCGAGTCAAAAAATTTTGATTTATTTGAGTTGACGCATCATACTTTACAACTCAAACTTTATTTGAAATTTTTTAGATTCGAGTCGAGTCGAGTTTTCGAGTTCCTATAAAAATTTAATTAAATATTCAAATATTTTAAATCAATTTTTTTCTTTTAAATCGAATATTTTTAAATTAAATCTAATATTTAAAGTAGTTATTAAATATTCTATGTGATTTAAATATGAAAATATTAAATATTCTATTTTTAAAAAATATTCGATTTAAAAGAAAAAATGATTTAAAAGAAAAAATGATTTAAAATATTCGCATATTTCGAGTTAATCGAGTTGATGCGTCATATCTTAAGATAGAGGTGAGCGTTCGATCGAGTCGAGTCAAAAAATTTCGAGCTATTCGAGTTGACGCGTCATATTTTACAACTCAAACTTCATTTGAAAATTTTTCGATTTGAGTCGAGTCGAGTTTTTCAGTTCCTATAAAAATTTAATTAAATATTCAAATATTTTAAATCAATTTTTTTCTTTTAAATCGAATATTTTTAAATTAAATAAAATATTTAAAGTTGTTATTAAATAATCGATGTGATTTAAATATGAAAATATTAAATATTCGATTTAAAAGAAAAAATGATTTAAAATATTCGAATATTTCAAGTTATTCGAGTCGACGCGTCATATCTTAAGATAGAGGTGAGCGTTCGATCGACTCGAGTCAAAAAAATTCGAGTTATTCGAGTTGAGGCGTCATATTTTACAACTCAAACTTTATTTGAAATTTTTTCGATTCGAGTCGAGTTTTCGAGTTCCTATAAAAATTTAATTGTAATTATTTATCATGTTACCATACTTTGGAATTTTGCTTTAAGGACCAAATTGAAAGAATGCGTAAATAACGAGGGCTAAATTTAGTGAATTATTTTGAATTAGGACTAAATTAATTGAATGTCATTTTGTAATTTTTGAAAGTTTAGTTACCATTTTTTTACCAAAGTTAAGTGACCGTTTATGTAGTTTACCCTAATCTTTATTTACGTAGCAGAGAATTATGATTAAGAATTAACTAATGATGAATTTAAAAATATGCAATTTTGTCTTTCTATTTTGCTTTTTTGTGGGTGGCCTTTTCCCTTAAGACAAAAAAAGTCTGCATTTGTAGGAATCTAATTTGAGAAGAAATATAATTTTTTTTTTGAAAATTATATTTCATATATGATAATAAACTGTTAGTAAGAGCCTCGTTAAAAAACCTTCCTACACCTAAATGGAGGAAAAAGAGTGCATCTTACTAACGAAAGTACAATAAACGCATCACAAAATGGATCCTGAACCGGTAAAATAAACACCTATGACAATATCAAAACCAAGAGATTTGTTCCTTGGCCTATCATATATACAACAGTGACACTACCAAACCTATTTGCCCACTCAGCTGCTGAGCAAATCAGCATTCCTCTACATGACCGGCAATTCCCACAGCAAGTCCTTCGACCCTGAAATCCCACGTTTTGCGAGTCGATCAGCTGTGTGATTTCCCTCTCGTGGCACGCTGGTTAGCGTCACTCTCATGCCACGGCTGTACTCTCTGCATTCTTGCAGTATTTCTTTAAGATAGCAGGGGGCAATGTGTGGATTTTCAAGCCATTTGACGCAAACTTGGCTATCCGACACCATGATTACCGGAAAATCCTCTGCCCATCTCGACTTTTTCAATAAAAATAACCCTTCCTTTATTGCTAAGAGTTCCGTTGTTGATACATCCACCCTTTCGACTGATTTGGAAAACATGAGCAGAGACTTACTTGATGTGTCGCACAAGATGCCCCCAATGCCTGCGCGCCCAAAACCTCCTTCAACAGCTCCGTCCACATTGAATCTCAGTGTGGAAGGTGTACTTTTGTCCAACCTGTTCACCGTCTTTGGGGGGGTGTCCGTGGAGATCATACTCAATAATTGTGGGCATCTAACAATATCGTCAATCGAATTAATAGCAAGGGGTCATTTTGCTTTAATCCATCTCCCTAGCCTTACCAAGCTAATATGAAAAATATCTTCAAAATGAACTCGGCTTCCTCTAAACACACTATCATTCCTGGAAATCCAAATTGACCATACACAGCAAAAGAAAGACAACTGCCATACCATTCTAGACTTGAAAGGGCAGTACCCATTAGACCACTCTAAAATCAGGGCTTTGATGTCATTTGGCACAACCATTTTTATTCCCCACATACCAAACCAAGCACACCAAAATTTCCAGCTGACATTACAATGAAGGAATAAGTGACTTACCAATTCCTCCTCGTTCTCGCATAAAGGACAGTTCACGCTAGCTTGAAGATTCGGGCATCTTTTCAGAACCTCGAGCTTCGTAGGAACTCGGCCATGTACCAACTTTCATACGAAAGCTTCAACTTTTGGCGGAGCAAGGTTGGGCCATACATATTTCCATACATCTTCTTTCGGACTAGCGCTGCTCAAACAGATATTATAAAAGGATTTAACAGAGTACATAAAATTGAAGTTACCTGTCCAACGAATGGAATCTTTAGGTATGATTCCAGGCTTGACACTTTTAATTGTTGCAGCAAAATGTTCCCACACTTCAGTTTCCCAATCAAATATTTGTCTGCGAAGTTGTATTTGCCATTCCCATTGGCCGTTCACCATAGCTCCAAATTCGGCCACTGTTCCTTCTTTTTTAACGGCCAACGCAAATACTCTCGGAAACCTGGATTTCAGCGATTGTGGCCCTGTCCAATGATCATCCCAGAACAGAGTTCTCTCCCCGTTTCCAACAGCTATACGGATATTCTGCATAAAGGAGTTGTCAATTCCGTGACTTGGGTGAATAATTTTCCGCCAAATCCAAGACCTGTTCCTTCCATTTTCCTTTGAGGGCAGCAAGGCGTCATCTTTTTCATTGTGTTTAGCCGCTATCACTTTCCGCCACAAGTTCTCTTCCTCGCACCCGAATCGCCAAACCCACTTGTTAAGCAACGCCCTACTTTTTACTTGGAAATCAGTCAAGCCGAGTCCTCCGCATTCCTTAGGGAGAGTTAGTCTTTCCCACTTCATCCAGTGTATTCTTCTTTTATCCAATGAACCCCACAGAAATTTTGACACAATGCTGGACATTTCACCACTGATACCGGCGGGCAAAGGAAATAAAGACATATAATATAGAGGCAAACTGTTGAGAACTGACTTGATCAGTGTTATTCGGCCTCCGAGTGACAGTAATTTTGACTTCCACGGACTAAGCTTCTTCTTAAATTTCTCTATAACCGGTTTCCACAATTTCTTGGAATTCCTTGTTTCGCCGATCGGTAATCCCAAATAGGTCGCTGGAAATTTTTCTGCTCGACAATTTATCATTCGTGCCCATCTATCAACTTGCTCCAATTCCACATTCACTCCCATTAATCTCGTCTTTTTTAAATTTAGCCTTAGCCCTGCTGCTAATTCAAATCCTTTCAGGATTCTCACTATGTTCCTGACTTGTGCTTCTCCCGTTCCACAGAAGATGATTAAATCATCTGCGAATTGGATGTGAGAAACTTCCAATCCGTCATTCCCAATACTGAAACCGCTAAAATAACCTTTCGAGGATGCCTTCTTCAGAATGCTACTAAGCGCTTCAGCGACTATGTTGAACAGTAAGGGTGAAAGCGGGCATCCTTGTCTGAGTCCTCGAGAGATAGCAAAAGGAGCAGTGGGGGATCCGTTGACTAGAATTGAAATGTATGCAGTGGAGAAACACGTCGAAATCCAGTGACACCACAAAGCTCCAAACCCCAAGAAATATAATAAAAGTTTAAATGTCTCAATTGATTTATTATTTAATATATTTTAATAAAATTTAAAGACATATTTAATCACGAATCATCGTTTATTTGGACATGAACTAATTTATTACACCATATAAGAAAAATGCACATACCGACGACCATTGACCATGCTCATTGACGAGAGCATTGGTCGTTGTTGTACAACACAGTAGAAGCATGGCTCTGATTCTGATATCATATCAACAACGGAAATGGTTTTTGTTTCACATTTAGGATGTGTTTACACAATTGACTTAGAATTTGGATAGAGAATTTCTGCTTTTATTAGAATTTTCCAAATTTTAAAAATAAATTTATTCATTTGGATGAATAGATTGAATTCTTTTAAATAATTTATAGGCTTAAAGGTATCATAATTTTTGGACTTTTAAGAAATTAATTAAGTTTATTAACTTTTTTCACACAATTAAGTCTTTATAGTCTAAAACTCTATAAATTCACCACTTTAACCAACGTTGACCGTTAAATCAAACAATTTTTTATCAATTGGTGCAACATGTCGTTTTACAACGTTGTTAGTTGGCAATTTTAGATTTTTTTATTTAAAAAATTCTTTAAAATTTCTATAAAAAAATTATAAATATTATAAAAAATAGTTTTCTAAAAAACATGTGTCACATGGCAAAACTGTAGTGTGTCACGTGGAAATAATATCTCAAGAAAAAAAACCTATCAAAAATTGATGGTCAAAAGCTTAATTAATCAATTTATTGGTTCATGGACTTAATTGGTGCAAAAAAGTTTCGTGGTGTCGAAACGATTCTTAAGCTCATGATTAATTTTGGGATTGTTTAGGGGTGATCTTTGAAAACATTTTGAAAATCAGAGTCGCCACTGGTCACTTTGGTAGACTGAACACCATAAAACAAAACCAGAGATTTATTTTATAGGTTCCGGAATTGGTTACGCGTGGGAAAAAGTTATCACCCACAACACTCGAAATCGGTACCAATTATTTATGTGCTGCATTTATCGATGGAAATTATTAAAAATTAGAATTAAACTTTAATCAAACATTTTTTTGATGAATACAGAATTTGAACTAAGTAGATCTTAATAATCGATGGATTTTAAATTATTTATTTAAATAATTTATAAAATTATTTATAGTTTAAAATACTTTTCTAGGATTTTTGTATATTTTCAATTTTTAAAACAAATTTCAGTTAATCAAATACTTCCACGTCAGCATGTTAACAACGAACGGAAGCTTTCATGTTAACACCACAACAATTGCTATTTATATAAGAGTCAATTGAGGAAAATTTTAAAAATTTTGAAGTCATGGCTTGATCCCATCAATTTGTAAAACTAATAAGATTTAACGAATAATTGAACGGAAAAAAATTGATGATAATGTTGTGAATAAAATAAATAAGAACAAGAAGAGCAAAGAGATGAGAGAAAGAGGGGGATTTGTATTATTCTCAAATATATAATTGTATATACAATGCCTTCAATGAATCATCTATTTATAGGCATAAGAAGTACATAATACATTAAACTCTAATTAATAGAGATAATATTTTTAATAATAAATAAATCAAACTCCTTAGATAAAGTTCTAATCATGATAGACATCCACATAGATAAATATTCATAACACTCCCCTTTGGATGTCTATGAAGATAATGTACCTCGTTAAAACCTTACTAAGATAAAAACCCAGTGGGAAAAAAATTCATTAGTGAAGGAAAAAGAGTACACATCTTTAATACGCATAACATGTTGCCTCATTAAAAACCTTACCATGAAAATCCATTGGGACAAAACCTCGGTTAAAGGAAAAAGAGTGCAACGCGTATTTACTCCCCTCATGAAAACATCACAGAAGATCTTTGTGTAACACCCGGGTTTAGGGGTCGGATGGAAATAATATTAAAATATTGTTTCGGGTTTCGGTTTTAAAATTTAAAATAATAAAATATTATTTTGGGCTTTAGATATTCGAATCAAATAAATTCTATGTTGGATCAAAATTTTATTTGGGAATTAAATCCCATGGATTTTATGATAAAGGAGGATTTGCCATCTCATTAATGGCAAGATGGTAATTATGAGAGCCTTCAAATTTAAAACCTCTTTTATGTTAAAATAAGCCTTGTCTTCATCTTCTTTATCCCCTTTTTCATTTTGAAGACATGGAAGCCCTCTCCCTCCCCTTTTCACCATTTCAACTCTTTCAACTTCATCTTTAGAGCTTTTTAAAAGGTAATTGTGTTTTTGACTTAGTCTTGTCTTCCTCTCCATGTTGGTACCAATATTTCTCATTATTGTTCATGATTTTGAAATTGGAAGTTTTAGGGTTTTGTTTAAAAATGAGAGCTTTATGGTCTTTGACTTAAGCTATCGATTTATTATTGTTAGATAAGTTGTTTGCAACTCTTAAGGTCCAACATAAGTGAATTTTAAAGTGTTTTAACATGATTCCCGAAATTGGGTAAAAATGGGTTTTTTTGAAGGGTTTTGGGTGATTTTTGAGGGTTGTTTTAGGTGGAAATTGATAGCCCAATGGTAGTACTATGGTTAGGGGTTGGTTTGGGATTGTTTGTGGGTGCTATGGATGTTGGAAACATGGTTTTTGGACATGGTTTAGGGGCTGCCCGAATTTGATAAAAATGGGATTTGTTCATGGTTTGCAACATGGTAAATTGCATTTGAATTGTATTCCGGGTTGGTATTTTGATGTTGGGCTGATTTGGAATTGTTTGAAATGTGTTTGAGGTTGTTAAGAAGCGGGAATTTGTGTTGGGAAGCTTCGGGAAGAAATCCGGAAATTTGAGGGAGGTTGCTTGCTTGGCCTTGAGCTTGGAAGCTTAGGTGAGTGGTTAAATATTTTCAAAATGGTTTTGAGTATTTGGTTCAAGCATGTGAACCTAGGATGGGCTTGATAAACCCACCTAGAGTTGGGATTAGAGTGGTAGCCTAATCCCAAGCTTTGATTAGAGACTTTGGTTGCACTTTTTAATGGTTGTATATGCCTCGTATTAAATTGTGATGGTGTTGATTATGTATATGTTGTATACATGTATGTTGAGGCATGTTTGATGCATTGTTATATGCTTGATGATGATAGATGTGATATGGTTATACACATGTGTAAAATATAATGTAATATGGTTGTTAATGATGTACATGTGGTGTTGGCATATGAAATGATATCATGAGGTGGTTTCATGATCCGAGGATCATGGTGAGTACGTGCTAAGCACGGAAGTGTTATGAATTGATATTATGAATGATTAATGAAATGTGTAGTATTGGCACTAGTATGCTTGGGTACAAATGATCGATCATTAGGATGTTAGTGTGTACACATGAGTCAAAAGTCGCGCGTGGCCTTGGTGGCGTTGAGTCACCAAGGAGGAGTACGGGTTCGCCCGGAAATTGTATTTATATTAGTCGGTGATGAGTGGAATCCCATCGACGGGGCGTGAGGATGAGTGGAATCCCCTCCGCGTGAACGGTGATGAGTGGAATCCCACCGTCAGGTAATGGTTGAGTTGTTGGATGTGAGTTCCAACGGTTATCCGCGTATTCGAGTCATAGCTAGGTGCCAATACAGATTGTAGTTTATGTTGCCAATATGTGGTTAATTGTGAGCCAATGTGTTTTGGGAGGTGTTACTAACATGGTTTAATATATGTGATTTCATATGTTGTGGATTTAAACATGTTGAGCGTGACATGATATTGAATATATGTTCATGCATCATCTATATTTATGGCTCGCGTGGATCGGAGGTAAGATCATGCATTTTATCTTGGTTGTAGCTCGTGCTTGGACCCTGCATTGTCGAGGTTTGTTTTTAAAGAGCTTACCCTCACTAAGCTTTTATGCTTACGCTCTCTTTTGTTCGACAATGCAGATCAATAGCTTGAGGGTGACAAGGGGCAAGGAAAGGCCTCCGAGTGTTGCTTACGGTTAGCTCAAGTATGATGTTTAAATTTAAAGATTGTAATAGTAAAGCAATGGGATAAGTATTGTTGGTTTGAGTTTGATGTATGTCTATGGTTGACTTGGTTTGTAAGCATGTTATATCTTGCCGAATGTTTGTATGATGGATGGCTTATGAATGCTTAAGTTGCTTGAATGACATGTAAACTTATTTGATATGTATGATGCTTATTGGTTCTCTTTTAATGTCTTCAAGCATGCTTGTATGAAAGGCTCTTAATGTGTAATTTGCTATGTACGAAAGATTGTCTAAATCCATGCTTGTATGTGTTTGAGTATGTTAAATCTAGGATGTATGCCTCTAGACTTGGTTTGATGGTTTTGTGTGCCTTTAGGGGTCCTAGGGGACCTTCATACTTGTTGAAATACCCTTAAATCTGAATTTCAAAAGGCTGCAGACAACCCGCGTTTCGAAACGGGCTGGGTCGTTTCGGAACGGGTAAGGCTTCAGGGACCCCGTATCAGAACGCGTTTCGATACGGTATGGCCTTTGAAACCCCTGTTCCGATACGCGTTTCGGAACGTTTTGGCTACTGGAATTCTGAGAAATTCACGAGATGAAGGTGTATCGAAACGGGTATAAGGGTTTCGAAACGGTCAAAATCTCGTTGACCACGAGAAGTTGACCATTGAGGGCGTTTCGGAACGGTTGACCACCGTTTCGATACGGCCCCTTGTAGAGGCTCTGGGACAGTTGACCTGGTCAAGGCGTTTCGATACGCCTCAAGGGTGTTTCGAAACGACCTGTTTAAAATATTAAAAGTGGGCTGTTTAATTGCTGTTTTGGGATCGAATGTTTGTCTCATGTATTTTATTCCGTTGTTTGATCACATAGGACTTAAATGGACTTTTAGACAAGATAAATAAAAGAAATTTTTCTAGGGTTGCTAACCGAGGTGGGACCTTAACGGGTTTCGCTTCGGTTTTCCCCGTGTGGCCCACTCGGACCGGTCGTCCGGCCAGACCGGGACGAGGGGGTTACACTTTGAATCTTCATAATTCAATCTTGAATATTACTTTTCTAAAGATCGTGAGGGATGAAACTTTGGAGTAATATGTTCCATGATGTATCCACTTTCAAACTGAGATATACATCTTGCATCATCTTCACACAAGGTAGCTTTTATCATATCTTGTAAAAGTAAATCCACATATCTTTTGGATATGTTGGCTCAATGGTTTTAGCCAAACACATTTTTTGGCTTGCCTCGTGCATAACAATTATTTCTACAAGATTTGAAGAGGCATCGACGAATGTTTAAAGATCTAAATGTAATGATCTTTGTATATTCATAGATATTTCTTGACCAACTAATATATAGTGCTTCAAGACCAAGAAATGATATAATTATCTTTATTCACATCCAACAATCTTACAACTATTGGGATACTCAATAGATATGTTCTATTCATATTGAATCTTCTTTACGATTCTTTCAGCTTATGTCTATTCATAGACAAAAAGAAATATATAAAAATGCTCGATCTTCAGGTCGAGATAAACTTGATGTCAAGATTCAAGTACTTGTATTGAAAGTACTTCATGAGTTTCCAATTTGAAGCTCTTTAGGAGTTCTAAAATTATCATAATGGATCTTGATCCAAACTCCTTTATAAAATACATAAAGAAATATGATCATTCTTATAGTATTTTCTCAATTAGTATTCACTAAGGGGATTATACCAAATGCGCCAAAATATTCATGAGACATTTCTAAATAAATTTCCTCAGAAATTTCCAAATGCTTCTAGCATTTTAAATCCTTCAAGGATAAATATGGATCCGCAAATAATTAGACGCATGCAAAATTTTTCATAACTGCCAAAGTAATTGCATCCACCATGAAGTAATTAAAACTTTTCATAAATCGTAGTTCAAGTCGTATTTACGACTACTTATTTCTTCCTCACTTGCATTACACCTTTAGGTATTTGGACTGCTGGTCCAAATACTTCTATTTTAGAAGTTCAAAGCGTCTTTCAACATCGGCCAATTTAATATCTATACTTCTTGATAGATTTTATACAAGATCCTCGATTTCTTTCTTTACTTCTATAGAAGTATTTTATGTAAAATTGTTTGTAAAATCGTTGTCGACAACTTTCCAATTTTTTGGTTCCGTTCTCATAATGACATAACTCATCGAGATCTCTTCAAGATTTCAATATTTATTTCAGGTACCTGAAACTCTTCAAGAGTTTTATTATTAGTTATGTCTTGGGTCTCTTCAGGAGCACCCGCCTCCAATATATGACCATCTCATATTACTTTATATTTACGAGAATTTTGATCATTGGAACCATTTCAACTATCATGCTTCAGGCATGATTTACATTCTCTCGTTCTAACATGTAATTTAAACTTAGAGCATTTCAGCTGGTATATGAGACTTAATTACTCTCATTAGGTCAATAAATATGTCTGGCAGTTGACATGTAATAACATGAATTATTTTATGAACTTCTAGTTCATATACGAGGATCTAGATAATGATAATTCATTTTCCTCTATCCAGCTGATTATTATCTCCCCTTGATGTTGAGAAAAAAAATCATGTCATAAATGATTCTCCAATTAATGTTTAAGAATTTAAACATAAAAGGAGACTCGTACTCAATATATATTCGCAACCCTTTTTACTTGCCCATTTTGTGTTATGGTGGAGCAATTCAACTATATATCGCACATTCAAAAATTCAAAAATAGAAAATATGACTTCTGACCAAAAGTCAAATCATAATGGGGAGTTTATTATAACTCGTTGGCTTGATGCGTATAAGTGTTGCTATATGAAAATACCATATAAATAATAAAAGTTTTGTTCTCACAGTTTAGCTATTAAATAGGAGGCATCCAATTAAAAATTTGCTAAACCATATTTTTCATAATCAATAGGCTTTGTAACAACCAATATAGCCTAAAATATAAATCCGCTAGCTTCTCTAGACGAATAGTCTAACTACATAATCTAAATCCTTTTAGAATCAATCTCACAAACTTCTGGTTGTTAGTCGATAAAACAACGTAGATGCATCTACTAAAATCATATAAAACTTTCCACATTTGTGGATATATGAGCCCATATTTCTTTCAGATATGCAAGACATACAGTCTCAACTTCAGTATAAGAACTTTAAGTTCTAATTCTTTTGGTAAGTGGGATCATCTATATCCTTTGAGAACAAATAACACAAGAACTTCACGTTCTTTAATAAGTGGAATTTAATTCATTCCTTTGAGAATAAACACCACAAGAACTGCATGTTCTTTCAATACATGTGCATGTAAATCTCAATAATTTTTGCGCCATTATTGATCACGATGGTCTAACCGATTATGCCAACTATATATGTGTATATATCTCTGAATTTGTAAACTTCTTATTTACCATAACATGTAATTCAATCTCACTCGTACATGTCTAGTACAACCATCAAAATTGTTTCTTTAAATAGGAATATATTTAGCTCTTTCGGAGCTTTCAATTGAAATTATCTTTTGGTAGCAATATATAACTCTTCTAGAGCTTTCAACTGACTTTTTGGCTACCAGAACTTATATTCATATTGGCTTATTTCAAATGCCAATTGATAACATATATTATCTATAATTTCCAAAGGGATATTTTGCGAACTCATATTGCTCTCTTAAAATTTCCACTTATAGTGGTGACGATATTATTACCATTAGCGGTAATTATTGCAATATTCACAATTATGCACTTTTCATGATGTGCTTTCTCTCAAGAATTTATTGCTCTTCTAGAGCATCAATATTTTCAGTACTTTGAGATATAGTACTCACATTATTCCCTTACATTTAAATGGGAAAATATATCTTATGCTTATGTTGAGCATAAATCGTCACCATAGATTGTATTTGACAAGTAATCATGTTAAACAAAATAAATAAATATCATAATATATAAATATAAATATAAAACGTAAATAATTAATGTGTGTAAAATAAATAAACGTAAAGTAAAATAAATAAATAAAAATAAATAAATAATTCTCTTTAAAGTTATGAGAATAATTAGAAGATGATTTATTCCTTTCGAGGGTTATAAAAAAATCAACAACGTCCAAATGAGTTGGACCAACAATGTCCAAATAAAGTTGGACCAGTATTATCTTCGTCATGTTTTGCAAATAAAATTTGCATCTATTTTCTTTCCTTTATCATTCAATGATTCTTGATTTTTCAACGTACAACACGTATGAGACCAATGGTTTATAACACCGCATTGGTAATAAGAAGAGTTTTACTTCAATAGAATGATCTTTATCACTCTTGTCATCCTTATAACCTCACTACCAGTGGGTAGAAGTATTCTTAAAATGACCATATTTTTCATGTCTATATTCATAGCCTCGACCTCGACCTCGACCACGACCACAACTTCTAATGTGGTTTTTATTCCTTCCATAATATAATCTCACATTCACTTCAGGGAATAGAGTAGATCCAGTGGGCCTTTAAAACCTTTTTCACCTATCCTTATCACAGAGAACAAAGATTTAATCCTGGTACGCAACATTGTTAAACATGTCCACAAGGTCCTTTAAAAACCACCTTTGAGACCAGTAGCCTCGCAGAACGGGATGTCCAGCCAATATACTTGGATTATTGTTGAGATTTAAGGGGCTCGATTCGATCAACCGTTCTTGCTCGCCAAGTGTGGAGAAGTTGGATAATTGGGTGTTTTAGTGGGAGGTGAAAATTTGGCAATTTGACACAAGGATTTATAGTGGTTCAACCTTCTAACCAAGGTCTACATCCACTACCTTAGCTCCCCACTAAGGATTTCCAACAAATTCACTAAGAATTTCGTCCCCTTTTCTAGGATTAGGAGGAAACCGTTACAACCCTCAAAGCTTTCTACCCAAAGCTTGAAGGAACACTCTCTTTACAAAGAAGGACTTAGCAAACTAGAAATCCCTCTAAAAGGTGTTTGTTTGCAATTCTAAGCTCTCACCCAAAACCTAAACACTTGAGCAAATTTAACAATGTAAGCTCACAAGTGTTGTCTAAGCAAGAAATGAACAATTAAAGCTCTAGACAAATTTTGACATCATAATATTGTAACAATTGAAGCATTAACTTGTTCTTGATGCTTAAAGGTCCCTTTTATACTCCCAATTGAGTTTGTGGCCGTTACTAGCCGTTGGGGATGATTTGGAGCCGTTGAGGACTTTATTTCCCTTCATAAATGTTGTTCTGCAGCTATCCGTATCGATACGCGTGGAACTGTATCGGTACGACCTTCATAGGAACTAGCCGTTGAGCTCTTGCCAGCCAAGGCGTATCAATACGCTTGAGGGCGTATCGGTACGGGTTCACATTTGAATGGCTGTTGGGAAATAGCCGTTGGGGTTGGTTGAAAGGGGATCAGTACGCTTACCTGGCGTATCGAAACGATCCTGATCCGTATCGAAACGGTAAGGGCCTGTATCGATACGGGTTTTGACAGTGGCCAAACAGGGGCAAAAATGTATCGGTACGGGTGCAACCGTATCGATACGGGTACTTTGAAAACACAAGTTTGGCTATTAAAAACATGAAAAATCTTTGCCAAAAACCTCTTAAAATACCTCAAACATAATTTCAAGTTGTTTGGACTTAAAACAAGTTTTAAATTCTTTTCAAATTAGTCCAAAACATTTTTCAATTATTATATCAAAACATTAGTTCTACAATCTCCCCTTTTTTGATATCTAGCAAAAGACAATCAAGTAATTTTTGGTATCCAAATTGCTTTGGATCCATAGACATTAGTGGCACAAAATTTAGTCCCCTTAGGAATCCATTTTTCAATTTCATCCTTTTTAGTTGAAGTGGTTAATCCTTTTGGGACCCAAACACTTCTAAAACATTTTCCATTCACAAATCTAGGGGCACTAGATTGTCTTACATAAAAATTTGATTTTCCAAAATTGTTTTTCTTTTCAAGTTCTTTGGAAATCAAATCTTTTTCTTTTTGAACTTTAAGAAGCAAATTTTGTAAATAAAAACATTTTTGTTCAAAATCTTTCAATTTTGCTTCAAGTTCAAGATTTATTTTGGAAAGCAAATCATTTTCAATTTTTATTTTTGAAAGCAACTTTTTGTTCTTTGAAAATGATGCCTTGAATTCCAAAAGCAAATCATCATGGGCATCTTGTAACTCATCAAATGTATAAGAATTTGAAAAGATGAGTTAGAAGTTACCTCCCCCTCATTGAGGGACATCAAGCATAGGTGGGCAACTTCATCATCGGTGGAGTCTTCATCACTCCATGTGGCCACATATGCTTGTTTTGAAGATGGTCCCTTCTTTTTGGATTTGTGGGAGTCCTTCATCTTCTTCATCGATTCATGCTTGGATTTTTCCATTTTGCTCTTCATGAACCGGGCAAATTTATTGAAGAGATAGGTCATCTCTTCATCTTCACTTTCCTCCTCACTTGAATCTACATGATGGCATGTGGAGGATTTGAGAGCTATGGCACTAGCATTGATGCCTAGCTCCATGATCTTGTTCTTCCCCACCGCTCTAATCTCTTCCTTCTTCTTCTCCTCTTCTTTGTTTTTCTTCATTATTTGGTGAGTGAGAAGAGACCCCATGAGTTCATCAAGCTTCAAGGTTTTGAGATTCTTGGCTTCGATGATGGCGGTCCTCTTTGAGTCCCATGACTCGGGAAGGGAGTAGATGAGCTTTCGGACAAGCTTTTCTTCCGGGATGACTTCTCCATAACCTTTAAGACCATTGGTGATAGTGGAGAACCTATCAAACATCTTCTCGATGTTCTCTTCCGAATCCATCTTGAAGTTCTCATACTCTAAGGTTACGAGCCCAATCTTGGTCTCCTTGACTTCATTGGTTCCCTCATATGTGACTTCAAGCTTGTCCCATACTTTCTTGGCACTCTCACAAGAAGACATCTTCTCATAGATGATTGGGCCAAATGAACAAAAGAGCATGTGCAAGGCTTTGCAATTTAGCTCCATCTTCTTGCGATCGTTGGCACTCCATTCCGCTTTGCTTCCTTGAGGCACGAACGGACCATCTTCAACTATGTCACATAGCTTGTAATCACTTGACTTCAAGAAGAATTTCATCTTTGTCTTCCAATGGGCATAGTGATCTCCGTCGAAGAAAGGCGGTTTGTCGATCGATTGTGCCATTGAGCCGGTTGGTGAAATGTTGATCGAGGTTGCCGGATCTTATCAATAGGATGTGAATCCTCTTCGATTGAGTCAAGCTCTGATACCAATTGTTGAGATTTAAGGGGCTCGATTCGATCAACCGTTCTTGCTCGCCAAGTGCGGAGAAGTTGGATAATTGGGTGTTTTAGTGGGAGGTGAAAATTTGGCAATTTGACACAAGAATTTATAGTGGTTCAACCTTCTAACCAAGGTCTACATCCACTACCTTAGCTCCCCACTAAGGATTTCCAACAAATTCACTAAGAATTTCGTCCCCTTTTCTAGGATTAAGAGGAAACCGTTACAACCCTCAAAGCTTTCTACCCAAAGCTTTGACATCATAATGTTGTAACAATTGAAGCATTAACTTGTTCTTGATACTTGGAGGTCCCTTTTATACTCACAATTGAGTTTGTGGCCGTTATACGGGTTTTGAAAGTGGCCAAACTGGGGCAAAAATGTATCGGTACGGATGTAACCGTATCGATACGGGTACTTTGAAAACACAAGTTTGGCTATTAAAAACATGAAAAATCTTTGCCAAAAACCTCTTAAAATACCTCAAACATAATTTCAAGTTGTTTGGACTTAAAACAAGTTTTAAATTCTTTTCAAATTAGTCCAAAACATTTTTCAATTATTATATCAAAACATTAGTTCTACAATTATATCGAAATTATGTCTCTAATTGAATAATGATTTACCATGTTTGCATTCACTTCAGGGAATGAAACAGTTCCAATAATCGCATAGAATAAACATCATGCTTGCATTCACTTCAAGGAATGCCCATCATTGATAATCGCATGGAATAAACATCATGCTTTGCATTCACTTCAAGGAATGCCCATCATTGATAATCGCATGGAATAAACATCATGCTTTGCATTCACTTCAGGGAATGTCTCCCATAAAACTTTTTGGATCAAGACGAATTTTCGTAACTTGAAATTGGGAGAAGCCTATGGTCGAGTTTTTCGACGAAGAAGAAATATTGCTTTCGAGCAAATATAGACTTTATAATAATCTTCTTGTAAATTCAAAATTATCATGATTTATCGCACTTTAAAATAATAATATAAAGAATACAAATAAAATCAGAATTTACCGATATTGATTTTCCTCTCGAGGACAATGGAGATATAAATAACCAAGACAGCTCCTCATAATCTCTTTATGTCATATCTCTTTCCAAGCCGTTTAAAGACATGTGAAACTTAAAACACGGTTAAAATATCAATTCTCAACGATAAAATAATATATATAAAAAAAACATACCAAAATTTCCAAGATATTAAATTCGTCCTGATTGGTAATTTTTTTTTAAATAGACATCGTTGTTCCATGTCGTTTAAACATATCACGTAAAACTAAAAAATATGGTTAAAATATCAATTCTCATCGATTAAATTTTAAATAACAAATAAATAACCATATGTTTTCAATCGTTTGTTATTAAGCAAACTAACAAAAAATGACTTTTTTTTAATCTCAAAATCAATTTTGATTTTGTTATAAAATAAATATAAATAATAGATGACATACCTCATATGGAAGATAGGGGCAAAAGCTTATGGTAGAAGACATAAATAATATTTGTTGTCTCTGTATGTTTCAAGGCAATGGCACACATGTTTTTGAGTATATGGTACATATGATCGCCAATATCAAATTGAAATCTTTTCGAGAATCATCAACAAGAACCAGGGTAATTGGGTGAGATTTCATGGTTTGCTCAAGCCTTCAAAACATGTTACCATACTTTTTCAAAAATAAAGACCAATTTAAAATATCAAGATAAAAACAATCAATAACAAAAATGTGGGAAAAAAAAACTTATCTTCGGTTCAACGTAGAATCAAATTTGTTTCGGTAACTACTTTGAGATTCAAAAAAGAGCACCAAAATCTTTCGAGCAAACTCGTGCTGATAACGTGTTGTGAATAAAATAAAGAAGAACAAGAATAAGAACAAGAAGATCAAAGAGATGAGAGAAAGAGGGAGATTTGTATTATTCTCAAATATAGAATTGTATATACAGTGCCTTCAATGAATCATCTATTTATAGGCATAAGAAATACATAATACATTAAACTCTAATTAATAAAAATAATATTTCTAATAATAAATAAATCAAACTCCTTAGATAAAGTTCTAATCATGATAGACATCCACATAGATAAATATTCATAACAGATAAAACTTAATTTCATTACTAATAAGAACATGAAAAGTTTTTGAACGGTGAAAGGCACTTGGGGAGGGAGGCAAAGCCCCTCCCATCATCAAGGTACCTATGTCCCTAATATATTAAAGTTAATTGCACTAGAGATTTTAAAATCATGTTTTTCATTTTAAGTTGATCACTAAATTTTAAATGTTTTAATTCTATCTCTAAACTATGATTCTATTCTAAATTACTGCAAAACTTTTGAATATTTAATTTCATCCCTAGATTATGACCCTCATTTTAAATTGGTTTTTAAATTTTTGAACATTTTTATTTCATTCTTAAATTAGCGTTTATGTCACATCATAACACACACCGCCATTTACATTTCTGCTAATAATTTTATTAACAGGAGATACGATTATATATACTAATAATTTAGGGATGAAATTAGAATGTTAAAAAGTTTGGGAATCAATTCAGAATAGGAGTTATAGTTTGGGGGTGTAGTTGGAACATTTAAAAGTTTGGAGACCAATTTAGAATGAGAGTCGTAGTTGAGGATATATTTGACATATTTGAGAATTTGAGGAATAATTTAGAATGAGGGTCGTAGTTTAGAGATGCCTGATGCAATTATCTCAAAATATTATTGGCGTGTAAAATATAGTATTAAATGCAAATTTAAAACACTAACACGTGAAAAATAATATTTTACACGTTTATTCTTTAAAAATTTTTTTAAATAACTAACCCTAAAATCTAAGTTTAAATCCTTAAGTTTCAGTCATAAATCTTAAATTCTCCCAAAAGAGTTGTGTAGTCTAAAGACACAACATGCGTGCATCAATTTTTTTCTTCTCAAAACACAATATAAAAAAATTAACATGAACCGTATATATGTGTCAAAATCAAAATAAAATAAATTTCAAATGAACTTTAAATTTACTTGATTAGCCTTAAAATGATGAGCTAAAAATCGATATTTATTCGACCTGATAATAATACATCCAGAGATGTCAATTGGGCGGGATAGTTTCGTAGGGTGCTCTTTTCATACCAATCTCACTACAAAAAAATATACATATACCGACGCTTTTTTATACCGACAGACACAAGTCGTCGGTATATACGATATATACCGACGGAAAATAACAGTGTCAGTAAAAGTTACTAGTTTTACCGACGGACGACAGAAACCGTTGGTATAAATATAACGTATACCGATGGAGTATAAAAACCGTCGGTATAGGTATACCTTATAGCTACGGTTTTTCTATTTGTCAGTATAACATAATTATATACCGACGGTTATATTTTGTCCGTCGGTATAGGTTTGACATATACCGATGGTGAGCTGTGTCTGTCGGTATAGATATTTATTTTATTTTTTATTATTTTAATAAAACACAGCGTTTTAACTTCACCCAAATTCAACTTTTCCAATCCCTAATTGCCTCTCAATCGTTCTCGCGTTTCTACAGCTTCTTCGCTGCAATTTACTGGTCTCAATCCCAAATTAAACCTTTCGAGCCCTAATCGCTCACCGGAGATTTTCTAAGGCTTCTTCGCTGCAATTTGCCGGTCTCAATCGGTTGTTTCTCCCTGCAATTTACTGGTCTCAACTTGCTATTGTTTCAATCGGTAAGTACATTGGTTTGTTTCAATCGGATATTTTCAGTGATCATTACAATTTGCTATTGTTTGTCTCTTTCCTGTAACAATAGACTAGTTGGTAGTGACACGTTGGGAAGTGAGGTGTTATGAGCTTATGATAATCCCATAAATATATATAGATATCTTGTTAGATTATATATTGAGGTGTCCAATCTGCAGAAGGTATTTTAATGATTCCGTTATCATTCTTAAAGCATATATAGAAAGCTAATGCCTTGTTTCATTTCAGTTCACTTCTGGGCACCAACTTTTAAATGGGGTATTAGCATAGCCAACATAGCCGACTTTGCGAAACCACCAGAAAAACTCTCCTACCCGCAGCAAATAATTTCTATTAATATAGTTCTTGTATTACAATTTGGTAAATCGGGTAGTGTTTTCTAGGGGTTCTTTGGGTGTGAGTGGATGAGATTGTCACTCTAGCATAGGTGCATCCATAGGAAGGGTTTCCCAAATGCTTGTACGGCTCCTTGATATTATGCTTGTTGAGCATTTCAAATTGATATTATCCATAGGAAGGGTAATTTGAAAGTTTTAAATTTAGTTTAGGGGTTCTTGTATTTGCATTTATAGAAATGTCCTAAGCTGCTGCTTCTTTCTTTCCTTTTATTCTGCTTGCTAGTAGATTAAGTGTACCTGAGGTGCTGATATGCGTCATAGCTTCTCAAATTGCTAATCTGGGTGAGAGTATAATTGGTGTTGCATTCCAAGGGAAAGAAGGTTTTCGTTGGGTAAGGAATCGTTTGAATAATAAGATAGTTTCTGTCATCCTATTTTCTATCCCTTTTTTTTATTTATTGCTGCTGCATGTATACTATGTTAGGATCAAGATCTAGGATAGATTAAACCTTGTTTATAAGGTTACCGTCGACTGCTAGTCAAATATTCAAGGACACCTAAATGTAAGGTAACTTTTCTTGCACACAATATTACCCTTTCATTCAGCATACTATGAGCTTGAGCTCATCAACCTTCCTACCAGACCTATCCACACCTCAACTTATAGCCATGCCATCAAACCAGTTTTGTATTTTTTTTTACTTGGAATTATAATTCTGCCAGTCAATATGCATATTGGCTATATATCACCGATGATTATGTACTTGAAAAGGTACATAGCAGCATAAAGGTAAGACAAACAAAAAATCTTATCTTTTAAAAAACTTGTGCTTGAAAAGTTGCTTTCAAACATGATGAAGAATTATGCAAATAGAAGGGAGTATCAGTTATTGGATTTTCTTTTTCAAAATTATATTGGCTAGTAGAGCTTTACCAGAAAATTCACTAATAGAGAAAATAATAATAATAGAAGATGTGTGAATTCAAGATCTTGGTTGTCCTATATGTAACTTCTCAAAGTCTGTGTTATATTAACTTCTTCAAGATCTTGGTTGTATTTATTTGAAAAATTGTTTCTAATATCTCTCGTTGTTTTCTTAATGTCAGACTGCAGAATCTAATGGAATCCCACCAACACGAGCTGATGTCTATGTTCGATCTCGTACACGCAAAGATGGAAGCATCGTGAATTCCAGGGCCGCGGTTGTTGTGGTAATTTATTATTATTAAGTTTTGTATATGTGTTTGGTATAAATATAATATAGTTATTATATTATATGTTTAACTTGCTTATATTTTTAGGAACGTATTCAAGAGAGGAGAAATGAAAGCTCGTCTTCTGAGAATTTATCACAAAATTCATGGTCAAATGATGTGTTTGCTCAAGTTAAGGGACCAGAAAGAAGAGGACGTGTTCGTTGTGTAGGGGCGGTTCACACTCGTTCTTCTCAGGAATCTGGACCTTCACAATCAGTTCAAAATATTGAAGAAGTGGAAGGGTTGAAATCTAAGGTTGCGAAATTAGAAAAACTTTTTGAAACTTGCTTTCTACCCTACTTTCAACAACAACGTCCAGATCTACATGTGCCTGATATGGATGCTTTGCTTCGTATGGTTGATACAGAGGTATTCAAAATATTTTTCTTTCTTATTACTCCATTCATTTTTTATTTAAATTCATTATTTTAATTACTTTTAATAGGCAACACCTGATGCTGGTAGTGCTTCAGCACCAATCAATTGTACCAGTCCATCCTTGCCTTCAACAAATCAACAAAATACAAGTGGAAATGGTACTGGCAGACAGTAGAGGGTGATCTTCAATTATTTCTAGCTTTTATTATGTAAGTTATTAAGAAACAAAAATATTTGCTTGCATATTACTTTTGTATGTACTAAACTTGTAGGTATATGTTTTACTGATTATGTATTACATACTTTTTTTATTCGAACATTAAATCTAATATTTTTCCTTTCAAATGAAATAATTTTTGTTATAGTAATTTTACTAATTTTAATATTTAAAATAAAAATTATTAAATAAAAAAGGAATATATTAATAATTATTTAATATATAAAAAACAAATAAATATCAATTAAACCCTATACTGACGGACAAAGCTGTCGGTATAAATATTTTATACAGATAATAGCTATACCGACGGACAAACCATTGGTATAAATTCTGACCCTATACCGACGGACAAACCGTTGGTATAAATTCTGACCCTATACCGACGGACAAACCGTCATTATAGATAAAAGCTATACTGACGGACAAAACCGTGGGTATAGATTCTGACCCTATACCGACGGACAAACCGTCATTATAGATAAAGGCTATACTGACGGACAAAACCGTGGGTATAGATTCTGACCCTATACCGACGAACAAATCGTCATTATAGATAAGATCTATACCGACGGACACAACCGCCGGTATAGATATACCGAACCTATACCGACGGACAAAATGCGTCGGAATATATACCCTAAATTGTCGGGGTAGTCCATACCTATTCCTACGGTTACGTCCGTCGGTATAGGTTCAGTATATCTATACCGACGGTTGTGTCCGTCGGTATAACTTTTTACCGACAAGCATATTACCGACGGCCTTTTGTCCGTCGAAATTAGCATTTTGTCCGTCGGTAAAAGGGTTTAGGGTATATACCGACGGATATTTGATGTTTTACCGACAAATTTGTGTCCGTCGGTATATGTCACTTTTTTTGTAGTGTCTCTGCTAGAAAATTTCATACATATTCATGCTCCACGATTCGTTACAGGTACAAAACTCAAAATCAATCTTATCCCACAATTCATAAAATGAAAAATATCATTGCTTCACAACTTATGTGGGTACTGAGACCCACTCATGCGAGTACATTATACACACTCCACAACACACTTCGAATAATATATTTACAAGTATTAGTTAAATAAATGTAAAGTATTTTTATAAAAAAAAGTATAAATTACTTGTCCTCTAGACTTTCATCGCATATATGACATTATTTCAACTAACACTTAATTGAACTAGATAAAATAAGTACAAAACAATATTGTAATCTAATAAAAACAAGAATAAAAATAAAACACAACAACATTCAATTTATTATAGAAAGCATACTACATGAGTCTACTATAGATGAATCCCACAAAGAAGAAAGAATGGAAGGAAAATGTGACTGTATGGGATGAAATAGGAGCTTACTAGTTGCGACGTGGGCTAATGATTACTAATTTTAGGGTTTCATGTAAAAGAGATAAAATGAGAAACTGGTAAAGTTGAGCTTAGAATCTGTTAAGAAATTGAGTGGGCTTATAAGTAATGTTTTAAATATATTTATTATGTATACTAAGTGGGTACGGATGAAGTAGAGTGGGCAAGGATGAGGTGGAACAGGTGGAAAGGGGGCGGGTAAGAGGTCATACTCTCGTCTGTCTCACCACCTACGGTAAATCTAATTTTTTCCCCATCCCTACTCCACCACCAACAAAACTTATATGCATCCATGCCTAACTAGGTATGGAGTAAAACAGATCCCATAAAACCAACCCATGACATTCCTGAATACACCTTTTTTTTATCAAAAGACCTTCTTAACCATTCATAGAAAAGAACATTACAGAAGAGACGAAATCCCTGTAGGGACATTGACGGTCCAATCGGGTGGACAAGTAAGAGCCAAAGAGGTTTTAGCAACCCAATCTGCAACTCTATTGCAACCAAGAGGAATGAAAGAGAAAACACAGGAAGAGAAAGACATAGCCTTAAATAGGATGTCTTCTTCAATAGTCGTGGTTTTCCAAGCAGAGAAAGAACCGGAATTCATTATGTTAATAATCCCTTTGCAGTCGGATTTCAAAATAACATGATCAAAGCCTAAACGTCCAACCAAATACACTCCAAGCCTAATCATGGATGCCTCCATTGATGAAGCTGAGGAGGCCAAGAGGGATATCGTATCTCCGTTGAGAAGGAAACTGAAAGAATTACGGGCAATAGCAACCATTACTGCTTTTCCCGTCACCTTGTCAAAAGATGCGTCACAATTAATTTTTAATGTTCTGCATGGTGGGGGGATCCAAGGTGAGACCTTGATTGATGGCTCAGGTATGAACAAGTGATTCCTCGATTGGGCCTGTGATAATTCCGTGAAAGCACCTTCCACATGACTCCAAACGACCCAAGGTGATTCAACCAGCCCCTAAAAAATAAAACTATTTCAAGATTTCTACATTGCCCATAATAAGAAGGCAATAAGAGCACAACCATCATCAAATTTGTTGATCCTATATAGGCCAATGATTTTTCCCACCATCGAGCAAAACCGGGAAAGCCGACAGGGAAGGAGAGTAGCTGAACTCAGATGCTCTCTATACTGCTCGAGCGAAATGGCAAAAGAACAGAAGATGCTTGGCGCTCTCAACAATATTCCCACAACATGGACAACAATCAGAAGCCTGAAAGGAGCCATGGAAACGAGCTGCTAAAATGCCCTTTGTAGGGACAATATTAGGGCAGAGTTTCTAGAAGAAGTATCTAATTTTCGTGGGCACTTTCAACCCCCATATGGAGCTCCAAACGACTTGTTTTTCCAGGAGGGTGTCACTAGAGGAAGGGTTACAACTTAGATCGTTCTTTTATGCAAGGAAGCGATATCCCGAGTAGACAAAGTACGTCCCATCTTTGGAAGCAGCCGAATCCAGATTGTCTTTTATCATAGGGCCCCCGATAGGAATGGCTAAAATGGCTCCTACCTCCTCATAAAAAAAGACTCTGAAGTTTCCCTCGGTCCCAAGAAATTTGGTCCTCTCTCATAAGGTTGAACACTAAAAGGACGTTGCACCCAATAGGGTAATAAGAGGACAAGAGAAAATTTGGAAGTTTAGGGATCCACTTGTCGTTCCAACTATAGATACTTTTGCAATTTCCAACCCTACAGAGCGATCCCTTTTGGATGACTTTAATTCCCTCACGGATACCATTCCAGGACCAAAATGGATTAGTGCATTTAGACACTTTCAAACAAATTTTCATTGGGGAAGTAGATCCTTGTTATCCTTCTTGATCCTACATATAGAATTTGTTCGTCTATTTTGTAGTGTGGTGGAATGAAAGAATTTGGTATTTTTATCACCAAAGTTAAGTCAGTTTATCTGGGCCCTATGATGCCAATGTCTCTCTTCACTTTCCCACATTTTGTTGAGCTCCTTTTTTAATTTCTTTGACTCAACCAGCTCGGATTGGCTTAAGTGTTTCCCTTGAGGAGAATTAACCTTACTCAGGAACTCCTGCTTGTTTTGGTTACTAGCTCGGAACTTGTCCTTGTTCCACCTTGACAACGAGAACTCTTTCCTCTTAAGCTTGCACCCGAACCTATGAGAGAATCTCGCTAAAGAGATAGGTTCCCATCTTTTCCTAACTATTGAGGAGAATTCCTCCTCCAACAGCCATTTGGATTCAATTTTGAACTCTTTCTTGTACCCTCCTCTGCATTCCCAAGGGCAAAAGCACGAGAAGGGCATGATCAGATGCAATTGCAGCATCCAGTAAGCCCAGAGCTATAGGAAAAAGGTTACTCCATTCGACAGAGCATAGTGCTCGGTCCAATTTCTCAAGAATGACATCATCCTCACTTCTATTATTGGACCAGGTAAAGTTACCCCCTTTTATCGGCAGTTCCAATAGCCCCGATAAGTCCATAAAATTGTAGAAACATTTTGCGTCTGTTGCATTAAACGAGATACTTTCAGATTTTTCTTCTTAGCTAGTTACCACATTAGAGTCCTATATCACGAGCCACTTAGCGTGAAGGTTGTGCTTAAGCTTTGACAGCCCGTCCCAGAAAGCTTGCTTTTCTTCTCGATATGGTGGGCGATAGATGAAAGTTCCATGCCAATCTACTTCCCCTTGAAGGGATACCTTAGCATCAATGAAGTATTTATCATAACTAAGAATTGACACTTTTACCTCATTTGTCCACCAAAGGGCAAGCCCCTCGCTAAGCCATCAGGGTTAACATAGAAATCAAGGTCCGTTTTCATTTTCATTCTAATCTTCTCTAAATATTGCTTCTTCTGTTTAGTTTCACATAGGAAAACAACACCTGGCTTAAGTTTGAAGATTGCATTGTTTATGGCTCTCACCGTTTTCTTGTTTCTGTGTCCTCTCACATTCCATGCAAGGATTGGCATCGTTCCAAAACCACTAACAAAGGGATAGAACAAACTGAGAGAAGTCAAACACAATCAGGCCACTCGAAAGACAACGAAACAAAACAGCAATATAGATAACCAAAGAAAAGCAGCAACCAAGACCTGAGAGCCACTTCCGGCATAAAAAGCAAAAAGAAGGTCCTCTTACAGCCACCAGAAGAGCGCATCAATAGAACGAGCACATAATTTAAAATAGAACGTAGAAAACAACCCGTAGATGGAACTGAAAAAACCAAGCTTTCCGACTCCTCACTGCCGCAGCAAGACCCGCCAACACCACAGACCGACGATAGCTTTCTTACCCTTCAAAGTGACTCAACCAAGATGAGAACCGACATCGCCACTTTGAGGGGATAGGCCATCACTCAAACCAGACCGATGAGCAACAACGCAGGCAGAATTGACGAACGGAAATAAAGGTGAAAAGCTAGGGTTCATGAGAAATTGGGAGAAATCATTTTGGATAGAGTTTAGGAAAGATTGTGTGTGGGGACATCCCTAAATACACCTTTAAAATAACCGATATATGCATATTTAATAGTAAATAATAATTGTGAGTTAAACAACCCTTCACATTTTTGAATTGTGCAATTGTGTTGTTGTGGCCTGTGGGGGCAGTTTTTATATTTTGTTAGAGGTGCGATACTACACATTAGAATATACTCTTTGCTCATTTAAAAAAATAAAATAAATAGAAAATAAATTATAAATAAATAAATAAAAAGATGGTTTAATCCCATGTACTTAGCTAGATAAGTATGTATTATGTTGAACCATATGTTGCTCACCTCTTATTTATCAGTTCATTAAACGTCTCATTCAACAAAGACAAAGAGTTTTATAAAGGTTACCGAGTTCTTTTG
Source organism: Hibiscus tridactylites (assembly GCA_958450335.1). Lineage (NCBI taxonomy): Eukaryota > Viridiplantae > Streptophyta > Magnoliopsida > Malvales > Malvaceae > Hibiscus > Hibiscus tridactylites. Next base: position 81,349,635 of record OY288265.1, on the reverse strand, counting down.
ATGCTGGACGCCACTGTCAATGGAAGGTTTAAAAAATAAAATCTAAATATATAACCTTAGAAGAATTAAGGACTGAAGCAGTGAAAGGAGGAAAAGTTACATGGACTAAGTTAGGGTTTGTTGGAAACGAGGTGGTTGAAGAGAAGCAGCCCAATTATAATTATGAAGACCAAGTATGATGTCTAAGGAATATCGGCTTACACCCTGGAGTAACGGTGTCGTGAGAATGCAGCTAATAGTGCCACTTGTCAGTCAGTACTATTGTAATAGCTCAAATATCTTTTCTTCTTCAATTCTCTCCTAAACCTACTCTTTCTTATCTCTTATTATCCTAAATCTCTATTTCCTGTATCGACTGTTACATCCTGGTGCCCAACTCCAGGGATATACAAGCTACTGAGAATCTTACCACCAAGCTTTAAACATTTCGAATTTCGCCAAGTAATCTGCAAAACCATTACGCTCTCGTTTTACATACTCACAATCAAATTCAATTATTAATCTCCATTTGGCTTCACCAAAGATTTCAATTGTTGTTTCTATAGTCATAAGTTCAACACCATAATTCGAAACCGAACCAGAAAAGATAGTACGTATATTAAATTGGTACTATGTTCATAAACAAATATTCCCAGCTGTACAGGAACCATATCACACATAGGAAGCCCATTCTTCTAAATTCTAATCCTACTAAACAAAATTCACACCACAGTTGTGAGAACAAAAAGGGAACCAAAACAAGCATTGGTGTTCGCGGAAACAAAGACATAAAAACAATGGTAGCTGGGGAAATTAACAGCATTGGTGTTCGGGTTGGGGCACAACCGCACAACGTGCGCGATATGAATGTCTAGACTGGTCGAGCTCTTCGTGGACCTGCGTATATTTTACATACTTTAAATTATTTTTTTATAATTAACCTATCTTTTTTAACATTCCGAATTTAATAATATAATTTTAACTTTCTATTAAATTTAGGTATTAAAGAGGCAATATGTACAATTCACAGAAATATTTCGTTTTTAATATGGTATTAATAGCAAATTTACGATTTTACTCGATAAAAGGGTTAATAACCATTAATACGAAATATTTGATTTTCTTATCTTTTTTCCTTCACTCCCCTATATAAACTTCGTCTCTCTTCAGTTTCAAAATTTTAAAATCGTTTTTCTCTCCTCTAGTGTTTTTGCTCATAAGCAAAATCAAGAGTTTTGTTTGTGATCTCTTTAATTGTGTTACTGTCAAAGATCACCTTGTTATTATATCTTGAGAGACTGACGATCGACGAACTCAAACACTTTAAAGTAGTCGAAATCTATTTTAAAAAAAACTGCGTAGCTGCAGCCTTAATACATTGGCTTCTCTTTTCATTTGAATCTGAGTTTGTATCTATTTGCTTTGTTTTCCAATTTACTTAATTTATTTAGTAATATTTAATTTATTTTTATCGTCTTGGATTCTAACATTGTGCAACATTAACCAAGTTGCTACAATCTCTTTCAATTATGAGAGCATTATCCTCAGATCAAGAGGCTCGAAACAGCAAACAATCCTCTTTGACAGCGAGAATTTCAGCTATGGTGGCATCAACGACTCCAACCGACTTGAAAAATGTAATAAGAGATTTGCCGTTACGATATCGTAACACCTCCTAATACTAGCAGCACCATAGCTTTCTTTAACGGCCCCGTCGACGTTGAATTTAAAGAATCTTTGAGGAGGTGACAGCCACTGACTCGAAACCAACCGGTTATTTGAAATGGCAATAGATCGAAGAGTAGGAGAGCTTTTAACCCCACTAATAGAGGGGACAGCTTGAGGGCACTTAGCTTTGCACCACCAAAAAATTCTAAGAATTAAAATATCGAACAGTTGACATAGGTAGAAAAACAATAATAATTGGGTGACTAATGGTGTAGATTACCTTAAAATATGCCCGAGTCACTTAACCATCAGAATGTACATCCCACTTAATAGCTTTCTCTCGTTTTCTGAAGTTTCTTAATTTTGACATTATGTTGCCAATTAGATTATGCTTCCAACAAGAAGCCAAGCTAGTTGTTCATGTCAATACGTGGAATGATAATCTAATCTTTGGATATGTCCAAATTGAATAAGAACAGAGTCTTTAGAAAACTGAAATCTAACCACCATTTTATCATCATATATTAGGACAAACAAAACCGTATGGGTATGAGTTGGATTTCTTGAAGAATACAGTTGACAGCAATGTCTAAGGTATTTACACGGTATAATTACAGTTAACTAAACTAATATCTAACTATAACATATTTATACCGGAGTAAGTACAACTAATTAAACTAAGATCTAACTATAACGTATTTACACCGGTGAAAGAACAATTATCTAAACTAATATCTAATTATAATGTATTTAGACCGATATAATTATAGCTAACTAAACACAACCACATATGAATTAAAATATACATTCTACTATGTTGTTTCATGCAGCTATGTGAAAACTATTAGTTTGTTCAAGTAATTATATTAATAATTTGTTAATATTTCTATATAAATAAATATAATACTTATTAAAATTATTTATAACTTAATAATTTAAATTATTTAATATGTATACTCGAGAACATAATAATATTTTAGTATTACATTATATTTCTATATAAATATAATACTTATGAAAATGATTAAAAAGCACATTTAATATTTAATTGTATTAATAATATGTTATATTTTTGTAAAATTTAGATAACGTAATGTAAACAGTTTTATGAATACACATATTTTTAATTTAATATCAAAAGTTTAACTCGTTATAAAGAACATATATCACAAGGATAATTTAATAAAATTTATTTTAAAATAATCTTATTTTCCCTAAACTAAACACTATCATATGACATTCCTGCTAAATAAACCAAACAAAGAAATGTGACATTTCCAATAATATATCAGGTAATGTTACATTCTAATAATTTCATACCTATAAGTAATATTTTTTCCGTGAACAAAAAGTACCTAAGTGCCAAAGGAAGCCCTTCACAGTGGATAAAAATTCTTTGCCCCTTTTCAGTGTCTTTATGTCTCAACACTAAAAAACACTACAAAATTAAATTTCAAATCATAACCCTAAATTCTATACCCTAAACCATATATTCTAAAAAATATACCCCACTCTAAATTTCTTAAAATCAAACCATAAGCTCTAACCTAAATCCTAAATCATAAACCATACACCTTAAATCTAATTTTAAGCTTGAAATATAAGTAGAGACACCGAAAAGAGGGAGAAGATTTCCATTCCTTTACAGTTTGATTATATAGTATTAAGTATGAATCCATTAAATGCATCATTACCTGGTTGACGAAGGTCGCATTGCCAGTCGTAGGAATCGAGTTTTGTGAGAAAGCAGAGTGACAAAACAAGAACATAGATTCATCTTCCCTCAGCAACTCTACTTCATAAACTTCATTAACAACTCCTTTTGGGAACTTACATCTTGAAATTACCAGTGTTTTATGTGTTGGGACCTTGAAAATTAGTTATTCGAGTACTGGCAACGACCAGACATCATCCAGAAGAAGAAGAAGAAGAAAGCTGTTGTATTACTTTTCGAACAAATTTTATTTGCCTGAGCTGTCTTCCCTGATCCTCGAATACCCCAAATTCCAACAACGCTTAAATAATCTCTTTCAATCACTTTATAAGTTATCACCTTGTTCTTCCCCAATTCCAAACCGAATCCACCAAAAACTCCCAAATCAGACTCCTCTTCAACTTCCAATCCCTGCCGATGAACTTGTTCCCGGTCCAGCGTTCATCGCATCGAGACGCTGCTCCAACCGGTCGAGACGCTGCTCCAACCGATCGAACCGCTTCATCGTTTCGGACATCATCTGCTGCACGTCGGCTAACAAGTGAGCCTGCATCAGCCCGCTAATGAACCTTTGAACTTGTTTCTCAAACTTCTCCATCTTCCTTGACAACCGGAGGTTTTTGTACACGTTCCATCGGCTGGAATCGAGGACTTGGCGGGCCAATTCGAGACCGCCGCGTAAGATCTGGGAGAAATCATTGAGTTGAGTTTGGCGAAAGGGGGGGCGTTCGACGCCGGAGTCTTTGATTTCTTCGATTATGGGAAGGAGTTGTTGGATGCTTGTGATGAGATTGTCCGCACTAGATTTACAGAAGCAGGATTTGTGTGAGATGGCTTCCAACTCCAGGCGAAGTTCCGTTAGGAGTTCTCCAGCGAGAAGTTCGTTAAACAACATCGTCATCGTCATCGTCAGTTCGTTGGTTTAATCGGCGGGCAGCCTTTTCGTTGGAGAGCGAGTAAGGAGTTAAATCGCGAGGTCGAAGGCCTTAAAAAAGGGACATTTCCTTTAACCAGGGCGGACCTGCATGGCCCGCTCAAAATTTTGTTTTTTATTTTATATATTTGTCTCTTATACATATTTTTAAATTTAATTTTATTTATAAATTTATCTTTATTTTTAAATATTTTACCCCCAACCTTTTTAACAATAGTAAAATCAATATTATTGGTGATAACTTAATAATTATAAAAACCCATCCACCAAAGGTTCACACCGAGATTAATAATGGGTTAATACAACAACTGCACCTAACCCTAGTGGAGGGGAGTGTGAAGCGGTGGAATAATGATTCACCATGAAAGTGCTCAAACTGAAATTACCTTTTCTTTTCCTCAACGAACACAACATTAATTAGGGAGGAAGAGCTCATCCCCTTGTGTCATAGTGGTAAAAGTAGATATTTATTATTTCTTAAAACTCGAGTTCGAGTACCAGTAATACACATACTGTGTATGACGTCTTCGATATGACTAAAAAAATTGAACAGATGCTACCCTTGCATCACACCAGCATATTCAAAAAAATTTATGAAAAGCAATTTAATCTAAAGTTTAATTTTATTTTGAATAATTATTAATTATATGTCGAGTCATTCAAATTTTTAATCATTATTTAAAAATCATGTATTGCGTTAGCGATTTACAATGGTATCAGATGTCCTAAAATTTTCCTTTCTAAAATGTCTTCCCACACCCTCATATGTAAGCATCATTATCATCATAGTTCAGGTACTCCTTTACTAAAAACTTTTTCTTTGTCTCTTGCTAAAAATTCTTTTTACTTGCTTCGTTTTCCTAAGCAAAACACTAGCCATTAGCGACCAGGCTTTTTACCTCTTGACAGGGAAGGGCCGAGGGAGGGGCTAGCGGGAGCGGTTGCTCCTCAAAATTTTAAATTTTTTATACAAATTAATTTTTTAAAAAATTCTATGTATTTTCTATTAAAAATATACTTCCCCCTGAATTTTTATAAATTCGCTCCCTAACTTAAAGTCCTCCGTCTGTCACTACCTCTTGACATTATAATCCCTTCACTATTGTGTAGGATTGACATATCTTTATCATGATATTGATTGACCTAACCTGTTATAGCTTTTTCTTCATCTCCAGTTACCAAGTTATTGAGGGAAGATTGACGTCCTGAAATATATTAGTTTTTTGACATGTGGTTGAGTGTTTTTTTCAACGGTTCAGTTGTCATAGTCGCTTTTTATTTTTGGCTTAAGGGATAATTTTATTAAAAAATAAATCTAAATCAGCAATGTTGTTTTTATATCAATTTTATTCTCGAAGTAATTTAATTGTATCAATTTTCCCTGGGTTAAACTCAAACCACTAAAGTTAAGAGACTTTAAAATTGATACGAATGATTTTGACGATAAAACTGATGCAACTAAAAAGTAGTGACAAAATTATTGATTTGGTTTCACTTTAAGAGCAAACTTACACCTTAAACTTTTATCTTTTCATGTCTCTGTTTTCCTTTACTTTTTTTCCTCTTTGTATGACGATTAGATTTGTCAGCATAAAACAATGAGGTTAGAATCAACAACCCTTGACGAAAGTATTATTGAAGCGGTCACTCATCATTGTTGACATGGGCGAATCTAAAAATTAAAATTTGGTACTTCACTCACCGATAATAAATACAATAATATGTATGATAAGAGTAAATTGAACAAGTCATCAAAAATTACTTAAGATGTTCATAACTGACATGATCAAAGACCATTCAATAAAAATGTATATGCAAGATGTTACTATGATTGAATTACTAACTCTCTTTAATAAAACACATGTAATATGTATAGGGAAATCCACATTAGTCTATACAAATTTTTTCCCTAATCAAATCATTTTAAACCATCATTTTTACAACTAATGTTATGTACACAAAACTTTATATCACTTGTAAGTAACTGCAACTATCTAAAATAATTTTCAACACTTTCTTATGACCGATCACTAATCTACATCACCAAATCATTATCAACTTATTATTATTATTATTATTATTATTATTATTATTATTATTATTATACAATTTATTTTTGAGAGAGAAATGTCTTATTTTTACCTTTTGCATAACAATCATTATTTGTAAGTAAATTAGCAACAAAACCTTTAATTTTTATTGGTTAAAAGATTTTTTTACTCTTTTTTACAATTGCATACAAGAGAAGATAGTAAGATATTGTGTAACCCCCTCGTCCCGGCCTGGACGGTCGACCGGTTTGAGCGGGCTACACGGAAAAAACCGAGGCGAAACTCGTTAAGGCTCCACTTCGGCTAACGACCCTAGAAAACTTCTTTTTAATTATTATCTTGTCTAGAGGCTTTAATACATCCTATGTGAAACAACGCCAACGGAAGCAACAAGCGAGATGAACAACCAAACAACAATTTAAAAACAACCCATTTTAGCTTATGCTGCAGACCGTATCGATACACTCAAAGAGGGTATCGATATGCCTTGACTAGGTCAACTGACCAAAGTCAACTCGAGGAGACCGTATCGGTACACTGGTTGACTGTACCGATACGCAGTCAATGGTCAACTTCTCGTGGTCAACGGTTCGAAGACCGTTTTGATACACCTAAGCTCGTTCCAACAAGCACTAGAGTCAGCTCTAGCATTGCCACCCCTAGCAGGTGCACCTCCACCTCTCTTAGACGAAGACTGAAACCTCTGATCACGCCCTCTCTTGTTCCGTCCACCGGAACTATGCTCTGCAGCTCTCTTCCCAGAACTAGCTCCAGCACCTTTAGCAGACAAACTCAGATTCATCTCGATGTCTTTGGACCGACTAACCAGCACATCGAAATCATTGTACTCCACAGCCAACATATAGGTCTTAACTTCCGTCACCAAGCCATAACGGAACCTTTCGCACCTCTCGCGCTCATCAGGTATCAGCTCCGGTGCATACTGGCTAAGACGTACGAACTGTACCTCATACTCCGCCACACTCATGCTCCCTTGGGTCAGAGACATGAATTCACGCTTCTTTTCATCCAGATATCTAACTCCCAGATATCTCCTCTTAAACGCATGCTGAAAGAACGTCCAAGTAACATCAGCATCAGCCATCCCAGAGATTGTGGTCGTCCACCACGTATAAGCATCACCTTGCAGCAGTGACACCACACATCCCAGCTTCTGCACATCAGTGCAACTCATTTGTCCCAAGACACGCTTGGTACTCTCCAACCACGCTTCAGACCTCTCAGCTGACATACCCCTAAACTCAGTCCCACCAAGACTGCGCAAACGTTCCAAGGGTAGTCTAGCACCAGCATCTCCCTGATGCCCAGCTCCTTGAGCTCCAGCTACTGCTGCTCGAAACGCACCCGCAATAGCTTGTACAAGCACAGACATGTCAGGTATCGCTTGCCCCTGACCAGCTTCAGTTCCTGCAGCTCCAGCACCAGCTGCTTCAGCTCCAGCTCCAGCTCTTTCCCTCTCCGCACCACCACCACCAGGTGGAGGAGGAGGTATCACAGCACTACCAGTGTGCTCATCATTCACATTCCCCTCCGGGGTCGTAGCTCTCGCGCTACTCCTTAACTCTCTACGTGGTGCCATACTTTACCATGCATAACAATACAAAATAAACAAGTCAGGACCAGCAAGGTAAGCAAATTCCAAGTATTCAAGCTCAATTTCTTTCAAAAACAACATCATCCCTTTAGCTTTTGTCTGGCAATGGGTACCCTCATCATGCATCATCACAACATGCATCACATACACATCATCATATCATAACACTGAACATGCTTTCACTCAACAAGCATACCAACCAAACCATGCTTCAATCATGCATTCACACATTCCCAATTACTCGAGAACTCATCTCTGATACCACCAAATGTAACCCCCTTAGCCCGGTCTAGACGGTTGACCCGAACTACGAAGATTACACGGGGAAAACCAAAGTCAACCCGAAAGTCAACCTTGATTAACGACCCTTTTTTTTTCTTTTTACTCTTGTCTAGATGCACATTAACCTTAATTGTGTTCATACAAACAACATATTGAAAGATCACAAACATCAGAGATCAAATAGGGACCCAATTGAACAAATTACAACTTTAGGGACCAAATTGTAATTTCTGATAAATTAAGGGACTTAACCCAAATTAAAGTTACCATCTTGAAATTAGTCAGGTTTCATGCTTCTCTGTGAAATTTCAGCTCAAAAGGACATCCACAGCTCATGCAATTGAACAAACATGATTCAGGACTAAAACGTAAACAAAGCAAAACATATAAAAAATACTTTTAACTGAATTTAACGGTCAGGTATCGATACACTTGATGTCGTATCGATACGCGGGGAAGACAGTAACCAAACTCGAGCAACGGTATCGATACGATATCCCCTGTACCGATACGGCATTCAAACTTTACCCAGATGAGTATCGATACCCCCACAACCGTACCGATACGCCTGGGCAGAAAAGAGCATATTTGGCTCAGGCGTATCGATACGCGAGCCCGAGTACCGATACCCCTGTCTGAAATCGACTTGAAATTTATACCATTCATGCTTCAAACCTCAGATTAACATCACCAAATCATACCACATAGATATACAACATGCAGGGATCATAAATGCATCAACAATTCAACTCATAACCATCACACATGAAAAACCCCAAATTAAATGACATGCTTCCTACTTAAGCTACCTTTCATGCATAAACCTTCATAGCCAAGCATATAGGAGATCAACCCAAAAACCAACAACCACAGCAACATTTAACATACTTAGGGAGTCTTAAACACCTCCCAAAACATTTACATTGGTCCCCCATTGCCAAATCGACCAAAAGCTAAAATGTTTAACAAAACCTTCCATACATTGAGCTTTACTTGAACTTGTGTGCTTGCCTCCTCTTGCTGCCCTCAATGCACTCTAATGCTCTGCATTATTGAATCAAGAAAACGAGAGAGCGTAAGCCAAAGCTTAGTGAGGAGCGCTCTTTAAAAACCATTCAATAATGCATTTAAAACCATTTGTAATACATGCTTGTAAACAACCTTTACACATGCTCAAAGCGTACTTTAAATCAAGCAATAACATGCTTCCACATTTCATTTAAACTAGCATCTCATACTTCAACATAAACATCAAATCATGCATCTCATGCATCTCATGTACAAACATGTCATATTGGCTCAAGTGATACATTTCATTTATGAAATCAAGTACAACAACTTTCCCCAAGGACTTTTAAACACCTTGGACCCCAAGGACTTTTAAACACCTTGGCCATGGACTTTTAAACACCATGAATGGACCACACAAGGACTTTTAACCACCTTTGTGTCCGTAGCTTGAAATACCCCAAGGACTTTTAAACACCTTGGCCCCAAGGACTTTTAAACACCTTGGCCCCATGGACTTTTAACCACCATGGAAAGGAGCACCTAAGGACTTTTAACCACCTTAGTGTCCGCAACAAGATTCATCCAAGGACTTTTAACCACCTTGATGATCTTAGATAACAAGGCTCACTCAAGGACTTTTAACCACCTTAGTGACCTTCACTTTTACAAACCATCACTTGCCAATATACACTTTATACATCATGTAATCCACTGTTTTTAAAGCATTTAAACCAAGCCATTTCATCATGCATTTCAAAGCATTACAACATCATTTAACAATGCATAAAAACAAGGCACTCTTACCTAGAGACACCTTCAACACATGGCTTAAATCATCAGCATAAATCATGCTAAAACATCAGCAATTAACATGCTAAAACATGCTTTCCAAAACAGTAGCAAATCATGCAAAATCATCATTTCACATTTCATCAAAACATGGCCACCACTTTAAGAGAGTAATCCGAAAACTTACACTTGAGCTTAGCAAAGTTGTTTAGACTTATACTAAGCTCCCAAAACCTTCAACCTTTGGTTTAAAAGCTGAAAATCCATTTTTACTCACCGATTACCAAACAAACCTAGCCAACAAGCTTTCCAAGCTTCCGAAACCTTCCGAAAACACCTCCAAAACTCAAGGATCAACCTCCCCTGTTTCAAGCACATAAAAACAGAACATTAATGCATCCTTATGCATTAAAACACCAACAACATCAACACAACTCGCTGCTCATCACAAATCTAACAATTTGGCTACCAAACACAACCGAAATCATCTCCAAACACTTCCAAAACTTAACCCAGCCAAAATCCATCACTTCTAACCATTTTATACATCAACTAACATGCAAAAAGATCACAACCACGTCCTTATACCTCCAGGTATAACAGATCACCAAAAACACTCCAAAAACAACCAAAAACTCAAGCCAAACTTAGGAAATTCAACCTATCCGGGATTGCATTGATTAAACCTCAACTTCTAATCATTTTAGCATTCATTTAACATCATTTTAACACTTCAAAACCCTGCTTAAACAGATCACACGAAATTTTCACCAAAATCACCAAATCTTGCATTTTAGCCAAAAATCAAGATCTCAATTGAAAAGCCTTTAATAAAACATGAATCAAGGATTGAGAACTTAGGAATTTCAGTAAAGAACTGATAGTTTAGAGGAGAAGGACGTTCTTACCTCCAAACTTGAATTTCTCCCTTTTAGAGCCAAAATGCTTGATGAAACAATTTGCAAATTGAGAGGTTTTGATGATGAGATGATTAGGAATCAAATGAGAGTTGAAATGAAAGATGTAGATGTCAAAATCAAAGAAAGAAATCTGAGGAAATCTTGTTTGGGTAGAGAGAAAATGAGAGAAAAGAGAATTTGAGAGAAAATAGAAAAATTAGTTAAGAATTGGTCAAAATGATTTCCCTCTCTTTTCTTAATCTTTAAAAATCAGATTTTAGACTTAAAATATCTTAGAAAAATCTGGAGAAATCCTTTTTGGAATAATAGCTCCTTAAAGATTCAAAGTTTCAATCCTTTATAAAACTGTCCCGCAACTTTCAAAAATTACATTTTGGTCACTAGCCAAAATGTCAACCTTCCGAACCTCATTTTCCAAAATTGATTTCACAGTTCACTTTTATATATTAAAAGATGATTTTAGAATATTTTTCCATATTTTTAATGCAACCCGAACTAGGTTTTCCTAAATCCCCTCTTATATATTCGATCAGTACTTTGACTAAACCGGTCAACGCCAAAACTTCTGAGCCCAAAACCGGGGCGTTACAACTCTCCCCCCCTTAAGAAATTTCGTCCTCGAAATTTACCTGAAGGAAAGAGATAAGGAAACTGCTTCAGCAAATCCTCCTTCCGCTCCCATGTGGCTTCCTCAACACCGCGATGCTTCCACAGCACCTTCACCAACTCAATGGTCTTGCCACGAAGAACCTTGCTATCTGAATCCAGAATCTTCACCGGTTCCTCATCATAGGTCAAATCCGGATTCAATTCCACCTCCTCCACAGGCAACACATGCGAAGGATCAGATCGATACCTCCGGAGCATAGAAACATGGAACACATCATGAATCTTCTCCAGCTCTTGAGGTAACCTCAACCGATACGCAACAGGACCCACACGCTCAACAATCTCATACGGTCCAATGTATCTAGGGCTCAGCTTACCCTTCCGCCCAAACCTCATCACCTTCTTCCAAGGCGAAACCTTCAAGAACACGCGATCACCCACCGCAAACTCTATCTCCCTACGCTTCAAATCTGCGTAAGACTTCTGCCGATCAGAAGCAGCCTTCAACCTCTCACAAATGAGCTTCACCTTCTCGGTGGTACCTTTCAACAAAGCAGGCATCGAAACCAACTTTTGACCAGTTTCAGCCCAACACAGAGGAGTCCTACACTTCCTCCCATACAGAGCCTCATAAGGTGCCATCTGTATACTTGCCTGAAAACTGTTGTTGTAAGCGAACTCAACCAAAGGCAGATGCTTCTCCCAAGAACCTTGGAACTCTATCACGCAACATCTCAACATATCCTCCAAGATCTGAATAACTCGCTCAGACTGGCCATCCGACTGGGGATGATAGGATGTACTGAAATGCAACCTTGTACCCAGAGCTTGATGTAAACACTGCCAAAAACGCGATGTGAACCTCGGATCCCTATCCGACACGATCGACTTAGGCACACCATGCAACCTCACAACCTCAGCAATGTACAGCTCTGCCAGCTTATCCAAGGAAAACGTAGTATGCACAGGCAAGAAATGTGCACACTTCGTCAGGCGATCCACAATCACCCAAACAGAATTCTTCTTCGACGGAGACAAAGGCAAACCAGATACAAAATCCATGGTAACCCTCTCCCACTTCCATTCAGGGATTTTCAACGGTTGCAACAAACCAGAAGGAACCTGATGTTCAGCCTTAACTCGCTGACACACCAAACACTTGCTCACGAACTCTACCACATCCTTCTTCAAACCTACCCAATAGTACTCATCACGAAGATCGCGATACATCTTTGTACTACCAGGATGCATAGCAAAAGGACTACTATGACCTTCAGCTAGAATAGCATGCCTCAACTCAGCATCAGCAGGCACTACTATCCGATTACCAAAACACAACACTCCATCCTCATTAAAACAGAAATCCGAAGGTCTACCCTCCGCGATATCCTGAACATGAGACACCAAGGAATCATCCAACAACTGCTTATCCTTGATCAACTGAACCAACGAAGGTTTCACTTGCAACTCAGCAACAAGACCACCATCCTGCGATATACTCAAGCTAGCAAACATAGCTCTCAGCTCAACAGCCACCTTTCTACTCAAGGCATCCGCAACAACATTGGCCTTTCCAGGATGATACTCTATCGTCAAATCATAATCCTTGAGCAACTCCAACCAACGTCGCTGCCTGAGATTCAACTCCTTCTGAGACATCAGATACCTCAAACTCTTGTGATCCGTGTACACCGTACACTTCTCACCATACAGATAATGCCTCCAGATCTTTAGAGCAAAAACCACTGCAGCCAACTCAATATCATGCGTAGGATAATTGCGCTCATGCACCTTCAACTGCCGCGACGCATAAGCCACAACCTTACCCTCTTGCATCAGCACACACCCCAAACCAACATAGGATGCATCACTGTAGACTACAAACTCTTTCCCTGATTCAGGCTGAATCAAGATAGGAGCTTGCGTCAAAGCCAACTTCAGCTTCTCAAAAGCTTGCTGTCTCGCTTCTGTCCACTCATACTTAACATCTTTCTGCAGCAACTTCGTCAAAGGAGCAGCAATCTTGGAAAAACCATCCACAAACCTTCGGTAGTATCCTGCCAAACCAAGGAAACTACGAACCTCCTGAACAGACTTAGGAACTTTCCAGTTCATCACCGCTTCAATCTTCTGAGGATCAACACGAATCCCCTCAGCTGAGACCACATGACCAAGAAAAACAACCTCACTAAGCCAAAACTCACACTTGCTCAACTTAGCATAAAGCTGATTCTCCAACAAAGCTTGCAACACAACCCTCAAATGCTCTTCGTGCTCTTCCTCAGTACGCGAGTACACAAGGATATCATCAATGAACACCACGACAAACTTGTCCAGGTATTCATGAAAAACCCGATTCATCATGTCCATGAAAGCAGCAGGAGCATTTGTCAAACCAAACGGCATCACAAGGAACTCATAATGCCCATACCTTGTCCTGAAAGCTGTCTTAGGCACATCCACATCCTTCACCTTCAACTGATAATACCCTGACCTCAAGTCAATCTTAGAGAACACAGCAGCTCCCCGAAATTGATCAAAGAGATCATCAATCCTCGGCAAAGGATACCGATTCTTGATAGTCAACTTGTTCAGCTGACGGTAATCAATGCACATCCTCATCGTGCCATCTTTCTTCTTCACAAACAAGACAGGAGCACCCCAAGGCGAAACACTCGGCCGGATGAAACCACGATCAAGCAACTCTTGCAACTGCGTCTTCAGCTCCTTCAGCTCCTTAGGCGCCATTCTATAGGGAGTAATGGACACAGGAGTGGTATTCTCATACAGCTAAATACCAAACTCCACCTCGCGATTAGGAGGTAAACCAGGCAACTCCTCAGGAAAAACATCAGGAAACTCCTTCACAACCCTGATATCCTGCACCCTCAGCTCCTTCGAACTAGGATTCATCACAAAAGCCAGAAAAGCTTCACAACCTTGCCTCAGCATCCTGCTCGCCTCCAAGGTAGAAACAACATTGGCAAGAAACTTCACATTCTCACCAACCACCACCACTTCATAATCATCCGCAAGCTTAAGCGAAACCCGCTTATTCTCACAATCCACAACAGCACGATGCTCAGCAAGCCAATCCATACCAAGGATTACATCAAAACCATAAAAGGGCAACTCCATAAGATCAACATGAAAGACATGCTCTTGAACAACCAAAGGACACCTTCTATAAAGCTTACGAGTCACAACAGTTTCACCAAAAGAACTAGTGACTCTAACACCAACATCCAAAGACTCAACAGGCAAACCAAGCAACTCAGCATGCTCACGAAGAATGTATGAATGCGTAGATCCAGAATCAATCAAAGAAAGCAATGACAAGGATTGCAAAGTAAAGGTACCTGCAATCACATCAGCATCATTCCTTCCCTCGCGCTGAGCATACACCCTCGCTTGGCCTCCACCCTCAGGTTGAATAGCCACAACATGAGCTACACCGCGGCCACCTTCCTCTCGCCTCTGGAAATTACCACGGCCGCGCCCACGACCTCTCTGCGGTGCTGCAACCACAGGAGCACGCTCTTGACCACCAGCCATTCTTGGACAATCACGTCTCAGATGATCAGCTGAACCACAGCTCCAGCACTCATAACCAGCTGCCATCACAGGAGCTTGCACCTCCCTCCCAGCACGAGGACAGTCACGCTTCAAGTGACCACGGGAACCACAAATCCAACAAGCACTAGAGTCAGCTCTAGCATTGCCACCCCTAGCAGGTGCACCTCCACCTCTCTTAGACGAAGACTGAAACCTCTGATCACGCCCTCTCTTGTTCCGTCCACCGGAACTATGCTCTGCAGCTCTCTTCCCAGAACTAGCTCCAGCACCTTTAGCAGACAAACTCAGATTCATCTCGATGTCTTTGGACCGACTAACCAGCACATCGAAATCATTGTACTCCACAGCCAACATATAGGTCTTAACTTCCGTCACCAAGCCATAACGGAACCTTTCGCACCTCTCGCGCTCATCAAGTATCAGCTCCGGTGCATACTGGCTAAGACGTACGAACTGTACCTCATACTCCGCCACACTCATGCTCCCTTGGGTCAGAGACATGAATTCACGCTTCTTTTCATCCAGATATCTAACTCCCAGATATCTCCTCTTAAACGCATGCTGAAAGAACGTCCAAGTAACATCAGCATCAGCCATCCCAGAGATTGTGGTCGTCCACCACGTATAAGCATCACCTTGCAGCAGTGACACCACACATCCCAGCTTCTGCACATCAGTGCAACTCATTTGTCCCAAGACACGCTTGGTACTCTCCAACCACGCTTCAGACCTCTCAGCTGACATACCCCTAAACTCAGTCCCACCAAGACTGCGCAAACGTTCCAAGGGTAGTCTAGCACCAGCATCTCCCTGATGCCCAGCTCCTTGAGCTCCAGCTACTGCTGCTCGAAACGCACCCGCAATAGCTTGTACAAGCACAGACATGTCAGGTATCGCTTGCCCCTGACCAGCTTCAGTTCCTGCAGCTCCAACACCAGCTGCTTCAGCTCCAGCTCCAGCTCTTTCCCTCTCCGCACCACCACCACCAGGTGGAGGAGGAGGTATCACAGCACTACCAGTGTGCTCATCATTCACATTCCCCTCCGGGGTCGTAGCTCTCGCGCTACTCCTTAACTCTCTACGTGGTGCCATACTTTACCATGCATAACAATACAAAATAAACAAGTCAGGACCAGCAAGGTAAGCAAATTCCAAGTATTCAAGCTCAATTTCTTTCAAAAACAACATCATCCCTTTAGCTTTTGTCTGGCAATGGGTACCCTCATCATGCATCATCACAACATGCATCACATACACATCATCATATCATAACACTGAACATGCTTTCACTCAACAAGCATACCAACCAAACCATGCTTCAATCATGCATTCACACATTCCCAATTACTCGAGAACTCAGCTCTGATACCACCAAATGTAACCCCCTTAGCCCGGTCTAGACGGTTGACCCGAACTACGAAGATTACACGGGGAAAACCAAAGTCAACCCGAAAGTCAACCTTGATTAACGACCCTTTTTTTTTCTTTTTACTCTTGTCTAGATGCACATTAACCTTAATTGTGTTCATACAAACAACATATTGAAAGATCACAAACATCAGAGATCAAATAGGGACCCAATTGAACAAATTACAACTTTAGGGACCAAATTGTAATTTCTGATAAATTAAGGGACTTAACCCAAATTAAAGTTACCATCTTGAAATTAGTCAGGTTTCATGCTTCTCTGTGAAATTTCAGCTCAAAAGGACATCCACAGCTCATGCAATTGAACAAACATGATTCAGGACTAAAACGTAAACAAAGCAAAACATATAAAAAATACTTTTAACTGAATTTAACGGTCAGGTATCGATACACTTGATGTCGTATCGATACGCGGGGAAGACAGTAACCAAACTCGAGCAACGGTATCGATACGATATCCCCTGTACCGATACGGCATTCAAACTTTACCCAGATGAGTATCGATACCCCCACAACCGTACCGATACGCCTGGGCAGAAAAGAGCATATTTGGCTCAGGCGTATCGATACGCGAGCCCGAGTACCGATACCCCTGTCTGAAATCGACTTGAAATTTATACCATTCATGCTTCAAACCTCAGATTAACATCACCAAATCATACCACATAGATATACAACATGCAGGGATCATAAATGCATCAACAATTCAACTCATAACCATCACACATGAAAAACCCCAAATTAAATGACATGCTTCCTACTTAAGCTACCTTTCATGCATAAACCTTCATAGCCAAGCATATAGGAGATCAACCCAAAAACCAACAACCACAGCAACATTTAACATACTTAGGGAGTCTTAAACACCTCCCAAAACATTTACATTGGTCCCCCATTGCCAAATCGACCAAAAGCTAAAATGTTTAACAAAACCTTCCATACATTGAGCTTTACTTGAACTTGTGTGCTTGCCTCCTCTTGCTGCCCTCAATGCACTCTAATGCTCTGCATTATTGAATCAAGAAAACGAGAGAGCGTAAGCCAAAGCTTAGTGAGGAGCGCTCTTTAAAAACCATTCAATAATGCATTTAAAACCATTTGTAATACATGCTTGTAAACAACCTTTACACATGCTCAAAGCGTACTTTAAATCAAGCAATAACATGCTTCCACATTTCATTTAAACTAGCATCTCATACTTCAACATAAACATCAAATCATGCATCTCATGCATCTCATGTACAAACATGTCATATTGGCTCAAGTGATACATTTCATTTATGAAATCAAGTACAACAACTTTCCCCAAGGACTTTTAAACACCTTGGACCCCAAGGACTTTTAAACACCTTGGCCATGGACTTTTAAACACCATGAATGGACCACACAAGGACTTTTAACCACCTTTGTGTCCGTAGCTTGAAATACCCCAAGGACTTTTAAACACCTTGGCCCCAAGGACTTTTAAACACCTTGGCCCCATGGACTTTTAACCACCATGGAAAGGAGCACCTAAGGACTTTTAACCACCTTAGTGTCCGCAACAAGATTCATCCAAGGACTTTTAACCACCTTGATGATCTTAGATAACAAGGCTCACTCAAGGACTTTTAACCACCTTAGTGACCTTTACTTTTACAAACCATCACTTGCCAATATACACTTTATACATCATGTAATCCACTGTTTTTAAAGCATTTAAACCAAGCCATTTCATCATGCATTTCAAAGCATTACAACATCATTTAACAATGCATAAAAACAAGGCACTCTTACCTAGAGACACCTTCAACACATGGCTTAAATCATCAACATAAATCATGCTAAAACATCAGCAATTAACATGCTAAAACATGCTTTCCAAAACAGTAGCAAATCATGCAAAATCATCATTTCACATTTCATCAAAACATGGCCACCACTTTAAGAGAGTAATCCGAAAACTTACACTTGAGCTTAGCAAAGTTGTTTAGACTTATACTAAGCTCCCAAAACCTTCAACCTTTGGTTTAAAAGCTGAAAATCCATTTTTACTCACCGATTACCAAACAAACCTAGCCAACAAGCTTTCCAAGCTTCCGAAACCTTCCGAAAACACCTCCAAAACTCAAGGATCAACCTCCCCTGTTTCAAGCACATAAAAACAGAACATTAATGCATCCTTATGCATTAAAACACCAGCAACATCAACACAACTCGCTGCTCATCACAAATCTAACAATTTGGCTACCAAACACAACCGAAATCATCTCCAAACACTTCCAAAACTTAACCCAGCCAAAATCCATCACTTCTAACCATTTTATACATCAACTAACATGCAAAAAGATCACAACCACGTCCTTATACCTCCAGGTATAACAGATCACCAAAAACACTCCAAAAACAACCAAAAACTCAAGCCAAACTTAGGAAATTCAACCTATCCGGGATTGCATTGATTAAACCTCAACTTCTAATCATTTTAGCATTCATTTAACATCATTTTAACACTTCAAAACCCTGCTTAAACAGATCACACGAAATTTTCACCAAAATCACCAAATCTTGCATTTTAGCCAAAAATCAAGATCTCAATTGAAAAGCCTTTAATAAAACATGAATCAAGGATTGAGAACTTAGGAATTTCAGTAAAGAACTGATAGTTTAGAGGAGAAGGACGTTCTTACCTCCAAACTTGAATTTCTCCCTTTTAGAGCCAAAATGCTTGATGAAACAATTTGCAAATTGAGAGGTTTTGATGATGAGATGATTAGGAATCAAATGAGAGTTGAAATGAAAGATGTAGATGTCAAAATCAAAGAAAGAAATCTGAGGAAATCTTGTTTGGGTAGAGAGAAAATGAGAGAAAAGAGAATTTGAGAGAAAATAGAAAAATTAGTTAAGAATTGGTCAAAATGATTTCCCTCTCTTTTCTTAATCTTTAAAAATCAGATTTTAGACTTAAAATATCTTAGAAAAATCTGGAGAAATCCTTTTTGGAATAATAGCTCCTTAAAGATTCAAAGTTTCAATCCTTTATAAAACTGTCCCGCAACTTTCAAAAATTACATTTTGGTCACTAGCCAAAATGTCAACCTTCCGAACCTCATTTTCCAAAATTGATTTCACAGTTCACTTTTATATATTAAAAGATGATTTTAGAATATTTTTCCATATTTTTAATGCAACCCGAACTAGGTTTTCCTAAATCCCCTCTTATATATTCGATCAGCACTTTGACTAAACCGGTCAACGCCAAAACTTCTGAGCCCAAAACCGGGGCGTTACAAAACTCGGGCAGCCCCTAAACCATGTCCAAAAACCATGTTTCCAACATCCATTGCATCCACAAATGATCCCAATTCAACCCCTACCCATAGCACTATCAATAGCCTATCAAATCCACCTAAAACAACTCCCAAAACTCACCCAAAACCCTCCAAAAACCCCATGTTTACCCAAATCCGAAAATTGCTCAAAATCATTCAAAATTCACATATGTTATACTATTTGACCTATATACTTCATAACTAACCATATTAAATAAAAACATTTAACTTAACAACATAAAGTTTCCATTTTTAATCAAAATCTTCCAAAATTCCATTTTCCAAAACTTCAATGAAAATCAAAATAAATGGTACTTTTAAAGAGAGGGAGTTGAGGGGAAGTCAGAAACGTCATTACCTTCCAAAATGGAGTTGAAATGGATGAGAAATGAGATGAAATAGTAACAAGGAGAGGGGAGAAGCTCTTTCACGTTGGAAGACAATGAAGAAGAGAGTGAATATTGATTATTTGTGAAAAGGGGGGATTTAAATTGAAAGATGGGTAAATTACCAAAAGGCCATTAATGAATGGCTATTCCCTTGTTCTTTAAAAAGCTCTTCAACTTGCAATTAAATCAATTTGGTCCCATTTCAAATATTTATTTTGAAACCCGAAATTTTAAAGGATCATTTTAATTATAAACCCGAGCTCAAATAATATTAAAATATTATTTCCACCTAACCCCTAAACCCGGGTGTTACAACTCTCCCCCACTTAAGGAATTTCGTCTCTGAAATTTATCAGACAGGAAGAGTCACTGACACACGCTCCTCCACACTTTCTCTCTTACCACAACATACTCTCCAACTCGGTAGACTCACCACACAACATTAGCTATCTGATGTCAGGATCTCAACGGGTTCTTCAATGCATGACCATTTTAAACTCAACTCAATCTCTCAAAAACATAACACGGGACAAAACTGACTCACACTTCTGAATCATAGATACACAGAACACATTACATACCTCATTCTAACTATGGTGGTAACTGCAACAAACAAACAACAGAACTAGCCTAATTCACAAACTCATACGGCATTGTTTGAACACTTGACTCATAACTTCCTCTAACTGGTCATCTGACTCCAACAGGTAACCAAACACTATTGTAGGCGTCTTCAAAAACCTAGTCAAAACTCGAATCTCTATCGGCCACTATCGATTCTCAAGACACTGTACAGCTCACAATCTTGCTAAGGCACAACTCCGCCATCTTACTCACGGTACAAGTAGCTTGAACATGTATAAAATGAGCACACTCGATGTAACTATCATTGCTTACTCGGCTAAACCCTCTCTTAAGAAATCAAAGGCGAACCGGACACAAAGTCCCTCAAATCTATTTCTCACTTTCATTAAAAAATCTTCCACAGATGTAACAAACTAGAAGTAAACTAAAGCTCGGTCTTGACACGCTGGCAATTTACACACTTACTCTCATACCGAACCACATCACGCATCATCTCAACCCTGAAGTATTCATCTTCAACCCACAATACGTTTTCATACTACTCAGATGCAATACAAAAGAACTGCCGGGTGCTTCGGCCAAAACAGTACGTCTCAAAACGCTATGTCAATCGGCACAACTATTCTATCTCTTTACTGCAAAACTTTGTCATCTCTGAAACTGTATTCTGAAGGTCTTCTTTCTGCCATGTCTTGCACGTGAGGTGCCAAGAATCTGTCTTGCCAACTTCAAATTCAACATCCAACACTTCCAAAACAACCTTTAAACATAACCTAGCCATCAGCCCTCAAGTTCTTACTCAAAACAACCCCAAAAACCCATTTTAAAGCACTCTAAAACCCCACTTAAATCCAAATCTGAGTTTCTTAATAAAACTTTGTGAAAATTAACTATGTTGAACCATTTGGGCTACCAATAACATATATGATAATCAGAAATCAAAAGCTTTAACAATAGACCATAAAGTTTGGATTTTTAACTTAAAACTTGAAAACTCTAATATGCAAAATAATGGGTTTCATTGAAAACTAAGGACATGGAGAGAAAGAGGAAGTTGAGGGCAACTCAAAACGTAATTACCTTTCAAAAATATTCAAAGATGAAGCAAGGAGGAAATAAAATAGTAAACTTCAAAGGGGAGGGGAGGTTGTCGTTAGTTTGAAAGTGGGTGGGGAAGAAGATGAGGAAAATTGGTGTTTTATTTGTTGTGTTTTATTTTTAAAAGTCAAAAGACATTTTTACCCTTAATGACATGGGATATTCACAAGAGTATGTAGTCCATGGCTATTTGGTCTTGATTTAAAATATGTCCAACACAATTAATTATTTTGAAAACAAAACCCGGAATATTATTTTAATTATTTAATTCACCCGACCCCCAAACCCGGGTGTTACAACTCTCTCCCACTTAAGGAATTTTGTCCCTGAAATTACCTGACGGAAACAAGTACGAAAACTGCTCAAGCATATATGCTTTCCTCTCCCACGTGGCCTCTTCCATACCTCCATGTCGCCACAACACCTTGACCAACTCTATGGTCTTACCACGCAACACCTTGCTATCAAAAGCAAGTATCTCAACCGGTTCTTCATTGTAAGACAAATATGGATTCAGTTCTATCTCCTCAACGGGCATAACGTGAGATGGATCTGATCTATATCTCCTAAGCATCGACACATGGAAAACATCATAGATCTTCTCTAACTCTGAAGGCAATCTCAAATGGTAAGCTACTGGCCCAATCCGCTCAACTATCTCATACGGGCCGATAAACCTCGGACTCAACTTGCCTTTCCGGCCAAATCGCATTACCTTCTTCCATGAAGACATTTTCAGAAACACTTTCTCACCCACTAAAAACTCAATCTATTTTCTCTTCAAATCTGTGTAAGATTTCTGACGATCGAAAGCTACCCTCAAACGGTCACAAATCAACTTCACCTTATCGGTAGTTCTCTTAAGCAAATCCAACATAGGTAACAACTTCTGACCCGTTTCGGCCCAACAGATTGGAGTCCTACATCACCTATCATACAATGCCTCATAAGGAGCCATCTGGATACTAGCCTGGTAACTGTTGTTGTAAGCAAACTCAACTAATGGTAAATGTTTCTCTCACGAACCCTGGACGTCAATCACACAACAACAAAGCATATCCTCTAATACATGTATCACTCGCTCTGACTAACCATCTGACTGCAGATGATATGAAGTACTGAAATGCAAACGACTACCTAGGGCACTATGCAAACAACCCCAGAACCTCGATGTGAATCTCGGATCTCTATCTGATACAATAGACTTCGAAACTCCATGCAGTCTCACAATCTCGCGGATGTACAAATCTGCCAGCTTGTCTAAAGAATCGGTGGTGTTCACTGCTAAGAAATGAGCACACTTAGTGAATCTATCAACTATCACCCAGACATAATTCTTCTTCGAAGGAGACAACGACAACCCTGGCACAAAGTCCATAGTGATTCTTTCCCACTTCCATTCCGGAACCTTCAAAGGCTGTAACAAACCTGAAGGAATCTAATGTTCTGCCTTTACCCTCTGACATACCATGCAACGGCTCACATACTCTGCTACATCCTTCTTCAAACCAACCCAAAAATAATCATTCTTCATATCTTGGTACATCTTAGTACTGCCCGGATGCATAGAAAAAGGACTCGAATGTGCTTCGCTTAGAATCATACGTATCAACTCAACATCTTTAGGTGCTACAACTCTGTCTCTGAAACACAACACATTCTCATCACTGAAAATGTACTCTATTGGTCTACCTTCTGCAATGTCCTGAACACGTGAAGCTAATGATGCATCTTGCAACTGTTTCTCTCCGATCATCTGAATCAACGAGGGCTTCACTTGCAACTCTGTAATCAAACCACCGTCCCCTGATACACTCAGCCTAGCAAACATAGCTCGCAACTCAACTGCAACTTTTCTGCTCAACGCATCGGCCACTACATTTGCCTTACCCGAATGGTACTCAATAGTTAAATCATAGTCTTTCAACAGTTCAAGCCATCTTCTCTGTCTCAAGTTCAACTCTCTCCGAGTCATCAGATACTTCAAGCTTTTATGATCAGTGTAAACCGTGCACTTCTCGCCATACAAGTAGTGTTGCCAAATCTTCAATGCAAACACAACTGCTGCTAACTCAATGACGTATGTAGGGTAGTTCTTCTCATGCACCTTCAATTGTCTCGAAGCATACGAAACAACTCTTCTTTCTTGCATCAGAACACAACCTAAACCTACGTAGGAAGCATCGCTATAGATCAAGAACTCTTTCCCTAAAACTGGTTGTACCAACACTGGAGCATTCGTAAAAGCTTCTTTTAATTTCTCAAATGCCTTATGTATCACATCTGACCACTCAAACTTCACTTCTTTTTGCAACAATTTAGTCAACGGAGCAGCTACTCTAGAGAAATCATCAACGAACCTCCTATAGTAACCAGCTAGTCCTAGGAAACTCCTAATCTCTGTCACTGACTTAGGTTGTTTCCACTCAACAATGGCTTCAATCTTCTTCGGATCAACACAAATACCTTCAGCTGATACCACATGGCCAAGAAACACAACCTCTCTGATCCAGAACTCGTATTTACTCAACTTAGCATACAACTGATTACTCATCAATCTCTGTAAAACAAGTCGCAAATGCTCTTCATGTTCTTCTTCTGATCTCGAGTACACAAAGATGTCGTCTATGAAAACAACTACAAATCGGTCTAGATAGTCTCGGAAAACTCTGTTCATCATGTCCATGAAAGCTGCTGGTGCATTTGTGAGCCCAAACGGCATCACAAGGAACTCATAATGACTGTATCTAGTCCTAAAAGATGTCTTCGGAACATCACACTCCTTTACCTTCAACTGATAGTACCCCGATCTCAAATCTATCTTCGAAAACACTGAGGCACCCCTCAACTGATCAAACAGGTCATCTATACGAGGAAACAGATACTTGTTCTTCACTGTAAACTGGTTCAACTGCTTATAGTCGATACACAACCTCATACTGCCATCCTTCTTCTTCACAAACAATACGTGAGCACCCAAAGGTGAACTACTAGGCCTAATAAAACCTCAGTCTAACAACTCCTGCAACTGACTTTTCAACTCTTTCAATTCTTTTGGAGCCATACGGTACGGAGCAATAGAAACTAGAGTAGACCCTGAAACAGTCTCAATCACAAACTCTACATCTCTGTCAGGAGGCAAACCTGATAACTCTTCTGGAAACACATCTGGATAATCACAAACTATCCTGATATCTTTCGGTCTAACCTCACTCATATTTGGATTCATCACGTATGCTAAATAAGCCCCACAACCGGAGTCCATCAATCTATGAGCCTCTAAAGCCGACATAACGTTCGACAAGAACTTAACGTTCTCGCCTATTACCACTACCTCGTAGTCATCAAAAAGCTTCAACGAAATTCTCTTTGTCTCAAAATCTACACTAGCTATGTGCTCAACGAACCAGTCCATACCCAAAATGATATCAAAACTGTATAACGGAAGCTCCATCACATCAACAGGAAACACATGACCCTGAATCTTCAACGGACACCTCCTATACATCTGTCTAACTACAACTGTCTCACCGAAGGAACTAGTCACACGCATCCCTATGTCTAAAATCTCAACAGGTATGTCTAACTTCTTTGCATGCTCACTCAAAATGTAAGAACGTGCGGAACCCGAATCGACTAAGGAAAGCAAAGACATGGATTGTAACTCGAAATTATCTGCTATCACATCTGTGTCATTCCCTACCTCCCTTTGTGCATAGACTCTACCTGGTCCACTGGCCTCTGGCTGAACTGCCATTACATGAGCAAGATTCCCCGGTGCCTCTATCCTAGGTGCATCATCCCTCGGCTGGAAGTAACCACGACCGCGCCCACAACCTCTCTGATAGCTGATCGCTCTCGCAGGAGCCTATGCCTGAATCGGTGCGTGTGCTGCCTGATGCGGACACTCTCTCCTGAAGTGGTCTCTCTATCCACAGTTCCAGCAAGCATGATAGTTTCCCCAACACTCTCCTGAATGATGTCTCCCACATCGGGCACACTCGGGCAAACGCCCTCTAGCTCTCTGGCCCTGATGGCCTCTACCGTGGTGGCCACTGCCACGCCTATGATCAAACAGATGTCCACCGCCCCGATGCCTCTTGGCATCACCATGATCAAAGTTGTTGTGCCTCTTCCCTGAACTGGATCCTCTCGAACGCTTAGTCAGCCCCAAGCTATGTTCGATGTCCTTGGCCCTAGCGACCAAGACATCAAAATCAGAATAATCAATGGCCAAGGTGTACCTCTTGACCTCCTTATGAAGTCCATATCTAAACCGATCACAACAGTCCCTCTTAGTAGGAACCAACTCCGGAGCATACTGACTCAATCGGACAAAACAGATCTCATAGTCTGTCACTGATGCGTCTCCCTAAACAAGAGCCATGAACTCCATCCTCTTCTCATCTAAATATATCGGGCCCAAATACCTCTTTCTGAAAGTAGCCTCAAAGAAATTCCAACTGATCTCGGCCTCAGGCACGCCGGAAGTAATGGTGACCCACCAGGTGTAGGCATCACCCTGAAGAAACGAAACTACACAGCCCAACTTACGAGCCCCAACACATCCCATATGAGCTAAAACACGAACTGTCTTCTCTAGCCACAACTCTGATCTCTCAGGCGTAGATCCCCTAAACTCATCTGCTTCGAGGCTACGAAGCCTCTCTAAAGGTAATCTAGCATCATCTCCTCTTGACTGTGCTGCAGCCTGAGCTCTGGCAACTGCAGCCTGAAACACTCCCGCTATAGCTTCAACTAGCGAGGCCATGTCTAATCCCGTAGGACCTTGGCCACCATGGCCAACCTGCGGTCCCGCTCTCTCAGCTCTAGCCTCACCTTCCACATTAGGCTGAGGAGGTGGTGGTGGTAGAGGAGCTCCGACTCCAACAACAGGCTCTTCGACATGAGCCTATACTCTAACCACAAGCTCATTAATAAGAGCCGCAACACGGGGTTCCTGGCGAACCATCCTGGGTCTACCTCTAGGCCTCGACGTAACTGCTCACAGATAACAACTACAACAACACCATAAAAATTTGGTTAGAAAGGGCAAGGGTCCAAGTGGCTCAAGTATGTTTCTCTCACTTAAAAATCTATTTTTCTGATGTAATAGAAGCAATGAGACTCTACTCAACATGCTTCAAACAACATACACAAACGATCAATTTAAACAAGCACACAACACCCTTGATAAGCAAGAAAACATACTTACATGGCAAGTAAACACTGTGCAATTGCAATACAAGAATTTAACTTACCTCACTTACCAGCCTGAGGTCTCGGAAACCTCAGGCTCTGATACCAACAAGTGTAACCCCCTCGTCCCGGCCTGGGCGGCTGACCGGCCCGAGCGGGTTACATGGGGAAAACCGAGGCGAAACCCGTTAAGGCTCCACTTCGTTTAACGACCCTAGAAAACTTCCTTTTAATTATTATCTTGTCTAGAGGCTTTAATACATCCTATGTGAAACAACGACAATAGAAGCAACAAGCGAGGCGAACAACCAAACAACAATTTAAAAACAGCCCATTTTAGCTTATGCTGCAGATCGTATCGATACACTCAAAAAGGGTATCGATATGCCTTGACTAGGTCAATTGACCACAGTCAACTCGAGGAGACCGTATCGGTACACTGATTGACCATACCGATACGCCCTCAACAGTCAACTTCTCATGGTCAACGCTACGAAGATCGTTTCGATACACCTAAGCCTGTTCCGATACCCTCAATTTCTCGTCAAAATCTCAAATTTCCAGTAGCAAAAATGGTATCGGTACGCCTCCCGTGTATCGAAACGCTTGGCCTAAAACAAGAAGGCCGTATCGATACCCCTGCTTCGATCACACAGGTTTTAGCTGGTTAAGGCACAAGGCTGCCTCAAAAACACCAACTAGGACCTCCAACATGCATGCATAAACTCTAGAGGCATACACCCTATTGCAAGAATGATCAAACACACAACCTTCATAAAGAGGCCATACATTCAAAGGAACCAAGCATTCACCATAAAAAGACATACATTGCATATCAAGGTTTCATGCCTTAGAACGAAACATACACAAAAGCATAAAGGTAAGGGCACAAGGCCAACATACATGGCATGAACAACCCACGACCAAACATCAACATACAAGAGGAGTCTAAAAAAGCTCCTTAACACAAGAAACATACATAAATCCCCATTGCTTAACTATTACATCAATTACTTAAAAGTCCATACTTGAAGGTTAAGATAGCACACTTGGAGGCCTTTCTCCTTGCACAAGCAACCCACGAACTAAGGATCTACATTGTCGAGCAAAAGAGAGCGTAAGCGTAAAGCTTAGTGAGGGTAAGCTTGTAAAACAAACCTCGACAATGCAGGGTCCAAGCACGAGCAACAAAACCAATGATGAATGCATGTTTCCATTACCTTCGGAACCACATGAATCAAATATATATAATGCATGAACATAACATCAATTATCATGCAATTCTCAACATGTCCATAAATACGACCATATAAACACATTCAACAAAACGAATTGGCACCTAGCTATGACCCGAATACGCGGATAACAACCGTTGGAACTCACTTCCAACAACTCAACCAGTACATTACCTCACGGTGGGATTACACTCATCATCGTTTCACGTGGAGGGGATTCCACTCATCTTCACGCCCCATCGATGGGATTCCACTCATCTTCACGCCCCGTCGATGGGATTCCACTCATCACTAACTAAAATATAAAAGAAGTTTTTCGGGCGTACCCGTACTCCATCTTGATAACTACCATCACCAAGACCATGCGCGTATTTCGAAACTCGTGTACACACTAACTGTAACACCATAGACCTGCCTATGCATTAATACGGATCCTAGGAAGTCACATTAGGGTCACCGGAGCGACTCACGATAAAAATTTAAATAAACAATTTGTCAAACCATTTAAAATCATAAATCAAGTTTTGAACTAAAATACAATTCCAAAAAGCATTCAGACTATGAGACAAAACTATGATACAAATTATTAATACAAGTTTCAGACTCGGTTATAAACCAAAACATGACATACATGCCCCCCTTAATTACACAAATACCATACTCCGCGAGCGAGCCGAAGAAACTCTCATACCGACGTTGATAGCTACAACATGGTCAATCTTTTAACCTGTGATGATAAAAACAAAGTGAGCTTCGAAAAGCTCAGTAATACAAACTACTAGGAGATGCTAAAAGCACAAGCAGATATATGACAATCTTAACACTGTTATGAAGAATTGGGCATCGGTAATCTCAAATTACTATTCGATATTTTAAGGGGATATTATACTAGAAGGCAACATAGTTATTTTTTAATTGATCACCTGAACCGTAAGAGGTGAGTCTAAAGCCAGAGATTCAAAGAGATTCAGATTTTCAGAATTTGAACCAAGGAGTTCAGAATGGTCCATTAAGCGCAAATTATAAGTTTACTGAAGGTTCACTTTGATACATTAATTTAGTAGGGGATGTTTTAAAAGAGGTAAGAAAGTTTTATTAATTTACTTAACTACCCTCCAATCGAACTCCAGAATGCAATTCCTCCTGAACTGCATACAGAAGGTCTTACCCTAGGCCTGAGGCGTAGGAGCCTACCTAAGGGGATGCCTTAGGTCCAGAAAGACTTACCCTAGGCCTGTGGGCGTAGGAGCTTAGGTCCAGAAGGACTTACCAGCGCTGAGCCTACAGATCATCATTCATGTCCCAAATAATATGCCCAGATGATTTCAGTTTATATTCAGAAGACAATATTATAGAAAATAGATATCAAATCTATTTTTATACCAGAAGACATATATCAAATTTATTTTATTATCATTATTATTATTTCGTATTCAATGTCATATATATCAATATATTTTTCATATCAGAGGTCAGAAATCAGAGAATTACTTTCTTTTCAAATTACAGTATCATAATTTTAAATTTTAAGCATATGGTCTTGGTTTAGAACAGAAAGTATTTACAAGAACATGGTACGCGCTTTATGGCACAATTTATTTCTTAGAGGTACTTGATAAATATCAGAAAGATGACATTTGACAATTGGACTGATTTCAGAATAGGGTCCCTATGAATAGGGGAGTCCGATAAAACGGATCGAATCAACATCGAAAGTTGATGCATCAGAATCATTAGGATTTCAGATATATCGAGAGTGTTTTGATCGTTAAAGCTTACGAGGGTTTTGTTGGTCATACTGACCTTCGGATTTGGTAAACTGAACCAATAAGGTATAAATTGTGATGTACTGAATTCAGGAATTCTAACTGCTCATCAAGCTTTCGAGTCCCTCTGAACTAATTGAAACCATTAACACAGAATTTGGAAATATAATCAGATAAATACATCCTAAGCATTCATTTCCAGAACTGATTACAACGTAACAACAAAGTAGATCGTCTTCACCTTACATCCACTGAACTTACTACGAGAGATCAAACATGTATCCAAGCGGAAATTTTCCAAATTCCTGAACATGTATATAACACCCAAACTCGTTCCATAGCATCGGATTTATATTTTTGAGGAAACACGTTGCTCTTACCAATAACTAAGTACTTTCTCGAAATAACCCGAACATGTCGCCACATGGTATCTTTCCAAAATTACGATAGTATCGAAAACGACCAACCAACACGGGCCGTGAATTACCACTTTAGAGTCATTATATTGTCTAGCTTTATTGATATTCCTTATTCCAGTCTTAAAGGTACATTCAGTCATTTTCAGCATTCACAAGTATTTCAAATGCTTCATATCTGAGGGTGTTCCAAAAATTATGAGCCTTTCGGTTGTTCCAATTGTTCATTCCTTTCCGATCTCGAGAGTATATTCACCATTTCGATTAATTTTGGCATCTAGTGACCAAGGGTAATTCAGTCCTTTTTTTTGTCATCACGTTGTTCCGATTAATTTCGCCTTACTAATATTTTCAATCCTCTTTGTCATTTCAGACGCTTTAGTCAATCCGATAATTCCACCATTGGTAGCTCTGGACATGCGAAAAATTCTTGTAAATTTGTCTTTGGAGATTATTCAGAATTCACGAATAGCTTAAGTGTTTACATTCCCGGAGATGCAAATCTTATTACTAGGTCATTCCAAGTATAACGAGGTTTTCCGGTGAATCAGTTGTTTATCAAATAAAGAGCAAAATATCATATCGCATTACTCTCAAGGGTATTTTTATCATCTCTTAACTTAGCATTTTAGATATTTAAATCATTAACAAGAAAAACCCCAATTTAGAGCATCACAGTCTTATCAATCATTCTTAGATCTCGAAAGTTCTTTTAAGTCACTCATATTTCTAACCGAGCACTAATTTCAACTAGTTTACTACCGTTTTTCCATATTTGATTAGGCATTAACAGAATTAATCATACGCTTAAACACAATCATGCATGCGTTTACCGAATACCGCTATGTATCATAAAGCATACAGAAGTAGTAATGTATTACCTCAACTCCGAGCTACACCGGTCGATTCATGATACTTCATTCGATCGCACTCGAACCCAAATTCGACGTCCCTCAACATCTCGGATACAAGGAACTGTGAATACCTTCAATCGCAAAAATTCCAATTTCAGTCATTATTCACATTGCTCATAAATGATTATTAAAAAAACTACAAAGACAAGTTCGGGTTCAAGGTCAGATTCAGAGGCTTCTGGGTCAGAATTTTGCGAAACGAGCTTCAAAAATGGACTCAGGACGTCGAAAAACATAAAATTGGGCTTTTTTAGAAATTTTGACTTTTGGTCAAAGTCAACGCTGACGTCAGCAGTCAAGTCAACACTGACATCAGCATGACGTCATCAGACAAGGTCAACGGTCAAGGTCACTTGAGTCAACTCGGGCGTGTTAACTCACCGAGTCAACTCGGACGAGTTAACTCACTGAGTCAACTCAGACGAGTTAACTCAGCCAGGTCAGAAGCGGGTTGGACTTGGGTCGGTTACGGGTTGGGTCAGACTGCTTGGGCCGGACGGTTCAGACCGGTTCTTACCATAAAAATTCTAGGGTCGTCGGACGGTCGCCGGAATCTTCGCCGGAGGCCTGAAATGTCGCGTTTCTGCCGGAAAATAAAAGGATGTTAAACCAAGATTCAAACCCTCAAGTTGAAAACTCGAAATAACTTAAAACTTTACCGGAATTAAGCCTGAAATTACGATTCTTGGCCGGAAACCACGTAGGTTCCGATGAGGGGCTTATCGGTAACGGATCGACGGTCCGTTGCTCGGGTTTTGCTCGCCACCACACCGTGAGCACGAAGGTGGTGCTGGTGTCTCGATCGGACTGGGAAGGCTGCCGAAAAAGGTAAAAAGTCGAAGGGACTTCCGTCGGCCTTCAACTGGGATTTCACGACAGCCGTTGAGGCTTCGCCGCGAGTGGCAGTCACGAGCAGAACCACGGTGTGGAGCTTGTCACGCCAACGCCGGTGGTGAAGACCACGTTGGCGAGGTGGCCGAGATCGGGGCCAAACAAAGAAAGGGAGACAAAGGGTTGGAGCTCTCGACTCAGACCAAATGGGATCTGACGTTTCAGATCCAAAACGTGTGATAATTCAAGCATAGAAATTTGTCCAAACATATTAAATTTTTTTCAGAACCGGGAAACATGGATCTCATATAATCTGGTGGGTAGGGGTGAGCGTTCGAGCGAGTCGAGTCGAGTCAAAAAAATTCGAGTTATTCGAGTTCAATCGTCATATTTTACAACTTGAACTTAAATTGAAATTTTTTCGATTCGAGTCGATTTTAGCGAGTTCGAGTCGATTCGATTTTTCGAGTTTGGTTTTAATTTAAACATTTTTCTATTTATATCTACATATATATTTCTTCATATTATTTTTTACTTGTGTAAAAAAAGATTTTGAATTATATCTACATACATATAAATTGACTTATGACTAAACAATACAATGATTCTAAAAGCACAAAAATAAGAACACATTTTTCATCAAACAAGGTAAACCTGTCCAAATTTCAATTGTAACAATCAAACCAACAAAAAGAAAACTCAACCTTCCATTATAAACTACGGGCCTCGTTAAAAACCTCCTTCTTATCTAGGTAACGCCAAGACGAGACCAAATATAGCGGAAGGAGGAAAAGAGTACCCTAAAATATATTAATAACTAAAGCAAATAACACATTAGAGTTTAGAAAATCCAACATCACATGTCAAAAGATACAAACCAATAAAAACAAAAACATAAGAGTAGTTCAAAAAAGAGAATTGCAACAAACTTTTTTCGATTTCCGAATTATATTGTCGAGTTTTTGAGTTTCTATACAAATTTAATTGTAATTATTTACCATGTTATAGTACGATTTGATTCTAATTTAAACGAGTTTCTCTATTCATATAAGATATGCATATATATATATATATATATATATATATATATATATATATATATATATCTTCATATTATTTTTCACATGCATAAGTAAGATTTGTAATGTTATTTAATAAAAAAAATATCATCTAAACTTCTAAAATATATTTATAATATTATTTTTAAATAAGGAACTTTTAAGGATAAAGTACTGATGGGGGTATAAATGAGTCAATGAATTGATGTAAAGAAAAAAATTACAAAAAAATCAGTTGAATGATCAAATTGAATAAAATATAAAGTTAAAGGGCTAAATTAAAAAAAGAATAAATTTGTTAAAAATATGAATTGAAGTTATATAGATATTATATAGTGTTAGTGAATCATGTGGTTTAATTTTGGTAAAAAAATAGACTTAAAACGAAAGAGAAATTAAAGAAATGGGAAACATTCAAAGTTGAGGGGCTAAATTACAAAAGTAGAAAATTTAATTTAAAAATATGAATTGAAGCTAAATAGGTATTCTAGTTTCTACATTGGTTTAGGAGCATGTGGTTCAATTTTGGTCAAAATTGACTTAAAACGAAGGAGATATTGAAGAAATGAGGAAATCATACAAAGTTAAGGGGCTGAATTGAAAAAATATGAAATTTATTTTAAAAATATAAATTGAAGATAAATATGTATTCTACGCTGGTTTAGGAATATGTGGTTCAAATTTGGTCAAAAATGGACTTAAAATGAAGGAGGAATTGAAGAAAAATGAAATCAGTGACTAAATTGTAAAACTGTAAAATTCGGTTTTTCGATTTTTCAATTTTTCGAGTTGGGCAAATTCCAAACCGACTCGAAATCGAAATTTTTTCGAGTTAATCGAGTTGACTCGAATAACTTGAACAACTCGAATAACTCGACTCGAATAACTCGAAATTGAAAAAAAATATCGATTTTTTCGAGTCGAGTCGAGTTTTGCTCACCCCTACTGGTGGGGATTAAAAATTAAAGAATAGTTTAGCTCAGATGGTTAAAGCTTAAGTTTGCTAATCATGGGGCTATGGGTTCAAAACCCCATAACTGCAAACACTTTTATTTTTATCATTCATTTTCTCTTTTTTTTTCTTCTTTTTTTCCTTAAACTTTTGGGGTGTTACACTAACATCCTAATGATCGATCATTTGTACCCAAGCATGCTAGTGCCAATACTAACTCATTTCATAGCTCAACCTCACAACATTCTTATCAATTTCTGTGCTTAGCACGTACTCACCATGATCCACCATCATGCATCCACATTCCAACAATCACATGCATATCACAATGCGTAAAACATCATGCCTCAACACACATGTATATCACAATATACATAACAACATCAATCACAAATAAATATGGAACAAGAGGCATAATCACACAATAATAATAAGTTCAACCATAGTCTTCTAAACTAAAGCTTGTGATTAGACTACCAATCTAATCCCAACTCTAGGTGGGTTTACCAAGCCCAACCTAGGTCCACATGCTCGAACCAAACATTTTGAAAACCAATTTAAGATCGTGAACCACTCACCGGACTTTCCAAACACAAGCAAACAACCGATCAAGCTCCCAACGGTTCCGGATTCAAATGTGAGGCTTCACCAACACAATTCCTTGTTTTTAAACAATCAAATACACTCTATTAATCACCAAAACAAATACAAACCACTGCTGTAAACTCAGAACACCAATCAAGCTCAAATTCAAGCCAAGAACACTCTCAAAACCCACATTTTCGTGCAGCCACAAAACACATCAAGGAACTCCCATTTCAAACATCAAATTCAACATCCAACTCTCCTAAAAACAACCTTTAAACTTAACCTAACCATCAGCCCTCAAGTTCTTACTCAAAACAACCCCAAAAAGCCATTTTAAAGCACTTTAAAACCCACTTAAACCCAAATTCGAGTTTCTTAATAAAACTTCGTGAAAATTAACTATGCTGAACCATTTGGGCTACCAATAACATATCTGATAATAAGAAATCAAATGCTTTAACAATAGACCATAAAGTTTGGATTTTTAACTTAAAACTTGAAAACTCTAATATGCAAAATAATGGTTTTCATCGAAAACTAAGGACATGGAGAGAAAGAGGAAGTTGAGGACAACTAAAAAAACGTAATTACCTTTCCAAAATCTTCAAAGATGAAGCAAGAAAAAATTGAAATAGTAAACTTCAAAGGGGAGGGGAGGTTGTCGTTAGTTTGAAAGTGGGTGTGGAAGAAGATGATGAAAATGGGTGTTTTATTTGTTGTGTTTTATTTTTAAAAGTCAAAAGACATTTTTACCTTTAATGACATGGGATATTCACAAGAGTATGTAGTCCATGGCTATTTGGGCTTGATTTAAAATATGTCCAACACAATTAATTATTTTGAAAACAAAACCCGGAACATTATTTTAATTATTTAATTCACCCGACCCCAAACCCGGGTGTTACATATTGAATAATAACTTTTCTTAATAATTTTCGTAATAATAAAAATTCATTTAAAAATAGTAAATTTGTAAATAAGAACAAAAAATGTAAAATTATTGTAAAAATTAGACAATTTTTTTAATGAAAATACACGTACTTACTAAGAATTTAAGAAATTCGTTTAATAATAAAAATTTAGTAGCTTAAAAAGTTTAATTATTAGTTCATTTAAAATAAAAGAGAAATAATGAAGTCATTAAAAATTTGAAATTGCTAAGAAAATTTTATAATAATACGAAAAACTTAACTTTTGTAGAAAATTATAGGATATCAATAACTAAAACTAAAGGTTTTCGTAAATAATTTTAAATAGATTTCAATTAGTTTCATTTTAATATAGATACTAATTATAGATCTAAAATTTTAAATAATATAAATATATTTACATTTATAAATTTGTGTAGCAGATTAATTAATGATTTTAAATGAAGCACTCTAGTGTAAACGAGAGTATACATGCGATTTGGGAGAAGAAAATGACTAAATTGATGTCTTTTATAAACATTAAGGGATAAATTTATTGAATTATTTTGAATTAGGACTAAATTGGTAGAATATATAAGTTTTGAGGACTGAAATTGTCATTTTACCAAATCTTGTTAGATGTTCGTTTTTATTTTAATGGAGGTAATTAAAATTTTAATTAAATGACCTAATTGTAACTTTTAATAATTGAGTGACAAAATCATAACTTTATTAATAATTGAGTGATATCTAATGTAGTTTATCCATTTTTAACGGTACCTATGGTAGATACGCCCCTGGCTGTTAGTGAAATGGTCTCCCTTGTTGAAGATGCTCGGTTCCGATGAGATACACAATGACTCCTGATAACTCTCAGATATTCACATATCTATACACCTATTTACTTTGAGTTTTTACTTTTTTCGTTTATATCTTTATGTTTTACTTAGGTTTTCATCCATTTTAGCTTGTTTTAGGATTTCTTCCTTAGTCTTTCGGTACATTACATATTCATGTTGAGACGGTGTTGCATAATCTGATTGTTGGTTGAGACGCAGATGAGCCCAATAGCTTATAAAGATAAAGAAGATGCCTTTATATTTTGATATCACATGACACTTGTTTGCACAAGAGAGCATGAGATCAAAATTGCAAGTAGGCCTTCATGGACACTCCATTCCAGCTATATAATGGCCATGCGGTCCTAGGAGGTGCCAGAACTATTGTGCACTAAAGGCCACAAACGGCTCCATATATAAAAACAAATCGCCAAGCCAAGCCACCAGATAATTTCTAGAGCCACATAATGACAACTGCATTAAGACACACTCTTATCGGGACCAGACCACAAGAAGGATCAAAACTTGTTGCATTCTTATTGTTTTCCATTTCTCATTCCTCCACTTATATATAAAGAAGCCCCATTTGCAAGAAAAAAATGTCTTTGGGAGTCTTTTGAGAGCTAATTTTCTGGGAAAACCCTTGTTCTTCCCAATATAATGTCCATGACCATGGAAGCTTAAGAAGCTTGGACGTCTTGGTGCAGAAGGAAGCTACAGACAGGTCAAAATGTTGTCGGATCGATAGTTACAACAACAGTCAACGTAAGGCTCGAACGTTTGAGAGGAGCAAAGTTCATGAACCCGTGAGGGACTTGTTTCTTGCTATTGATCATGTGTGATCTTAGATAATATGGTGTTTTCTAAATTTATTTATATTTTATGGTTTTGAACAACTTAATACTTATTTAATGTAGTTACCATTGTTGGAAAAAATGTTGAATGAAACCGTTAGCACTAATTGAATGTAATAAAATAATTGAAAGAGATTGAACCATTTGTTGTGTCGTGGTGTGACCACGCCTTAGAAGCAAATTTGCCCCGATTGGTGTAATCGCTGCATTGAACGATGCCCCCGAGGTTAACACAATGCCTTTAAAATTCATACACCCGAATCTTGAAGTTGGACAAAGTGGTATTGTCCCTATCTTCTCGATAGCATAAAACACATGAAAGTGTTTTTGAGATACACTAAAAGTGAATATGAAGCATTCTATTTATAGGCTAAAAGCTGGGGGTAAAACAGACAAATCACTTATACGTTTGTTTGTAACTGTCATATTAAGTATGATTTAAACCATGTAATTACCATATTAAATATGCAGTAAATGAGTGATTTAAGTCATGTAACTATCATCTTAAATCTGCAGTAGATGAGTGAAAAACCTTTAGAATTTAATCCACAAGCATTTCTAACATTCCCCCACAAATGTGCATATAAAATGAATTTTGAGGAGAAAAAACCATGAGAAGAGCAATAGCGAAATTAGCCGCTTATGTACTAGTGAACGCATATAAAACTAATACATAGTGACGATGAGCGATCCTTCTCTTTGACAAGTGAACGGATCTTGAGCTTGTAAAGATAGAGGTAAACTCATGACACACGCCTAACATCATTCATCCACTAAGTCCGCGATAAATCAAAAAATATATTCATGCATATATGTATAAATATATATAACAACACCTCAAGATTCTAATAAGTGTTATAGAAAGACAACCCAATGTCTTTCATAGAAGGTGGAAAATCCTTCTCACTTACATAGGTAATTTCATAAGGTCTATCTCAACAGAAACCGCCAAAATTAGGGCTATAAAATCATTAAGAGTTTTTCTATAAACTTAACCTCACAATAAAATAAGTGAATTCTTCAAGTTCATTTTAAATGAACCACACAAACTCTAGGATAAGAATTCATTAAGAATAAAAACTCACATCTTTTATCGGTGAATTCAACATGACTTTCTCAAATAGGATCACCCATACTTTTGGGATTGAATTCATTAAAAGTATATAACTCATCCCTCTTAGCGGTAAGTTCATCTAGTCCTTCGCGATAGGACCACCCACTCAACACTAAGTTATGAACTTATTAAGAGTATATATTCATCTAAAATCAGTAAATTCACCAAGTCTTTCTTACTAAGATCACCCAAAGCCTAGGCTATGAATTTATTAAGTGCAATAAAGCTCTTCATATGCATGTACATTATTCATCATAGGGATAGGTAGGTAGAAATGTACAATATGAGTCTTTCTATGGTTTCGTTTGACCATATTGAACTTAGATAACTAACTTGGGTATCCACCATGAATTCCTCAACCAATGGGATTTAGACCCATCCCCCTCGACGAATCTAGAACCAACTTCTGACTTTAACCTTTGGTAAGCGGATCAACTAAGTTCTAACTTTAATCATCATTTTAAGACACCCCACCTTCTAACTTTCTTAAGATAAAAATAAATCCATAAATGCCTTGAACAACGTGTAAATAGATACTCAATCATACTAGAGTAAAATTTTTTATGAGTTTTTAACATAAATTTGTGTTTTAACAAACTCAATTCTTGTTTACACGTGAATAAATTTTCAAAGTTTTGAGAAGTTACTAATTATTAAGATTAGTATGTATAATCTCAAACGATTATGAAATTCCTTATATCTCATCAAAAATGATTTTTTCTCATTCAAAAGGAATTTCAAGTCTCCTAATTCTTCATAAGAAGTGTTTCAGAATATTATACAAATATTTATGAGGAGTTTTCAACTTTTCCTAACAATAGGAAAATTATCTTAAGTTTATTACAAGAGACTTCAACACAACTCCTAAGATAGACCATCTGTTTTCTTTCTCCACTTAGAAAAAGAACTCAAAGAGATTTAATAGCTGCAATAATCTTTTAGTAGCATTGATGTCTATCATATTTTCATTCATATTAATCAAAATTATTGACTTAAATAGACCACAAATATTTCTATCTACTATGACCAAATAAATTTATCTTAATAAGATTTATCAAATATCAATCTTAACTTCCGCATTAATTTAAAGAATATCATTTGTCATAGTATTTTATAAATTGAAATAGTGAGCATATTAATTGTAGAACTAAATGTTTTGATATAATAATTAAAAAATGTTTTGGACTAAATTGAAAAGAATTTAAAATACACTTTTAGTAAAAAACTTGAAATTATGTTTAAGGGTTTTTAAAAGGCTTTGGAAAAATTTAAAACGCATTTAAAACAGTCAAAACAAAGCTTTTAATGTAACCTTACCGATACGGTATGTAACCGTATCGATACCCTTTAGGGTTTTAACTACAGTGATTTTCCAGTAGCCAAAATCCGTACCTATACGCTTTGTTGTATCGATACGGTTTGCTTTTAAATAACTAATGGCTAGTTCACGTACCGATACGGTTGTATTGCGTACGGATACGCCCAACTACCCCAAACGATCAATTTCCCAATGGTCTTTTAAATTGCAGGACCGTACCGATACGCCTACTATGTGTATTTATACACAACAGCTGAAAGTCTCAACGGCTATTTCCTCATCAAGACCGTATCGATACGGTTTGAAGAGTATTGATACGCTAAGCTGCATAATTGCATTTATGGTGGGAAATAAAGGCTCCAACGACTCTAATTCAACCACAACGGCCCTCAACGGCTACAAACTCAATTAGGAGTATAAAAGGGACCTCCAAGCATCAAGAGATGGTTAATGCTTCAATTGTCAACAACATTATGATGAGAGATTGTCTTTAGAGCTAAATTATATATTTCTTGTATAAACAACACTTGTGAGCTTAATTGTCAAATTTGCTCAAGTGTATAGGCTTTGGGTGAGTGCTTAGAGTTGCAAACATATACCTATTAGAGGGATTTTTGTTTACTTTGAAATTCTCTTGTAATAAAGTGTTTGATCAAGCTTTGGGTAGAATGCTTGATCGTTGTAATGGTTTCCTCCTAAGCTGAGAAAAGGGGACGAAATTCTTAGTGAATTTGATTAAAATCCTTATTAGGAAGCTAAGGTAGTTGATATAGGCTTTGGGTTAGAAAGTCGAACCACTCTAAATCTTTATGTTTAAATCTTACATTTTTAGCTTCCTCAAAAACACCCAAAAATCCAATTTTCTCCACACTTGGCAAGCATTTCGGTTGTGACCATCGAGCTCAACAATTGGTATCAGAGCGAAACTCAATTGAAGAGAATTAACATCCTATTGAGAAGATCCGAGTGGTCGATACAAGAATTCAATCAACCGATCAAATGGCGCAATCCATCGACAAGCCACCATTCTTCGACGAGACCAACTACGGTTATTGGAAGACGAGAATGATGTTCTTTGTCAAATCCAAAGACTACAAGATTTGGGACAATATTGAGGATGGTCCATTCATACCACAAAGAAGCAAGGCAGAATGGAGTGCCGACGGCCGTAAGAAGATGAAACTTAATTAAAAGGCTTTGCACTTCCTCTTTGTGCACTCAGCCTCAACATCTATGAGAAGATGTCTTCTTGTGAAAGTGCCAAAGAAGTATGAGAAAAGCTTGAAGTTACATACGAGGGAACAAACGAAATAAAGGAGACCAAGATCGGGCTCCTCAACCACGAGTATGAGAACTTCAAGATAGAACCGGAAGAGGACATTGAGAAGATGTTCCATCGATTCTCCACCATCACCAATGGACTAAAAGGCTATGGAGAAGTCATTCCGGAAGAAAAGCTTTTCCGAAAGCTTATCTACTCCCTTCCCGAGTCATGGGACTCGAAAAAGACCACCATCATCGAAGACAAAAATCTCAAGACCTTGAAACTTGATGAACTCATGGGGTCACTTCTCACTCACCAAATCATTAAGAAAGACAAAGAAGAAGAGAAGAAGAAGGAAGAGATAAGAAAGATGGGGAAGAAGAAGATCATGGAGCTAGACATCAACGCGAGTGTCGTTGCTCTCAAATCCTCCACATGCCATCATGTAGAACTTAGTGAGGAGGAAAGCGAAGATGAAGAGATGACCTATCTTTTCAAGAAATTAACCCGGTTTATGGAGAGCGAATTGATGAATTCTAAGCACGAATCAAAGAAGAAGATGAAGGATTCCCACAAGTCCAACAAAAAGGGATCATCTTCAAAGAAAGCATATGTGGTGACATGGAGTGATGAAGACTCCATCGATGACGAGGTACCCACATATGCTTCTTGGCCCTCAATGAGGGGTAGACAACTTCTAACTCATCTAGTTCAAATTCATATTCTTTTGATGAGTTACAAGAAGCCTATGATGAATTGGTTTTTGAATTCAAGGCTTCATTTTCGAAAAACAAAAAATGATTTCAAAGTTAAAAATCGTAAATAATTTGCTTTCTAAAACCAATTTAGAGTTTGAAGCAAAAATCAAAGATTTTGAGCTTAAAGTCTTAAATTTACAAGAATTGCTTCAAACGATATAAAATGATCATCAAAAGGATATTGATAATCTTAAGAAAGAAAAAGATTTATTTTCCAAAGAGCTTGAAAAGAAAAATAGTTTTAGAAAATTAATTTTTTATCAAAGACAATCTAGTGCCCCTATATTTTTAAATGGTAAAGGTTTTTAAAAGTATTTGGGTCTCAAAAGGACTAAGTACTTCAACTAAAAAAAGATGAAATTGAAAAATGAATTCCTAAGGGGACAAAATTATGTGCAACTAACGTCTATAGATCCAAAGCAATTTGGATACCAAAAATTACTTGATTGTCTTGTTTAGGTGTGATGGAGAGTAATCAACAAGTCCAAATTTGAGGGGGAGCTCCATGCACACAAAGATAGCACTTGAATAAGGAAGGCTTCACATCCTCCCTTGGGTTCAAGTGTGGTAAAATTAGTTGAATTTCTTTTCATTTAGTTTTATTTCTTTTAATTCAACTAGATTAATCATATATGTTGGACTAACATTATTTGATGCTTTGAGTAAGGGGAAGCCAATTTTAAAACCAAAAGTTTTTAATTGTGTCATTTTTTACCTCTAAGTTATTTTGAGCCTAATGTCTTTTTAAATTCTTTTTGATATAACAAAAAGGGGAGAAATGGTTTGAAAATTTGATTTTTCAAGAGAATAAGGGGGAGCTTTAAATTTCATTCAAATTTTAATCTCTTATTCAAAATTTTAAAATACTAAGGGGGAGAATCCCAAACAATTTTTCAAGTTGGTTTTATTATATCAAAAAAGGGGAGATTGTAGAACTAAATGTTTTGATATAATAATTGAAATTTGTTTTGGACTAAATTGAAAAGAATTTAAAATATGCTTTTAGTCAAAACAATTTGAAATTGTGTTTAAGGGTTTTTAAAAGGCTTTGGAATAATTTAAAACACATTTAAAACATTCAAAACCAAGCTTTTAATGTAACCGTACCGATACGATATG
This sequence comes from Hibiscus tridactylites, assembly GCA_958450335.1. Classification (NCBI taxonomy): domain Eukaryota; kingdom Viridiplantae; phylum Streptophyta; class Magnoliopsida; order Malvales; family Malvaceae; genus Hibiscus; species Hibiscus tridactylites. Next base: position 81,306,543 of record OY288265.1, on the reverse strand, counting down.
TAACCGTATCGATACCCTTTAGAGTTTTAACTACAATGATTTTCCAGTAGCCAAAACCCATACCGATACGCTTTTCCGTATCGATACGGTGTGCTTTTAAATAGCCAATGGCTAGTTCGCGTACCGATACGGTTGTATTGCGTATCGATACGCCCAACTACCCCAACGGTCAATTTCCCAACTGTCTTTAAAATTGTAGGACCGTACCAATACACTTACTATGTGTATCGATACGCACCAGCTGAAAGTCTCAATGGTTATTTCCTCATCGGAACCGTATCGATACGGTTTGAGGAGTATCGATACGCTAAGCTACAAAACTACATTTATAGTGGGAAATAAAGGCTCCAACAGCTCTAATTCAACTCTAACGGTCCTCAACGGCTACAAACTGAATTAGGAGTATAAAAGAGACCTCCAAACATCAAGAGATGGTTAATTCTTCAATTGTCAACAAAATTATGATGAGAGATTGTCTTTAGAGCTAAATTGTATATTTCTTGTATAGACAACACTTGTGAGCTTAATTGTCAAATTTGATCAAGTGTATAGGTTTTGGGTGAGTGCTTAGAGTTGCAAACATATACCTATTAGAGGGGATTTTTAGCTTGCTTTCAATTTCTCTTGTAATAGAGTGTTTGATCAAGCTTTGGGTAGAAAGCTTGATCACTGTAACAGTTTCCTCCTAAGCCGAGAAAAGATGACGAAATTTTTAGTGAATTTGGTTGAAATCCTTATTAGGAAGCTAAGGTAGTGGATGTAGGCTTTGGGTTAGAAAGTCGAACTACTCTAAATCTTTGTGTTTAAATCTTACATTTTTAGCTTCCTCAAAAACACCCAAAAATCCAATTTTATCCACATTTGGCAAGCATTTCGGTTGTGACCATCGAGCTCAACATTAATGAATAATGCACCAGGTAGGTATCTAAGAAACAGAAGTGGTGCACTAGGCACATTTAACTACCAAGTCTATCATAGAACCAATCCTACACATGCACATTATGTACTATCACAATATTTTTCAATAATCCAACAATATTTTGCTCATACTCATTCGTAGAGCTTACCTTAGCATTGTTGGTTACCCATAATAGAAATTATTCAAACAAATTCATGAGTCAATCAGCTTCTTAGCATCACACTTTATTCATATTTTCTGGCAAATTTGGATAGGGTACTACCAAAGTCCAATATTAGGACATCCCTCTCAATCTATTTTTTCATTTTCAATATCGAGATTCAAAAACATCATAAAAGAAACTCATCATGGATTCTCAAAGCCATGAAACAATTGTTTGACTTTAATCAAACGTTGTAATTTCCAACTGATTATTCAACCATTCTCTTATCGATTTTCAATACCTCAATATTCGAATAAATATGATATTTATTTGTGGGATTTTTCCCTCATCGAATTTTTGCTAGACGTTAAAAAATCGTAACTGTCACAAGGAATTATAAATTCCATCAATCTCATTTAAAAAGATTATTAGCACCCATAAAGGCAACTTAATTCGATAAGGCAACCAAAAATTTATTCGATAAGGCAACCCAAAATTTAACCGTCTCCACCATCTCAAAACACAATTCATGCAACCACGTCACATTCACACTTACGATTTATGGTGTGCATATCCCTGGAAAGAGCTTTCTATAAAGCTGAATTTGCTTTAAACTTCAAACACCTTTCAATAGTAGTAAAATTTGATTCTAAATTGTAGGAAAAATAATTGTTGAATGAAACCGTTAGCATTGATTGAATGTAATAAAGCAATTGAAAGAGATCGAACCGTTTGTTGTGTCGTGGTATGACCATTGCCTTATAAGCAATTTCGCTCCGATTGATGTAATCACTTCACTGGACGATGCCCCCAAGGTTAACATAACACCTTCAAAATTCGTAGACACGAATCTTGAAGTTGGACAAGTGGTATTACCCCTCTCTTCTCGATAGTATAAAACACATGAAAGTGTTTTTGAAATACACTAAAAGTAAATATGAAGCAATTTATTTATAGACTGAAAGTTGGGAGTAAAACCGAAAAATCATTCACAATAATAATGACAAACAAATTAATTTATTTGTAATTGTCATATAAAGTATGATCTAAATCATGTAACTGTCATATTAAATATACAATAAATGGGTGGTTTAAATAATGTAATTGTCATCTTAAATTTGTAGTAAGTGGGTGAAAACCTTCCAAATTTAATCTACCAGCATTTCTAAAAACCATTTGATTAATGTTCCTTTGCTATTAGCTTGTGTTTCACTCAAAACACTATAGAAATCTTCCTCATGGTGTTGATTGGTCTAGCCTGTTATGACATTTTTCTACATCTCTCGATATCAGGTTTTTTAGGGGAGATTGAAGTCTTGCGATAATTCAATTTTCTGACCTATGGTTGAGTGTTTGGTATATGAACTGCACTCGATTTAAAATATAGTAAGCTATTAAGGACTAATCATGTTATTATACCTTAATTAATTGAATAATTTTTTCAAAAATATAACATGTCGATTTTTGATTTGTCCGTACATGCCATATCAGATTCTATAACATAAGTGACCAAAGTTATTGACTTCACGTATAAAATTGAGGAAAAAATAATTTATATGACATTGATAAATTGGATATTAGTTCATATATCAAACACATAATTAACCTATTTTTAGTTTACTTTATTGAACAAATGTATTGATAGAACATTATTGGTGGACAAAGATATCTTAAAACAATTTTGTTTAGAGCAAAATCCTTCGAATATATATATATATATATATATGTATATTAAATATTTTTGTAGTTAATATTCATAGACAAATATTTATGGAATATAAATTGTAAAACCTATGTTTGATTTTGATATAATAATGTATGTTAAGGATTAAATTGAAAACTTGAAATAATTTTTTAAGTCACTCAAAAGATTTTAAATCATCAAGGCTTTAATCTGATTTGAAAAACTCAAACTCCAAATATTTTCTAAGTGTTCTAAGGCCAAACTATTGAAAAACATCCAGGCGTATCGATACGCTTCCAGCCATATCGATATATTTTTTTACAAGTTTGGCTACTGGAGAAACGCGTTTCGATACACCCCTCACCGTATCGAAACATATTGCATCTGTATCGATATGCTCTCTCTATAAAACTGAAGGAGTTTGAATAGCGTACCGATACGGTTTCACCCGTATCGATACAAATTTAATGGAATTTTAAATTTGAAAGCTTTTAATGTTTTTGACCGTTGGTGTCAGTTGTTAGGTAACCGAAATTTAAAGTGGTGGTTGTCCCGTACCGATACGCCCTTTTCCGTATCAATATGGAAACTTCCAGTGAGCTCTGTGAAATTAATTGCATCGATACGGATGTTCCCTGTATCAAAACGGTCCCTATCATGTACCGATACACTTACATGCGTATCGATACGCCTTCTTGTTATTGTGCAATGACTCTTTTTGTTTTGAGACATGTATCGATACAGGTCCTCGTGTATCGATAAGGTAAGCTGTAGAAGTGCATTTATGGTAGAAAGAGAGGATCCCAACGGCTATATTCAATAATCTAACCACCCAAACAGCTAGAATTAATAGAGAAGGTATAAATTGAAGCCAATTGAAGACTAGCAACAACGATTGCATAAAAAAGAAACATCCTTACCAAAATTCCAAGCTCAAAGTGACTATTTTCCTATCTCTTGTAAAACCCCAAATTGTGTTGTATTCAATTCTAATCTTGTATTTAAATTTGAGTTGAGTGATTGTACTTAAAGGGGCAATCTTGTATTGAGAGATATCTTTTTTGCCTTAATTTCTTCTTTGTACTATTGTGAGAGTTTGGTCAAATTTTGGGTAGAAAATTTAACTGGTACTGTAATGGTTACCTCCTAAGCCTTGAAAAGGGGAAGAGCAATTAGTGGATTGTTGGAAAATCCTTAGTGGTAGTTAAGGTAGTGGATGTAGAGTTCATTTGGAAATTAAACCACTCCAAAATTTCTTGTCCTTCATTTTTTAGTCATTCTATTTCCTCCAACAATTTTTAAAAACCCAATTCACCCCCTCTTGGCTTTGATCAATCCATTGATCCACTCTACATAAATCATTTACCTTTTAATGCCCCTATTTATGCCACACACTAAAAATTAGGTTTAGGGTTTAAGGTTGAAGGTTAGGGTTTATGAGTTATATTAGCAATTTTTTGAATTTATATAATCATTATTAAAATGTTAACCTCAACCAATTAAAAATCCTATTCGAATATTTAGTACTTAACTTGACTTATATAATTCCAGTTTTTTCTTCTAATTTTAGTAGAGAATTTACCTAAATATTGTTCCTAAGTTTTTCCCCAACAAATATGGACAAATTATTTTCAGAAATATTGCACTTTCTACAATAACTTAAAAAATGACACTAGCTGATTCCGTCTATGAACAATAATTTTCTTATTTCAAATAAATAACCTGAAAGTTAAAACCAGCAACCTTCGTCTTCAAATAGTGGCTATAGTGCCATGTGGCGTGCCAATAAAGTGCGGGGACGGTTCAAAGATGGTAGCAAATGGCTCCAACTTCAAATAGTGCTCACATCACATGTGTTTCAGCCAGTGCAGCTTTGGCATGCATAGGGTTGGCAGGCATCAGAGGAAATAATAGGTTGGGTGGAGAGGTGGTTGTAAAATAAATAATTTGGTTGGGGTATTAATGGGATGAGTGATTTGAATTTTTAAGTTAAATAGGGATGAAGTGGGAAAAAACTTGAAATTTAAGTTGGGAAGAAAAAATACAGTAAATATGAGTTTGTTTTTTAAATTTAGTAATATGATTTTGTTTTTAAATTGTAGTTCATACCTATTATTGTTATAATTTTGTAAGAAAGTTGAAGAAGAGGAAGAAAGATTTAAAGTAAGTTTAATTTGAAGAAGAGGAAGAAAAAATTAAAGTTAAGTTTTGTGAAATTTGTTTGAAAAAATTTTAATGTAGTGATTTTTTGTTAAATTTGTAGAAAAATAGAACTAGAGAAAGGAACATTTGAAATAATTTTGCTAAAATTTTGCAACACCCTAAACTAGGCCTAGAAGAATGTTACTACTTTTGAGTTCTAAGAAGCTATTCCATTATGTAATATGGTAGTTAATTTGAAGGGATGTGACCAAAATGAATAGATTAAAAGAAGAAGCATGATAAGAAGGGTTAAATTTTAAGATTGGAAGATGCATTTGATTATTGATAAAGTGACTAATGTAAAACTTAACTTGAATTTGATATAAAAAAGTGTCTAAGGACCTTTTTGTAAAAGTAAATAAATTTTTAAGTATTTCAAAGTTTCACAAATTGACAAGTAAATTTTAAAAAAATATATATTTCTAAGTCAAATAAATTGCTTCAAGAAAAAATTTCTAAGTGTTATAGCCCAAAAACCTGTTTGTACGCCAAGGCGTATCGATACACTATAGCCGTATCGATACGATTTTTAGGTTCTGGAATTTTAATCGACAAAAGTGTACCGATACAATTTCACCCATATCGATATGGTATTTTACCCGAACTTAACTTTAAGGCATATCGTACCGATACGTGAAGTCCCCATATTGATACGGTTTGATCTGATTCGATAAATCTTTGCATTTAAAGTTTTTGATCGTTGCTTGTCAGTTATGATTACATCAAAATTCAAGCAGTCGTTAGACCGTATTGATACACCATATAGCGTATCGATACACTTTTTACAAAAATTTTCCTCAGGATTCCAATGAGCAAAATTCGTATCGATACGATCATAGAGTATCGATACGCCCATGTTTTTACACTATACCCGTACCGATACGCCCTTATAGCGTATCGATACGACCTCTTAAATGTGCACAATGACTCCTTTTATTTTGAGATAGATATCGATACAGTTGTTCGAGTATCGATATAGTAGGTTGCAGAAGTGCATTTATTGCGAGAAAAATGAAGCCCAATGACTCAATTGATGATCTCAACTACCAGAACAGCTAGAAATCAATGGAAGGGTATATAAACAAGCCTCAAAACAACAACAACAACTATTAAACTTAATTGAAACAATCCAAACTCAAATCCAAACCTTTGAGCTATTAGAGTCAAAACCTTTGTGCCCAATTGAATGATTTTCATTTGTATTCATCTTTTATCAATTTGAGTTAAGTGAACTTGTAATTTGGGGCAAATATTCCACCTTGTGAGATTTATCTTTCATTTGCCAACAATCTTTGTATTTGAGAGAGTCTTGGTTAATCTTTGGGTAGAAAGATTAACCGATTGTAAGGTTTCCTCCTAATCCAAGAAAATGAGACAAATTTCTAGTGAAATTGGTTGAAAATCCTTAATGGGAGCTAAGGTAGTGGATGTAGAGCTTGTTCTAAGCTTGAACAACTATAAATTGCCTTGTCTTTATTTTCTACATTTTCAATTTGCTCCTTCATTTTTAAAAAGCCAATTCAACCTCTCTTAGCCATTTTCGATTCAATTGACCCATTTAACAATTGGTATCAAACCCTAACTCTTTGAGAGACTCACATCCACAAGAGAATACCCTAGAAGAAGATCAATCAACCTTCGAATCAAGCCATGGCATCTACCTCCGGCCAAAACTTCCTTGAGTCATAATCGATCACTAAGCCGCCATTTTTCAATGAGGATAACTATCCCTATTGGAAAAATAGAATGAGGCTCTTCATCAAGACTAATGACTATGTCCTTTGGGATATAGTGGAAGATGAGCCAACAATTCCGATGAAGAGAGATAAAAAAGGCTAGTTCCGAAAACATGAGTGGAAATGACCGACGAAGATCAAAGAAGACTTCAAGTGAATGACAAGGCTCTTCACATAATCTTTTGTGCACTTGGATCCGATATGTATACAAAGATTTCATCTTGCACAAGTTCAAAGGAAGTTTGGGACATGCTAAAGACCACCTACGAGGGCACCAACGATGTAAAGGAGACCAAGATTGGGATCTTAATTTGAGCTATGAGAAGTTCAAGATGGAGCTGGATGAGAGCATCTCTAAGATGTTTGATAGGTTCTCTGTCATTGTAGGCAGTCTCAAGGGCTTCGGTGAGATCATTCCCGAAGATAAGCTAGTCCGAAAGCTTCTTTACTCTCTTCTCGAATTATGGGATGGGAAGAGAACCACAATCATCGAGGCAAAGAACTTTAAGACTTTGAAGCTCGATGAGTTGGTGGGATCTCTCCTTACTCATGAGACCATGAAGCAAGGAAGGGAAGGAAAAAAAAGAGAGAAGAGTGAAGAAGCAAGAGGTAGAGAAGAAGAAGCAAAGAATTGCTCTCAAGGCATCTCAAGAGGAAATCAATTCTAGTGAGGATGAGTTTGAGGAATTGACTATGATAGCCAAGAGATTCTCTCAGTTCATGAAGTCCAATCGGGGAAGAAAGTTCCAAAGGAGAAAGGACTTCAAGAACAAGAACAAAGAAGAGGAAATGTATTAACTCATTTGTTATGAGTGTAAGAAGCCAAGGCACATAAGATCAGTTTGCCCTTAACTCAAGAAAAATGGGTTCGATAAGAAGAAAAAGCAAAAAGCTCATGTTGCCACTTGAAGTGATGAAGAATCATCATCTGATGAAGAGGATCGTGAAGTGGCTAATCTTTGCCTCATGGCTATTGATGATGATCCTAAGGTAAACTCTAACTCATCTACTTTCGATTTTACATTTGATGAACTACAAGATGCATATGATGAGTTGCAAGAGGTTTAGGGTGAGTTGGCTGAAAAGTACAAGGAATCGGTTTTGAAAAACAAGAAAATGATTTCTGATTTGAAAAACCAAAATGATTCCCTTTCCAAAACCAACTTAGAACTCACAGAGAATATTGTTGTTTTACAAGATGATTTAAAGTATTTTCAAAATGAAAATGTTGATTTAAACAATCTTCTTTCAAAAGTTCATGATGATCATCACAAAGTGGTGAATGAGCTTAAGTCTTCTCTTGATGTAGTTGGGAAACAAGATTTTGAAAAAGCAAGTTCTTCAAAACCCAACTATGTAAAGAGGAACTTTAATGGCTAAAAAAAAGAAGCTCTCAAAGGCAGCCTAAAGGTAAAAGAATTAGAAATGTATGAGTTCTTAAGGAACTTGTAGTTTCTAATAATATTAATGATATTGCTTCTTGGATTCCTAAGGGAACCAAGTATTTGGGAGCTAACTCACATGGACCCAAAATGATTTGGGTACCAAAAATCAAGAACTAATCTTTGTTTGTAGGGGGGATTGCTACAAGGCAAAAGCTTCAAGTCAAAACACTTGGTACCTTGATGGTGGATGTTCAAGACACATGACCGACGACAAGAGTAGATTCATGGAGCTAAAGCCAAAAAGTGGCGGAGTGGTGACATTTGGTGGCAACTCCAAAGGCCATATTAAGGGTATTGGTTCCATTGGTAATATCTCCTATATTCTCATTGAAGATGTTTTATATGTCAATGGTCTAAAGCATAACTTGTTGAGCATTAGTCAATTATGTGATAAAGGTTTTAATGTTCTTTTTGATATAAATGGTTGTAAAATTATGGATAGTAAAACGAACAAGATAATGCTCATTGGTCATCACATAGGTAATATATACACGGTGCATCTAGATGACATTTATACATCACATGCATGTTTGATTGCTCAAAATGAAAATGATGCATGGTTATGGCATAGGAAACTAGGACATGTTAGCATAATTGTTTTAGAGAAATTGGTTTCCCAAAATCTAGTTAGAAGTTTACCTAAGCTAAAATTCTCTTTAGATAAAAGTTGTGATGCTTGTGCTAAAGGTAAACAAAAACGAACTTCATTTAAATCCATTAATGACGTTTCAACTAGTAGAGTTTTACAATTGATCCATATGGATCTCTTTAGGCTTATTAGGACAACTAGCTTGGGTGGAAAATTATATGCTTATGTTTTAGTTGATGATTTCTCTAGATACACTTGGGACAAAACATAACTCATATTAGGAGTGACCATGGAACGAAATTTCAAAATCTAGGTTTTGAAAATTTCGTAACTCAAATGGTATTAGCCATAATTTTTCCGCACCTTGCACTCCCCAACAAAATGGGGTAATTGATAGAAAAATTCAAACTTTAGAAGAAATGACTAGAATCATGCTTTGTGAAAATAATTTACCTAAGTATTTTTGGGCAGAAGCCACAAACACCTCTTGTTATATTATAAATTGTGTAATGATTAGGCCAATTTTAAAGAAAACTCCTTATGAGACTTTAAAGTTAAAAAGCCTAGCATTAGCTAATTTTATCCTTTTGGATGCAAGTGTTTTGTTTTAAAAATGGAAAAGATCATTTAGGTAAATTTGATGCAAAAAGTAATGAAGCTATTTTCTTAGGATACTCTTTAAACTCTAAAGCCTATCGAGTGTTTAAAAAGGAATCTTAGTTGTAGAAGAGTCTATTCATGTGGTTTTTGATGATAACCTCCTTCCGAGGAAGGATTCTTGTGATGATGATGATGTAGGGATCATTGAAGCCAATGATGGTGGACATTCATCAAAGGTGGATGAGGTTTCAACTAAAGAAGAAAACGCACACGATCTTCCCATAGAATCCTTGAAGGACATGAATCTTGTTGAAAAGGAAGTGAGCTACCCAAGGGAACTCAACTATATCAAAGATGGTGAAATCTTGGGTGATCCATCCAAGGGGGTCACCACTAGATCCTCTCTTAGGTTGCTGAATAATGTTGCATTTATATCATGCATTGAGCCTAAAAATATTAAAGAAGCATTAAAATAAGATTTTTCGATATTAGTCATGCAAGAAGAACTTAATCAATTTGAGAGGAGTAAAGTTTAGACATCAGTTTATAGGCCTAGTAATAAGTCTACTATAGGAACTAAATGGGTCTTTAGAAACAAACTAGATGAGAATGGTAACATAGTAAGGAACATGGCTAGACTTGTTTCTCATGGTTATACTCAAGAAGAGAGAATCGATTTTAATGAAACTTATACACACGTAACTAGAATGGAAGCAATTGTGATGCTTCTTGCATTTGCATGTTATCCTGATTTTAAGCTTTTTCAAATGGATGTTAAAAGTGCATTTTTGAATGACTTTATTAATGAAGAAGTGTATGTTGAACAACCTCCCAATTTTGAAGATCTAATTTACCCAAACCATATTTTAAATTAACTAAAACTTTATATGGTTTGAAACAAGCTTATAGAGCTTGGTATGAAAGACTTTCAAACTTTTTGGTTGAAAAAAGTTTTGAAAAAGGGAAGGTAGACACTACACTTTTCATTAAAGGAAATGACAATGACATCTTAGTAGTATAAATTTATGTTGATGATATTATATTTGGTTCTACTAATGAATTTTATTGCCAAGAATTCTCTAAGTTAATGTAAGGTGAGTTTGAGATGAGCATGATGGAGAAGCTTTCATTCTTCTTGGGGCTCCAAATCAAGCAAAGGAAGGATGGCATCTTCATCAATCAAGCTAAGTACATCAAGGATATGCTCAAGAAGTTTGGCTTGGAGAATATGAAGCCTCAAGCCACTCCAATGAGCTCATCAATTGAGCTTGACAATGATAAAGAAGGTAAGTGTATTGATTCTAAGCTTTATCGTTCAATAATTGGCTCTTTTCTTTACCTTACCGCAAGTAGACCGGCACTTGCCAATTCCTAGGTAGTATGCTCATATCTTGGTTCTCTAAGAAACAAAATAGTGTAGCCTTATCTACTACCGAAGCGGAATATATATCGGCCAGAAGTTGTTGTGCTCAAGTCCTTTGGATGAAGCAACAACTTCTAGATTATGAAATTGATGTAGGTATCATACCCCTTAAGTGTGACAACACTAGTGCCATATGTCTCACTAAAAATCCCATCCAACATTCTAGAACCAAGCACGTAGAGATAAGACACCATTTCATTAGGGATCATGTCCTAAAAATGATGTTGTTTTAGAATATGTTGATACCTCAAACCAACTAGCAGATATCTTTACAAAGCCATTAGACAAAGAGCACTTTTGGACTCTTAGGAGAGAGTTAGGTCTAACTAGCCTAGCTTGACCTTTTAGAGCCCTTAAGTGTCAAAAATTTTCTTGATTTTAAATGATGATTTCATTTATGCAATTTCACCTCTTGATGCATCTATGCTTGTTGCTAGGGGGAGTATGTATCTATTTTAGTCCATAAATGCTACTCATTCATCATACACATGCATTTAAGGACGTTTAAAATCAAAATTTTGAACTCAAGTCAGCTCAAAAATGCATTTCAGGTAAAAAGGTATGGATACGGGTTGGTTAATAGGCATCGATACAGTTTTAACTGTATCGATACAGTCATGCGTATCGATACGATATGAAAACCGTACTGATACAGTGGATTGATACGCCACGTAAGCGTATCGATACAGTATGACGCTGGGTTTTAAATTGGAATTAAATGAGGTGTTTCACTTTAATTAAAACACAAATCTCTTTTTCTCTCAAACCCTAACCGATTTTAGGCTATAAACCCCCCAAGCCCTTTTATTTTGCACACCAAACCTAAAATTCTTTGAATATTTTTCATCAAGACATCAAGGCTAAGCAGGACCTTGGCCACCCTGGCCAACCTGAGCTCCCCCTCCCTCAGCTCTAGCCTCGCCTTCCACATCAGGCTGAGGAGGTGGTGGTGGTGGAGGAGCTCCGAATCCAACAACAGGCTCTTCCACAGGAGCCTCTACCCCAACCACTGGCTCAGTAGCAGAAGCCGCAACACGAGGTTCCTGACGAACCAGCCTGGGTCTACCTCTAGGCCTCATCATAACAGCTCACAGATAACAACTACAACAACAACATAGAAAATAGAGTTAGCAAGGGCAAGGGTCCAATTGGCTCAAGTATGTTTTCCCTCACTTAAAAAATCTCTTTTTTTTTTTCGATGTAATAGAAGCAATTGAACTCTACTCAACATGCTTCAAACAACATATACAAACGATCAATCAAACAAGCATCAAAACATACTTGATAAGCAAACGAACATACTTACATGGTAAGCAAACACCGTGAAATAACAATACAAGAATTTAACTTACCTCACTTACCTACCCGAGGTCTCGGAAACCTCAAGCTTTGATACCAACAAGTGTAACCCCCTTGTCCCAGCCTGGGCGACTGATCGGTCCGAGCGGGTCACACGCGGGGAAAATCGAGGCGAAACCCATTAAGGCTCCAATTCGGTTAACGACCCTAGAAAATTCTTTTATTTATTATCTTGTCTAAAGGCTTTAATACATCCTATGTAAAACAACGACAGCGGAAGCAACAAGCGAGGCAAAACAACCAAACAAGCAATTTAAAACAGCCCATTTTAGATTACACAGCAGGCCGTATCGATACACTTGAAGAGGGTATCGATACGCCTTGACTAGGTCAACTGCCCAAAGTCAACATAGGGAGACCGTATCGGTACACTGGTTGACCGTACCGATACGCTATCACTGGTCAACTTCTCACGGTCAACGATAAAAGACCATACCGGTACACCAAAATCTCGCCAATATCTTAGATTTCCAGAGAGGTTTTGGCGTATCGATACACCCCCGTGTACCGGTACGCTAAGACAAATTTGAGTCCCAAAGTGTAAGACTGTATCGCTACGGCCCTTGGGCGTACCGATACGCCCTGCACTGCAACACTCAAATTTGTAGCCAAAGACACTAAGACTCAACTCTAGATGCAATTTAAGACTCACCTAGCTACATGAAAAACATTCATACAACAATTAACAATCAAGACTCGGCATACAAAACATTTTAATTGAACATCAAAGCATCAGCAACATCCATATAGTATATCATATAAGAAGCTAAGGATCCAACCATAAACATGTCATACAAGCATAAAGATAAGGGCCACATGGCCAACATACATGGCATAAAGCAAGCTACAACCAAAACATAAACATATTAAAGGAGTCTTAACACGCTCCTAAATACCAAACAACCTACTGAAATCCCATTTCTTAGCTATTACATCAATTAACTTAAAAGTCCATACTTGAAGGTAGAAATTAGAACACTTGGAGGCCCTTCTCCTCGCGCAAGCAACCCACGAACTAAGGATCTGCATTGTCGAACAAAAGAGAGCGTAAGCGTAAAGCTTAGTGAGGGTAAGCTCATAAAACAAACCTCGACAATGCAGGGTCCAAGCACGAGCAACAAACTAAGGATGAATACATGTTTCTTTACCTTCGGAACCACATAAACAAACTAAGGATGAATACATGTTTCTTTACCTTCGGAACCACATAAATCAAATATATGAAATACATGAACATAACCTCATATATCATGCCATGTTCAACATGTCCACAATACAACCATATGAAACACATTTAACAAACTGTATTGGCACCTAGCTATGACCCGAATACGCGGATAAAAAATGTTGGAACTCACATCCAACAACTCAACCAATACATTACCTTACGGGGGGATTCCACTCACCACCGTTCCACGCGGAGGGGATTCCACTCATCATCGACTAAAATATAAATAAAGATTTTCGGGCGTACCCGTACTCCATCTTAATGACTACCATCACCAAGACCACGCACGCATTTCGACACTCGTGTGCACACTAACATCCTAATGATCGATCATTTGTACCTAAGCATACTAGTGCCAATACTAACTCATTTCATAGCTCAACCTCACAACATTCTTACCAATTTCCGTGCTTAGCACGTACTCACCATGATCCACCATCATGCACAAACCACATTCCAACAATTATGCATGTCACAATGCATAAAACGTCATGCCTCAACACACTTGTATATCACAACATGCCTAACAATATCAATCATATAAATATAGAACAAGAGGCATAATCACACAATATTCATAAGTTCAACCAACATCTTCTAAACTAAAGCTTGGAATTAGACTACCAATCTAATCCCAACTCTAGGTGGGTTTACTAAGCCCGACCTAGGTCTACATGCTCGAACCAAACATTTTGAAAACCAATTAAAAACCGAAGAACCGCTCACCGACTACTCCAAGCTCAACAACTCAAGACAATCAATCCACCAAGCTATCCGAATTCATTCTCGAGGTCTCACCAACACAAAACCTTGATTCTAAGGAATCCAACACAAGCAAAAACATCAACAATCAGTCATCAATAACCGAAGCAAACCCAGAACACATTTTCAAGCAAATAGCCAACAAAGAACACACCACAAACTAGAATTTTCGTGCAGCCCAAAAGCCAAACCAGAAAACCATATTTCCAACCTCCAAAATGTCATCTAACATCTTCAAATTAACCCTTAACCATGACACTATCATCAACCCTCAATTTCTTATCCAAAACAGCCCCAAAATCTAACTTTAAACCCCTCTAAAACCCCCAATAAATCCATATCCGGAAATGTTGTTAAAACTTTGTAAAAATTATATATGTTGGACCTTTAATGATGCTAAGAACATGTCTAACATCAGAGAATCAAAAGCTTACTTAAAGGTTAATAAAGTTTAGATTTTTAACTTAAAACCCAAAAATCTCAATGTACAAAGTAATGGATTTCAATGAAAACTAAAAACATGAGTAGCAAGGGGAAGATGAGGACAACATGGGAATATGCTTACCTTTTGAGAATCATCAAGGATGAAGGAAGATGGTGATGGAATAGTGGCTTACAAAGGAGGGGAGGAGTTCACGTTGGTTTTGTTTTGGGAGGTAGAAGATGATAGGAAATTATTGGGTATTTGAAATAAAAAGGGGTGTTATCTTACAAAGACCATTTAATTACAGAACTGCCATTAATGAAAAATGGTCATCATCCAAGACTCTAAAATCCATGGAAATTCAGGCTTTAAATCAAAATCGGGTCCAACATATTGGATAAATTTTAAAACAAAAAGGGAAAACCCGAAACATTATTTTAATATTTTACTTCCACCCGACCCCCAAACCCGGGTGTTACATAGTATATTGTTTTTCAAAACTATTTTTAGTAAAATTCATACTTATACTTGAATATGATTTTAATGTACAAAATATAGTATTTCTCTCAATACCTTGAATTATTAAAATGTTTTTTGGATCGAATGTGATGATAATTGCATACATTGTTTTCCAATGGTTTTGATGATTTTCAGGATATTATGGCACCGAAAAGAGACAAAAGAAAAAACTTGGCTTCTAGTTCATCCAATCCCACTTTGGACAATGATGGTATTACTAAACCAAACCTGAGTTCTATTCTTCAAAACAATTTTCTAACCCCCTTGACTATGGCCCATTATAAATAATACCAAGTCTTTCCAATCTTGGATGAACGAGTTGTTTCAATCCATTTTCTAAACTCTGAACGATTTAAGTTCAAATATATTGGGTTTTTACAACAATGGAAGCTTTTACCTTTTAAAGTGTTCCCCCAATTATGTACCGAAACCTTGTTTTGATTTTCTTTGCTAATGCTCGATGTGTCCATGACCAAGCTAGAGAGAGTGTTACTGCCATTAGGGGTGTGCATTTCAGATATCCGATCCGAAATTTTGGATACGTATTTTAGTGATCCGTATTCGATCCCAAAAAATCAAATACCCGATTTTCAGATATCCGAAATTTCGAATCAAATATTTAGTTATCCGAATATCCAGAATTATAAGTTAAATTAATTATTTTTTGAATTTGGCGGTCTTATCTATGAACATTTTAGGTTTTCGAATATAAAGATCAACAAATTATTGAGTATAACAAGATTTGTATCCATAAAAAATTCAATTTTTCATATATAACAAATAAAAGTATCGAATATAACAAGATTCATATCTATAAAAATGAAAAATTTGGATATCGGATAATCGGATATCCGATCTGAATGTAAAATCATTATCGTATTCGATCTGAAATTTTCAGATATCCGATTTGAATTATATGAAAAATAAAAAATGGATCAGATATTTGAACTTTCGGATCGGGTCAACTGATAAACGGACTAGATCAATCGGATCAGATTTTTTTTTTGCACACCCATAATTGTCATTGACTCCTACCTTATGCGCAAAAAGCTTCGAATTGATCAAACTGTTTTATGCAATGTTTTTGGGTTTGAAAACTTGGGAATTGATGATGAACACTCCTTGGGGCACTCTCAACTTGGCTCCGTCATCGTCCTTGATGCTCAAGACCGTATCCTCCATCTCATCATCTCTTGGTGGATTCGCCCTTCCGGTGGGAAATTCTCTACCATTCGCCAAGTTGATGCGTTTTGGCTCCGTTGTTTTTGAAATGGTAAGCGCCCAAATCTTTTTCAAATTATGTTTGCTGACTTGGTTTATCTTGTACAACACCGTCACACCAATCAAGTCAAGCCTTTTTCTATGGCACGACTTTGAGCTTCTTGTTCCATTCCTTGGAGATCAATTGTTCCCATGATGCCGTCGAGCCTCTAGGCAAGCTCATTAACGGACATTCTCTTAATCGTGCTCACTTTGAGTACATTAATCATGAGTGGGTTCGTGTTGCTCGCCCTCCTCCTCAAGAAGATCAACCGCTCAGGCCGCTCCTCAAGGTCCACAAGTCCAACAAGCTCAATCTTCTATGGATAGACTCATGGCGTATCTTAATGAACAATTCACCACCTTAGGGAATAACATGGATGCCGAATTTGCCGCCATTGATACTCACTTTACATAATTGGAGGATCGAGTCAAGGCCATTGAACAACAACAAACTTCTATGGATGTCTTTATCACTGCCTTTCATGGTGCTTGCCTTAATCATACTCGGAGATCTCAGACGAACCTTGATGATGAAGACGAAGAGGAAGATGATGAAGACGATGGAGACGAGTAATTTTTGAGCATATCATCTCATTACATATCATATTAGGATTTCTTTTTATGCACCTTTATGTTAGAAACCTTATGCTTTAATTTTGTTTTTAGGATTAAGTTTGAAATTACTTTGAACTATTACTGCTTTGGATTTCATTTTGAATTTTAATTTTATTATGTTGCTTTTATTATGCTTTGTACTTCATTGCTATATCTTGCCTAATCCTTGAATGTTTGCATTATTTTGATCTAACAAAAAGGGGGAGAAGTGTAAAACATAAATTTTTACAAATCTTTGAAAAATAATCTTAAATTAAGGGGGAGTAAACTTTCCAAAGTTTTTCAAAATACTTAAAAATTCACTTTGATTTTGTTATAACAAAGGGGGAAATTGTAAAACCTAACTTGATTTTGATATAGCAAAGTGTCTAAAGACCAAAAAAAATTAAGTATTTCAAAGTCTCACAAATTGAAAAGAAAACTTGAACCAAAATAATTCTAAGTCAAATAAATTGCTTTAAGAAAAAAATTTCTAGGTGTTATAGCCCAAAAACTTGTTTGTAAGCCAAGGCGTATCGATACGCTATAGTCGTATAGATACGGTTTTTAGGTTCTGGAATTTTAATCGACAAAAGCTTACCGATACGATTTCACCTGTATCGATACGGTATTTTACCCGGGGTTAACTTTAAGGCATAGCGTACCGATATGGTAATTCCCCGTATCGATACGGTTTGATCTGATTCGATAAATCTTTGCATTTAAAGTTTTTGATCGTTTCTTGTTAGTTATGGTTTCAGCAAAATTCAAATGGTCGTTAGACCGTATCGATACACTTATTACAAAATTTTTCCTCAAGATTCCAGTGAGCAAAATTCGTATCAATACGGTCATAGAGTATCGATATGCCCTTGTTTTTACATTATACTTGTACCGATACTCCCTTATAGAGTATCGATACACCCTCTTAAATGTGCACAACAAATCTTTCTGTTTTGAGATAGGTATCGATAGGGTTGTTTGAGTACCGATACGGTAGGTTGCATAAGTGTATTTGTTGCTGGAAAAAAGAAGCCCAACGACTTAATTGATGATCTCAACCACCAAAACGGCTAGAAATCAGTGCAAGGGTATATAAACAAGCCTCAAAAGCTACAACAACAACAACAACAATTGAACTTAATTGCAATAATCCAAACTCAAATCCAAACCTTTGAGCTATTAGAGTTTAACCTTGTACCCAATTGAGTGATTTTCAGTTGTATTCATCTTTTATCAATTTGAGTTGAGTGAACTTGTAATTTGGGTCAAATATTCTACCTTGTGAGGTTTATCTTTCATTTACCAACAATTTTTGTATTTGAGAGAGTCTTGGTTCTTCTTTGGGTAGAAAGATTAACCGATTGTAAGGTTTCCTCCTAATCCAAGAAATGTGATGAATTTCTAGTGAAATTGGTTGAAAATCCTTAGTGGGGCTAAGGTAGTGGATGTAGAGCTTGCTCTAACCTTGAACCACTATAAATTCCCTTGTCTTTATTTTCTACCTTTTCAATTTGCTCCCTTCATTTTTAAAAAGCCATTTCACCCCATCTTGGCCATTTTCAATTTGATTGATCCACTTAACAACTAACTTCAAACAAATCTAAATCTTATAAAGCTTTGTGACTAAATAGGAAGAATTGAAGAAAGGGTGGTTATATTATAAAGTATTAAACCGACTAAAGAAAGGAATTAGGGGATTGCATGTAAGCAATAAAATTGTTTAGGGTGTTACAATTTGGTATTAGAGCTTAGGTTTAGCCGATTCTCGGACTAAACAAGAAGCAAATTCTAAGTTTGCATCCTGTATATGCCACCTAGGAGTTCTAATTTCTTTTTTGTACTGATGACTTGCAAAAAACACGATATGTATCCTCTGTTTTGACATTTGAAATATTTGTATAAGGAAATATTCTGACTTTATTACTATGAAATAGTCGTCGATAGAGAAATTGAAGGACAAATTTCTTTTAAAGGAGGGAAGAATTGTAACAACCCTAAACTAGGCCAAGAAGAATGTTACTACTTTTGAGTTCTAAGAAGCTATTCCATTATGTAATAAGGTAGTTAATTTGTGTTAGAATATAAGCGTTAATCCAAGAATAAATAATAAGATAAAATAATATTATTTAAATGAACAGTAAACAATTAAGAACAATACAACAATATATAAATGAAACCGATTTGGAACCTAAAGAAACATGTTGAGGCCTGCACGAACGCAGTTTCCTTAAGACAGATTTTCGGCCACTCCTATGGTGCTCGAGTTCATTGGTCGTCTGTCTCCCAGGATACAACAACATAAGATCAACCACAGTTGCACTACTGTGGAGATCACGAACTAACCCTTGCCTTCGCCTATCACCGAAAACCACTTGTAAAATCCACAGAGTAGAACAATAAAAATTTTCTGTGGTTTTTTAGTTGTGTAAAACTTAGAAGGTTTACTCCCTATTTATAGGAGTGTCATAAGGGTATAAGTGGAAATTTTGACCTAATGGAGCATTCAATATTGAGAATCAATTGATTCTCCTATAAAGCAATTTCCAAAATTATTATTTGAATTAAAGGTAACTTCTAATATTTACCCTTTTAATTCCAATATAAAATTTGGCAAATTTATGCTTTTATTTGAGGAAAATTCATTTTAAATTTGGGTCAAAATATCTGCAAGCCCACGAAGGACCAGACCAGTTCAGACATTTGCGTTACCCACGTCGTGCACGTCTGCACATTTACGAACCAACAATTGGTTCCACATTTTCCTCAACAACATTTGAATCAATTTCTTATTCAAAGCTCCAAAATTATCAAATTTTTCCAACAATCCCCCACATGAATGAAATTGATTTAATCAAAAACATTTTGACTCGATGTGGTGATAGATTCTACGATCGATAGCTGCATAGGATAGGTAGGTGTCCACCCTTGAACCTTCCCTTGTGAAAGTATATTTACTTTACTAGCTGACTAGTAGACGTAATGTCCTTGAACTGTTCTGCCGTTTGTGTAAACGATGATATACTTCACACAACTACCTCTCTGACAAGAGTATTAGTTCTCATGGGTATGTCCATATGGCCGTGGACATCGCCTGGTTCTGCAAGAGTTTGAAAGAACTATGCCCAATAGTCTCATTGAAGCGGCCCCACTTCACTCTCACATAGGTGACTTATGTTGTTTGACTCACAAAAGCACACAATGGTCATTAAAAGCATTGCTTAGCTTAAACCACTTTGATCACCGTTTACATCATAGGAATGAACTTGGGGATAAGAGCCCCTACAGTGACCGCACAGGTCTATGCAATTAGGTTGTCCCTTTGAACCTAGATCTTGGGATCTCCAGTCAACTAGGTAGGGTTTTCCTTCACATAGCACCTTAAATTTACATAGGCTTTAGTCTCATTCCTTTAGATGTTTTCTCAACTTGATCTCAATTTAACCATTTGGTTAATGGATTCACAACGTTATTCTTTGATTTCAAAAAATCAATAGAGATAACTTCTTTTGAGATCAATTGTCTAACGGTATTATGTCAACAACGCACATGTCTCGACTTACCATTATACACAAAGCTCTATGTCCTACCTATTGTGGGCATTGGCTTTGGTCGTTCAGGAATATCCTCCAAGAAATTTCTAAAGCAATTCGACTTCTTTTCTAGACTTGTCTAGAACTTCAAAATCAGATTCTATTATGAATTTGATTTTAACCATTTTTCTTGAGGATTTCCATGACACGGTTCCTCCTCCCAAAGTGAAGACATATCCACTTATGCCTTTGATATCTTGAATATTAGATATCCAATCGCATCGGAGTATCCTTCTAAATAGAAGAATCTCTAGAATAATGCAATTCATAATCTCGAGTATATCTAAGATATCTCAATGCCCTCACAATTGCTTTCCAGTGATTTTCACTTGAATTGCTTGTGAATCTACTTGAACTGCTCACAGTAGAAACAATATCTGGTCTATTGAATCTACTTGGTCAACACTTTGGTCTTTGTTGTAACGCCCCGGTTTTGGGCTCAGAAGTTTTGGGTGTTGACCGGTTCGGTCAAAGTGCTGATCGAATATATAAGAGTGAATTTAGGAAAGCCTAGTTCGGGTTGCATTAAAAATATGGAAAAATGTTCTAAAATCATATTTTAATATATATAAGTGAACTGTGAAATCAATTTTGGAAAATGAGGTTCGGAAGGTTGACATTTTGGCTAGTGACCAAAATGTAATTTTTGAAAGTTGCGGGACAGTTTTATAAAGGATTGAAACTTTGAATCTTTAAGGAGCTATTATTCCAAAAAGGATTTCTCCAGATTTTTCTAAGATATTTTATGACTCAAATCTGATTTTAAAGATTTAGAAAAGGAGGGAAAATCATTTGTAACTAAATTTCCAACTAATTTTCCATTTTCTCTCAAATTCTCTTTTCTCTCATTTTCTCTCTACCCAAACAAGATTCTCCAGATTTCTTTCTCTGATTTTGACATCTAAATCTCTCATTTCAATTCTCAATTGATTCCTAATCATCTCATCATCAAAACCTCTCAATTTACAAGTTGGTTCATCAAGCTTTTTGGCTCTAAAATGGAGAAATTCAAGTTTGGAGGTAAGAACGTCCTTCTCCTCTAAACTATCAGTTCTTTACTGAAATTCCTAAGTTCTCAATCCTTGATTTATGTTTTATTAAAGGCTTTTCAATTGAGATCTTGATTTTTGGCTAAAATGCAAGATTTGGTGATTTTGGTGAAAATTTCGTGTGATCTGTTTAAGCAGGGTTTTGAGGTGTTAAATTGATGTTAAATGAATGCTAAAATGATTAGAAGTTGAGGTTTAATCAATGCAATCCCGGATAGGTTGAATTTCCTAAGTTTGGCTTGAGTTTTTGGTTGTTTTTGGAGTGTTTTTGGTGATCTGTTATACCTGGAGGTATAAGGACGTGGTTGTGATCATTTTGCATGTTATTTGATGTATAAAAATGGTTAGAAGTGATGGATCTTGGCTGGGTTAAGTTTTGGAAGTGTTTGGAGATGATTTCGGTTGTGTTTGGTAGCCAAATTGTTAGATTTGTGATGAGCAGCGAGTTGTGTTGATGTTGCTGGTGTTTTAATGCATAAGGATGCATTAATGTTCTGTTTTTGTGTGCTTGAAACAGGGGAGGTTGATCCTTGAGCTTTGGAGGTGTTTTCGGAAGGTTTCGGAAGCTTGGAAAGCTTGTTGGCTAGGCTTGTTTGGTAATCGGTGAGTGAAGTTGGGATTTCAGCTTTTGAAACAAGGTTTGAAGGTTTTTGGGAGCTTAGTTTAAGTCTAAACAACTTTGCTAAGCTCAAGAGTAAGTGGATGAGTTTTTGCTCTTGGATTGTGTATGTTTTGGCTTTAAAAATCAAAAGTGGATGATGATTGATATGCATGTGATTTGCATGGTTAAATTCTGTTTTGTAAGCATGTTTTAGCATGGTTTAATGCTGGTTTTGAAAGTCAATTGAAAAGGATGCTCAAGGTAAGAGATCCTTGGTTTAGTGCATTGAAAATGTGGTTTTGATGCATAGTGTTGCATGTTGTTCATTGGCTTTGTATTATGCTTAAAAACAGTGAGTTGATGATGATTAATGATGATAATTGTGCCTTTTGCATATTGTTTATGCATGTGAATCATTGAGC
This sequence comes from Hibiscus tridactylites, assembly GCA_958450335.1. NCBI lineage: Eukaryota > Viridiplantae > Streptophyta > Magnoliopsida > Malvales > Malvaceae > Hibiscus > Hibiscus tridactylites. The sequence continues at coordinate 81,283,989 of OY288265.1, read as the reverse complement.
TAATGATGTGATGGTTTTGCATTATGTGTATGCATGTGAATCATTGAGCTAATGATGTGATGGCCTTGCATTATGTTTATGCATGTGGAACATTGGATATTATGGTAAGATGGTTATGTTGGCAAGAGATGTGAATGGTTCTTGGTTCGTTGATCGGGTATAATTAGCCGGCTATAGGATTGGGTGCACCGTGAATAAAGTCGCCTTGATGGCGGAATGGTCAAGTGTGGACCGGGTAAACTCCCCTCAAGTATTCCTAACGAGATGAGGTCAGTGGAGGGTGTGCCCACGGGAGGACCTCGGTTGCTTAAGGTCGTAGTGGAGGTTGTTGCCCACGGTAGACCTTGGTTGAGTAAAGGTTATAAGGTGGTTAAAAGTCCTTATGTGAGAATCTTGTACTTGTTAAGATCACAATGGCAATGGTTAAGTCCATGTGTGGATCTTGTGTGTGATGTCCCGGATCTCGTTAGATGATGTCTACAACTACCAATCGGTTATGCAAAGGTTGTATGGTGGTTGAAAGTCCATACGGAAAAGACCTTGTGCATGTCAAGGGTGTATGGCGGTTGAAAGTCCATACATGGTAACCTTGAGGAAAAGCTAAGGTTGTATGGTGTTTAAAAGTCCATACATGGGAACCTTAGGTTGTTAAGGTCAAATGGAGGTTGTTGCCCATTTGGAAGACCTTGGATTGGGTAGTGTGTAGGAAGCGTTGGGACACGCTTGTAATCCGCGTATCCGATCGGGTTGAAAAGTGGAAAGTGATTATGGTTGATCTCTTGGAAGCCAATATAATGTTCTTGATCATGTTGAGCATGGGATTGCTTGAAATGGTGCATAGTTGCATGTGAAGCATGGGATTGCTTGAAATGATGCATGGTTGCATGTGAAGCATGAGATGCTTGAATTGATGCATGTTTGCATGAGAAGCATGAGATGCTTGGTAAGATGCATTGTTGCATGAGATGTGTATGATGCTAGTGAAAGCATGTTACTTGTATGTTGAACAAGTGTTGGTTATCATTTGATAAATGATGCATGAGAGCATGGATCACCTATGTTGCATTGGAGTCATGTATGACTTGATGTTAAAGGCATGTGATGATGATGCTATGGTTTTATGTTGCCTTGATTAAATGCATGAAATGGTTTGATTGAATTATGGTTTTAAGTGGTTTCTTGCTTGATGTGGTTTCCAAGTTAAAGAAAGGTATGTTGTGGAAAGGATGTGTTTTCCATGGTTTTATTTAAAGCTTGGCATATGGTGTTTATGCATGATTTGAACTTGATGTTGAAAAGAGTTTTCGAACATGGTTTTGGAAAGCAAATCGGGTTGGTTTTAATGTGTTTTAAAGACCCGCTGTATTGATGGTGTTTTGGTTTTGAGCATTCCTTACTAAGCATTATGTGCTTACGCTCCTTTTGTCCATCAATGCAGATTCTTGAAGCTTGGACAGCAAGGAGCAAGGGATTCAAGGTGGACTCCAATGGAGATGTATGTCTCGGTGAATAGCTATAGTTAATAAGGGCAATGGGGTAGAATCTCTCGGATTGTTGTTATTGTGATCGTATATGTTGATCATGTTTGTTAAATGCTGTTGTTAATGTTGTTGAACATGAATTGGCTTAATTGTGGTTGCTTTGGAAAGTTTATGCTTAAATGGATAGCTTGAGTAGGAAGTATGCTTTTGAATTTGGGGCTTTCCATATGTGTTGGTTATTTGTTGAATTGATGATGCATTTATGGTCTCTGCATGTTGTTCATCTTTGAGGAATGATTTGGTGATGTTAATTTGATGTTTGAAGCATGTTTGATGCTGTTTTCGAGTTGTTTTCAGGCAGGGGTATCGATACTCGGGCTTGGGTATCGATACACCTGAACCAAATATGCAAGTTTCAGGCCATGGGTATCGATACTGATGAACAAGTATCGATACCTTATGAGTGGAGTATCGATACTGGGGGAAGGGTATCGATACCCTTGCTAGAATTTGGTTACTGCCTTCCCCGAGTATCGATACGACACGTGGCGTATCGATACCGAACCGTTAAAATCAGTTAAAAGTATCTTTTATGTTTTGAAATGTTTGCGTTTTGGTCCTGAATCTTGTTTGTGCAATTGTGTGAGTTCGGGATGTCCGTTTGAGCTGAAATTTGGCAGGGAAGTATGAAACATGACTAATTTTAAGTTGGTAACTTGAAATCTGGTTAAGTCCTTAAAGTTTTCAGAAATTACAATTTGGTCCCTAAAGTTGTAATTTGTTCAATTGGGTCCCTGTTTGATCTCTGATGTTTGTGATCTTTGAGCATGGTGTTTGTGTGATCATATCTAAGGTTAATGTGCATCTAGACAAGATTAAAAAGAAAAGAAAAGGGTCGTTAATCAAGGTTGACTTTCGGGTTGACTTTGGTTTTCCCCGTGTAATCTTCGTAGTTCGGGTCAACCGTCCAGACCGGGCTACGGGGGTTACATTTGGTGGTATCAGAGCTGAGTTGCGAAGGTTGGGGAAAACGGTAAGTTGTTGTGGTAAGTGTGTTTGATGTTTACCTTGTTGTATGGTTGAAAGCTGGTTGAAGCATGTGTTTCTGAGTATGCTGTTGATGTTTTTGAGCATGTTGCTGATGTATGCAAGTATGATTTGTGGTTATGAATCTTGGTTGAGTTCATGTGGATATGTGTTGATGCTATGAGCTGATGCTATGCATGATGAATGTGTTTTGAGCATGTTATGTTGCTAATGTGCTGGTGCTGTTGGATGTTGTTGGTGTAAGCATGATCAAGGCATGTTGTTGATATGCTTGATGTTGTGATATTCATGTTGTGTTGACTGTTATGTCATGTAAAGGGGGAGGATTCGGGATACCCATTGCCTTATTAATATAGCTATTGTGTTATTTTGGAGTTGGAGTTTGAATCCTTGCTTAATGCTGGTCTAACAGGTTTTGTTTGTTTGTTGTGATTGTATGTTGTTTGTTGTTAGTGGTATGGCAAAGATGATGAAAGAATGGAGGATGAGTGAAATGGTTGCTGCCTTGGGGCAGGTTGTTAAGTCAAAGGATTCACCCTTTTGTAGAGGTGTTTTGTCTCAGTCTTCTGTGACTGAAGTTGAGATGGTAAGGCAAGGGAAAGAAGCTGGTTCCGGGATGGAAAGTTCTTTATCTGTTGTTCAGGAGGTGTTGGGAACATCTCAGGCTGCGGTTGAGGTAAAGTCAGTGGATGCGCTGGCTAAATGTGTGGGTTTGCCGAAGCAGCATTTGCTTGATTTGGGTGCTGTAGAGTACCATGGTTCTTCCCCGGAGATGTTTGAGGCCTGGTTGGACAATGTAGTTCTGATTTTGGATCAGGAAGGCTGTGATTATGCCTGTAAGCTGGGGGGTGTTGTTTCTCTGATGCTGAAGGATGCTTGTTCTTGGTGGACATCTGTGGCTGTGGCGTCACATATCCTTGATATTGATTGGGATTTCTTCGTGTCTGCTTTCTATGAAAGGTATCTTGGAGGGGAATTTCCAAGGGTTAAGCAAGGTGCGGCTAATGCTGTTGGTGAGCAAGTGTTGCTTGAGCAAGGAGTGGGAGCTCAGTCATCTGTGTGTGACCGTTGTAAAAGGCAACATGTTGGAAAATGTTGGGACACAAGTGTTTGCTGGAGATGTGGTTCTAAGTTGCATGTTAGGCGTGATTGTCCTCATGGAGTGAAGTCAGCTTTGGTGTTAGCCAAAGGATCTTTGAAAGGTCGTGGGCATGGCCGAGGCGAGGTTCGGAAGTGGCAGAAAAAGCCGAAGGTTGTGAAGAGTTTAGGGAATGAAGTTTGCTAGAAATGTGGGTCTGCTGGACACATGAAGCATGATTGTTCGATGTTGGCTCGGAATAGCCAAGGTTCCTTATTGCAAGGAGTTGGTGGTGACCCTGGTGTGTTAGCTGGTGCTGCAGGGGTGCGACAGAAGGATGTTGGTTCCGCAAGGAAGAGAGCTCGTTCGATGAAGCTTCAGGGTGGTGTTGTGTTTTCAGGTAACCTTGTTAAGTGATCTTTGCTTTAGTTGCCTTAGTTTGGTTTCTGTTGGTTTTTCCTTGCGTGGTAAGTCTAGTCTTGTTGCTAGCATGTTTGGGGTAATGATAGTTGTGGTTTGGTGATATCTTTGGTGTGAAGAAGGCTTTAGTGAATATCTTGTGGTTAATGGTTGTTGGTATGATGGAGTTAGATAAGTTAAAGGTGAGTAAGGGGTTGTTCTTAGACAGATTTTGAGGATGTCATTGGAGGGTGTGAACTGGCATTCATGCACAGTTTAAAATCATTGTTATATACTATATTATATATGTTGGTCCATGCATACATGTGGCATGACATTAGAGGTTTTGCATACATGTACATCAGGCATTGATAGGGCATGTAGGTGATCATGCATACGATGTTCACACTCGCTAATAACTAATCGAATCTGTTAGTGTTGTGGTTGGATTAAGTGGAATGATGGGTTTGTAGAGGTTGTTTGGTGCTGAGTGAGAGTGGAATGGCTTGTTGGTAGAAGGATAGTGTTTGATGCTCTGAGAGTTTAGTGGTTTGGTGGTGAAGGGTATCTGTTTGAGGTTAGTATCTGCTAAGTGGTTTGTTTAGTTTAAAGGAAGTGGTAGTTCCTTGGTGTTAAGTGTTGTTGCAGCTGAGGTTGTTTAGCTTTTAAGTTGTTGTGAAGGGTTGTGTTGGTTCTTAGCAATCTTTGAAGAGTTCTGAAGCTGTTGTGTGTGTTTTGGTTCAGTGATGTTCTGGTAATGCAAGTGTTCTGGTTGAGTATGTAGTGAAAGGGCTGTGAAAGATCGAAGGTTTTTGTTGGTTGTTTGGGTTCTTGTGAGAAGTGGTCGGCTAGTTGTGGTTAAGAAAGTTCTGTTTGAAGTCTGTTGATGGTATGAGAAATGGCTGAAGGTTTCAAGTTGGGGTTGTGATGTAATTTTTGGTTTTTGTGTAAATAGTGCTGGTGAGCTGTTGTGGTAATGTAGTTGACAGATGTGAGGGATTGTCAGCTTCGTTGGAGAGTTTGTGTAAACAGTTGATGTTAAGGATTTCTGCTTGTTGGGAAAATCTTTGGAAAAAGGTTTGGGAATCGCAAGAGTTTTAGAGGTTGAGGGGTTTGCCTAGTGTGGCTAAGTTGGTTTAGTTGTTGTTTCTGTGTAAACCAGTTATGGAAGTTATGTGTTACAGTGTTATCTGCTGTAAGAGCTGAGGTTCTTCAGGTTGATGTGGGATTGTGTATAATCCGGTTGTGTGGAAGGTTAAGTTGTGGTTACCCTTGAGAGTGTGGATTTGTGGACAGTGTGTGGTGGAAGTTTTGTATGGGAAGTGATCAGTGTTATTGGTTGAGGCTTTTGTGTTGCCTTGTGTATTGCTTTGAGAAGGTTGTTGTTCTCTTTTCGCCGGTTGAAATTTCGAGGACGAAATTTCCTAAGGGGGGAGAGTTGTAACGCCCCGGTTTTGGGCTCAGAAGTTTTGGGTGTTGACCGGTTTGGTCAAAGTGCTGATCGAATATATAAGAGTGAATTTAGGAAAGCCTAGTTCGGGTTGCATTAAAAATATGGAAAAATGTTCTAAAATCATATTTTAATATATATAAGTGAACTGTGAAATCAATTTTGGAAAATGAGGTTCGGAAGGTTGACATTTTGGCTAGTGACCAAAATGTAATTTTTGAAAGTTGCGGGACAGTTTTATAAAGGATTGAAACTTTGAATCTTTAAGGAGCTATTATTCCAAAAAGGATTTCTCCAGATTTTTCTAAGATATTTTATGACTCAAATCTGATTTTAAAGATTAAGAAAAGGAGGGAAAATCATTTGTAACTAAATTTCCAACTAATTTTCCATTTTCTCTCAAATTCTCTTTTCTCTCATTTTCTCTCTACCCAAACAAGATTCTCCAGATTTCTTTCTCTGATTTTGACATCTAAATCTCTCATTTCAATTCTCAATTGATTCCTAATCATCTCATCATCAAAACCTCTCAATTTACAAGTTGGTTCATCAAGCTTTTTGGCTCTAAAATGGAGAAATTCAAGTTTGGAGGTAAGAACGTCCTTCTCCTCTAAACTATCAGTTCTTTACTGAAATTCCTAAGTTCTCAATCCTTGATTTATGTTTTATTAAAGGCTTTTCAATTGAGATCTTGATTTTTGGCTAAAATGCAAGATTTGGTGATTTTGGTGAAAATTTCGTGTGATCTGTTTAAGCAGGGTTTTGAGGTGTTAAATTGATGTTAAATGAATGCTAAAATGATTAGAAGTTGAGGTTTAATCAATGCAATCCCGGATAGGTTGAATTTCCTAAGTTTGGCTTGAGTTTTTGGTTGTTTTTGGAGTGTTTTTGGTGATCTGTTATACCTGGAGGTATAAGGACGTGGTTGTGATCATTTTGCATGTTATTTGATGTATAAAAATGGTTAGAAGTGATGGATCTTGGCTGGGTTAAGTTTTGGAAGTGTTTGGAGATGATTTCGGTTGTGTTTGGTAGCCAAATTGTTAGATTTGTGATGAGCAGCGAGTTGTGTTGATGTTGCTGGTGTTTTAATGCATAAGGATGCATTAATGTTCTGTTTTTGTGTGCTTGAAACAGGGGAGGTTGATCCTTGAGCTTTGGAGGTGTTTTCGGAAGGTTTCGGAAGCTTGGAAAGCTTGTTGGCTAGGCTTGTTTGGTAATCGGTGAGTGAAGTTGGGATTTCAGCTTTTGAAACAAGGTTTGAAGGTTTTTGGGAGCTTAGTTTAAGTCTAAACAACTTTGCTAAGCTCAAGAGTAAGTGGATGAGTTTTTGCTCTTGGATTGTGTATGTTTTGGCTTTAAAAATCAAAAGTGGATGATGATTGATATGCATGTGATTTGCATGGTTAAATTCTGTTTTGTAAGCATGTTTTAGCATGGTTTAATGCTGGTTTTGAAAGTCAATTGAAAAGGATGCTCAAGGTAAGAGATCCTTGGTTTAGTGCATTGAAAATGTGGTTTTGATGCATAGTGTTGCATGTTGTTCATTGGCTTTGTATTATGCTTAAAAACAGTGAGTTGATGATGATTAATGATGATAATTGTGCCTTTTGCATATTGTTTATGCATGTGAATCATTGAGCTAATGATGTGATGGTTTTGCATTATGTGTATGCATGTGAATCATTGAGCTAATGATGTGATGGCCTTGCATTATGTTTATGCATGTGGAACATTGGATATTATGGTAAGATGGTTATGTTGGCAAGAGATGTGAATGGTTCTTGGTTCGTTGATCGGGTATAATTAGCCGGCTATAGGATTGGGTGCACCGTGAATAAAGTCGCCTTGATGGCGGAGTGGTCAAGTGTGGACCGGGTAAACTCCCCTCAAGTATTCCTAACGAGATGAGGTCAGTGGAGGGTGTGCCCACGGGAGGACCTCGGTTGCTTAAGGTCGTAGTGGAGGTTGTTGCCCACGGTAGACCTTGGTTGAGTAAAGGTTATAAGGTGGTTAAAAGTCCTTATGTGAGAATCTTGTACTTGTTAAGATCACAATGGCAATGGTTAAGTCCATGTGTGGATCTTGTGTGTGATGTCCCAGATCTCGTTAGATGATGTCTACAACTACCAATCGGTTATGCAAAGGTTGTATGGTGGTTGAAAGTCCATACGGAAAACACCTTGTGCATGTCAAGGGTGTATGGCGGTTGAAAGTCCATACATGGTAACCTTGAGGAAAAGCTAAGGTTGTATGGTGTTTAAAAGTCCATACATGGGAACCTTAGGTTGTTAAGGTCAAATGGAGGTTGTTGCCCATTTGGAAGACCTTGGATTGGGTAGTGTGTAGGAAGCGTTGGGACACGCTTGTAATCCGCGTATCCGATCGGGTTGAAAAGTGGAAAGTGATTATGGTTGATCTCTTGGAAGCCAATATAATGTTCTTGATCATGTTGAGCATGGGATTGCTTGAAATGGTGCATAGTTGCATGTGAAGCATGGGATTGCTTGAAATGATGCATGGTTGCATGTGAAGCATGAGATGCTTGAATTGATGCATGTTTGCATGAGAAGCATGAGATGCTTGGTAAGATGCATTGTTGCATGAGATGTGTATGATGCTAGTGAAAGCATGTTACTTGTATGTTGAACAAGTGTTGGTTATCATTTGATAAATGATGCATGAGAGCATGGATCACCTATGTTGCATTGGAGTCATGTATGACTTGATGTTAAAGGCATGTGATGATGATGCTATGGTTTTATGTTGCCTTGATTAAATGCATGAAATGGTTTGATTGAATTATGGTTTTAAGTGGTTTCTTGCTTGATGTGGTTTCCAAGTTAAAGAAAGGTATGTTGTGGAAAGGATGTGTTTTCCATGGTTTTATTTAAAGCTTGGCATATGGTGTTTATGCATGATTTGAACTTGATGTTGAAAAGAGTTTTCGAACATGGTTTTGGAAAGCAAATCGGGTTGGTTTTAATGTGTTTTAAAGACCCGCTGCATTGATGGTGTTTTGGTTTTGAGCATTCCTTACTAAGCATTATGTGCTTACGCTCCTTTTGTCCATCAATGCAGATTCTTGAAGCTTGGACAGCAAGGAGCAAGGGATTCAAGGTGGACTCCAATGGAGATGTATGTCTCGGTGAATAGCTATAGTTAATAAGGGCAATGGGGTAGAATCTCTCGGATTGTTGTTATTGTGATCGTATATGTTGATCATGTTTGTTAAATGCTGTTGTTAATGTTGTTGAACATGAATTGGCTTAATTGTGGTTGCTTTGGAAAGTTTATGCTTAAATGGATAGCTTGAGTAGGAAGTATGCTTTTGAATTTGGGGCTTTCCATATGTGTTGGTTATTTGTTGAATTGATGATGCATTTATGGTCTCTGCATGTTGTTCATCTTTGAGGAATGATTTGGTGATGTTAATTTGATGTTTGAAGCATGTTTGATGCTGTTTTCGAGTTGTTTTCAGGCAGGGGTATCGATACTCGGGCTTGGGTATCGATACACCTGAACCAAATATGCAAGTTTCAGGCCATGGGTATCGATACTGATGAACAAGTATCGATACCTTATGAGTGGAGTATCGATACTGGGGGAAGGGTATCGATACCCTTGCTAGAATTTGGTTACTTCCTTCCCCGAGTATCGATACGACACGTGGCGTATCGATACCGAACCGTTAAAATCAGTTAAAAGTATCTTTTATGTTTTGAAATGTTTGCGTTTTGGTCCTGAATCTTGTTTGTGCAATTGTGTGAGTTCGGGATGTCCGTTTGAGCTGAAATTTGGCAGGGAAGTATGAAACATGACTAATTTTAAGTTGGTAACTTGAAATCTGGTTAAGTCCTTAAAGTTTTCAGAAATTACAATTTGGTCCCTAAAGTTGTAATTTGTTCAATTGGGTCCCTGTTTGATCTCTGATGTTTGTGATCTTTGAGCATGGTGTTTGTGTGATCATATCTAAGGTTAATGTGCATCTAGACAAGATTAAAAAGAAAAGAAAAGGGTCGTTAATCAAGGTTGACTTTCGGGTTGACTTTGGTTTTCCCCGTGTAATCTTCGTAGTTCGGGTCAACCGTCCAGACCGGGCTACGGGGGTTACATTTGTTCTTGGACAAAAAGTTGGCATGTATTTATTGGAGTTCTGGCTATGCCGGAAACATCCTTGCCAAACTTCTCTTGTCCACGTAGTGTGACTACGTCAATATGAGACCTTCAAGTGATCGTTTGATTTTAATGCTCAAACTCAAATATGTTAATCTCATATTTTTCATGTAAATCTTGAATTTGACAAGTCTTTGGTACGTTTACCATTTTATTGTTGCTTCCAACAATGAATATGTTATTAACATACAAACATAGAATAATATATCCAATGTTAGTAGTTTTGACATATACACATTTGTCACACTCAATTATCTTGAAGTCGTTTGTCATCATGTCATTATCGAACTTCTTGTGTCTTTACTTTGGTGCTTGTTTAAGTCTATACAAGGACTTCACCAACTTACATACTTTTCTCTCTTGACTTGAAACTACATAACCCTCAGGTTGTTCCATGTATATTTCTTCATCAAGATCTTCATTTAGAAAAGCTCTTTTAACATCTATTCGATGTACGTCTAGATTTCGCAAAGCGACAATTGTAAGTATCATACTTATGGAGGTTATCCTTGATACATGAGATTATGCATCGAAATAGTCAAGGCATTCGGTAACCTTTTATTACCAATCTGGCCTTATACTTATCAATTGTTCCATCTACTTTCATTTTTCGTTTGAAAATTCATTCAAAACTTAGTGGTTTAATTTACAAAGAAAGTTCCACTAATTCCCACGTATGGTTTTGCCTGATGGAATCAATTTCACTCTTAATGACATCCTTCCATAAGATGCTTTCAGATGAATGTATAACATCATTATACGTTTGAGATTCAACCTCTAACATAAAGTTTAGAAAAATGATCCAAAGAATTTTTCTACCCTTGCTCATTTACTTCTTTGCGACTCTATTTCAAGCTCAAACCCTTGTTGATCATTCGAGTCATCTTTATCGATAATCTTCGAAGTTCGTTTCATTGAACTTTGACCAACTTCCCTATCTTTACAAGGGAATACATCTTCCATTATCGTATGCTTGTGAATCTCAGGGTTCTTCGATTAATACACAAGAAATCGATATACATTGCTATGTTCTATATAGCTAATAAAAATACAATCCACAATTTTTAGGGATCTATTCTCAGTTGCTTTAGTAATGGGTCATTACTTTTGCAAGACACCCCCACATTTTCAAGTAGTTGTAGGAAGGTTTAATTACCTTTCATAACTTATATGGTGTCTAGTCTCTTTAATTACGGGGAAACTTGTTTAAAAGGTAATTAGCTTATAGAACAGCTTCCCCCACATGTTAGGCACATTATAGTACCAACGTTACTCATATAGAGCTTCTCCTCATCTTAAACCTTTAATTAAGTTTGAGATTCAACATCATGTTCATAGAGAACAATTTTCACTATAGCTTCATCTTTACATTATTTTGTGCTAACATCAATGAAGGTAATAAACATATTCCTTCAACCAATATGTTGTCATATCAATTTTTATGGCAATAACATTGCCCTCGTTTGAAAGTCTATAGTCCGAAGACTTGTTCCTCATCTTATGGCAATTGAAGCATTTTTTCCATGAAATTTTACTTCTTGAACACACCGTCCAATTTACGGTTTGAAGTCGTTTCTGACTTCTACTACGTTTTCCATGATAATATTTATCTTAGCAATATTTACCTTAGTAACATTTGAAGGTGGTAACAATATTTACCTTATCCTCTCTAATAATAGGAGGATTATCCTTCAGATATTTAACTAGGTTTATCATGGTCAATTATGCAACATCTTTTGTTGCCATGTATGAAATTCTTTCCAATAAATTTCACTAATTTTTCCATTGTATCACGTAAACACAATCCAAAACCAAGCATTATGAATCTGTTAAACGTCAGAAATTTAGTCAAAGACTAAAATTAGAAACATAAACATAATTTCTAACTTTTGTTAGACGACGGTGATTTAGTAAACTAAACCCCAAACAAAAGTTCACATGGTATTAAAAGAAAGAACAATAATAAACAATGCACCAGGTAGGTAACTTATGAAAGAGAGGTGGTGCACTAGGCACGCTTAAATACCAAGTCTCTCAAAGAACCAATCCTAGACATGCATTTTTAAATTTTCTTTCAATCACCGTTTATGGATTCTATCTTTGAAATCATGCCAAGCATGGATGATCAATTGGAATCACTACCATTGATTCACAACAATTTGGAATCTTCCATTTATGGTCCAACGACCCTCTCGATTCTTTAGCCATTTTTAAACACTGTGCACTTCATAGCATGCATCAGAATAGACTTTAAGAATTTAATTTTGACATAGAGAACCAAGTTCTTCTATGCTTTGATTCGAGACCTCAGTCAGAATCAATGCTCTGAATTTGGTAACCAATGTTAATTTCCGAAATAAATTCACCAATTTATTTCCAAAATAAAATCATACTTGATAATAAATTTGAGTTTTTTTTTCAAAATAAATTCACCAATTTATTTCAAGGTTGAATCATTCTAGATTCTCACGAAATTAAATCCAACGATTTATTTCCCTTAACAAGTTAGAATCGACACATGATTCTAGTACAGAAAATAAATTTAATAATTTATTTCCTTTTACACAAATTTAATCATATTTGATTTTTACCGAAATAAATTCGATGATTTATATTTCTTACAACGTTAGAATCATACAAGATTCTCTTGAAAATAAATCAAATGATTTATCTTCCTTTTCCAAAATTAGAATCAACACAAGATTCTAACGAAGAAATAAATTCAGTGATTTATTTCTCATATATCTTTTGTTAAATATTGGGATTAGTGGCACTAAAACCCAAACCAAAGATATCAAGGCAACAAATCAAAGGAAGTGATCCTTTAATTTTTTTTATTCTTGTTTTAGAAAGATCACGTAAATCCGTTAAAATGACAGAAATTAATTTCTGAAACGAATTATTTACGAGATCTTTGTTTCCAAAACAAATCAGGATTTCGTCTGGATATCCTGTTCGTCTCTATAAAATTTCTCAAAAGAAATTATTAGTACAAAAATAAATAATCCACAGTATTTCCACAAATGACATAAGATATCCTTTATTCATGCTATATTTACTATTTAATATTAAATCCAAAATTTAAGGTAATAAAATGATAAATAATACCTTGATTTAAGGCGTTAACATCACAATAAAATTATCTTAATGATATTTTGACCAAATTTTATTAAGGAATGTTAAAAATTACCTTAATACTATAATAAAGTACCATGAATATTACCATAATGATGTAAAAAATATATATAAGGATTACCTTTAATAATACAATAATCACTTTAATTCTCACTAACTGAACAAGGAAATTTTTTTTAAATTACATTTTTTCTTCTTCATATTTAAGGCCAAAATAAAATTAGGTAATAATACCATAATAATATTTGCAACATAATAATGATTTTAATATTGCCATAAAATATGCACACGTGATTAATAAGGTAATATACTATATATTTAAAGATTTAAAATTACCTTATACCAAAACGACTTTCCAATAAACATGCACAATGAGTTGTCCGTCATTGTACCACATGATTAGAGTTAGCAGTAGCTCAATCTTCTCACCTCATTAACGCAAATTTGGTCATGCTTTTAAGCATGATGTTCGTCTTGGATTCAAACTTTAGAAAGATCTGTCTTAAGATTGTTAGAATATATGCGTTAATCCAAGAATAAATAATAAGATAAAATAATATTATTTAAACGAACAGTAAACAATTAAGAACAATACAACAATATATAAATCAAACCGATTTGGAACCAAAAGAAACGTGTTGAGGCCTGCACGAACGCAGTTTCCTTAAGACAGATTTTCGACCACTCCTATGGTGCTCGAGTTCATTGGTCGTCTGTCTCCCAGGATACAACAACATAAGATCAACCACAGTTGCACTACTGTGGAGATCACGAACTAACCCTTGCCTTCGCCTATCACCGAAAACCACTTGTAAAATCCACAGTGTAAAACAATAAAAATTTTCTGTAGTTTTTTAGTTGTGTAAAACTTAGAAGGTTTACTCCCTATTTATAGGAGTGTCATGAGGGTATAAGTGGAAATTTTGACCTAATGGAGCATTCAATATTGAGAATCAATTGATTCTCCTATAAAGCAATTTCCAAAATTATTATTTGAATTAAAGGTAACTTCTAATATTTACCCTTTTAATTCCAATATAAAATTTGGCAAATTTATGCTTTTATTTGAGGAAAATTCATTTTAAATTTGGGTCAAAATATCTGCAAGCCCACGAAGGACCAGACCGGTTCATACATTTGCGTTACCCACGTCGTGCACGTCTGCACATTTACGAACCAACAATTGGTTCCACATTTTCCTCAACAACATTTGAATCAATTTCTTATTCAAAGCTCCAAAATTATCAAATTTTTCCAACAATTTGAAGGCATAGAACCAAGATGAATGGATTAAAAGAAGAAGTGCTTAGGGACCAACTTAAATGATAGTGGATGGGCATTGGTTTGCTTCATAATAAGTTAGAAAGAAGTATGATAAGAAGGGTTAAATTGTAAGACTGGGAGATGCATTTGATTATTAATAAAGTGACTAACTTCAAACAAATCTAAATCTTATAAAGCTTTGTGACTAAATAGGAAGAATTGAAGAAAGGGTGGTTATATTATAAAGTATTAAATTGACTAAATAAAGGAATTAGGAGATTGCATGTAAGCAATAAAATTGTTTAGGGTGTTACAAATTTATTTAACTTATTTGCAAATTAGTAAGTAATTTATTTATGGTCATCATAATTTTTTTAATTTATGTATGTGCAGGTACAAAATTTTATATTTTAGCACTAAAAATTCAATTACAAACATTGAAATCTAAAAACTCGACAAATGTAAACAAAAAATATTAGATTTAATTTTTTTTTGTAAGTAAACTGTTTTAACCAATTTTTAATGTAGTAAGTAATCTGTTTCAACCGATTTTTTTACAAACAATCAAAAATTAAAATTAAATAAATATTAGACTAATTTACTTACTCCTAATTAAAAATGTTATATATAATTATCTAGCTAATGCTTTAATTTCAAACATATATGAAATTTGTAAAAGAATTTAATACTTTTCATTGAGGTCAATTTATTTAAGTTTAAATGTAAATTAATGCAACTTAGAATTTAAGTTTTTAATTAATTTATTGTATTTAGTTAATATAATTTAATGTGCTTTCGATTTAATTTAGAGGGAAAAAACAAGATGGTAATTAAACTTGAGTAATATAATATTATTTAATGTATTGTAATTTTTTTAGAATTTTAATTTTTTTGGAGATAATAGTTTAAAGTAAGTTATAAATTAATGATAATCATTGATATAATTTAGAGTAAGTTTGATAGAAAATTTTGAGTGATTTAATTTAGTAGTAAGTAAAGTAAGTTCAATTATTTATTTTTACTTTTTTAGAATTTAGTTATGTAATTATTAATTAAACTAAAGATATTTTAAATTATGTTTTTTATTTGATTATGATTATTATTATTTTAATGTAGTAGATTTAGTCCCCGGTTACTAATATTTTCTTACTTTTCATGTTTGATGTTTTGAATATTTTTGTTGTGTTAAATAGGTGGTTGAAGATGAAAAAAAATGTAGAATAATTTTTGTGTGAAATTTGAGTAAAGAATTGTCCCAAGTTATTTTTTATTTGATTATGATTTTTTTTAACGTAGTAGATTTAGTCCCAAGTTAGTAATATATTGAGTGGATCAATGGATTGTTCAAAACTCAGAGGGGTGAATTGGTTTTTTAAAATTTTGGTGAATAAGTGGAATGAATAAAATTGAAGAACAAGGCAATTTAGAGTGGTTCAAGTTCCAAATGAACTCTACATCCACTATCTTAGCTCTCACTAAGGATTTCTCAACAATTCCACTAATTGATCTTCCCCTTTTCTAGGCTTAGGAGGTAACATTTACAATATCGGTCAATTTTCTACCCAAAATTGACCAAACCCTCACAAGAATACAAAGAAGAATTTGTAGGCAATAGAAATATCTCACAATACAAATTTGCCCCTTTTTGATCAAGCACTCAACCCAAATTGGAATACAAGATAAGATTTTCACACAACACAATTTGGGATTTTACAAGAATAAGAAATTAGGCACTTTGAGTTTGGATTTTTTGTATAGATGTTTCTCTTGGATGCAATAGTTGTTGCTGGTCTTCAATAGGCTTGATTTTATATCTTCTCCATTAATTCTAGTTGTTTGGGTGGTTAAGAAATTGATTATAACCGTTGGGATCCTCTCTTTCCACCATAAATGCACTTCTGCAGCCTGCCATATCGGTACACGGGGAGCCGTATCGATACATGTCTCAAAAAAGAAAGAGTCGTTGCACAATTACAAAAGGGGCGTATCGATACGCGTGTAGGTGTATCGGTATGGGTTAAGGATCTATTTCGATACGGGCAAGACGTATCGATGCAATTTTTTCAACAAAGCTCACTGGAGGAATCCATATCGATACAGGTACGAGCGTATCGATACGGGTTAACCAACTCTTTAAAAATTTGTTACCTACCAACTGACGCCCAACGGTAAAAATCATTTAAGACTTCTGAATTTAAAATTCCTTAAAAATTGTATCGATATGGGTGATACTGTATCGGTACGAAATTCAAACTCCTTCTGATTTTATAGAGAGAGTGTATCGATACAGATGCAATATGTTTCGATACCCTGTTTCGATACGGTAAGGGGTGTATTGAAACGGATTTCTCTAATGGCCAAGTTTGTAAAAAGGTATCGATACGCATTGACGATTTTGAACAATTTGGCCTTGGAACACTTAGAAAATATTTTGGAGATTGAGTTTTTCAAACTAGAGCAAAGCCTTGTTGATTTGAAACCTTTAGAGGGGCTTAAAAATTTATTTCAAGTTTTACACATTAGTCCTTAAAACACTTTGTTATATCAAAATCAAACATAGGTTTTACAATCTCCCCCTTTTTGGTATAACAAAACTAAAGCTTAAAATTTTTAAGTCTTTTTGAAAAACTTTGTAAAACAACTCCCCCTTAATATAGGCTAGGTAAATTTTAAGTGAGTTTGTTCCCTCTCCCCCTTTTTGTTAGATCAAAAATAAGAGACATAGGCTAAAGGCATAATTAATAACCAAGCAACATATAATAGATAAATATTAAGTTCATGAATAAAGAAACATCAAAATAAAATCCAAACAATAATCAAAGCACAGGTTTTAAAAGGTAAACTTAATCCTAAGAACATAATTCAAAGTGCATAACTAGAAATCCTAAATGAAATGAATGGAATGCAAAGACGATCTACTACTCTTCTCCATCACCATCTTCATCATCTTTATCGTCATCTTCGTTGGCATCATCATTCCTCCTAGATTGACGCCACTCATCATGGAAGGCCGTGAGAGAGATGTTCATCGAATTGTGCTCAGCCTCAATGGATGAGATACGCTTCTCCACATTTTTCATACGATCTTCTAGGCTTGTGAAGCGTGTGTCTATGGCGGAAAACTCCGAATTCATGACTTGATCCATAGAAGAAATCCTCGTGCGTAGGCCCGAGAATTGTTCATTGAGGAATGTCATGAGAGCATCCATGGATGGAGAAGGAGGAGCTTGAGTAGCTTGAGGATTAGCAATCTCTTCGAGAATCACATCACTCGGAAGCTCGGAGATGCGAAGCCAATTTCCATTGAAGTAATGAAACTTCCCCCCTAAAAAGAGATCTCTCATCAATGGGATCGGGAAGGGGTGTAGGATAGTCGTGAGAGCAATCAACCTCCTTTTGAGTGAAGAAATAGCTCAAGGCGGTGCCATAGGTGAATGAAGTGACAAGAGTTTTATGGCAATGTTGCACGAGAAAGACAATCTCCGCGAACATGATGCGAGTAAGGTTAGGTTGTTGTCTCTGGCGAAAGCACCAAATCCAAAAGTCATCAACTTGGCGGATGGTTGAGTATTTTCCTCCCGAAGGCCTGAACCACCAATTGATCATCAAATATAGGATGTGGTCTTGAGCATTTAGAACGGTTACGAAACCCCCAAAACATGTCCAAGAGAATTTTCATCTTTGATACCCTCATCCTCAAACTTAAAAACATCATAAAGAGATGGAACATCAACGGTAATCTTTTTGCCCATGAGATAAAAGTTACCGGCAACGATATTACCCGAGGCATCAGCAACACACTTGAACTTGTTCTATAACATCGGTCCTGGCGACTCAAAGTATCCCACTACCAACAATCTGGAGTCAAAACTCAAGACTTCCTTCTCGGCTCAACTATATCGGAAGTGACTTCATCTCTCCTTCCCGCTGGAAGACAACTCAGATGCACACTGGCCTAATCGCACAAATCGATTCCCACTCACGGATACTGATCGGCTGTCTTGTATTAAAACTACAGGCCGAACTCCAACGATCACCAACTAATATTTCTAAATTTCAGATTACTCACACGAGACCCTTTTCTTGATCTCGTCTAGAGAACTAAGGCGCTCACACCTACCTCTAACACCTCATCGGGCACATTCAACCTTGCGTGCTTGCTAACAACACACGGAAGTACGGATTCAGAATCAATCAAAAGGGAACAAACTCAAAACTGTACCAAGGGATTATCTACTATGACATCGATACCCCTCTGAACTTCACTCAAAGGCCTTTGCTTCATTTTACCAACTAATACCAGAAATGATCACATCGTCCCTCACCAACGAGAATCAACCCACATACACACTGACTCAAACAACCCAAAGGTACCTCAGCTCCGGTACAACCATACTCCCCTAACTACAGCAAAGAACTTCCTCAACATCGTTCACATTTTCAGAAACCACAACTTACACTTACCGATTCACGACCCACACACTGGCCTCAAACTTACTAAAAGCAATAAATCAACAACAACAACAACACATTAACATACAACCGGGTTAGCAAAGGAAAGGGTCCAAGTGGATCGAGTATGATTCCCTCACTAAAAATCTCTTTTTCCGATGTAATAGAAGCAATGGGACTCTACTCAACATGCTTCAAGCAACATACCTTCCAAATCAGACAATCACACATCACAGCATACTCGAATAACAAGCAACATACTTACATGGCAAGCAAACACCGTGCAATTCAACATAAGAACTTAACTTACCTCACTCACATGCCCAAGGTCTCGGAAACCTTAGGCTCTGATACCAACAAATGTAACCCCCTCGTCCCGGTCTAGCCGGATGACAAACTCGGTATTTGTAGAAAATCCACGAACTTCCATTCTTGGAGCAAAGGTAAATAGACAAACTTAAAGCGCTCCGAATTGAGAAAAGGAACAGAAATTACCCTCTCCTGACGAATCTTATAATTTTGAAAAGATCGGAAGTAGGTGAATTCTCCAGGAGTTCTAAAACACCTTTGATAGATAAGAGTCAAATTCGGGCGAGTACCATCGCCGAGATTGGATCCTTCACCGACCTCGCTTGTTGTACGCGCTCTCTTTTGGGGTGCCATTGTCTAGAAAATCGATTAAAACAATGTGTATGCATTATTTTTCTCATTCAACCCATGGATAAAGCGATAATCAAGGTTAAAAAAAAGTTTGAAAGACAAAACAAAACAAAAAAGTTTGATAAAGTTTGTTTTTGAAGAAACAAAACAAAATAAAAAGGATGTAAAAACAAAAATTATAAAGAAAAGAAAAAGAATGTGTATACCTTGCTATTGAGATAGGGAGGAATGGATGAAGATTGAGCATCAATTGATGAAGAGCCTTAAGACTTAGGCTTGATTTTGAAAACCCTCAAGAGATTTTAAGTTTTGTGGTGAAAATACGAGGGATTGAGAAGCTTTTTATAGATGAAAATCGGCTAGGGTTTTGAAATATTAGTTTTGGTAAAAGTGAAACTCTTTTAATGCTATTAAGTAGATGTCTGCGCGATCGAGTATCGATACGCCAAAGGGTGTATCGATACGGGGGTACAAAGGTAATTCCATGGAACCACATATCAAGGAACCGTATCGAAACAGATGGAATTCGTATCGAAATGCTCACAACTCGTATCGAAACGGGTTTAATTGTATCGATACCCGCAAGAGAGAAAATGTAGTCTGGTCAACTAATGAAGTACTTGTATCGATACACATAAGACCGTATCGATACCCTATGCCCATAAATGTATTTTGGCTTTTAGAACAACCAAAGGCTCGACTTTAACATCTTCTAAATGAATGCAAATGATGCATGAGCAGATCAATGCATGTTCTAATAGAAGCATACTCCCCTAGCTACAATCATGGTTTCTATCAAGATTAACAAAACACAAACATGCATTTTCACAAAGTCAAGCAAATTTTAACCTCAAAAGAGTCCTAAAGGGTCAAGATAGGCTAGTTAGACCTAGCTCTCTCCTTAGCGACCAAAAACGCTCTTTGTCTAGAGGTTTGGTAAAAATGTCCGCTAGTTGGTTCAAGGTGTCAACATACTCTATAACAACATCTTGCTTAAGGACATGATCTCTAATGAAATGATGCCTTATTTCTATATGTTTGGTTCTAGAGTGTTGGATGGGATTTTTGGTGAGACAAATTGCACTAGTGTTATCACACTTAAGGGGTATGGTTTCTACTTTAACTCTATAATCTAAGAGTTGTTGCTTCATCCAAAGGACTTGAGCATAACAACTCCCTAAGGATATGTACTCGACTTCGGTGGTAGATAGAGCTACACTAATTTGTTTCTTAGAGAACCAAGATATGAGCATACTACCTAAGAATTGGCAAGTACCAGAATTACTTTTCCTATCAATTTTACAACCCCCATAATCCACATCCGAATAAGCATGAAGTTTAAAGGTTAAGTCTCTAGGGTACCAAAGACCTAAACAATGAGTATCTCTAAGGTACCTAAAGATCCTTTTAACGACAATAAGGTGAGACTCTCTAGGACTAGCTTGAAACCTAGCACGCAAGCAAACACTAAACAATATATTCGATCTATTTGCGGTAAGGTAAAGCAAAGATCCAATCATAGAGCGATAAAGCTTAGAGTCAACACACTTACGTCCTTCATCTTTGTCAAGCTTTGTAGATGAGCTCATTGGTGTAGCTTGAGGCTTTGCTTGCTCCAAGCCAAACTTCTTGAGCATATCTTTCACGTACTTTGCTTGATTTATGAAGGTGCTATCTCTTCTTTGTTTGATTTGGAGTCCCAAAAAGTATGAGAGCTCCCCCATCTTGCTCATGTCAAACTCACCTTGAATTAACTTAGCAAACTCTTTGCAATGACATTCATTAGTAGATCCAAAGATAATATCATCAACATATATTTGTACTACTAAAATGTCATTTTTATTACTTTTTATGAAAAGTGTAGTATCCACCTTACCTTTTTCAAAACCTTTTTCAATTAAAAAGTTTGAAAGCCTTTCATACCAAGCTCTAGGAGCTTGTTTTAAACCATAAAGTGCATGATTTTGGAAATTTTGAATCCTCAAAACCCGATGGTTGTTCCACATACACTTCTTCATTTATAAAACCATTTAAAAATGCATTTTTACATCCATTTGAAAAATCTTGAAATCATGATAACACGCATATGCAAGCAACATCCTAATAGCTTCCATTCTAGCTATGGGTGCATAGGTTTCATCAAAATTTATTCCCTCTTCTTGAGTGTAACCTTGAGCAACTAGTCTAGCTTTGTTTCTCACAATGTTACCACTCTCATCTAGTTTATTCCTAAATACCCATGTAGTTCCTACAGTATATTGATTACTAAGCCTTTCAACTAATGTCCGTACATTACTCCTCTCAAATTGGTTTAATCCTTCTTGCATAGCAATAATCTAAAAATCATCTTTTAAAGCTTATTTGATGTTTTTAGGCTCTATGCATGAAATAAAAGCAACATGATTCATGAGTTTGAGAGAAAATCTAGTAGTTACCCCCTTGGATGGATCACCCAAGATTTCACCACCTTTGACATAGTTGTACTCCCTTGGGTAGCTCACTTCCTTTTCCTCAAGAGCCAAGTCCTTCAAGGCTTTAAGAGGTGAATCTTGTGCATCTTCTTCTTTAGTTGGAATCTCATCCTCTTTTGAAGTTTTTCCTCCATCAAAGGCATCAAGGATTCCTACATCATCATCGTCACAAGATTCCTTCCTCTACAACTAAAGTTCTTTTGTTAAACACACAATAAGCTTTAGAGTTTAAAGAGTAACCTAGAAAAATAGTTTTATCAGTTTTTGCATCAAATTTACCTAAATTGTCTTTTCCATTATTTAAAATAAAACATTTGCAACCACAAAGGATGAAAATAGCTAATGTTAGGCTTTTTCAATTTTAAATTTTCATAAGGTGTTTTCTTTAAAATAGGCCTAATCATTACTTGGTTTATAATATAGCAAGCGGTGTTAGTGGCTTCCACCCAAAAATATTTAGGTAAATTATTTTCACAAAGCATGGTTTTAGCCATTTCTTGTAAAGTCCTATTTTTCCTCTCAACTACCCCATTTTGTTGAGGAATTCGAGGTGCCGAAAAATTGTGGCTAATACCATTTTCATTTAAAAACTCTTCAAAACCTAGATTTTGAAACTCGATTCCATGATCACTTATAATGTGAGAAATCTTAAGCCCAAGATCATTTTGAGTTAATTTTGAAAATGTGATGAAGTTTTCCAAAGCCTCATCCTTGGTGCTTAAAAAGACAACCCAAGTATATCTAGAGTAATCATCAACAAGCACAAAGGCATATGATTTTCCACCCAAGCTAGTAGTCATAATTGGCCCAAATAGATCCATATGAATTAATTGTAAACATCTCCTGGTAGAGACATCATTAATGGATTTAAAGGATGATTTATGTTGTTTACCCTTAGAGCATGCATCACATATTTTATCATTTGAGAATTTAATCTTGGGTAAACCTCTAACTAGATTTCGGGAAAATAATTTTTCTAGAACACTAATGCAAGCATGTCCTAGTTTCCTATGCCATAACCATGCATCATTTTCATTTTGTGCAACAAAACATGCATGGGATGAATGAATGTCATCTAAATGCACCATATATATGTTACCTATGCGATGACCAATGAGCATTATTTTATTAGATTTAATGTCAACAATTTTACAACCATTTTTATCAAATAAGACATTAAACCCTTTATCACACAATTGACTAATGCTCAATAAATTATGTTTTAGACCATTGACATACAATACATTATTAATGAGTATAGTAGAGTCATTACCTATGGAGCCAATACATTTAATGTGGTCTTTGGAGTTGTCACCAAATGTCACTACTCCTCCACTTTTTGGCTTTCAATCCATGAATCGACTCTTGTCTCTGGTCATGTGCCTCGAGCATCCACTATCAAGGTACCATGAGTTTTGGCTTTGTGATTTGGCCTTGTAGCAATGCTCCCCCTACAAACAAAGAGATTAATCTTTGATTTTTGGTACCCAAATCATTTTGGATCCACGAGTGTTAGCTCTCAAAAGCTTGGTTCCCTTAGGAATCCAAGGTGACATGACATCAACATTATTAGATTTGACCAGTTCCTTAGGAACACATACACTTCTAGTTCTTTTAGTTTTATTATGCCTATAAGAGCCACTTTGTTTGTAGTTTAAGCTCTTTCTCTTAGGTTGGTTTGTTCTAGATGATTCACCTATTTCATTTTTCAAGGTACCAACACTTTTGAAAGACTTTTTGAGCTCATCTAACACCTTTTGGTGTTCAATGTTACATTGAGAAATAAGATTATTTAAATCTACATCTTCATTTTGAAAGAATTCAAGTTCATCTTGTAAACCTAAAATCTTTTTCTCAAATTCCAAGTTAGCTTGAGAGATAAAATCATTTTTAGCATGCAAATCCGAAATGACCTTTTAATTTTTCAAAACGGACTCCTTATACTTCTCAACTAACTCGTCATACACCTATTGTAACTCATCATATGCTTCATGCAATTCATCATATGTAAAATCAAAAGTAGATGAGTTAGAGGTTACCATAGAAGAATCCTTCACAAGAGTCATGAGGCAAAGGTTGGCCACTTCTTGTTCTTCATCCTCGGATGATTCCTCATCACTCCAAGTAGCAAGCTTTGCTTTGAGCTTCTTCTTCTTCTCAAAGCCCTTCTTCTTGAGTTGAGGACACTCGGAATGAATGTGACCCGGTTTCTTGCACTCGTAGCATATGATCAGGTCTTTTTCTTCTTCTTTGTTCTTGGTCTTGAAGTCCATCTTTCTTTGAAATTTTCTACCCCAGTTGGACCTCATAAACCGTGAGAATCTTTTGGCTATCATAGCCAATTCTTCAAGATCTTCCTCCTCACTAATGTTTTGATATAATAACTGAAAAATAGTTTTGAAATAAATTGAAAAGATTTCAAAAGTGTCTTTAAGTCCAAACAACTTAAAAATATGTTTGATGAATGTTTTAAGAGGTTTTGAAGTGCTTTCTAAAGCCAAACTTTACAAAACTACCCAGGTGTTTTGAAACACCCTTAGGCGTTTCGAAACAACCATTCACAGTTTCAAAACGTTCCGAAACAACTCTGTCTGTTTCAAAACAGGCTTTAATCTAGGTGAGCATTTTTACATAGTGTTTCGATAGGGGCCTTACCGTTCCGATACGCCTATGTGGCAAAGACCTCAACGGTCAAAATCCCCAATGGATATTTTCCCAACGGTCTTTTAATTTGCAGCTCAATTGTCAATCGTTCTGAAACGGGGTTGCTACCGTTTCAATATAGATCAAGGTGTTTCGAAACAGCCAGAGGTGTTTCAAAACGGGTTGCTGCATCAGACTTCAATGGCTAGTTCTGAAGAGGGGTGTTCCGATACGGGTCGACTGTTCCGAAACGGACAACACCAGAACTGCAATTAATGTGAGAAATAAAGTCTCCAATGGCTCCAAAACATCCCCAATGGTCCTCAACAGCTACAAACTCTTTTAGAAGTATAAAAGGGACCTCGAAGCATCAAGAGAATGCTAATGCTTCAATTGTCAACAACACTATGATCAAGAATTTGTCTTAGGGCTTTATTGTTCAATTTATTGTATAGACAACACTTGTGAGCCTAATTGTCAAATTTTCTCAAGTGTTTAGGTTTTGGGTGAGAGCTTTAATTGTGCAAACATATACATTCTAGAGGGATTTCTAGTTTGCTACGTCTTTCTTGTGTAAGAGAGTGTTTGATCAAGCTTTGGGTAGAAAGCTTGATCGGTGTAACGGTTTCCTCCTAATCCGAGAAAAAGGGGACGAAATTCTTAGTGAATTTGTTTGGAAATCCTTAGTGGGAAGATAAGGCAGTGGATGTAGACCTTGGTTAGAAGGTTGAACCACTATAAATCCTTGTGTCAATTGCCTATCTTTCTATTCCCACAAAAACACCCAAATATCCAACTTCTCCGAACTTGGCAAACACATCGATTGAAGGAATCGAGCACCTTAAAAACCCAACAATTGGTATCAGAGTGAGGCTCAATTCAAGATGGTTAATATCCTATTGAGGTGATCCGGGAAGCTCGATACAACATATCAACCAACCAATCAAATGGCGCAATCCATCGACAAGCCACCATTCTTCGACGGAACACACTATGCCCATTGGAAGACAAGAATGAAATTTTTCATAAATTCCAAGGACTACAAGCTTTGGGACGTAGTAGAAGATGGTATGTTCGTTCCAGAACGAAGCAAGGCAGATTGGAGTGCCAATGATTGCAAGAAGATGAAGCTTAATTGCAAAGCCTTGCACATCATTTTTTTGTGCATTATGCCCCAACATCTATGAGAAGATGTCTTCTTGTGAAGATGCCAAGGAGGTATGAGACAAGCTTGAAGTCACATACGAAGGAACCAACAAAGTAAAGGAGACCAAGATCGGACTCCTCAACCTCGAGTATGAGAACCTCAAGATGGATATGGAAGAGGACATTGAAAAAATGTTCAATAGGTTCTCCACCATCACCAATGGACTCAAAGGTTATGGAGAAGCCATCCTAGAAGAGAAGCTTGTATGAAAGCTCATCTACTCCCTTTCTGAGACATGGGACTAAAAAAGGATCGCCATCATCGAAGCCAAGAATCTTAAGACTTTGAAGCTTGATGAGCTCATGGGGTCACTTCTCACTCACCAAATTATGAAGAAAAACAAAGAAGAGGAGAAGAAGAAGGAAGAGATTAGAGCTATGGGGGAGAAGAAGCTCAAATGGCTTGGCATCAACACAAATGCCATTGCTCTCAAATCCTCCACATGACATCATGTAGATTCAAGTGAAGAGGAGGAGGATGAAAAAGAGATAGTCCTTCTTTTCAAGAAGTGTGCCCCTTTCATGAAGAAATCCTTGAAAGAACTTGAACGAGAATCCATGAAGAAGAAGAGGGCAAGAACTTCAAGCCATAAGAAGAAGGCATATGTGGCTACTTTGAGTGATGAAGACTCCATCAACGATGAACAAGACAACCTTTGCCTTATGGCCATCGAAGAAGATTCAAGGGTAACTTCTAATTCATCTACTTCATGTTCATATTCTTTTGATGAATTAGAAGATGCATATGATGATTTGGTTTTAGAATTTAAAAATCTTATTTTGGAAAACAAGAAAGTGATTTCAAATTTGAAAATTCAAAATGAATTGATCTCTAAAACCAAAATTGAACTTGAAGTAAAACTCAATGAGTTTGAACAAAAATGTTTTGATTTACAAAATTTGCTTCATAAAGTTCAAGAAGAGAAGGATTTGAATTTCAAAGAACTTGAAAAGAAAAATAATGTTGGAAAATCAAATTTTTATGTAAGGCAGTCTAGTGCCCCTAGATTCATAAATGGAAAATGTTTTAGAAGTGTTTGGGTCCCAAAAGGACTAACCACTTCAACTAAAAAGGATGAAATTGAAAAATGGATTCCTAAGGGGAGTAAATTTTGTGCAACTAACGTTTATGGATCCAAAGCAATTTGGATACCAAAATTTGTATGATTATCTTGATTAGGTGTGATGGAGATGTTCAACAAGTCCAATCAATGAGGGGGAGCTCCATGCACACAAGGAAGAACACTTGAAGAAGGAAGGCTTCACATCCTCCCTTGGAGTTCAAGTGTTGGTAAAATCTAGTTGTTTTTATTTGCTTAATTCAATTTATTTTATTTTAATGCAACTAGATTATCATGTGTTGGATTAACATTCTTTGATGATGCTTTGAGTAAGGGGGAGCCAGTTTTAAAACCAAAATTCTTATTTTTTTTTGTCATTTTTTGTAACGTCCTAAGTTATTTTGAACTTAAAGTTATTTAAAGTCTTTTTGATATAACAAAAAAGGGGAGAAATGGTTTTGAAAAATTGCATTTTCAAGAGAATAATGGAGAGCTTTAACTTCTTTTAATTTTTGAAATCTCTTTTTCAAAATTTTAAATACAAAGGGGGAGAATCCCAAACAATTTTTCAAGATAGTTTTATTATATCAAAAAGGGGGGGTTGAAGAACTAATGTTTTGATATAATAATTGAAAAATAGTTTTGGACTAAATTGAAAAGATTGCAAAAGTGACTTTAAGTCCAAACAACTTAAAAATATGTTTGAGGAATGTTTTAAGAGGTTTTGAAGTGCTTTCTAAAGCCAAACTTTACAAAACCACCCAGGTGTTTCGAAACACCCATTCACAATTTCAAAACGTTCCGAAACAGCTCTGCATGTTTTGAAATGGGCTTTAATCTAGGTGAGCATTTTTACATAGTGTTTCGATACGGGCCTTACCATTTCGATACGCCTATGTTGCAAAGACCTCAACGGTCAAAATCCCCAACGGCTATTTTCCCAACGGTCTTTTAATTTGTAGCTCAACTATCACTCCTTCCGAAACGGGTTTGCTACCGTTTCGATACGGATCAAGATGTTTCGAAACTGCTAGAGGTGTTTCGAAACGGGTTGCTGCATTAGACTTCAACGGATAGTTCTGAAGAGGGGCGTTCCGATATGGGCTCGACTGTTCTGAAACGAACAACACCAGAACTACAATTAATGTGGGAAATAAAGTCTCCAACGGCTCCAAAACATCCTCAATGGTCCTCAACGGCTACAAACTCTTTTAGAAGTATAAAAGGGACCTCCAAGCATCAAGAGAAGGCTAATGCTTCATTGTCAACAACACTATGATCAAGAATTTGTCTTAGGGTTTTATTGTTCAATTTATTGTATAGACAACACTTGTGAGTCTAATTGTCAAATTTGCTCAAGTGTTTAGGTTTTGGGTGAGATCTTTAATTGTGCAAACATATACCTTCTAGAGGGCTTTCTAGTTTGCTAAGCCTTTCTTGTGTAAGAGAGTGTTTGATCGAGCTTTGGGTAGAAAGCTTTATCGGTGTAATGGTTTCCTCCTAATCCGAGAAAAGGGGACAAAATTCTTAGTGAATTTATTTGGAAATCCCTAGTGGGAAGCTAAGGTAGTGGATGTAGACCATGGTTAGAAGGTTGAACCACTATAAATCCTTGTGTCAATTGCCTATCTTTCTATTCCCACAAAAAACACCCAAATATCCAACTTCTCCGAACTTGGCAAACACATCGGTTGAAGGAATCGAGCACCTTAAAAACCCAACACAATATTTTATTACTTGTCGTGTAGGATGGTTGAGCAAGCTCCTTTGTTGCATTTACAAGATCGATACATTACTAGTCTTAGGGTTGATGATATGGTACAATTTTTTTAATGATTTATTTATTACGAAATTTGTCACTTCTATATTTTTGTTAATAATTATGTTTAAACAATGTGTTAATTACAGGATATGAAAGATACATTTAAACATCATCATAGCATGGTAGAAACTCCCCTAGATAATAAATCTTGTATTTTTTAACGTAGTAGATTTAGTCCCAAGTTCTTAATTGTTTTATTTTATGTGCCCATATTCCTTGACTTTTACATGCCTTTAAGCTGATATAGGTTGCATTTAGGTTAGATTGTATATATTTGCATATAGATAGTGAGTTACACGTCTGGGCTTAAATTGTCATAAATATATATTGGTGCTTTTCACGGGAAGTTGGTGTGTTTGTAGTGTATGTGCAGGATTCTGGTAGTTGATGGAGGATCGCTGGAGCATGAGAGGAGCAGATCGCATGGCTAGAGCTGACGAGATATAAAGAGTTAGAGATGAATCTACATTTACCCACGTGGACTTTCTCCTAAATATGAAACATTTAATGAAGCGGGAAACAATTGGCTTTCTTTAATGAAGCCACGTAACTTTAGGTTACTGAAGCCCTAGTTTCACCGCCTATATAAAGAAGACTTGGACGCTACTCAAAAGGAGGCCAATTGATAGAGAGTAGGATTCAAACAACGGTCCCAGTCTGAGCTTTTGGAGAACCATCGAAGAGAAGTTAGACGATTCTCCTCATCGAACAAAGCTATCGAGAGAGGCTGGCAAGAAGAGGCCTACAGCACAATTGGAGAGCACGAAGGGAGTTTTGTCGTGGATGCTCGACTTATTTCTTTTCTTGTTTGATAAAATTTCATACTATATACTTTAAATTATGGTTGCTTTAGACTCATGCATGAGCTAAACATTTTAGTTGGGCTTATTGTGTCACATGATTTTATGTTATGATTATTATCTTTCAATGTTTTAGTTGTTTTTATCTTCATCTATTATGTTCATGTGTTTAATGTGTATTTATCATAAGAACTATTCAAGAGAGGCATGTTAATTATTGCTTTGTGGCTTAATATTCGAGAGAGTTAAGTTATAGGAAATTGAGTAGTGGAGCTAAGCTGTCAGCTTAGTTCTAATCCGGCTTAGACATATGCTTAGGGTTTCAACGACTAAAAGGGAGTTCTTAAACAAATAATAGAATAGTTATGGCTAACGCATACGTGTATCACAATAATTACAAAGTTATTAACTTCTAGGCATCGAGAGAGTCAGCAGTTCATTAGAAAATCCTGTCGAGTAGATGAAGTACCTTAGGGTTTACGCAGACATGTATCGCCCTTTGCTATAGCATTGAGATGGGTAATCAAACATATATCCTTAGCAATAATCCCAACCTCTATAATTAATTCTTAAGTTGTTGAAGTTGTTTGTCTTTATCAATGTTTTCTTTAGATTACTTAATTTAGTATACTTAAATCAACCTTCACCAATACTTGCAAACCCATTCTTAAGTATAAAAACCTTGTATTTGTTAATCCAATCCTTGTGGGTTAGACACTCTACTCTCACTTTATTACTCGATACGACAAGTATACTTGCCCTAAACTGTATCACTATTCGACAAGCATTGGAAATTGGAAGAATAAAAATTTGAACACAAGGATTTTCAACCAATACACTAATTGATTCTTCCCCTTTTCTTGGATGAGGAGGAAACCTTGCAATTTTGATTAAGCTTTCTACCCAAAGCTTAATACACTCACTCTTACAAAGAAGGGTTTTTGGTAAACTTTCCAAATGCCTCTCTAAGGATAATGTTTACCCAATTACAATCAAACACTCCCCAAACTCACAATAAAAATTACAATGAAAATCACAATGGAGTTGGGTACAAATATTTGACTCTAAAATGAACAAGGTTTGGATTTGAGTGCTTTGATGTTGCTTGTAGGTTCAATAGTTGGTGTTGTAACATTTGAGACTTGTTTTTATACCCTTGCTTGATTTCTAGCCGTTTGGGTGGTTAAGATCATCAATTGAGCCGTTGGGCTACAATTTTCTGCAATAAATGCTGCTCAACAACCTACCGTATCTGTACGACTCGTGGGCGTGTCGATACCTGTCTCAAATAAGAAAGAGCCGTTGTGACTGAAAAACAGGGTGTATCGATACGCTTGAAGGGCGTATCAGTATGATATTAAGGGGCGTATCAGTACCGTTAGACGTATCGATACAGATTTTGCTCACTGGAATCCTGAGTTGAGTTTTGATAAAAACCGTATCGGTATCGTTCAACGTCATTTGAAATTTTAGATTCTAATTAACTGACAAGCCAACGCTCAAAAATTAAATAAAAGGATTTTGCAAAGGTCAGCATATCATATTGATAAGGTGACATGTCGTATCGGTACGCTATAGCAAAATACTACTTTAATAAGAAAACTATATCGATACGGTTCTGATGCATATCAATACGCTATAGCTTAAAGTCTTGCCTAGATGAATATCGTATCGATACGGGGTTAGCTCGTATCGGTACGCTATGAACGATTAAAATTCCAGTGTTGAAAAACCATATCGATATGCTTGGGCGTTTTGTTGAAGTTTGGCTTGAAAACTTAAGAAAATACTTAGTGAAAACTGAACCTTTAAATATGTTTTGACTTGAAATAGTGTTTGGTTCAAAATGGCTTGTCAAAATGTGAGTCTTTGAAAATACTTAAAATTTATTGTTTTACAATTTAGTTAATAAGTTAAATTGTTATATCAAAATCAATTTTGGTTTCACAATCTTCCCCTTTTTGATATAACAAACCAAATATAAATTTTTAAATTTTGGAACCTTTGAAAAGCTTACTCCCCCTTAATTTAAGATAGGTTTTCAAAGTTAAGTTTCAAATTTTCAAAATTGGCTCTATGGCTCTATATAATTTTTCTCCCACTTTTCGTTAGGTCAAACATTAAAGCACAACGTAAGATAATAGCAACAAAATATTATTGAATTCAATTGCGAACTTCAGAATTTAAAGCAATAAATAGTTCAAAGACATAAATTCAAACTCAAATCCTAACAACATAAAGAAAAGAATAGAGTTCTAAAAGATAGGTGTATAAACAATGAAACTAAATGTTATGAGATGATATGCATAACTACTCGTTCCCACCATCATCGTCATCTTTGTCCTCTTCATCCTCATCATCTTGATTAGGTTGATGCCTCCTAGATTGATTGCGCCAAGCACCATAGAAAGCGGTGAGAGAGACATCCATGGAATTTTGTGGAAGAGCTATGGATTTGACTTGATCCTCCAAAGATGTGAAGCGAGTATCAAGACCCTTGACTCGATCTTCCAATAATGTGAATCGAGTGTCCATGGCTGTAAACCCGGCTTCCATGTTTGTGAATTTCTCATTAAGGAACGTCATGAGAGTGTCCATGGAGAAGGAAGCAATAGGAGCACCTTGGGAGCCTTGAGGAGCTTGTGGATCATCGGCTTGAACATCTTGTCGAGGAGCTCGAGGGACACGAACCCATTCATTGTTGACATAGGCAAAGTGAGCACGAGAGAGGGAACGCTCATCTATAGGTTGGCCAAGGGTTTCGGGATAGTCATGGGTGCAATCGATCTTAAAGAGGTGGAACAAATGACTCAACGTCGTAGAATAGTAAAAGGACTTTACTTGATCGGTGTGACGGTGTTGAACTAGGTAAACAAGGTCGACGAACAAGATTTGAAAAAGATTAGGGCGCTTACCCTCACGAAAACACCTAAGCCAAAAATCGTCAACTTGACGGATAATTGAAAATTTTCCACCCGAGGGACGAAAAAACCATGTAATAATGAGATGAAGAATACATTCATGAGTATTTAAAACATTGACTGAACCTAGAGGACCATGACCTAAGGAATTCTCATCATCAATCCCTATATTTTGAAAACCAAAGGCTTTACAAAGAACATCTTGATCGATTTGAAAAGTTGTGCCCATAAGATGAGAACCTATAGCAACAACGTGTTCTCTCATTTCATTATGAATTCATATGGCATTGGAAAAGAAAATTGTGACTAAATTTTGATATAAAACCGGAGGAAGATTCAAGAAGTTTATAAATTTCCATTGCCGAATCAAAGGAAGGTATGCAAATTTAAAGCATTCGGAGTTTAAAAAGGAATTGACATGACACGTTCTTCCCTAAGAGTAAAACCTTGAAAAAGTTTATAACATGACATATCTGAAGGGTTTGGAAAACTACGTTGGATTATGTAAGGGAGATTAGGTTTAGGGTTACTCTCATCATCCTCGATAGGATTGGAAGTAGTGGCTAAGTATCGTTTTACTTTCTTTTTGGGTGCCATAATCTTGAAAACATGAAAACATTCGAATATGTATGCAATTATCATCTCATTCAATCCAATAATAAATTCCAATAATTCAAGGTATTGAAAAACAATTTTAATGTTAAACATATATGTAACACCCCAATTTTGGGCTTGGAAGTTTAGGGTCTGAATCGGACCGGTTTAAATTACGGTTCGAATATAAAAGGTGGTTTTAGGGGAAGCCTAGTTCGGGATGCATTAAAAATATGGAAAAATGTCTAAAAATCCTCTTTTATTATATATAAGAGAGTGGTGAAATCAATTTTACAAAATGAGGTTTGGAAATATGACATTTCAAGTTAGTGACTAAAATGTAATTTTTGAAAAGTTGGTGACTGTTTTAAAAGGATTGAAACTTTGAATCTTTAAGGAGCTAATTTACCCAAGGGAGGGTTTCTCCAGATTTTTCTTAAATTTTAAAGACTTATTTAATGCTAATTAATAAAGAGAAAAGAGGGAAAAGTCACATTTTGGTTTCATAACTAACTTTTGCCAAAATTTTCCCATTTCATTTTCTCTCAAAATTCCCTCAGCCAAACACATTTCCACAGCAACTTTTCCTTTGATTTTCACACCTAAAGTTGAGATTTCAATCCCTAAATGTTTCCTAATCATTTCTACACCAAATCCTCATCATTTGCTTATTGAATTTTCAAGGATTTTGGCTCTAAACAAGGAGAAATCCACATTTAGAGGTATGAACGTCCTTCTCCTCTAAATACTCAGTTCTTTACTGAAATTCCAAAGTTCTCAATCCTTAAATTGAGTTTTATTAAAGGTTTTAATGTTGTGATCTTGATTTTGGCTTAAAATGCAAGATTTGGATTTAATTTTGAAGAAATCCGTAATAGATGATTGGGCTCTGTTTTGAGATGTCTTTTTGATGTATTCTGGATGTCTAAATGATGTGTAATTGAGGTTTAATTAATGCAATCCCGAATAGGTTGATTTTCCTAAGTTTTTACTTGAGAAAATGGTGGTTTTTGGGGTGATTTTGATGTTCTGCTATAGCTAGAGGTATAAGGACGTGATTAGGTCCTTTTTGGATGTTAATTGATGTCTAAGAATGATTGGAATTGATGGATCTTGGCTGGGTATTGTTGTAGAGGTGTTTGGATGTGATTTCGGTTGTGTTTGGTAGCTGAAATGTGAGTTTTGATGAGAGCAGCGAGTTTAGGTGTTTTGGCTGAAGATTTTAATGCATGATGATGCATTAATCCTCTGCTTTGATGTGTTTAAAACAGGGGAGACATCTTCGGATCCTTGTGGTGTTGATCCGGAGGCTTGATCGGCGTTTCGGCAAGCTTGTGAAACGGAATCGGTGAGTGAAGTTTGGTTTTCAGCTTTGAAACCAATGTTTGAAGGTTATGGGAGCTTAGTTTAAGTCTAAACAACTTAGCTAAGCTCAAGAGTAAGTTTTCGGAGAAACTCTCTTTTTGATGAACCATGAGATGGTTGAATGCAATGTGTTTATTTTGCATGTTTAAATTCTGTTTTGAAAGCATATTTTAGCATGTTTAATGCTGGTTTTGTAAGCCATGTGTTGAAGGATGCTCAAGGTAAGAGATCCTTGATTTGAACATTGATAAATGTGGTTTGATGCATGATTATTTAATGGCTTTGTTTAATGCTTAAAAATAGTGGATTGATGATGGTAAATGATGTATATTGGCAAGTGATGTGTTGGTTTAAAAGTACTTGAATCGGATATAGTTAGCCGACTATAGGATTGGGTGCACCGTGAATAAAGTCGCCTTGGATGTTGAGGGGTTGTAATGGTACCGTAAACTTCATCCAAGTACACTAACGAGATGTCTAAGATCATAATGGTGGTTAAAATGCCATGTGAGGATCTTGTGTTGTGTGTCACGTGTTCTCGTTAGTGGTGTTATACAACTACCAATGAGTGATGTGGAGGGTTTGTAATTGTACCGTAGACTCCATCACGGGTGTTGAGGGGTTTTGATTGTACCGGTAAACTCCACCTTGAGTGTTTGGTAGTGTGTATGAAGCGTATGGGACAACGCTTGTAATCCGCATATCCGATTGTGTTTTGAGTTCAAAAATGGTTATGGATTATCACTTGAAAGCCAATATGACATGATGATGTATTGAAGCATGAGATGCTTGGTTTGTGTGCATAGATGCATGATAAATGATGTTTTGAAATTAAAGGCCTTGGAAAGGTGTTTTTACAAAGTGCATTATTGTGTTGTTTCATTAGAGCATTTCTCACTAAGCATATGTGCTTACGCTCTCTCTTTCTTGAACCAATAATGCAGAGCATTGAAGTGCTTTAAGGACAACAAGAGGTCAAGGATCCAAGTGAAAGTCTAAGCTCACGTATGGTGACTATTTTCACAACACTATTAGCTTTTGGTATTTGGCAATGGGAACCTAGATTGTGTTTTTGGGAGATGTTTTGGACTCCCTAAGTTTGGTTTAATGCCTATGATGATGTTTGGAACATGTAAATGGCCATTTGGTATTTGTTTTGGAGATTTGATGATTGCTTGCTTTTCATTATAGGATGCATGCCTTTAGACTTGTGGTTTTTCTTATTTGAGGTCGTGATTGAGCTTTGATGGTGCAAATATGTTCCTTTAATGTTTGATGACTTGCTGGCATGATATGGAGGTCATATGAACGTGTTTGGTGGGTCGAAAGGGTGTAAAAACAGATTTTTCTGCTGTTTCTGGGCAGGGTGTTTCGAAACACCCTTGCCTGTTTTGAAACAGGTGCATGTTTTGGCCTGGGTGTTTCAAAACGGGCAGAGGTGTTTCGAAACACTTTGGCTACTGCCAAGCCGTGTTTCTAAACGGTCTAGACCCGTTTCGAAACACTTGACCGTTGGGCACTGATTTGAATGGTTTTGAGGTTTGCAAGCTTTATGTTTCAGTCCTGATTTTTGTATATGCAATTGATTGAGTTTGAGATGTCCGTTTGAGATGAAATTTGACATAGAAGCATGAAACATGACTAATTTCATAATGGTAACTTAAAAATTGGTAAATTTCTCTTAATTTCCAGAATTTACAAATTGGTCCCTAAATTCGTATGTCGTGCAATTGAGTCCCTTAATGTTTTCCGATTGCTGTGATTTTTGAGTATGCTTATCTCAAGAGTATACCTAGGGTTAATATGCATTTATACAAGGTTAAAAAGAAAAAAAAAGGTTCGTTAATCAAGGTTGACTTTTGGGTTGACTTTGGTTTTCCCCGTGCAATCTTCGTAGTTCGGGTTAACCGTCTAGGTCGGGCTAAGGGGGTTACAATATATATATATATATATGTATAAAAGAAGAGATTGGTTAAAAAATTTGAAAAAAAAAGTTTACAAAAATATACGATATAAAATTATATTCGAATGAAAAAATTTCGGATTTTGAAAAGTTTTTGTAAAAACTTGAAAACCCATATCACATATATATTTTTTATACAAAAATCAAGTGAAAATAACTAATAAAAACAAATGAAAATTAAAAAGAAAAAGGAAAAAGGAAAAATGTTTATACCTTGATTTATTAGAATGGATGAATGAGTTGATGTGAATGCAGAAGATTGCTAACAAAGCTTAGCTTTGATGTGTTGATGAAAAATCCTCAAAGAATTTGAAGTTTGATGTGAAAATTTTGAGAGATTGAGAGGGGTTTTATAGGTATTTGCGGCTAGGGTTTGTAGAGAAAAAGAGGGGAAGAGTTTGTAAAAGTGTTCTGTCAAATAATAGCCTTAATTTAACTCCCCGTCGAAACTATATCGGTACACTTGTAGAGCGTATCGATACGCCTTGCCCTAATTTTAAATTCGATTTCAATACCGTATCGATAAACGTGATCGTATCGATACAGTTTAACTTGTATCACTTCCCTTGACAAACTTGTATCGATACTCCTTTAGTCGTATCGATACGCCTTTATCAGATAGTGCAATTTTGACAGTTTCAAGTTCAAAAATCCTAGTTTAAATGTCCCTAGATGCATGTGAATGACATATAAACAATATTTAATGACTAAAATTAATGCATACTCCCCCTACCAACATGCATAGAAGCAAAATGAGGCAAATTAACACAAGCATGAATATCAACCAATTTCAAACAAAATTTTGACCATTTAGGACCTAAAAGGGTCAAGAAAGGCTAATTAAACCTAACTCTCTTCTAAGGGTCCAAAAACGCTCTTTATCTAAAGGTTTGGTTAATATATCCGCTAATTGGTTCAAGGTATCAACATATTCTAGAACAATATCATTTTTCAACACATGGTCTCTAATAAAATGATGTCTAATTTCTATATGTTTGGTTCTAGAGTGTTGGATGGGATTCTTAGTGAGACAAATGACACTAGCGTTGTCACACATAAGGGGTATGACTTCTACTTGAACACCATAATCTAAGAGTTGTTGCTTCATCCAAAGGACTTGAGCACAACAACTCCCTAAGAATATGTACTCCACTTCGGTGGTAGATAAGGATATGCTATTTTATTTCTTAGAGAACCAAGATACGAGCATACTACCTAATAATTGGCATGTCCCGGAGGTACTTTTTCTATCTATCTTGCATCCCCCATAATCCGCATCCAAATAAGCATGAAGGCTAAATGAAGAATCCTTAGGATACCAAAGACCTAAGTTAGGCGTGTCTCTAAGGTATCTAAAAATTCTCTTAATGGCTACTAAGTGTGATTCTCTAGAACAAGCTTGGAACCTAGCACACAAGCAAACACTAAAGATAATATCCAGTCTACTTGCATTAAGGTAAAGAAAAGAACTTATCATAGATCTATAAAGCTTAGAATCAACACACTTACCTCCTTCATATCTATCAAGCTTTATAGAAGAGCTCATAGGGGTGGCTTGAGGCTTTACATTCTCTAAGCCAAACTTTTTGAGCATATCATTCACGTACTTTGCTTGATTTATGAAGGTGCCATCCTTCCTTTGTTTGATTTGGAGCCCCAAAAAGAATGAGAGCTCCCCCATCATGCTTATCTCGAACTCACCTTGCATTATCTTAGAAAACTCTTTGCAATAAAATTCATTAGTAGAACTAAAAATGATATCATCAACATAAATTTGTACTACTAAGATGTCATTACAATATCTTTTTATGAAGAGTATAGTGTCCACTTTACCTTTTTTAAAACATTTTTTCAATCAAAAAGTTTGAAAGCCTTTCATACCAAGCTCTAGGAGCTTGTTTTAAACCATAAAGAGCTTTGGTTAGTTTAAAAACATGATTTGGAAATTTGGGGTCCTCAAAACCAGATGGTTGTTCAACATAAACTTCTTCATTTATAAAACCATTTAGAAAAGTACTTTTTATATCCATTTGAAAAAGCTTGAAATCATGGTAACATACAAATGCTAGAAGCATCCTAATAGCTTCCATTCTAGCTACGAGTGCACATGTTTCATCAAAATCAATTCCCTCTTCTTGAGTGTAACCTTGAGCAACAAGCCTAGCCTTGTTCCTCACTATGTTACCACTCTCATCTAGTTTATTCCTAAAGACCCATTTATTTCCTATAGTAGATTGATTACTAGGCCTTTCAACTAATGTTCATACTTTACTTCTCTCGAATTGATTAAGTTCTTCTTGAATGGCCAAAATCCAAAAATTATCTTTTAATGCTTCTTTGATATTTTTAGGCTCAATGCATGAAATAAATGAAACATGGTTCATTAATTTGAGAGAGGATCTGGTAGTTACCCCCTAGGATGGATCACCCAAGATTTCACCATGTAACCCCCTTAGCCCGGTCTAGACGGTTGACCCGAACTACGGAGATTACACGGGGGAAATCAAAGTCAACCCGAAAGTCAACCTTGATTAACGACCCTTTTTTCTTTTTAAACTTGTCTAAATACATGTTAACCCTAGGTGAACACTCGAGATACATATACGTATAAAACACAGCGATCAGATTTCAGAAAGGGACTCAAATGCACAACAGACAAAAGTTAGGGACCAAAATGCAAATTCTGAAAATTAGAGGGTCCTAACTGATTTTAAAGTTACCAATATTAAATTAGTCATATTACATGCTTCCCTGTCAAATTTCGCCTCAATTGGACATCTCGAACTCATACAATTGCAAATACAAATTTCGGGACTAAAACGTAAACTTGCAAACTTCAGACACCATTCAAATCAGTGTCCAACGGTCACTTGTTTCGAAACGGAATTGACCGTTTTGAAACGCGGGTTCGTTCCGAGACTGGTTCCGAAACAGGGCCTTCTAGTAGCCAAATCGTTTCGGAACAGCCTCTAGCCGTTTCGAAACACGAAGGCCAATTCAGGCCCCCGTTTCGAAACGCCAGTGGGTGTTTCGATACGGTTTGCACAGAAGCTGCAGAATTTTGCTGGTTTTTCATTCATAAATCCACTCAAACACATCCTAATGACTTCCTAGTCATGCCAACAAATCATCATACATATATAGAGCATGTTTGTAACTCCTAAACACGTTCATGGCATCAACATTGAATTTCACATGTCAATAGGCATGCATCCTAATATCCAAAAACCAAGCAATTAACCAAACTCCAAAACAAGCATTAGAAGGCCATTTACAAATTCAAAACATCAAAAGCATCATGCCACAACCTAGGGAGTTCAACACATCTCCCAAAACAAATCTTAGGCTCTCATTGCCAAATTACCAAAACTAATAGTGTATGAAAACATCACCATACATGAGCTTGGTTTCTCTTGGACACTCTAGCCTCCTTGTTGCCTTTAAACACTTCAATTCTCTACATTATTGGTACACGAGAGAGAGCGTAAGCACAATTGCTTAGTGAGGCATACTCTAAGAAAACAACACAATAATGCATTTTAGAAAACACTTTCAACAAAGCTTTTTAAACACATGCTCATCTCTTTTCATGCAACCTTGCATACTTTACAAGCATCTCATGCTTCATTATAATCAACACACCATATTGGCTTCCAAGTGATAATTCATAACCATTTACAACTCAAAACACAATCGGATACGCGGATTACAAGCGTTGTCCCACACACTTCATACACACTACCGAACAACACAAGGTGGAGTTTAACGCTACAATCACAACCCCTCAACACCCGTGATGGAGTTTAACGGTACAATCACAACCCCTCAACATCACTCATCGGTAGTTGTATAGTTCTACTAACAAGAGCAAGGGACACATAACACAAGATCCACACACGGACTTTTAACCACCGTTGTGATCTTACCTCTCTCGTTAGGGTACTTGGATGGAGTTTATGGTACAATCACAACCCCTCAACATCCAAGGCGACTAAATTCATGGTGCACCCAATCCTATAGCCGGCTAACTATATCTGATTCAAGTACTTTAAAACCATTACATCACTTGCCAATATGCATCATATACCATCAACAATTCACTATTTTAAAGCATTAAACAAAGTCATTTAACAACATGCATCACTATGCATCAATACCATATTAACCATATGTCAAACCAAGGATCTCTTACCTTGAGCATCCTTCAATACATGGCTTTCAAAACTAGCATTAACCATGCTAAAACATGTTTTCAAAACAGAATTTAAACATTCAATTTATAAACAATGCATCAAGCCACTTCATAGCTCATCCGAGGGAGTTTTTCTGAAAACTTACTCTTGAGCTTAGCTAAGTTGTTTAGACTTAAACTAAGCTCCCAAAACCTTCACATAATTGTTTCAAAGCTGGAAATCCAACTCCACTCACCGATTACGTTTCGAACGCTTGCCGAAACGCCAATCAAGCCTCTGGATCAACTCCAAAGGTGTCCGAAGATGTTTCCCATGTTTTAAACACATCAAAGTAGAGCACTAATGCATCTTCATGCATTGAAATCTTCAGCCAACACACCTAAACTCGCTGCTCCACCCAAAACCAACATTTCGGCTACCAAACACAACCAAAAACACCTCCAAACTCATCCAAAACTTAACCCAGCCAAGATCCATCACCTCTAACCATTTTTAGACATCAATTAACATCCAAAATAAACCTAAACTAGTCCTTATACCTCCAGCTATAACAGAACACCAAGATCACCTCAAAAACCACCATTTTCATAAGCAAAAACTTAGGAAATACAACCTATTCGGGATTGCTTTGATAAAACCTCATTTCCACATCATTAGACATCCAAAATACATTTAAGAATCATCTCAAAATAGAGCCCAAGCAATCACAACGAAATTCTTCAAGATTTCTTCCAAATCTTGAGTTTTAAGCCAAAATCAAGTTTCTAACATTAAAACCATTTATAAAACTTAAATTAAGGATTGACAACTTGGGAATTTTAGTAAAGAACTGAGTATTTAGAGGAGAAGAACAATCTTACCTCTAAATGGTGATTTCTCCTTGATTTGAGCCAATTTCCTTGAAAATTCAATGAGGAAATCAAAAGGATTTGATGCAAGATACTAATTGATGATAAAAATCTCATCAATTGAAGTGAAGATCAATGCAAAAGTTGCTGGAGAAAAGTGTTTGGATGATGGAATTTTGAGAGAAAAAGAAATGAGAAAATTTTAGGAAAATGTAGTTATGAAATTCCAAAAAGTGGTTTCCCTTTTTCTTTTAATTAATTAAAACATTAATTGAATCACCTAAATCAAGGAAAAATCTGGAGAAATCATTTTTGGGTAAATTAGATCCTTAAAGATTCAAAGTTTCAATCCTTACAAAACAGTCACCACTAAACTTTTCAAAAATCGCATTTTAGTCACTACACCAAAATGTAGTATTTCCAAACCTTTTTTGTAAGATTGATTTCACCATT
The DNA here is from genome assembly GCA_958450335.1 of Hibiscus tridactylites. Taxonomy (NCBI): domain Eukaryota; kingdom Viridiplantae; phylum Streptophyta; class Magnoliopsida; order Malvales; family Malvaceae; genus Hibiscus; species Hibiscus tridactylites. The sequence continues at coordinate 81,242,508 of OY288265.1, read as the reverse complement.
CTCTTATATATATTAAAAGAGGAATTTTAGATATTTTTCCATATTTTTAGAGCATCCCAAACTAGGCTTTCCCTAAAACCTCCTTTTATATTCGAATCGAAAATCAGACCGGTCCGGTTCAGACAAGTCCGGTTCAGACCGGTCCGGTTTAGACCACATCATTAGACATCCAAAATACATTAAAGAATCATCTCAAAACAAAGCCCAAACAATCACAACGAATTTCTCCAAGATTTCTTCCAAATCTTGAGTTTTAAGCCAAAAATCAAGTTTCTAACATTAAAACTATTTATAAAACTTAGATTAAGGATTGACAACTTGGGAATTTCAGTAAAGAACTGAGTATTTAGAGGAGAAGAACAATCTTACCTCTAAATGGTTATTTCTCCTTGATTTGAGCCAAATTCCTTGAAAGTTCAATGAGGAAATCAAAAGGATTTGATGCTAGATTGATTAGGGATTAATTGATGATAGAAATCTCATCAATTGAAGTGAAAATCAATGCAAAAGTTGTTGGAGAAAAAGTGTTTGGATGATGGAATTTTAAGAGAAAAAGGAATGAAAGAAATTTAGGAAAAGGTAGTTATGAAATTCCAAAAAGTAGTTTCCCTTTTCTTTTAATTAATTAAAACAATAATTAAATCACTCGAATTAAGGAAAAATCTGGAGATATAATTTTTGGTTAAATTAGCTCCTTAAAGATTCAAAGTTTCAATCCTTATAAAACAGTCACCGCTAAACTTTTCAAAAATCGCATTTTAGTCACTACACCGAAATGTAGTATTTCGAAACCTTATTTTGTAAAATTGATTTCATCACTCTCTTATATATATTAAAATAGGATTTTTAGATATTTTTCCATATTTTTAAAGCATCCTGAACTAGGCTTTCCCTAAAACCTCCTTTTATATTCGAACAAAAAAACAGACCGGTCCGGTTCAGACCCTAACTTCCAAGCCTAAAATTGGGGTGTTACACACCACCTTTGACATAGTTGAACTCCCTTGGGTATGTCACCTCCTTTTCCTCCAGAGCCAAGTCCTTCAAGGCTTTAAGAGGTGGATCTTGTGCATCTTCTTCTTTGGTTGGAATCTCATCCACCTTTGAGGTTTGTCCTCCATCAATGGCTTCAATGATCCCTACATCATCATCATCACAAGAATCCTTCCTCGAAATGAGGTTATCATCAAAAACAACATGTATAGACTCTTCTATTACTAAAGTTCTTTTATTAAATACACGATAGGTTTTAGAGTTTAAAGAATATCCTAAGAAAATAGCTCCATCACTTTTAGCATCAAATTTACATAAGTTGTCTTTTCTATTGTTTAAAACAAAACACTTGCAACCAAATGGATGAAAATAGCTAATGTTAGGCTTCTTAGATTTTAAAATCTCATGTGGTGTTTTCTTCAAAATTACCCTAATCATTACTCGATTTATGATGTAGCAAGTGGTATTTGTGGCTTCCGCCCAAAAATATTTAGGTAAATTATTTTCACAAAGCATGGTTCTAGCCATTTCTTCTAAAGTTCGATTTTTTCTCTCAACTACCCCATTTTGTTGAGGAGTGTGTTGAGTTGTGGGGTGCTCAATTCGTTCAATCGTTCTTGCTCACCAAGTGGTGGAGAGGTGGATATTTGGGTGGATTTGGTGAGGAAGCTAAAATGATAAATGACACAAAGATTTATAGTGGTTCAACCTTCTAACCAAGGTCTACATCCACTACCTTAGCTCCCCACTGAGGATTTCCAATCAATCCACTATTAATTCGTCCCCTTTTCTAGACTTAGGAGGAAACCCTTACACCGATCAAGCTTTCTACCCAAAGCCTTGATCAAACCCTCTTTTACAAAGAGATAAATAAGCAAACACAAATCCCTCTAATAGGTGTTTGTTTGCACAATTAAGCACTCACCCAAAACCTAAAACACTTGAGCAAATTTGACAATTTTGGCTCACTAGTGTTTGTCTATACAATAAATGACAATTTAAGCTCTAAGACAATTCTTGATTATTTGATGTTAGACAATATGAGCATTGGCCTTTACTTGATGCTTGGAGGTCCCTTTTATACTCATTGATGAGTTTGTAGTCGTTACTAGCCGTTGGGATTAAATTGGAGTCGTTGAGGACTTTAATTCCCACCATAAATACAGTTCTGCAGCTCTCCGTTTCGAAACGCTCGAACCCGTTTCGAAACACCCTTTAAGTAGAAAGAGTTGTTGCAGTCTGACGTGGACCCGTATCGAAACGTTGTAGCCCGTTTCGAAACACCCGTTTCGAAACGCCTATCCCCATATCGAAACGGCCTGCATTTAAAAGTTAGTTGGGAAATAGTCGTTGGGGTTTATCACCGTTGTGGTCAATGCCACGTAGGCGTGTCGAAACGGCATAGCCCGTTTCGAAACACTGGGAAAAATCCTTATCCAGGGAAATCTCGTTTCGATACTAGTATCGAAACGTTTTAGCTACTGGAATGCACCGTATCGAAACGCCCTAAGGTGTTTCGAAACGCCTGGACAGTTTTGTGAAGTTTGACTTTGAAAAACATGTAAAACCTTTTAAAAACATCCTTAAACATAGTTTCAAGTTATTTGGACTTTGGGAATTGTTTTAAATACTTTTTAAATCAGTCCAAAACATTTTTCAATTATTATATCAAAACATTAGTTCTACAGAGTGCGAGGTGCGGAAAAATTGTGGCTAATCACATTTTCATTTAAAAACTCTTCAAAAACCTAAATTTTGAAACTCGGTTCCATGATCACTTCTAATGTGAGTGATTTTAAGCTCAAGATCATTTTGAGTTATTTTTAAAAAAGTTATGAATTTTTATAAAGCCTCGTCTTTTGTACTTAAGAATAGAACTCAAGTAAATCTAGAATAGTCATCAACAAGTACAAAAGCTTATGATTTACCACCCAAGCTCATAGTCCTAATTAGCTCAAAAAGATCCATATGAATCAATTGTGAGCATCTACTAGTATAGACATCATTAATGGATTTAAATGAGGTTTTATGTTGTTTACCCTTAGAGCATGCATCACATATTTTATCATTGGAGAACTTAAGTTTGGGTAAACCTCTAACTAGATTAAGGGAAACTAATTTCTCTAAAACACTCATGCTAGCATGTCCTAATTTTCTATACCAAAGCCATGAGTCATGTTCATCATGTGCAACTAAACATGCATGAGATGTGTGAATGTCATCTAAATGCACCATGTAGATATTTCCTATCATATGCACTATGAGCATCAATTGATTTTTTTTAATGTTCATTATTTTTTAACCATTTTTATCAAAGAGAACATTAAAACCTTTATCACATAGTTGACTAATGCTTAATAAATTATGTTTAAGACCGTTGACATATGGAACATTTTCAATAAAAATAGAAGAGTGATTACTAATGGAGCCAATTCCTTCAACGTGGCCTTTAGAGTTGTCATCGAAAGTCACTACTCCACCACTCTTTGGATTTAGTTCCAAGAATATACTCTTGTCACTGGTCATGTGTCTTGAGCATCCACTATCAAGGTACCATGAGTTTTGACATGAAGCTTTGACCTTGTAGCAATGCTCCCCCTACAAACAAAGAAATTAGGCTTTGGTTTTTGGTACCCAATTCATTTTGGGTCCATATGTGTTAACCCTCAAAACCTTGGTTCCCTTAGGAATCCAAGGAGCAATAGCTTTCATATAATTAAAAACAACGAGTTCCTTGGGAAACCAAACACTCCTAATTCTTTTATTTTTAGATTGCTTTGATTTTTTTTCTTTATTTAGGATAAAAAGGTTTTCTTTTTACATATTGAGTTTTAGAAGAATTTTCTTTCTCAAAATTGTTTCTCCCCATAGTAATAGAAGTTTTAAGATTATCCACCTCCTTGGTGTGATAATCTTGAAAATTAGAAAGAAGTTTCTCAAGATCAAGGTTTTTCTTTTTAAGATCATTTGTAAGGTTTATCAAGTATAAAACCTTATTTTCCAATTCAGAGTTAGCTTTTGAAAGAGACACATTTTGATTTTTCAAATAGGAAGTATTTTTCTTATTTTCAAAATTGACTCTTTATACTTTTCAACTAACTCATCGTAGACCTCTTGCAACTCATCATACGTATCATGAAGTTCATCGTAGGTAAAATCAAAATTAGATGAGTTGAGGTTTACCTTTGGATCATCATCAATGGCCATGAGGCAAATGTTAGTCAGTTCCTCTTCCTCCTCAGATGACTCATCGTCACTCCAAGTTGCCACTTGAGCTTTGAGCTTGTTTTTCTTCCCAAAACTCGTCCTTTTTAATTGAGGGCACTCAGATCGGATGTGGCCGAATTTCTTGCACTCATAAAAATGATTTGGTCATTTTCCTCTTCTTTACTCTTGTTCTTGAAGTCCCATTTTCTATTGAACTTTCACCCTCGGTTGAACTTCATGAAACGAGTGAATCGTTTGGCCAACATGGCCATCTCCTCATCTTCATCCTTACTAGAATGGCTATCATGGTATGGAGCTTTAACTATGATTCCAATCTTCTTTTTCTCAACTTCCTTCTTTTCAACCTTCTTCTCCTCCATCTTCTTTTCTTCTTCTCTTCCCTTCTTCATGATCTCATGGGTAAGTAGAGATCCAAAAAGAGCATCGAGCTTGAGATTCTTCAAAGCTCTAGCTTCAATAATGGTCGTTCTCTTACTATCCCAAGATTCCTCACTAGCTTGTCTTCGGGAATGATTTCACCGAAACCCTTCAATCCATTGACAATGGCCGAGAATTGATCAAACATCTTGGAGACACTTTCATCGGGATCTATCTTGAAGTTTTCATAGCTTAGATTGTGTAGTCCGGTCTTTGTCTCTTTAACATCGCTAGTTCCTTCATATGTTGTCTCGAGGGTATCCCAAACTTCCTTGGCATTCTCGATCGAAGACACCTTGGAGTAGATATCCGGACCAAGAGCACAAAAGATGACATGCAAAGCTTTATCATTGAATTGCATTCTTCTTCTATCATCTTCGGTCATTTTGGCTTTCACCTTTGGGATAAGTCTTCCTTCACCATCTCTCTTCATTGGAATGTATGGCCCCTCTTCAACTACATCCCATACCATGTATTCGGTGGATTTGATGAAGAGTCTCATCCTATTCTTCCAATATGGGTAGTTATCCCCATTGAAGAATGGTGGTTTAGTGGTAAATTGAGACTCGTAGAGGTTGGAAATGGAGGTGGATGTCATTGCTTGACTTGTTGTTGATCAAAACTCTCCTAGAATCGACTCAAGAGGGTTGTAATCCTTTCAATGAGTGTAGCTATGATACCAATTTTTGAGTTGATCAAATAATTGCAAATGGCCAAAAGGGGGTGAATTGGCGATAAAAATTTTAAGGGTGGAAATTGGAAGAATAAAAAGTTGAACACAAGACAATTAGAGTGGTTCAAGTTCTCCAATGAACTCTACATCCACTACCTTAGCTCCCACTAAGGATTTTCAACCAAACCACTAATTGATCCTTCCCCTTTTCTTGGATGAGGGGGAAACCTTACAATTTTGATTAAGCTTTCTACCCAAAGCTTAATCCACTCACTCTTACAAAGAAGGGTTTTTGGTAAACTTTACAAATGCCTCTCTAAGGATAATGTTTACTCAATTACAATCAAACACTCCCCAAACTCAAAATAAAAATTACAATGAAAATCACAATGGATTTGGGTACAAAGATTTGACTCTATAATGAACAAGGTTTGGATTTGAGTGCTTTGATGTTGCTTGTAGGTTCAATAGTTGTTGTAACATTTGAGACTTGTTTTTATACCCTTGCATTGATTTCTAGCCGTTTGGGTGGTTGATATCATCAATATAACTGTTGGGCTACAATTTCCCACAATAAATGCTGCTCAACAACCTACCGTATCGGTACGGCTCGTGGGCGTATCGGTACTTGTCTCAAATAAGAAAGAGTCGTTGTGACTGAAAAACAGGGCGTATCGGTACAATATTAAGGGGTGTATCGGTATGGTTAGACGTATCGATGCGGATTTTGCTCACTTGAATCCTGAGTTGAGTTTTGATAAAAATCGTATCGGTACACTCCCCTAGGGTATCGATATCGTTCAACGGTTATTTAAAATTTTGGATTCCATAATTGACAAGCCAACGTTTGAAAATTAAATGCAAGGATTTTGCAAAGGTTAGCATATTGTATCGATACGGCGACATGTCGTATCGGTGCGCTATAGCAAAATACTATTTTAATAAGAAAACTATATCGATACGATTTCGTTCGTATCGATACGCTATAGCTTAAAGTCTTTTCCAGATGAATATCATATCGATATGGGGTTAGACCGTATCGGTACGCTATGAACGATTAAAATTCTAGTGTTGAAAAACCGTATCGATACACATAAGGGTATCGATACGCCTAGGGGTTTTGTTGAAGTTTGGCTTGAAAACTTAAGAAAATACTTAGTGAAAATCGAACCTTTAAATATGTTTTGACTTGAAATAGTGTTTGGTTGAAAATGGCTTGTCAAAATGTGAATCTTTGAAAATACTTAAAAATTTATTGTTTTACAATTTAGTCCATAAGTTAAATTGTTATATCAAAATCAATTTTGGTTTCACAGATTAGCAATTGATAATTACGTTGTAATTAAACTTAGGACCTTTTATTTTTATTACATTTAATTTTTGTTTTTGTTTTTATCCTCATGTGCGTTCCAGTGTATGACCGGAAGGTCCACCAAAGAACCTATTCTTCCAATCAAACCAAAAATAGAAAGAATCTTTTAGAGACTCTTACAAGAAAACAAAAATATGGTGAACGAGAATGAGAACCCCCATGAGGACGTGGAATACAGAGGCATATCCTTGGTCGATGAGCAAAGAATTGCTGGAGCGGGAGAGAATGGCTGACATGAGGATCCACCACTTGCTAGGCCCAAAAGATTCATACGAGATATCATTGAGCCTGTTATCAACAATCTCAAACCACCAATTGTTGTGCTTGATCTAGGGACGGCCCACTTTGAGTTAAAGCCCGTTATGTTCAACATGCTCAATAAAATTAGACAATTTGGGGGATCTGCAAGAGAATATGCTCGCGAGCACATCCAAGCTTTCTTGGAAGTCTGTGATTGTTTCAAGCAACCAGATATACCTACAGATGCCTTGCGACTCAAGTTATTCCCTTTCTTGTTGCGTGATCGAGCCAAAGCATGGATGAAGACTTGTTCCGCAGGATCCATTACATCCTGGGATGACTTGTGTAGGAAGTTTCTGCACCGATATGATCCATCGAACGTGCACAATCAAAAGAGAAGTGATGCCATCTCCTTCCAACAATACGATGATGAATCTATGTATGAAGCGTGGGATAGATACAGGGATATGCTTAGGACATGCTTCACAAGTGCTCGATCCTTGGATTCACATATTAGCTACAAGTCATGATGTTTTATAATGACGTTAATGCACCTACAAGGATGATGATCGACTCGTCACTTAATGGAACTTTACTCGACAGAGAACCTGACGAGGCTTTCCAGATACTTGATAGAATAGCCAACGTTGACTACCAGTTCCCACGAGGGAGGTTGAAGCTTGTACCTAAAGTAGTTGGAACACTCCAATTTGATGAATCTTAGACTGTAGCAAACCAACTCTCTACCATTACAAACATACTTAAGAACATACAAGGAACCTCCAATGTCTGAGAGTCAAAGGTAGTCCAATACACTTGTGAGCATTGTGATGGGGAACACTTTTCGAGGGAATACCCTCAACAACAATAATCTGGATGCTCTGTAGGGAACGCCAATCGCAACATTAATCCCTAATCCAACACATATAACCTAGGGTGGAAGCAACATTCAAATTTTGGTTGGGGAGGCAACAAGGTCAATTCAAGAGCACAGCCAGCTACATTAACCGACCCTTCTAGATTCCAAAATACTCAGAGGTAGAAACATGGAGCTTCTAACTCCACTTCTAATTCTTTTGATAATACTTATCAAAATTTTATGAAAACTGCTCGTATCATAATGTAGGATCAAGTACCCCACCTAAAGAACTATAGTGAGATGCTCACAACACAGACTGTCATGTTGCAAAACCAGCAAGCGATCATACAAAACAATATCGCCTCGATTAGGTCTTTGGAGACTCAAGTTGTAACCCCCTCGTCCCGGTCTGGTCGGATGACTGGTCCGAGTGGGCCACACGGGGAAAACCGAAGCGAAACCCGTTAAGATTTCCCCTCAGTTAACGACCCTAAAATTTTCTTTTTGTTTTATCTTGTCTATATGCATAAATTAATCCTACATAAGGCACAGCAGCGGGAATACAAACATTTGCAACATACATCGACCAACCAAGCATTAAACAGCTCATTTTAATGTTTTACAGCAGGCCGTTTCGAAACGCCCTTAGGGTGTTCCGAAACGCCTTGACCTAGTCAACGGGCCTGGGTCAACCATAGGGTGACCGTTCCGAAACAGGGGTGACCCGTATCGGAACGACCTTGACGGTCAATATCTCGTGGTCAACGAGATTTGACCGTTTCGAAACATCAAAGGCCCGTTTCGGAACACCTTCATCTCGTCAATTTCTCAAAATTCCTGTAGCAAAAATGTTCCGAAACGACCCTCATCCGTTTCGAAACGGCAGGCCATTTGCAAAGGACCCATTCCGGAACAGGGGGAACCGTTCCGAAACGCCCCCTGTCTGCAGACTCGTCTGGGCTGTTTTAAGGCACAAGGGTGCCCCAAAACACCTCAAAACACTATACACATAAAACTCAAGGCATACCCACCATACTATCATGCTTTAACAAGATTTAGACATGTCTAACACTAAGGCAACATCCCACAAACATACATTCATTCAAACATCATTCAAACTTAAAGATGGCCTCTAAGGCATTTAGCTAGCATTCAAAATAAGCAATTAGGCATGAGCTACAATTCAACATGGCAACATTCACCATACAAAAACAAGATACCAATGAGTCTAAACATGCTCCTAGAAACCAACAACTATCCAACAAAACCATACATGTCCCATTGCCCAAACTATTACATGTCTAACATTAAAAATCCATACTTGATGAACTCAAGCCAAAAACCACACTTGGAGGCCCTCCACTTGCCCGAGCAACCCACGAACTAAGGATCTGCAATGTTGAACAAAGAGAGCGTAAGCAATGATGCTTAGTGAGGGTAAGCTCTAAAAACAAACCTCAACATTGCAGGGTCCGAGCACGATCTAGCCAAGGTAAAACACAACCATACCAAGGGTCCACAAGAGCCATGAAGTAAAGATGCATGAGCAATATACAATATAAATGCCATGATCATAAGCCCAACTCTACAATACATGTAATCACATTTAACATTCAATTCATAACTCATATGTCACAACACATTGATACACATATCAATCAACATTGGCACCTAGTTAAGACCCGAATACGCGGATAGACACGTTGGAATTCACATCCAACAACCATATTACCTCACGGTGGGATTTCACTCATCACCGGTCTCGCGGAGGGGATTCCACTCATCCTCACGCCCCGTCGATGGGATTCCACTCATCACCGGTCTCGCGGAGGGGATTCCACTCATCCTCACGCCCCGTCGATGGGATTCCACTCATCACCGACTACATTTAAATACAATTTACGGGCGAACCCGTACTCCTCCTTGGTGACTCAACGCCACCAAGGCCACGCGCGACTTTTGACTCATGTGTACACACTAACATCCTAATGATCGATCATTTGTATTCAAGTATACTAGTGCCAATATTTACTCATTTCTCATTACTCATTTCAACCGATTCCGTGCTTAGCACGTACTCACCAACAACCATCATCATGCATGTCTCAATCATCACAATTCATATCTCATTCCACATGTATAATACAATATACATAACCATTCATACCACATATCATACGAGACATACACAATCACATAGAAGAGTTCATTCAAAGGCTCTAGATCAAGTTTAGGATTAGGCTACCACCCTAATCCTAACTCTAGGTGGGTCTACCAAGCCCAACCTAGTCCATATACTCGAACCAACTATTTTAAAACCTTTAAAAGCAAACAACCACTCACCTAAGCTTCCAAGCTCCAAGACCAAGCAAGCAACCACCTTCAACTTCCCGGATTCGATCCCAAAGCCTCTTCCACGTTTCCTCTTGCTTCTAGTCACACAAAACACATACATTACTTCTCAATCCAATGCTAATTCAACCATCAAACTACTTTGCAAATCACAACCCAATTTCCTCAAATTCCCAAACCACATAACATCTCAAAAACCCAATTTTCGGACTCCAACAACCATTGGCTGAAATACCCATTTCCAAGCACCCAAATGACTTCCAAAACATCCCAAATCACCCTCCTAACATAGGTAGACCATCAGCCCTTCAATTCCAACACTAAACCTCTCAAAAACCCAATTTTTCATACTTTAAAATTTGCCCTAAGGACTCACTACGAAATTTCATCCAAAATCAACCAAATTAATATATGTTGTATATTTCATTATGATTAAACATAACCCCAAAACAATTTCTCAAAACAAATTGAAAAACCCCCATCAAAAACCCAAATTTCCATATGAACCCTAATTCCCAAAACTCAATATTTTTGAAATCTAAAACAATAGATAAGTAGAGGATAGAGAGGAGGTTAAGAAAATATGTTTACCTCTTAATTTGATGTTGAAATCGATTAGCAAAGTCAATGGAATAGTAACTAGGGTTTTAGGAGAGTTGAAAATGGGGGAGAGGGTTTTGAAATTGGGAAAGGGGAAATGATGAGGAAGATGACAACTTTTCCATAAAAGTTGTCTTGCTTTATTTAAAAAGTGGGTAAATCACAACTTTGGTCCCTCCCTCTTTATTAAGATTCAAATAGGTCATTATTCAAAGTTGGTTTATTTTAATTAGATTTTATTTGACTCAAACAACAACCCGGCTAACTCCTAGGCCCAAGACACGGGTGTTACACAAGTTGGACAGATTGCCCAGATGTTGAAGGCGAGACCACCTGGCGGCTTACCTAGTGATATTAAAGTCACTAAGGCCTTTAATGCTGAGTAATGCAATGCCATCAATCTTCGTAGTGGCACGCAGTTGAGGACAGAAGCCAAGTTTGGTGGAAGCTCTCCAGTAGATACTACTCCAAGCAAGCCATCCATCGATGCTCATGCGACAAAGGAATCAACTCATGTGTCTGATATAGTGACTAACCTTGCTATTGAAGGCAAGAAAGACAAAGTTGGGGATGCACCTACGTCTAGTAAGCCACAAAACGAGCCCCGACCACCACCTCCTTTCCCACAGAGATTGAAAGCTCAGAAATATGATGTCCAGTACCAAAAATTTCTGGAGATGCTCAAACAATTGCACATCAATGTCCCACTGCTGGAGGTCATTGACCATATGCCTATATATGCAAAGTTTCTGAAGGATATCTTGACCAAGAAAAGTAATGTGAACGATGTTGAAACTATAACCACCATGGGCGAGTTTGTGTCTATGTTAAGTGACTTGCCACCCAAGATGAAGGACCCTAGGAGCTTCACCATTCCATACTCGATAGGCCACAACTACGCAGGTTGTGCCTTATGTGATATCGGTGCAAGTGTGAACTTGATGTTGAAATCTATGTTTAAAAGATTAGGAATGGGAAAAGCAAGGCCCATATCGGTGATCCTTCATTTGGCTTATCGTTCACAAATCCGACCTAATGGAAGAGTTGAAGATATGCTAGTTAGGGTGGATAAGTTTGTTTTCCCATAAGACTTCATCATCCTTGACTGTGAAGCTAATGAAAATGCTCCCAACATCCTGGGGAGACCTTTCCTAGCAACCGGACGGATCGTGATCAACTTTGAGAATGAAAAATTCACCATGAAAATGAACGTCGAAAAGATCACGTTCAATGTCTTCAGCACACCAAAGTACATGGAAGAATATGAGGACTGCAAGCTCGTGGACAATAATGATGACCTAGCAGACGAAACTATACACACGCCCAAGGAGGGCATAGAACACTCAATAAATTGGCATTTTTCCAATTCCAAGAGTCCAAATGTGCAAGTGTGCAAATACAAGGCACTGATTGCAAGTGAATTTAGTTACTAGGTCGGATTATAACTTACACCAGCCATGAAAACTATGCTCACGCAAGAAGTCATCAAATGGTGTGACGCTGGAATTCTTCCTCTTAACACATATTGGTCCCTCTTGACCCCTAAATCTTGCAATCTTCTGATATAAGATGTTGTTAAACAAGTGGATGATGCTAAGGGATCCCACCATTCGGTGCTATCTTTTGCCCAATTTCCTTATCAGCATCTCAGCAACACCAGAATGTCACTCCAATGGTTACAGATATATAATAGGGCACCATTTATTTGAGACAAATTTAGCGACCCCGAATTAGAAAACTAAATTTATATTTTTCTTATCTTATTTTTAAATTTACACATTTTTACTTTCTGCATTTAGGTTTAACTTTAAAATTGATAACTCATATTTTGTCTTATTTTGGCAGTTATCAGGATAAGAACAACAAGAAAGCTGAGTTCCTCCAAGACTCTTTGACAAGCTTCCCAGCGGAATATCAGGGTTCAGTGATACACTTACCTTTCCATTCATCACGCCGACCACAACTTGACTTTCACACAGTGTCAGGACGATACATTAATAACCGGTGTGACCCTTCTTGATTACCATCATCCTTTTCCTTTGTTACCCTTCTTTCTTTTCCATAAAGGATAATAATACACTCAACCTCTATTTGACCCTTCACATCCTACTGTCAAACACTCTAAACCCCTAGAACTCACAACCCAGTTCATCTTTCTTTCAATCTGAATCATGGTGCGACAACTCTCTGTCACCCGCCGATCCATCCAGCCACAACAGCTAAACAGAGATAACAGTCCTCCGGTCTCTCCATCATCATCATCATCTTCGGAGGAAAGCCATTATCGAACCGAGGATATATATAACAGATAAGGAAGTAGACGATCTTAAACAATTGCCTTCATCCACTAGACGACGTCATGGTAAAAAAATACAAACATATGACACACCAAGACCTGATTCTGGAAAAAGGTTTGGAGTTTACTCCAAACTATCGCTATAAGTTTGAGATCAATATACACGATGTCATAACCACCCAAGGATGGCAAGACCTTATTCGACAACCAGGACATGTTAATGTCAACTGGGTACATGAGCTCTATGCTCATGTAGGACATAGACCAGAAGGGACATCTCTTGTACGAGGGAAGACTATTTTATTCTCGACAGAGACCATTGCTGGCCATTTCAACCTCCCCACAAATGACGGAGGGCATTGGGACTTTTTCACAGCACCAATAGAGGAAACATATGCCTAATTGTTGATGGACTTATGCCTTCCAGGGACCACATGGAATCAGGAAGATTTTTATGCCCAAAAAGTACATTGGGTGCAACTCAATCCAGAGTCAAAGTTTTGGATGCACTTCATCAACAATCGCATCCTCCCCACCCGTAATAGATCTACCGTCTCTTATCGCCGGCTAATGTTACTGCGGTCTATGCTTCACAACCGAAACATTCAATCGTATGACTACATTTACAATATCATTATACACTAGGCAGCATCGACGAGAAAGACCAAAGAGCTTCCTTTCCCTACTCTCATAACTGCCATATTTCAGAAAGCATGAGTTGCAAAATGGGGGATGGACGATATCATCATGCCCCATACTGGTTGGTTGCCTTCTTAAGTTTAGCAGATGAAGGGGCATAATATGCCAATCGATCTTGTCTCCACATCATCACAAGATATCCTCCGAATTATCCAAGATGTGGTGGCCACTGCAATAGAACCATAGCACCAATATGCCAATCAATTGGCTAACATTATGGGTGTTCAAATCCGGGTACCCGAAAAACTGGGTACCCGGACCTTCGGGTATCATATTTGTCGACCCGTGTCCCGAGTACCCGTTTAGCCCGGGTACCCATAAAATCGTGTACTAGGCACCCTGTTCATATTTTTTGTTATTTTTTATTTTAAAATTTAAAAAAGAAACTTAAAAGTTCATAACACGTGATACAAACAAAAAAATAATGATTTAAAGTTTATAACCATAAGAAAGACATTAAAAATATTAATCTCGATCATGATTTTTTTTCGAATCTCATATTTTTTAAATATATATATATATATTAAAAGTTCATATTTTTTTTTCGAATCTTACATATTCACAAATTAATTTTTTTTGAAAATTTTGAATATAGGCTTTGCTTGGTATAAAGGATGGAAATGTGGAATGATGGAAATTTTGTTAATCAAATGGTTAAGATTCAAAGTAAGAAGGTGGTTATGAATAACCACCATTTGATTAACAAAATTTTCATCCTTCTTCATTCTCATCCTTCATACCAAGCAAAGCCATAGTTCTAAGGTAAAAATATTAAGTAATCTAATAAAATAAAATAAAAATTAGGAATCGGATACCCAAAAATTTCATATTTTGTGAACGAGCCCAACCCAAGTCAAAAACAATTCCAAGAAAACACATGGTTATTTATGTCCGGATAGTCGGTTCGGGTAATTTTAAACATCCCTAGCTAATATAGAAGAAACCTTGGTCAACAAGATTCTCCCTAACGCTCAGGTTAACCTCCTAGCGGCACCGGAAGATCCAATCACCACAAGGAGGAGGTCACAGCTAGATGCTGATGTTGGCACCTCTGCTCAGGACAAAGGCAATGGCATCATCATCCGGGAACTACCACTATAGTAACTCCCTGAGTTATTTTTCTTTTATTCTTTTTAGCTTAGTTTCATATAGGTTTTCATTTTCTTAATTTGATTTTCCTTGATTTGTTTTCCCCTTTTAATTTTTCTTTTCTTTTAACATTGGAGACAATGCTATTATCAAGTTTGGGGGAGTATATACCCATATAGATTAGGTAAAAATTAGGTAAAAATTTTAAAAAATAATTGTTTTTTTTTAAAATAGAACCGTAATTAGTCTAATCTATCCAATAAGTTCCCTTTGCTATGATTTCCTTGATTATGAATCTGTTGATACATTGATTGTAACTTCCTATGATGATTCTATGTTGATGCTTTGCAAGGTGTTAAGAGCTTTCTAGTTTTTGAACTTAATGATAAATCTGTTGTAGCCCTTAAAAACCACAAGTTGCATGCAATCAAACATTTAAGAAATTTTAGGGATGCTCTAGGTAAAAAATTTTATGCTTAAGCATGAATCAAAGAAAAGAACTTAAATGCTCAATGTAGCTAAACAAAGGCTAAAAACTCCCTCAAAGAAAAATCAAGAAAATAAATTAAGAGTTGATAATTTAAACAAAACTGTTGAGGGACACTCTTCTATTCATCTTGCTATCTTAGTACACTAGATGATTTGTGTTTGCTACATTTAAATTTTGCTAGTAGGAATGATAGTACTAGCAAAGAGTGAATAAAAGTCTTCACGGGATGATGCTACTTGTAGGGCTCGGGGGTGAGTTGTTTGCTCCACTCCATCTTCAGGTATCAAAGCGTAGTGTGATAAGATGAAGCCCTAGTGATACAGTTTTCAAACTTAAAAAGAATAGGGAGTAAAGATGTGCTTAGAAAGAAAAATCAATATGAGAATTGTGGGGCAAAGTAGTATTTAACTTTTGCATATTAAAAGAAAATATCATTTAGATGCAGAAAGTGCCACTGACAAGTTAATAAAGATCTAAACAATAAGCACATTAGCAATAAATGTAAATCTTGAAAATAAAATTTTATAAAATTACAAGTACCAGTTCTTGTAAGCTAACAAAATGCAGGTTAAATAATCAAATACCTTGTGAAGAAATAATGCTACTGATAAGCAGAGGATTTGTTGTGAACAATATACACCATTCATTTCGGTCATGGCTTGTGAGCTCTTAGTGTCATCCCCAAGCCATAACCCTTCGATCGACCAGTGTTGGCATCAATTACAACATTTTCAGCTTTATTAGCTAGGGGTCTAAGCAAAGGGCGTTTTGCCGTTATTTTTATTTATTTTTTTTCCCATGTAAGCATAGATCGAGTAAAAAAGCAGTAGAAAGATCAAAAATATATATACCTTCAACCATTGTCAAAACCCTATGCCAAAATGAGATGTGTTGCACCACCGTCAAGCACGTTAAACCACCCTCGAATGTAGCGAATTTGACTACACGATACTAAAATGCCAAAGATCTTCTAAGCACTCAAAAACTCACTTAGATGGAATATGTGATTCTTGTGTTTGATGCTTAGAAACCTTAGGCTAATGGGGTATTTACAGTGTTGGTTCACCATCAAAAACCAAACTTCAATGACATTAAATCCTCTTAAACTTCCTAATGAAAGTGCGGCAAAACCATGGTTAATCCCCACAAACCACCTTTAAGCTCAAAGTGAGAGCAATTGAGCGGTGGATTGAGAATGTGGGAATAACCCACGTACTGCACTCAATTCTAACATTCTCCCACTTGGTTCGTGTTGACCATGAGTACTTAAAGTTGAAACATAATGTACGAATCATGGCAATGTTTCCTCTTATGATTTGAGTAGTATCTTCCATGTATCACAATACATCAAGTCTCAACTTTTTAGCACAAATACTTAATGAATAAACCCAATGTTTATTCTAGGTCCAAACTTTAGTGACATTTCTCGAAATAATAAACTTTATGTGTATACAACAAATATAGGAAATATCAAATTTTATTAGAGTTTCAACAGAATTGTTCTTACAATGAAAATTTACAAAGTGGGAACAAGTCTCATAGTGACAACATGATCCTTAAATTTATATGGTGGCATGCCCTTAGTCAAAGGATCAGCTAACATTTGCGCAGTGTTAATGTGCTCAATGGCCACTTTCTTTTCTTTAACATGTTCCCATATGGCTAGATACTTAATGTCGATGTGTTTACTTCGACTTCCACTTTTGTTGTTCTTAGCCATAAAGACAATATCTAAATTGTCACAATATGTCCTTAACGGCCTCAAAATAGAATCCACAAGCCTAAGCCCAGAAACGAAACTCTTTAATCATCCATCATGTGAGGTAGCCTCAAAACATGAAACGAACTCAGCCTCTATAGTGGAAGTGGCAGTCAATGTCTGCTTGATGCTCCTCCAAGATATAGCTCCACTGGCAAACAAAAATATGTAACATGATGTTGATTTGCGTGAATCAACACAGCCAGCAAAGTCTGAATCGGAGTAGCCAATCACCTCCAAATGGTCAGATCGTTTGTACGTAAGCATGTATATTTTGTCCCTTTGAGATATCTAAACACCTTCTTTGCAGCTTTCCAGTGGTCCATACCTGGATTACTCTGATATCTTCCCAACATCCCAACGACAAATGCAATGTCAAGTCTTGTACAGACTTGAGCATACATCAGGCTTCCAACATCAGAAGCATATGGAATGTTTTTCATTTGCTCCATCTCAAATTTGTTCTTCAGGCATTGGTTCATATTGAACGCATCACCATTCACGATAGGAGCAACACTACCTGAACAATCTTTAATTCGAAATCTTTATAAAACTTTATTGATATAGGTTTCTTGAGATAGACCTAAGACACCTTTATGTCTATCATGATGAATCTTAACGCCAATGACATAAGATGCATCACCCATATCTTTCATATCAAAATTTTTAGAAAGAAATTGTTTCACCTCATGTAGCATACCATTTTCATTTGTTGCAAGTAAAATGTCATCCACATATAGAATAAGGAAACAAATTTTACTCCTACTGACCTTCTGGTATATACATTGATCCATGACATTCTCAACAAAACCAAATGAAGAGATAACCTCGTGGAATTTCAGATATGACGGGAGGCTTGTTTCAATCCATATATAAATTTCTTTAACTTACAAACCAAATTTTCACCATCACTAGAGGAAAATCCTTCAGGTTGTTTCATGTATACCTCTTCCTCTAGGTCACCATTAAGAAAGGTAGTTTTCACATCCATTTGTTGTAACTCAAGGTCAAATTGAGCTATTAATGATAACACAATGCGTAAGGAATCTTTCTTAGATACTGGACTAAAAGTCTCAGTGTAATCAATTCCTTCTCGCTGAGTGAATCCTTTAGCAATGAGTCTTTCTTTATATCTTTCTATGTTGCCTTTTGAATCTTTTTTGTTTTAAAGACCCATTTACATCCAATGGCTTTTACACCATCAGGAAACGGTACAAGATCCCCAACTTCGTTTCTTTTCATGGAATTCATCTCATCCTTCATAGCATCATACCATAATGTTGATTCATTGCAGCTCATGGCTTGTGAAAATGACTCGGGATCATTTTCATCTCCAACGTTATAGTCAAATTCTTGTAAATACACAAAATAATAACTAGAAATTGCTGATTTTCTTTCTCTAGCAGATCTTCTTAATGTTGAACCAACATTTTCTTATGGATCGTGTTGTTCAACTGGTTGTTCAATAATTTTTGGACTTTCTCGAACAACTTGATCTACTAGAGTGTTTTCAGCATGTTGTGGAACTTCATTGATTGGTTGTTCAACACCCAGTTGAGCTTGAGGGGTGTTATATATGATAACCAATCTCTCACTTGAAGTGGATGGTTGATCTACGAGTATTGAATCCCGAGATAGATCACTCCCACTAATTGAGTCATTCTCAAGAAATTTTGCATTTCTTGATTCCACAATTCTAGTGTTGGTAGATGGACAATAGATCTGTAACATTTGGACTTTTCGGCATATCCAATGAAACACCCACTAATAGTTCTTGGGTCCAAATTCTTCTCTTGTGGGTTATAAATTCTCACTTCAGACGGGCATCCCAATACGCGTATATGTCGCAAACTCGGTTTCCAACCTTTGAATAACTCAAAAGGTGTTTTTGGGATAGCCTTGGTTGGAACTTGGTTTAATATATACACAGCCGTCTTGAGAGCTTCAACCCATAAAGACTTAGGTAGCTTAGAGCTACTAAGCATACTTCGCACCATATCTATCAAAGTTCAATTTCTCCTTTCCGCAACACCATTTTGATCAGGAGAGCCTGACATGGTGTATTGGGCAACTATACCGTTATCTTGAGAAACTTCGCAAATGGACCAGGTGCTTATCCATCCTCAGTGTATCTACCATAATATGCACCACCTATATCAGTTCTTACAATCTTTATTTGCTTATCGCATTGTTTCTCTACTTCAGCCATGAAAACCTTAAAGGCTTCTAATGTTTCACTTTTATGATGAAGCATATAGAAATACATAAACCGTGAGTAATCATCTATGAAAGTGATGAAGTATTTTTGACCTTGCACATCCATATTTGGGCAACATATATCAGAATGGATGGTTTCCAATATGGTCGAACTCCTCTTGGCACCTTTCTTTGACTTGTTAGTCTGTTTGCCCTTAATGTAGTCTACACAAGTATCAAAGTCAGTAAAATCTAAGGTATTGAGTACCCCGCCATTTACTAATCTTTTAATCTTTTCAATGGAGATATGTCCTAATCTTCGGTGCCACAAAATAGAGGAATCTTCATTTATAACACAATGTTTAGTACCAGTTTGAATGTGCATAACATTATGAGTGGCATTATTCCGTAAATCAATAGAGTAAAGACCATCACTTAAAACACAATTTCCAACAATTTCATATTTATAAAATAAACTGAATCCAACATTTAAAAAATTAAAACATTACCCTAAGGGTGCAAGTCTTTCTTTTTTCAAGCCAGCCCTTATACTTGACATAGTCCTTCTTCACGTGTTCTTTCTTTTTTCAGAAGTGTTGAGTGGATCGAAAGATCGATATTTACCAAGAGGGGGGGTGAATTGGAAATTTAAAGGATTGTAGTGGACATTGGCAAATTAAAAATGATGAACAAGGAATTTAGAGTGGTTCAAGTTCCAAATGAACTCTACATCCACTACCTTAGTCTCACTAAGGATTTGCAACAATTTCACTAAATTGATCTTCCCCTTTTCTAGGACAAGGAGGCAACCCTTTACAATATCGGTTGATTTTTCTACCCAAAAATCAACCCAACCCTCACACAAGAGAACAAAGGAATTTGTAGGCTAATTAGATATCTCTCAATACAAATGATAGCCCCGATACAAGCACTCAACCCAATTTTACAAAATATGAATGAAGAACACAAATTGGGATTTTACACAAATTTGGGATTTTTGCTCAAATGCTTGAATTTGATGTTTGGATGTTTGCTTGAAGTTCAATAGTTATTGCTGATGCTTTTGGATGTCCCTTTTATACCTTCTCATTGATTTCTAGCCGTTTGGGTGGTTGGGAACATAAATGGAGCCGTTGGAACCCTCTCTTGCCACCATTAATGTTGTCTGCACCAACCCGTTTCGGAACACGGGAAACCTGTTTCGGAACGGACTAAAATAGAAAGAGCCGTTGGGTGCATTTAAGAGCCCGTTTCGAAATGCCTTAGGGCCGTTTCGGAACGGTTTTGCCACTGTAAAAGGGTCGTTTCGGAACGGTCCTAGCCCGTTTCGAAACGCCTTAACGGTTTTCAGAAATTCAGTTAAAACATACAACGGTTATATTTTCAAACTAAAAACTAGCCCCTGTTTCGGAACGGTAGTGATCCGTTTCGAAACGGAATGGCTACTGTCAAAGGGTCGTTTCGGAACGGGCTTGATCCGTTTCGAAACACCCCTTATATATTTGAAAATATGAAATATTTGAAATAATTTTAATTCTTTTTAAAGCTAACATGAAGAACAGTTTCGAAACGAGTTGTGCCGTTTCGAAACGCTTTAAAGTGTTTCGATACACGTTTCGGAACGGTGGTCGACAGTGGTGAAAGTGTTTCGAAACGCCTTAGGGCCGTTTCGAAACGGGTACTTGAAAAACACTGCTTTGGCTTGAAACACTTAGAAAAATTATTTGAAAGTGTATGTTTTTAACTTAGGCATAATACTAA
Organism: Hibiscus tridactylites; assembly: GCA_958450335.1. NCBI lineage: Eukaryota > Viridiplantae > Streptophyta > Magnoliopsida > Malvales > Malvaceae > Hibiscus > Hibiscus tridactylites. The sequence continues at coordinate 81,221,484 of OY288265.1, read as the reverse complement.
AATTATATGGGGATATTTTAAGGACTTAAAATTCGTTTTGACTTTTTCGATTTAGTCCTTAGGTTTTTAGTTATATCAAAATTAAAATATTTGTTTCACAATCTCCCCCTTTTTGATATAACAAAACCAAAGTTAGAATTTTTGGAATTTTGAAAGTTTTGAAAAATATTCTAACTCCCCTTTAATTTAAGATAGGTTTTTAACAAAAATTTTGATTTGAAGTTTAAGTTTAAAACCTTTTAAAATTTAAAAAACGAATTTTAGTGTTGTGGCTCTTAAATTTCTTCTCCCCCTTTTTGTTAGATCAAAAAGAACGACATAAGCTCATAGAGAAGATAAATGATTAGTACCAATAAGCAATAATAAGCAACCATATTATAAATTCATAATCAAAATATCCAAAACATAATTCAAAACATTAAGTTCAACATAATTCAAACAACAAAATCCCAAAATAAAATAGCCATAAGCATAGGTCCTAAAACATGAGAAAACATAAGATGCAATCTTAATCCTAAAAGCATAAATAATATGATATGATATGATATGATATGATATGATATGAAGTTCCTAGGCCTCATCATCATCATCCTCGTCATCATCATCATCGTCCTTGGCTTGAGAACGGTGAAACTTCGTCCATTGCCCATAGAGAGTGGAGAAGGAAAGATCCAAGTTGGAATGAGAAGTTTCAAGAAAAAGAAGGCGATCTTCGACATTCTTCAAATGATTGCCCATAGTTTCAAAGCCCGAAGCAATGCTAGAGTCCAAAGCATTCATTCGAGTGTCCAAAGCATTGAACCGCTCGGTGAGGAAAGTTGTGAGAGCTTCATTGTTTGCCATTTGAACTTGCGGTGGAGGAGCAACGGGAGCAGGATCCGCTTCTCTACAACTCTTTCCCAAAAACCATTCACATATTGGAACCCGGACTTTCGAAGGGATGATTCACCAATCTTGGTCTTGCGAGGGATCGGAGAGTCATAGGTACAATCAATTTCAAGATGATGAAATAGGGCGCTCAAGACAATGCCATAAGTAAAGGACGTCAACTCATTTGTGTCAATAAGCTTGATATTATTGACTATCTCGGCAAAGATGATCTTAGGCACATTTGGGCGCTCACCCCTACGGAAACACTCTAACCAAAAATGATCTCTTTGACGGATATGAGAATATTTACCGCCGGAAGGGCGAATAAACCAAGAGACCATCAAGTGAAGAACACGATCATGCACATCCAAATGAAGTGCTTTACCGGTGAAAGTGCCAAAGTGACGTTCATCCTCAAGACCCATATTCTTAAGTTTAAGAGCAGACTCTAAAAGTTTAACATTTATGACAACCTTTTTGCCTAGTAAGGATGACTCAATCCCTATGATCTCGGTTTTGGACTCATCATAAAGAAAGTGAGCATTAGAGTAAAAGATGAGTACCATATTTTTGTAGCAAACATCCGGAAGGCTCAAGAAATCCATGAGATTCCATTCATCCAAACGAGGAAGATAACGAAAAAGGAATCGCTCGGAATTAAGGAACTCAAGATCAATAACACGTTCCTTACGAACCGCGAAATCCTTGACATAAGCAAAGCGAGCACGTGCCTCCGAAGTTTTGAAGGATTTCTGAAAAAGCAAAGTGAGATTTGGACGAATGCTCGATTCACCGGATTGAACGGCCTTGCGCTTTTTGTTCGATTGATCCGCCATCTAAAAACATTAAGCAAGTGTTTTAAAATTGAGTGTATGCATTGATAATTAAAATCAATCCAATAAGAAATCCCACTTAGGTTTTTGAAAACAAAATTAAAATAAAAACAGTTTTAAAAAAAATACGATTAAAAAATTTTATATTCGAATCAAAAATTTTGGGATTTAAAAAAATTTTCACAAGATTTTGAAAACCCACAACAAAAACATATAATTTATACAAAAATAAAATTTTCTAACCTAAGATTCGAACATGAATTGAAAGAAAAGAAAAAAATTGAAAAATTACCTTAGTTTGGGATTTTGGATGATTTTGAAGAAATCCTTGCACAAGATTGATGAAACTTGCTTAGACTTGAGTTGAAGATTAAAACCCCTCACAATTTTGTGAAAATCAAGGAGTTTTAAAGGGTATTTATAGAGAGGGAGGCGGTTTAGGGTTTTAGAGTTTGATATAAAGTGAGTTTGTATCATTAAAAGCCCTAATTTAAAGCAGTCCGCGATGCCGTTTCGGAACGGTCAAGACCGTTTCGGAACGGGCGGCTAGGGTTTTGACCATTTTAAAACCATAAACAGAACGTTTCGATACGCTGTTGACCGTATCGAAACTCCCTTTGACCCGTATCGGAACGCGTTCCGATACACCCCTTGGCAGAATCAAAAACGTTTCAGAACGCTTTTGAGGCGTTTCGAAACGCCCTTCTCTCAGAGCTGGATTTAAGGTATCTGTATCGAAACAGGTTCACCCGTTTCGATACACCTGGGCCTGGAAGTGCAGATGAGGCTCTAAAAATGCAGAAAAATGATCTTTTAAGAGGCCTAACATGCATAAATGTCATGAATGAGCAGGCAAAACATATTTAGGCATAAACATACTCCCCCTAACTATAGGCATGGAAGAAATTAGGAGATTAGACACATTAACATGGCATTTCACAAAATCAAGCATATTTAAGCACAAAAGAGGTCCTAAAAGGTCAAGATAGGCTAGCTAGACCTAACTCTCTCCTAAGGGACCAAAAACGCTCTTTGTCTAAGGGTTTTGTAAAAATGTCCGCTAATTGATTCAAGGTGTCTACATACTCTATAACCACATCTTCCTTAAGGACATGATCTCTAATGAAATGATGCCTTATTTCTATATGTTTGGTTCTAGAGTGTTGGATGGGATTTTTAGTTAAGCATATTGCACTAGTGTTGTCACATTTTAGGGGTATGGTTCCAACTTTTATTCCATAATCTAAGAGTTGTTGCTTCATCCAAAGGACTTGAGCACAACAACTCCCTAAGGATATGTACTCGGCTTCGGTGGTAGATAAGGCTACACTATTTTGTTTCTTAGAGAACCAAGATATGAGCATACTACCTAAGAATTGGCAAGTTCCCGAAGTACTTTTCCTATCAATTTTGCAACCCCTGTAATCCGCATCCGAGTAAGCATGTAGGTTGAAGGTAGAGTCTCTAGGATACCAAAGGCCTAAGCAAGGAGTGTCTCTAAGGTATCTAAAGATTCTCTTAACGGCTATAAGGTGAGACTCTCTAGGACTAGCTTGAAACCTAGCACACAAGCAAACACTAAACAAGATATCCGGTCTACTTGCGGTAAGGTAAAGCAAAGATCCAATCATAGAACGATAAAGCTTAGAGTCAACACACTTACCTCCTTCATCTTTGTCAAGCTTTGTAGATGAGCTCATAGGAGTGGCTTGAGGCTTTGCATTCTCCAAGCCAAACTTCTTGAGCATATCCTTTATGTATTTTGCTTGGTTGATGAAGGTGCCATCCTTCTTTTGCTTGATTTGAAGTCCCAAAAAGAATGAGAGCTCCCCCATCATGCTCATCTCAAATTCACCTTGCATTAACTTAGCAAACTCTTGACAATGACATTCATTAGTAGAACCAAAAATAATATCATCAACATAAATTTGAGCTACTAAGATGTCATTTTTGTACATTTTTATGAAAAGTGTAGTGTCCACCTTACCTTTTTCAAATCCTTTTTTAATCAAAAAATTTGAAAGCCTTTCATACCAAGCTCTAGGAGCTTGTTTTAAACCATAAAGGGCTTTGGTAAGTTTAAAATCATGATTTGGAAATTTTGAATCTTCAAAACCCGGTGGTTGTTCCACATACACTTCTTCTTTTATAAAATCATTTAAAAATGCACTTTTAACATCCATTTGAAAAAGCTTGAAATTATGATAACATGCATATGCAAGCAACATCCTAATGGCTTCCATTCTAGCTACGGGTGCATAGGTTTCATCAAAATCTATTCCCTCTTCTTGAGTGTAACCTTGTGCTACAAGTCTAGCTTTATTTCTCACAATGTTACCACTCTCATCTAGTTTGTTCCTAAAGACCCATTTAGTTCCTATTGTAGATTGATTACTAGGCCTATCAACTAATGTCCATACATTACTTCTCTCAAATTGATTTAACTCTTCTTGCATAGCCATAATCCAAAAGTCATCTTTCAATGCTTCTTTTATGTTTTTAGGCTCTATGCATGAGATAAATGCAACATGATTCATTAATTTAAGAGAAGAACGAGTGGTTACCCCCTTGGATGGATCACCCAAGATTTCACCATCTTTGACATAGTTCAACTCCCTTGGGTAGCTCACTTCCTTTTCCTCAATAGCCAAGTCCTTCAAGGCTTCAAGAGGTGGATCTTGTGTGTCTTCTTCCTTTGGTTGAATCTCATCCTCCTTTGAAGTTTGACCTCCATCAAAGGCATTTATGATTCCTACATCATCATCATCACAAGAATCCTTCCTTGGAAGGAGGTTATCATCGAATACAACATGGATAGATTCTTCTACTACTAAAGTTCTTTTGTTAAATACTCGATAGGCTTTAGAGGTTAAAGATTAACCTATAAAAATGGCTTCATCACTTTTTGCATCAAATTTACCTAAGTTATCTTTTCCATTATTTAAAACAAAACACTTGCACCCAAAAGGGTGAAAATAGCTAATGTTAGGCTTTTTAGATTTTAAAATCTCATAAGGTGTTTTCTTTAAAATTGGCCTAATCATAACTCGATTTACAATATAACAAGCGGTGTTTGTGGCTTCCGCCCAAAAATATTTAGGTAAATTATTTTCACAAAGCATAGTTCTAGCCATTTCTTGTAAAGTTCTATTTTTCCTCTCAACTACCCCATTTTGTTGAGGAGTTCGAGGAGCCGAAAAATTATGGCTAATACCATTTTCATTCAAAAATTCTTCAAACCCTAAATTTTGAAACTCGGTTCCATGATCACTTCTAATGTGTGAAATTCTAAGTTCAAGATCATTTTGGGTCAATTTTGAAAATGTGATGAATTTTTCCAAAGCCTCATCTTTAGTACTTAAAAAGAGAACCCAAGTGAATCTAGAAAATCATCAACTAACACAAATGCATAAGATTTACCACCCAAGCTCATAGTCTTAATTGGCCCAAACAAATCCATATGAATTAATTGTAAGCATCTACTAGTAGAAACATCATTAATGGATTTAAAGGAAGACTTATGTTGTTTACCCTTAGAGCATGCATCACAAATTTTGTCATTTGAAAATTTAATTTTGGGCAAACCTCTAACTAGATTTAGAGAGACTAATTTTTCCAAAACACTAATGCTAGCATATCCTAGCTTCCTATGCCACAACCATGCATCATTTTCATTTTGAGCAACTAAACATGCATGAGATGTATGAATGTCATCTAAATGCACCATGTATATGTTTCCTATGCGATGACCTATGAGCATAATACTATTAAATTTAATGTCTACAATTTTGCATCCATTTTTATCAAAAAGAACATTAAATCCCTTATCACATAATTGACTTATGCTCAATAAATTATGTTTAAGACCATCGACATATAAGACATTTTCAATGAGAATGGTAGAGTGATTACCTATGGAGCCAATACCTTTAATGTGGCCTTTGGAGTTGTCACCAATAGTTACTACTCCTCCACTTTTTGGCTTTAAATCCATGAATCGACTCTTGTCTCCGGTCATGTGTCTCGAGCATCCACTATCAAGGTACCATGAGTTTTGACTTTGTGCTTTGGCCTTGAAGCAATGCTCCCCCTACAAACAAAGATATTAAGCTTTGGTTTTTGGTACCCAAATCATTTTGGGTCCATGAGTGTTAGCTCCCAAAACCTTGGTTCCTTTAGGAATCCAAGATGACATAGCAATAATATTATTAGATTTTACAAGTTCCTTAGGAACCCATACACTTCTAATTCTTTTAGCTCTACTATGTCTAGGGTAGCTACCTTGTTTGTAGTAATTAGTCCTTTTCTTAGGTTGGTGTGTTCTAGAGGATTCTCCTACTTCATGTTTGACACTACCAATATTTTTTAAGGACTTTTTGAGCTCATTTAGCTCACCTAACACCTTTTGGTGTTCACTATTGCATTGAGACAAAAGATTATTAAGATCAACATTTTCATCTTGAAAGAATTTAAGTTCATCTTTTAATCCTAAAATCTTTTTCTCAAATTTAGAATTAGTTTGAGTGAGTGAGTCATTTTTCTCATTTAGCTCTAAAATGATTTTCTTGTTTTTAATGACCGACTCTTTAAACTTCTCAACTAATTCATCATATATCTCTTGCAACTCATCATATGCATCATTTAATTCTTCATATGAAAAATCTAAAGTAGATGAGTTAGAGGTTACCAAGGAGGAATCTTCCTCAAGTGCCATGAGACAAAGGTTAGCCACTTCTTGTTCGTCATCCTCCGATGACTCCTCATCACTCCAAGTAGCAAGCTTGGCTTTGAGTTTCTTCTTCTTCTCAAAGCTCTTCTTCTTGAGTTGAGGGCACTCCGAACGGATGTGGCCGGGTTGTTTGCACTCATAGCAAATGATGGGATCCTTCCCTTCTTCTTTGTTCTTGCTCTTGAAGTCCATTTTTCTTTGGATTTTTCTACCCCGGTTGGACCTCATGAATCGTGAGAACCGTTTGGCTATCATAGCCAATTCTTCAAGTTCGTCCTCATCACTAGATGAGCTCTCATCAAGTTGTGAAGCTTTAGCCTTGAGAGCTATTCCCATCTTTTTCTTCTTTTCAACCTCGAGCTTCTCTACTCTTTTCTCTTCCTTCTTTTTCTCATCTTCCCTTCCTTGCTTCATGATCTCATGAGTAAGAAGAGAACCTACAAGCTCATCAAGCTTTAATGTCTTCAAGTTCTTTGCTTCGATGATAGCGGTTCTCTTGCCATCCCAAGCTTCGGGAAGTGAATAGAGTAGCTTCTGGACAAGCTTGTCTTCCGGTATGATCTCTCCATATCCCTTTAGACCGTTGACGATTATGGAGAATCGATCAAACATCTTCGACACCGTCTCATCGGGCTCCATCTTGAAGTTTTCATAACTAAGATTGAGAAGTCCAATCTTAGTTTCTTTGACATCATTGGTGCCTTCATAAGTAGTCTCAAGAGTGTCCCACACTTCCTTGGCACTTTCAATGGATGAGACCTTTGAGTAGATGTCCGGACCGAAAGCAAAAAAAAAACATGTGGAGAGCTTTATCGTTGACTTGAATCTTCTTCCTCTCCTCTTCACTCATTTCGGCTTTCTTCTTCAACACCATCTTGCCTTCACCGTCTTGCTTCAATGGAATGTATGGCCCATCCTCAATGACATCCCATACAAGATAGTCATTTGACTTGATGAATAGCCTCATTTTGTTCTTCCAAAAGGAGTAGTTGTCACCATTGAAGAAAGGAGGCTTGGTGGTTGATTGTGACTCGTACATGCCGGAACCGGAGGTTGAAGCCATCTCTTGATAATTTGATGATCACACTCTTCCAAGGATCTCCTCTTGTGGTTGTTAATCCTCAAAGAGTTAAGCTCTGATACCAATTGTTGAGTGGATCGAAAGATCGATATTTACCAAGAGGGGGGTGAATTGGAAATTTAAAGGATTGTAGTGGAAATTGGCAAATTAAAAATGATGAACAAGGAATTTAGAGTGGTTCAAGTTCCAAATGAACTCTACATCCACTACCTTAGTCTCACTAAGGATTTGCAACAATTTCACTAAATTGATCTTCCCCTTTTCTAGGACAAGGAGGCAACCCTTTACAATATCGGTTGATTTTTCTACCCAAAAATCAACCCAACCCTCACACAAGAGAACAAAGGAATTTGTAGGCTAATTAGATATCTCTCAATACAAATGATAGCCCCGATACAAGCACTCAACCCAATTTTACAAAATATGAATGAAGAACACAAATTGGGATTTTACACAAATTTGGGATTTTTGCTCAAATGCTTGAATTTGATGTTTGGATGTTTGCTTGAAGTTCAATAGTTATTGCTGATGCTTTTGGATGTCCCTTTCATACCTTCTCATTGATTTCTAGCCGTTTGGGTGGTTGGGAACATAAATGGAGCCGTTGGAACCCTCTCTTGCCACCATTAATGTTGTCTGCACCAACCCGTTTCAGAACACGGGAAACCTGTTTCGGAACGGACTAAAATAGAAAGAGCCGTTGGGGTGCATTTAAGAGCCCGTTTCGAAACGCCTTAGGGCCGTTTCGGAACGGTTTTGCCACTGTAAAAGGGTCGTTTCGGAACGGTCCTAGCCCGTTTCGAAACGCCTTAACGGTTTTCAGAAATTCAGTTAAAACATACAACGGTTATATTTTCAAACTAAAAACTAGCCTCTGTTTCGGAACGGTAGTGATCCGTTTCGAAACGGAATGGCTACTGTCAAAGGGTCGTTTCGGAACGGGCTTGATCCGTTTCGAAACACCCCTTATATATTTGAAAATATGAAATATTTGAAATAATTTTAATTCTTTTTAAAGCTAACATGAAGAACAGTTTCGAAACGAGTTGTGCCGTTTCGAAACGCTTTAAAGTGTTTCGATACACGTTTCGGAACGGTGGTCGACAGTGGTGAAAGTGTTTCGAAACGCCTTAGGGCCGTTTCGAAACGGGTACTTGAAAAACACTGCTTTGGCTTGAAACACTTAGAAAAATTATTTGAAAGTGTATGTTTTTAACTTAGGCATAATACTAAAATTATATGGGGATATTTTAAGGACTTAAAATTCGTTTTGACTTTTTCGATTTAGTCCTTAGGTTTTTAGTTATATCAAAATTAAAATATTTGTTTCATAAGAAGAAACAGGTGAACTCTTTCTTTATGTCAGCTTGCGGTTGCATTTTAACTTTTCCCTTTTGCTTGATTTGGACTGACCTCTTTCCTCGAGTAACTGTCAATGCACTCTCTCCCATCTCCAATATGAGCCCACCCTCCTCTTGATCACACATGGTCAAAAGTTCATTTATGGACCATTTATCTTTATGTGTGTTATAAGAGATCTTAAATGGCCCACATTGAGGAGGAAGAGTGTTCAATATATAGTGCACCAGGAAAGATTTAGACATTTCAACCTCTAGTGCCTTAAGTCGAGCTGCTAAATCTCGCATCTTATTGATGTGATCACGCACACATTTCACTGTAGTGAGCTTCAATGATGTGAACTTCATAACCAGGGTGCTGGCTAATGACTTTTGAGAAATTTGAAATTGTTTCTCTATAGTCGTTAATAGCTCTTTGACATTCTCATGCTGCTCAATCGAGCCACGAACATCAGCAGGAACCTTGCTCTTAATGAACATAATACTTAAGCGGTTGGATTGCTCCTACTTTTCATATAGAGCAAGATTAGCCTAATTGTTGGTGTCAGTGATATGTGGCTCAGATTTCTTTATGGCATAATCAGTATCCACACACCCCAATTGAAGAAGAATACCCTCCTTCCAGAACTTAAAATTCTCACCGGTTAATTCAAGGATATCTATTCTATTATCAGACATATTCACAGATTGTAATGCTGCAAAATAAATTGACATACATGCTTAATATAAATTTGGGGCAAACATAAGTGATAATTTACCAATGCAAATTATGTAAATAATGAATCCAGTGACATAAAAATTACACGTGGGCTAAATTTTTAATTTGATTAGATTCATTTTATGATATAATTATTTTCTATCCCTTATATAAAAATTATTAAATTTATTTTTATATCTCATGTGGGTAATTATAAAAATTCATCTAATAATTTTTACCTTAATAAGTTATGTAATAGGATTTAATAACTAAGCTTTATGTATGTGATTTTTAACCTTCGTAATTTTATTTTACTAAAGATGTTGTGCTAGTCTTTAACTAAATAAAATTATGAAAATCACTTAGCTAGATATTAACCTTAAACTTTATTCAAAATTATTGCTGCAATATTTTATGTCTAGTCTTTATGAGATCCTTACTGTAATTTTATTTAATTAAAGTTGTTGTGGTTAATTCTCTAATTAAATAAATCATTCGGATCCCTAAACATATATTTTATAGTTTTATTGCTAAATACTTTATGCAATAAGTCTAAAAATTTATGTACTTAACTTTATGTATATAACTAATTACTGGATAAGTTATATATCATCTCTTAATTTAGGTACATACACTAATTATTTTTAAAATTTATTTAATAAAATTAATAATAAATTTTAGAAATTAATTTTATAAAATCTTACAATTTTAAACAAAATTTACAATACAATTTTTCTCAAAATTTATGACTTTAAAGATAAACATGGCATTTTAATCTTGAGAAACATACAAACTCTATAACGACAAGACAGAGATTTAACCATGCTCTGATACCAAATGTAAGCATAAATCGAGTAAAAACGCAGCGAAAAGATCGAAAATATATATACCTCCAGCCATTGTCAAAAACCTATGCCAAAAATGAGATGCGTTGCACCACCGTCAAGCACGTCGAACCACCGTCGAATGTAACGAATTCGACTACACGAAACTAAAATGCCAAAGATCTTTTAAGCACTCAAAAACTCACTTAGATGGAATATGTGATTCTTGTGTTTGATGCTTTGGGACCTTAAGCTAATAGGGTATTTATAGTGTTGGTTCACCATTAAAACCATCTTAAATAACATTAATGCCCCTTAAACTTCTTAATGGAAGTGCGGCAAAACTATGGTTAATCCCCACGAACCACCTTTAAGCTCAAACGTGAGAGCAATTGAGCGGTGGATTGAGAACGTGAGAATAACCCACGTACCACACTCAATTCTAATATCTCAGGGTTGGATTAGCGTCGTCTCGACTAATAAATATGGCTCTTATTTGTTATCTTTTGATATTCTATACTTTGAATTTTTCGGATTAGATTTGGATACATGTTTGCGTTTGTGGATAGTTTTCTCACGATGCTCGGCTCTGACTTGCTGTTATCGGTGGCCTTTCAATACTTTGATCCCTTTTTGTAGTTCGTTTGCCGATGTAGTCAGATTTTTTAGAATCTTTTGATCGAATATCTTGATTAGGTTTTTTAACTTTTTCCTTGTATGTTCCTTATATGATCTCAAATAACTAGTTTAATGTATTAATGATTATAAAAAAATATTTAAATTATATGTATAATTTACGATTATAAAAATATAACCGTCATTTATAACCTTGAATATTTTTTTCAATAAAATTAGATGCGTTCATTAAAAAAATGTTAATGCAGTTTGAAAGGTAATGATGCGAAGAGCCACTTTGGAAAATGAGTAGAATGTTTCTTGGTGGGGAAGTTTCCCTCTTATTTATGTTCTCATATTTACCTTTCTTAAAAAGAAAAAAATTGGATGGGTTTTTTTATATATAATAGAAGAGATATCAATAAAGACTTTTGGTAAATAATGCACTAACTATTACAATCGTTATATAATAGGACTAAAATTTCATCCGGAAGAGAAAATAACCGAACATCAAAGTTGTCTTTAAAGAACAATTTAACCTTGCATATCTTGAGCGATTACAATAGTTTATATTTCATTTGAGGATTTAGATTTGTACCTAAATTTTCAAATAGTGATTTTTAATTATTTTATTTTATAAATAAATTATTTTTATATATATTTTAACAAAAATATATATTTTGGGATGGTAAAATTACCTGATTCGCTGTGTCTCAACTTGACCTGATCGAATCTTTTTTTTTTAAATTTCAAAAATTGAGGCGGGGCGAATTTTAGAAGCATTAAGTCGGGGAGGGACATGTTCGGGTATAAGATAGAAATTCTCCACCTCACCCTATCCTAGTATATTTTTATTTGCATATCTATATTTTCTTATCATATTAATGAAAATATCACTGTATATAAACATTTTTAGGGGTTTTACGCTACTTTTTTTATTTTTTTAGTTTGTGCTTTCGTAAATTTTTGTTAGATGTTGTTTAAGTTTTAACATATTCGATTCTAACGGTCAACGGTTCAAATTTGTTCTTTTAAATATGTATTTTTTTCATGTGGGTAATTTAATTGGTTTTATTTTATTTTTGTATATATATATATAGGGTAATTGTTCTATACACAAGCGTTTGCGGAAATTTTTTTACACAAGCGTCTTAATTTTAGGGGTTAGAGACTCCGTTTAGGGTTTAAAATTTAGGGGTATAAGTGTAGTAGTTTTGAATTTAGGGATTGTTGATAAAATTTTGGGTTTAGGGTTAACATTTTGGGTTTATAGGTTAAAACCTAAATCCCTACACATATTACCCTAAAACTAAACCCTAACCCTAAACCCTAAATTATAACCCTAAATTCTAAATTCTAAACATGAACCATAAATTCTAAACATTTACATTAAAACCCCTAAACTCTAAACCCTAAGCCCTAACCCTAAACCCTATAATTGAGGCGCTTGTGGAAATAAAAAATTTCCACCGCCAGTGTATAGGATATTAATCTATATATATATATATATATAGGTTTAAAGTCTCTTGAAACTTATATTTTGTGATTGTGATGGTGATTTGTCGAATCTAACATTTATATTTTAAATTTTTGAGTCGGGTCGAGTTTATAAGTTGATAGATCAAGTTGAGGGACCGGTAAATTAATATTTATATTTGAGGTGAGACGAGTTTAAAAATCTATAGACCGGGGCGGCCCAAAACCCGTTGACATTCCTATAATTTATATACTTGTTGTTTTGACCTAATGAAATTAAATATTTATTTGTGGTATAAGCTTATTCAAAAGTATATACGAACCTTTAAGCCCGAATTGTTGATTAAAGAATTTGCATTGTGGAAGTATGACCTTTATCTGTTTCTACTGAAAGTGAAGAGAAGCAGATTCAGAAACAATGAACAACACTACAGTAAAAAGGATTTATTAGTCTGATCAATCCATGTATTCTATTCTTTCTTTTATTACCAAATGTGTATACAGTGTTTTAAGAACCCATTCATTGGATGGGTTTCTACTTCCTATAAGATACAAATAAGATAGAAAAAATAATAAAAAGAACCTGAATTACAGTCTAAAAGGATAAACAGAGATGATGATGTACAGAAAGTTGCAATACATATCAGAGTATACACTGGGAGGTGCTAACTTTTACCTAAAGGTCATCCACTCCGAACAAAAAAATAATCAAATATGAAACCATTCATTCTGATTTCTGAGAGAAATTATGCCAATTGCTGTGCTCTCTTCACGTATATTGAGCTTTGAGTTTGCGCAAGAATTCTAATGCTTCCGTGTATGAAGGATCGGACCGGCTGAGCGGTTTGCATGAATTTATATGATCGGTCGACTCTAATACCTATTTCACAGTCAAAAGAAGAATAAATTTGGGGGGCCAAAACCATTTAACCAGTCATCATGTTGCCTGCTTGTTCACCAAATCCAAAATTTTATCATTCGAGAAAATAGTAGAATCAATATCGAAAGATAAACACTTACAACAAGTTCACCAAATCCAGGATAGGCTGATTCAATTGGCACAATTTCCATACGGAATGCCCATCCTCCATAACCTTCAACTATTGGAGTGACCTTCGTCTGAAAGATAGCAAGTTGGAAGCTCATATCACGCTTGCAATGTGAATAGACTAAAATGAAATGCAAATACGCAAACTGATGCAGGATTCTGGGGAAACGAATAGATGCATTTCTATTACCTCACAGAAACTAAGGACTTGAAGCATCTGTTTCTTATGAAGACGACGAAGAAAGTCATTAAGTTGCACAAGTCGTGGAGAACCACTTCTCAATTCCCCTATCTATGAAAGAAAAGCAGTGAAAAAGGTCCCACATCAGATTCTGGATTGAAACTATTGTACAAGTCCAAAATTTCAGAATTACAGTTATGTATTGATTTAAAAAGTTCATAATTGATCATATACTAACAGTTGGAGCAGGACGTAACACAAGGCCCATTCGCCAAGGCATATCAGCAAGCTTGCTGCCAAAATGCGGGCAGCTATAGAACACCTGAAATTACATGAAACGCCGAGATTATTGAACTTGCCACTACAAGTAGTTCAAATTCATTAACAGCATACGTCAAGGTTCCTTTTCCTAAACTGGGGTATTTTGAATGAAATAAAGGAATTAGCAAATATCTAATATGTAAGCACTTACAACTCCAACAGTGTTGTTCACAAGGTTGTCCATATTTTCCGTCTTTGCTTTATATAGCATCTGCTTGACCACCAAACCTCCCAGACTACATATAAGACAAAGTCACGCATTGAAACAATTAAAAACCATCTTAGTCACACAAAAGAGTATTGAGCTAAAAGAAACCAACTTGAAACTTTTATTTTCCAACACAAAGGTTAACTTTAACCATTCTGTAACAGATAATAATCAAGTCAAAATAGCTCTTGCACCAGAACCCTCAAGCCGAAAAAGAAAAAGGAAAGAGGTTAACCTGTGGGTCACAAACACAACAGGCCGACTCCCAATGCCTGCAGCAACAAGCTTCTTTAATAACATGGAACTAACTTCCTGGGGGTCAAAATGAGAAGCTCATGAATAATGTTGGCAGAAAAAAAACAAATGATAGCCAAAAGTTTGAAGATTTCCGTCACACCAACATATATCTAAGAAATATGGAAGCATACAACTTCATAAACCGAGTTACAAGTTATGTGTCCAATGTTGCATGGGTTTAAAGAGAACTCGTTATTCAATCTAAACATGCATCAAAGTATTTCATAAATAAATAATGAGAGAACTTAAATAACTGAAGCATAATAAAAAATGACAAACTGATAAACCGAAAGCAGCAAACCTGAAGAGGCAGGGAAGCTCCAGACCACTGTGTTAGGTTTGTCTGTATAGCAAATACAGATTTTGCATTATGAGAGACAGTCAATGAAGACCTCAAAATGACAAGTGAACCGCTTGCAAAAAAACCTAGTAATTCAAATTTCTTGAAGCTACCAACAAACTAAAACAAACCTTGTACTTCAGGGAAAACAAGCGAGCATGAGGAAAATCAGCCGAAAGCCATTCACCTGGCCAAAAGGTCCCAAGCTTCCCTGCTTCTTCATCAATTTTCTCTACCAAGCCAGACTTAGTGGAGTATTTGTCCTCAGATATACGCCAAGTTTTATAAGGTCCACCACGTAACCCATGTACAAAGACAATATCCATTTGAGGGATTTCAGAATCAGAATAATTATTAGACACATTAGAAGAATCAGCAACATCTGAAACTTGGGTTACACTTGTACTATCACTGCTTGTGGAATCAGCCTCATTCGAATTAGACTTATCTTTCTGAACAGAGGATTGACCTTTTCCAGGACACTTCCAATGGGGAAGTTCAGGGTTTATTAAGAATATCATATCATTATAACTTGGGCAGTTGCTTGTACCATCTCTGCTACCATTTTCAGGACCACTATTTACCGAGTCAATACCATTTTGCTGATTGCAAAATACATTTAACAGAATTGCCCTTGCATAACTTCGTATCTTAAGGTCATTGATGCTTGATATCTTCCCATCAGCACAATCCTCGAGCCACTTACACCATGTTTCATCGGTTGCAATGACTTTCTGGACTTTTGGAAGGAGTGAAAGAATGGTTAAAAGTCTAGCTGCATGCCTCCGAATGTGAGCAGTAGGTGGAACTCGGACACTAGATGGATTGTTTGTATTTGAAGGTGATGACTCACTATCGTTACTTGAAACCCTTTCTTTCGCCTCAGGCGCTCTAGAAGCAGCATAAGCCTCTATTGCAGACAGTTTCTCATAATCATCACGTAACAAATAGCGTCTTAGCAAACATAAGACCCCCATATCCGTAATTTTATCCTGCAATAAAGAATCTTCAGCACAAATTTCAGTCAGTGCTTTGATCCCCTTGAGGGTTGCCAGCGCAGAATCTGCGACATCAAATTTTGGAGGATTATCTTTCTTTAGATTTTTATATGGTCCAGCGAAAGGTTCAAGAGAAAGAAGATCTGCAAGGGGGAAGGTATCAACAGAACCAGTCAACAGATTTCCAGCCAGATTAACGACTGAAACTGCTAGTTGATTAGCAGTCTGTCCAGCTGAAAGAATGTTAGACTGATCAATCTGAGTCTGCAAATTTCAACAGATCCTGAGTAAGTGAAGTTGAAAATGCTAAATTATATTCTTATCTTCCAAAACACATACATGCTGAGGTTAAATTTACTTATAAAAATGAAAGCAATGAAAAACAAAAGGTACACATTCTAACCTTCACTTTGTCGGTGCCTTCTTTAACAGGTGATGCCTTGCAGGAAGCCAGGATATCATTTAGCAGAAGTGCTAACCATCCTTGAGAAATTGGAACAGAAGATGGACCGTGGTCTTCGAGAATGCATGAAAGAATTCTTATGGCAGAGGATCGAACTCCATTGGAGGAAGATTTTCCAGAAACCCAAGAAAGCAGAATACTAGACCACTTTTGACTTTCTTCAATAGATAAATGCCAATCCTCAGTTGAGAGCAATTCCAAAGATTTTGCCAGAGCTTCTTGGACCTGCTGATGCTTTGCAGTTCTCTTTGCGGTGACTCTCATCAGCTCTAGACCCTTTTCCATTACAGTCCTCCGTGCTTCCGGGCTCCTCTCAACAGCAACTATAAAAGCTGATAAAGCCATTTCAGATAAGGAAATGTCATCATTTTTACTTGCATGTGAAGCAGTAGAAAGAAGACTGGATGCCCAATCAGAGACGGAATCGTTTAAGGGAAGATTATGATCTTCCAATAACAACCGAGCTACCAAGCTACCATGCCATTTCACAGATCTCTCAGGTGCTAGTAAAGCACTCATGACAGCCTCTCCATCTCGATCCAATTCTTCAATATGAGACCTATTGGTCTCTGATGCCATTGCCCAGTTGGCTAATGCCCACGCAGCAAAAGGTACAGCAACATGCTGGGTATGCAAATCATCCCAAAGACCAGGAACAACAGCAGCTGACAAATTGGCTTGTTCCACTGAACTATCATGCTTATTCAACAATTCAATTGTTTTCGGAGCATCCCTCTCCAATGCCGAAGGGGTATCATTTGAGTGAACTAACGTCATATGCTTGGTTGTTCTCGACAACCCTAAAGCAGTCGTACCTTCAAGAATTTTTATCCCAATCCCTTTCATCCCTCTTCCACCACCATCATCATCATCTTTGTCTCCCTCGTCTAAATGCATATCGCCTTCTTCAATAACTTGAACAGCTGCTGCAATATCTCTCATCTCAGCATTCCCCGGCAGCCAAGGCTTGAAAGATTCCTTTTCTACACTACTACAATTGGATGTAACAATATCCATTATAGCAGCCACGAGCATACTTCTACCTTTCAAAGAATATGAAATATCGAATGAACTAGGACCCGAATGCTGCTCCCACACAAAAGCTATTTATCAATGGTAAAACAAAAGGCTTAGAAGCACCAACAAGATTCGGGTGCAAAAAAAAAGTTGCATTTTCATAACCAGTGGATAATCAAAAGAAATAAAAACGTACCCTTTTGGATTTATTTTGAGGTTGACATGAAAAAATGAACCTCAACAGATAGGAAACAGCGCCTGGCCTTCCAAGCACGTCCCTGCTGACGTCGGGATCCGCAATTAGGTAAGCCAACGCCCTTGCAGCCTCGGCCTGAGTGCCACAAACATCAGCCTTTCCAACTGCTACCGTCTCCAGCAGCCAATCAACTACCGCGCCACCATTTGCGCTCACAATCGCCGCCCTGCGGCTTGAATTGGCAGCGGCAATGTCCGCAAGCAACGACGCCACACGTAGCTCGAACCCTGCCCGAACTTCGTGGTTCGCGGAGGACATCACCGACCTCAACGATTGCCACAACACAGAGGCGGCAACACTGGTTTGTTTCGCTTGGTGGACAATCCTCCTGAAGGACTCATTCGATTTTTTAATAGTATGCTCGATTGAGTCATAAAGATGGCTTCTTCTAGGGCTAGGGTTATTACCGTCGGAGGCTTCCTTCCCTTTATTGACAGATAAAACAGCGACGATGGCGGAGAGGATAGTGGCGGAGAGGGCCAAAACGGAATTTCGAGGAAGAGAAACGGTTCTGGAAGGGACGGTTGAAAGATGAGTTAGAAAATTTTGCGGCGGCGGCGATTGGGAAGGTTCGGGGAGCCGACTTTTTAAATTATTAGGGGATTCGACGGGGTTTGAAGAGGAGGAGGAGGAGGAAAACCGTCGCGTATAATGAAGATAGAAACGCCGACGAGATCTTAAACAGTGACGAAGCATAATTTAATCGGAAAAAGTAAAAGGGAAAAAGATTGGGAAATTCCGTTGAAGGCGTTTAAGAGGATGGCGGGAGGAAAATAGGAGTTCATATATAGATGGTAAGAACGATCTATAAAAATGGAATTTTCTAGCCGCATATGCGGACCTTTTTCTTCTTTGCAATAAAGGGTCTTAGAATTTTAATTGTTTTCAAATTAGTTTCGGGGCTGCTAACTATTTTGATCATTAAACTATACGAAATTGATAAAAATATTTCTTTCATTTTTCTTTGCAATAAAGGGTCTATGAATCAAGCCACTATCGTTAACTATACGAAATTGATGTTATAAATTCTCACATGCCTATGTTCAAGTCCACCCACTTCTCGTCACTTCTATTTCCTTTTTTTTCTTGATAAAATATTTCTTTTATTTTTCTTTTTTCGATAAAAATATTCTTCTTGTATTAAGAATGGGTAACTTTGGAAAATATTTTATGAAATATTACATTTTCTATTTTATGATTGATTGTATTTGTTACAATAAAAATAGAAATCGTCGGTATTTCATGCAGATTTTAGACAAACAAAGGGAAAATTAGCCTACAATCATGCCAGCTTTAGGTTATACTGCATGTTACTTCAACAAAATATGTTAGTTATTCTATTAATTTGATAAGAACCATCATAGATCATGAAATAAAAAAAAACCCACAAAACTTTAAAATAAATGGCTCAACAACAATATTACTACAATTTATCTCATTAACTATAGTTTAAAAAATATTTATTATATCTTATAAACTTTAATCCAAATACGAGATTTAGTTCAATGGCTTGGTGTGCTAATTTTCCACACATTATCTGAGTCCCACATACTCCAAATTTTTCGCACATAGATTGAGTCCCACATACTCCATTCTGTTCTTCTGCCCTTTTGCACAGGGAGTATGGAAGGCTTCAGACTTCAGCTATTTTTCATCTATGACTGGCTTTTCTGGATTTTCGAAATGGTGGTGCAAAATCAACGGTTTGCAGAAGATGGGAATGGTCGAAGAGGGATGCGCCCTGATAGCCTTCATTATGTGGTCTCTTTAGAAATCTAGGAACGCGCTGGTCTATGAGAATCTTAGGGATCAACCTTGGGATGTATGGTTGAGAGCGGAAAGAGCCTACACTGAATTCAATAACATTCCATCACCGTGCCAAGCAAGGGCATCTTATCTTGATCAGGAACCACAATGTTGGACACCACCACCTTTGGGGTCAATCAAGATAAATTGCGATGCTGCGTTCGACCATCTCATTGGGGTTGTGTCTGCTGCGGCTATTGCTCGAGACAGTTCCGGATCCTTTCTCCATGGGCTCTCTAACTCTTATGTTGCTTCCTGCACTGTCACAGCGGAAGCGTTGGCAATAAGGCTTGGCATGTCTATGGCTATCAGCTGCGGTTTCGATAACATCATTGTAGAAACTGATTGCAAAGCTATGATTGAGAGGATTAATAAAGAAACTCTGTCTGCTTGGACCACAGCTGCTGTGGAGGAGGACATAAGAATGACCTCTGCTCTCTTCAGTTCTTGTATCTTTACCTTTGTACTTAGGGCTTGTAATCAGGCGGTCGATCGGCTAGCCAAACTTGCTAAGAATAATAGAGGACCTAAGGTGTGGGACCTTAAGTCCACCTTGTCTGGTACTTTTCTTTATGTATTACTCTCTTGAGAATGAATGAAAGTTAACCCTTTGAACAAAAAGAAAACTTCATTCTTCCCTATTTAGTTCTCTCTTAGGTAATGACAATTACAAATTTATAACATATTTAAGACAATAAAAAACCAACGAGACCAACCAAGATTGAGAAAAAAAAATGGCACATGGGCATAGAACTAGGCATCAACAACCAGCCTTAGTGATAGGGGTGTTCATAATTGAGTATCTATAATTTTAAGTATCTGAAATATTGAATACCCGAATTTTTAGGTAGTAAAATACTCCTAATTTCGGGTTACATGGTACCGTGATCAAATTTGTAATTTTTTTAACAAAAAAATATAATTTAAAGTAATTCTAAAGGAAATTTTAAATTTGGAAATCCAAATTGTATAATAGCATAATTGAAACATAAAATTTAAATCTAAATTACGTAATCAAATGATAAAACTTAACATGGGTTCTTGTGTCCCGTATGAAGGTCTGTTGTTTCTTCCCATTTCTATTACTCTATTGTTGTTGGCGTCATGTTGCCTGTCTCTATGCCTGTTTTTGTTTATTGTACAACTAAGAATGTGTAGAATTTCAGTTTATGTGAATATTATGCCAATACAAAGAGGCTTTACAAAAAAAATTAAAACTACACAACTAAAGATAAAAACACAGTTATGTACTCATCATGGACATGAGATATTTGAAAAATACAATTTAAAAATTAGAATAAAAATATTCGAAAATGAAATTTTTTAATTTTATATTTTTAACTAAACATACTTTAATAATCTGAAAATAAAAATAGATAACCAGGTTGGGTGCTCGTATAATTAGAAAATTGCAGCCCGACCCGTGACCCGGAGAAAAAAGTTAACGGGCCGGATAACCAGCCCCTAAATTTTTTTCTAAAGAAAAAATCTTTTATTTTTTTACTGCGTCGAAAAATCCACGAGTCTAATATCTCTAGTCGAATAATTTTAAACGCCCGTTATTGGACAGGCAAGGGATGAATAAAGCCATGAATCAATCCATCAGAAGTGGAAACAACCACTAGATTGAAATGTGTAGCTTAAAAAACTTTACTATTATGAAATGTATCATAAATTTTATGGCATTTGTTGTGAAGTTCTAATTAATTTAGTATTTTTTATTAAATAGAGAGATTACATTCGTATATTTGAATTTGAACTCATATAAGATGAAGCAATATAAACATCTTTAGCCTTGATCGGTGTGAAACGTCACACTTTTTAGTGCAAGCTACACTATAGATGCAAGTATAGTAACAAGGTAATCTTGTATGAATAATGTTCCCACGAGAATGGAGTATTACGTTTATACTTATGTAACTACAATACAATACTGTGAAGATAGTAGTTGTGGGTGCCATGGTGGTTGCAATAGTAATATAAAAAAGAGAGAAAATGATTTAATGTAGTAGCAAAAACTAAAAGTAATAAAAGATAGAGAGAATATAAAAAATAAGTCTGTATCTCTTTGGCTCAGCTCGGCAGAAAAATAAGTGCACTTCAAGAATTAAGGATTGGTTTAATCAGCGATGCAATGGTCAATTTGATTGTTAACTTCCATTTAACCTTTAACTATTGACTCATGTACGAGGATCAGCTTCAACTTTCGTTGTAAGTCGAATCTAAAGCTCCTTGTGTAACCCCCTCGTCCCGGTCTGGTCGGATGACCGGTCCGAGTGGGCTACACGGGGAAAACCGAAGCGAAACCCGTTAAGGCTTCTCTTCGGTTAACGACCCAAAAAAATTTCTTTTAACTTTAATCTTATCTATATGCATATTTAATTCCTACGTGAAGCACAACAGCGGAAGATACAAACAACGAAACGTGCACCGACCAAACAAAACATAAACAGTCCATTTTACTTCATTACAGCAGGCCGTTTCGAAACGCCCATAGGGTGTTCCGAAACACCTTGACTTAGTCAAAGGCCAGGGTCAACCATAAGGCGACCGTTCCGAAACAGGGGAGACCCGTATCGGAACGACCTTGACGGTCAATATCTCGTGGTCAACGAGATTTGACCGTTTCGGAACTTCAGAGGCCCGTTTCGGAACGGCTTCATCTCGCCAATTTCTCAAAATTCCAGTAGCGAAAACGTTCCGGAACGACCCTCATCCGTTTCGAAACGGCAGGCCATTTACGCAGGGACCGTTCCGGAACAGGGGGACCCGTTCCGAAACGCCCCCTGTCTGCAGACTCGTCTGGGCTGTTTTGAGGCACAAGGGTGCCCCAAAACACCACCAAAACACCATACAACAACAAAACAATTCGACTTAAGGTTTACCAACTAAACTAGCATGCTTCAACATGATTTAAACATGTCTAACACTAAGGCGACACCCCACAAACATGCTTTCATACAAACATCATTCAAACACATGTAAAAACACTTAAGGCATAAGACTAACATTCAAAAGAGCAACTTAGGCATGAGTTAACATTCATCACACAAGCATCTGGCAAGACACATCATGCTTACAAATCAAGTCAACCATAGACATACATCAAACCCAAACAACAACACCTATCCCATTGCTTTACTATTACAATCTTTAAGTTTAAACATCATACTTGAGCTAACCGTAAGCAACACTTGGAGGCCTTTCCTTGCCCTTGCCACCCACAAACCATTGATCTGCATTGTCGAACAAAAGAGAGCGTAAGCATAAAAGCTTAGTGATGGTAAGCTCATAAAACAAACCTTCGACAATGCAGGGTCCAAGCACGAGCTACAACCAAGATAAAATGCATGACCATACCTTTGATCCACACGAGCCATAAATATAGATGATGCATGAACATATATTCATTGTCATGACATGCTCAACATGTTTGAATCCACAACATATGAAATCACATATATTAAACCATGTTAGCAACACCTCCCAAAACACATTGGCTCACAATTAACCACATATTGGCAACATAAACTACAATCTGTATTGGCACCTAGCTATGACTCGAATACGCGGATAACCCGTTGGAACGCATTTCCAACAACAACATTACCTCGGTGGGATTCCACTCATCACCGGTCCTTGCATGTGCGGGATTCCACTCATCGCCACATGCCCTACGGATGGGATTCCACTCATCATCACGTAGAAATATAAATAAAATTTCCGGGCGAACCCGTACTCCTCCTTGGTGACTCAACGCCACCAAGGCCACGCGCGACTTTTGACTCATGTGTACACACTAACATCCTAATGATCGATCATTTGTACCCAAGCATACTAGTGCCAATACTACACATTTCATTAATCATTCATAATATCAATTCATAACACTTCCGTGCTTAGCACGAGCTTACCATGACTTACCGTCATGCACAACCACATTTCCATGCCTAGCATGTACTCACCATGATCCCCGGATCATACAAACACCTCATAATATCATTACACATGTCAACACTCCATGTATCTCAACAACACAATTATCACATCATATTTCATACACATGTATATCTCTATCACATTTATCATCAACATGCACGTAACAATGCATTAAGCCATGCCTCCACATACATGTATAACAACATAAGCATAGCCACCATGAGCATGATTAAACATGAGGCATAATTCAACACTTTAAAGATCAACCAAGGTCTCTAACTAAAGTTTGGGATTAGGCCACCACCCTAATCCCAACTCTAGGTGGGTCTACCAATCCCAACCTAGTTCACATGCTTGAACCAACACTTGAAAACCATTTAAAAGTATTTAACCACTCACCTAAGCTTCCAAGCTCCAAGCCAAGCAAGCAACCTCCCTCAAATTTCCGGATTTCTTCCCGAAGCTTCTCCAACACAAATTCCCGCTTCCAAACAACCTCAAACACAATTCAAACAATTCCAAATCAGCCCAACATCAAAAGACCAACCCGGAACACAATTCAAATACAATTCACAATGTTGCAAGCCATGACCAAACCCCATTTTTAGCAATTTCGGACAGCCCCTAAACCATGTCCAAAAACCATCTTTCCAACATCCATAGCACCCACAAACATTCCCAAATCAACCCTTAATCATAGCACTACCATTGGGCTATCAATTCCCACCTAAAACAACCCCCAAAAATCACCCAAAACCCTTCAAAAAACCCATTTTTACCCAATTTCGGGAATTTGCATAAAACCATGTAAAAATTGACTATGTTGGACCTTATGGGTTAATATTAACTTATCTATCAATAAAGAATCAAAAGCTCAAGCAAAGGATGTTAAAGTTTGCATCTTTCTCTTACAAAACCCAAAAACACAAAACTTTAAATAATGCATTTCAATGAAAACTAAAGGCATGGGAAGATAGAGGAAGTTGAGGACAACATGAATTTGTTATTACCTTTGCAAGAACTCCAAAAATGAGGGCAAGATTTGGTGGAAAGAAATTTGAGAGGAGAGGGGGGGGGGAGTTCACGTCAAAGAGGAAGAAATGGGGAAGAGGATGGTATCTTTTTTTTTCTTCTTTTGTTTGTTTCAAATAAAATATAAAGGGAATGGGCTTTATTTGAAAAGTTTACCTAGTTATAAAAATACCATTAAAATGGCTATTGGGTTTGTCATCCAAATTTGGTCCAACATTTTAAATTAAATTTAGCAAAACAAAACCGGAATATTATTTTATTTATTTATTTCTCCCGACCCCCAAACCCGGATGTTACAACTCTCCCCACTTAAGGAAATTTCGTCCCCGAAATTTATCGATCACGGAGGGCCACTGAAACATGCACCTCCACGCTTTCCTCTCTCACCACAACGTACTAACCAACTCGAAAGACTTACCACACAACACTTGCTAGCTTACACTAAGATCTCAACTGATTTTTCAAGGCATGCCAATTTCAAACTCAACTCAATCTCTTCAACAAACATAGCACGGAACAGATCTAACTCACATTTCTGAATCATGGATACACAGAACACATCTCAAATCCCTTTCTAACTCTGGTGGTAATCGCAACAGATAACAACAGAACTAGCCCGATTCACAAACTCATACAATACTGCTTGAACACTTGACCCACAACTTTCTCTGACTGATCCTCTGTCTTCATCAATTAACCTGACACTATGCAAACGTCTTCAAAATTATTTTAGTTGAAATCTCGAATCTCTATTACTCGCTTTCATTATGAACCTCCCACGGACGTAACAAACTAGAAGAAAACTGAAACTCAGTCTTGACACGCTGACAATTTACACACTGACTCTCATACTGAACCGCATCATTCATCCGCTCAATCTAGAAATACTCATCTTCAACCCACAATATGTCTTCATACTACTCAGATGCAATACAAAAGAAATACCGTGTGCTTCGGTCAAATCAATACGTCTCATAACACTATGTCAATCAGTACAATTATTCTGTCTCTGAAATGAAAAATTCTATCATCTCTGAAACTGTATTATGACGGTCTTCCTTCCACAATGTCTTGCACGTGAGGTGCCACGAATCTGTCTTGCAACTGTTTCTCTTCAAGCATTCTGACTCAATGTAGGTTTAACATGAAACTCGGCCACGAAACTACTATCATTCGGCAAACTGAATTTGACAATCACATCTCGCAACCCAACTACTAATCTATCAACAAAATAACTCGAAACATCGGTTACTACGTAGACTCTCTTCAGGTAGTACTCAATCTTGAGATCACAGTCTTCAAGCAATTACAACGGTAATTAATTCTATGTATCATATCGGTTAACTCTTCTCACGCTCTTTCAACCATCTCGATGAATAAGCCACAATCCTCTGTCTTGCATAATCACACAATCTAACTCTACATGTAACACATCACTATGGTTCACGAATTCTTTCTCTGACAAGGGCTGAATCAAGGTCGAAGCTCTCTTCAAAGTTTCTTTTAGTTTCTCAAGGGTTCAATGTCTCGCATCTGACCTCACAAACTGAACATTCTTCTGTAGCAATCTGACAAAAGAGCAGCTATCTTCGAACAGCTATTTACAACTTCCGGTAGTAACACTGTTAGACTTAAAACTATAGGTTCCTGTCACAATCTTCAATTTCCTCCAACTCACATCTTCCTCTGTTTGTTCAAGATTTGTTCTAATACACTCGGCTAATCTACATGTCCTAAGAGAACATCTTCATTAACTCGAAGTTCACGCAACTGTAACGGGGTTTTTTTTCTTC
The DNA here is from genome assembly GCA_958450335.1 of Hibiscus tridactylites. Lineage (NCBI taxonomy): Eukaryota > Viridiplantae > Streptophyta > Magnoliopsida > Malvales > Malvaceae > Hibiscus > Hibiscus tridactylites. Next base: position 81,195,302 of record OY288265.1, on the reverse strand, counting down.
GCACAAATCAAATCAAGTTCCCGTTACTTTTGAAAAATATTCGATTTGATTTAAAAATGGGGGAATTTAAAAATTGGCTCGGGTTTCGGGAAAACAACCTTTAAAAGAAATCTTTTTTCCTCGGTTTGGAGTCGCCACCGGCCACTATGGTAGGCCAGACACCGTAAAAAACAAAACCAGAGATTCGTTTGAAAAGGGTTCGGGAGTTGGTTACGTGTGGGGTAGGGTTAGCGTCCCCATCACGCCCGGAAATTGGTACCAAAATAATTGTTGCTTTTAATTGATGGAAATTATTCGAAATTTAAAAAGACTTTAATTAGGGGTTCTTGATCGAAAACCGGACTTTAATTTTACGAGCTTTGTCCAAATTGGTGGTATCGAATTAATTAAGCATTTAATTAAAAAGGATGATGGTACACCGGACCAAAGACTAAACCGACATCATATAAGACTGACTGCCGTGTTAGTTTAGGGTTCGGATCCCGTACGTCACCTTTATGCATGATGCAAGCAGATAAAATATGATGCTATGGTCTTGTCCTTTTTATTTACGGATTTACCTTTAGACGATTCGAATCAATCCGAATATTCGCGGGACATCCAATAAGCTAGGTATGTCGACCCGAATACGCGAATTAATAGGTATCTCCGTTTCATAATTAACAATGAATCAATTTAATAATGCTAAAAGTCACATGAATGACATATAAAGTGCATGCCACGGAGATATATTCGAACAATATAAAAGAAACATACGACATATATAACATGCATAAACTTAAATGCTAAATATATAAAAAAAAACATATGACCACATATCACATATATAAAATAACATGGCAAAACATATACTCGAATGACATTAAAACAAAAAAACAAGCATGCAAAATATGTATTCGATGCAAACACAAAAAGCAAAACGCATGAGTAACAAATAAACTTAATAAAATGCTAAATGAATACAGAGGTAAACTGGCAGGGACCAAGGCTATAAATAAACCATAAAAAATTAATTAAAAGACGAAATAAGGACCTAATTAGAACAACGCGGGAAGTTACAGGGACCAAAAACGCAATTACCCCACCCGAAAATCGATTGAAACAAGAACCGGGACGTTATTGAAAACATTTGATAAAACCGAGGGACCGGGGAAGGGATTTAAAAACACGGAGGCCCTCCTCGCGTGATTTCGAAAATGCGGGAGGGTTTAAAAGGTTATTAACCCTATTTTAAAACAAGAAAACCTTATAAATACAGACTTAAAAAAACAGATTTGGCCCTTTTTCCATTTGAAAACCCTAAAAACCGAGAGCCCCTTTCTCTGTTTTCCTGTAACTCCGGCGCCGCATAGGGGTTCCGGTCGCCGTTGCCGGCGCCGGAACCCTAAAAAACCTTCCTTTTTGAAACCCAAAACAGGGATCAACCCTCTTTCTTCTTTAAACCAAAAACGTTTCTCTTTTTATTTAGAAAACCCAAAAACCGAAACCCAAAAAAGCACAAACTTACCCCTTTCGTGTCGCCGGCTCACCATGCACGGCTTCCGAGGGAGCCAGAAGGCTTATCGCCGGCAACGGACAACGACGACGGGGATCCCGACTCGAAACGGAGGTAAATAGACCCTTTTACTATTTTTTTTGTTTTTATAATTCGAAATGGGAAACCGAAAAGTATACCTCAAAAATGTGTTTTGCTTGTATTGATATGAATACTGTGATTACAAAGCCTCTCTGGTTCTTTGAATCCCGAAAATCCCTTCTGAAAACCCGAAAAATCCCTTCTTATAATTTTTTCTCTCTCAAAAAATCCCCCTTTACATTCTGTGTGTTTCGGCTTTTATAGCCGCAATATTACATGTTTTTCCCCTTTTCTAAATATATGAAAATGCTGATAATTGCTGTTGATTTGTACGATTTGTCTGCAATTTCCGTTTGCCTCTGCCATTCTGTTTTGGTTGCCTCTGCCTTTTGCATTTTGCTTGGTTGCGTTTTTCGTTTCTGGTCTGACATCTTGTTTTCTTTTTTGTTGCATGTGATCTGAGGAGGGGACCAGAGGGGCGGGACGTGGCTGAATCACGGTCGTCGGAAGGAATCGAAAAGGCTCGGTTGTGATGCACGCGTGCGTGGGGCACTGGAAGGGTCGCGCGTGCATCTCACGCGCCCGGGGAGGCCATTCTTGACCGTTCGATGCCATCCCTGATCGGACGGCTCCCATGCTGCGGCGCTAGGGTTTCCTTCTGAGACATCATCTGGACCGTTAGATCTATCCCAGATCTAACAGTTGAAACGGGGCGGCGGCTGTAAGATAAAAGATGGATATTAGGGTTTCATCAGATTAGATTAGGGCTTAAGTTTGGGCTTTACGGGCCTTGTATTTATGTATAATAATATTTTTGGGGTTTTTATTATGTAATAAGGACTTTAAATTAAACTGTGGGCTTTTATTTAATTAATATATATATGTTGGGCTTTTATTTATTAGACCCAATTTTATTTCCAGATTTAATAGTAATAATAATAATAATAATAATATAATGTAGTAAAAATAATAGATAATAGTATAGGTAATAAGAAGAAATAATAATAATATTAATAGATATATGATAGTGAAATAGTAACAAGATTAATAGATGATATAGTAATAGTAGGTATGATACCAAATATAATAATGATAATATAAATAGTAATATAATAGTAATAATAGATAGTAATAATAATACTATGTATACTGTTTTTTCTTTTTCCTTTTTCCTTCTTCTTTTTTTTTGGTTTTTAATCACAGCATAAATATCAAAGCCCATTAAAGAAAAGAAAAGAAAATGGGTTTAACACCCCGGACAAAATAGGTGATTACAGCTGCCCCCCTTTGCTTATACTTGTAGAACAAGGATAAAGCAAAGGCCATAAGCACCAATTTTGTCCGACTTCCCTGTTTGGATTCCGAGTCACCATGCACTTGAACTTCTGGCGGTCCGGAGGTCGGTACGGGAAAATACAACTGTCGCGAAGGCTCGAAGCTATTTCTCACTTCAACATTCTTCAACCCTCAGAGGTCTGAACACATAGACAAATATTGAAACTTCCATTCTCCAAGAGCCTGAACGGATAGGCGAGCTTCCTTGTATGAGAAAAGCTTTGATATTCCATTCTTCACGAGCCTGAACGGATAGGCGAGCTTCCTTGTATGAGAAAAGCTTTGATATTCCATTCTTCACGAGCCTGAACGGATAGGCGAGCTTCCTTGTATGAGAAAAGCTTTGATATTCCATTCTTCACGAGCCTGAACGGATAGGCGAGCTTCCTTGTATGAGAAAAGCTTTGATATTCCATTCTCCACGAGCCTGAACGGATAGGCGAGCTTCCTTGTATGAGAAAAGCTTTGATATTCCATTCTTCACGAGCCTGAACGGATAGGCGAGCTTCCTTGTATGAGAAAAGCTTTGATATTCCATTCTTCACGAGCCCGAACGGATAGGCGAGCTTCCTTGTATGAGAAAAGCTTTGATGAGCCTGAACGGATAGGCGAGCTTCCTTGTATGAGAAAAGCTTTGATATTCCATTCTTCACGAGCCCGAACGGATAGGCGAGCTTCCTTGTATGAGAAAAGCTTTGATATTCCATTCTTCACGAGCCTGAACAGATAGGCGAGCTTCCTTGTATGAGAAAAGCTTTGATATTCCATTCTTCACGAGCCTGAACGGATAGGCGAGCTTCCTTGTATGAGAAAAGCTTTGATGAGCCTGAACGGATAGGCGAGCTTCCTTGTATGAGAAAAGCTTTGATATTCCATTCTTCACGAGCCCGAACGGATAGGCGAGCTTCCTTGTATGAGAAAAGCTTTGATATTCCATTCTTCACGAGCCTGAACAGATAGGCGAGCTTCCTTGTATGAGAAAAGCTTTGATATTCCATTCTTCACGAGCCTGAACGGATAGGCGAGCTTCCTTGTATGAGAAAAGCTTTGATATTCCATTCTTCACGAGCCTGAACGGATAGGCGAGCTTCCTTGTATGAGAAAAGCTTTAATATACCTGTCGAAAGTAGGTAAAAAAAATATGATGATGTGAGTTAGCATGCCCCTAATCCTAGGGATGCCTAACTGCAAGTGATGCATGGATTATGACATCAAAATGCTCGGATGCTTCTACTCTCCGAGTTGGTCGATCTCGTCCTTCTTCTTGTCTCTTCTTCTTCTCAATCTTTTTTGGCTTTCTCCTCTTTGCCAAATCTTGGTCTCTTCTCAAAAGACAACTGCTGACTTCCACTGGTCAGGCTGGACGTAGCACTTCTCGTGGTGCTCGTTCTCAAAACATTGCCCCCTACTTAAACTGGGTGCTCAACATCTCTTCGTCTTAACTCAAAATGACGACTTTTCTCTTCTTTCAACAATAGGGGAAGCACATGCCCCCAAGTCCCTGAACTTTTCTCTTAAGTTTATTAAAGAGCGCTCGAACACTTTCACTCTTTGGACTAGTCCATCTCAACCTTCTTCTTCTTCTTAATCTCTTTTGGCTTTCCTCCTTGCCAAATCTCGATCTTTTGATTTCTTCTCGAGAGATAACCACTGACTTTCACTGGTCATACTGGTCATAACACTTATCGTAGTGCTTGCTCTCAAAATATTGCCCCCTTTTCAAACTGGGTGCTGAATTATTTTCTTCGTCTTAACTCAATATGACGACTTCATCTCTTCTCAACAATGGGGGAAACACATGCCCCTAAGTCCCTGAACTTTTCTCTTAAGTTCATCAAGGTCCAATTTCATCTTCTGAAGCAATCGAAACATTTCGACAAAAATTTACTTCAAGTCCCTGAACTATTGCATGTAGGAACTCATTACAATCTTCACCATAGCCACTGACAAGCTGTCATTTGTATTCATGGCATTGCATTCTAGAATTTATCCCTGAAGCAAAGGGAAATTAATTTGTGTTCACAAAAAGATTTAGACTGCATCTTCTAATTTCAAAACAAGATGCGTTTTTGAAAACTAGATTTTCTTTTCAAATCATGGATATATCAAGCTAGATCAAATACCCTGAATATCAAGTGCACGAACGACACTGTTATGGCTTACCAATGATTGCCTCAAGCATCATGTGTCTAGGAGACCTCGAAAGCTAAGCTGATGTCTGAAAATGTGACATACTCTCCAAGTTATTTCGGTTTTTAATCCATTAGATTTATCTTCGATAGGCTTCGCCTTTATCAATTCTTTATAAGTGTGGGGAAGTCAACTCATCACATTCCTTTGGCTCGAGAATAAAGATGGAGCATACAACGATACCTCGAGTTACTCGGCATTGTCACGATTTGAGAATATTACCATCACTCATGTAGCTAAAGTGGATGGTGCATAGCAACCTTATTGGTCTTTTGCTACAGCGGAGTGCCCCAAAAATTAGATTTATCTTCAATAGGCTTTGCCTTTATCAATTCTTTATAATTGTGGGGGAAGTCAACTCATCACATTCCTTTGGCTCGAGAATAAAGATGGAGCATACAACGATACCCCGAGTTACTCGGCATTGTCACGATTTTACCACCACTCATGTAGCTAAAGTGGATGGTGCATAGCAACCTTATTGGTCTTTTGCTACAGCGGAGTGCCCCAAAAATTCCACATTTGTATCCGAAAATGCCTATTACCAGGCTTCGAACATTGTTAGGCTTAGTATTCTTGAATTTTTTTTTTAGCACGAAAAACTTCCGGTTATTCTTCTGAAGGTCATAATTCCATGTGTGTTTGATTAGGTGACCAAATTAACTTGGAGTGCAAGCCACATATACATCATCTTCAAAGCTTTCGATTTCCTCTAGACAAAGGCGGCTCGAAGTCAACCTTTGGGGTCAGGGTCAATGTCCCTTGTGCAATTGATATACGGGGACTCAATAGGCAAATATATACACACAAAATGAAAAGGCAATTGAAACATAATGCATCCTTTCATTGAAATTTTGAAAATGCAAACTTGGGCCCTTACAAAAATCTTTGCTACCTTCGGGCAAAGGGTAGCAAAGTGGATTCCACACATCACTTCTGGGAAAAATTAAAATGCAATGAAATGAAAGCAAACAAGCTCGGATGCATTAAACTTTTGATTAAATTGGCCGTCCATCCCACCCCTCAAACTTCCTCGAGGAACTCAACCTCCCGATTGTCCATTAAATCCTGGACCAACTGCTTGAATTCCGAGCAACTCTGAATCTGATGCCTCGTAGTCTGATGGTACTCACAAAATGACTCATGGCCATTATATGCCCCACTCGGACCCTTCTCAATCACGCCTATTGCACACAACTGCTCGTACACCCACCTCAGAGGGGCTTTAATTTCTGACACTGTCATCCTTACTTTCTTCGCATCTACAGCTTTGAGGGCATTCACGCCTCGACCTCCATGGCTCAGAAGCGGATTGGTCGTCACATTAGGCTTCTCTAACTCGAGGGCCCCGGTGTTGATCATGTTTTGTACTAGCTTCTTGAACGCTGTGCAATTTTCTATTGTGTGCCCCGGTATTCCGCCGTGATACTCACAATGTGCCTTCTCATCGTACCACGAAGGGTAGGGCGGCTGGAAGGGGGGAACATGATACGGGCGAACCAGATCAGCCTCGTATAAGTGCTTGTACACCTCTTTGTACGGCATAGGTGGAGGGGTGAAGGTCATTCTCTCTCGTTCCTTCCTATGGGTCCTATTCTCCCTTCGGTTTGAGCCTTGAGCATTCCCGATTGCGGCTTGAGGCCGTGATATGGTAGGGTCGAACCAATTATGCCTTGTACAAGTCAGCGCAGGATATTGGGATCGGGGTAGGATACATCTTTTCGTCTTCTTTCTTAGGGGCTCTAGTCTCCCCCTCATTCGAGCTCTGTCCTCCTCTTGATGTGATGTTGCCTCATCTCCTTGAGTAGCCATTTCTTGCGAGGACTTAAGGGTATTGGTAACAAAACTGGGAGAAAACGAGGGGTCTCCCTTATCCTGACGAGGGTTTCCAACAAGACCCTTTCCTTGCAGCAACTGAGATAACTCGTTCATCATATCTTTTTGGGTCTTGATAATGGTGTCCCTCAACTCTTGCTTGGCTTGCTCTAACTGACCTCTCAAATCAGCTTCCAACTTAGCGAAACTCTCCTCCATTTGTCTCCTTTGGTGGCGAGTAAAGTGTGGGTGCGGAATCTTTAGTAGTTACGGATGCTGCCATGACCCCGAACAATTAGATTCCATGAACCAATGATGCAATGCATGATATGCCAAATGCAAAACATAAACATATGATTAAATGCAACAAATTAAAAAACAAAACCGAATGCAAGGAAATGTTGGTTCGACGAACATCCTTATCAAACAACTTTCCCTAACGGAGATCGAGTCTTCTTACAACGCGGTAAGAAAATAAATACGAGGGTATGATTTTTCTATAAAATAAATTTCCTCGTCCCTTTCCATTAGGGTTCCGAAAACTTCGTTGTTGTGGACTCTTTCTCCCGTTATGAAAGTTTTCAACTTAGACTGTTCTCGAATCAACACTTCGTATGAAAATGCGATGAGTATGCAAAAATAATCAAAATAAGACAAAAAGGCAACTGGGTTAGTAACACCAATAATGAATATTGAAATAAACCAATCAATAGAAAACACCAAAACATGTTGACAAAACAAGACCTAATAGCATGAATTCTAATTCTACGGTTATCCGCATGGCTCTAACCGGGGTAGGCTTCTTAGATTCTCACACATGTGGTTCGGTTCTAACAAGGGTACCCGAACCTATCTTATTACCTACTAAGGTAGTAAGAACCCCAATTCTGGCCCATTACAAGCTTGCGAATTGGTTTCGGTTCGAGGGAAAGCATGACCTAGTGACGTGGAGGGCTGCTCACATGTCAAAGGCGTGAATTCCGGAAGTGAATTACCGACCCGTGGAGGGAGACTCACGTGGGTATGGGCGTTTCACTCCCACTTAAGGGACGAAGCTCGGGTATAGAGCTTAATGCGTGATGCAACACATGTCGGTGATTCCTTTGAAATTAAATGAAGAATTAATTCAAGACCACCAATTATCAAAGCTCGTGTAATTCAAGTTCTATTTTCGAGGAAGAACCATCTCGCTAAAGTCAAATCAAATTTCAAAAATTTCCATCATTAAAGGCAACAATTATTTCTTTGGCCTAACTCTCTTTTGTTTTGAAAAACAAAATTTGTCCCCAGCGGAGTCGCCAAGCTGTAACAGGGTTTTTTTTCTTCGCACAAATCAAATCAAGTTCCCGTTACTTTTGAAAAATATTCGATTTGATTTAAAAATGGGGGAATTTAAAAATTGGCTCGGGTTTCGGGAAAACAACCTTTAAAAGAAATCTTTTTTCCTCGGTTTGGAGTCGCCACCGGCCACTATGGTAGGCCAGACACCGTAAAAAACAAAACCAGAGATTCGTTTGAAAAGGGTTCGGGAGTTGGTTACGTGTGGGGTAGGGTTAGCGTCCCCATCACGCCCGGAAATTGGTACCAAAATAATTGTTGCTTTTAATTGATGGAAATTATTCGAAATTTAAAAAGACTTTAATTAGGGGTTCTTGATCGAAAACCGGACTTTAATTTTATGAGCTTTGTCCAAATTGGTGGTATCGAATTAATTAAGCATTTAATTAAAAAGGATGATGGTACACCGGACCAAAGACTAAACCGACATCATATAAGACTGACTGCCGTGTTAGTTTAGGGTTCGGATCCCGTACGTCACCTTTATGCATGATGCAAGCAGATAAAATATGATGCTATGGTCTTGTCCTTTTTATTTACGGATTTACCTTTAGACGATTCGAATCAATCCGAATATTCGCGGGACATCCAATAAGCTAGGTATGTCGACCCGAATACGCGAATTAATAGGTATCTCCGTTTCATAATTAACAATGAATCAATTTAATAATGCTAAAAGTCACATGAATGACATATAAAGTGCATGCCACGGAGATATATTCGAACAATATAAAAGAAACATACGACATATATAACATGCATAAACTTAAATGCTAAATATATAAAAAAAACATATGACCACATATCACATATATAAAATAACATGGCAAAACATATACTCGAATGACATTAAAACAAAAAAACAAGCATGCAAAATATGTATTCGATGCAAACACAAAAAGCAAAACGCATGAGTAACAAATAAACTTAATAAAATGCTAAATGAATACAGAGGTAAACTGGCAGGGACCAAGGCTATAAATAAACCATAAAAAATTAATTAAAAGACGAAATAAGGACCTAATTAGAACAACGCGGGAAGTTACAGGGACCAAAAACGCAATTACCCCACCCGAAAATCGATTGAAACAAGAACCGGGACGTTATTGAAAACATTTGATAAAACCGAGGGACCGGGGAAGGGATTTAAAAACACGGAGGCCCTCCTCGCGTGATTTCGAAAATGCGGGAGGGTTTAAAAGGTTATTAACCCTATTTTAAAACAAGAAAACCTTATAAATACAGACTTAAAAAAACAGATTTGGCCCTTTTTCCATTTGAAAACCCTAAAAACCGAGAGCCCCTTTCTCTGTTTTCCTGTAACTCCGGCGCCGCATAGGGGTTCCGGTCGCCGTTGCCGGCGCCGGAACCCTAAAAAACCTTCCTTTTTGAAACCCAAAACAGGGATCAACCCTCTTTCTTCTTTAAACCAAAAACGTTTCTCTTTTTGTTTAGAAAACCCAAAAACCGAAACCCAAAAAAGCACAAACTTACCCCTTTCGTGTCGCCGGCTCACCATGCACGGCTTCCGAGGGAGCCAGAAGGCTTATCGCCGGCAACGGACAACGACGACGGGGATCCCGACTCGAAACGGAGGTAAATAGACCCTTTTACTATTTTTTTTGTTTTTATGATTCGAAATGGGAAACCGAAAAGTATACCTCAAAAATGTGTTTTGCTTGTATTGATATGAATACTGTGATTACAAAGCCTCTCTGGTTCTTTGAATCCCGAAAATCCCTTCTGAAAACCCGAAAAATCCCTTCTTACAATTTTTTCTCTCTAAAAAAATCCCCCTTTACATTCTGTGTGTTTCGGCTTTTATAGCCGCAATATTACATGTTTTTCCCCTTTTCTAAATATATGAAAATGCTGATAATTGCTGTTGATTTGTACGATTTGTCTGCAATTTCCGTTTGCCTCTGCCATTCTGTTTTGGTTGCCTCTGCCTTTTGCATTTTGCTTGGTTGCGTTTTTCGTTTCTGGTCTGACATCTTGTTTTCTTTTTTGTTGCATGTGATCTGAGGAGGGGACCAGAGGGGCGGGACGTGGCTGAATCACGGCCGTCGGAAGGAATCGAAAAGGCTCGGTTGTGATGCACGCGTGCGTGGGGCACTGGAAGGGTCGCGCGTGCATCTCACGCGCCCGGGGAGGCCATTCTTGACCGTTCGATGCCATCCCTGATCGGACGGCTCCCATGCTGCGGCGCTAGGGTTTTCTTCTGAGACATCATCTGGACCGTTAGATCTATCCCAGATCTAACGGTTGAAACGGGGCGGCGGCTGTAAGATAAAAGATGGATATTAGGGTTTCATCAGATTAGATTAGGGCTTAAGTTTGGGCTTTACGGGCCTTGTATTTATGTATAATAATATTTTTGGGCTTTTTATTATGTAATAAGGACTTTAAATTAAACTGTGGGCTTTTATTTAATTAATATATATATGTTGGGCTTTTATTTATTAGACCCAATTTTATTTCCAGATTTAATAGTAATAATAATAATAATAATAATATAATGTAGTAAAAATAATAGATAATAGTATAGGTAATAAGAAGAAATAATAATAATATTAATAGATATATGATAGTGAAATAGTAACAAGATTAATAGATGATATAGTAATAGTAGGTATGATACCAAATATAATAATGATAATATAAATAGTAATATAATAGTAATAATAGATAGTAATAATAATACTATGTATACTGTTTTTTCTTTTTCCTTTTTCCTTCTTCTTTTTTTTGGTTTTTAATCACAGCATAAATATCAAAGCCCATTAAAGAAAAGAAAAGAAAATGGGTTTAACACCCCGGACAAAATAGGTGATTACAGCTGCACAACTTGGTATACAATTAACTCTCTAAAAGGATCTACCACACTAACTTCAAAGCTTGTCATGGTCTTCTTCGGTACTTGAATATACTCATGTGACATCTAGAAGGGCTACTACAACTGATCATGAAACTCAGAAAATTATTCTGCTCAACATCTCTATGAAGGTAACTAATACACTAGTCAAACAAAACGGCATAACTCGGAACTCAAAGCGATCATATCTTGCCTCGAAAGCTGTCTTCGATACTTCAACTTCTCTCACTTTCAACTGTAAATAATCGAATCCAAATTAATCTACAATTTGACTGGAGTACACACTAACTGATCAACAAATCACTGACACACGGAAACGGATACTAATCATTCACTGTCACTTGTTTCAACTGTCTGAAATCTAAATACATTCTCGTACTGTCACTCTTTCTTCGACACAAATTCCACTGTAGAACTCTAAGATGATGCATTGGGCCTAATGAATCTAAGGTCTAACAAGTCTCGAAGTTAATTCTTCAACATTCTCAATTCTTCCGGAATTCACCAGTTACAGAGCAAGCAAAATATAAGCAACCTCGAAGACGGTCTCAATATCAAACTCTTATCCTCTAACAAGAGATGAACCAGCAATTCTTCCAAACACTTTTAGGAAAAGAAAACGCAACTATTCTAACATTTTGCGGTCTAGTCTTCATTCAAAATCGAATTCATCACAATTACTAAGCAAGCCTGTCAACTAAACTCAATCAATCTTCGACCTCTAAATCTGGATCAACATTCAACAAGAAGTTCACCTTCTCACCTACCACTACAGTCACACATAAATCTTGTAACTTCAAGTCAACTCTTTCTTTGTCTCAACGTATACACTAACTATTTGCTCTTCAAGTCGAGCCTTGGAAAAAGGCACATCAAAACTGTAGGAAGACAATCACTTCACATCTACTAGAAACTAGTAACTCTGAACCACCAACAAACATCTTCTGTACATCTTTCTGATCACTACTATCTCCCAAAAGGTCTAGTCACATGCGTCCCTACGTCTAAAATCTCAACAGAGATATGTCAAAATCTTTGCACGCTCACACAAACGGACGATTCTGCAAAAATTGTAACTTCACAAGTACACAACTGATAGTCTTCGGTCCTCTTGTTTTCAGACTGATTCTTCAACAAAATCTGACTCTTCTAAACTATTCGTAGAGCATTTCAAAACTTCAAAAATGCGGTTCTGGGCACACACAGACAACCATACTGGAAAACCACCCAGACGCACACTGGCCCCAAACACACGAATCGGTTCCCATTCACGGATACTGATCGGCTGTCTTGCATCGAAATCATAGGCTGAACCCCAACGGTCACCACTAACACTTCTGAAATTCAGATTACTCACACGAGACCCCTACCTAGATCTCGCCAAAAGAACTAAGGTACTCATACCTACCTCATCGAGCACATTCAAACTTGCATGCTTGTTAACAACATACGAAAGTACGAACTCAGAACCAATCAGAAGAGACAAACTCGAAACTGTACCAAGGGCTTATCCACTATAACATAGGTACCACCTGACTCCCACTCATAGGTCTTCACTTCTTTTCACCAACTAATACCAGAATCGGTCTCGTCATCTCCCACCAACAAGAATCAACTCACGTGCACGCGGGCTCGAGCAAACAGATTGTTCCTCAACCCCGGTACAACTATACTCCCCTAACTATAGCAAAGAACTTTCTCTACATCATCCCCATTTTTAAAACCACAACTTCCACTTACCGATTCACGGCCCACACACTGGCCCTAAACTTACTAAAAGCAATAAATCAATCAACAATTTAACATAAAAGTTGGGTTAGCAAAGGAAAGGTCCAAGTGGCTCAAGTATGATTTCCCTCACTTAAAATCCTTTTTCCGATGTAATAGAAGCAATGGGACTCTACTAAACATGTTTCAACCAAATCAACACACATACATGCTCAACCAAGCATATAACAAGGCATACTTGCTAAACAAGCAAACAAATGCGTACGATCAAACAACATGCATTCTCAATCACACATCACAACATACACGGGTAACGAGCAACATGCTTTTAAACAAACAATCAACTTAATTGTCATACAAGCAATCATACTTACAAAGCAAGCAAACACCGTGCATATCAATTCAAAACTTAAACTTACCTCACTTACCTGCCCAAGGTCTCGGTAACCTTAGGCTCTGATACCAACAAATGTAACCCCCTCGTCCCGGTCTGGTCGGATGACCGGTCCGAGTGGGCTACACGGGGAAAACCGAAGCGAAACCCGTTAAGGCTTCTCTTCGGTTAACGACCCAAAAAAATTTCTTTTAACTTTAATCTTATCTATATGCATATTTAATTCCTACGTGAAGCACAACAGCGGAAGATACAAACAACGAAACGTGCACCGACCAAACAAAACATAAACAGTCCATTTTACTTCATTACAGCAGGCCGTTTCGAAACGCCCATAGGGTGTTCCGAAACACCTTGACTTAGTCAAAGGCCAGGGTCAACCATAAGGCGACCGTTCCAAAACAGGGGAGACCCGTATCGGAACGACCTTGACGGTCAATATCTCGTGGTCAACGAGATTTGACCGTTTCGGAACTTCAGAGGCCCGTTTCGGAACGGCTTCATCTCGCCAATTTCTCAAAATTCCAGTAGCGAAAACGTTCCGGAACGACCCTCATCCGTTTCGAAACGGCAGGCCATTTACGCAGGGACCGTTCCGGAACAGGGGGACCCGTTCCGAAACGCCCCCTGTCTGCAGACTCGTCTGGGCTGTTTTGAGGCACAAGGGTGCCCCAAAACACCACCAAAACACCATACAACAACAAAACAATTCGACTTAAGGTTTACCAACTAAACTAGCATGCTTCAACATGATTTAAACATGTCTAACACTAAGGCGACACCCCACAAACATGCTTTCATACAAACATCATTCAAACACATGTAAAAACACTTAAGGCATAAGACTAACATTCAAAAGAGCAACTTAGGCATGAGTTAACATTCATCACACAAGCATCTGGCAAGACACATCATGCTTACAAATCAAGTCAACCATAGACATACATCAAACCCAAACAACAACACCTATCCCATTGCTTTACTATTACAATCTTTAAGTTTAAGCATCATACTTGAGCTAACCGTAAGCAACACTTGGAGGCCTTTCCTTGCCCTTGCCACCCACAAACCATTGATCTGCATTGTCGAACAAAAGAGAGCGTAAGCATAAAAGCTTAGTGAGGGTAAGCTCATAAAACAAACCTTCGACAATGCAGGGTCCAAGCACGAGCTACAACCAAGATAAAATGCATGACCATACCTTTGATCCACACGAGCCATAAATATAGATGATGCATGAACATATATTCATTGTCATGACATGCTCAATATGTTTGAATCCACAACATATGAAATCACATATATTAAACCATGTTAGCAACACCTCCCAAAACACATTGGCTCACAATTAACCACATATTGGCAACATAAACTACAATCTGTATTGGCACCTAGCTATGACTCGAATACGCGGATAACCCGTTGGAACGCATTTCCAACAACAACATTACCTCGGTGGGATTCCACTCATCACCGGTCCTTGCATGTGCGGGATTCCACTCATCGCCACATGCCCTACGGATGGGATTCCACTCATCATCACGTAGAAATATAAATAAAATTTCCGGGCGAACCCGTACTCCTCCTTGGTGACTCAACGCCACCAAGGCCACGCGCGACTTTTGACTCATGTGTACACACTAACATCCTAATGATCGATCATTTGTACCCAAGCATACTAGTGCCAATACTACACATTTCATTAATCATTCATAATATCAATTCATAACACTTCTGTGCTTAGCACGAGCTTACCATGACTTACCGTCATGCACAACCACATTTCCATGCCTAGCATGTACTCACCATGATCCCCGGATCATACAAACACCTCATAATATCATTACACATGTCAACACTCCATGTATCTCAACAACACAATTATCACATCATATTTCATACACATGTATATCTCTATCACATTTATCATCAACATGCACGTAACAATGCATTAAGCCATGCCTCCACATACATGTATAACAACATAAGCATAGCCACCATGAGCATGATTAAACATGAGGCATAATTCAACACTTTAAAGATCAACCAAGGTCTCTAACTAAAGTTTGGGATTAGGCCACCACCCTAATCCCAACTCTAGGTGGGTCTACCAATCCCAACCTAGTTCACATGCTTGAACCAACACTTGAAAACCATTTAAAAGTATTTAACCACTCACCTAAGCTTCCAAGCTCCAAGCCAAGCAAGCAACCTCCCTCAAATTTCCGGATTTCTTCCCGAAGCTTCTCCAACACAAATTCCCGCTTCCAAACAACCTCAAACACAATTCAAACAATTCCAAATCAGCCCAACATCAAAAGACCAACCCGGAACACAATTCAAATACAATTCACAATGTTGCAAGCCATGACCAAACCCCATTTTTAGCAATTTCGGATAGCCCCTAAACCATGTCCAAAAACCATCTTTCCAACATCCATAGCACCCACAAACATTCCCAAATCAACCCTTAATCATAGCACTACAATTGGGCTATCAATTCCCACCTAAAACAACCCCCAAAAATCACCCAAAACCCTTCAAAAAACCCATTTTTACCCAATTTCGGGAATTTGCATAAAACCATGTAAAAATTGACTATGTTGGACCTTATGGGTTAATATTAACTTATCTATCAATAAAGAATCAAAAGCTCAAGCAAAGGATGTTAAAGTTTGCATCTTTCTCTTACAAAACCCAAAAACACAAAACTTTAAATAATGCATTTCAATGAAAACTAAAGGCATGGGAAGATAGAGGAAGTTGAGGACAACATGAATTTGTTATTACCTTTGCAAGAACTCCAAAAATGAGGACAAGATTTGGTGGAAAGAAATTTGAGAGGAGAGGGGGGGAGTTCACGTCAAAGAGGAAGAAATGGGGAAGAGGATGGTATCTTTTTTTTCTTCTTCTTTTGTTTGTTTCAAATAAAATATAAAGGGAATGGGCTTTATTTGAAAAGTTTACCTAGTTATAAAAATACCATTAAAATGGCTATTGGGTTTGTCATCCAAATTTGGTCCAACATTTTAAATTAAATTTAGCAAAACAAAACCGGAATATTATTTTATTTATTTATTTCTCCCGACCCCCAAACCCGGATGTTACACCTTGAATGAGTGAACCAAATTTTGTTGTCTCCGAACAACATTTGCTGCAAGAACTCGTTAATCTGACTCGTTATTGCATTTGTCGATGTCAATAACTGGTTTTAACACTCTCATGCAAAACATAAATCAAATCCAACAATTAAAGCTTAAGAAAAAGCTAACACCAAAATATATTAAACTAAGAAATATTTTAAATGAGTTCAAAAGTTCCAAAAAATTAAACCATAGTCAAAATAAGCACAAATACATCTAAATCTCCAAATAAATATCAAAATAAAGAAAAATTTAAGAAGATAACAAGATATTTTTTCGATTCAACACTTGACCCCTCATTTTCTTTGATAAATTTGTCTTGCTTCACCTCGAATTTTTAGAAAATAAGCTCAAGCCGCCATGAAAGGATGATAAAAGTTTCGGAGGTTGAAGATGATGTGAAAAAAAATAGCGTGACTTTCTCTTTCCTCCAAAATCATATTTATATGGGCCACTCGAGGAAAGACACATGTCCTACTTATTAGTGCTCAGCGTCGTACAATTTGTTGTAACAGAATGGACAACTGGCATATTTGTTCTTATCCTCAAGCAACTAGACAGCTGGCAGATGCAATGTCGAATTGGCTGCAGTGGTGAAAACAACCTCTGCAGGGACATTAGTATTGCAGCGACAACAAGTTAAAAATAGACAACAATATACAAAATACGAGCTATTAAAACTAAGTTAGAAAATATGCAGAATTAGACATGAAAATGCAGAAATGAATATAATGGATGTCAATGTGGGAACAATAAGACCTATAAATCGAGGGAAAAATAATGCTCTTTAAAAGAGCTATCAAGCCACTAGGCCAATTAGTGGATCTCATTAATTTTGTAACTTTTGATTTTTTATAATTATCAATTTTCTTACGTATTTGTGAATGTTTTTATAACTGAAATCTTTACTGTTAGGAGCTTCCTTATGTAATTACAAGAAATTTTATAAACTCTAAAATCATTATTATTATGGAATGCCTTACAAAACTGCAAAATTTCTCCCAACAAATGATTTTAATAAAAAACGAATAATGTTTATCGAAAGCTCAAATTTAAATCGTTTTGTCCGCGCAAAAGACTATTAAGAAAAACTACAAAATTTGTTACGCTTTTGTAAGATGTTCCGTAACTCCATTTTCTTACAAAACTACGAAATTCCTTGTGCATTTATAAGGAATTTTGTAATTCTAAATTCTCTAGTATTACTAAAGCTGCTTCATACATGCAAATATGATTTGTGACATTGCAATAATGGTAAAGTGGAATTTTTTTAAATAGAAAGACCATTTTGTTCTTTTCAAAATGTACGATAATAGGAAAGTATAATGTACATTCAGGGCTACAGTACGGTTATGGTGCAACATCAACTAAAATGTTATAAAATACGGAACTTAAAATATTACCTACCAACTTATAATGATACACTTTTTAATAACATTTTAGGTCGGTGGTCTCACGACAAGTATCGATACTCAAAGACAAAATTTCGATACTTAACGCTAATATAAAATGTTATTAGAAGCGAAAAGTTTGGATACTTAATCACCAACTTAAAATATTATCAAAAAGTATAACATTTTAAGTTTGTAAATAGCATTTTAAATTATGTATTTGTAACATTTCGATAGGTATCATACTATAACCGTACCATAATCATGCCGATAATAATTTACAATCTTTTCACAATCATCCAGGAAACTTGCCTATCAGACTGAACAAATGACGTGACAAGTCTAATCATAATTAAAGTATTCTATACTCTCTTTGTCCTACTAATTTTGTCTAGCATTTACTTTTTAAAAGTCAAAATTTTTAAACTTTAACTATAATTATTATATAGATATATATATATATATTAATTATTAATTATTAAATTTTATAAAATACACATTTTAAACTACTTGATTGAAAATTTTTAAAACATATTTTTTTTACATTTTTATCGACAATAAATTTTAATTAATAAGGAGTCAAAGTTAAAAAAAATTAACAAAAAGGTCAATACTGAACAAATTTAGTGGGACGGAGAGAGTATAAAATAACATTAAGAATTAATATTATATGAATTTTAATAAGGCTTAAATGAAAAAGAAGTGCTTAAAGTATAAGTTTTTTAACTTTATGTGTTTGGTCGTTAAAGGGTGTTAAAAAAATTTGTTAACCAATCAATGCTTAACACATGTCACTAATTTGATTTTTTTTAGGGTAAACTAACCCAATGACCACCATAGTATGGTAAATGTATTAAAATGACCACATTAAAAAAATCGACTCAATTAAACCACCAAACTATTTAAATGGTATCGATGTGACCACCAGCCGTTAAAGGTTAACGGAAGGGTGACGTGGCAGTTAAAAAAATAAGGGTATAATTATACATTTAGTCCTTATTACTTATACACTCTATTAATTTAGTCATAATTTTAATTTAATAAAATAAATTAATTATTTAATTACTTGGTGACACGTGTTACCACCTTATTGGAGGACTTTAATTATTTTTATTTAATTTAATTAATTAATTTTCCCCTCCAATCAGGTGATGACACGTGTCACCTGATTGGGGGAAAGAAAAATCAAAGTCAAAGAAATGCCATTATGGAAACTCAAACTTGGGTCTTTCAAGAGAAAATGAGACATGCTTACCGCTAGGCCAAACATGTTTTTAGGATATATAATAGAACGTTTAGTATATGTATTAATCTTTGCAGGCTGCATTGCCGTAATTGTGGAGATAATTGTGATTCTGGCTACTATGAATGTAAAAAGGTAATTCTTTTCCCCTCTAAAAGAAAGCTGAAAGATAACGCCTTTAATTCTTGTTAGGATTTTTTTTTCTCTGAATTATCCCAAAGAACAATGGTTTGCTTATGGGCAATTTCTGCTTAGCATTTGATATTGAGGATTCGGGTTCTACAAGTAAATGGTTTTGTAGGTGTAATCATACGTTTCTTGTTCTAAACTTGGTCTCTTTTACAAGCTTTATTAGATGCATTTCTGACCAAATTCATGTTTGATTTGGAACACCCAACCTAGTTTAGTTGGGTGCCAGTGTGTGTATATTTATTATCTGTATGTTTTTTTTGTTGTTGTTGTAATTACCCGCACAAAGCCGAATCCTTGTAGTCAGCTTGATTTTGCAGGCAAAAAGTTACCTTTTTATAGGTGGCAAACGGGTCAATCGGTTCGGATTCGGTTCGGGTTATTTCGGTTTCGATTATTTCGGGTCTGATATTTTCGGTTCAGATTCAGTTTCGATTTCGGTTTGGTTCGGTTTCGGTTTTAGTTCGGGCCTATTGTGTTTCGGGTCATTTCGGTTCGGTTATTTTCGGTTCGGTTATTTTTGGTTCGGTTGATTTCGGTTCGGTTATTTTTGGTTTAATGAGAGATCATTCGATTTTAATCAAATTTTTAGGTTGGTCAGATTTTTACACCCTATATATGACTTTAT
Source organism: Hibiscus tridactylites (assembly GCA_958450335.1). NCBI lineage: Eukaryota > Viridiplantae > Streptophyta > Magnoliopsida > Malvales > Malvaceae > Hibiscus > Hibiscus tridactylites. Next base: position 81,175,457 of record OY288265.1, on the reverse strand, counting down.
AAAGTCAATATATTTGACATTTTAGTGACTTGTGCGGCTTTTCATATTTTATCTTTCTTTATTTCTATTAATCGGGTCCATTCGGTTCGGGTCTATTCGGTTCGGGTCCATTCGGTTCGGGTCCATTCGGTTCAACTAAATTCGGTTTAGTTTTGGTTCGGTTTATTTCGGATTTTGGATCAGATTTCAGGTTAATTTTCGGTTTCGGTTCGGGTCTGGGTTCGGGTAATTCGGTTCGGGTTTCGGGTTTCGGGTCTCGGGTCAAGTTTGTCAGGTCTACTTTTTACATTCATAGTTTTACCCTGCAAAGATTAATACATATACTAAACGTTCTATCATATATCTCAAAAATATGTTTGGCCTAGCGGTAAGCATGTTTACTTTTCTCCCTTTGATTTTTCTTTCCCCCAATCAGGTGACACGTGTCATCACCTGATTGGAGGGGGAAATTAATTAATTAAATTAAATAAAAATAATTAAAGTCCTCCAATAAGGTGGTGACACGTGTCACCAAGTAATTAAATAATTAATTAATTTTATTAAATTAAAATTAGGACTAAATTGATAGAGTGTATAAGTAATAAGGACCAAATGTGTAATTATACCCTTATTTTTTTAACTGCCACATCACTCTTCTGTTAACCTTTAACGACTGGTGGTCACATTGATACCATTTAAATAGTTTGGTGGTTAATTGAGTCGATTTTTTTAATGTGATCATTCTAATACATTTATCATAGTATGATGGTCATTGAGTTAGTTTAGCTTCTTTTTTTTTAATTTTCTGAAGAAAAAAATTACAATTTTTAGAAAATCCTAAAAAGTTTCAGTTTTTACAAAACAACTCCTAAATCCCTAAAATTTCCCAAACCTAAACCCCCCAAATCACCGTTGTCGATCGCCGTCACTGAGCATACCCCTTTGGTTGCCATATCTAGGGGTCATTTTCCCCAATACGGCGTCACCAAAAACACAGTATGTCGTGACAGCCAAACGTCGAACGCAAAATCGACGTTCAATTGGCACGATGTTCTTGGCGATTCTGTGTTGAGAGAAATGACCGCCTAGGTCTAGCGACCAAAAGGGTATGCTCAGGGGCGGCAATCGGCAGCGAAAGCAACGTTGATTTGGGGTTCAGGTTTGTAAAATTTTAAGGATTTAGAGGCTATTTTGTAAAATTGAAACTTTTTGGTAATTTTTTGGAAATTTAAATTTTGTGTAAAAAATTATTTTAAATTGTTAATTTAAAAAAAACATATCACGTGTCATGTTTTGATTGGTTAATAAATTTTTTTAACGGTAGTTAACTACCAGACGCCTAAAATTATAACGGTATAAACTTTAGACACTTATTTTTAGCAAAAAAAATATACTTTAAGCACCTAAAGTTTAAAAAAGATATACTTTAGGCACTTATTTTTCATTTAAGCTTTCTAATAATAACATATTAAGTCAGCTTGGTGTTTACATGAAACAAATTGAAATGGTTAAGTGATGATTTAGGAAATCATTCAAGTAACACCTAACAACAAAATGCATTGTTTTTAAACAATGGAATTAATTAAACTAGAAAGAAAATCCGCCTAAATTCTCATCATGTTCGTGGTACAAAAAAATTGACTTCTGTTGATCAGATGTAAATGGAGCATTCTAAAGACTCAGCAGCGAGATATCGGATTGACTGCTGATGATCGTGTCTTGTTGATTGAACTTCAGACGCTAATGACACCGGATACCCAAGGAACGATAACAGGCACATTCGGGTGGCTATTTCTATATTCTTGAGAGTATCGATCCTTGAAGTTCAACGATGGCTTCTCCGACTGCAGTTTAGTTTTTTTTTATTAGCTTTGAGATGCAAAGAGCTTCTGTTGTATGCAAAAGTGCCAAGAAATGGTAACTTAATCGATTGAAAAACAAGACTTACGTATTTCAGCCAGCACTCCATGTGTTTGTGTTCGTATTTATCTGGGGAATAGCAACCGGACTCGGATGGACAATAAACCCATATGTTGCATTTCTTTTGATCCGGCTTCGCAGATTTTGCCTGATCTAGGCAAGCTTGGCAGCAATCAGCTGCACTTTCTTGGGGATTGGAAAGACCCCACCGAACACACTCGCCATCGTAATCGGTATGAATTTCAGGATTGCATTCCGGTGGAAGAGGCCTCCCTGCTAATATTTGTTCTACATCCTCTGTACAAGAGAATTAGACCTCATTAACACCCATTTCTTGAACCATAACATCAACTTAGACAATATTCATCCTATGTTGCCCCACTCTTCATTTTTCCTAAATCCATCTCCGAAGACTTGGATATATTCCCAATTATATGATCATCCAATTATATGAATAGAGAAAAACTTGAACATACCCGTGTTGGATGGGATACATTCCCAACTCCCGAGTTGGAGTAGCATAGATATTTACAACAGAAGAAATTGAAGAATTACCGGTATCTTCCATGCCTCCAGGCTTATCATTATGTTCTTGATTCTCAATTGCATTGGGTATCCAAAGGCCAATCTCTTCTGACAGCGCAGCCCAATCTGACTCCAAGATTTTTACTAAATTCCCTACAAAATAGTAAGTTTAATGTTCTGTGACAAGTAAAAAACATTAGAGCTTTTTATCTTGACAATGAACTAAAAGTAACAAAATGTCAAAATATACCACCTTTCGGATTACGAGTTAGTAGTTACCTGCTTCTTCTTGCAGAAGAGTTGAATTCAATCCCTTTCCCCCATCAGCTAACTTTTTGGCTTCTTTCAGTTTCTCATGGCGCCAGGTTTGAACCGCTTCTGTAAACCCATGATGAATATCAACAAAATAACTAGCAAACGTGAGACGGACATTATTGCTAATTACTTTGAAAAAAAAAACAGCAAACAGAATATCAAGTTTCCATTTCCATCAAATTGAAAAATCAAAGATCTTTAAATTTAGAGCTGATCAGCAACCAATGGCAAAATAATTTCAACTTTCTTTCTATAAACTAATGTTGCCTGCTAAAGATGAAAACAGAAAAGGGTTTTGCCTACAATGGTTCTGCAATTTTTCGATGACAGACGGTTTTCAACTGGCATACACATTCAATCTGGGTTATGCCAAAAACCATAAAACTGACAATTCCCAATATAACTTATATTGTGGCCTCGTGAAGTCTATTTCCAAGATTGTTAAACAATTTGCTACATGTTTTACATTCCTCCTAACCAGTCAGGAGTCTAAGAAATAAGTTACACGTCAAAACAAAAGCAGAATAATATAAAAGGTTGGTACTTTCTAGGCCAGAAGAAATGGAAGAAAAGTGCAGGTACGAGTGACCCTCCGGAAGCACCAGAAACAACCATGTAAAGATTCTCTGATACATGCATAGATGGGGAAAAAGACTGTTAGTCTTGTTGCACGCTCGAATCGATCACCGAAATCTATCAAGAGAGTTGATTTTGCCCCTTGAATGAATTGGCTAAAAACCAAAATAAAGATGGACAATTTGCACAAGGATTTTAGAGTGGTTCGACTACCCAACTGAGTCTACAACCACTACTTTGGCACACCACTAAGGATTTCCCATTTCACTAAACAATGAATTCGTCCCCTTTTCCCGATTTAGGAGGAAACCGTTACAATCCTATCTTTTGGACTTGGCTAAGATAAAATCTTTTTGTCTAAGTATAAACTAGAATCTCTCCTTTTACAAGGTATTTGTTTGGTAAACTTAATACCTCACAAGGTGGGTGTTTACACAAATTTAAGCTCACAAGAGTACAATGATTTACAATAAAGCTCCTTCTCTAAAGACTATTTACAAGAGAAATAAAGAGATAAGAATTTGATTCAATTTCTCTTGAACATGTTGCTTGGATGTTGTCTCTAAAGTTCTTAAAGTGTTCCAACCTTCAATTTATAGTCTCAATTGAGCTTGTGGCCGTTGTTAGCCGTTAGGGATGTTTTGGAGCCGTTGGAGCCTTTATTTCCCGTAATAAATGCTATTCTGGAGTTGTCCGTATCTGAACACACGAGCCCGTATCGGAGCAACCTTCTTCAGAACTAGCCGTTGAAGCCTAATGCAGCAAGCCGTATCAAAACGCTTCTGGCCATATCGAAACGGTATTGAGCTGTATCGAAACGGTTACAAACCGTTTCGGTACCAGTGACCGTTGAGCTGCATTTAAAAGACTGTTGGGAAAATATGAACGTTGGGGAGGTTTTGACCGTTACCCGTATCGAAACACAAAAGAGTGTTTCGAAACAGAACTACACCGTATCGAAACGGGCAAGCCCTGTTTCGGTATGCGTTTTGGCAGTTTCAAATCGTATCGATACAGATTGACCCTGTATCGAAACGGGTACCTTAAAGACACTGGTTTGACTACTTAAAAACGTTTCAAACATTGTCAAAACTTTTTTAAACATCTTCAAACATAGTTTCAAGTTTTTTGGACTTAAAAACATTTTGATATCCTTTCAATTTAGTTCAAAACTATTTTTTAATTATTATATCAAAACACATTTCTACAAAGACAATTGGAGCAAACATATGAGTTGAATGAGGGAGATGATTTCCATGGTCAAATGGTTAAATTAGAAAATTATCTTTTAAATTTAAATGTATGTTTATTCCTTGTAAAATCTAGTCCACGCACTAATCCACAATGTTGGCTAGGTTCATTTTAATTTATTATTTTCATTCCCTAATTTAGTGCCTAAATTAAGGGATTTATTCCTTAAGTTAGCTACTTAATTTAGGAAATTAATCATTTGTATTCAGCATCCCTTACACTATAAAAGGGGACAACTTCTCTTGAAAACAGACAACAACATGACTATATTCTTTGATGAATTTTAACCAAGAATACTCATTGAGTTTCTTTCCTTTGCAAGATAGTTCTTGTGAATTTCAGAAGTGTTTCAACACAATCTTTTCTATAGATTGTTGGTGATTCTTTCTTCACACTCCGGGTTGCCAAGATAATCAATTTTTAAAGGGTCAGTTAGAGCTTATAAAGGAGGTTGCTTGATCAATCGAAATCAAGAGGATTCCTAGGGACATAAATTTATTCCACCTTCCATCCTATTCACAAGTCTGTGAGAAAGGGGCCATGGTGACTGGAGATTCAATGAATAATGGTAGTCGGTGGTTAGGCATTTGTTGTTTGAAGAAGATGAACATGATATTTTTCAGAGAGAACAATGTATTTCTCTGTATTTTCTTATTGTTCTTAATTATCAAATGTATACAGAGTAAGCCTTTAAATAAGCTGATATAGAGTTTTAATATAGCTAAAACTATGCTTTTATCTTCAATTTAAATAATACTTATTACTAATTTAAATAAGACTTCTAGTAAATCTAAACTATTGATTAGGAATAAACTTTAATTACGCATTAAATAAAAACTCTAACACTCCTCGTCAACTTACCAACTTACACTCCCCCTCAAGCTCTTGGATCTTGGATGTGATGCCCTACTCATATTTCGTCTGTTGTTTCTTAGAGAAAAATGCTCTCCGTTCTCAGGAGTCTTTGATTTGAAGAGTGGGGACAAAACCATGATGTTCTTGCACAACAATTGTTGATGCCATTCAACTTATGGTACGCTTGAGATTGTTGATGCATCAGTTGGAATAGAAAGGCTGCTCCACAGGATGCTCCAGCATGCAGTTTTTGACTAAAAAGTCCGATGCGAGCGATGTAAGAAGTCATCACAGGAATCTACACCCCCCTCAAGCTGGTAATTACACAGACTAGAGTTCCAGCTTGGATCTTTGATCAAGATCCCCTTAAAAAATATTATCTAGTTTTTAAGGTTAAACTATAACATCTTCTCCTATCTTTTAGGATGGATGACTAAGATAGAACCAAATAATTTTTAAGGCTAAACTATAACCTTTTCATCTATCTTTTTGATTGGATAAGAACCATTAAATAGAGAACAAAACAGAAAATTAAACGAGTAGAAATTTCACTAAAGATGTAAGATTCCAACGAGGAAGAAGCCAAGGAACGAGTGTGGCCTAATGATAGCAACGAAAAAGAAAAACGATGTGCATCTGAAAAATCAGATCGTCGTCGATCCGTTTTAGATTAGAGATGACAACAGTGGTGACGACATCAAGACCGTTGTTGGCTCATGATACCATGTGAGAAAGGGGTCACGGTGACCGAAGATGCTGAACAAACTTAGAAAGAAGATTGTTATCTTTTTCTAAATAGGTTACAGCCTTTATAAGATGATCTAAGTACAAATAAGGAAATAATTTCCTAGAAATCACTAACTTCCTAAGAATTAGAGACTAATATTATATCCTACTATACAAGGTAATTACAAGGACTAAGCCAAGAATTATGTCCTTAATTTTAGGGATTCTAACACTCCCCCTCAAGCTGAGTGTAGATATTTATCAAACCCAGCTTGCCAATGAGTTCCTCGAACATGTTCTTGCTCAAGCTTTTAGTTAGCATGTCTGCAACTTGTTGCCTGGTAGGTAGGTAGGTAATGCACACTTCTCCTGAGTCAATTCTTTCTTTGATGAAGTGGCGATCTATTTCCACATGTTTGGTGCGATCGTGGTGAACAGGATTATGAGCTATGCTGACAGCAGCTTGGTTGTCACAATACATCTTTATAGGTCTAGTGTATAGTACTTTTAGTTCTCCCATTAGTCGTTGCAACCAGATTCCTTCACATATGCCATGGGATAGTGCTCGATACTCTGCTTTTGCGCTGCTGCGTGCTACAACAGGCTGTTTTTTGCTTCTCCACGTCACAAGATTGCCCCACACATAGCTGCAGTAACCACTTGTAGAACGTCTGTCATTAACAGACCCAGCCCAGTCTGCATCAGTGTAAATTTCCACACTTCGGTTGGCAGTTTTCTTGAAGTGTAGGCCTTTACCAGGGGTCCCCTTTAGATACCTTAAAATTCTGTAAGCAGCTTCCAAGTGCTTCTCTCTTGGGGCATGCATGTATTGGCTGATAACACTCACACCAAAGGCTATGTCCGGACGGGTGTGAGATAGGTAGATAAGTCTTCCTACCAGTCGTTGATATCTCCCCCTATCAACTTCTTCTCCATCTTTATCAGTTCCCAATTTAAGATTAGATTCCATGGGAGTTTTGGCTGGTTTACACCCCAACATACCAACTTCAGATAATAGATCAAGAATATACTTCCTTTGGGAGATGGAAATACCTATTTTAGACCTTGCTACTTCCATTCCAAGGAAGTACTTAAGGTTTCCCAAGTCCTTAAGTTCAAATTCAGCACTAAGAAATTCTTTTAGACTTTCAATTTCACTTGAATCATCCCCAGTTAATATTATATCATCCACGTAAACAATGAGAATGCAGCATTTCCCACCTTTCGAATGCTTGTAAAACATGGTATGATCTGCTTGCCCTTGGATATAGCTCCTACTGATCATAGCCTTGGCAAATCGGCTGAACCACGCCCTTGGAGACTGCTTCAGACCATACAAGGATTTCTTCAACTTGCATACTTGGCCCTTGCTTTCTTCAAACCCGGGTGGGAAATCCATGTACACTTCCTCATTTAACTCTCCATTGAGGAATGCATTTTTTACATCCAATTGAGTCAAAGGCCAATCCATGTTGACAGCTAAGGATAGAAGAACTCGAATGGTGTTTAGCTTGGCAACCGGTGCAAACGTCTCGTTGTAGTCTAGGCCATAGGTTTGGGTGAAACCCTTAGCAACGAGCCGAGCCTTGTGTCTGTTAATACTGCCATCAGGATTAAACTTTGTGGTGAAGATCCATTTGCATCCTACTGTCTTCTTCCCACTAGGTAGATGCACGACTTCCCAAGTTTCATTTGCCTTGAGAGCCCTCATTTCTTCCATCACAGCTTTCCTCCACTCAGCTGATTCAAGAGCCTCTTCTATATTTTTTGGTGTTTCTACAGAATCAACATTAGACACAAAAGCTCTATAAGACTTAGATAAATTTCCATAGGACACAAACCGGGAAATAGGGTGTTGAGTGCAGCTTCTTGTGCCCTTTCGAACAACAATTGGAAGGTAGATGGATGGCGATAGAGGTGAGACTTCTGATTCGGAACAGTCCTCGGTTGGGGATGAATTTGGCACTGCTGTCTCAGTTTCAGGTGGATGTTTTCTTCGAGAATAAACCAGCAGTTCTGATTCTGGAGCCTGTTCTTGCTGTTTTTCTGGATTAGGTGGTTGCTGCTCATTTATCGAGCTTTTTTCTTGCTGCACAGGAGAACCAATGTCTAAATCTGGAACAATAACATCCTGATTTGTGGGCTTGGTAATGGTGGTAGGATCAGGAGGCATAGGATCGGTTGGTATCATAAGGAGTGTGTTAAGAGTCTCATCTTCATTGAGAATCTCCCCCTGAAGATGAGCTGCAGTAAAGTAAGATTCATGTTCAAAAAAAGTGACATCCCGAGAGATAAATATTCGGCGGAAGGTAGGCGAATAACACTTATACCCTTTTTGTGTTGGAGAATAGTCAATGAAAGCACAAGTGTGGGCTCGAGGATCAAGTTTGGACTGATTTGGTTGGTGATTGTGGACAAAAGCTTTGCAACCGAAAATTTTGGCTGGAAGGTTGGGAACATGAAATAATGGAAAAGCCTTCTGAAGGATAGTTATAGGTGACTGGAAATTTAGGACCTTTGATGGTAGTAGGTTTATGAGATAACAGGCTGTGAGGATAGCTTCTCCCCATAGGTATTTTGGAACTCCCATGGTGAACATTAGTGCTCGAGCTATAGCAAGGAGATGACGATTTTTTCTCTCGGAGATCCCATTTTGTTGAGGGGTGTCAGGACAAGAACTTTGGTGTATGATGCCCTGTTCAGCTAGGTAAGGACTTAGGACAGAATTAAAGTATTCTCTCCCATTGTCAGTTCGGAGAGTATGAATGGTTGAGTTAAATTGGGTTCGAATCATTGAATGGAAGTTTTGGAAAATTTTAGGTGTTTCTGATTTTTCTTTGAGAAGGTAGACCCAACAGACCCTAGTGTGGTCATCAATGAAAGTTATGAACCACCTAGCTCCTGTAATGTTTTTCACTCGGCTGGCTCCCCATAAGTCACTATGAATTAAAGAGAATGGTCGAGACTGGTTATAGGATTTTACTGGGTATGATACTCGGGTGTGTTTGGATAATTGACAGATTTCACACTTCAAGGAATCAATATTTTTATTTCTAAATAACAGTGGAAGGTGTTTTTTTAAGTACAAGAAGTTTGGATGTCCTAGTCTACGGTGCCATAACATGATTGTGGCTTCCTTGGAAGTAGATAGAGCCAGCCCTTCTTGTCCACTGTCTTTATTCCAAACATAGAGACCATCATCAACTTTAGCAGTGCCAATCATCCTCCCCGATTTCTGTTCCTGTACCACACAACCATTTGCAGAAAATTCAACAAGAACACTTTCATCCTTAGTTAGTTTACTGATTGAAAGTAAATTGCAGGACAAGTTTGGAACATGTAACACTTCATCAAGAGAAAAATTCTTTGTTAATTGAATTTTCCCAATACCAGCTACAGGTGAGTAAGAACCATCAGCAATACGGATTCGGGACTGATTATGACATGGTGTGTAGGTGTGAAACAAGGTGGAGTTACTTGTCATGTGATCAGAGGCACCCGAATCGAGTATCCAAGAGGATTGGTTGTTAGCTTCAAAAATACTGTTGAGAGCAATACCTTGAGTGGCTAAGGATCCATGAGCAGTGGTAGTGCCTAGTATCTTATGAAGAGCCTCAAGTTGATTTTTGGTTAGGCGAACATCAAGGACTTCATCTACAGCAGTGGAGGTGTTAGAGGACACTAGTGCAGCCTTATTTTCCTTCGAATTTTTTCCAGGATAACCATGTAGTTTGAAGCATTTTTCCTTTGTATGTCCTACACGGTTGCAGTGGCTGCACCATGGCCTGGTCGAGCCTGAATCATTCCCAGCACGGGGCCTTTGTGATTGAGGGCCTCTGGAGATAAGAGCTGAGTTTTCAATGGGACGGTAACCATCAGTTGTCATAGGTTTAGGTTCCTTTAAATCTCCCATCATGACAAGTCGGTGCTTCTCTTCTCTTCTAACTTCTGCAAATGCTTCACCAATGGTTGGCAGGGAGGTTCTGCCCAGAATTCTACCACGTACCTCATCAAGCTCTCGGTTCAGCCCTGCCAGAAACTCATAGAGACGTTCTTTGTTGAGATGAGTCATAAACTTGGTATGTTCCTCGCCTTCTCCCCAGTCTGCCTCATAGTACATGTCCAATTCCTGCCACAAAATTTTCAGATTATTGTAATACTGAGTTACTTCAAGTGTTCCTTGTCGGATATCCTTTAACTTGAGTTTGATCTCAAATACTTGGGAGGCATTTCCAAGATCTGAGTAGTTTTCTTTGATAGCATCCCACATATCTTTTGCAGTTTTGAAGAAGAGGTAGGTGCGACTAATATGGCCTTCCATTGAATTAATTAACCAAGCCATTACGATCGAGTTGTTGAGTTCCCACGTTCCATAAGTTGGATCTGTTGTGGCTGGTCGTGGAATATCTCCATTGATATATCCTAGTTTTCCACGACCACGGATCACCATAATGACCGATTGGGACCATTGTAGGAAATTTTTTCCATCTAGCCGATGGTTGGTGATTATAAGGGAGGAATTAAGATCCCCTTGAGAAGTTCCTTGATTGCTGTTTGGAATCATTTGTGAGGTTTCAGTCTCAGACAAAGTTTCAACAGTGTCACCCATAGGAAGGAATAAAATAGAAGGAAAGAGAGATTAAGAGAAGGGATGTTTGGGACGAGAGATTAGAGATGACAGGATCAAAAATCCTAAAGCTCTGATGCCATGAACAAACTTAGAAAGAAGATTGTTATCTTTTTCTAAATAGGTTACAGCCTTTATAAGATGATCTAAGTACAAATAAGGAAATAATTTCCTAGAAATCACTAACTTCCTAAGAATTAGAGACTAATATTATATCCTACTATACAAGGTAATTACAAGGACTAAGCCAAGAATTATGTCCTTAATTTTAGGGATTCTAACAGATGCAATGAATAATGGTGGTTTGTGTGTGATCGGTGGTTAGAGATTTGCTGTTTGGAGAAGATGAATAAGATATTTTCTAGAGAGAACAAAATGTTTCTCTGTATTTTCTTATTATTCTTAATTATCAAATGTATACAGAGTAAGCCTTTAAATAGGCTGACATAAAGTTTTAATATAACTCAAACTATAATTTTATGTTTAATTTAAATAATACTTATTCTTAATTTAAATAAGACTTCTAGTAAATATAAACTACTGATTAGGAATAAATTCTAATTACACATTAAATAAAAACTCTAATACTCCTCGTCAACTTACACTCCCCCTCAAGCTCTAACACTTCTCGGATAACTTACAAAGTACACAAACCATTTTCAAATAATCTTGCTACCATTTTCATCATCTTCTTTACGCCATCGTCCATTTATTCTAATAATTTCATTTTCTTGTTTCATTCGAACCTTGTTTCATTTGTTGCCTTCTCGTATCATTTCACATCAGAGCTTTGGTTCAGGTGTTTAAAACATTTATCTTTTATTGTTTTATTAGTAGTTGATTAAAAAAAGAGAAAAAAATCGATATTTCATTCTTGTTTCTTTAGTCCAAGTCAATCTGTTTTTGATAATTTCAATTCAAAAGGAAATTATAAGAAAGTTGAGGTTGCAGTCCAACAATATCCAAGATTCGAGGACGAATCCTTTTCAAGAGCAGGAGAATGATACATGCACAGATGGGGAAAACGTCAATTGGAGCAAACATATGCGTTGAATGAGGGAGAACCATGGTCAAATGGTTAAATTAAGAAGTTATCTTTTAAATTTAAGTGTATGTTTATTCCTTGTAAAATCTGGTCCACGCACAGTCCACAATGTTGGCCAGATTCATTTAAGTTTGTTATTTTCATTACTTAATTTAGGCACTTAATTAAGGGATTTATTTTTTAATTTAGGGACTTAATTAGGAAATTAATCATTTGTATTCAGCATCCCTTACTCTATAAAAGGGGACAACTTCTTCTCTTGAAAACTGACACCATGAATATTTTCTTTAATGAATTTTAGTCAAGAATACTTTGAGTTTCTTTCCTTTGCAAAATAGTTCTTGTGAATTTCAGAAGAGTTTCAACACAATCTTCTTCTTTCATCACACTCTGGGTTGCCAAGATAATCAATTCTTGGAGGGTCGGTTAGAGCCTATAATGGGGGTTGTTTGATCAATCGCGATCAAGAGGGTTCCTAGGACATAAATCTATTCCACAATCCATCCTATTCACAGCAAGTCCACAAGCCATTTTCAAATAATCTTGCTACCATTTTCATCATCTTCTTTACGCCGTCGTCCATTTATTCTAATAATTTCATTTTCTTGTTTCATTCGATCCTTATTTCATCTGCTGCCTTCTCCTATCATTCTCCTTAGTAATTATTATATCTATTGTTAGAAACCAGTTGTTTAAAGTTAGTGGTTGTTAGAAAAAAACCATGGAACAAAAAAAAACAGATTGTTTTTTCTTTAACAAGTTATTGTTAGAAATATATCCTCCTAACTAACATATTGAAACTTTTCTTCAATCAAGAATCACAATGCATAATACGCTGATAATTATAAAGAAGCCATTTTGAAAGTTCCTTGATGTGTGTTTTTGACGTATTCTGCTTAGGAAAACGTTAAAAGCACACATCAAGGATGACAGGAACAAACTTTCAAAACGGTCTTCTCTATAATTATCAGGGATTCTCGTTTTCCTTTGGAAATATCAAGTATACAATCCCTAAGAATCTCATGTTCCAGCAGTCATGCTCTAACTACTGAAGAACAGAATAATTCAAACCTATGTTGCCACACAATTAATTTTGTATGCACTAAAATTGCAACGTCTTTATTGCATTTCTTAATTCTTATACCCCCAAAATGCTAAGGCAGATAATAACACATCTGCAAGTTTCCATAATAAGAATGTAGTTTAAGACTGATTATTCATGAATAGATTATTAACTGAATTGAAAACTTTGTGGTTGTCGGCTTATAGAAAGATTATAATCTACAACTTACAGCAAATAGTCCTATCCTACAACATCATAAATGCTTGACTACAACACAACAGAACACTTGTAACCAGGAATAAACAGAAACACAGCATCATGTTCACTTTAAACCGTATGATAAATTACTGAAACATTCGAAAAAAATGAAAAGGAAATTAAGGCAGACACCAACCTTGCTGCTCGCTGGCAGTAGCATTTGGTCTCAAGTTTCTTAATCTTTGCAATATCTCCTCAGTTATCTTATTCTTAACTGCTTGTGGCAGCTCAGCAACAGGCATTGATCCGCCACCCCAATATTCAGCATTTAACCGATTTACCTTCATTTACAGACATCAACATTCAATACTACCACCACAAACAGGGAGAAAAAAAAAAGAAAAATAGCATAGTTTGCATACCAGTTTAACAAGCTCTATAGGTTCATTGGCCCTTCGAATCCTAACTGATTTTTCCATTTTCTTTATATGATCTGGTGTATGCTCCACAACTACAGAAAAACAAAACAACCCCAGAAAATCAAAAAACACAAATCAATAAAAAAAAATCCCCCCCCCCCCCCCCCCCAAAAAAAAATGGAGGCAAAGCTCATAGAAACATACCACCATCACCTTTGTTGGAATAAACGTAGGGAGAAGAATAGAGAGAATGAAGACAATAGAGAGCAATAACAATGTTAAGGAAGCAAACAATGAGAGTGGTTCCTTTATAAGAACTCAGACCCGAACCACCCAAAATGGGTCCTCTGCCTTCTCTAGCCATCATCTCCTACCTCCTTCGCCCACTGCTTCATCCCACCATATTATGTTCCTTCCCCAAACAAACGGATCAAATGGGTTTCATCAGATCGTAATAATGAACATAAATTCCCTTCAATTCTATGATTTTTCAATAAAAAAATGGAGGGAGCAACCGTCCCAGTGCGGTGTTGTTCTGGACCTTCTGGTTTATTACCTTTGCGTGCGTCTTGGGTTTTCCCTTTTCTCTCTTCTATTAGCTAGGCACATCGGAATACTCATTTTCCATGGCCCGCCTGGTTTTTCTATTCATTTTGTTTGGGGATAACTACTTGGTGTAAATACAGAATAGGTCCCTGTTGTTTTTATAAAGATCAAATTGAAATCTCTAAAAAATATAGGTTTATATATATTTTTGCCCAATTTACTATATCTAAATCAGCAGTTTGGTACCTATAGAATTCTTTTACCAATTTAGATCTTTACTATTTATTATTCTGTGTACACGTTTTTCAATTGCGTTTTCCTGTTAAAAAAAGCTAACGTACCCTAATGATATGATGCCACGTGTACTAAAAATAAAAGAAAGTTAATATTGTTAAAAGTATAAAAAATATATCAAAAGGATTAACGGTAGAGAAAAAAAATACTCTCATAAGTGAGGTTATTTTACGATTTAAGTACTTAGTTTAGGTTTAGTGGTTAGGTATTTAAGTAATAAGTTTAAATTTTAATTTTGAAAAAATATCTCATGCACCAGTGGTGGAAACGAAAAATTTTCACAAATACTTTAGTTTTAGGTTTAGAGATTTAGTTTATGATTTAGGGTTTTGTGGTTTAAGTATGTAGGTTTAAAATTTAAGGTTTATATGTTAGAGTTTAAGTTTTAGGGTAATATGGTTAGGAATTTAGGTTTTAACCCATAAGTCATAAATTTTAACCTTATATTCTAATTGATCTCCTAAATTCAAAACTCCTACACTTAAACTCATAAACAATAAACACTAAACAAAGTCCATAAACCCTAAAATTAATACATTTGTGCATACTTTTTGTTTTCACCACATGTGCATGGGAAATTCTAAGGAAATGCGGACTAATATACAGCTAAGAAACGACATTACCAGAAACATTATAAGATAAATAATAAAATAGATAAAGCACTACTAGATATGTTGATATAATATAATGTATCCGGTAGAAAACATGAAAAAATATTATAAAAAATTGGTAACCGACAAACTTAAGTTATCGCTAGGTGTCGATACAAACATAACAAAATCAGTAAAATTACTTATTTTGTTGATAAGAGTATCAACATAATAGGCGCTACCGAATATGCTGATGGGGCCTTGGAAAATCCCACGATAACAAAATCGGTAAAATTACCTATTTTGTTGATAAGAGTATCAACATATTCGGTAACGCCTAATTTGTTATTAAAGTTTAGCTGACGGGGCCTTGGAAAATCTCACGATAACAAAATCGGTAAAATTACCTATTTTGTTGATAAGAGTATCAACATATTCGGTAGCACCTAATTTGTTATTAAAGTTTAGCTGACGGGGCCTTGGAAAATCTCACGATAACAAAATCGGTAAAATTACCTATTTTGTTATAAGAGTATCAACATATTCGGTAGCTCCTAATTTGTTATTATTTTATCGTTTACATTAATATTATAACTTTAAACAAACCGGTTACTAGTGCAACGTAATAGGTAAGTATCGATACTCTATTACAAAAGTATCGATATTTTATTAAAAACATTGTAACTGGTTGAAATGTGGCTCGAAAGTATCCATACTTGTATTAAAAGTATCGATACTTTCTAGCCATGTTTCAACCGGTTCCATAAAAAGTTTCGATACTTAAATTAAAAGTATGGATACGTAAATTAAAAGTATGGATACTTATTTTAAAAGTATCGGTAATTACTTTAATAGTATCAATATTTTATTATAATTTATTGCACAACAAACTTTGTCCTAAGAAATAAATGTTGTAGCAAGATCGGTTACATTGTTTTTATAAAAGTATGGGTACTTGTATAAAAAATTTTGATACTTAAATTAAAAGTATGGGTACTTGCATAAAAAGTATCGGTAAAATTACTTATTTTGTGGTTTCGGTGCTGGTTTTACAGATACAAAAATATTTGGACTTCAAGAAACCCCTTATTAGTTGAAAATGAACATTTAGAGTAAGATAGAAGGATCGTATTAAATTTAAGGATGAAGTATATTAATGAAACAAAAAAACTAAAGTCCCAAGTGCTTCAATTACATATTGAAATAAAAAAATGAAACTAAAAGAATGGAGCCTTCTCAATCCTCATCCATGGCCAGTGAAACGGCCTTCATGCCTTTTGCCACCCATGACACTTGGACCAGCCTCTCGTTGTGAACTGTGCTGACCAACCATCTCTGCATATGATCGCATCTCAAACTTGACCATATAGTTGCCTAATGAACAAAACATGTATGCATAAGTATGAGCAGAAGTGCATCTTGTATAAAAGAAGAAAATGATAGAGAAAACCTTGAGAATGGCGGTTGAAGTTGTCGATGTCTTATTTGGTATCCATATAACCATAAATTTGGCGTTGTCTGGCTGGACCGTACAAAAAGCCGTGACAACGTTTCCAAGCCTCTTTATCGAAACATTGGGCAGCAAATTGGGTATGCAGACGTTGAGCATCGAAATAACCTCTTGCCATGCTCTCAAAAATTAGAAGGCTCATCCCACAATGGCCTTGAGGACCGTAAGAATGGCGAGCCTTAACAACAATATCATAGGATCTGAAATAGTCAAGAAGCTCTTGGTTTCATACCAAGCCACTGAAGCAGAAAATTCAAGACATTAAAAGTTAAGGAATTGTAATATTCATGAAAACATAATTTAAAAGTTATATAACTACCTTCTCATTTGCATATTGATGAAGCATTGTGTTCATTATCATCATCATGGGTGGTCAGAGTATTTGGTGACCCTCTTCCTTATTGTTTGAAGGCGGGGGGCAGACAATAGCAGCATCATTCTGATCATCTCTCAAACCATTCCATTCCCCATAAGCTTGACCTTGAGGAACAGCCGAAGTACCCTTTCTACGCAATTTCTCGTCCAATAGCTGAGCAAGTTGGCGATGGAGTTTGAGCTTTGGTCCGCCTTTGGTTTTGGCATGTGTCACTAGAGACTGAAGGCCAAGAAACTTGTGAGTGCCACCAGGACCCCCTTGACATGCTAGACATTACCATTGAGTAGAAGGGTCATTGATTGTGTTCATTCTATCAAAGGTCTCGAAAAATTTCTTGAACCATCTGTTTATTTTTTAGTGTCTCATGGCTTTGTTCCTCCTCTTCATCAGAATCAAAATAGACATCATTATTTTTGTTTGAGTCTGAGTCGAAATCAAGTTTCCTCTTTGCCAATAGCTGCGGATTGTGACTAGAAGCTCTGCTCGAACTTATTTTATTTGAAGATATTGAATAGAATATGGTGAAGGGGAACCAATTATAGAAATAAACGAAGGGTTGAGTATATTAAATTGAAGATGTTGTAAAGAGTAAAAAGAAGAGTTGTTAATTTATAGAGAATTTCAGTTGGGAGGGAAAGTGAAAACTAAGTAGGGAAAGTGAAAAGGCACAATGCTTGTTCATCGAAGGTACATGAACATGAAATGGTGCATGTGATACAAGTGAAAAGACACGAAACTGAAAAGGCAGGTTTGTTCTGGGGGTATCAAAATCAGCTTTATACAAGATGAACAGTAAACGGTGCATGTGATAACAATGAAAAGACATAACATTGCAAAATTGATGTAGTCAATAATGAAAACGGTAACATTGCAACCGAAAACATTGATGTAGTCAATAATGAAAACGGTAACATTGCAACCAGAAACATTGAATTTTTTAAGAGTATCGATAATTTTAATCATAGCGGGAAAAAAGTATCGACACTTTGATTCCAGTAAGCTATGGCAATCTTTTTTTTTCAAAAGTATCAATAATTTTGTTCGTAGAGAGAAGAAAGTATTGATATTTTCGAGCAAATTTGCTACTGAAAACATTGATTTTTTTAAAAGTATCGATAATTTTATTCATAGCGTGAAAAAAGTATCGACACTTTGTTTCTAGTAAGCTATGACAATCATTTTTTTCAAAAGTATCGATAATTTTTATCATAGTGGGAAGAAAGAATCAATATTTTTGAGCAAATTTGTAACCGTAAACATTGATTTTTAACAAAGTATCGATAATTTGTTTTTATAGTAGGACAAAAGTTTCGACACTTTGTTTCACGTAAGCTATGTCAATCCATTTGCTTTCAAAAGTATCGATAATTTGATGCTAACATTTATAGTTTCATAACATTTATACTTTGTTTCCAATATGCAAATGGAATTTATAGTTTCATAACATCTAACAAAATATTTGCTAAATATGTACATACAAAATTATGTTAACATAATTTTCAACAACCTAACTGTGATAAATAATTACATACAAAATTATCTTAATTCAACAATTATGGAATTTATAGTTTCATAAGAATTACTTTTTCATATGTTTCGGGCAACCATTTGTCAACTGATCTCTCATTTTATTACCTTCGTGATTTATGAGATTGTTTAAAATTCTCATACGATCTCATTCCCCAACAACCTACATTCACATTAGAACATTTTGTTACCACATCATTCAACGTAAGAGTACCCAAATTTTATTTTAAAAGTCCTTTTTAGACCACTTACCAAATCATCTGTTGACCTCCCATCAACAATCGCTTGCATCCACATAATTACATACATTCTGCAATCATCTCTGTTATAACAATTGATTGCCGCAAATGTCAAATAGTTAGCCATGATAAATATTTGACTTATTAAATACTCAAATTTCATACTCGTTCGTTTGCTCCTTCATCTTACAGCCCACTAATTTTAAATCCATCACCAGGACCTTCATCTTCCCAAATGCATCAACAAAGCTCGTGTTCTTATTATATTTATCTAAACATTTCATCTGCGTCAAAAAATTATTAAATTAGATTACGAAGAAATTATGCATTATAAATTACATAATTTATCGATACATACCAATTGCATGTAATTTTGCACTCTTGTCTTATGCCGGTGAGATGAATATAGATTATCAAGAATCGTTGCTACACGCTCAACCATATCTAACACCAAGAGATACCAATGACTCTTGCTATCGTTTATTGCAAAGAAGATCTACAATAAATGTCACACCCAAGACAAGAAATTAGAACATTTATTGTAATTATTTAAATACAAAGCAACATTTACGCAAAAATATCTTACCGTGTCACAATAGTTCATTTTATTATAGTCTACCATTATGCTACTCCAAAAGCTTACAATAGTCTTCACATCTGGATTGTACTCTAACACCGATGACTGCATATCCAAAAACAATCACTATTAATTGACCGGCCATAACACAACTTTTCATCATGTATAAATTTAACTTACCACAAAGTTGTATGGAATATAACAAATCTTCCGATTCCATGATCTCTTCTTCATCAAATCGTCAGCCAACAACCAGCCGACCAAATCAATAACTTGACCAATAACTCATTTACTAGGTTTTAACGTTGCAACGTCGCCTACTGTGGCGTGTTGGTCACCATACATACTCACACATTGCACCCTCCATTGAACCAATTTCTTTTGGTATTTTAACCTTTTCAACCTATGATATTGATTATAGATATTAGCCACAACACGATAATCAAAATGGATGTCAATTTATTTTATTCATTTTACCTTCTGCTTCTTCTTTGGTGCACGACACTCTGAATCCAGATCTGCATCTATGACATTATCCGGTGTCCTCATCTGTGGATCAGAATGATCAATATTTTCCTTCCTCATACTCAATTCTTTCACATTTTCTTCATAATATTTTTTAAGTTCATCATATTTTTGCTCAACATAACTCCTCATTTGTTTCATTTCAGAACTTAAAATTTTCCCCTCATCCATTTTTTCTACCACTCCAATCACCCCCTTCAACTCACCCCTCAATTCCACCACTTCTTTCACCACTCCATCAACCTTTTCCCCTACTTCCCCCTTAATGCTCTCAATTGCCTCTTCGATTCTGGATTGTCTTTTCAAACAATCAGAAACAGCTTTTTTCAACTCCGCCAACTCAGACATCAAAATGTTATATTTAATTCCCCCTTCTTCCTTTTGTTTCACCTTCTCTTCTACCTTCTCCTCTTCCTCCTCGCCAATAACCTTCAAAAATAAATTACAATATTAGAATATCTTTTTTAAGTCCTTACTAATATATAAATACTTTTATTACCCTTACTTTCTTTTTTAGTCTTTCCAACTTTAACTTTGCCATCACTCGGGCGACTTCTTCCTTGCCCCACACAATGATGTGTGCCACTCCGATTCTTTTGAAGGTCGGCAGACTTGAAGAATCAGAAAAAAATCAAATAATGCAACTTGCATTTATAATAAACTTTATCATTTTCTATAATAACTATAATTACAAAGTTTTCTAAACCAACACATCTTTAAACTCATTTACCTCTAAGACAGCTATGCACCCTTTGAGATATGTGGGGTTTTTGGCCTTCTAAGAGCTCTTGATTGCATCAAATAATTTCTCATTGACAAATGAGGCCCAATTTAATTCACCTTTCAACCCGGAGTCGCAAATCAACTTCATATATTCCTTGCTCGGGGATGTATCATCCGTTGGACAAAGAAATACTCCGACAAGGTACAATAGTACCCGGGCCTTCAAATGATCCCCATCATACTTGCCGCTTTTAATATCGTTCTTGAGTGTAGAATATGCCACCTTAGACTTTAAGCCATACTTGTTCACAAGTTTTTTCCAGTCCTCCCTCTTAATTACTTCTTGCACACCCTTCCCTTTATTTTCTAGCCCCAATACGGCTTCAACACATCGGACACCAAAATGAAAAGAATATTTACCATAACGAACTTCACACTTTTCCAAATCAAAATCTCCCATCAACAATAGACACAATTCCCTCTGAATTGGCGAGTCCTTCAATCCAATCAGAGATCCAAACCCCATTTCTTCCAACAATTTGGCTCTATCCTTCTCTTTCAAGTGTTCTATTATGTTGTGAACTCGTTTTATGCTACACCTTGTCGACACTTCCTAAATTATTTACATATAATGTTAGAGTTTTTATATATCATTTATCACAGTATTTACAAGTTTAATGAATGCCTTCTTCTCAATGTTTTCATGTGCTTTCCTCGAAGCCGAATATTTTTCTCTCGCCTTTTTGGACACCTTCATAAATGGTTCCTTCTCAGTATCACTCATCGAGTGCCATTCTTCACCACCTCTTCTTTCACCTGAAACTTATGCATAAACGTTTCTTAATCAAAATATTAAAGCTACATAATACTCATTATAAATTCAGTTTACATACCGAACCACTTTTATAAGTACCACATTCCTTCATCCTTTGCACTTCATTCATACTGTCATGATAGGGAATTTTAAATGTTCTTAAATACTTTAATCCAATTACCATTTCAAGAACAAGTACACAAATACAGTGATACTTACTAGAAGTACATATATCGACCCATTGGTTGCTTTCGATTTTCATCAGTTTTGATACTCTCAAGCTCCATTTCAATGTCATCTCCACGAACAACATTTTCATGATCCAATGGCAACCTTTTCAACATTCAAAATTAAATCAAATCAAATGGGTGGATATATATATATATATATATATATATATATATATATATATATATATATATATATATATAACATTTTATCCAATTTACAAATCGACAAATAACCCATCTTATAGTAACCGTTTAAGTTCTCTGAAAAACGCATCAATAATCATTTTCTACTGATAATATCAATTTCTACATATAAGTTCTCTGAACAAAGTACCGATATTTATTTTTCTACCTATAATTACAATTTCGACCTATAATCGATAAGAAATCCTTTTTTACTTCAAAAATCTATAAACCCAAAACCTTAACCCCAATTTCCGAATACTACATTAATAAAAAACTAAGGTTTCGACAACATACCTTTCCTTTCGATTTTGATACACCACGACTTCAAAAACGCATCCCTTCTATTTTGCAGTAACCAAAACCGGTTCGATTTCAAATACTAACAGAGTTTTCTGTAAGTGCAATGCGATACAAGGATTGTATTAGAGTAGATACTTTTTAACCGGTTATATCAATTATATTTAATCGATACAATTCCCCAAGTGTCGATACTTTTTTGAATTGTGTCGATTCTTTCGACCCCTTTTCTGTTTCAAAATCCTTTTAAATTACTAATGTACCAATTCTTTTGTACATGTTCTTACAAAAGTATCGACACCAACAAACAATCCGGTAACGATTTACCGTTTCCATTATATGTATTAATAATGTAACCGATTTAGCCTTTTTTACCGGTTATGTCAAATTTGCTTCTATTGTACCGATTCTTTTTTACATGTTCTTACAAAAGTATCGACACCAAACAAACAATCCGGTAACGATTTACCGGTTACATTATATATATTAATAATGTAACCAGTTTAGCCTTTTTTTACCGGTTAAGTCAAATTTGCTTCTATTGTACCAATTCTTTTGTACATGTTCTTACAAAAGTATCGACATCAAACAAACAATCCGGTAACGATTTACCAGTTACATTATATGTATTAATAATGTAACTGGTTTAACCTTTTTTTTACCAGTTATATCAAATTTGCTTCTATTATACCGATTCTTTTGTACATGTTCTTACAAAATTATCAACACCAAACAAACAACCCGGTAACGATTTACCGGTTACATTATATGTTGTTGAGTGTGCAAAAGTTCTACTTTTTACCCCTTATTTAACCCATATTTCTGCTGCATTCAAGAATAATTCATTGCATTTAGGATAGATTTCACATATACATCACAATTATATAAAATGGCACAGTTGCTACTAATTTTGGTTGTTTTTGCAGGTAGCTGCCGTGGCAGACTCATGACAGTGAAGGAGCAGAGCTGGAACACAGGAATGGAGTCAAGAAGAAGGATGCTGCCGTGGCAGCCAATGACGACAACAATGGTGAAGGGGAAAGTGAAGTGGAGCTCGACAAATAGAGGAAATTAAGCTGGCATGTCGTGGGCCACTCCTATATTTTTCTAAGCCCTAGATCAAAATGAAGGCCAAGCCCAAAGTTCAAGAAAGAAACCCAAAGCAAGAAAAGAGGACGAATTAAAGGCATATTCTCTAGAGATTTAATCTTAATTAGAGTTGTACTTTAGTTTGAACTTGTATTCTTACCTTATTAGAAAACTTGAACTCAAGGCCTATATAAAGGCATGTAATTCGACCTAGGGAAGGATATCTCATTCTCTAGCCGTCTTCCCCAAAACCCTAGTCGTTTTCCCCCTTCTCATCATGTTTTAAACTTCCCCTAGGGCTAAGGGTTGATTCTGTAAAGTAGTTGCAAGGATTGTACTGTTTTTAGTAATTTTCTGTTCAATAAAATAAATTTCAAGTTTGCTTATTCTGGTTTTCAACATCTTGCAAGAGTATCGGGAGATTATTTATTTACTTAATATCGGGAGTGTTAAGTATACGAAAGGAATAAGTGCGGGTTCTCTAGTTTATGGTTGAACTATCTCGGACCTAGGGATAGGACGAGGTTAAGTGGCTAAGGAAGAATTCAACAACATCGGTGTTCATTCTTCGATTCACGCCGGGAGGTATCATACAAGACGTGTTCATTGACAAACTTGGACCTAGGGATAGGACAAGTCACAGTAGGGATTCTTGCCAAGCTTGAAGTACAGAGTTGTGTGATCGCTGCCGCGACAACAACAGACTGCTGCCACCGCAGGTGCTGCTGCGATAGGAACGACGACAGAACATGAACTTCTATACAGTGCAACATCTGCACTACCGAGCAAATCAATATCGGCCTATTTCATTATCCTAAATCTTTTATATTCAATATTCTTCAATATTTTCCCACAATAAATTAAACTCTATTTTTCCTCTCTTGTGCAGCAATCCAAGGATAAAGATATTTCCAGTCCCTGTGGAATCGACATCCGATACTTCGTGTATCACTTTACTACTTGCGTCGTGTACACTTGCACTCTATTGCGATAGACTATTTTACACGTAACAAGTTTTTGGCACCGTTGCTGGGGACTGGCAACATATCTTTACCCTACTTTTATTGCACTTTCTTTTTAATTTTTCTGTTTTTATTGGGACTGTTCACCCTGTGCTTTTCATAAGGTTTTTCGTTTGCTTCTACGCAGATCAAGACGAGGCAAAGAACCTGAGTATAAACTAGACCCTGAAATCAAACGCTCGTGCAATCTCAGGAACTGAGTCCCCCTTTTCATAGCCAGAAACGATTATATTGAGGAACAATTAGAAGCAATGCATAACGGGGGAAACAACCCGAGGAATCCTGAAGATCTTCTCGTGGATGAAGGGAATGGACATCCTGCCGCTGACGTGCCCGCACGACGGTCATGTCGTGAATACATGATCAACGATCATGTGGAATTGGAGACCACCCTGCCAGACGTGGAAGCTGAAAATTTCGAGCTGAAACCTGTGAGTTCAACATGATCAATTCCGCTGGCCAATTTAGTGGTGCTGCTACAGAGGATGCCAGAGAACATCTGAAAACGTTATAAGAAATATGTGGTTCGTTTAGACTACCCGGAGTAAATTCGGAGATACTGAGGCTTCGGTTATTTCCTCATTCACTGAGGGACAGAGCGAAAACTTGGTGGAATAAACTAACGTCGGGTTCAATACGAACTTGGGCGGATGTCACTCGTGAATTTTTATCTCGTTTAAATCCTTCCAATTTATCTGAGCGATTATGTAATGAAATTGCTACTTTTCACCATGAAGATGACGAGCCAATGCACGAGGCATGTGACAGGTTTACCACTCTTCTGAGGAATTGCCCGATGCACGGATTCCCCGTATGGAATCAAGTCATCAAATTTTACAATGATGCCAACACACATACCCAGATGAGAACAGATTCAGCAGCAAATGGACTGTTGTTGGATAAAGATCCAGACGAAGCCATGGTAGTATTGAAAAATCTAGCAAAGAATGAAGAGCTATTTCCCACATTGAGGAGAGGTAAACGAGTGCTAGCTGTAAAAGACTATGAAGCCGACAATTCCCTAAAGACACATGTTGCGTACCCCACAAAGGCAATAGAAAATTTGCTAAAGAAAGATTCAAAACCTGTCTACTCTACGGAAGAGGTATGTGAAACTTGCAGTGGAAATCAAAGTTCGGATGACTGCCCGTTACAGCTAGAGGAAGGGATGTACTTGGAAACTATAACAAGCCAAGAAATTACGATTCCAACAATTAAAATCCCAACTGGAGGAAAGACCTCAAGTTCTCCTTGAGTAACCCAAACAACGCACTGAATCCTCAAGTGCAGAACACTCAAAACCAGGGGGCACCCAGATTTCTGACATGACAGCAACCGCAACAGCAGCCGGCAGCCGCACCTAATATATTGGAGCAGACATTGGCCACATTTATGTCACAGACAGGAGCTTACATGGCAAACATGGATCACTTCGTCAAAAAGACTGAGTCGTTCATGGATAAAACAGAGATGAGAATGACTAACTATAAAGCTACACTGAAATCACTGGAGACACAGATGGGCCAAGTTTCCTAGCATATTAAGCCAAGGCAAAACGGAGGATTCCCTAGCGACACTGAGGTCGCTAGACAACCCACACATGAGTAGTGTAAAGTCATTACAACTAGAAGTGGGAAACAACTTCCAGGGCCAGAGATGAAAACTGTACCGATTGAGGAACCAACCCTAAAAACACCTACCGTGAACACTGCCCTGACAGAAGATAAACAACCTACTGCCGTCACACCTGTCACGACAACAGAAGGGAGAGAGGAGAAGGACAAGAATGATGAAGAACCTAAGCCTCCTCAAATCCGAATACCATGTGAAGGACGACTGGAAGATTACCGTCCTCCACCTCCTTTTCCACAGCGGTTACAAAAGTAGAAACATGAGTACCAGCTCAAAAAGATCTATGTTATTTTTAAGCAGGTTCACATCAATATACCGCTGTTAGAGGCCATCAAGCAGATGCCCGGTTATACGAAATTTCTTAAAGACGCTATGTTGAAAAAAATCCAGACTTGGGGAATTTGAGACGGTAAATATGACAGAAGGATGCATGACTATATTGCACAGGAATCCACCCCAAAAAATGAAGGATCCTGGGAGTTTCATCATACCGTGCATAATTGGTGACAAATTCGTGGGTAAGACACTTTGTGATCTAGGTGCTAGTATTAATTTAATGCCAAAATCTGTGTTTCAGAAATTAGGTATTAGACGAGCACGTCCTACGACAGTCATGCTGCAGCTGGCAGGCCGCTCTTACGTACAACCAGAAGGGAAGATCGAAGATATTCTGGTAAGAGTGGATAAGTTCATTTTTCCTACTGACTTTCTTGTTTTAGACTTTGAAGCAGATGAGAATGCACCAATCATCCTGGGGTGACCTTCCTAGCCACAGGCAGATCACTGATTGATGTAGAGAAGGGAGAACTTACAATGAGAGTAAATGATCAAGAGATCAAGCTCAATGTTCACCAGGCCATTAAACATGCTGATGCAGAAGAAGAATGCAAGGCCATCACTGCAGTAATCCTTGACCAACCCTGCATCAGGTCGAGCTGCCATGACATTAAATTTGGTCACTACCATATCAGCCATCTGGAAGACTGTCACAGCAGCAACAACGACACCAACTCCTCCGATTCAGATACATCCGACACTGAAGGTCATAAGGAGGTAAATTGGATAGGCAATCGTCCAGGTAAGTTATTCGAGCCCCTAAACTATACCTCGAATGAACACATAATCCAAAAGCCTTCAACTGTAGAACCACCTATTTTAGACCTTAAGCCCCTGCCAGGGCAGCTTAAATATGTTTTCCTTGGATTAAATGATATGTTGCCCGTCATCATCTCTTCCAAGTTAATGTAGAAACAAGAACAACAGCTGATAGGGATGCTGTATCAGCATAAAACGACTATTGGATGGATGATAGCTGATATCCAAGGCATCAGTTTGGCACTATGTATGCACAAAATTCTCCTAGAGGATGATCATAAGCCGACAATTGATGCTTAGAGATGATTAAACGACGCTATGCGAGAAGTGGTTTGAAGAGAAATTATCAAATGGCTTGACGCTGGGATAATTTATGCCATCTCAGATAGTAAGTGGGTGAGCCCGATGTAGTGTGTTCCTAAAAAGGGAGGGATAACCGTGGTGACCAATGAAGAGAACGAGCTAATCACAACCAGGACTGTGACCGATTGGAGGGTTTGTATGGATTACCAGAAGCTTAACAAAACTACCCGGAAAGACCATTTTCCCCTACCTTTTATTGATCAAATGCTTTATAAATTAGCGGGGAAACCTTATTATTGTTTTCTTGATGGTTACTCAGGTTATAACCAGATAGATATTGCACCAGAGGATCAAGAGAAAACGACTTTCACTTGCCCATACGACACTTACGCCTTCCGAAGAATGCCATTTGGACTCTACAATGCACCAGAAACATTCCAAAGGTGTATGATGGCGATATTCTCCAACATGGTGGAGGACTTCCTAGAAATATTCATGGATGATTTTTCCGTCTTTGGAGACAGTTTTGAAGGCTGTTTAGGCAACCTATAGAAGGTGCTCGAAAGATGCGAGAAAGTGAACTTGGTATTAAACTGGAAAAATGTCACTTGATAGTGGATGAGGGGATAGTCCTAGGCCACAAGGTAAGCTGTCGCGACATAAAGGTCGACAGAGCAAAGATAGAAGTGATTGAAAAGCTGCCGCCACCCACCACAGTCAAGGGAATTCGGAGTTTCCAAGGGCATGTTGGGTTTTATCGAAGGTTTATTGCAAATTTTTCGAAGATCACCAAGGCTTTATACCACCTACTGGAACATAATCGTCCTTTTGACTTCAATACTGAATGTACTAAGGCATTCAGAATCCTGAAAGAAAAGCTGGTAACAGCCCCGATTGTACAGCCACCAGACTGGAGTTTGCCATTTGAAATTATGTGTGATGCCAATGACTATGCTGTAGGGGCGTCACTTGGGCAGAGGAAGGACAAGCTGTTTCACGTAATTTATTACGCCAACAAAACACTAAACGATGCCCAAGTAAATTACACCCCAACAGAAAAGGAACTGTTAGTAGTGGTGTTCTCGATTGACAAGTTCCATTCGTACATACTTGGAATGAAGGTGGTGGTCTATACAGACCACTCAACACTGAAGTATCTGTTCGCAAAAAAGATGCAAAACCTAGACTGATATGTTAGATTCTGCTGCTGCAAGAGTTTGACATTGGAATCAAGGATTAAAAGGGGACAGAGAACCAAGTTGCAGACCACTTGTCAAGATTAGAGATGGGAAAAAGTCTACCGACAGACAAGACCCACATACTAGAGGCTTTCCTTGACGAGTAGCTATTTGCTGCCACAAGCACTGCCGCGACAGCCATGTCGGCAGGTAAGTTTTCTGAACTTCCTTGGTACACTGATTTTGTTAATTACATAGTTAGCAGAGTACTACCTCCCGAACTTAATTACCAAGCAAGGAAGAGGTTCCAAAATGATGCAAAACATTATTATTGGGACGAACCTCTTCTTTTCAAACATTGTGCAGATCAAATCATCAGGAGGTGTGTACCACATGATGAGCAGGAAGCTGTGCTTCACCACTGCCATGCTTCCCCATATGGAGGACACTTAGGTGGAAACAAAACTGTTGCCGAGGTTTTACAATTTGGTTTTTATTGGCCCTCACTGTTCATGGATGCCCAAGCATTCTACAAAAGCCGTGACAAGTGCTAACAGACTGGGAACATCTCAAGAAGACATGATATGCCACTGCAAAACATCCTAGAAGTCGAAATCTTCGATGTATGGGGATTGATTTCATGGGACCATTCCCAGCATCATGTGGGAACCTCTACATCCTACTGGTAGTGGATTATGTATCCAAATGGGTGGAAGCAATCGTCACGCAGAAAAATGATGCCAAGACTGTTCAGAGATTTCTACACAAAAACATTTTCTCCAGGTTTAACATACCTAAGGCGATCATCATTGATGAAGGGAGACATTTCGAAAATAGGGTAATCGCTAATGCCTTAAGAAAATACGACGTAAAGCACCGCATTGCAACAACATATCACCCTCAAACCAATGGACATGCTGAAATATCCAATAGGGAAGTAAAGAACATTCTTGAGAAGATGGTTAAACCTACTCGAAGGACTGGTCTTTACACCTCAATGATGCACTATGGGCCTATAGAACAACATTCAAGACACCATTGGGAATGTCACCCTACAGGCTGATATATGGAAAAACATGCCATTTACCTGTTGAGATAGAACACATAGCTTACTAGGCTATCAAGGCAGTAAACATAGACTTAGATAAGGCAGGACAAAATAGGTTACTTGACTTGAATGAAATTGAAGAAATTCGAGCAATGGCCTACGACAACGCAAGAATTTACAAGGACAAGACCAAGAGGTGGCATGACAAGAAGTTGCTGCCACGACAGTTCTGCCTAGGGCAGCTTGTGTTGTTGTTTAACTCTATGTTGAAAATTTTCCCATGAAAGCTTAAATCTAGATGGTCCGACTCCGACCCATTCCAAGTTGTGCAGGTTTTTCCTCATGGTGCCACCACGATCAAATACTTAAAAGATGGGCACCAATTTAAAGTCCGACTAAAGCATTATCAGGGGACTGAAGCCCCAAGGATGCAGGGAGTGGTTACTTTAGGTGATGTCCCTCAAGGTATCCCTAATTTAACTTAATTTTATTTATTTTTATTATTTATGTATTTTATTTATTATTTATTAGGAATTAAGAATTATTTTATTATAAGAACTAAAGTTTGATTTTAATTATTTTTAGGAAATAAGGGAAACAAGGAGAAGAGAAGAAGTGAAACAACCCACCATCTCAACAGTAGCCCAAAAAGCCCAACGGAGGAGTCTGTCGTCACAGCGTGTCATCAACTGTCGCGACAGACGCGGAAAATACAGCCTGTCACCATGCTGTTGCGACAGACACGCAAACGCGTAGCAGACGCATAGTAGACAAAAAAACGCATGACAGACACGTCAGAAACCGCGTAACTGCTGGCCCCGTAATTCTCTCCTACCGTTACAGCTCCAACGGGTACAAAACTATTCATCTATATAAACCCCATCCACTATTCATTTTCACCTCACTTTTACTCTCTCAACTTGCTTTCTCTCTAGATCTCAAATCTCTTTTATCTTCCACAACATTGCAACTATGACTACCAGACAGACTCGTAGAAATGCTGCCTCCAGCTCTGCCGCAGCAGCCAACACACCCAGCCACATTGCCATCCCAAATCGCTTCACATCCACTGACTCCGCCGGTAGATATTATCGCTCCTTCCAAAAGAGGGAGATGTGGGAAGAAAGAGGGTTTCTTTACACCAAATGCCCGGAAGACCTCAAGCTTGAACCGTTCATTTCACAAAAAATCAAGGCCCTCAAATGGCAGATGTTTACTGCCCCACCAGAAGAGATGAATGTCACGTTGGTCCGGGAATTTTATGCTGCCGTCGACATCAAGGATACCAATAACGTGGCAGTGTGAGGTAAAGAAGTTACTTTCGAGCCTGCTTACATCAACACCCTCTATTGCATCTATGTCAGCAAAAAGGAGAACGGACACAAGAGGTTCGTCGAGAGTCTGTCACCGGCAGACTATGATGCTATGTTGGCAAAGGTAACAGAGGAAGGGACAGAGTGGAATACCGACCCCAAGCATCGGTGGACGGTGAAACACACTCAACTCACTCCTGGGGCCAAACTATGGAACCACTTCGTAAAGAAGAGGATAATGCCTTCATTCCATAACAGCACGGTCAACCGACCCAGGTTAGCACTCGTTCATTCAATTTTAAATGAAAGTCCCATAAATGTCGACCGATATATACGGGAGGGGATTTTGGAATGTGCTCTCCAATTGTCGGGACCTCTTGTCTTCCTATACCTCATCACCGAGATCTGCCGAAGCCACAACGTTCCAAAAATCCCCAAAGATTTCAAAGTTTGAGGGAAGGGATGGACGTAGCGCAACATCTTCAGCTTAATGGAACTGAAAGCAGCCACACCACTCTCCTTTTTCAACCCGTCTGCCACAGCAGAGGAGCCGACAAGCCCCACTCATCCAAAACCTGTCGCAGTAGAGCAGCAGCAGCCCTTCCAACAGACGCCTCCACTCAAATTCTGGCCACACTAAAAAAGATGGAGGAACGACATCTTGGTCTAATGAGTTTCTTCAGAGACTTCACGACAGCCACAGTACATTTCATTCAAAATAATTTAAATTTTGCAAATGTACAATTTCCTGCTTTCCCAGAGCAATACTTTGCTGCCCCTACACCTACACCTACTCCTACTCCTGCTGCCACACCAAAAATACCATCTGCTGCATCTACTCCAACTCAGGCCGCGACAGCTGAATGCGACAACCACACTGCCACTGCCTCTACCAGACGTGAGAAACGAAAGGAGTCGCTGCCATAACTCGACGATGACTACTTCGCAGGGTTCTCATCATCCTCCATCTGGAAAGACTCTGATGAGGAGCCCTTTGTTGCTAGAAACCTTTCAAAGGAGTTCACTCCAATGAAAAGGCAGAAGCCCAACCAAGCTGGTGAAGGATCATCCGGCCAGGGCAAGTCTGCCCGCAACAGCAACAGTAGCTCATCAGATGAGGTACAAGTGCTGGAAAAGCCACCCCAAATCTCACCCCCTCGTATCCAGCCCCCAAGGGAAGCCAAGAAGAAAACTACCTCCGCCTCTCCTAGCACTCTACTGACACCCACAATGAAGGTCACTGCCCGCCGGCAGCTACAAATTAGCAGCAACAGCAGCGATGGCAGCTCCTGAAATTAAGTTCCTATCTTATTTTGCTGTCTTGTTGATTTATTATTATTGTGATGTATTTTTTATTTTTTTCATCTTTGTCATCATGCATTGAGGGCAATGCAACCATCGAGTTTGGGGGTGGCATCCCTCCAGTAATGAAGTGTCTTTTAGGTTTTAAAAATTGTGTCTATGTGTTAGTGTTATTTAAGTCTATTTTTGTCAAAAAGGCTTAAGTCTTTGAACTGAACTTACCTGCCGTGACAGACTCTGCCGTGGCAACGCCTTTAGGATTTTTTTAGGAAAAGTTTAGAGACTTACTATAGTTCTGATCTTTAAACACCCTTTGTGACTCTTATACTCTCTAAACTTCTCTTAGTAAACTAGAATAGGAAAAGCTTAAACACTTGAGTTGCCCCTAGAGGTGCCTAACACTGGCTCTAGGAAAAGAAGTTAAGAAAAGTTAGACTCAATACACCTAGAGGTGCCCAAAACCGGCTCTAGGAAGTTAGCTAGAGGTGCCTGAAAATAGGCTCTAGTCAAACTTAAATTAAGAAAAGAAAACCGAGTCTAAGAAAAACTAAAGGAGCCTAAGAACTGCCTTCAAGAAAATGAAAGTTGGCATAAAAATTCAAGTGAGTGGCTTAGCTATTCTAGTAAACTAAAGGAGTCTAGGCATATAATTGTTCACAAAACATGCACACACTACACGAGAATTATAGCAAGGTTTCGAATAAATCCAGAATTATCCAACAAG
This sequence comes from Hibiscus tridactylites, assembly GCA_958450335.1. NCBI lineage: Eukaryota > Viridiplantae > Streptophyta > Magnoliopsida > Malvales > Malvaceae > Hibiscus > Hibiscus tridactylites. The sequence goes on along the minus strand of OY288265.1, from coordinate 81,142,818 downwards.
GTGTTGTTCGCGATAGGGCATGAATGGTAGGTAAGGAAAAGTTCACTGATTTAAGGAAAACAAAAAGTTTTTTTTTTAATTTTCAGGTCATAATTGCTTGAGGACAAGCAAAAACTTGAGTTTGGGGGTGTGTTGAGTGTGCAACAGTTCTACTTTTTACCCCTTATTTAACACATATTTCTGCTGCATTCAAGCATAATTCATTGCATTTAGGATAGATTTCACATATACATCACAATTATATAAAATGGCGCAGTTGATACTAATTTTGGCTGTTTTTGCAGGCAGCTGCCGTGGCAGACTGAGGACAGTGAAGGAGCAGAGCTGGAACACAAGAATGAAGTCAAGAAGAAGGATACCGTAGCCACTGTCGTGGCAGCCAATGATGACAACAATTGTGAAGGGGAAAGTGAAGTGGAGCTCGATAGATAGAGGAAATTAAGCCAGTCTGTCGTGGGCCACTCCTATATTTTTCTGAGCCCTAGATCAGAATGAAGGCCAAGCCCAAAGTTCAAGGAAGAAACCCAAAGCAAGAAAAGGGGAAGTTTGAACTTGTATTCTTACCTTATTAGAAAACTTGAACCCAAGGCCTATATAAAGGCATGTAATTCGACCTAGGGAAGGATATCTCATTCTCTAGCCGTCTTCCCCAAAACCCTAGTCGTTTCCCTCTTCTCATCATGTTCTAAACTTCCCCTAGGGCTAAGGGTTGATTCTGTAAAGTAGTTGCAAGGATTGTACTGTTTTTAGGAATTTTCTGTTCAATAAAATAAATTTCAAGTTTGCTTATTTTGGTTTTCAACATCTTGCAAGAGTATCGGGAGAGCATTGTGAGATTATTTATTTACTTAATATCGGGAGAGTTAAGTATAAGAAAGGAATAAGTGCGGGTTCTCCAGTTTATGGTTGAACTATCTTGGACCTAGGGATATGACGAGGTTATGTGGCTAAGGAAGAATTTAACAACATCGGTGTTCATCCTTCGATTCATGCCGGGAGGTATCATCCAAGATGTGTTCATCGACAGACTTGGACCTAGGGATAGGACAAGTCACAGCAGGGATTCTTGCCAAGCTTGAAGTGTAGAGTTGTGCGATCGCTGCTACGACAACAACAAACTGCTGCCGCCGTAGGTGCTGCCGCGACAGGGACGACGACAGAACATGAATTTCTATACAGTGCAACACCTGCACTACCGAGCAAATCAATACCAACCTATTTCTTTATCCTGAATCTTTTAATCTTTTATATTCAATATTCTTCAATATTTTTCCACAATCAATTAAACTCTCTTCTTCCTCTCTTGTGCAACAATCCAAGGATAAAGCTATTTCCAATCCCTGTGGATTCGACATCCGATACTTCGTGTATATATCACTTTACTACTTGTGTCGTGTACACTTGCACTCTATTGCGATAGACTATTTTACACGTAACATATGTATTAATAATGTAACCGGTTTGGCCTTTTTTTACCGGTTATGTCAAATTTGCTTCTAAAGGATAAATACTTTTTATTAGTACCGTGGAAACATAATCGATACTTGTGAGCCCTTTGTATCGATAAAATTGTATAACTAGTTACAAAAGTATCGGTACATTGTGTCTATAATGTTATGTCAATTAATTACAAAATAATGTGCACAAAGTATCAATTTTTTCGATACTTTTTTCAACCGGTTACATTGCTTTTAAAAAAGTATCAATACTTTTAAAAAAGTATAGATACTTTCGAAAGTATCAACAAAATAGGCGCTACCGAGTATGTTGATATTCTTATCAAGTAATTTTACCGTTTTTTATCTTTAATCGGTCACCTATTTAACCGGTCACGCCGTATACTAGCTGTATATTAACCGCCTTATAGCAGAACTGCCCCATGTGCATGGAATAATTACCTTTTAAATTTATGGGTAGAATTTAAGGATAATGTATAGGTTTTAGAATTTAAGGTTTAGAGTTATAATTTAGGGTTTAGAATTTAGGTGTTTAGAACAATCCCCTAAACTTTTTTTTGCACCAAATTAAGCCATTGAACCAAGAATTTGAATCAATTAAGCCTTTTGACCAATTTTAATAATTAAATCTTGATAGTTTTTTAGATATTACTGGCATGTGATACACTACAGTTCTATATGGTTGCATTTGCAATTTTTTATTTTTATTATAAAGTTTATAAGTTTTGTAGGATTTTTAGAACTTTTAAAGAATTTTTTAAATGAAATCAAAAAATAAAAATATTAAGTAAAATACTGTGACACGACGCCCTGCATCAACAAATTCAAAAAAAATTGTCAAGATTTAATGGTCAAAATCGATCAAAGGGCTTAATTGATTAAATTTCTTGGTTCAAAGGTTTAATTGCGTGTAAAAATGTTTATGGGCTTAATTGTTTTTTTAGTTCAAGAACTTCTTACTTCTAACACCCTTAAGTCGAAACTAAATAGAAACCAAAGTGACTTTCTAATCAAACGGCAACACCCCGATTTTCGGCTCGGGAATTATTGATTTTGATCTAAGATTAGTTTTGGGTTAAATTTAAATCAAAGAGCTGATTTTTATAAAAGTTCTCATTATTTATGATAACGTCATTAATGAAAATTTTAAGAGGGTTTTAAAAATAAAAGAACTACTCATCTTCTTCCAAAAACCCTTTTCTCTCATTTTCATATTCTTTCCTCCATTGAAGATCTTTGAAGGTAAATCATCTTTTTCTTTTCCTTGTTTAACTTAAATTAAAGTTGGATTTGCAAGACCCAATAATTCTCAACCTTGAAATCTCAAGATTTATGAAAAGTGGGGATTTTGGGTGAAATCCCGTATGGGTCTTTTAGGGTAGTGTTTTGGGGTGTTTTTAAAGTTTATTTTGAAGTCATAACATGTTAAAAAGGTTGCTTAATTATAATAAACCCGAAACTAGTCTTAGGGGTGGATTTTAGAAGTGAAATAAGTGAGTTTTTGTCTTGATTTTGTGGTAAAAAGAGGGCTGGAGGTATGTGGACCTTGGATAGGTGTTTTTAGATGTTATTTGATGATTTTGAGTGGTGATAGTGCTGGTTTGATTAGATTCCCGAAACCACTGCTGTAGGTGATTTTTAGAAGTGGAAAATAAGAGTTTTTAATGTGTTTATGTGATAAAATGAAGGGTTGATGGTTGTACAACCTTCTAGTTATGTTTTGGACATGTTTTGGAGTGTTTTAAGTGTTTAAATTGAGAGGTAATGGCTGAGTTTTGCTGAAGTATGAAAATGAGAATATTTGGGAGGAATTCAACTTTGAATTGTTGAGAAAATATTGTGGAATTGTGAGCTGATGTATAACAGCAAATTTGTGGTTGATTAAGAGGTTAATATATTGTTTTTGATTGGTTAGAAACAACATGTTTGGCCTTGGGTGGTTCGGACGCGGTCACGGGAAGTTCAGAAGCTTGAAACGACTTTGTGGTTTGCATTGTTGTGCGAATGGTGAGTGGAAATATTTTTAAGCAACATTTTGGTTCAAAGATGGTTTTGAGAGAGTTTAGATTGAGCTTGAAAGGCCAATCTAAACTCAAAAGTAAGTTGATGTGTATCGCCTCTTTAAACTCCCCTTTTTCTGTTTTTTTCATTATATGAGGTGATAACTTGTTATGCATGAAATTTCAATACTTTGGAAGGAAGCATGTTGTTTATTATTATGATGTTGATCATGCATGATGAAATCAATGGTGTTGTTGATACGCCTTGTAAAGTATATGTAAGTTGGTGCAGGTTGTGCACAGAAATTGTAAGTAAGACCATTTGCGGTTGGTAAGATTGTAAGAAGTAAGATTGTGCATAATCGTGGATTTTGTTACATGGTGTTTTTGGTCATGCATGGTGTAGTATATCCATGTTGCATGATGGTGATTTGTATACCGTATTGCATGATTGGTGGAATCTTATTTATGTTCAATGAAGGTTTGGGGTTTTCGGTGGAGTCTTAGAGATTAACCTAGACCCAAGAGTAAGTTCATCTACTCTCGATTGTTGGTTGATTTTCGGTTCTCATGATATGTGTGATGTGATGATGTTTTAGATTGTTTCTACTCTCCGTTTAATGTTGTTATGTAGTCGTTGTTAGTGTCGAGCCTCATGTGATGGTTGTCGTTACTACGATGATGTGTAGTCCCATCGGTAGTGACTAGTAAAAGAGTACAGTGATGTGTAGTCTCATCGAAAAACTACTAGTTGAACGGTGATGTGTAGTCCCACCGATAATGACTAATAGAAGAGTACAGTGATGTGTAGTCTTATCGGAAAACTATTAGTTGAACGGTGATGTGTAGTCCCACCGGGTTTTGGGTTATGCATGTGCATACCTTGTATTGTGATGATTGTGTTTCGTTACATCTTTCCTTAAATGGTTTTGCTTTAAAACCAAGATTTATGTTTTAAAAACTGCATTGTTGTTGTGCTTTTAGAGCTCCGCTCACTAAGCTTTACGCTTACGCTTTCCTTTTTCGACAATGCAGATCATTAGCATGGAGTTAGCAAGGAGCAAGGAAAGGGGCGTCAAAGTGTGTGGTAGTTGCTCAAGTATGGTTTAGTAAATAATGTAGTAGTTTAGCAATGTGAAATGCTACGTGTTTTTGGAGCGTGTATATAGACTCCTTTGTGTTGGCTTTATGTTGTTAATGCTTTGTGTTGATGGATTTGTAAACCATGTTTATGTTGATGCCTAAGTGTTTTGCTTATGTTTTTGTTGAAGGCATGTAAACCTTGATTGTGCATTGCTTAGGTGAACACATGTTTCTTTTGGCTAAATTGTTTTGTTATGCATTCTTTTATGCAAGTTTCACATCTAGATGCTTATCTTGTTGATTGATGATTGGTCGATTAGCTAAATAGCTCTGTTGTTCATCCATGATTGCCTAATGATGTTTGAGTGTTTATATGTTGTTCATCGAGTCGTTAAATGATTTTAGAGTGGAGTCCTCGTGCGTTCTGTAGATAAAATGAGGTTTGCAGTGCAGGGCGTATCGATATGCCCAAGGGCTGTATCGATACGGTCATATGCTTTGAACCTCATTTTAAGCCTTGTGTATCGGTACACGAGGGTGTATCGATATGCCAAAAGCTCTATGGAAATTTGAGAAATTGACGAGATTTTGGCGTATCAGTACGGGTCTTAGGTGTATCGGTACGGTCTTCGTGGTTTGACCGTGAGAAGTTGACCGATTGTGGGCGTATCGATACGGTCTACCAGTGTATCGATATGGTCCCCCTGTGTTGACTTTGGGTTGTTGAACAAGTCCAGGCGTATCGATACAGTCTTCTAGCGTATCGATACGACATGTTGTAAAGGCTAAAATGGGTTGTTTAATTGCTTGTTTCGTGTATTTTGTATCCGCGTGTCTCTTCCGTTGCGTGTCCTATCACATAAGATATACTAAAGCATCTACACAAGATAACATTAAAAGAAATTTTCTAGGGTTGCTAATCGAAGTGTAGCCTTAACGGGTTTCGCTTCGATTTTTCCCGTGTAACCTGCTCGGACCGGTCTGTCGTCTAGCCTGGGACGAGGGGGTTATACAAATGTTATATGATTTTGACTTAAATGAAAAATAAGTGCCTAAACTATACATCTTTTGAAATTTAAGTGCCCAAAGTATTTTTTTTGTTAAAAATAAGTGCCCAGAGTTTGTATCGTTGTAATTTTAGGTGTTTGGTACTTAACTACCGTTAAAAAAATCCGTTTATCAATTAATGCTTGACACATGACATGTTTATTTGAATTTTTTGAAGAAAAAAAACCAAAATATTTTAACATTTCAGAAAATCCCGAAATTCTCAATTTTTTTTACAAAATAGTCCTCAAATCCCTAAAATTTCTAAAACCAAAACCCAAATCACCATCGCTTCCGCCGTTGATTGCCACCTCGCCGCCTCTGAGCACACCCCTTTGGTCGCCAGACCTAGCCAACCATTTCTTCCAACATGACGTCGCCGAATACGACGAACGGCGTGTCAGTCGAACGTCGGTTTCACGTTCGACGTTCAGTTGGCATGCCGTTCGTCATTTTCATCGACGTCGTGTTTGGGGAAATGACCGGTTAGGTCCGATGACCGAAGGAGAGTGCTCAAGAGCGGCGATTGACGGCGAAAGCAGTGACGATTTGAGGGTTTGGGTTTGGAAAATTTTAGGGATTTGAGAAGTGGTTTGTAAAAATTGAGGAATTTTAGGATTTTCTAAAAATTTAATTTTTTTGTGTAAAAAATTGTTTTAATTTTTGATTTTGAAAAATAAAATAAACATGTCATGTGTCAAGAATTGATTGGTTAACTAATTTTTTAACGAAAGTTAACTATCGAGTACCTAAAATTGTAACATTGTAAACTTTAAGCACTTATTTTTAATAAAAAATACTTTAGACACCTAAAGTTCAAAATAGATATAATTTGGACATTTATTATTTAAATAGCCTATGGTTTAAAATCTCAAAATGTTTTAAAGAGTATCATATTTTTTAAAAGAATATTATCAGACACTTTGATTCGTTTAAATATCAAAAACGTTATATTGGAAATCCTAGCCGCATAGTTTTCTCTAGTCGTCTTTTTCTTCTTTAGTTTTTTTTTAATCATTGACTGTGGTAATACTGGTTATTAATTTAAAAATTTATCGTTTCTTCTGTTTTTTTATTTCTTATTGTTTGTCTTATTGTCTGTTTTTTTATTTCTTATTGTTTGTCTTATTTTTTGTTTTTTCATTCTGAATAAATAATTATGCTCTTATGACAAAAGTCTTTTTTCGTCGTTTGACATGTTTTTCCTTTTTATCCGTCCACTTCTTTCATTTAATTTTTTTATTAATGTTGAATTTGACGTTGTTACGACTAATCAAGATGACGCTCTTCTAATTATCTTATTAATCTCTTTATTTTAATCCCTCGAAGTGGATTTGAATACACGCTAACAATCATCGTTTCTTTTTCATGATTGAGTTGTGGCAATGACCATGTTGTCAACGTACCTTATTATATTGCTTATGGTTTTACCTTTGGTAAGTTTAGAAGTTGACTAATTGTTGATCATTCTTTGACCAAAATTGATTATATTTCATAGTGTAATACCAAACTTCTAACATATATTTAAAATTGCTAATGAATAACCAGCAAGTATTAGATGCAATGACAAGAAACATTATTTTTTCAGAAAGAAAACTCCGAGCCGTAAAATGACTTTCTTTAAAAAAAGAGTCTCAAATGCCGAACATAAATTATAAAATTGACATGTATATACCAAAAAATATTACTAGCGAATACCAATTTTTTTAAGTACAAAAAATTCTATCGCTAGCCCAAAATTTCTAAAAGATACACACTATTTCTAACGGTAACGGATATCAAACTTTTTAAGTACAAAAATTTACGTGCAACTTTAGAAACTGTGATGAAGTGTTATAAAATTTGTTGTAATGTAAAACTTAAGCATTATTAGTAATAAAATACTTACTTTATTCTAGTTCAGATTCCCCAATAACTGCATTATTCTTAATTCTTATCTATACACCATACCCCTAATTTAAAACTATCTCCAAGTCATTAGACAGTTCAGTTGGAATATAGTCAAGATTTGTCTTGAGTCTTAACTTTATTTGAAGGTTAGTTTGGATAATAAAAACATAAACTTATTTTTTATTAGAGTTAAATACACCATATATCCTCAAATTAGGGGGTAAGCGTTCGAGTCAAATCGAGTAAAAGAATTTTGAGTTATTTGAGTTGATGTGTCATATTTTACAACTTAAATTTTATTTGAAATTTTTTTCGATTCGAGTCGAATTTATGAAATTTGAGTCGAGTCGAGTTTTCGAGTTCCTATACAAACTCAATTGTAATTATTTATCATTTTATAGTACAGTTTAATTTCAATTTAAACGACCTTTTTCAATCATATAAGATATACATATATATTTCTTCATATTTTTTTTTCATATGTGCAATATATTTTTTTATATTTTTTATATCGGTATATAGATATCAAGCAAAATTGCGAGACTCGACTCGAACTTAAATATAAATCTAATAATTACTAAATTTTTTGAGTTATTCAAATTTTTATTTTACAACTCAAACTTTATTTGAAATTTTTTCGAGTCGAGTTTATAAAATTTCGAGTTGAATCAAGACGAGTTTTCGGCTCGAGTCGAGCCGAAAAAATCAGTTTTTTTCGATTGGAGTTGAGTTTTGCTCACCTCTATCTCAAACTACATCCCTCATTTTAAATTGATCTCTAGTTTCATCCCCAAATTGTAATTATCAATCTAAATTGGTCCCCAAATTTTTAAACATTCCAATTTCATCTCAAATTAACGTTTATGTCATGCCATAATATTATATAATACTAATCGATGTTTAGTACACATGACAATTAATAATTTTTATGACTATTTTATTAACATGGAGCATGATTAACATATATTGATAATTTGGGATGAAGTCAGGACATTTAAAAGTTTGGGGGACCAAATTAGAATGAATGTCATAGTTTGGAGATGAAATTAGAATGTTCAAATGTTTGAAGACCAATTTAAAATGAGAGTCATAATTTAAGAATGAAATTAGAATATTCAAAAGCTTGAGGGAAAATTTAGAATAAGAGTCATAGTTTGTAGTTGAAATCAAAATGTTCAAAAGTTTGGGAAAAATTTAGAATAAGGTTCATAATTTGAAGATGTATAATGCAAAAATTTTTATTATATAATTGATAGGTCTAGTATTTTTAAATATTTATATATAAATATATTCATGTAATATAATTATGTATATTTTTTGATATGTCATGTGGCTAAAGTTTCGACTAGCTCGACGTGCGGCCTTAGGCGCCTTGGGAGGGTGTGGTGCCTAAGTAAGCCTGAAGATCTAGGCGAGAATGCCTGGATCTGCACGGAAATGAATGAACAATGAAAGGGTGACGACAAGGAAAAGAGATTGAGGGAAATTCGAGTGAATGCTCGGAGCTTTTATTCAATTGAAGCTTAACGAAAACAAAGCTGAAACTAAAGAACAATTGATGAAGTAACTAATGAGGTGGGGGTACGCCTCCTTATATAGCCCCTTACATCTATTATTTCAGTTTAACTCTAACCAGGACTTCTCATGTTAGAATCCTTCAAGGAGTAGAACTCCTTAACCCCAACGGAAGGACCAAGTCGGATTGACGCTAGGCCCAAATCGTTGTGGCCAGCCCCTTGGTGCGCTTCCTTGGCCCCTTGGTATGGGTGCTCGGCCCCTCGGTGTGTGCTAGGCTTGGACGTTCGCCCCCTGATGTACTCGCTTGACCACCCGGTGTGCACTGGGCTCGAACATTCAGCCCCCTGTTGTGCTTGCTTAACCACCTGGAGTGCACTGAGCTTTGATGCTTGGTTCCCTGGTCTGCTTGCTTAGGCCCTAGGGGGCAGGCCATGACATTCTCCCCTACCGGTTTTGGCGACGCCCTCGTCACTCAGCTAAGATAGTATCAACTTACTTGGTCTTTGAACTACCATAAGGCCTTGGCTGGTTCCCAACTCCCTTTACTGTTGGGAAGTCTTTTCCACTGGACAAAACACTTGTGCCTCGGTTGATGTCCTGTTCGTCGAATGACCATTTCCGCTTAGATGTCTCCAACTTCATTTGCATATGAGACCTTTACTCCGACGGGCGCTCAGTGTTACTTCCCTCGATCAGCATCTAACTCACCTTGATGGTATGGCTTGAGTGAACTGACATGGAACTCTGGATGAGCTTGGATAGTCGATGGCAACTCTAATTGGTAGGCCCTCGTGCCTACTCGTTTTGATACTTTGAACAGAACCTCGTATCTTCACACAAGCCTTTTGTGCGCGATTGGATTGTGCAATACCCAAGCTAGCTTGGCAAGGACTAAGTCTACAACTTGGAAGTTCTTGTCCCTACACTTTTTGTCTGCCCACTTCTTGGTCTGCTTCTTCGCCTTGTGTAAATAAGCTCAGGCTAGTGACTCTGTGTTTGGCACAAGCTCGATCTTATGCTCGACTTCCTGCTTCAGTGAGAGATTCTTGGGCAATTCGGGTGGCATTAAATCCCGAGATTCTGATGGAACTTGTCCCACCTCTGTTGGGACTTCTTTGGAAATGGTCGACTCCTTATGTACCAACGTTACTAAGGATGTTGGCACTTCATTGCATCGCCCTTCTTTGGAAATGGTTAACACCAATGTCCACTAGTGCACTCAATTTTTCGCCTGCCACAGTGATGTCCACGAACATCAAACCCTTCTCTTTGGACACTTCTTAATCTCCATGGAACTGATGATGGAATTTAGTTTTGTGAGTTCCTCTTCTTCCTCTTCTTCTTCGCTATCCTCTTCTTAGGTGGCTGCCGCTTTCTCGAGTTGGGGGCAATCTCTCTTCATGTGATTGCCTCCGTAATTGTAACAACTAAAATAATTATTCTTTACCCACGACTTACGGAGTTTAACGCCTCCGCTGGATGGCTTCTCAGACTCATCCTTGGCATGCCTATCTTTGTCTTCCTCGTCGTTATCTTCATGCCTCGAATTTTGTTTTGGCTTGTCCGACTTCTTGTATTCAAATTATGCAAGGGATTCGGCTGCGTCCAATGCCTTGGAAAGATCTTGGATCCCTATTCGGTGTAACTCCATCTTTGCCCAATGTTGCAATCTATTTTTGAAGGTAAAAGGGGCATTGGTTTCACTCATGTCGTAATCTGGAGCCTGAGTTCGGTGAATTTGTTGACATACTCTCGAATCAAGCCGCTGTGCTTCAATTGACGATGCTTCTCTCGAGCTTTTTCTTGAGCGTTTTTTGGGTAAAAGTGCTCATTGAACACGAATTCGAATCCTTTCCATGTTTTGATGGGAATCGTCCTATCTTTTGATTGAGAACACCTATGTCGCCGCCGCCATAGGAGATCAGCATCAACCAAGTAAACTAAATTAGTGTTTACCTTTGTGTCCTCGTCATTGATGACCCTTAAGTCGGAAGTACTACTCTAACCTCCAGATGAAGTTGTCCACTTCTTGGGCTGCCCTCACCCATTTGAACTCCTTTGGGTTTGGCACATTGATTCTGGGTTTAGCCATTGTTGCCTCGCCCACCATGCCGGTTAACACAGGATTCTTGTAAAGAGATAGCTTGGCATTGAGCTTTTTTTATCTCCCCCAACAATTCCCCCTCATCGCCTTCATTGCTACTTGAAGGAAAATATCTTGCTGGTTTAATTTCTCGCACGTTTGGTTGATAAGACTTTGAACCTCTTCTGTGACATCATCTTTGATAGCATTGACTTTGGCTTCCACCTCTTCGAAGAGATCATTGACAATGTCTAGGCTCTCTACCGATTCCTTTGTTTTGGTTTCGAGTCGGTCTACCTTCTCCTCTAGTGTTGTCAACTGATCCTTCAAAGCAGCTACCTTTTTGTCGGCAGCCTGGGTTTCCGCGACCTTTGATGCTGCACTGATATCTTCTTTCTTGGCCATCTCAAGCATATTCCTTTGCTCTGATACCACTTGTCACGTGGCTAGAGTTTCAACTAGCTCGATGTGCGGCCTTAGGTGCCTTTGGGAGGGCGTGGTGCCTAAGTAAGCCTGAAGATCTAGGCGAGAATGTCTGGATCCGCGCGAAAACGAATGCACAATAAAAGGGCGACGACAAGAAAAAGAGATTGAGGGAAATTCGAGCAAATGCTCGGTGTTTTTATTCAAAAAAAACTTAACGAAAACAAAGTTGAAACTAAAGAATAATTGATGAAGTAACTAATGAGGTGGAGGTACACCTTCTTATATAGCCCCCTACATCTATTATTTTAGTTTGACTCTAATTAGGACTTTTCATATTAGAATCTTTTAAAGAGTAGAACTCCTTAACCCAAAGGGAAGGACCAAGTCGGATTGACGCTAGGCCCAAGTCAGTGTGTCCAGTCCCTCAGTGCGCTTCCTTGGCCCCTTGGTGCGAGTGCTCGGCCCATCGGCGTGCGCTGGGATCGGACGCTCGACCCTATGGTGTACTCGCTTGGCCACTCGGTGTGCGTTGGGCCTAGACGTTCAACACCATGTTGTGCTTTCTTGGCCACCTAGAGTGCGCTGAGCTTGGATGCTCGGTTCCATGGTCTACTTGCTCAGGCCCTAGGGTGCAAGTCGTGACAATAATCTTAAGGTGATTACAAGTTAATATATATTTGTAGTTTTTCTTAACTCTTTGATTATGCATACACACCTTGTGGACAAAGCTGCTGGAACTAGAGTCTCTTATAATGATCATCATCATCTTTTTCATTGAAATCACTTGTTGAGCTAAACTTTGTATAGTTTTAAACATACACACCTTCAAACTTGGTCCATTTATTTAGAATATTTCCTTTTCTTATAAGATAACTAAGCAACTGTTAAAAAACGTGGTTTTGTTTTGTCTTACCTAATTATCAACGTGGATTTGATACGTAGAAACCATTTGGTTGCTTCATGAAGAGTTGTTGAGTCACTTTATAAAAAAGTAAAGTACACAAATGGTCACTAAACTATCTCTAAAAATATAAATAGTCATTGTACTTTTAAAAGTTACATAATGAGTATTAAACTTTTGTTTTGTTACAAAATAGTCACTATGTCGTTAACTGTCGTTAAGTGGTTGGTGTGACCATTTTGTAACTGCAACATCACCCACTTAATGGCAGTTAATAACATAGTGACCATTTTGTAACAAAAACTAAAGTTTAATGATCATTATGTAACTTTTGAAAGTTTGGTGACCATTTTGTGTTTTTGGAGATAATTTAGTGACCATTTGTGTACTTTACTAAAGAATAATGAAGAATTAAAGAGAGGTTCAATGGAATTGTTACTTATCCGAGGGTTAGAAACATGTACTAAATAAGAAAAATTGTTATTCAAATTTCTTGAGATTATATTTAAGGCTTAACCATCAAATATGTGCTCAAACTATGCCATTTTTTCCAGTTACGTGCCCAAACTATTTTTTGGGCTAAATAGATGCCTAACATTTCATTCCGTGACCCATTTAAGGTTTGGACGTGATGAACGTTAAATTTTCCCGTTATCCAATCATAATCGAACACGTGACATCTATTTTCTTTTTACAAAATTAAAACCCGAAATTAGAAAAATAAATAAAAATAAAATAAGATTAACTCAAGTTTATTACCCATGGTTAAATCCCTTTAACCACTATTCATCTTTCTTCCCGTTCTTCCTCATCGAAATCCCCCTTTGTTTAAACCCTAATATTATAACGACTTTGCTCAATCGTGAAGAATGTCAACTGAAAGTTCAAAGCCCCATAACGGGTCAAGGGCCGTGAATTACGATTGCAGATAAGAGCTACTATTTGCATTTCTAAGCGGCTTTGGAGCAAAGAAAGAAGATTTTATGGGTGTTCTCCGTCGAAAGAGGTTATGATGTTTTTTATGAAATTTGATAATAATGTGCTATACAAATGTTGTTTGATAATAATTTTACTGTTTTAAATATGAGTGTTCTCATTATGATTCATGTTTATCCACAAAATAGGTGTGACTTTTTTAGTGGTTTGATAAGCAAGAAGACAACGATCATGTTATTGAAGATTTGAAAGATGAAATGGCAATTGTGATGATCGAACATAGGAAAATTAGAATCGAAAACAAGGAATTGAAAGAGCTTGTAAGATCATTAAAAGCAAAATCAATGAAGAGGAGAACGAAAACTTTATTCTATAAGATAGCTTTTTTGACTTCATGGATTGTGTATGTATTGGTTAAAGTTGGTCTTTAGAGAACTTATGTTTGTGAGGAAATTAAGTATGAAATATATATGGATTATGGTTGAATTAATGGATTGTGTGTGGATTTTCTTTAACTAGCAATGAAACTTGTTTGAATGCATTGTGTATTATTTGTATGGATTGTGTTTAACTAACATTGGATTGTGTATGGACATTGATAGTTAAACACAATTTGAAAACTTAAGCAGAATGAATCTTATTTGTATGGATAATGGTAGTTAAACATAATTTGAACAATTAAACAAAATTGACTAAAAATTGAGGCTAATATGAACAAATATAGCAAAGCACAAACATCAATAAATATTTTGTTCATTCGGAGATATGTTCATTTGTAGCCATTTGTAAAAAAAATATGCATAATAACTTGCAATATGAAGACATTCATTTGTAATGAACAATGAACAGAGGAATAAATAGAAAATAACCATTCATAACTTATAAAAATAAGTTTACATGTCACAAGTTTGAAGAGATATCCTTGATACACAAAATCATATGTCTAAAAAGTTTCTTAAAAAACAAGGCAACTGATTCATTTGTCTAAACAATTTGACATACAAGGATAACCTTTTGATAACTAGCTCAAAAACCACAAAAACAACACAAAATAGTTTTCTAAATTCTAAACAACAAGAAAGCAACAATCCCATTCTAAGGTCTCTATATGGTAGGTTTAGGGAGAGGTGTTGAGTGCATAAATGTTCTATATTTTTATCCTCAATTGCCCATATTATTGATGCACTAAAGCATGTTTAGTTGCATTTTAGGATAGATTTCACATACACATCACAATTGGGAAATATATCACAGATATTGTTGATTTTGGTGTATTCTTGCAGGTACCTATCGTGGCAGTATCCAAGGCAGCAGAGGAGCAAAAGACAACATTAGAGCTGGAGTGAAGGATTGCAGGAGACGACCTACTTCAACACTATCGTGACATCTGCCGTGGCAGAGGAGGCGACAGTGAAGATTATGGTGATGGAAAATGTAAAGTGGAGTTCGATCGATAGAGCTTTTAAAGCCTGATTTTTGTGAACCACTTGCATAACTGTCGGAGCCCAGAAGCACAAGGAAGGCCTTGCCCAAATTTTGAGGAAAAAGTCAAGCAAGAAGATAGGGCGAATTAAAAGACTTCTACTCAGAGGTTTAGTCTTAAATAGATTTGTACTTTAATTCAAACTAGTTTTCTTGGCCATTAAGAAAACTCAAGTCCAAGGCCTATATATATGAATGTAATTCGACAAGGCAAGGGATATCTAGCTTCTAGCTGTCTTCCCCCAAAATGCTAGTCGTTTGTCTCTCTCCATCACATTCTAAACTTCCCCTAGGGCTAAGGGTTGATCTTGTAAGGATTGTACTGTTTCTTTGGATTTTTCTTTTCAATTTATAAAAGCTTCAAGTTTATTTACTCTGGTTTCAACATCTCATAAGAGTTTCGGGAGAGCATTGTGAGGTTATCCATTTACTTAATATTGGGAGAGTTAAGTATACGAAAGGAGTAAATATGAGTTTTCCAGTTTATGGTTAAACCGTCTTGGCCTAGGAATAGCTACAAGGTTAAGTGGCTAAAGAAGAATTCACAAACATCGGTGTTCATCCTTTGATTCACGTCGGGAGGTATCATCCAAGACGTGTTCATCGACAAACTTTGGGCCTAGAAATAGGACAAGTCAAAACAGGGATTCTTGCCAAACTTGAAGTACAGAGTTGTTGGCCGCTGCTGCGACAACAACAGACTGCTTTCGCGACAGGTGCTGCTGCAATAGGCGCAACGACAGAAGCAACAGAAGTTCCTCTGGACAATGCAATACCTGGACTACTGAGCAAATCAATACCAGCCTATTCTCTCAATCTGATTTCCTCATTTACTTTAGTTTATCTTCAACTTTTCCAAAATCACTTCATTTATATTATTTCTTTTATTATGTAGAGATTCAAGGATAAAAGTATTTCCAGTCCCTGTGGAGACGATATCCGATACTTAGTATCACTTTATTACTTGCGACGTGTATACTTGCACCCAATTGCGATAGACTATTTTACACGCAACAAGTTTTTGGCACTGTTGTCGGGGACTGGCAACATACCTTTACCTTTAATTACTGCACCTTTTTATTTTTGTTTTTATTTTCCCCGTGCTTTTCACAAGGTTCTCCTATTGCTTATGCGCAAATTGAGACGTGGTAAAGAACCTGAGTACGAATTAGATCCAGAAATCGATCGGACATACAATCTCAAGAACCAAGCCCGACTATTGATAGAAAAAAACAACTATCTCGAGGGAAGACTCGAAGCAATGGTGAATGAAAGACAACGCAATGGGGCAGATAACAACAATAACAACCCTAAGGTTGAAGATGATCCTCCCATTGATGCCCAAAACGATCGGCAACCTCATGCTGCCCCAACAGCTTGACAAACTTGCCGAGATTACATGGACAACGATGACGTTGAACTGCAAACTACACTGCCAGATGTGGAAGCTAAGCACTTAAAACTTAAACCTGTGATGTTCAGCATGATAAATTCAGCTGGACAATTTGGTGGATCTTCTACAGAGGATGCGTGTGAACATCTAAAAACCTTCCAGGAGATCTGTAGATCATTCAGACAACCAATAATATGCCCGAAAGTACTAAGACTCTGACTATTTCCTCATTCATTGAGAGATAGAGCGAAAACCTGGTGGAACAAGTTAACACCGGGTTCAATAAGAACCTGGACAGATCTCTGTCGAGAATTTCTCTCTCGTTTTAATCCCTCTCTTTTAACTAAAAGATTGCGTAACGAGATTGCTACTTTTCAACAGGAAGATGACGAACCAATGTACAAGGCGTGGGACCGCTTCACAACCCTCTTACGAAACTGCCCGATGCATTGATTCCCTGTATGGAATCAGGTTGTCAAATTATGTAATGCTGCCAATGCACACACTCGGATGAGGATAGATTCAACAGAAAACGAGTTGTTACTAGACAAAGAACCAGAAGATGCAATGCTTGTGTTGAAAAAGTTAGCAAAGAACGATGAACAATTCCCCACAGCTCGAAGAGGAGGGAGACGAGGAGCATCTGTCAAGGAGTACAAATCTGACAACTCGGTAAAAACTCAAATTGTATACCTCACCAAGGTAGTTGAAAACCTGTAGAGGAAGGAATATAAGGCAGTATTTTCTACCGAGGAGGTGTGTGAAAATTGTAGTGGAAACCATAATACAGAAGAGTGCCCCATACAACTAGAAGAGGGAGTGTATGTTGGAAATTACAACAAGAACAAAAGCTATGATTCCAACAACTACAACCCGAATTAGAGGAAGGACCCCAAATTTTCTTGGAGTAACCCAAACAAAGCATTAAATCCTCAAGTCTAGAATAATCAGAACCGAGGAGGTCCCAGAATTCTGTCACGACAGCAACCACAATAGCAGCCGACAACCACAACTAGCATACTGGAACAGACCCTAGCTACCTTTATGTCTCAGACTGGAGCATATATGACCAACATGGACCATTTTGTCAAGAAAACAGAAACCTTCATGGACAAGATAGAGATGAGAATGACAAACCATGAAGCTACCTTAAAATATCTAGAGACACAGATGGGTCAGGTTTCACAGTTCATCAACACAAGGCAGAATGAAGGATTCCCTAGTGATACTGAGGTCACTAGAAAATCCACACACGAGTAGTGTAAGGCCATTACAACGAGAAGTGGGAAACAACTACAAGGGCCGATAATTAAAGAAACATCTGGTAAGTAAACGACCCTACAGACACCTGCCGAGAACACTGCTATGACAGAAGGGAAGAAACCTGCTGCCGCCACCCCTACCTCGACAGCAGGAGAAGTAGAGGAGGCAACAGAAGAAGCTGAAGTGTAGAACAAATGTTTTGATATAATATTTGAAAAATGATTTGGACTAATCTAAAAAGTATTTAAAACATTTACAAAGTCCAAACAACTTGAAATTATGTTTAGGGAAGATTTTAAAAAGGGTTTTTCATGTTTTTCAAGCCTATCTTAACAAAACTGTCCAGGTGTTTCGAAACACCTTAGGGCGTTTCGAAACAGGTGCCTCTAGTAGCCAAAACGTTTCGAAACTTGTTTCGAAACGGGCTCTCTATGGACAGGATTTTTGCCCAGCGTTTCGAAACGGGCTAGGCTGTTTCGATACACCCACGTGGCACTGACCACAACGGTCATAAACCCCAACGGCTCTTTCCCAACTAAATTTTAAATGCAGGTCGTTTCGATACGGGCTAAGGGCGTTTCGATACGCGTTCCGAAACGACAAGGGGGTGTTCCGAAACGAGTACCCTGACAGACTGCAACGGCTCTTTCTACATTGAGAGTGTTCCGAAACGGCTTCGAGCGTTTCGAAACGGGGAGCTGCAGAACTGCATTCATGGAGGGAATTAAAGGCTCCAACGACTCTATTTCAACCCCAACGGTCCTAAACGGCTATAAACTCAATTGGGAGTATAAAAGGGACCTCCAAGCATAAAGAGAAGGAAAATGCTCATATTGTCAAACATCAAATGATCAAGAAATTGTCTTAGTGCTTAATTTGTCATTTCTTGTATAGACAAACACTAGTGAGCCAAAATTGTCAAATTTGCTCAAGTGTTTTTAGGTTTTGGGTGAGTGCTTCATTGTGCAAACAAACACCTATTAGAGGGTTTAAGTTTGCTTTATTTATCTCTTTGTAAAAGAGGGTTTTGATCAAGGCTTTGGGTAGAAGCTTGATCGGTTGTAAGGGTTTCCTCCTAATCCTAGAAAAGGGGACGAATCAATTAGTGGATTGATTGTGAAATCCTTAGTGGGAAGCTAAGGTAGTGGATGTAGGTGCTTGTTAGAAGGCCGAACCACTCTAAATCATTGTGTCTTTATTTTTTCTAGCTTCCACAACCCTTCCACCCAAAAATCCATCTCTCCACCACTTGGTGAGCTACTTTGGTTGATCGAATCGAGCCCCACACATCTCAACAATTGGTATCAGAGCTTGACTCAATCGAAGGGGATTCACATCCTATTGAGAAGATCCGGCAAGCTCGATCACTAGTTCATCAACCGGCTCAATGGCACAATCAATCGACAAACCGCCTTTCTTTGACGGAGACCACTATGCCCATTGGAAGACAAAGATGAAGTTCTTCATCAAATCAAAAGATTACAAGCTATGGGATGTAGTTGAAGATGGCCCGTTCGTGCCTCAAAGAAGTAAAGAGGAGTGGAGTGCCGACGATCGTAAGAAGATGGAGCTAAATTGCAAAGCCTTACACATTCTATTTTGTGCATTTGGTCCATCCATCTATGAGAAGATGTCTTCTTGTGAGAGTGCCAAGGAGGTATGGGACAAGCTTGAAGTCACATACGAGGGGACAAATGAAGTCAAGGAGACCAAGATTGGGCTCCTAACCTTGGAGTATGAGAACTTCAAAATGGATCCGGAAGAGAACATCGAGAAGATGTTTGATAGGTTCTCCACCATCACCAATGGTCTCAAAGGCTATGGAGAAGCCATCCCGGAAGAAAAGCTTGTTTGAAAGCTCATCTACTCACTTCCCGAGTCTTGGGACTCAAAGAGAACCGCCATCATCGAAGCCAAAAATTTGAAGACTTTGAAGCTTGATGAACTTATGGGGTCTCTCCTTACTCATCAAATTATGAAGAAGAACAAAGAGGATGAGAAGAAGAGGGAAGAAATTAGAGCTATGGGAGAGAAGAAAATCAAAGGGCTTGGCATTAATGCTAGTGCCATGGCTCTCAAATCCTCCACTTGCCATCATGTCTACTCAAGTGAAGAAGAGGAGGAAGATGAAGAGATAGTTCATCTCTTCAAGAAGTGTGCCCCATTCATGAAGAAAGCCTTGAGAGAGCTTGAACGAGAACCTAAAAGAAAGGAGAGGGCTAGCACTTCAAGCCATAAGAAGAAGGCACATGTGGCTACTTGGAGTGATGAGGACTCCACCGACGATGAACAAGCCAACCTTTGCCTTATGGCCATCGAAGAAGATTCAAGGGTAACTTCTAATTCATCTACTTCATGTTCTTACACTTTTGATGAATTACAAGATGCATATGATGATTTGGTTTTAGATTTTAAAAGCCATATTTTGAAAAACAATAAATTGATTTAAAAGTTAAAAATTCAAAATGATTTGCTTTCTAAAACCAAACTTGAACTTGAAGCAAAACTTGAAGAGTTTGAATTAAAATGTCTTGATTTACAAAAATTGCTTCAAAATGTTCAAGTAGAAAAAGATTTGATTTCCAAAGAGCTTGAAAAGAAAAACAATTTTGGAAAATCAAATTTTTATGTTAGACAATCTAGTGCCCCTAGATTTATTAAAGGCAAATGTTTTAGAAGTGTTTGGGTCCCAAAAGGACTAACCACTTCAATTAAAAAGGATGACATTGAAAAATGGATTCCAAAGGGGACTAAAATTTGTGCAACTAACGTTTATGGATCCAAAGCAATTTGGATACCAAAACTTACTTGATTGTCTATTGTAGGTGTGATGGAGATGTTCAACAAGTCAAACATTGAGGGGGAGCTCCATGCACACAAGGGAGAACACTTGAAGAAGGAAGGCTTCACATCCTACCTTGAGTTCAAGTGTTGGTAAAAATTCTAGTTGTTTTTAGCATTTATTTGTTTTATTTTTAGTTTATTCAACTAGATATTCATATATGTTGGACTAACATTTCAATGATGCTTTGAGTAAGGGGGAGCCATTTTAAAACCAAATTCTCATTTTTGTCAAATTTTTACCTCTATTGTTATTTTTGAACTTAATGTTTTAAATCTTTTTGATATAACAAAAAGGGGGAGAAATGGTTTGAAAAATTGAATTTTCAAATGAATAAGGGGGAGCTTTAATTGAATTAATTTTTTTTTAATCTCTTATTCACATTTTTAAAGTTAAGGGGGGAGAATCCCAAACAATTTTTCAAGTGGTTTTATTATATCAAAAAGGGGGAGATTGTAGAACAAATGTTTTGATATAATATTTGAAAAATGATTTGGACTAATCTAAAAAGTATTTAAAACATTTACAAAGTCCAAACAACTTGAAATTATGTTTAGGGAAGATTTTAAAAAGGGTTTTTCATGTTTTTCAAGCCTATCTTAACAAAACTGTCCAGGTGTTTCGAAACACCTTAGGGCGTTTCGAAACAGGTGCCTCCAGTAGCCAAAACATTTCGAAACTTGTTTCGAAACGGGCTCTCTATGGACAGGATTTTTGCCCAGCGTTTCGAAACGGGCTAGGCCGTTTCGATACGCCCACGTGGCACTGACCACAATGGTCATAAACCCCAACGGCTCTTTCCCAACTAACTTTTAAATGCAGGTCGTTTCGATACGGGCTAAGGGCGTTTCGATACGCGTTCCGAAACGGCAAGGGGGTGATCCGAAACGGGTACCCTGACAGACTGCAACGACTCTTTCTACATTGAGAGTGTTCCGAAACGGCTTCGAGCGTTTCGAAACGGGGAGCTGCAAAACTGCATTCATGGAGGGAATTAAAGGCTCCAACGACTCTATTTCAACCCCAACGATCCTAAACGGCTATAAACTCAATTGGGAGTATAAAAGGGACCTCCAAGCATCAAGAGAAGGAAAATGCTCATATTGTCAAACATCAAATGATCAAGAAATTGTCTTAGTGCTTAATTTGTCATTTCTTGTATAGACAAACACTAGTGAGTCAAAATTGTCAAATTTGCTCAAGTGTTTTTAGGTTTTGGGTGAGTGCTTCATTGTGCAAACAAACACCTATTAGAGGGTTTAAGTTTGCTTTATTTATCTCTTTGTAAAAGAGGGTTTTGATCAAGGCTTTGGGTAGAAGCTTGATCGGTTGTAAGGGTTTCCTCCTAATCCTAGAAAAGGGGACGAATCAATTAGTGGATTGATTGTGAAATCCTTAGTGGGAAGCTAAGGTAGTGGATGTAGGTGCTTGTTAGAAGGCCGAACCACTCTAAATCATTGTGTCTTTATTCTTTCTAGCTTCCACAACCCTTCCACCCAAAAATCCATCTCTCCACCACTTGGTGAGCTATTTTGGTTGATCGAATCGAGCCCCACACATCTCAACATGAAGATTGCAAGCCTCCTCAGATCCGATTCCCATGTGAAAGACGCCTCGAAGAATGATGTCATCCACCCTCTTTTCCACAACGGTTTTAGAAACAAAAACAGGAGTACCATCTGAAAAAGATCTATGATGTTTTTAAGCAAGCACACATCAACATACCATTGTTGGAGGCCATTAAGAAGATGCCCGGTTATGCAAAATTCCTAAAAGATGCAATGTCTAGGAAATCCAGACTAGGGAGTTTGAAACTATAATGATGACGGAAGGATGCATGGCAATCCTTTATAAGCGTCCACCCCACAAAGAAGAAGGATCCTGGAAGCTTCATCATACCATGCATAATTGGTGATAAGTTTGTGGGTGAGGCACTTTGTGATCTTGGTGCTAGTATTAATCTAATGCCCAAATTTGTTTTTTAAAAGCTAGGTATTGGACAAGAAAGACCTACAACAGTCATGCTGCAACTGACAGACCGCTCTTACGTGCAGCCGGAAGGAAAGATTGATGATATTCTGGTAAGAGTGGATAAATTTATATTCCCTGCTGACATTCTTGTTTTAGATGGTGAAGCAAATGAGAATGCATCGATCATCCTAGGGCGACCTTCCTAGCCACAGGTAGAACAATGATCGATGTAGAGAAGGGAGAACTGACTATGAGAGTTAATGACCATTAGATAAAGCTCAATGTTCTCCAAGACATAAAATAAGATGATGCAGAGGAAGAATGTAAGGCAATAGCAGAAGTAATTTTTGTAACGCCCTGGTTTTGGGCCTAAACATTTTAGACATCGGATCAGACCGGTCGAGAACAGTTCGAATCGCGTGAAGTGATTTAAGGAAATCAAGGATTAGGATAGGATAAAAATGTGATAAAAATTGCTAAAATCCTTTAAAAACATGTTTAAGAGGTTAGTTAAATCAATTTTGCAAAAAGAGTTTCGGAAAAGGAACATTTTGAATAGTGACCAAATTGTGAAGTTTGAAAACTGGGAAAATGTGATTTTTAATGTAGAGGCCAAAATCTTGGAATCTTTAGGGGGCTTTAAGGCAATTTGACATTTCCTTAATATGACATGTGTTTTAAAAGGCTTTTAATTAAATGGTGCTAATTGGATTTACATTAATTAATTAAAATAGGTAGTTAATGTGAAATTTTCAATTACGTAAATACCAACTCTTTCTCATTTTTCAGCCAAACACTATTTCACTCATCTTTATCAAAAATTCTTTCTCCAAAAACTTTCTCAATATTTCCTAAACCATTTTCAAGAAATCTTTCCTAGTTCTTCAAGGTTTTGCTAAGGAAAACTTGTCATTCATTGAGGGAAGCAAGAATTGGAGGTAAATCCCGTTCTCAACCTCTAATCAAATTTCTTTATTGAAATTACCAAGATATTTGGCATCTAAATACTATTTTTGGTTGAGTTATCATTATAGTGTTGATTGGAGATCAAAATCTTGTGAAATTGTGGTTGAAATCTTAATTTTCGGACTTGATGAGTTAAGCTCTATTTTGTGTTGATTTTAATTGATTTCTAAGTTGATTAATATGTTAAAAAAGTGTTGATAACATAGATCCCGAAATCATTGAGATCCTTGAGTTTCTTGGTTGATTTAAGTGAGTTTTTGAGGTGAAATGGTGGAGTCTTGATTGCTGGAGGTATAAGGTTGGGTTAGGTTGTTTGTTAGATGTGTTTTGGTGTTTATAATGGGTTGGAAGTGATGTATGTTGGATGGGCTTGGTTTAAGAAGCAATCGATTGAGTTTTCGGTTGTTTTGGATGGGTATTTTGGTGTAGTTTGTGTGAGCAACGAGTTTGTGAATTGTTGCTGGTGTTGGAATGCATTTTAATGTATTTAGATATCTGTTTTGATGATGTGAAAATAGGGGATCTTGATCCGGAAGAGAGCGAGGTGTTGTTGGAGGCTCTGGAAGAGTAATTTTCTTGTCGGCGAGCAAGGCTTCTCGTATCGGTGAGTGGAAATGCAATTTCTTGCATTGTAACGCTTTGAGCGTGATCTTGGGAGCTTAGTGTAAGTTAGACACACTTAGCTAAGCTCAAGAGTAAGTGATTCGGAAATCCCTCTCTTGGAAATGTGCTATGTTTGATGAAAATGCACTTGTGTTAAGTGTTGATTTGTTTACTGTTCTAAAGCACGTTTTAAGCATGAATGTTGTTGGATTTTAATGCCATTATGTTAAGGATGCACAAGGTAAGTGATCCTTGGTTTTCATGTGTTGAATGCATGTGATGTTAAGCATGATATGCTTGTGGAAATGGCATTGTGTTTATGCTTGTAAAATAGTGGATTAATGAGGTTAAATGATTATATTGGCAAGTGATGGAAATGGTTTTTGGGTTGTGTTGATCAGATATAGTTAGCCGTATATAGGATTGGGTGCACCGTGAATAAGGTCGCCTTGGATGTCGAGGGGTTGTGATTGTGTCGTAATCTCCATCCAAGTACCCTAACGATTGAGGTTAAGACCACAACAGTAGATGGTTTAGTCCCGCGTGTGAGTCATGTGTATGTGTCCCGTACTCTCGTTAGTGGAATTATACAACTATCGATGAGTGATGTTGAGGGGTTGTGATTGAGCCATTAAAATCCATCACATGTGTTGAGGGGTTGTGATTGTGCCATTGATCTACACCTTGTGTAGTCCGGTAGTATGTATGAAGTGTGTGGAACAAAGGTTGTAATCAGCGTATCCGATTGAGTCTTGTGTTGATATTATTTATGGATTATCACTTGCGAACCAATATAATGTAAATGATTAATGTTAAGCGTGAGATGCTTGTAAATGATGCAAGGATGCATGAGATGCTTGGTAAAGCATGTGCAAGGTTTATTTGCTGATTTAAATGTTGCATATGAGCATGTTTTAGAAAGTGCATTGATGTTCTTGAGTGGACATGTTTTATGTAAAGGCATGAGATATGAAATGGTGGTTTTGCCAATGGTGTGAAATGAATTGATGAATGTTGCATAGCGGTCCTCACTAAGCTTTGTGCTTATGCTCTTTTGCTTCATCAATGCAGAAAACTAGGTGTTCGAGGCAGCAAGTAAGCAAGGGGAATCCAAGATTTTTAATCTTGCAAAGCATGTGGCTTTACTTCGGTGTAATAAATGGCAATGGGTGGGATTTATACTTTTGAATGGTTGAGAAAGTTTCCCTTTACTTTGAGCATGTTTGCTGGTTTATCCTTGAGTTGTAATTGGCCATTATGGTTTGATTTTGGATGTGAATGTTGGTTTTAGCTTGTTATGGCTTTGGTGGACTAGGGAGCATGCCTTTAGTATCTATGTTTGCATGTTGGATGCCATGCCGTAGCTAATGCCTCAAAATGGTGACTGTTGGTGTGTATCTGTGTTGTAAGCATGTTTTGGCATAATTCGGGAATGTTTTGAATATGAAAAGACGTGAACAACCAGCAAAATCTGCTGTTGCAGGGCAAGGCGTATCGAAACATCCTTGTCTATTTCAGAACAGAGGCCTGAAATGGCCATGAGGTTTCGGAACGGGTAGGGACATACCGAAGCAATTTTGCTACTAGAAAAGGGTGTTTCCATACGGGTCTCAAAATGCACCCGAGTATCGAAACGGTCAACCAAGTTTCAAAATGACCGTTTCGGTACAGGGCCATCCGTTTCGAAACGCCTGACCGCTGAGTTTGAATTTGAACTGTTTTAGGTTTCTGTTTCTTACATTTTGGTCCCTGAGATTTGGTTTCTTAATTTAATGAGTTTGAATGTTTCGTTTGAGATGAAATTTGATATGATGGCATGGTATATGATTAATTATGAATATGTAACATTAAAACTTGTTTAGTCCTTATAATTCTAGAAATTTATGTTTTAGTACCTAAAAGACATTTCTGTGTAATTGAATCCTTGTTTGAGCTTCGTTCGCTTAGTCACTTCCTCTAAAATGTTTTGCTAATCACATAGGTTAATAAAGTGCATCTAGATAAGATAAAAAGGGTCGTTAATCAATGTTGACTTTTGGGTTGACTTTGGGTTTCCTCGTGTAATCTTCTTAGTTCGGGTCGAGCGTCTAGACCGGACTAAGAGGGTTACATTTGTTGGTATCAGAGCTAGGTTATGAAAGAATTGGGGATGTTTGTATGAGAAATTGATATTTTTGATGTATGTTTTGTGAAAAGCTTGCAATTGGTTGAATTTTGAAGCTTATGCCATGCTTGATTTATGTGAATCACATGTAGACGGGATATGATTGTGTGATGATGATGCAATATTGTTATGTGCTGAAATTGGATGTTGAAAAGCATGTTGAGCATGGTGTTTCATGTATGCTTTGTTATGTTGAGGGAAATTGGGGTGCCCATTGCCTTATTACACTAAACAAATGTTTTGTAAACTTGTATTCTTGCTTGCAGCTGGCCTAAATGGTTTGGCTTGTTTTTGTTGTTATGCTTTGTTTAAAATAGCTCCGTGGGTCCAAGAAGAGAACTAAGGTCGAATACGATAGTGCCTGCGGCTGAGGAGGGTGACCATGGTGAACAAGGGGATGATGTCCCTCATGGTGAAAATCTACCTCCTCCACCACCACCTGGAGGTGGGGAGCAGGTACAACAAGGACATGATGGTCCTGGTTTGGGTGATTTGGCGCCACAGGTTCAGGCAATCACTGGGGCGTTTCAGGCTGTTGTGGCCGGAGCACATGTGCAGGCCCTTGCAGCTGGGCAAGCGAGCTTGCCATTGTAGAGGTTGATGAGCTAAGGAGCTGTGGAGTTTTATGGTATGTCTTTTGAGGCGTCAGAAGCCTGGTTAGCAAGTACGATCCGTATCATGGATCAGATGGGCTGTAATGATGTGTGCAAGCTAGGATGCACAATTTCTTTGTTTCAAGGCGATACCTACAGCTGGTGGACGACTACCACTGCTGGTATAGAACCCAATGAGGTTGATTGAGAGTTTTTCAGAGGTGCCTTCAGGAGGAAGTATCTTGGGGTGAGATACTTCGACGAAAAGAAACGTGAGTTTGTGTCGCTTGTTTAGGGCAACCTTTCTGTGGCTGAGTACGAGGTCCAGTTCGTACGCTTGAGCCAGTATGCTCATGAGCTGATGTCTAGTGAGAGGCACCGATGTGATCGCTTCTGGTACGGACTGGTACAGGAAGTTAAGACATATATGCTGGCTGCAGATTATACTGACATCGATGTGCTTGTGTGTCAAGCCAAAGACATCAAGCAGAACTTGGGATTGTCGTCTCGAGGTGTCGGTTCTAGCTCTGGGAAGAGAGCAGTTGAGTACAGTTCTGGTGGTGGACGGAACAAAAGAGGTCGAGATAGGAGACATCGGCCTGAGTTGAGGCGAGGTGCTTCGGGCCGAGATTGTCAGGTTTAGGGAGGCCAAGCGAGACCTGAGCAACATACGTGCTGAACATGTAGTTCGAGGGATCATTTGAGGCGAGATTGTCCTCGAGCGGCTAGAGAGGTCCAGGTTCCTATTATGGTGACAGGGAATTCATGTTGGAATTGTGGTTCGGCGGATCACATGAGGAGGGAATGTCCTTTGTTGGCTGGTGGAGGCCAAGGATGTGCTCATGTGGTAGCTGCGCCTCAGAGAGTCTGTGGGCGCGGCCGTGGGAACTTTCAGAAGAGAGACGAGGGGCAGCGAGGTATTGCTCATGTAGTAGCTGTCCGACCTGAGGGAGGTGGACCAGCGAGGGTTTATGCTCAGCACGAGGAGCGCAATGATACTGATGTCATCGCAGGTACCTTTGTTCTTCAGTATTTATCTTTGTTGGCTTTGATTGATTCTGGATCCACACATTCTTATATCTTGAGTGAGTATGCACATTTGCTTGATATACCTGTTGAGTTGCTTGAAGTAGGAATGCAAGTGGCTAGTTCTTTTGGTGAGACTGTAGTCACTAGGAAGTTGTATAAAAGATGCCCTTTATCTGTTCAAGGACATGTTTTTCTTGTGGATTTTATAGAGCTACCTTTCTACGGATTTGATGTAATCCTTGGCATGGATTGGTTGTCGGAGCATAGGGCGGTGGCTGACTTTGATGTCAAGCGAGTCACCTTAAAGTTGGCCGATGATTATGAAGTAGTGGTAGTAGGCGAGAATGTGAAATTCTTGTCGAATGTGATTTGGGCTTTGGAAGCAAACCGTATGATGAGGTTGGGTTGCGAGGCTTACCTTGCCTATGTGATGAACCCTGACACCAAGGATTTGTGTGTGCAGGACATCCAAACTGTTCGCAATTTTTCGGGTGTCTTTTCGGAAGAATTGCATGGGTTTGCCACCAAAAAGAAAAGTTGAGTTTGGTATCGAGTTGTACAAGGATACGACTCTGGTTTCCATTGCTCCTTATTGCATGGCACCTAAAGAGCTAAACGAGTTGAAAATGTAATTGCAGGAGTTGTTGGATCGAGGTTTCATCTGGCCGAGTGTGTCACCTTGGGGTACACTGGTCTTGTTCGTTAAAAAGAAGGATGGGACACTGCGGATGTGCATAAATTATCGGCAACTAAACAAGTTGACGATCAAGAACAAGTATCCCTTGCCTAGAATTGATGATCTCTTTGATCAGTTTCGGGGAGCCTCAGTGTTTTCTAAGATATATTTGAGATCGGGGTATTATCAGCTTAAGGTGAAGGATGTGGACGTACTTAAGACAACTTTTCGGACGAGGTATGGACATTATGAATTCTTGGTGATGCCGTTTGGTTTGACCAACGTGCCTGCTGCTTTCATGGACATGATGAATCGTGTATTCCATGAATTCTTATATCTGTTTGTGATGGTGTTCATCAATGATATCCTTGTGTATTCGTATACCGAGGAGGATCATGATAGACACTTGAGAATTGTTTTGCAAGCGTTATTGGAAAATCAGTTGTATGCCAAGCTGAGTAAGTGTGATTTTTGGCTTAGGGATGTTGTCTTCCTTGGGCATGTTGTGTCGGCTGAGGGTATTCGCGTTGATCCGCACAAGGTAGAGGCTGTGATGAGTTTGAAAGCACCTAATTCAGTGACGGAGGTGCGAAGTTTCCGTGGTTTAGCTGGGTATTATTGTAGGTTTGTTGAGGGTTTCTCGAAGATAGCAACGCCTTTGACCAAGCTGTTGCAGAAGAATGTTCGCTTTGAGTGGATGGATGTGAGACAACAAGCTTTTGAGAAGCTGAAAGAAGCTTTGACGCAAGCTCCTGTTCTGATTCAACTCGAGTCTGGTAAGGAGTTTGTGGTCTATAGTGATGCGTCCATTGTTGGTTTGGGCTGCAAGTTGATGCAGGAGGTTAAGGTAGTGGCCTATGCATCTAGGCAGTTGAAGGTGCATGAGTGCAACTACCTCACTCATGATCTTGAGCTTGCGGCTGTGGTGTTTGCCCTGAAAATTTGGCGGTATTACTTGTACGATGAGAAGTGTGTTGTGTTTACAGATCATAAGAGCTTGAAGTATCTTATGTCTCAAAAGGAGTTGAATCTTAGGCAGCGTCGCTGGGTAGAGTTGCTTAAAGATTATGATTTGAAGATTGATTACCACCCGGGCAAGGCTAATGTTATGGTTGATGCTTTGAGTCGGAAAGTGGCTGTAGAGTTGAGGGCAATGTTTGCTCGTTTGAGCATTTCGCGCAATGGTGGTCTTATCGCTGAATTGCAAGTGAAACCATCTTTGATTCAGTTGATCAAATATAGGAAGTTTCTTGATGATTCTCTTGTTTCGCATGTTCCGGACATTTCGGAGGGTAGACCTTTGGATTTCAGCTTTAGTGATGATGGTTTTTTGTGCTTTGGGAGTCGAATAGTGGTGCTAGATGATGTTGAGTTGAGGCGCACTATTCTGACTGAATCTCATAGTAGCCCTTTTCCTATGCACCCTGTTATTACAAAGATATATCGTGATTTGAAAGATGAGTACTACTGGGTGGGGTTGAAAAAGGACGTGGCTGAGTTCGTTAGTAAGTGCATGGTGTGTCAGCGAGTGAAAGCTAAACATCATGTTTCTTCTGGGTTGCTGCAACCTGGATTTATTGTCTGGATTGCGCTTGTCGTCATCAATGAAAAATTCAGTTTGGGTGATTGAAGATCAGCTTACGAAGTGTGCACATTTTCTGCCTGTGCATACTACGTATACCTTGGATAAGTTGGCTGAGCTGTACATAGCTGAGATTGTGCGGTTGAACAGTGTGCCAAATTCCATTGTGTCGGTTAAAGATCCGAGGTTTACAGCGCAATTTTGGGAATGTTTGTATCAAACCTTGGGTACACTGTTGAATTTCAGTACTTCTTATCATCCTTAGACGGATGAACAGTTGGAACGTCTGATCCAAGTGCTGGAGGATATGTTGAGATGCTGTGTGATGGATTTTCAGGGTTCTTGGGAGAAGCACTTGTCGTTGGTTGAGTTTGCGTATAATAATAGTTACCAGGCAAGCATTCAAATGGCTCCATACAAGGCTTTGTATGAGAGAAGATGTAGAACCCCTCTCTATTGGCCAAAAGCTGGGCAGAAGTTCATCGCGATGCCATCTATGCTAAAAGGAACCACCGAGAAGGTGAAGCTCATTTGTGAGCGTTTGAAAGCAACATCGGATAGGCAGAAGTCTTATGCGGACTTGAAGCGTAAGGAAATTGAGTTCACGGTTGGTGAACGTGTGTTTTTGAAGGTGTCACCTTGGAAGAAGGTGTTGAGATTTGGGTGTAAGGGGTAAGCTTAGCCCAAATTTCATTGGACCTTACGAGATTGTGGAGCGTATTGGTCCTGTGGCATATCGGTTGAGATTGCCTGCGGAGTTGGAGAAGATACATGATGTGTTTCATGTCTCTATGTTACGAAGGTACAGATCGGATCCTTCGCATGTGATGCCTGTTGAGAAGATAGAGTTGAATCCAGATCTGTCGTATGATGAGGAACCAGTGAAGGTTCTGGATGTGAGTAGCAAAGTTCTTCTTGGCAAGACGATAGAGCTTGTGAAGGTGTTGTGGCGACACCGAGGAGTTGAGGAGCTCACGTGGAAAACCAAGGCGGACATGCTGAGGCAGTTTTTTCACCTCTTTCCATCAGGTAAGAATTTCGAGGACGAAATTTCCTAAGTGGGGGAGAGTTGTAATGCCATGGTTTTGGGTGTTGCGTGTAAAATAGTCTATCGCAATGGTAGTGCAAGTGTACACGACGCAAGTAGTAAAGTGATATGAAGTATCAGATATCGTCTCCATAGGGATTGGGCTAATAGCTTCACCTTAATTCACTGCACGAAAGTAAAGAAAATAATTGAGAATTGTCACGAGAAATAATAAAGTAACGTAAATAAAAGAGTTGAGATATCAAGATAGAGAGAATGGGCTGGTATTGAATTGCTCAGTAGTGCAGGTTTTGCAGAGTTTAGGAAATCCAGTTCTGTCGTCGTGCCTGTCGCGGCAGCACCTGTCGCAGCAGCAGTCCGTCAGTTGTCGCGGCAGCAAACACACCAACTCAGTACTTTCAAGTTTGGCAAGAATCCCAGATCTGCCTTGGCCTATCCCTAGGTCCAAGTCTGTCGATGATCACGTCTTGATGATACATCCCGGCGTGAATCGAAGGATGAACATCGATGTGTATGAATTCTTCTTTAGCCACTTAACCTTGCCCTATCCCTAGGCACAAGATAGTTCAACTATAAACTAGAGAACTTGCTCTTATTTCTTTCGTATACTTAACTCTCCCGATGCTAAGTAAATAGATAACCTCACAATGCTCTCTCGATGCTCTTGCAAGATATTAATAACCAAAATAAGAGAACTTGAAGTTTATTTTATTGAACTTGGAAAATCCTAAAACAAAACAACCCTTGCAACTACTTTACAAATCAACTCATGGCCCTAGGGGGTTTTAGAACATATCGACGACGGGTAAACGACGGAGGGTTTTTGGTTATCGGTTATGGGGTATGATGTATGATAGGTTAAACTACATGCCCTTATATAAGCTTTGGGCTCAAGTATTCTAAGTTAACAAGGATTACAACTTTAATTAAAAGTATGATTCTAATAATGACTTAATCTTCAAGGATCCTACTTTTCAGCTGTCCTCCTTGTTTCTTGGGATTCTCTCTCCTTGAGCTTTGGCTTGACATATCTTTTGATCTGGGGCTTGGAAAAATATAAGGTTTTCACACGACAGACGAGCATAATTTTCTTTATCTATCGAGGTCCACTTTGCTTTTTCTCCACTAACTTGCTGTCGTCCTTTGCTGTCACGGCAGCACCATGGCAGCATCGTCCTCTTTGTCTGCTTGTCCAGTTCAGCTTTTCTGCTTATCTGCCCTGCGCCTGCCTTCACCGTTTACGACAGCGGCAACCTGCCTAAAACATCCATTTTTAGTAGAATCTGTGCCTTTTATATATTTGTGATGTTTTGCTGTAAACTAACCTAAATGCAATGGAATGATGCTTGAATGTAGCAGAAATATGGGTTAAAAAGGGTGTAAATAATAGAACTTTTACACACTCAACATTGGGCCTAGACATTTTATACATCGGATTAGACCGGTCGAGAACAGTTCGAATTGCGTGAAGTGATTTAAGGAGATCAAGGATCGGGGTAGGATACAAATGTGATAAAAATTGCTAAAATCCTCTAAAATATGTTTAAGAGGTTAGTTAAATCAATTTTTCAAAAGAGTTTCGGAAATGGAACATTTTGAATAGTGACCAAATTGTAAAGTTTCAAAATTGGGAAAAATGTGATTTTAAATGTAGAGGAAAAAAATCTTAGAATCTTTAGGGGGCTTTAAGGCAATTTGACCTTTTCTCAATATGACATGTGTTTTAAAAGACTTTTAATTAAATGTCTTTAATTGGATTTATATTAATTAATTAAAATAGGTAGTTAATTTGAGATTTTCAATTACGTAACTACCGACTCTTTCTCATTTTTCAGCAAAACACTATTTCACTCATCTTTCTCCAGAATTCTTTCTCCCAAAACTCTCTCAATATTTCCTAAACCATTTTCAAGAAATCTTTCCTAGTTCTTCAAGGTTTTGCTAAGGAAAACTTGTCATTCATTGAGGGGAGCAAGGATTGGAGGTAAATCCCGTTCTCAACCTCTAATCAAAGTTCTTTATTGAAATTCCCAATATATTTGGCTTCTAAATACTATTTTGGTTGAGTTTTCATTATAGTGTTGACTGGAGATCAAAATTTTGTGAAATTGTGGTTAAAATCTTAATTTTCGGACTTGATGAGTTAAGCTATGTTTTGTGTTGATTTTAATTGAGTTCTAAGTTGATTAATATGTTAAAATGAAGTGTTGATAACATAGATCCCAAAATCCTTAAGATCCTTGAGTTTCTTGGTTGATTTAAGTGATTTTTTGAGGTGAAATGGTGGAGTCTTGATTGCTGGAGGTATATGGTTGGGTTAGGTTGTTTGTTAGATGTGTTTTGGTGTTTATAATGGGTTGGAAGTGATGTATGTTGGATGGGCTTGGTTTAGGAAGCAATCGATTGAGTTTTCAGTTGTTTTGGATGGGTAATTTTGTGTAGTTTGGGTGAGCAACGAGTTTGTGAATTGTTGCTGGTGTTGGAATGCATTTTAATGCATTTAGATCTCTGTTTTGATGATGTGAAAACATGGGTCTTGATCCGGAAGCAAAGGAGGTGTTGTTGGAGGCTCCAGAAGAGTAATTTTCATGTTGCCGAGCAAGGCTTTGCGTATCGGTGAGTGGAAATGCAATTTCCTGCATTGTAACGCTTTGAGCGTGGTCTTGGGATCTTAGTGAGAGTTTGATACACTTAGCTAAGCTCAAGAGTAAGTGATTCGAAAATCCCTCTCTTGGAAATGTGCTAGGTTTGATGTAAATGCACTTGAGTTAAGTGTGGATTTGTTTACTGTTCTAAAACATGTTTTAATCATGGATGTTGATGGATTTTAATGCCATTATGTTAAGGATGCACTAGGTAAGTGATCATTGGTTTTCATGTGTTGAATGCATGTGATGTTAAGCATGATATGCTTGTGGAAATTGCATTGTGTTTATGCTTGTAAAACAGTGGATTAATAAGGTTAAATGATTATATTGGCAAGTGATGGAAATGATTTTTGGGTTGTGTTAATCGGATATAGTTAGCTGACTATAGGATTGGGTGCACCGTGAATAAAGTCGCCTTGGATGTCGAGGGTTTGTGATTGTGCCGTAATCTCCATCCAAGTACCCTAAGGATTGAGGTTAAGACCCCGACGATAGATGGTTTAGTCCCGTGTGTGAGTCTTGTGTATGTGTCTCGTACTCTCGCTAGTGGAATTATACAAGTACCGATGAGTGGTGTTGAGGGGTTGCGCCATTAATCTCCATCACGGGTGTTGAGGGGTTGTGATTGTGCCATTAATATCCACCTTGTGTAGTCCGGTAGTATGTATGAAGCGTGTGGAACAAAGCTTGTAATCCACGTATCCGATTGTGTCTTGTGTTGATATGGTTTATGGATTATCACTTGCGAGCCGATATAATGTAAATGATTAATGTTAAGCATGAGATGCTTGTAAATGATGCAAGGATGCATGAGATTCTTGGTGAAGCATGAGCAATGTTTATTTACTGATTTAAATGTCGCATATAAGCATGTTTTAGAAAGTGCATTGATGTTCTTGAGTGGACATGTTTTATATAAAGGCATGAGATATGAAATGGTGGTTTTGCCAATGGTTTGAAATCCATTGATGAATGTTCCATAGTGGTCCTCACTAAGCTTTGTGCTTACGCTATTTTGTTTCATCAATGCAGAAAATTAGATATTCGAGGCTGGATGTAAGCAAGGGGAATCCAAGATTTTTAATCTTGCAAAGTATGTGGCTTTACTTCGGTGTAATAAAAGGCAATGGGTGGGATTTGTACTTTTGAATGGCTGAGGATGTTTCCCTTTACTTTGAGCAATGCTGGTGGTTTATCCTTGAGTTGTAATTGGCCATTATGGTTTGATTTTGGATGTGAATGTTGCTTTTATCTTGTTATCGCTTTGGTGGACTACGGAGCATGCCTTTAGTATCTATGTTTGCATGTTGGATGCCATGCGTAGCTAATGCCTCAAAATGATGATCGCTGGTGTGTATCTGTGTTATAAGCATGTCTTGGCATAATTCGAGAATGTTTTGAATATGAAAAGACGTGAAAAACCAACAAAATCTACCGTTGCAGGGCAAGGCGTATCGGAATGCCCTTGTCTGTTTCGGAACAGAGGCCTGAAATGGCCATGAGGTTTCGGAACGGGTAGGGACGTACCGACACAATTTTGCTACTAGAAAGGGTTGCTTCGATACAGGTCTCGGAACACACCCGAGTTTCGAAACGGTCAACCAAGTTTCGAAATGTCCGTTTCGGTACGGGGCCATCCGTTTCGAAACGCCTGACCGTTGAGTTTGAATTTGAACTGTTTCAGGTTACTGTTTCTTACATTTTGTTCCCTAAGATTTGGTTGCTTAATTTAATGAGTTTTAATGATCCGTTTGAGATGAAATTTGACATGATGGCATGTTATATGATTAATTATGGATTGGTAACATTAAAACTTGTTTAGTATATATAATTCTGGAAATTTATGATTTAGTCCTTAAAAGACGTTTTTGTGTAATTGAATCCCTATTTGAGCTTCTTTCGCTCTGTCGCTTCTGCTGAAATGTTTTTTTTCTAATCACATAGGTTAATAAAGTGCATCTAGATAAGATAAAAAAGGGTCGTTAATCAAGGTTGACTTTCGGGTTGACTTTGGTTTTCCCCGTGTAATCTTCGTAGTTTGGGTCGAGCGTCTAGACCGGGCTAAGGGGGTTACAATTTTAGACCAACCCTACATCAGAACAAGCTGCCACTACAGACAACTTGGTCATTGTCACCACAGTCACCTAGAAGACTTCTACGAAAACACTGACGACAGCGACTCCTCAGACAGTAATACATCTGATACTGAAGGTCCTCAGGAGATAAATTGGATAGGCACGCGTCCAGGTAAGTTCTTTGAACCATTAAACTATACCTCTAACGAACATGTGATTCAAAAGCCTTCAATAGATCATCCACCTGCCTCAGATCTAAAACCCATGCCAGGGTAGCTTAAATACGTTTTTCTTGGTCTTAATGATACGTTGCCCGTAATCATCTCTTATAAGTTGATGCAGGAACTGGAACAACAGCTGATCAGGATGCTACAGTAGCATAAGAAGGAGATTGGATGGACCATTTCTGACATCCAAGGCATCAATCCGGCAATTTTTATGCATAAGATCCTCTTGGAGGATGACCATAAGCTGACAATTGATGCTCAGAGAAGACTAAACGAAGCTATGGGAGAGGTGGTACAAAAAGATATCATCAAGTGGCTTGATGCTGGAATTATCTACGCCATCTCGGATAGCAAGTGGGTAAGCCCAGTGCATTGTGTACCCAGGAAGAGAGGCATAACTGTGGTGACCAACAAGGACAATGAGCTAATCCCAACCAGGACTGTAACCGGTTGGAGGGTTTGTATGGACTACCGAAAGCTTAATAAAGCTACCCGGAAGGACCACTTTCCCTTACCCTTTATTGATCAAATGTTAGATAGATTAGCGGGAAAACCTTACTATTGTTTCCTTGATGGTTACTCAGGTTACAATCAAATTGCAATTGCACCAAAGGATCAGGAGAAAACAACCTTCACATGCCCATACGGAACATACGCCTTTCGAAGAATGCCATTTGGACTATGCAATGCACCAACAACTTTCCAGCGGTGTATGATGGCAATATTCTCGGATATAGTGGAAGATTTCTTGGAGATCTTCACGGATGACTTTTCCATCTTTGGAGACAGTTTCAATGATTGCCTATGCAATTTGAAGAAGGCGCTTGAAAGATTTGAGGAGGAAAACCTTGTATTGAATTGGGAGAAATGCCACTTTACGGTGAATAAGGGCATAGTGTTGGGACACAAGGTCTCCTGCCGCGGCATAGAAGTGGACAAAGCAAAAATCAAAGTGATTGAAAAACTGCCGCCACCCCCCACAGTCAAGGGCATTAGAAGTTTCTTGGGACACGCAGGGTTTTATCGTAGATTTATTGTAAATTTTTTCTAAAATTACTAAACCCCTGTATCTCTTGTTGCAACAGAATAGAGCCTTTGACTTCAATACTGAATGTACTGAAGCATTTAAGACATTGAAGGATAAGCTGGTAACAGTCTAATAGCCCCAATAGTGCAGCCACCATACTGGAGTTTACCTTTCGAGATAATGTGTGACGCCAGTGACTATGCTGTCGGGGCAGCACTAGGGCAGCGAAAGGAGAAACTCTTACACATTATATATTATGCCAACAAGACTTTAAATGATGCCTAGATAAACTACACCACAACAGATAAGGAGTTGCTAGCGGTGGTGTTCGCCTTTGACAAGTTCAAACCCTACATACTTGGGACAAAAGTGGGGGTCCATACAGATCATTCAACACTATAATATATGTTCACCAAGAAGGATGCAAAACCACGGTTGATACGTTGGATTCTGCTATTGCAAGAATTCGATATAGATATCAAGGACAAAAAGGGGACATAAAACCAAGTAGCTGACCACTTGTCAAGACTGGAGATGGGAAAGGATCAAGAAAAAAGAAAAGTTCACATACAAGAGACTTTCCCAAATGAGCAGTTATTCACTGCCACCAGCACTACCGCGACAGCCATGGCTATTGGTACACTTTCTGAGATCACTTGGTATGCTGACATAGTAAATTACCTTGTTAGTGGTTTACTACCTCCTGGACTTAACTACCAAGCAAGTAAAAGGTTCTAAAATGAAGCAAAACATTATTATTGGGACGAGTCTTTTCTATTTAAGCATTGTGCAGGTTAGATCATCGGGAGATGCATACCACAGAAAGAACATGAAGAAGTGCTTCACCACTGCCATGATGCCCCTTATGGAGGACAATTTGGAGGAAACAAAATAACTGCCAAAGTTTTGCAATCTGGTTTCTTTTGGCCTACACTGTTCAAGGGTGCACAAGCCTTTTACAAACATTGTGACAGATGCCAAAGGACTGGAAATATCTTTAGAAGGCATGAGATGCCCCTGCAGAACATTCTTGAAGTCTAAATTTTTGATGTTTGAGGAATCGACTTCATGGGACCATTCCCACCCTCTTGTGGGAATTTGTACATACTGTTGGCAGTAGACTACGTGTCCAAGTGGGTAGAGGCTATCGCCACGCAAAAGTATGATGCCAAGACCGTGCAAAGATTTCTTCACAAACATATCTTCACAAGGTTTGGCATCCCAAGGGCGATCATTAGTGATGAGGGTAGGCACTTTGACAATAGGGTAATTGCTAGTGCGTTGAAGAAGTATGGAGTTAAGCACAAGATTGCAACAGCATAACACCCTCAAACCA
Organism: Hibiscus tridactylites; assembly: GCA_958450335.1. Lineage (NCBI taxonomy): Eukaryota > Viridiplantae > Streptophyta > Magnoliopsida > Malvales > Malvaceae > Hibiscus > Hibiscus tridactylites. The sequence continues at coordinate 81,104,552 of OY288265.1, read as the reverse complement.
ATGGGCAGGCTGAAATCTCAAACAGAGAAGTGAAGAACATCCTGGAAAAAATGGTTAAACCAACTAGAAAGGATTGGTCTCTTCACTTGAGTGATGCATTATGGGCCTACAGAACTGCATTTAAGACACCATTGGGAATGTCACCCTATCGCCTCATCTACAGAAAAACCTGCCACCTACCTGTTGAGATAGAACATAAAGCATATTGGGCTATCAAGACAGTTAACATGGACTGGAACAAAGCAAGGCAAAAAAGGATACTGGACCTAAATGAAATTGAAGAAATTCAAGCCATGATCTATGACAACGCCAACATTTATAAAGACAAAACAAAGAAGTGGCACGACAGAAAATTGTTGCCATGACAGTTTAGCCCAAGGCAGAAGGTGTTGTTATTCAACTCTAAGTTGAAGCTTTTCCCAGGAAAGCTAAATTCTATGTGGTCTGGACCCTTCCATGTAGTCCAAGTTTTTCCTCACGGTGCCATCACAATCAAATCAACTAAGAACGGGCACCAATTCAAAGTCAATAGAAAAAGGCTAAAGCACCATCAAGGGACTAAAGCCCCAAGAGAATAGGAAGTAGTTACTTTAGGAGATGCCCCCTCAAGGCATCCCTATTTAACTTAGTTTTTTTTATTTATTTTTTATTGCATTAGTATAACACCCCTCACCCCGGTTTGGAGTAAGGAGCGTTAAACAGATTCATATTAACTTTTACAATTAAGCAGCGAAAAACGTATAATAATTTTTTTATTCGAATGCTATCAAGGTGGACCTAACTTAAATTTCGATTTATTTAATTTACATATGATCTAACATTAAATTCTTGACTTTATTTATCCAACATTTAACATACATATACATATTCAAATCCTTATTTTATCATTTTCGAAAGATTCAATTTAATAAGTAAAATTAATTCCAATCATGATCACTAGAGAATTTCATTTTTAAGATCATCATTATATCTTCATATGCTAAATGCATCAACCATCGATGGTGTTTGTTTCCCTTATACAAAAGATATTTCGGGGTAGCTAACATCGGTTATAGCTAATGGTTGCCTATACAAAAAGTGATCAAAAAGAAACCAGCCCAAAACATTTACCAAGGGCTAAGCTATACCCCATATTTACCTCATACATACATACCAAAATGAGGGAAACTTAAGAGTTTTAAACAGTCTTAAGGTAATAGTTCATAAACATAACTATAAGTGCAAACTGAACTAGCATGCTGACAGTTAGGCCACCCATCATAAGCACAACAAAGATAATGAAAGGCATACTTCTATCTTCGACAGCTAACAAGATCAGTAGGTGGATCGATAACTCAATTTCTTGTGGTTTTGGGAAGAAAGAAAAATACGAGTGATAAGTACTTACAGTACATAGTGAGGAAACCTTAGTCTAACCAATTTAAAATTTCTTGCTTTAGTTATCATACAAGAATTCGATTTTTAATTTAAGTATGATTACACCATTCCATTCGAATGGATCATTAATCAACAATTAATTTCACAAGTCAACAACAAAGCAATTACAACATGTTCATACTTACGACCGATTTCACAATCATAAATACTACAATTTAGGTACAAGCAGTAGAAAACTGTAGCAGGATAAATACATAAAATTTAATTCATCGATTGCATGCTTCACCACAATTCCAACTAGCAACTCATCGAAATCAAGGAGATCGAACATCACTGTCTACAATTTTATTTAATTATTGACTTAATTACAATGTCATGGTTCATATAGTTAGCTAAGTATTCAAGTCACGTGTTACAGAGATGTGAATCCATTCACCATATAATAGGTACCAAAGTACCGCTTCATATTTTCTATTACATGTCATCTTAGTGCCAATTTACACTAAGCGAATAGGTACACTTACGTACCATAATAATCTGGTACACTCACATATCGATTTTTAACGAGCTCTAGACTCTAGGCATGCCGTACTACCATGACTGACTATATATAACCAAGGACTTTATCATTTATATATTGAATTTAATTCGTATAATTTATAATCAGATTTCAGAATTATCAATCAATTCTCTCCATCATTTCGCATATAATTCCAATTACCAACATATCATACATACATCACATATCGAGTACATGGTTGGTCCTCATACCAAACATAAAACTAATAATTCTCATGTTGCATATATCAAGCTCAATCACATCCATGAAATTTCACAACAATTTCATTATACATTCCAATTTAATCATCATCTGTTTAAGGCAATCCATCAAGGAAATCATAATCGAATTAAGCTAACTCAATCCAATTAGTTCTATGAATTGAACCTCTCAAACAATCTATAGTGTAACCCCCGTAGCCCAGCCTAGACGGTTGACCCGAACTACGAAGATTACACGGGGAAAACCAAAGTCAACCCGAAAGTCAACCTTGATTAACGACCCTTTTTTTTATTTTTAAACTTGTCTAGATGCACATTTAACCTAGGCATACTCTTGAGATAAGCATACTCAAAAATCATAGCAATCAGAAAACAATAAGGGACCCAATTGCATAAAATACGAATTTAGGGACCAATTTGTAAATTCTGAAAATTAAGAGGACTTTACCAAATTTTTAAGTTACCATTATGAAATTAGTCATGTTTCATGCCTCTCTGCCAAATTTCATCTCAAACGGACATCTCAAACTCAAGCAATTGCACATACAAGAATCAGGACTAAAACGTAAAGCTTGCAAACCTCAAAACCATTCAAATTTTATGCCCAACGGTCAAGTGTTCCGAAACGGGTCTAGGCCGTTCAGGAACACCCCTTGGCAGTAGCCAAAGTGTTCAGAAATGGGTCTAGGCCGTTCAGGAACACCCTGGCCAATTCAAGGGCCTGTTTCGAAACAGGCAAGGGTGTTTCGAAACACACTGCCCAGAAACAGCAGATAGGCCTTTTTAAACACCTTTAAACCCCATCAAACATGCTCCAAACCACTCCACATTAAATCAACAACATGCCAAGCATCATACCTACCAAATTGCATCAAAATCTAGATACAAAACCACCCCTAGGTGCACCAACTCATCCAACACATTTAACACTTAACAAGCTTTTAAAACGAGAAGCATAGCATAGAAACTTAAGAATAAGGAGATTCAAACGTTGCAAGCGTTAAACCACATAGTTCAAAATCATAAACCAAACTTGTCCAACATACACAATCTCATTAAACATCAACATAAGAGATTCCCCCCCATTGTCTTTATTATCTATAGCTACTAACCGAGACATACATCTCAAATGGAGCTCTCCTTGAATCCCTTGCTTCTCGCTGACCCAACTTCAAATATCTGCATTGATGGACAAAAAGGAGCGTAAGCACATAATGCTTAGTGCGGAATGCTCAAAACCAAAACACCATCAATGCAGCGAGTCATAAAACCTCTTTTAAAAGCAGCACAATTCGATAAACCAAAGCATTGTTTGAAAACCCCATTTTAACAACATGCTTTAAGTCATGCATTGCTCAAACATGAAAATCAACCCTTAACTTAGAAAGCTAAGTAATCCTTTTCAAAGCACAAACTTGCAAAACCAACAATTTAACCATTCTCATATGCAAGGTTAAATACAAGATCCTTGGAAAACACTTCCACTTCACATCATACTTTTCTCATACATTGAAAATCATTTCAAAGCAAGAAACCTTTAAAACCATTTACTCATTCAATCTAACACGTGCATTAAACAAATGCAACATATGAACCACATCATCAATATTTGCATCACATGCCTTTAAAAACAAGTCTTCGCAAGACTTCAATGCATTAAAGAGGTTTCATACACACATGCACCATTCTCAATAGATAATCAACACTTGTTCAAGCTAACAAGTAATACATGCATTCATAGAACATTACACACTTCTCATGCAACCATGCATCATTTCAAGCATCTCATGCTTCATTACATTCAAGAACATTATATTGGCTTCCAAGTGATAAACCATATCCACTTTTCAACTCAACATCCAATCGGATACGCGGATCACAAGCGTTGTCCCCACGCTTCATACACACTACCAATCTCAAGGTCCCCAAATGGAATTTTAACCACCATTTTGACCTTACCATACACAAGGTCCTCATATGGAATTTTAACCACCATATGACCTTAACATTCACAAGGTCCTCATATGGAATTTTAACCACCATATGACCTTAACATCACCCATTGGTAGTTGTATAACATCACTAACGAGATCCGGGACATACTACACAAAATCCACACATGGACTTTACACCACCATTGTGATCTTAACAAGCACAAGGTCCTAAAATGGAATTTTAACCACCATTATGACCTTTGCTTACACAAGGTCCTCAAATGGAATTTTAACCACCATTATGACCTTAACACAAGACCCACCCATGGAATTTTAACCACCATGGTGTTCTTAACCATCTCGTTAGTGTACTTGGATGGAGTTACCGGTTCAATCATAATCACTCCACATCCAAGGCGACTTTATTCACGGTGCACCCAATCCTATAGCCGGCTAACTATATCCGATTAAAGTAACCAAGAACCACTTACATCACTTGCCAATATAACCATTTTACCACATTAATCCATTGTTTTTATAAGCGTAACCAAAATGCAAAAACCACCAATTACCATCATCATTTCACTGTTTTGAAGCATTAAACAACATGCAACACTATGCATCAATTCCACAATTCCAATGTACAAAACCAAGGATCTCTTACCTTGAGCATCCTTCACACATGGCTTTCAAAACCAGTATTAAACCAATTCATACACAAACCAAGAGAGAAATTCCATTTACTTACTCTTGAGCTTAGCTAAGTTGTTTAGACTTAAACTAAGCTCCCAAAACCTTCAAACCTTGGTTTTAAAGCCGAAAACCCAACTTCACTCACCGATACACAAAACAAGGCTAGCTAACAAGCCTTCCAAGCATCCGAAACCTTCAACGCCACCTCTATTGCTCACGGATCATTCTCCCCTGTTTCAAGAACATAACAACAGAGGATTAATGCATCATTATGCATTAAAAACACCAGCCACACAACTCAACTCGCTGCTCTACACAAATCCAACATTTCGACTACCAAACACAACCGAAATCACCTCCAAACTCTTCCAAAACTTAACCCAGCCAAGATCCATCACTTCTAACCATTTTTAAACATCAATTAACATCCAAAATGATCTCAAACACGTCCATATACCTCCAGCATTAACAAAACACCAAGATCACCCTAAAAACCACCATTTTCACAAGTAAAAACTTAGGAAAATCAACCTATTCGAGATTGCATTGATCAAACCTCAATTATACATCATTTAGACATCCAAATTACATCAAAAAGACATCTCAAAATAGAGCCCAATCAATTATTATGAATTTCTTCAAAATTAAATCCAAATCTTGCATTTTAAGCCAAAATCAAGATCACAACATCAAAACCTTTAATGAAACTCAAATCAAGGATTGAGAACTTGGGAATTTCAGTAAAGAACTGAGAATTTAGAGGAGAAGGACGTTCATACCTCTAAACTTGAGTTTCTCCCTTTTTGGAACCAAGATTCTTGAAAATTCAATAAACTAATGCCAATGTTTTGTTGTAGAATTGATTAAAGATCAAGTGAGGATTGAAATCTCATCTTTAGTTGTCAAAATCAGAGGGAATTTTGCTGGAGAAATGTGTTTGGGTTGAGAGAAAAGTTGAGAGAAAAGAAAATGGAAATTTAGAGAAAAGTTAGTTACAAATGCCAAAATATATTTTCCCTCCTTTTTACACTTACTTAAAACCATTAATTAAATTGATTAATATTAAGAAAAATCTGGAGAAACTCTTTTGGGTAAATAGCTCCTTAAAGATTCAAAGTTTTAATCCTTTCTAAAACAGTCACACAGTTTTCAAAAATTATATTTTGGTCACTAACCCAAAATGTCACTCTTCCAAACCTCATTTTGTAAAATTGATTTCACCTTTCTCTTATATATAATAAAAGAGGATTTTAAGACATTTTTCCATATTTTTAATGCAACCCGAACTAGGCTTTCCTAAAAATCACCTTTTATATTCGAACCGCACTCTGACCGGCCCGGTCCAAACCCAAAACTTCTAAGCCCAAAATTGGGGTGTTACAACTCTCCCCCCTTAAGAAATTTCGTCCTCGAAATTTCAACTGGCGAAAAGAGAACAACCAAACTTCTCAAAGCAACACACAAGACAACACAGGAGACTTAACCACCACTGAACACTCTCCTCACAAAACTCCACCGAACACAACACCACCACATACTGTTCACGAATTCCAGAACACTCAGATGTTAACCACATCTTAACCTTTCACACTTCCGGACTGCACAAGCCCCAACAACAACATGAAGAACCTCCAAACTTTTACAACATACACCACCTTAATTCATAACTCCCACGACTCGTACACACGGTGACACCAACCAATACAGTTCAGCCACCATGTGACCCACAACCTTCACTGCTTCTAAAACCCCTTTCACAAATGCTCAACCTCTTCCAAAGGTTACCACATCAAGCAAGAATTCTTAAGCATCAACTGCTTACCCAAACTTCTCAACGTATTGCTGACATTCCTTCACATCCGCCGCTATCATTACCATAACGATTCACCAGGACTACTCACCTAACATCCGGAAATCACATCACAAAGCCCCAAATTTGACTCCGCCATCCGTTCCACACACCACCAACTGTCTTCAGACGGAATTTACTTAATCACAACCAACCAACCACTTCTCACAAGAACCCGTCCAACCAACAATGGCCTTTGATCTTACATTGCCTTTCCACTTCAAGTTGACTACAACACTTGCCTTACTAGAACATCGCCCAACCTATACATACGTATTTAGGTTACGAAACTCTTATTCTCCCAGGCTAACCCTTTTCTACAACCCACAACAAAACCTCTTCTCAATTCCTCAAAGGTTGCTAAGAACCATCACCTACGAAAACAACCCTTCTACTACAACATCAATGCCAAGTTACCTCAGCACTTTGGAACACATCCACTAACTTACTACATCACTTAACACCAAGAAACTACCACTTCTACCAGCTATTCCCAACCATTTTGACTGATTCTAACTCAACGGTAATCTCCCCACCACCATACCTCTAAACTCATTAAGCACCAAACACCTCCCTTCTACCAACATGCTATACCGCACTCACTGTTACTGACAACTCGCTTAATACCTTCCACTACTTCTAACATTCTCCTAGAACCAGCACAACTTTTAAAACCCTCCATCCAATCTAACCCTATCACAACACTAACGGACCCGATTAACTATCGGCGAGTGTGAACGTTTGTATGCATGGTCACCAATATGCCCTATCAATGCCTTATGTACATACATGCAAAACCTCTAATGTCATGTCACATGTATGCATGGACCAAAACATATATAATATAGCATATAACAAATGATTTTAACTGTGCATGTATGTCGGTTCACACCCACCAATAACATCCTCAGAATCCGCCTAAAAACAACCTCGTAACTTACTTCTAACTTGACCAACTCCATCATTCTAACAACCCATTATCCATAAGATACTCGCTAATGCCCTCCTCACACTAAAGTTGTTTTCAAAACAACACCAACTACTACCCCAAACATGCTAGCAACGAGACCATACCCACTACGCAAGGAAATACCAACTGAAACCAAACTAAGATACTAGAGCAAGGTTACTTAACAAGGTTACCTGTAAACCCTCACTGCCCCGGAGCTTCAACAGACAAGCTCTCTTCCTCGTAGAACCATCATTCTCCAGCCGCACCGCTGCAGCAGCAGCTAACACATTAAGGTCATCACCATCTCCCTGCAGTAAAGAACCCTGAACACCCCGAGCCAACTTCAAACAATTACGTCTCAAATGTCCAACAGACCCACAATTCCAACAGATTTCATTCTCCAAGCTCCTCACACCTTCCTGCCCTTCCTGCCACCTTCGAACCTCGTCTCGGTCGTACCCACGACCCTTCAGAGACCCTTCTGCTACCACTGAAGCTGATCTCACCACTTGAGGACAATCTCGCTTCACATGCTCCTTAGAACCACAGTTCTAACAAACCCCTGCGCCCCAACAACCTCCAACATGGCGCCTACCACAACGGTCACACACCGGTAGATGAGCTATCCCTCCTTGATCAAGCAACACTTGCCCCAGATTTGCACTACCACCCAGACTTCGATTCAGGCAAAACCTTCTATCACGTAGCCTCTTACGCTGACCGCTCCGGAGATCAGTACCCACAGCTCTCTTGCTTAAACTTTTCTCACCTTCATAAACTGAAACCACACCCTCACATTGCTTAACCCTTGGGAATTTCTCTCCAAGATACCTTTCATAAAAGGCAGACACAAAGAAGTCCCAATCTATATCGTGGATGTGCGATGCCACCGCCACAGATGTCCACCAGGCACAAGCGTCCTCCAACATCAATGAGACAACACTTCCCAGCTTACAAGCGTAGTCACAACCTTCCTGATCCAAAATCAGAATTACATTGGCCATCCAGGCCTCGAATGTCTCAGGTGTCGAACCATGATACTCCACAGCTCCCAAGTCATGTAAACGATGTTTCGACAAACCCGCGCATCCCACAACCGGCACGTCTACAGGCCTCACTTTCACCACAGCCTGAGATGTTCCCAACACCTCTTGAACAAAAGGTGATGAACTCTTCATCACAGAACCAACTTCTTCCTCCTGCCTTACTACCTCAACTCCAGGCACAGAAAACTGAGACGAAACACCTCCATTAAAAGGTGAATTCCACGCCTTAACAACCTGCTCTAAAGCAGCAACCATCTCACCTAACTGCCATTCTTTCATCGATTTCACCATGCTATTAACAGCAAACAATCATAACAAAACAAACAAAACGATCAGGCCAACTTCAAGCAAGGATTCAAAACTCCAACTCCAAAATAACACAATATCTATGATAATAAGGCAATGGGTATCCCAAATTCTCCCCTTTTACATGACATAACAGTCAATAAAAACATGGATATCACAACATCGAGCATATCAATCAACATATTTCGATCATACTCTCATCAAACAACATTCACTCGCATCAGCATAATATCAACATATCATACCCATCACACTTTCATTATGCATAAAATCAGCTCACAACACCAGCATAACATCAGCACAAATCCACATTAGCTCAATGAAGATTCCCAATCAAAAAGCATGCTAAAAACATCAACAATTCGATCAAAAACACGCATTTCAACCGACTTTCAACCACACATCAAAATAAACATCATACACATATTACAACATTTTACCATTTCCCCAAGCATTTGCAACTCAGCTCTGATACCACCAAATCTAACCCCGTAGCCTGACCTAGACGGTTGACCTGAACTACGAAGATTACACGGGGAAAATCAAAGTCAACCCGAAAGTCAACCTTGATTAACGACCCTTTTTTTTCTTTTTAAACTTGTCTAGATGCACATTTAACCTAGGCATACTCTTGAGATAAGCATACTCAAAAATCATAGCAATCGGAAAACAATAAGGGACCCAATTGCACAAAATACGAATTTAGGGACCAATTTGTAAATTCTGAAAATTAAGAGGACTTTACCAAATTTTTAAGTTACCATTATGAAATTAGTCATGTTTCATGCCTCTCTGCCAAATTTCATCTCAAACGGACATCTCAAACTCAAGCAATTGCACATACAAGAATCAGGACTAAAACGTAAAGCTTGCAAACCTTAAAACCATTCAAATTTTATGCCCAACGGTCAAGTGTTCCGAAACGGGTCTAGGCCGTTCAGGAACACCCCTTGGCAGTAGCCAAAGTGTTCAGAAACGGGTCTAGGCCGTTCAGGAACACCCTGACCAATTCAAGGGCCTGTTTCGAAACAGGCAAGGGTGTTTCGAAACACCCTGCCCAGAAACAGCAGATAGGCCTTTTTAAACACCTTTAAACCCCATCAAACATGCTCCAAACCACTCCACATTAAATCAACAACATGCCAAGCATCATACCTACCAAATTGCATCAAAATCTAGATACAAAACCACCCCTAGGTGCACCAACTATCCAACACATTTAACACTTAACAAGCTTTTAAAACGAGAAGCATAGCATAGAAACTTAAGAATAAGGAGATTCAAACGTTGCAAGCGTTAAACCACATAGTTCAAAATCATAAACCAAACTTGTCCAACATACATAATCTCATTAAACATCAACATAAGAGATTCTCCCCCCATTGCCTTTATTATCTATAGCTACTAACCGAGACATACATCTCAAATGGAGCTCTCCTTGAATCTCTTGCTTCTCGCTGACCCAACTTCAAATATCTGCATTGATGGACAAAAAGGAGCGTAAGCACATAATGCTTAGTGAGGAATGCTCAAAACCAAAACACCATCAATGCAGCGAGTCATAAAACCTCTTTTAAAAGCAACACAATTCGATAAACCAAAGCAATGTTTGAAAACCCCATTTTAACAACATACTTTAAGTCATGCATTGCTCAAACATGAAAATCAACCCTTAACTTAGAAAGCTAAGTAATCCTTTTCAAAGCACAAACTTGCAAAACCAACAATTTAACCATTCCATGCATGAACATCATATGCAAGGTTAAATACAAGATCCTTGGAAAACACTTCCACTTCACATCATACTTTTCTCATACATTGAAAATCATTTCAAAGCAAGAAACCTTTAAAACCATTTACTCATTCAATCTAACACGTGCATTAAACAAATGCAACATATGAACCACATCATCAATATTTGCATCACATGCCTTTAAAAACAAGTCTTCGCAAGACTTCAATGCATTAAAGAAGTTTCATACACACATGCACCATTCTCAATAGATAATCAACACTTGTTCAAGCTAACAAGTAATACATGCCTTCATAGAACATTACACACTTCTCATGCAACCATGCATCATTTCAAGCATCTCATGCTTCATTACATTCAAGAACATTATATTGGCTTCCAAGTGATAAACCATATCCACTTTTCAACTCAACATCCAATCGGATACGCGGATCACAAGCGTTGTCCCCACGCTTCATACACACTACCAATCTCAAGGTCCCCAAATGGAATTTTAACCACCATTTTGACCTTACCATACACAAGGTCCTCATATGGAATTTTAACCACCATATGACCTTAACATTCACAAGGTCCTCATATGGAATTTTAACCACCATATGACCTTAACATCACCCATTGGTAGTTGTATAACATCACTAACGAGATCCGGGACATACTACACAAGATCCACACATGGACTTTACACCACCATTGTGATCTTAACAAGCACAAGGTCCTAAAATGGAATTTTAACCACCATTATGACATTTGCTTACACAAGGTCCTCAAATGGAATTTTAACCACCATTATGACCTTAACACAAGACCCACCCATGGAATTTTAACCACCATGGTGTTCTTAACCATCTCGTTAGTGTACTTGGATGGAGTTACCGGTTCAATCATAACCACTCCACATCCAAGGCGACTTTATTCACGGTGCACCCAATCCTATAGCTGGCTAACTATATCCGATTAAAGTAACCAAGAACCACTTACATCACTTGCCAATATAACCATTTTACCACATTAATCCATTGTTTTTATAAGCATAACCAAAATGCAAAAACCACCAATTACCATCATCATTTCACTGTTTTGAAGCATTAAACAACATGCAACACTATGCATCAATTCCACAATTCCAATGTACAAAACCAAGGATCTCTTACCTTGAGCATCCTTCACACATGGCTTTCAAAACCAGTATTAAACCATGTTAGAATATGCTTTCAAAATAGAATTTTAAACATGCAAATCACATGCATTGCATCCAACAATCACAAGTGCTTTAAAAACCAATTCATACACAAACCAAGAGAGAAATTCCATTTACTTACTCTTGAGCTTAGCTAAGTTGTTTAGACTTAAACTAAGCTCCCAAAACCTTCAAACCTTGGTTTTAAAGCCGAAAACCCAACTTCACTCACCGATACACAAAACAAGGCTAGCCAACAAGCCTTCCAAGCATCCGAAACCTTCAACGCCACCTCTATTGCTCATGGATCATTCTCCCCTGTTTCAAGCACATAACAACAGAGGATTAATGCATCATCATGCATTAAAAACACCAGCCACACAACTCAACTCGCTGCTCTACACAAATCCAACATTTCGACTACCAAACACAACCAAAATCACCTCCAAACTCTTCCAAAACTTAACCCAGCCAAGATCCATCACTTCTAACCATTTTTAAACATCAATTAACATCCAAAATGATCTCAAACACGTCCATATACCTCCAGCATTAACAAAACACCAAGATCACCCTAAAAACCACCATTTTCACAAGTAAAAACTTAGGAAAATCAACCTATTCGGGATTGCATTGATCAAACCTCAATTATACATCATTTAGACATCCAAATTACATCAAAAAGACATCTCAAAACAGAGCCCAATCAATTATTATGAATTTCTTCAAAATTAAATCCCAATCTTGCATTTTAAGCCAAAATCAAGATCACAACATCAAAACCTTTAATGAAACTCAAATCAAGGATTGAGAACTTGGGAATTTTAGTAAAGAACTGAGAATTTAAAGGAGAATGACGTTCATACCTCTAAACTTGAGTTTCTCCCTTTTTGGAACCAAGATTCTTGAAAATTCAATAAACTAATGCCAATGTTTTGTTGTAGAATTGATTAAAGATCAAATGAGGATTGGAATCTCATCTTTAGTTGTGAAAATCAGAGGGAATTTTGCTGGAGAAATGTGTTTGGGTTGAGAGAAAAGTTGAGAGAAAAGAAAATGAAAATTTAGAGAAAAGTTAGTTACAAATGCCAAAATATCTTTTCACTCCTTTTTACACTTACTTAAAACCATTAATTAAATTGATTAATATTAAGAAAAATCTGGAGAAACTCTTTTGGGTAAATAGCTCCTTAAAGATTCAAAGTTTCAATCCTTTTTAAAACAGTCACACAGTTTTCAAAAATTATATTTTGGTCACTAACCCAAAATGTCACTCTTCCAAACCTCATTTTGTAAAATTGATTTCACCTTTCTCTTATATATAATAAAAGAGGATTTTAAGACATTTTTCCATATTTTTAATGCAACCCGAACTAAGCTTTCCTAAAAATCACCTTTTATATTCGAACCGCACTCTGACCGGCCCGGTCCAAACCCAAAACTTCTAAGCCCAAAATTGGGGTGTTACATATAGAAGATCCTCAATTAATATACATTTACATATACTCAATAACCACAGCTCAACAATAGGTCATAATTCAATGAATAGATCAATTTAGGCATATAAACAGTCCACATATATGACACATATACATCACTAATTTACTCAATCAAGAAATTCATTTGAGCAATCACAAGCAATCAAATTTCAATTCCATTAACTTCCTTCCCTTATTAATAAATCCAATCTGAAATTTAAGTCATATTACATGCAACTTTATAACAAAATTTATAATTAAAGTAGTTGAGACTCTAATCTCAACTCTAATTGCGGTTCACTCACAGTCGTCGTGGTAGTTCAGAATTCGGAGGTTCTTCCCACGCTCCTTTGCCAGTCCAGCTACCGGATCCTCTTCGACATCTTCTCCTCTAGGTTCTAACAATCATTCACCACCATATAAAACAAAAAATCAGAATCAATTAACTCAATTTACGACTTAATTTTTCAATTTAGTTTTAGTCCTTGAACTAATTCAATTTCCGGATAGTTTCGAGCTAGTTTACCAATCTTCTTATTTTTTTCTTAATCCACAACTGAAATTTTCAATTACCTATGCCAACTTAGAATTAATAAATTTCTCATTCATGTTAATAAATCTCCTTATCAATTCTCACTGATTCAATTTAAATTTTATTCAAGGTTCGATATTTCCTTAATTGGACAGTTTCGGCCATCTATACTAGTTTAGCTCCAAATTTCACTATACCACTCGGAATTAAATTCCGTTTATTTCCAGGCTAATTTAACATACTCAATTACCACCTATCAAAACTTTAAACCAAATTTCCAAGTATACAATTTTATAGGAATTTTCAAAGTTCACTGCCCATACTAAAATATCACTGGACAGATTCGAGTACCCTACCCAATTTCGCTCCAGATTTTTCTACAGGACCCGAAATTAGATTTCGTTGATTTCCTATTAAAGTAGACATACTAAGGTAGGTTGTCTTAAAATTTTAGATTCAAATTCCTAGTATTTTATTCTGTACAAGTTTTCAAAGTTGGACATTTAAGTTGAGGCATTGCTGTACAGATTTAAGTTCTTCCATCCTAGTGCATCTTTTAACTCTAGAATTCTTGTTATGAGACTCAAATTTCCAATTTTCTTTCCATCTCAACTTGTTAACCTTGTCTCTAAATTTTTCCAGCAACATTACTATATTTTGTTAATCAATTTCCATGAATTACCGAATTTACAAAACACACTCATTCTCAAAATTCTTTACATAATCGAATAGAGAATGAGGAGCTTAACTTAATTTTAATTTTTAATTGATGATCCTCAACTAAGATAATGGACATGCAAAGCTTTCTTTATTCCTTTCCTCTCAACAATGGCCGAATGCTTCCTTACTTCCCCAATTTTTTTTCTTCTTGTTTTTGGTTTAGACTTGTGGCTTTCTTTCCTACTAAGGGAGTCGGCCAAGGGAGGGTCATTATGGGGTGACATGATAGTCACCTAATTCCACCCTTTAATGTCTAATTTACCCTTGATTTGTCTATAAATTATGTCACTAATAAGATTGTTTTAGGTAGTTACTTATTTGTTGCATGCAATCTCTATTAGTTCTTTGTTCATCCGATTTGGTCACTTCCTCTAGTTAGTAGTCTTCTTTGAATTTTTCAATTGAGTCCCTAACATATTTAATCTAAATTAATTATTTAATACTTCTAATCTAGTTGAGCAACTAATTATTCAATTAGTTCATAAAACTTCTAGGCTAATTTTTGGGATGTTACAATTTGGACATAAGAATTTAATATTTGTTTATTTTAGTTTTCAGGAAAATAAAGAAGCAGAGTAAAGAGAAGGAATAAACCAGCCCACCACACTCACAACAGCCCAAGAAGCCAAATGGTAACAAGGCTGTCGTGACAGACGTTCATCAGTTGTCGCGGCAGACGCGCAAATACAACCTGTCACTACGCTGTCGCGACAGACACAAAAACGCATAACAGACGCGCAGCAGAAACAGAAACGCGTCAGGAAACTGCGTGACAGTTGGCTCCATTTTTCATGCCACCCGTTACAGCTTCGACGGGCAAAACCCCGTTCTATATAAACCACTACCTCCATTTAATTTTTCACCTTATTCTCTTCTCTCTACTATGTTTCCGAGCATTTTAGCTTTTTAAGTATTTTCTTTCATTTCTATAGTTCCTTACAATGACAACAAGATCGACTAGAAGAAGTCTGCCTCCACCTCTGTTGCGACAGTCTCCACTCCCAGCCACAACAGAATCCATAGAAGGTTCACCTCGGCAGATTCAGTGAAAAGATACTATGAATCTTTTTAGAAACGGGAAATGTGGGATGAAAGAGGTTTCACCTACACGAAGAAGACATGAGATCTAGGGCTTGAAGGGTTCATTTCCAAACGGATCATTGCATTAAAGTGGCAGATGTTCGCGGCACAACCATAGGAGATGAACGTTACACTAGTACGCGAGTTTTAAGCTATCGTCACATCCAAGGATGCCATGACAGTAACTATTAGGGGTAAGGAAATCTCTCTCGAGCCAACCTACATCAATACTCTATACGACATATATGTGGGCGGGAAAGAGAACGCACATAACATGTTTATCATCAATATGTCGCCGGTAGACTATGACGACATCATGGCAGACCTGACTGAAGAGGGCACCAACTGGAACAAAGATCCAAAACACAAATGGATGGTGTGAAAGACCCAAATCACACCTACTGCCAAATTGTGGAACCACTTTGTGAAAAAGCGTCTCATGCCAACGTCTCATAACACAATAGTGGATTAACAGAGGCTTGCCCTCGTACACTCCATCATTCATGAACGACAAATCAACGTAGGTAAATACATCCTCGATGGCATCCATGAGTGTGCATTAAGAGGAATGTGCCCTCTCTTCTTCCCCTACCTCATCACATCCCTCTGCCGAGCCAACAATGTGCACGAAATTGATGAAGACGTGAAGATCCAGGGCAATGGGTAGACGCAATAGAACATCTACAGCTAGATGGAACTGAAGGCAGCCACCCCAATGGCTTATATTGATCCCTCTACTACGATAGAACCGACGATAGAACCAGATTCCACAGAACATGTCGCGACAGAGCCCGAGCTGACAGAACCTGCACAACCAGAAGCCACCTCCTCCAACCAAATAATTCAACTGCTGAAGAAGATGGAGGCACGACAGCTGGGATTCATAGAGTACATGAGGGACTTCACCACTGCCACGGTAAACTTTATAAAAGTTGAGTTAAATTATCCAAATGTGCAGTTTCCCTCTTTTCTAGAAACCCTTCTTGTTGCCCTTACACCTGCTGCTAGCCCTAAGACGCCCACACCGATAGCTGCCTCTGCTTCACCCTCTGCCACAACCGGAGACGGGGACAGAAGACCTGCCACCCCTCGAGGAACCAAACGAAAGGAACCACTACCAAAAATAGACCCAAAATATTTCGAAGGTTTCTCCTCCTAATTATGGAAGGATGACTCTGAATCCAAACCCTCTAACGTCCGGGAGATAGCAACGGATTTCCCTTAGATGAAGAAGAAAAAGCTTGACATTAACGTTGAAGGACCCTATCGCGACAGAGCAGGCGGCGGTAGCAGTGATAGTGAGCTCGAGGTCCTGGACAAGGCACCAAAAATTTCACCCACCAGAGTCCAGCCACCTCGAGAGGCAAATAAGAAGGTTGTCTCACCCTCTCCAACTCCAAAACAAGCCTCTACCATAAAAGCAACTGCCCAACAACAGTTCTGCATCGACAAAAGCAGCGACGACAGCTCCTCAACTTAAGTTCTTTTACTTTTCTATCGCCCATTTTTATTTTCTTTATTGTGATGTTTTTATTTTTCTCTTTTATGTCATGCATTGAGGACAATGCAACCCTTGAGTTTGGGGGTAGGCATTCCTCTTAATTATTATTAATGAATTTATTTTAATTTGTGTCATTTTTGGCTTAAGTCTTTGAACTGTTTTTACCTGCCGAGGCATTCTCTATCGTGACAATATCTTTAGAGTGTTTTAGGAAGTATTTAGAGCCTTACTATAGTTATGAACTCTTAAAAACACCTTTGAGACTTATATGCTGTTAAGATTCTATTAGCAACTTAGAATAGGAAGCTTAACTACTTGAGTTAGAAAGAGAACTTAGAATTAGTTTACTCCTAGTGGTGTCTAACAATGGCTCTAGGAAATTTAACTACAAGTACTCCTAGAGGTGCCTAACATTGGCTCTAATAAATTTAAAACTAGAGGTGCCAAAAAACTGGCTCTATTAAAAACAGAAAAAATTTAGAAATCAAGCTAGAGGTGCCCGAAATTAGCTCTAGTTAAGAATAATTTTCAAAAGAAACTCAAGTAAGTAAAGTAATTATTCTGCTTGTTAAAGAGTCTAAGCTCATATTTTTTTCACAAAGCATGCACACACTCACACACGAATTATAATATTGCTCCGATTAAGTCCATAAACATTCAAAAGGATATTGATATTGATCTTGATGGTGAAGGTGTTGTAGGTAATAATTGTTCATTGAGTTAAGCCAAAACCAAAAAAAGATTCATTTTTTAGATAGATTGTATTTGTTTGAGGACAAGCAATAACATGAGTTTGGGGGTGTGTTGAGTGCATAAATGTTCTATATTTTTACCCTAAATTACCCATATTATTGATGCATTCAAACATGATGAGTTGCATTTTAGGATAGATTTCACATACACATCACAATTAGGAAATATTACACAAATACTGCTGATTTTGGTGTATTCTTACATGTACCTATCGTTGCAGTATCCAAGGCAGCAGAGGAGAAAAAGACAATGTTAGAGCTGGAGTGAAGGATTGTAGGTTCAACATTGTCGTGACATCTGTCGTGGTAGAGGAGGCGATAGTGAAGACTATGGTGATGTAAAATGCAAAGTGGAGTTCGATCGATAGAGATTTTAAAGCCTAATTTTTGTGAACCACTTGCATTACTGTCGGAGCCCAAAAGCACAAGGAAGTTCTTGCCCAAAGTTTGAGGAAAAAGTCAAGCAAGAAGATAGGGCGAATTAAAAGACTTCTATTCAAAGATTTAGTCTTTAATAGAGTTTTACTTTAATTCAAACTAGTATTCTTGGCCATTAAGAAAACACATGTCCAAGGCCTATATATATGAATGTAATTCGACAAGACAAGGGATATCTAGCTCGTAGCCATCTTCCCTCATAAACCTAGTCGTTTCTCTCTCTCCATCATGTTCTAAACCTCCCCTAGGGCTAAAGGTTGATCTTGTAAGGTAGTTGTAAGGATTGTACTGTTTCTTAGGATTTTTCTGTTCAATTAATAAAAGCTTCAAGTTTATTTACTCTGGTTTCAACATCTTATAAGAGTTTCGGGAGAGCATTGTGAGGTTATCCATTTACTTAATATCTTGAGAGTTAAGTATACGAAAGGAGTAAATACGTGTTTTCTAGTTTATGGTTAAACCATATTGGCCTAGGGATAGGAACAAGGTTAAGTGGCTAAAGAAGAATTCACAAACATCGATGTTCATCCTTTGATTCACACCGGGAGGTATCATCCAAGACGTGTTCATCGATAGACTTTTGGCCCAAGGATAGGACAAATCACAATAGGGATTCTTGCCAAACTTGAAGTATAGAGTTGTTGGCTGCTGCCGCGACAGGTGCTGCCACGACAGGCGCAACGACAGAAGCAACAAAAGTTCCTTTGAACAGTGCAATACCTGCACTACTGAGCAAATCAATATCGACCTATTCTCTCAATCCGATTTCCTCGTTTACTTTAGTTTATCTTCAAGTTTTCCAAAATCACTTCATTTATATTATTTCTTTTCTTGTGCATAGATTCAAGGATAAAAGTATTTCCAGTCCCTGTGGAGACGATATCCGATACTTAGTATCACTTTATTACTTGCGACGTGTATACTTGCACCCAATTGCGATAGACTATTTTACACGCAACAAGAGGCCTTTTGATGGTTAGCTTTGAGGATCTTGATTCTTGAGGAACACTAACAGTTGTTAAAGGTGATTATGATGCAGCAGGCTGAGAAGATATATGAGGCATAGTAATTGTTAAAGGTGGTTGTGATGTTACATTGCTAGAAGCAGCAATAACATTTTTGTGAGGCCTTGAAAGTAACACCTGACTTGGTCTCCCTGGCTACAAGGAAATAATAGAATAGTAAGTCATGCATTTTGTATTTTTAAATTTTTGAAAAAAAAATATTCATCTTACATTGAAATTTTGTAGTCCAGTTGCCTTATTTGTGTAAATGCCAATTCCTTGCATAATTGTTCTCCATCTTAGCCCGTATGGTGTAACATGCTCTCTAGGTGTTTTATTCAGTGGTAGCCTATTAGCTGTTACTTTTATTTTAGGCGTGAAAACAATTTTTCTGGTAACAGGTGGTTGGACAACTGATGAGGTGGAATCTGAACAAATTCATAGACAAACATTATGAAAAATATACTTTTAAAACAATCTTTAAAAATGAACTTAAAACGGTGTATGGAAATAGACTTAACAAGTTTAAAAAATGGTCGAACAAATGGTGTTGGCATAAACACCATTGGTGGAGCATATGCCCTTCTATTTTGCATTGGCGGAGCAGATAATGTTGAAGCAGATGGTGTTGAAGCAAATGGTGAAACTAAGTGTGACGGAATAGATGATCCAGTTGAGGGTGGTGGGTCATATGGTGTAAGAGATAAAGGAGCAAGGGTGTTGGCATTGGTGGAGGTTGGTTTGTATGATTCTGAACCTAGAAAGTAAATTAAATTCATTAAAAATGTATCAAAATAGTATAAGAAAAAAAGTATTGAAAAAATATAAGCTTATATTGGCTTGTTGTTTCTTTGGATATGTTCTAACATTGTGTCCAGTACAAGCACAAAATCTATAGATCTGCTTTGCTCTTAGCTTCCTCAATTTATGTTTACCTTTCACTTCACCTTCTTTTATTTTCTTTTATGTTTTGGTCTCCCGAGCATTTTTCTCTTCAAAGGTAGATCGAGCTTACTCATTCCATTGTCTTTCCAATATTTTTCACTTGAAATGGTTGGAAAGAAAATGTCGTATAGTTCTTGGTAAACTTCTTTCATATATAAATGAAGTACATAATTTTCTAATGTTTCTTCCTTATACATTATGACACACACATCATAAGGGCATGGAATTCTTGTGAGATCCCACACTCTGTAGGTATATTTTCAACCCCTAACATCAACAACAAAAGTGTCAGCATGATGCATTATCTCGTACCCATCAACCTTATTCCATGTGACATGACACAAAAACTTACTTGCTTTATGTTTTTCAATTTTTTTTTGCAATTATAGGACAAAGTTCACCTTTTCACCGAATTAAATTTTTTGTGCTCAACTAACCTATGCATGACATAGTATCTAATATCTTCAAACATTTAGATAATAGACTTAAACCTAGCCCGTATAATAGCATAATTGAATGCCTCAAAAAATGTTGTCAATGCCATTACACGTGGACCTAGTGAAGAAAAAGGCTTTTGACCAATGACCAAGATTCTTTTCCATAAGATCATCATATGCCTTACCCTTTAACTTACTAATTCCGTTAGCATGCTTTTGAAACTGAGGCTGAGTTGTAACCTTGCAGCAACACATCCATAATAATAACTGAAGGTCACCCCCATTGTGATCTTTCTTTCAATTGGCATACATATGCCTAGCACAAAATATGTGCTCTACATATGGTAAGCGCAATGGGACCTCATCAAGAAAACCCGTCAAAGTAAAAAAAAGCACGATTAACATACTAAAAATACTGACATTTAAAATATTTAAAAAATTAATTTTTTGTGCTTATTTTCTGAATGTCATTGAGCAATGTTAATCTATCACCATTTGCCAAATTTAAATCATTCTGAAGATGATTCAAAAATCATGCCCAAGTCTCTCTGTTTTCTACCTCAACAAATCCCCAAGTAATAGAAAAAATTTGGTTGTTGTTGTCTTTACCCACTACTGACAGAAATTTTCCATTTAATGAACCTTTTCAAGTAACAACCATGCACTCCAATCACATGTCTACAGTACCTTTTAAACCCTTCTTTCAATGCAATAAAGTATACATAAAGTCTCATACATTTAGGTATGTCAACAACAATAGGTCTCTCCACCACTAAATCAAAGCTACCATATGAATTAGCAGTCCTCAAAGCCAAAACATAATCATATTTTCTATTAAATTCATGTATAATATTACCCTTTATCTTTTCTTCGACCCGCTTCTTGGCTCTATTGCAACATTGTTTGTTCAGCTTTGAATTTAACTCCTCTCTACCAAGCCTCATCATATCCACCAACCTTAATTTAGTAACAATTCTAAGCTTGCTAATAAAATGTTTTCCTACCAACTTGTAATTTGCTCTTTGTTCTTAAAGGTTACATAACATTGGTGCTCATTAACTAAAGTTTTAACTTTAAAACAACTATTAGATTTGTCCAAAGATGCATAGACCACAAATGGACACCCCTTTCTCTTACAACCTACCTTAACTTTCTCTTTTCTATTACATACAAACTTGAAATCAAATATATGAGCTACATCATAAGAATATAATGCATCCTTAAAATGATTTTGATTCTCAAAAATCATTCCAAGTTCAAACCTCAGTTCAGATGTAGAGAAATAAAAAAACACCTTACTAGTCTTCTTGAAAATAAAATCTCCATTTGAATTTGTTTCGTAGCTTCCAACATCTAAAGACTCAAGGTAGTCAGTTTTTTCACCACTGCATAAACCCATTGAACTTGCAACACTGTTTGTTGCACCCAATCCCATAAATATGTTTCATTTTTATTTTCTCTATTTCAATTTGCTTCATTCTCATTCACTTTATTCTCCGCTGCTTTCTACTTGCTTCATTTTCAGTTGTTTCATTCCTATATTCATTCTCATTTTCTACAATTGAACCCAAAATAAGAGGGTGGTTCCAAGTCTGTTTTTTGCTTTTATCTTCTTTTTCACTACCCTAAAGTATTCTCCAATTGCTTGTAGCTCATCATCATCATCAAATAACAAATGCTCTCTACCCATCCAGTCAGACTCACCACTATCCTCATGGGTCTCATAACTGCCCTAATCTACCATGTCATCACTCCAACCAAAATGAACACCTTCAGGCCCACCACCGACACTTGCATCTATGCCACTAAGCCCATAAGGCCCATTGTCATCATTTTTAAAACTTACATCCATGTTCCTAATGTGGACCACCAAGTAAAATAATGATATTAAGTACAATTAACAGACCATGTCATCAAGGTCAGTTATTAGATAAATAGTCAACTAGTTACTTAATCAATTATTTTAGACCTACACAGTAAGGCCACCAATTCTTAATACACACTTACCAAAAAATGTTTAAATATACACAGTAAAGTAACCAATTATTCAAAGCAACATACATAACACAATTATAAACTCAGCAAAGCAACATAATATAATTATGGACTCAACAAAGCAACATACATACTACAGATATGGACACAATTATGTACTCAACACTCAATAAGAAAACATACACACTCACCAAGCAATATACACATATATGTACTATCAACTCCTCAAAATATGCACTTTTCATGATATATTTTCATGCGTTTGCTTGACTTTAATACATATTAGTATCTTTTAGTAGTTTCATGCATTTGCATCTAGGAGTTAAAGGATGTACATTTTTTTATTGCTATAGTGATGGGTGTTTTCTTTTCGTGGTGTGCAAGTTTTGGCAGGTCTAGAGCACGATTGAATGAACATAGGAAAGAGAAATGTCGAGCACAGTTAACAAAATGTAGAAGAATACAAAGCTTGGTTGGAAAAAGAATGGAGTCTGATGCTCGACCAAACAGCCGTGAGTCAGAGCTAGGTCAGCCCTAATTCAAAGAGAAGATAACACGCCTACAATGGTGGTAACAAACTTTCAAAACCCTAGCCCTAATTAGGGTTTCAATGGGTGCTTATATAAAGAAGCCTAGCAATTTAGCAAAAGAAGGTAGCGCCATGAGGAAGAAAGAGAGGGTAGAGGGCAAACCGTGGTTTAAACCAGACAATTTTTTAGAGCTCGGGATCCATTGAAGGGTTGCATCGACATATATCATTCTTTGGTCCATTTCTCTTAAATCTATTTATGTTTTGATGAAGATGTTTAAAAAGGATATGGTTTTGTTGGTTTTCCCAACCATGAACAAATCCATTAAATTGGCTAGGGGAGTTGCGATGAACGCTTAGCTATAGGTTTTTAATAATTGAATGCTTTGGTTTTATTGCCTATTTGACTTGTACTTGTTTTTATCACTTTTATTGTCATGCGACAGTTGGCATTGAAGGACTATTATCCCTTAATATCTTAACAGACTTAGGAGATAAGAATCAATTTCCAAATACTAAAGAGAGAAGCTTCGATAGAAAATGTTCAAGTTGATGAACTTACTTTTGAAGTGAATCTACCCCTTAAGAGTAAAGATTAAAATCTTGTCAAGTTAATTGTTTGAAAACTCACTATAGACATATAGGTGTTAAAAGCAATCAACTTAGGTATTGCCATCGGAAAAGGTAACACTACCTTAAAATGTAACACCCCTACCCGGCCTGGTAGAGAACATGGTCGGAGAGCGTTACCGAAAAACATATTCAGAGATCAAAACTTATTTTATAGTTCAAAATTTTTTCAGAGTATTTTATTAATCCCTTTTAAGACTTAAAACATTAACTTGTTAACAATTTACTCAATTTGGGGTCAATTTTAAATTTTTTCAAATTTAGAGATTAAATTGTAAATTTTACAAATTAGGGCTCATTGTCTGAAATTTATGTCATTATTCTGAAATTAAACTTACTAATTATTAACATGTGAAAGTTTATTATGAACGGAGGTCATTTACTTATTTGATTAGGCAGTACAATATTTAGTGACCATTTTGCAAACTGTTCAAATTTTTTTTTATTTAGATTAGCCTATCAAACGATTTCCAAAACCTTATCAAATTTTACCAGCAAGTTTAAAATTCATATTTCTAATAGCATGTCAAGTTTTAGGGCATCAATTTACCTTGTTTACACCTTTTAGCACATATAAGCTAGTTTGACCAGTTTTAACCAATCACCAACATACCAAAAATCATATTTAACCCTTGCAAATCATTATCGTGGAAGTGACTTGCAACCGTAACACCACGATCGAATGCCAAAATTCTTATGATCATGAAATGCATGAGACACACGAATGTTAGGCTTACATAGCCAAGTGAGGTGGTTATAACAATTACAATAAATGATAACTATTATGAAATGCATGATAATCAAATATACAAGTAGTCATATCACATTATACACAATTCATGCTTATTCCACTTATTTTCAAGCTTTCATATATATATATATATATACCGCCCTTATTACTCTACATATAGGCCGTAGCCTTGGACCGTAGTCCTCCGTTACTTTGTGAGCTCGAATAACCCTATGGCATGCCAATTATATCTAATGTCCATAATTACACAAATTCACATAGTTTATATTTTTCAGAATGAGCTTTAGCTCCATGTCATACAATATTTCATATCAATTTCATATATCACATACGAATAGCATATAATAGTCATATTTGTACATATCAAAGCAATGCAAGGCACTTACCGGATTTGCCAGTCGAACATAGTAACTATAGGTGAGCTTTTAAATGAATACAAATTTTAAGTAAAAATAAATAAATGCAATGGGGTGGCACCTAGCCAATCCCGTGACACAACTACACTCACCTTAACAATTTGACACTTTTAAGGTTCCCAAATAATGACGTCTTTATTTTTGTTTTTTCGGAAGATATGTCTGTTGTTCTTTATCAACCCCTTGAGCTAGGTTAATCAAATAAGAATTGATTAAAATCGATAAAACGATATTGAATTAATACGGAATATGAAAACCGATATCAAAACTCAGATTAAACAAGAATTTAAACTTACCCCAACATTAGCAGAGATTCGATATCGTTAAACCGAAAAATTCAAACTACCAATCTAACAATGAACCGATGATTGTTTATTCCTTAATTTTCCCGTGCATTTCCATGAAACTCTCCCCCTATTTATACCCTTAGTCGACCGACTTTTTGGCCTCCTAGTCTCCACGGCAATGGGAGCCGTGGCTTTGTTTGGGGTTCACACCGCTTGGGTGCAAGCCACATTAATGGCAAATTGCCACCTTGTATTTTCCTTTGACCGTGTGGCCTTGTTACGTGGGAATTGCCTAGCAATCCTTCATTTTGAAGGAATCAATTCCTTTACCTTTTATTTTTTTAATAATAATAATAATAATAATAATAATAATAATAATAATAATAATAATAATAATAATAATAGTATTAAACGGATATAGTTAGCCCGAATTATTTTAACTTCGATAAAATATCAAACTAATTACAGAATTGATATAAAATATTCGATCACCAAAATTTAATTCTGACTAGATTAATTTTCGGGGTGTGACATAAAATCTACTTGATAATAAAACCAAAATTTAACTTTATTAATAACTGACATCGCTAGCGTGAAATTCAAACATCCCTTGCCAAGCCTATCAATCATCTTGACACAAATGTTTGTCAATCTTCCTGAATTCTTACTTCATTTCCCTTTAATCATTTTCTCAATTAAAATTCGAAATCAATTGTCATTTTATTGTTCAACTCTTGAGTAATTATCATGGCATTTAATTTCTGGACAATCTCTGTGAATATAATACTTAACTCACTACTATATTACTTGTTGACTGTGTATACTTGCATGCAAAAAAAAAAACATATTCTTGACATTATGTATTTACATATTTCACCGAATTCTTAATCTTTTGCCGTAGTCGGTCGACATGTACTTACCAAGAAATATACACAAATATATACTTTCCTTCAATATACAATAAGCATGAATCCTTTACTGTATTCGGTCAATTTACATAATTTTTAAATATTTAATCAATAACTTTACAACTTTTCAAGAAGAAATCTATAATAAAGATAAAAATAAGTTTATCTTTACCGTATTCGGTCAAACTTAGAATCTACAATACCAAACTACGACAAACTTTATGTCTTTAGGTTAGATGCAGACAACCTATCCAAATCAAAAGATTATATTTTAAATTAGTAGCAACTGATAACATAATTTTACTGCAACTAACAACAACAATAACATACTTTTTCAGTATATCCTTCGCAGTCAACTTTTGAACTATTTCGACGTTTCTTCTTCGATTATTTGGAGAAACTAATTTTACTATTAAAATGAACGAATTTTCTTATGAAAGCAACTATTTTGATCATCTATTAATTTGAGAGAGTATGTTTCTGTGTTTAATGGTCGTTATCAGATTATGATTTTTCTTTAATTAAAAACAAAAAGGGGATCTTGATGAGTAAGAGCGGGAAGAAAGATGAATAGGGGTTAAAGGGATTTAACACTGGGTGATAAACTTGGTTTAATCTTATTTTATTTTTCTAATTTCGGAAAAAGAAAATAAATGCATGGTTTTTTATTCTGATTGTATGACGAAAAAAAAATTAATGTTTGTCACGCCCAAACCTTAAATGGGTCACGAAACGTTAGGCACCTAATTGGCCCTAAATATAGTATGAGCACCTAACTGAAAAAAAAAAACACAATTTGGACACTTATTTAACGATTAAGCCTATATTTAATAAAAAATATTTCTTATTTATATACTTATATAAACATTATCATAAAAGTTTTCTAAATATTTCATTATTAGATCAGCTCGAAACATACCTTAACACAAAAATTAGGCGAATTTATCTAAATATCACCATCAAAAATATTTTCTTTCTAACACTCGTGCAAAATTATTTCTCGATCTAACACCCTTTGAGTGAACTCGTCAGACTGGTCTGGCGAGTTCTATTATTTTTAATTTATTTAATAGAACTCATTATACGAGTCTGACGAGTATGATACGATAAGTTTCATTAAAATCTAGGGTAAACTACACCAGATGTCACTAAACTATTACCACTTATTCAAAAATGTCAATGTACTTAAAAATGTTCAAATATAATACTTAACTTTACTTTCCAACTCGTTTATGTCACTCTGATGTTAAACTTTAACGAGACGTTAACTAAAAATTACGTCCTTTTGGTGTGAGTGTTTTGAAGCCTAATTTGACCTTAAACGACGTCGTTTTGCTGGAGAAAAAATAATAAAACATGATCTTCGAGGTGGTTTAAACCCACGACTTTTAGATGCAAAGGTTAAGCCTTAACCACTAAACCAACAAAAAATTATGTAATTTTTTACCACTAATATTATGTATGTCAAACTACTTGAGATTAATTTAAATTATTTTATAAAATAAACAATACTATAAATAATATTAATATATAAATAATATTATATATATATATATATCAATATATAAATAAAAATATATTATTTTGATTTCGCTTAAATATAGTTTTGGTACCTGAGCTATACACATTCTCCAAAGATGGTACCCAAACTTTAATTCCATCCACTATTTTAATACTTTTGTTAATATTTTTAGTCCCCAAATGCAACCCCCTCGTCCCGGTCTAGCCAAAAGACCAAACCGAACGGGTTACACGGAGAAAACTGAAGTGAAACCCGTTAAGATCTCACCCCAATTAGCAACCCTATTTTTTTCTTCAATTATCTTGTCTAAATGCTTTATTTGACCCTACATGAGATAAGCAAACATCGGAAAAGCAACCATTAATTTGATCCAAACAAAACTAACAATTTAAGAAAACTTATATCCACTTAGCTAAGGGCGTATCGATACTCCAAAAGAACCGTATCGATACGCCTTCAACGGTCAACCTTCCCCTGAGTCAACTCTTAGAGTCTGTATTGATACCCTCCAAGGCTAGTATCGATACTCTCTCAACGGTTAAAATCTCAAAGTCAACCCTAAGACCGTATCGGTACGCCTAAGGCTCGTACCGATACCCCAATTTCTCGCTAAATTCTCAGATTTCTAGAGAGAAAATTGGGTATCGATACGTCCCCGCGTATCGGTACGCTAGGCCTAAAACCAAGGGACCGTATCGATACCGCCCTTGGGCGTATCGATACGCCATGCACAAAAAGTCCGCAGATTTGATTTTTAAGCACAAAGGGACTATCCTAAACAACTTAAGCATGCATTAGATCATCATATGAACAAGCGTACAACTTTAGGCAAAAAGAAACATTCATTTAAGGCAATCAAGCAAATGACAAGGCTCAATTCATCAAACAAGATAAAAAAAAGCAATAAAACATTCTTAACATCCACCAAAGGAGTCAAATGCCAAAATAAAACATGCTTCAACATTTAAACAAGTTAACAACATCAACAATAGCAAGACTTAGGAGTTTGAACACCAACTCCATACCAACAAGCCTAGCATTCTCATTGTCTAAGCATTATTACAAACATAAAAACCATACTCTGAACTTAGCAAGAACTCCAAGAATTCATCCCTTGCCCACTTGCCTCTCGGAACCTCTAACGATCTGCATTATTGGAAAAAGAGAGCGTAAGCTTAAAGCTTAGTGAGCGGGGCTCTAAAACACAACAACAATGTAGTTCAAAACATAAATCTTTGTTTTGGAAACAAAACCATTTAAGTATGAGATGTAACAACACAAGCATAGGCTAGACGTGGTTTGCACATGCACAACCATCCCGGTGGGACTACACATCACCATACACAACAACTAGTATTTTTTGATGGGACTACACATCACCGTACTCATCTACATGTCACTACTGGTGGGACTACACATCACCGTATACTACGACTAACCATCACGTGAGGCTTGACATCAACTAAGACTGCACAACAACATTAGAACAGAGAGTAAAAGCAATCCACATTTCACACAACAACACAAATAATCACACACCAACATTTAACGAAATAAGATAAATTTGGAAAACTTACACTTGGGTTTAGGTTAGCCCTTAAGGCTCCACCCAAACCACCATGAAACCACTTTGAATCATTTTAAACTTCAAAACATTTCCATTCACCAATAGAGCCCAAACGAAAGTTGAAACACCATTCTCAAGCCTCTGCAACACCCAATATCACGCCCAAAGTACCCGAATCAATCTCTATGCTTCAAGACAACCCAAAACAAACTATTAGGTTGCTAATGAACTTGTAAACCATCAAAAACCCGAAAACCCACTCGTTGCAACCAAAACACATTGATTCGAACTCAAATTTCACCCAAAACTCAACCAATTTCGTTCTAGACAAACCCCAAACCAAATCCATCCATTTCAACTATCAAAACACATCCAAAATCATCTAGAAACATCCCCCAACATCAAAGGAACCACCAGACACGATTTCCACCCAAAAATAAGCCAAAAACTCAACCTTTTCAACCCAAAAATCCCATTTTATTCCCATTTCGGTTTCCCCACCATTTTAACATTTTTAAGACGCCAAAGAATGATTAAAAACACCCTTAAACATGACATTAAAATACCCACACGAAAATCCCTCCATTTTACTATTTTTCAAACTTAAAGCATTTTTGAAATAACCCTAAATAATGGATGTTTAAGGGAAATATAACTAATGACAATTCAAGGGAAGAATAATTAAAACAATGAAATGGTTACCTTGAAAACGTGCTTAAAAGAGGAATTTGGGCAATGGAATAGTGAAAATAGGGTTTAGGAGAGGGTTTTGGTGAAAAGGGGATTTTTGAAGAAGATGGCTCTTTTTTTCAATTCAAACTTTTCTTTTCTTTCTTTATATTATTTTACCCCAAAATTCCTATTTTCCCCCTTTAATTAGAAGACCCCTTTATGTCTATTAAAAATGTTTTCTTTCAATTGATTTAACCCAAACCGGTTTAACCAAACTCGGTTATCTCTCGGGCCCCAAACCCGACACAAAGTCCATGGTGATATGTTCCCACTTCCATTTCGGATTCTTCAACAGTTGTAACAAACCTGAAGGAAATTGGTGCTCGGCTTTAACTCGCTGACATACCATACACTTACTTACAAACTCGGCCACATCTTTCTTCAAACCAATCCAGTAGTACTGTTCTTTTAACCCACGATACATCTTTGTACTACTCGGATGCATAGCAAAAGGACTGTTATGTGCTTCATTCAAAATAGTACACCTTAACTCAGCATCTTTGAGACTACTATCCTATCCTTCAAACATAGGATCTCGTTCTCACCAAAGCAGAAATCTGCGGGTCTACCCTCGACTATATCTTGCACGTGAGGTGCCAAGGACTCATCTAGCAACATGACTCAACTGAGCCAATGAAGGTTTAACCTGTAGCTCGGCTATCAAACTGCCATCATTTGACACACTCAAACACGCAAACATGGCTCGCAACTCAACTGCCAATTTTCTACTCAAAGCATCGGCCACTACGTTTGCCTTACCCAGATGGTATTCTATTGTAAGGTCATAGTCCTTAAGAAGCTCTAACCACCTACGTTGTCCGAGGTTCAACTCTCTTCGAGTCTTTAAGTATTTCAAACTCTTGTGGTCGGTATAAACGGTGCACTTCTCACCATAAAAGGTGATGTCTCCAAATCTTCAAAGCAAACACTATTGTGGCTAACTCAATATCATGAGTGGGGTAGTTCTTCTCGTGAACCTTCAACTGTCTCTAAGCATAAGCTACAACCTTACCTTCTTGCATAAGCACACAACCTAAACCTACATACAAGGCATCATTGTAAATCACAAACTCTTTCCCTGGTTCAGGCTTAATCAAAATAGGAGCTTCGGTCAAAGCTTTCTTCAACTTCTCAAACGCTTGTTGTCTTGCATCCGACCACTCATACGAAACATTCTTCTGAAGCAATTTAGTCAAAGGTGCCACAATCTTCGAAAACCCCTTGACCAATCTTCGATAATACCCCGCCAAGCCTAGGAAACTATGGATTTCTGTCACTGACTTCGGTTGTTTCCAACTCACTATGGCTTCTATCTTCTTGGGATCCACACTAATTCCATGGGCCAAGATCACATGACCTAATAAAACTAACTCCTTAATCCAAAACTTACATTTACTCAACTTGGCATACAATTGATTCTCAAGCAAAGTCTGAAGCACTAGCCGCAAATGCTCATCATGCTCTTCCTCGGTCTTAGAGTACACTAAGATATCATCTATGAACACTACCACAAACCTATCAAAAAACTTGTGAAACACTCGGTTCATCATATCCATAAATGCAACTGGAGCAAAAGTCAAACCGAAAGGCATTACCAAGAACTCATAGTGCCCATAATGTGTACGGAAAGCTATCTTTGGTATATCCACATCTTTCACCTTCAACTGATAGTAACCGGATCTCAAATCATCCTTCAAAAACACTGAAGCACCTCTCAAATGATCAAGCAAGTCATCTATCTGAGGCAAAGGGTACTTGTTCTTCACTATTACCTTGTTCAACTGCCTATAGTCTATACACATCCTCATATTACTGTCCTTTTTCTTCACAAACAAGACTGGAGCACCCCACAGAGAAATACTAGGCCTAATGAAACCTCTATCTGACAATTCCTGAAGCTGTGTCTTCAACTCTTTCAACTCTTTCGGTTGTTGCGACTAAATATTAAAAAATGCCTCTCTCGGTGTCACTTGGAGGAACCGAGTTTTAATTAATTTTTGAAAATTTAATCGGTTGAAGAAAATAAGTTTTAAAAATAAAGGGGAATCGCCACCGGCCATTTAAAAATGGTAGACCGGACACAAAATGTAAAACCAGAGATTCTTTCTTTTAAAAAGGGGTTCGGGAGTCGGTTACATGCGGGAAAGGATGAGCACCCCCGCCATGCCCTAAAATTGGTACCAAAATCATTACGGCTTAGTTAATATTAAATTTTGCGAATATAAGTGACTATTCATATTGGAATTTGGTTATACGGATGAGTAGATTTTAAAGGTCTTAATATTCGAGAAGGAACGTTCAAACCACCACCACCACGACTAGTACTGGCCTCGTTCATTCCCGAATAAAAAGACATTCACATTACGTTTTTTAAGATTCGGATGCAACTTATAAATTCATAAATGAGACGATTAAATTACATGATTAAATCAGAAAGAAAGAGACATATAGTAAAAGACATATTATAATATTGACGACAGAAACGATATTCATGGAAAGGATAAGCATGCAAAAAACATTAAAATTCACATAAATTATACAATTTAAAAAAAATGGACAAGGTCATATAACACAAAAAAGATTAAATGAAAACCAATGTATTATATATGTATACAAATTCATTATCATATTATCCTAGATAAAAAAACATATGACATGCAACAACAAGGGTTTAAGACACATTCTAATGTGTTCGCGTAAAAAATAATAAAATCAGGTAAACAGAACTTGAACAACAAGCAAACTAAAACACAAACAATAATAAATTAATAGGGTTAATTCAGGTAATTTACCACCGTTTCAGGGGTTAAATCAAACAGAAAATAAAAGCTTAAAGACTCAAAAGGAAATTTACCCAATTCAAAACGATAGAGATAAATTGGAGGGGAAATTAAAAGAGTGTTAAAAGGGCAGGGGCGAAATGTGTGATTTAACCATAAAAAACCAATTAAATCATCGATTAAGGATCAAATAAACAAAACACGGGAACCTAAGGGACCAAAACGGGAATTAACACACACGAAATCTGATTTAAACCAAATTGATGCAGAGATTAAAAGCTTTCAAAAACATTAAGGGACCATGGGCGTAATTTCAGAACACGGAAGCCCCTACGGGGACATTTTCAAAACACAGATGGGCTTATGCGTGATTAAACAAAATTTAAAACATAAAATCGCATTTTAAAAACATTTTGCCCTTTTGCCTCTTTTAGTCTTGAAATCGGAAACCCTACCCCTTTCATACTCACCCGATTAGGGTATGAAAATAAAAGAGGCGGGCCTTTTCCGATGTCGTCGGCCGATTTACCGGCACCGGTGACCTCGAAAAAGAGAGAGAAGAAAACCCATTTCCTTTTCAAAACCCTAGACGTGAACCCAAATCTCTTTTGTTTTTGTTCGAAATTGCTTCGAACGAAAACCCTTATCCTACCGTTACCGGAAACCATCCGGTCTCTCAAAGCGAAGGGACATTTCCCAGCGTCGGTTCACTCCCTAAGGTCGTAGAAGGCTTCAGAGATTGTCACCAGCGAGAAACGTCAACCGATAGTAGGGTAAGAGATTATGACTCTACCCTTTACTGTTTTTCCTTTTTTGGGGTTGATTTTTTTATGCATGATGTGGTATTAGAAAGAGAAGATACCTCGAATGTTTTTTTCTCTTTGTATTGATTTTCTGTGTA
Source organism: Hibiscus tridactylites (assembly GCA_958450335.1). Classification (NCBI taxonomy): domain Eukaryota; kingdom Viridiplantae; phylum Streptophyta; class Magnoliopsida; order Malvales; family Malvaceae; genus Hibiscus; species Hibiscus tridactylites. Next base: position 81,070,777 of record OY288265.1, on the reverse strand, counting down.
ATTTTCTATCTTTTACAAAAAATTTTGCTCTCAATCTATGCTCCCCTGTTTTTTTTCCTCTAATCCCCCTTCTCTCCTTTTTTTCGGTTTCCTATATAACCGAAAGATTACATGCCATGAAAATAATTTATTCTCTGACCTATGATGTCCCCTGGTTGACTTTTTGTGTGTTTTGTCTTGTTTCGATTTATTGCATGTCATGGTTGTTCTCTATTTTGTTGTTTTGGATATCTTTGATCTTCTGTTTTCTTCTGTAGTTTCCCGGGCTTACTCGATCGGGAGAGACACGGCTGGTCGTGGCAGACGGTGTGCTCGTAACCACCTACGCTGTCTAAGGTTCAACTCTCTTCGAGTCATCAAGTATTTCAAACTCTTGTGGTCGGTATAAACGGTGCACTTCTCACTATAAAAGGTGATGTCTCCAAATCTTCAAAGCAAACACTACTGTGGCTAACTCAATATCATGAGTGGGGTAGTTCTTCTCGTGAACCTTCAACTATCTCGAAGCATAAGCTACAACCTTACCTTCTTGCATAAGCACACAACCTAAACCTACATACAAGGCATCATTGTAAATCACAAACTCTTTCCCTGGTTCAGGCTTAATCAAAATAGGAGCTTCGGTCAAAGCTTTCTTAAACTTCTCAAACGCTTGTTGTCTTGCATCCGACCACTCATACGAAACATTCTTCTGAAGCAATTTAGTCAAAGGTGCCACAATCTTCGAAAACCCCTCGACCAATCTTCGATAATACCCCGCCAAGCCTAGGAAACTATGGATTTCTGTCACTGACTTCGGTTGTTTCCAACTCACTATGGCTTCTATCTTCTTGGGATCCACACTAATTCCATGGGCCAAGATCACATGACCTAATAAGACTATCTCCTTAATCCAAAACTCACATTTACTCAACTTGGCATACAATTGATTCTCAAGCAAAGTCTGAAGCACTAGCTGCAAATGCTCATCATGATCTTCCTCGGTCTTAGAGTACACTAAGATATCATCTATGAACACTACCACAAACCTATCAAAAAACTTCGAAACACTCGGTTCATCATATCCATAAATGCAGCTGGATCATTAGTCAAACCGAAAGGCATTACCAAGAACTCATAGTGCCCATAATGTGTACGGAAAGCTATCTTTGGTATATCCACATCTTTCACCTTCAACTGATAGTAACCGGATCTCAAATCAACCTTCGAAAACACTGAAGCACCTCTCAACTGATCAAGCAAGTCATCTATCTGAGGCAAAGGGTACTTGTTCTTCACTGTTACCTTGTTCAACTGCCTATAGTCTATACACATCCTCATATTACTGTCCTTTTTCTTCACAAACAAGACTGGAGCACCCCACAGAGAAATACTAGGCCTAATGAAACCTCTATTTGACAATTCCTGAAGCTGTGTCTTCAACTCTTTCGGTTGTTGCGACTAAATATTCAAAAAAACGCCTCTATCGGTGACACTTGGAGGAACCGGGTTTTAATTAATTTTTGAAAATTTAATTGGTTGAAGAAAATAAGTTTTAAAAATAAAGGGGAGCCGCCACGACCATTTAAAAATGGTAGACCGGACACAGAATGTAAAACCAGATATTCTTTCTTTTAAAAATGGGGTTCGGGAGTCGGTTACACGCGGGGAAGGATGAGCACCCCTGCCATGCCCTAAAATCGGTACCAAAATCATTACCGCTTAGTTAATATTAAATTTTGCGAATTAAAGTGACGATTCATATTGGAATTTGGTTATACGGATGAGTAGATTTTAAAGGTCTTAATATTCGAGAAGGAACGTTCGAACCACCACCACCACGACTGGTACTGGCCTCGTTCATTCCCGAATAAAAAGACATTCGCATTACGTTTTTTAAGATTCTGATGCAACTTATAAATTCATAAATGAGACAATTAAATTACATGATTAAATAAGAAAGAAAGAGACATATAGTAAAAGACATATTATAATATTGACGACATAAACTATATTCATGGAAAGGATAAGCATGCAAAAAAGGTTAAAAATTCACATAAATTATACAATTTAAAAAACATGGACAAGGTCATATAACACAAAAAAGATTAAATGAAAACCAATATATTATATATGTATACAAATTCATTATCATATAATCGTAGATAAAAAAACATATGACATGCAACAACAAAGATTTAAGACACATTCCAATGTGTTCGCGTAAAAAATAATAAAATCAGGTAAAAAGAACTTGAAAAACAAGCAAACTGAAATACAAACAATAATAAATTAATAGGGTTAATTAAGGTAATTTACCACCGTTTCAGGGGTTAAATCAAACAGAAAATAAAAGCTTAAAGACTCAAAAGGAAATTTACTCAATTCAAAACGATAGAGATAAATTAGAGGGGAAATGAAAAGCGTGTTAAAAGGGCAGGGGCGAAATGTGTGATTTAACCATAAAAAGACCAATTAAATCATCGATTAAGGACCAAATTAACAAAACACGGAACCTAATGGGACCAAAACGGGAATTAACCCGCACAAAATCTGATTTAAACCAAATTGATGCAGAGATTAAAAGCTTTCAAAAACATTAAGGGACCATGGGCGTAATTTCAGAACACGGAAGCCCCTGCGGGGACATTTTCAAAACACAGATGGGCTTATGCGCGATTAAACCAAATTTAAAACATAAAATCGTGTTTTAAAAACATTTTTCCCTTTTGCCTCTTTTAGTCTTGAAATCAGAAACCCTACCCCTTTCATACTCACGTGATTAGGGTATGAAAATAAAAAAGGAGGGCCTTTACCGGCATCGTCGGTCGATTACCGGCACCGGTGACCTCGAAAAAAATAGAGAAGAAAACCCATTTCCTTTTCAAAACCCTAGACGTGAACCCAAATCTCCTTTCTTTTTGGTTGGGAATTGCTTCGAACGAAAACCCTTATCCTACCGTTACCGGAAACCATCTGGTCTCTCGAAGCGAAGGGACATTTCCCGGCGTTGGTTCACTCCCTAAGGCCGTGGAAGGCTTCAGTGATTGTCACCGGCGAGAAACGTCAACCGATAGTAGGGTAAGAGATTCTGACTCTACCCTTTACTGTTTTTCCTTTTTTGGGGTTGATTTTTTATACATGATGTGGTATTCGAAAGAGAAGATACCTCGAATGTTTTTTCTCTTTGTATTGATTTTCTGTGTAACTTACTATCTTTTACAAAAAAAAATTGCTCTCAATCTATGCTCCCCTGTTTTATTCCTCTAATCCCCATTCTCTCCTTTTGTTTTCAGTTTCCTATATAATCGAAAGATTACATGCCATGAAAATAATTTCTTCTATGACCGATGATGTCCTCTAGTTTACTTTTTTGTGTTTTGTCTTGTTTCGATTTATTGTATGTCGTGGTTGTTCTCTAATTTGTTGTTTTTGGATATCTTTGGCCTTCTGTTTTCTTCTGTAGTTTGTCGGGCTTACTCGATCGGGAGAGACACGGCTGGTCGTGGCAGACGGTGTCTTTTTTTTAGGTTGATTTTTTTATGCATGATGTCGGCACGCGCGCGTGGAAATTGAAGGGGCACATAGAAAGCTGAAAAGTTGGCGCGCGAACTCTCAGTCGCCGTCCTATGTTGATCTGGGCCATTGATTGGTCTCGCATCCAAGGGCCAAGATGCATGCAGCGCGATAAGGGAGGGAGGCTCTTCTAGGGTTCCTCTAGTTCGTATCGATCTGGACCATCAGATCTCAGCAGATCTGACGGCTGTGGAGAGGGGCAGTACGAGGTCATGTGGTGACTCCTATGGTTTCCATGAGATCCAATCTGGATCGTTAGATCAGCGTTCGATCCAACGGTCACCAATGTTGCGCATACAACATAGAAACATTAGGGGTTTTGTAATTAAGGCTTTTTGGGCTCTGATCGGACTGGTCATGTAGTTTACAATTTTTTGGACTTCTGTTATATAAGTTTGGACTCTTATTAATATACTTGGGCTTTATTTATACTTTTTTATGTATTAATAAAAATAATATGAATAATAATTAATAACAATAATAATAATAAAAGTAATAATAGTAATAATAGTAATAATAATTAATATAATAATGATAACGATTAATAGTAATAATTAATAATAATAATCATAAAAATAACGATTAATAAATAATAGTAATAATAAAAATAATTCTATATAATAATAATAATAATAATAATAATAATAATAATAATAATAATAATAATAATAATAATAATAATAATAATAATAATAATAATAATAATAATAATAATAATAATAATAATACCAATAATAATTAATAATCGTAAAAAGGGATAACGACAAATATAACAACTATATACATAGCAAAGAATAGTAAAAGTAGAATAAGCATAATAATAATAATAATAAAGTATTGATAATCATGATTACGATAATATTTATAATAGGAATAATACTACAGTAATACTAAAAGAGTAATAATAATATAAGGTAATAATAGTAGTAACACTTATATATACATGTATATTTTCTTTTTCGTTTTTTTTTTGTTTTTTTTATTTTTTAGACTTAAATTACATAACAGCCTAATGTAAGCCCTATATCAACACAAACTTAAAGGGGTCCAATGTCTGGACAAAATTAGTGATTATAGTTGCCCCTCTTTGCTTATACTTCTCGAACAAGAATAAAGCAAAGACCATAAGCACTAATTTTGTCCTACTTCCCTGTTGGACGGTTTGTTTCCCAAAGCAGCCACGCGATTCCAAGTAATTCCTCTTCCCAAAGCCTTTCGGTCATGAGTTCTCCCGTCAAATGCCCCGAACAAATAGACATAGTTTTTTTTTGCTCGACTTTTGATTGCCCGAATAGACATGCAGATTTCCATTCTCCAAGTGCCCGAACAGATAGGCGGGTTCTATTCTCCAAGTGCCTAAATATATAGGCGGGTTTTATGCTTCGAATACTCGAATAGGTGGGTAGGGTTCCATTCTCCATGTGCTTGAACGTATAGACGTGTTATATTCTACAAGTGCCCGAATAGATGAACAGATTCCATTCTCCAAGTGCCTGAATGGATAGGCGTGTTCTATTCTCCAAATGCACGAATAGATGGGCAGATTCTAAATATCTTTGTCTTCCCTTTACAGTAAAAAAAAAACAAGCTGGTCATCCAAACAACCTTGCCTTCCATTTCGCGGTCTAAAAGCAAGTTGTCCATTCCGTAGTCAAAAGAAAATATCTTTGCCTTCCCTTCACTACCAAAATGCGAACTTGGGCGTCCAAGATGATTTTCTTTCCCTTCACGGCCGTAAAGCAAACTTGTCATCACTAATTTTGTCCAACTTCCATGTTGGACGATTTACTCTCCCGGAGCTGCAACGCGCTAGACCGAGTAATTTTCTATCTAAAGCTTTAATAATATGATTTCTCCCTCTATAGAACTCATTTCCTTGGCGTATTCTTCGACTGACAGTTCTTTCTATACAGAACTCTCGTCTTATTATTTTTGAAGTCAATGATCTACAAGTCCCCTCTCCATATGACCCTCTGCATTAAAGATCCTGAATCCTTAGGATTTTGAGTTCTTTCTCCACAGAACTTCCCTTCCTTAGCGTACTCCCCGAGTAGTTGTTCCTTCTCTATTGAACTCCTCTCTGAAATCAATGATCTACAAGTCCCTTCTCCGTAGAACCCTCCACTTTCGAGATCCTGAAGTTGCAAGCTTCTTCTATACAGAACCTTTTTTGGACCCTTTCTCTTTAGGATCCTTTATCTTAGAATCTTTAGGCAAGATTGAAAGCTTTCACCTGACATTCTAGAGCAACGATCATAAAAGGTTTCTCCTGAAGTCCTTGAGCTTTGAGTATCTGCCTCATTCTCTCTGAAATCTTGGGCTTTGAGTTTCTGTCTTTTTTGCCCTTAAATCCTGTCGTGGCGAGTTTGAAATTCTTCGCCTGAAATTCTTGTGCTTTGAGTATTTGCCTCCTTTGCTCTAAAATCTTTTGGCTCTGAGTTTCTACCTCCTTTGCCATGATCTTTGAGTATCTACCTCATTTTCTCTAAAATCTTTTGGCTTTGAGTTTCTAGCTCCTCTGCCATGAGCTTTGAGTATCTGCCTCCTTTGCTCTGAAATTCTTGGGCTTTGAGTTTCTGTCTCCTTTGCCCGGGAGTTGGAAGGCTTTTGGAATTCCTAATTTTTCCAGTCGAGTGACTCTTGATTCTTGTGAGATCCGTTTCTCCTCTCGTGAAGCTATAGATCCATTCTTTTACCAATCTTCAAATGCATGTTTAAAGAAAACAAAATTCTACGATGATATGAATTAACATGCTTCTATCATGGGCGATATCTAGATATCGATGATGCATGAGCATATTTCAAGATGCAATGATGCATGGATTTAGTTTGTCTTCATTTTCTAGGGTCGGTGGTCGTTATCTTTAGGACTACAACCATTCACCAATCTCGTGTCTTGACAAAACTGGCCCCCAAACTTGTGTTGCTCATTCTTCATTCAAATATTCGAGTCAAGTGACCTCGATTGTATTCAGAATCTTTATCTAAACTTTTTCTAGCCTTGTGCTATCTTTCATCTATTCTGATTCAAACTCTTGTGTACAAAACCATTCTTACCCATGGACAATGATGCCCCTCTCGAGTACTATTGGCTTTTCCACGAGTCACAGTTATTCTGCTTGTTCATTCCAATGTAGGAGACTTATGAAAATGATAAAAATAATAATTTTGTTGTATAAATATACATTTGAAAGAATCACGACAAGTGATATTTAATAAAATCAAGTTTTGGGTCTTTGAAAAAAGGTCAACCCGACTGACATTTTTTTTGAATGTTGCGAGGATATACATATGAAATCCATTCTGGACTATTAGTCTTCCGAGAGGATCGATTCCCATACCTAGTTTCTACCCAATTTAAAAGTGGCTCTCTTTAACTCACTAACTCACCTTGCCCCATCCTTCCATCTTTTCTTATCTCAATCAGGCATTAGAAGTGTGGCAATCCTTGAAGAAAGGTTAACCCCGGTAGGTGGGATGTGATCTTAAGACAAATTCATCCATCTCTGTATGGTCCAAATGGTCTTTTGAGGCTTGTAATGTAGGCTATGGCTCATGGTTATGAAAGAAAGGGTAAATAGGCCCAAACAAGTGTTTAAGGGTGATAAAACCAATGATCAATTCTTCCAACTGCAAGTCTTCATTATGCACCGTCTGATCTGAGTATGCTTGAATGAAAAACATTTCCCTTTCATTTTTCAAATCTCTCTAGACTTCCCATTGTTTGGTTTTTTCCCTAGAGTTCATTTCCTTTCATCAAGTATAGTTTCGTATCAGGTTGCACCTTTGCATTGTACTGGTGCAGGCTTTTGATCAAAGGTGAACAATCTTTCGAGGCTCATCTAAATAGAGATTCATTTGGATAGGGAATTCTCTTGTTCTTTTTCTTTATTCGCCTCTCACTCTCTCTCCTTTTACAAAACTGCACTTTTCACTTTAGTGCTTTCGCTTTTGATTTCTTCAACTTTTATGTCGGTAACTTTTGACTTGATTTGGGTATCTCTTTAAGCACCAACTTTTCTTTCGCCGTTTCCTTTTTATGTCTTTCTTGGTAAAACTAGATCAAGTATTCCACGTATCCATCATTCTTTATTGCACTCTAATTCACAAGGCATCATCTTCATCACATAATCAGAATCCAATGTCAATTACTTGTCCATAAACTTCTACCTCATTTGCCCCCGGTGTAGGGGTGATCCTTGGTTTGGGTTCGAATAGAAGAAAAAAGTTTAATAGGCTCAAACGGGGACAACAATGGGTATTTTTTATTTTCTTTCTATGTGAAGGGAATTGAAGGAATGTCAAATGTTCTCACATACGTGGATATCAAAAATAGTCTTCAGGGGTAGATGTTTTAGGGTTATCACTCCATTCAAGGACCTTGAACAACAATGCCTGAGAGGAAAATTCACTCAATGGGAGTGGCCTATTATTCCTTAACACTCATTGTCATTCCTCCTTTGGCTTAAGTAGGACATAGGGTTTTCATATTTATAGTATCCTTAAAATATTCGGTTTTTCGGAAAAATTTTCTTTTTAAATTAAATTAAAGTTCATCTTACAAAAAGTATATACATGTGTAATTCGAAAACAAGAGTACGCTTATACTAGTAAACAATAAATGAAATGTTGAAAGAATCAAAGAATGTAAAATTGTTTTCTAAATAACAAAATGAAACTTTCGTTAAAAAAATCTACTGCTTAGCTCATTTCTTTTGCATTTTCCCAAATGCACGGAGATCAACGATTTTGAATTTCCTTTACCGGTAGCCGTTTGCTCCAGGCTAGTTGTATCATTCCCTGGGTACAATCAGTTTTTACCAATTATGAGAATTGGATTTTTGTAGAGGATTTATTTCCCTTCGACCATTCGTCAAAATGGATTTTTCGATGGATATTTGAACCAAGACTTGCATTTTTCCCAAATGCACAAGGATTAACAGATTTGAATTGCCTTTATTGGTAGTCGTTTGCTCCGGGCTAGTTGTACCATTTCTCAGGGAACAATCAGATTTCACCAATTATGGAAATTGGATTTTTGTAAAGGATTTATTTTCCTCATATATGATATTATCTCCCTTTGATTCTAAACCAAGTGTTCTCGAAGCTATTCGAGCTTATCCATCCTAGCCACTAGGTTATTCATGCTTCTAAAGCTGTACAGGCTAGAAATCGTTCCCTTATCTATTCTTCCCTCACTCTCTCTCTCTCTCTCGGATGAGTGATCTCCCCGATTAATAGTGGGCGTGATGCAATGAATGTATAATTAATGATGTGAATAATTATGTCATGAAACGATGTATGAACAGATGATGCAAAGAAATACGTACACATATGTATGCGAATGAAAGGTGTTGGTCCTATAGGTGATTCCCCTTAGGTCAACTTTCATCTGAACGTAAAGGAGGTCCCTTGTTACAAGATGGTCATAGCAAAAGTCCTACGGATGCTCTTCGGATCTCCGAATGTGCTCAAGGAAATGAAGGTTTCGGCCAAAATTGTTAGGGCCGGATTTGCTTTCTTCTCTAGCAATTCAAGAACACCCAACATTGACGGTATCAAGTCTCAGAGGCATTCTAAAAAATAGCTATCTCCTTGAAGCTGAATCCATCCCTTGACCTAATCCATGCTCTTTCCGGTCGCCATGATCTTTCTGGCCTCCTCTTTGCACTCGGTTGGGTAGTTTCATGACTTTGGATGTTCGGAGTAGATCCGATCTTGTTTAACTTCCTCAGGATGGAGAAAGGTTGTACTTTCTTCAATGGAGGGCATTAGATCTCCCAAAAGTATGACCTGGCATTGTGTGTTCGCTTGGTAAACTACGCCATTAACCTTTCTGATTCAACTCTGACCGATGTCGGACTTGTTAATTGACATCATCCTTTCTAGCAACCTCTCCTCCATAATGATAGCCCTTGAATTGGGTAAAACCACCTTGAGTCAACACCTTTGTGTCATGAAATGCATGCAAGAATAAATGTAAAAAGATCACAAGAAAAATTGTTAGTGTCGGATAAACACAGTTAATAAATTACACAAGCAATCAAGCAGTCCTATTTATTCTGTCTAATAAACCTAGGTTGTCTGCATGGCTCTAAAGGGGTGGGATTTTAGTTCTCTAAATGCAATTTTAGTTCTAGGAGGTACTCGAACTGTCCTCGTTGTCCCCTACTAAGGGTAGCAAGCCCCCCCGGTCATCACCCATTATAGGCTCCTCTCAACCGAGTTCAATTAGAGGGGACCCTTTAGCTATATCCGTACGGAGAAATGGTATTCCCACGAAGATATAGGGTATTCGAGCCCCGAAGGTACTTGCTAGGCTTGTACGAAGGAACAATATCCTCACGAAAGCACTAGCGTTTTCCCTTCACTTAGACAAACATGTTTAAATGCCAATTTTAAAATTGTTTAAAATAAACTCACACTTATAAACAAATATCGATCGATTAATCACTTTAATTCACAACTTCTAATACTAATTAAGCGGTAAGGTTTCTTTTTGGATCGACTCGATTTTTGTTTTTGAGAACAAAAATTTGGTCCCCAGCGGAGTTGCCATCTGTTGCGACTAAATTTTAGAAATATATGCCTCTCGGTGTCACTTGGAGGAACCAGATTTTAATTAATTTTTGTAAATTTAATCAGTTGAAGAAATTAAGTTCTAAAAATAAAGTGGAGTCGCCACCGGCCATTTAAAAATGGTAGACCGGACACTGAATGTAAAACCAGAGATTCTTTCATTTAAAAGGGGTCCGGGAGTCGGTTACACGCAGGGAATGATGAGCACCCCCGTCGTGTCCTAAAATTGGTACCAAAATCATTACCGCTTAGTTAATATTAAATTTGCGAATTAAAGTGACGATTCGTATAGAAATTTGGTTATACGGATGAGTAGATTTTAAAGGTCTTAATATTCGAGAAGGAACGTCCGAACCACCACCACTACGACTGGTATTGGGCTCGTTCATTCCCGAATAAAAAGACATCCGCATTACATTTTTTTAAGATTCGGATGCAACTTATAAATTCATAAACGAGACAATTAAATTACATGATTAAATAAAAAAAGAAAGAGACATGTAGTAAAAGGCATATTATAATATGGACGACATAAACGATATTCATAGAAAGGATAAGCATGCAAAAAAGATTAAAAATTCACATAATTTATACGATTTAAAAAACACGGACAAGGTCATATAACATGAAAAGATTAAATGAAAACCAATAGATTATATATGTATACAAACTCATTATCATATAATCCTAGATAAAAAAACACATGACATGCAACGACAAGGATTTAAGACACATTCTAATGTATTTGCGTAAAAAATAATAAAATCAGGTAAAAAGAACATGAACGACAAGCAAACTGAAATACAAACAATAATAAATTAATGGGGTTAATTAAGGTAATTTACCACCGTTTCAGGGGCTAAATCAAACAGAAAATAAAAGCCTAAAGACTCAAAAGGAAATTTACCCAATTCTAAACGATAGAGATAAACTGGAGGGGAAATTAAAAGTGTGTTAAAAGGGCAGGGGCGAAATGTGTAAACGATAAATAAACCAATTAAATCATCGATTAAGGACCAAATTAACAAAACACAGGAACCTAAGGCGACCAAAACGAGAAATAACCCACTCAAAATCTGATTTAAACCAAATTGACGGCGAGATTAAAAGCTTTCAAAAACATTAAGGGACCATGGGCGTAATTTCAGAACAAAGAACCCCTGCGGGGATATTTTCAAAACACAGAGGGGCTTATGCGTGATTAAACCAAATTTAAAACATGAAATCACTATAAAATTGCATTTTAAAAATATTTTGCCCTTTTGCCTCTTTTAGTCTTGAAATTTGAAACCCTACCCCTTTCTTACTCACCCGATTAGTGTTTGAAAATCAAAAAAGGAGGGCCTTTTCTGGCGCCGCCGGGCGATTAGTGGCACCGGTGACCTCGAGAAAACAAGAGAAGAAAACCCATTTGCTTTTCAAAACCCTAGACGTTAACCCAAATGTCCTTTTTTATTTCAAAAATGCTTCGAACGAAAACCCTTATCTTACCGTTCCCGAAAACCAGCGGGTCTCTCGAAGCGAAGGGACATTTCCCAGCGTTGGTTCACTCCTTAAGGCCGTGGAAGACTTCGGAGATTGTCACCGGCGAGAAATGTCAACCGATAGTAGGGTAACGGATTCCAACTCTACCCTTTATTGTTTTTCCTTTTTTGGGGTTGATTTTTTTATGCATGCTATGGTATTCGAAAGAGAAGATAACTCGTATGTTTTTTTCTCTTTGTATTGATTTTATGTGTAATTTTCTATCTTTTACAAAAAAAAATTGCTCTCAATCTATGCTCCCCTTTTTTACCTCTAATCCCCCTTCTCTCTTTTTGTTTTCGATTTCCTATACAACCGAAAGATAACATGCCATGAAAATAATTTCTTCTCTGATCTCTGATGTCCTCTGGTTGACTTTTTTTGTGTTTTGTCTTGTTTCGATTTATTGCATGTCGTGGCTGTTTTCTATTTTGTTGTTTTTGGATATCTCTGACCTTATGTTTTCTTTTGTGGTTTGTCAGGCTTACTCGATCGGGAGAGATACGGCTCGTCGCGGCAGACAGCGTGCTCGTGGCAGACGAAGGGTCAGAAGCTTGTCGGCACGCGCGCGTGGAAATTGAAGAGGCATATGGAAAGCTAAAAAGTTGGCGCGTGAACTCTCGGTCGTCGTCCTACGTTGATCTGGGCCGTTGATCGGTCTCGCATCTAAGGGCCGAGATGCATGCGACGCGAGAAGGGTAGGAGGCCTTGCTAGGGTTCCTTTAGTCCGTATCGATTTAACCGTTAAATCTCAGCATATCTGACAGCTGTGGAGAGGGGCGACGCGAAGTAATGGGACGACTCCTAGGGTTTCCACAAGATCCTATCTGGACCGTTAGATCAGCGTTCGATCCAACGATCACCAATGGGCTGCGCATACAACATAGATACATTAGTGTTTTTGTAATTAAGGCTTTTTGGGCTCTGATCGGGCTGGTCATGTAGTTTACAATCTTTTTAGACTTTTGTTATATAAATTTCGACTCTTATTAATATACTTAGGCTTTATTTATACTTTTTATTTGTGTATTAATAATAATAACATGAATAATAATTAATAATAATAATAATAATAATAATAATAATAATAATAATAATAATAATAATAATAAAAGTAATAATAATAATAATAATAATAATAATAATAATAATAATAATAATAATAATAATAATAATAATAATAATAATAATAATAATAATGATGATGATGATGATGAAAACAATCAACAATAATAATTAATATAATTAATAATAATAATAACAGTTAATAAATAATGGTAATAATAAAAATAATTCTATATAATAATAATAATGAATGATAGTAATAATAACTACATAACTAATAATCATAATACCAATAATAAGTAATAATCGTAAAATAGGGATAACGACAAATATAACAACTATATACATAGCAAAGAATAGTGATAGTAGAATACACATAATAATAATAAAGTATTGATAAACATGATGATGATAATATTTATAATAGGAATAATACTATAATAATACTAAAAGAGTAATAATAATATAAGGTAATAATAGTAGTAACACTTATATATATACATGTATATTTTTTCTTTTTCTTTTTTCTTTTATTTTTAGTTTTTTAGACTTAAATTACATAACAGCCCAATGTAAGCCCTATAAACACAAACTTAAAGGGGTCCAATGTCCGGACAAAATTAGTGATTACAATTGCCCCTCTTTGCTTATACTTGTGGAACAAGAATAAAGCAAAGACCATAAACACTAATTTTGTCCTACTTCCCTGTTGGACGGTTCGTTTCCCGAAGCAGCCACGCGATTCCAAGTAATTCCTCTTCCCAAATCCTTTCGGTCATGAGGTCTCCCCTCAAATGCCCCAAACAGATAGATAGAGTTATTTTTTGCTCGACTTTTGATTGCCCGAATAGACATGCAGATTTTCATTCTCCAAGTGCTCGAATGGATAGGCGGGTTCTATTATCCAAGTGCCCAAATACATAGGTGGGTTTTATGCTTCAAATACCTGAATAGGTGGGTAGGGTTCCATTCTCCATGTGCATGAACGGATAGATGTGTTCTATTCTCCATGTGCCCGAATAAATGAGCAGATTCCATTATCCAAGTGCCTGAATGGATAGGCGTGTTCTATTCTCCAAATGTCCGAATAGATAGTCAGATTCTAAATATCTTTGTCTTCCCATTATGGGTAAAAAACAAGTCGGTCATCCAAAAAACCATGCCTTCCATTTCGCAGTCTAAAAGCAAGCTGTCCATTTCGTAGTCAATAGTAAATATCTTTGCCTTCCCTTCACGGCCAAAAGGCGAACTTGGGTGTCCAAGTGGATTTGCTTTCCCTTCACGGTCGTAAAGCAAACTGGTCATCAATAATTCTGTCCAACTTCCCTATTGGATGATTTACTGTCCTAGAGCTGCAACGCGCTAGACTGAGTAATTTTCTCTTTGAAGCTTTAAGAATATGAGTTCTCTCTCTATATAACACATTTCCTTGGCGTATTCTTCGACTGACAGTTTTTTCTATATAGAATTCTCGTCTTAGTATTTCTGAAGTCAAGGATCTACAAGTCCCCTCTTCATAGGACCCTCCGCGTTCGCGATTCTAAATCCTTAGGATTTTGAGTTCTTTCTCCACAGAACTTCTCTTCCTTACCATACTCCCCGAGTAGTAGTTCCTTCTCTATTGGACTCCCCTCTGAAATCAAGGATCTACAAGTCCCTTGTTCGTAGGTCCCTTCGCTTTCGAGATCCTGAAGTTGCAAGCTCCTTCTATACAGAACCTTTTTTGGACCCTTTCTCTTTAAGATCCTTTATCTTAGAATCTTTCGGGAAGCTTGAAAGCTTTCACCTGACATTCTGGAGCGGCAATCATGAAAGGTTTCTCCTGAATTCCTTGAGCTTTGAGTATCTCCCTAAGGTCGTGGAAGGCTTCAGAGATTGTCACCAGTGAGAAACGTTAACCGATAGTAGGGTAACAGATGCCGACTCTACCCTTTACTATTTTTCCTTTTTTGGGGTTGATTTTTTATACATGTTGTGGTATTTGATTAAGAAGATACCTCAAATGTTCTTTTTCTCTTTGTATTGATTTTCTATGTAATTTTCTATCTTTTACAATTTTTTTTGCTCTCAATCTATACTCCCCCGTTTTTTCCCCTTTAATCCCCCTTCTCTCTTTTTGTTTTTGGTTTCTTATATAACCGAAAGATTACATGACATGAAAATAATTTCTTCTTTGATCTCTGATGTCCTCTGGTTGACTTTTTTTGTGCTTTGTCTTGTTTCGATTTATTGCATATCGTGGTTGTTCTCTATTTTGCTGTTTTTGGATATCTCTGATCTTCTGTTTTCTTCTGTGGTTTGCGGGCTTATTGGATCGAGAGAGACACGGCTGGTCGTGGCAGATGGCGTGCTCGTGGCAGACGAAGGGTCAAAAGCATGTCGGCACGCGCACGTGGAAATTGAAGGGGCACATGGAAAGCTGAAAAGTTGGCGCGTGAACTCCCGATCGCCATCCTATGTTGATATGGGCCGTTGATTGGTATCGCATCCAAGGGCCAAGATGCATGCGACGCGAGAAGGGTAGGGGGCTCTACTAGGGTTTCTCTAGTCCATATCGATCTAGATCATCAGATCTCAGCAAATTTGACGGCTGTGGAGAGGGGCGGCGTGAGATCATGAGACGGCTCCTAAAGTTTCCATGGGATCAAATCTGGACCGTTAGATCAGTGTTCGATCCAACGGTCACCAATGGGTTGCGCATACAACATAGATACATTAGGGTTTTTGTAATTAAGGCTTTTTGGGCTCTAATCGGGTTGGTCATGTAGTTTACAATTTTTTAGACTTTTGTTAAATAAGTTTGGACTCTTATTAATATACTTGGCCTTTATTTATACTTTTTATTTGTGTAATAATAATAATAATATGAATAATAATTAATAACAATAATAATAATAAAAGTAATAATAATAATAATAATAATAATAATAATAATAATAATAATAATAATAATAATGAATATAATAATGATAACTGTTAATAATAATAATTAATAAAATTAATAATAATAATAATAACGGTTAATAAATAATAGTAATAATAAAAATAATTCTATTTAATAATAATAATGAATGATAGTAATAATAACTACATAACTAATAATAATAATAACAATAATAAGTAATAATCGTAAAACAAGAGATAACGACAAATATAACAACTATATACATAGCAAAGAATAGTAATAGTAGAATAAGCATAATAATAATAAAGTATTGATAAACAAGATGATGATAATATTTATAATAGGAATAATACTACAATAATACTAAAAGAGTAATAATAATATAAGGTATAATAGTAGTAACACATATATATGTATATTTTCCTCTTTTTCTTTTTTGTTTTTCTTTTCTTCTTTTTTTTCTTTTTTTCTTTTATTTTTTACTTTTTTAGAATTAAATTACATAACAACCCAATGTAAGCCCTATATCAACACAAACTTAAAGGGGTCCAATGTCTGGACAAAATTAGTAATTACATCGGTGCCATTCTATACGGAGCGATAGACACGGGTGCAGAATCGGAATACGTCTCAATAGCAAACTCAACTTCCCTATCTAGAGGCAAACCCGACAACTCTTTCGGAAAAACACTCGGAAAATCACAAATTGTTCTGATGTCTTGCGGTCTAACCTCATTTATATTCAGATTCATCAGATAAGCCAAGTATGCCTGACAACCCGAATCCATCAATCTTTGAGCTTCTAAAGCAAATACAACATTGGACAAGAAGTTAATGTTCTCACCCACCACTACAACTTCAAAATCATCTGTAAGCCTCAAGGAGACTCTCTCTGTCTCAAAGTCTACCCTAGCTCTATGCTCTACGAGTCAATCCATGCCCAAAAATCACATCAAAACCATAGAACGTTAACTCCATCATGCCGATCGGAAATACGTAGCCCTGAACCATCAAGGGACACCTCATATACATCTTCCTAACTACCACGGTCTCACCGAAAGAACTAGTAACATTTACACCTACCTCTAACCACTCATACGGTAGACCTAGTGACCTTGCATGTTCACCCAAAATATACGAATGTGTCGAACCTGAATCTATCAAAGAAAGCAAAGTCAAAGATTGTAACAAGAAATTACCTAAAATGGCATCCATGTCATTCCCAGCCTCACGTTGTGCATACATCCTAGTCGATCCTCCACCCTCAGGCTGAACTGCCACCACATGAGCTAAGTTCCTCTGACCATCGTTCCTCGGCTGAAAAAATACCTCGACTGTGCCCACAGCCTCTCTGATGCTCAAACCCCCTAGCTGGAGCCGGCCCGCCCGTAGCCAGGTGTGGACAGTTACGCCTCAAATGATCTCGGGAACCACAATTCCAACATACCCCAAAGGTACCCATACACTCGCCCGGATGGCGTCTCCCGCATCTAGTGCACTCAGGAATATGAACAACAGCTCCTTGGCCCTGATGGCCTCGTCCATGGTTAGTGCCCCTATGTCTCGAATCGGGCTGATACCTTCTATCTCTATGTCTCTTGACATGATCTCTATCCCAATCAGCATGTCTCTTCCCGAAATCAGGCCCACTCGCACGGGTACTCGAGCCCAAGTTCTGCTCAATATCCTTGGCCCTAGAGACCAAAACATCAAACTCGGTGTAGTCAGAGGCAAGTATATAGGTCTTCATATCTCTAGTCAAACCATAATGGAAGCGATCACATCGTTCCCTCTCACTGGGAACCAACTCGGGAGCATACTAGCTCAACCTCACAAACTGAACCTCATACTCAGACACCGTCTTACTACCCTAAACCAAGGCCATAAACTATCTCTTCTTTTCATTGTGATATCGAACCCCGAGATACTTCTTCTTAAAACTTGTTCTGAAGAATTCCCAAGTGACATCCGCTTCTGCCATACCTGAAGTAAGGGTAGTCCACCAAGCATACCCATCTCCCTAAAGTAATGAGACAACACAACCCAACTTGCGAGTATTTAAGCACTCCATCTGATCTAATATACATGTAGTACTCTCGAGCCAGGCCTCTGGACACTCGGGAGTCAATCCACGGAACTCAACTCCACCCAAGCTATAGAGCCTCTCAAGGGGTACACCAGTCCTCGCACCCTGAGGTGGTGTTGTAGCATGCATACCGGCTAAGGTTGTCTGAAAAGCCTCGGCTATAGTCTGGATCGAAGAGTCATGTCCGCACCTGTCGGACCCTGACTTGCATGAGCTCCATTACCCCCAACATTTATACCGGCCTGAGGTTTATTACCATCACCTCCGGCATTCGCACCGGGATAAGGCACATTACCTTCGTCACCCACCCCATTACCATCAGGAGCAGGAGGAACATAAGGCACATCCCCAGGTGCTTGGTCACTCGCTCTAGGCCATCCTCTCGGTCTTACCATAACGAAGATAAAATCTAAAACAAAAAACACATCACACACAAGAAAACATGAGGTTAGCAAGGGCAAGGATCCAAGTTCTCAAGCTCTTTAAACCAAAACCATTTTTCGATAACAACACCTAACAATGGGAATACTCGACTAAACTTCAACCAACAACAAGAACAATAAAGCATGCTTTCATACACCGCGCAATAGCAACCAATCCATACAAGCCAACTTACCTGACTTACCTTCCTAGGAGACCTCGTAATTGAGGCTCTGTTACCACCAAATGTAACCCCCTCATCATGGTCTAGCCAACAAACCGATCTGAACGGGTTACACGGGGAAAACGAAGCGAAAACTGTTAAGATCTCACCCTGATAAGCAACCCTATTTTTTTCTTCAATTATCTTGTCTAAATGCTTTATTTGACCCTACATGAGATAAGTAAACAACAAAAAAGCAACCACTAATTCGATAAAAAAAACTAACAATTCAAGATAAATTTTATCCACTTAGCTAAGAGCGTATCGATACTCCAAAGGACCATAACGATACTCATTCAACGGTCAACCTTCCCTAGAGTCAACTTTGAGAGTCTGTATCGATACCCTCCAAGGTTAGTATTGATACGCTCTAAACGATCAAAATCTCAAAGTCAACCCTAAGACTGTATCGATACGCCTAAGGCTTATACTGATACCTTAATTTCTCGTCAAATTCTCAGATTTCAAGAGAGCAAATTTGGTATCGATACAACCCCGCGTATCGGTACGCTAGGCCTAAAACAAGGGACCATATCGATACCGCCCATGGGCGTATTGATACACCCTGCAAAAAAGTCTGCAAATTTGATTTTTAAGCATAGAGGAATATCCTAAACAACTTAAGCAGACATTAGATCATCATATGAACAAGCGTACAACTTTAGGCAAACAAGAAAAATTCATTTAAGGCAATCAAACACATGACAAGGCTCAATTCATAAAACAAGATATAAAAAGCAATAAAACATGCTTAACATCCACCAAAAGAGTCAAATGCCAAAATAAAACATGCTTCAATATTTAAACAAGTTAACAACATCAACAATAACAAGACTTAGGAGTTTGAACACCAACTCCATACCAATAAGCCTAGCATTCCCATTGTCTAAGCATTATTACAAACATAAAAACCATACTTTAAACTTAGCAAGAACTACAAGAATTCCTCCCTTGCCCACTTGCCTCCCGGAACCTCTAACGATTTGCATTAATGGAAAAAGATAGCGTAAGAGTGAGCGGGGCTAAAACACGGCAACAATGCAGTTCACAACATAAATCTTAGTTTTGTAAACAAAACCATTTAAGTAAGAGATGTAACAACACAAGCATAGGCTAGACGTGGTTTGCATATGCACAACCATCCCAGTGGGACTACACATCACCGTACACAACAACTAGAATTTTTCGATGGGACTACACATCATCGTACTCATCTACAAGTCACTACCGGTGGGACTACATATCACTGTATACTACGACTAACCATCACGTGAGGCTTGACATCGACTAAGACTATACAACAACATTAGAACGTAGAGTAAAGGCAATCAACATTTCACACAACAACACAAATAATCACACACCAACACTTAACGAAACAAGATAAATTTGGCAAACTTACACTTGGGTTTAGGTTTGCCCTTAAGGCTCCACCCAAACCCCCACGAAACCACTTTGAATCATTTTAAACTGCAAAACATTTCCACTCACCGATAGAGCCCAAACGAAAGTCGAAACATCGTTCTCAAGCCTCTGCAACACCCGATATCCCGCCCAAAGTACCCGAATCAATCTCCTCTGCTTCAAGGCAACCCAAAATCGACTATTAGGATTCTAATGCACTTGTAAACCAGCAACACCCTGAAACCCACTCGTTGCAACCAAAACACATTGATTCGAACTCAAATTTCACCCAAAACTCCACCAATTTCGTTCTAGAAAAACCTCAAACCGAATCCATCCATTTCAACTATCAAAAAACATCTAAAATCATCTAGAAACATCCCCCAACATCAAAGGAACCACCAGCCTTTTCAACCCAAAAATCACATTTTATACCCATTTCGGGTTTCCCCATCATTAGCCATCATTTTAACATTTTTAAGACACCAAAGCATGATTAAAAACACCCTTAAACATGACATTAAAATACCCACACAAAAATCCCTCCATTTTATTATTTTTCAAACTCAAAGCATTTTTGAAATAATCGTAAATAATGGGTTTTTAAGGGAAAATCTAACTAATGACAATTTAAGGGAAGAATAATTAAAACAATGAAATGCTTACCTTGAAAACTTGCTTGAAAGAGGAATTTGGGCAATGGAATAGTGAAAATAGGGTTTAGGGGAGGGTTTTGGTAAAAAGGGGATTTTTGAAGAAGATGGCTCTTTTTTTTCAAAATTTTCTTTTCTTTCTTTATTTCATTTTACCCCAAAATTCTCATTTTCCCCCTTTAATTAAAAGACTCTTTTATGTCTATTAAAAACATTTTCTTTCAATTGATTTAACCCGAACCAGTTTAATCAAACCCGGTTATCTCTTGGGCCCCAAACCCGGGCATTACACCAAAACTTATACATTCAATCAATTTAGTCATAATTCGAAATAATTCAATAAATTTAACATTTTTATTTAAAAAATTCATCAATTTAATATTTTTGTGAGAATAACAAATCAAGCCAGCCCATTGGATAAGAGCAACAATTGGATAACTGAATTCTATTAACAAGTTATGTTTAAACTTTTATTATACCAAGAAAGTAATATAACATTTCTAAGAGAAGAACAAACAATTTAGGTGAAGAACACATAGTAAGTTGATAGAATTTTTAAATATAAAGAGTTATATTTATTGAGTTGTTTCAAATTAGGACCAATTTGATAGAATGTATAAGTTATGGTACAAACTTGGGATAAGGTGTCTAGTTCAGGTACCTACTTGGGAGAAAAATTATTTAGGTACCGAGTTGGGAGAAAGTGTATAGTTTAGGTACCAATGTGGGAGAAAATTTTCTTTAAGTACCAACTCGGGAAAATGTGTCTAGTTCAGGTACCAAATTTATATTTAAGCCTTTATATATATATATATATATATATATATATATATGTATATATATATATATATATATATATTAAAAAACCCAAAATATTCATAAAATAATGTTTTTATATTATATGTAATATATAAAAAACTATAAACACTAATCTCTAAACCACAAATTCTAACCTCAAACCCTAAACCTTAAGTTTTAAGGGTTTTATATATTATTTATAATATAATTATATTATTATATAAATATTCTAGGTTTCTTACAAAATAATATATAAAAATAATATATTTTTATTTATATATATTGATATACATACATATATATATATGTATATATTTAAATTATTTATAGTATTATTTATGTCATAAAATAATTTGAATCAATATCAAGTAATTTGACATATATAATATTTATGGTAAAATATAATATAATATGTGTTGGTTTAATGGTTAAAGCATAGCTTTTGCATCTAAAGAGCCTTGGGTTCAATCCCTCAAAGCCCATATTTTATTAATATTCTACTAGCAAAACGATATCATTTTAGGCCATATTAGGTTTCAAAATAGCCGCACCAAATAGACGCCGTTTTGAGTTAACGCCTCATTAAAAATTAACAACAGAGTGTCATAAATGACTCAAAAAGTATAGTTCAGTGTTAGATTTGAATATTTTTAGAGTAATTGACAATTTGAAGTCAATGATAATAGTTTAGTGGCATCTAGTATAGTTTACCCTAAAAATTAAAAATCCATAAAACTAGTCAGACTGATATGGTTAGTTCTATGAACAAAAAATAACCAAATTTTGGTAATGATTCATCCCAAAGGACCCAAATACCACAATCATATAACACCAAATTGTTTGTGGAGTCGGAGCTAGAAGAAAACTGATTAGATTTTTTTTGGCTTAACGGTCAATGAGTGTCTAAACTATACCGATTTTTCAAGATAAGTGCCCAAACTATATTTTGGGCCAAATAGTGCCTAATGTTTTATTTTGTAACCCATTTAAGATTTTTCTGTGATGGACGTTAATTTTTTTTATTATCCAATCAAAATCGAACACGTGGCAATATTAAACATTTTCTTGAATTTTAATTTTTTTAGAAAACAAATAAAAAAATTTCAATATCTTGAAATTTTCAAATAATCCCCAAATCCCTAAACCCCCGAAATCCAACCATTCCCACTAGCGTTGCTCGCGTTTTCGACGAAGGAATGAAGCGCCCTCCCGTCGTCGAATGACCCACACACCGTTCATCGTTCGTTATGCAGTCGTCCGTCACGAATTATTCGAATGAACCATTCGACGATTCCGTCCTATCGCACGACGTCGGCCGATTTTCGACGACGATGTGATGGGTTAAATGATCGTTATAGTCCAACGGCAGATGTGATAGGCGGCAACGTGGCAATCGTCGGCGATAAAGTCAAATCGGGATTTGGGGTGTTAGTGATTTCAAAAGTTGGGGCTATTTTGTGAAATTTGAGGTTATTTTGTTTTATTAATTTTTATTTATTTTTAAATATAATTTCGGAAAACTAAGAAGGTGACACGTGTCAGATAACGGTGAAAATTAACGGGCAGTAACGTCGAGACACCTATTGAGTAACGTTGAAAACGTTAAACACCTATTTAGCCCAAAACAAAGTTTTGGTACCTAACTGAAAAAAAGTACAGTTTAGACACTTATTTGACTGTTAAGTTTTTTTTTATTGAAAATGATAACCAATCAGATATTGAAATCAAGTTTATTTACTTGTATAATAGAAAACGACTTTAGCGTTAAGTAATCTAAATAAATCGTATTAATAGACCATAATAAGTACATTCTTCTTATCTATCCACTATACCCCTAATTTAAAACTATTCCGAAGTCATTAGACAGTTCAGTTTAGAATACAGTCAAGATTTCTCTTTTAACTTTACTTGTTTTTATATGGAGTATGGTAAGTGGTTGAAGATTGTCTCATGGTAGCGCGCTGTTGAAAATTTTAATATGAACGGTTAAGTTTATTGAATTATTTTGAATTATGACAAAAATAATAGAATGCATAAGTTTTAAGGGCTAAATTTGTTATTATACCAAGCCTTTGTCTAAAATTTAATGACGTAGTGACTTGTTTGTTATAAAATTTTAATTGAGTAACTTATTTATTCCAAAAACCTATAATTAAGTGACTCAATTGCTAATTTCAAAACATGAGTGACATGTTTATTATTAAATCTATAATTAAATGACATGGGTGTAATTTACCTATGATTAATTAATGATCAAGTTGGTCCAACATCACGTGAAACGTACCGCGCACTGCTTCACTTATATGGACATAAAACAACTTCAAAGCTTGTTTGTGATCAACGTCTTTTTTTTGGATGAGTACGAGGGCTCGACGAGCACTGATGAGTACCATTAACGATGAGCACTATTAATCTAACTTATGAAGATTTAAAATTTAAAGGACTTTTCATATAATTTTAATTTTTTGAAAACTCAAAAGGTAATTTTATTATATTTCTTTTTTATTTTTCATATTATTTTAAAAATTATTAAATCAAAATTTTTATCCCCAAATTCTCAAAACCCTAGCTTTGGTCGTCTACCACAACGTTGCCGACGATCACATCCTTGTCGTCCTGCCGTCTCTTGTCTGTGGCCGCCGTTGAACTCCGCTGTCGTTTCCCTCCTTCGTTGCAATTAGTTAATTTATCCCTAATTTCCCATTCGATCCCTAAATATATATTTGAAATTATGCCACTTTAGAACCCTAATTCCCAAATTAAGTATTCTAATTCTCATATTAGAACCCCAATTATTTTAGGCAAAATGACAAAAGATGCCCCCCAACGTTTGCATGTTTTGTCATTTGGTCCCCTATTCTTTTTTTTGGTCCAAATATATCCCCAACGTTTGCTTGTTTTGTCATTTGGCCCCCTATTCTTTCTTTTGGTCCAAATATGCCCCCAACGTTTCATTCATAGTCTAAATATGCCCCTATTGGATGTAAACTGTCAATCAACTGACGATCAACGGCTTATAAATTTTTTTTTTTTGACGTGGCATCAGCAGATCTTAATACGTGGCAAGTCCAGTCAGCATCAGCTGTTGAACGTCAGTTAACTGACAGTTTCCATCTAACGGGGCATATTTGGACCAAATTGAAACGTTGAGGGCATATTTGGACTACGAATGAAACGTTGGGGGCATATTTGGACCAAAAGAAAGAATAGGAGGCCAAATGACAAAACAAGCAAACGTTGGGAGCATATTTGGACCAAAAAAAAAGAATAGGTGGCTAAATGACAAAACATGCAAACGTTGGGGGCATCTTTTGTCATTTTGCCATTATTTTACAAGTATCCTAATTTATTTGTTAGAACCCTAAATCCCATGTCCAATTCAAAATCTCCAAATCGCAGTTCGTCAGCCGTACCGGTACGGTGGTTTTATGTGTATCGGTACGCGGGTTTATGTGTATCGCTGCTGGTTGCGTATCGATACTAGAAGATGTTATTGGAATTTTATTCCAGTATAGTGTACTGGTACGAAAAAAATACTGTACCGATACGATCAGCTCGATCCTTCAAAATTATTGGTTTAAGTTCGATGCATGCATGCTTAGTTTTTAACTCTTTAACATAGATGATGGATCTAAACTTAGGGCCTTAAAAACAAGTTACGATGATAGAGTGCAAGTGTCGTATCGACATGTGTTTGGAGAAGACAAACAGCGATGTACATTCATTATAATTACCTGAAATTTCAATAATAGTGTTAATTTTTTTTGTTAAGAGTATTATTTTATACACATATAGGGAAACTGAAGTTGTACATGAGGAAAACATAAGAACTCCTTATCAGAGTGATCACAAGTTCGAGATTCTCATTCATTCGGTGCAAAATATTGAAAAGGAATTTGTTAAAATGAATGGTCAATTTAAAAAAATTAATGGTCAGTTTGAGAAATTAAATGGCCAGTTTAAAAAATTAGTAACCATATTAGTATCGAGTAATGTTAAAAGTTCAATACAAGATGGTGATTTAGTAAAAGGAGAAGATGTACATAATAGATCATTAAAGGATGATGGTCTAAAAAATAGATCAGAACAGATTAATTTATATAGCGGTCCTTTGAAAGATGATGGTTTAGAAAATAAATCTCACAAAGAAGAAGGATTAACTGTCGCATCACTGAAGGAGAAATCCGAGATTAGTATTAAAAAACCGATTATGTCTCCATTTATTAAATGTGATATGGATTATTATTCTCCCTCATTAGAACCTAGTGGTAAAAGAAAACTTGAAGTTACATTTGAAGACAAAATCAAGACTGACACAGATGGTTTCTCAAAAATTCCTAGCGAGGTTTTTAACTTTGAATTTAGTCCCCATCGATTTTCTAGTCAACTAGTTACATTGAAGGAATCCCCAAGAAGTAAAAAAAAAGTGTGGCCTAAAATGTCTAATGGTCCGAAACATCGTCAAAGAGTAAAGATTTTCAACTGAAAAAGAGTGTGAGATGTTCGACTGCACGTTTTGATTTGACTAATGATCTTGAAAGATATGACATCAAAAAAAGACCACGAACTTCTAAAGTGGATACAAAGGTATGTATAAATCATTCTTTATTGGTTATATTCCATCTTATAGTGTGATATTATTTGGTTGCTTAAAAATAATATTTGTCGTATGATGTGTAGATGCAAAAAAAAATCACAAAGTGCAATGATACTGAAAAAACTTCAAATGTTGAAAGTTCTGGGAAAAAATAAGGTAGTAGTGTGAGGGAAAATATAATTCTCTTTGTACGGTGGAAATTTGAATGAAATTATGTACAAATATTTCATTTGTATTAAATATGTGATCAATTACTCTTTGATTGTGCAGGTTGGGAATAAAAATAAGGCTTGTAATTTTCATATTGAACAAGGATCGAAAGATTTGTTCGCAGAAGCTCATATTTAATTGAAAACAAGAAAAGTGGAAACTATCCATACATTTTTTAATATCGACATTTAATTTTCTGGTTATTATAATTTGTAAGAGTTTATTTTATGTCACGCAGTATAAATATGAACCAGGTGATCTCTTATAAGAAGATTGCAATGAAATTAGTAGGATAAGTGATGTGTACAAGTAATATTTGAAGTACTTAACGCCTGAAGAAAGCAAAGTTTTTACGAATGTTGCTACTTGGAATGATAAATCCAACACTCTTTACATGACCAAAAATAATTGTTTGGATGTTGCCAATGCTGGTACTATTTTTCCAGAAAAGTGGTTATCTGATTGGATATTGTAGTTATCTATATTTGTTAAATGTTATAATCAATATTTTTATTTTTTCTGTTATTAACACAAGTGTTTTTATTTTTTTAATATTTAATAGTTTATCGATATCTATGTGTATGGTTTGCACTTGAGACAAGATCTTATGCCAAAGAAGTTATATATGCTTCTGTCCTTTCAGGTAAAAAATAATTTATGGGCTGGAGATCATATTATTTTCAGTTCATGATTTCATGACAATTTCAAATTTAACGTTTCTCGCAAAGTTTGATAGAAGATTTCACACATGCTAAGAAGTCAGGAATACAACTAAGCATGCTGAACTTTCATTCCCGATGGATAGAGAACTCTATGCCTATTGATAATAGTAATGTTGAACATGTATATTTATAATTTGTTGTTTGCTTGTATTTAGTTGACAGCAATTTTTAACTCACATGATTTAACAGGTATGTGTGCCTTTACATGATGCACAAGGTAAATATTGGTTTGTATTAATTGTTAATGTTGCATAAAGACATAATTACGTTTTGGACTCTCATGGCGCCAATGAAGTGCGTAAAAAGATTGCACAAAATATAGTAAGTTCTTTATTCATTTATGAGAACTAATAGAATTTGTATAATTTTTAACTATGAATTTCTTAATTTTTTGACCTTTTTTAACAGTTGAATAAAGCTCTACTTTGGTA
This sequence comes from Hibiscus tridactylites, assembly GCA_958450335.1. Lineage (NCBI taxonomy): Eukaryota > Viridiplantae > Streptophyta > Magnoliopsida > Malvales > Malvaceae > Hibiscus > Hibiscus tridactylites. The sequence continues at coordinate 81,043,605 of OY288265.1, read as the reverse complement.
CGAGGATCATGCTCATTTGGGTACATTATTTGAAGATGTTACAAAATTTTCACTCCATTTTGTAGAATTACCGAAGCAGCCAAATTCGTACGTAAATTAAATTTAAAATAAAATTTATTTTGAAGATATCTTTATGGATATCTTCTTAATAGATTAATTCATTTTATATTTGATTCAGAGATGATTGTGGCATGTACATATTGAAGTATATTGAAGCCGATAACAAAAGTGATTGGTCGAAGATTTCTTTCACGGTAAATTATATCATGTAGTTTCATTTAGCTATCGTGTAATATTGAATAACGTGATATATTTATTGTGTAGATGCAAGAAATGGGAGTTGAACGAATGAGAATTTTGGCAAAACTTATTTCAAGCAAGCACAATGAAGTTGATCTTTTCAATTGTCGTAAACTGAACCGAACCCTCTGTTTCAAGAAGTTAAGGATTAAGAAATTTTGAATGCTATATGATATTTTTGGGTGGTTCTCAACCTTCCATATTTTATTCACTTTTCATTTATTTTATTCATGTGGTGATTATTTGTGACGACTTGTGATTTTCAGAGCTTGATATATATGTGAGTATTGTGGTTGTATGGGTGACAATGTGTATAAAATTCCTTTTTCGAAAATTGAAAATTGCTTCTTTTTGAAAGAGTCTTCGAAATGAAAATAATTGTTTTTTGACCTTTTAAGAAATAAAAATGGAGTCGCCATCAATCATGTTGGGTTTTACGGTGCTTGATTTCTTCAATCGTTTTTGCTCGCCAAGTGGTGGAGAAGTGGAATTTTGGGTGTAAGAGGTGTGGAAGCTAAAAAAGGATAAAGACAAGATGATATATAGTGGTTCAACCTTCTAACCAAGGTCTACATCCACTACCTTAGCTTCCCACTAAGGATTTCCAATCAATCCACTATTGATTCTTCCCCTTTTCTAGGCTTAGGAGGAAACCCTTACAAACTGATCAAGCTTTCTACCCAAAGCCTTGATCAAACCCTCTTTACAAAGATATAAAAGATAAGCAAACTCAAATCCCTCTAATATGTATTTTTTTGCACAATTAAGCTCTCACCCAATCCTAAAACACTTGAGCAAATCTAACAATTTTGGCTCACCAGTGTTTGTCTATACAAAGAATTGACACTTAAGCACTAAGACACATTTTGATCATATGTTGTATTACAATTGAAGCATTAACCATTACAAGATGCTTGGAGGTCCCTTTTATACTCCCAAATGAGTTTGTAGCCGTTACTAGCCGTTGGGGTTGAATTTAAGTCGTTGGATACTTCATTTCCCACCATAAATGCAGTTATGCAGCTCTCCGTTTCGAAACGCTCAATCCCGTTTCGAAACACTCTTGAAATAGAAAGAGTCGTTGCAGCACCCGTATCGAAACGCCCTTGTCCATATCGAAATGGCGTATCAAAACACGTGTTCCTGTATCAAAACACTCTGTATTTAAAAGGTAGTTGGGAAATAGTTGTTGGGGGTTTATGACCGTTGAGGTCAATGCCACATAGGCGTATCAAAATGGCAGAGGCCGTATCGAAACGTTATGCAAAAATCTCACCCAGATTAAAGCTCGTTTCGGAACGTTTTGCCATTGTAAAGACCCGTATCGAAACACCTAGGGGCATTTCGAAACGCTTGGATGTTTTTGTTGAATTTGGCTTTGAAAACACTTAAAACCTTTTGAAATATCACATAAACATAGTTTCAAGTTGTTTGGACTTAGAAATGGTTTTGAATTCTTTTTAACTTTGTCCAAAATATTATTCAATTATTATATCAAAACATTAGTTCTACAAATCATATAAAAAGGGGTAGATCAGACACCACGAAAACAAAACCAGAAATTTTTCTTTAAAAGTGGGTCCGGGAGTCGATTACATGCGAGGAAGGGTTAGCACCCTCGTCATGCCCAAAATTTTGGTACCTTAAGGTTCAGGTCTCATTTCTAAGAATAATTTAATTTCGACTTAATTTAATTTAGAACCCCTAAATGCGTGAATGTGTGGTCATACAAATTTCGCAACCTAGCTCAGAGCACACAATACCAAAGGAGACGACACTTGAATGCTCGGGATGTCGCTCCCACGAGGATATCGAGACCCCGAGTACTAAACATATAGCTAATGCGATAAATAAATATGACAATAAAATGCGTGAACAAATATAGGTATGAGCAAAGAATATAAATAAACAAAGGAACGAAATAAAATAAATGAAACAAAAACGAGGAAATATATATCCAATAAAACTATACAATGACGGTACACGTAACTATGTGAAGGCTATATATATTGTTATGAATATTTATCTATGTGGATGTCTATCATGATTAGAACTTTATCTAAGGAATTTGATTTATTTATTATTAGGAATATTATCTCTATATATTAGAGTTTAATGTATTATGTACTTCTTATGCCTATAAATAGATGATTCATTGAAGGCATTGAATACACAATTCTATATTTGAGAATAATATAAATCTATCTCTTTCTCTCATCTCTTTATTCTTTTATACTTGTTCGTTGTTCTTCATTATTTTATTCACAGCACGTTATCAGCACGACTCGCTCAAGAGCAATAAGTTCTTTGCATCGAGGATCATATTCATCAACCACGATTTTTCATTCGAGATCTAGACGATAAAAGATAGAATTCTTAATCAGGTCAATTCACCACAATTTCATTTAAGTATTTTTTATGTTAGTCGATTGTTTTTTTAATTATGATATGTGAATACTTTCATGTCATGAATTATTTATTTTGATCGATAATATGTTGGTACATTTTTTTTATAAATAAATCATTACTACTCGTAATCTCTTATATATGTACGATTATATGGCTTCAATAAATGCTAAACAAATCGAAGAAAATGAGGAATTGGTTCTGGTATTCATGTTTGACAACATCTTTAATAATGATATTATAATATTATTGATAATATTGTTAGTTACATATGTTAATTTGATAGATTTTTGTTGATAAAGTTACATCGTAATAAGGTTTCTCTTTGTTAGTTAATATATTCTTTTTCTCAAAACATGTTTGTTTGGTGTACTATGCTCAAATATTTTTGAAACCAATTAAAATTTTTTTATCTAGTCCTTCATTGTTATATTTACACCATATTATAATTAAAGACTAATATGTATTTATCAAAGGTTATTGATGTTTTAACCGTGTTTTGAGTTTTTGCATGATATAATGACTTGGAAAGAGACATGACATTATGAGAAGTTGTCTTGGTCACTTGCTACGTCTCAATTGTCCTCAAGAGGAAAATCAATATTGATAAATTCTGATTTATTTATTTTCCTTTAAATTATAAATTTAATGTGTGATAAATCATGGTGAATTCAATCTATTAAAAATTGTTATAAATTGTATATTTGCTCGAAAGCAATATTTCTTCGTCGAAAAACTCGACCATAGACTTCTCCCAATTTCAAGTTACGAAAATTTGTCTTGATCCAAAAAGTTTTATGGGAGGCATTCCCTGAAGTGAATGCAAATCATGATGTTTATTCCATGCGATTATCAATGATGGAGCATTCCCTGAAGTGAATGCAAGCATGATGTTTATTCCATGCGATTATTGGAACTGTTTCATTCCCTGAAGTGAATGCAAACATGGTAAATCATTATTCAATTAGAGACATAATTTCGATATAATTCAAGTATATTGGCTGGACATCCCGTTCTGCGAGGCTACTGGTATCAAAGGAGGTTTTAAAGGACTTTGTGGACAAGTTTAACAATGTCGTGTACGAGGATTAAATCTTTGTTCTTTGTGATAAGGATATGTGAAAAAGGTTTCAAAGGCCCACTGGCTCTACTCCATTCCCTGAAGTGAATGTGAGATTATATTATGGAAGGAATAAAAACCACATTAGAAGTTGTGGTTGTGGTCGAGGCTATGAATATAGACATGAAAAATATGATCATTTTAAGAATACTTCTACCCATCAGTAGTGAGGTTATAAGGATGACAAGAGTGATAAAGATCATTCTATTGAAGTAAGACTTTTCTTATTACCAATGCGATGTTATAAACCATTGGTCTCGTACGTGTTGTACGTTGAAAAATTAAGAATCATTGAATGATAAAGGAAAGAAAATAGAAGCAAATTTTGTTTGCGAAACATGAAGAAGATGATATTGGTCTAACTTTATTTGGACATTGTTGGTCCAACTCTTTTGGACGTTGTTGATTTTCTTATAACCCTCGAAAGGAATAAATCATCTTCTAATTATTCTCATAACTTTGAAGAGAACTATTTATTTATTTTTATTTATTTTGCTTTACGTTTATTTATTTTACACACATTAATTATTTACGTTTTATATTTATATTTATATATTATGATATTTATTTATTTTGTTTAACATGATTACTTGTCAAACACAATCTAAGGTGACGATTTATGCTCAACATAAGCATAAGATATATTTTTCCATTTAAATGCAAGGGAATAATGTGAGTACTATATATCAAAGTACTAAAAATATTGATGCTCTAGAAGAGCAATAAATTCTTGAGAGAAAACACATTATGAAAAGTGCGGAATTGTGAATATTGCAATAATTACCACTAAGGGGGCGTTTGGTTTGCGGAAAAGATTATTACTTAGGGGAATGATCTTTTCCGGAATCACATACCCATGTTTGGTTGGAGAGCATTCCCTCTAAGGGGTAATATTGTATTCCCAACCGTAGCCTTTTTTTCATTAAATGGTGGGAATGTGATTCCCTTGGTTTTCTTAGGTATTTGTCAATTCCCACCATTTGGACCATATTACCCTCAAGTTAATGAATTTTGTTCACATGGATCCTTTATTTAATTTAATTAGATGATTAAATATGTGTGATGTAAATTAATAAGTTAAGAGGTAATATTTTCAGACAATATTTTTTATTTATAAGATATTCATCATCTTATAAAATATTTTAGTAGGTACTTATAATATAATTTCTTATCACTATTACACAACTTATTTACTTTAATTTACTTGACAATCTGTCACAAGTAATAAAAATTTAAAAAATTGAGCATATTAAAAGTTTAGCATTTAAAAAATTCACAAAAATATTTTAATAGAAGATAACGAGAGTATGTAAATATAAATTATATTTTTATTAAAAATAATTAATATAATAATTATATTAATAATACGATAAATATATTATTTTTGTAAATTTTAAATAGTGTAACAAAAATAATTCTACAACTTTTTGTGCATAAGTTTTTAATTTAATATTAAAAGTTTAACATGTTAAAAAGAAAATATAATACACGGTCAATTTAGTAAATTTCACTTCTAGATAATTTTATTTACCTCCAACCAAACACAATAATCTTACATTCCTACCAAATAAACCAAACAAGGTAATGTAACATTCCCAGTAATATGTCAGGTAATGTTATATTCCAGGAATCTTATTCCCTGAGGTAATCTTTCATTCCGTGAACCAAACGCGCCCTAATGGTAATAATATCATCACCACTATAAGTGGAAATTTTAAGAGAGCAATATGAGTTCGCAAACTATCCCTTTGGGAATTATAGATAACATATGTTATCAATTGACATTTGAAATAAGTCAATATGGATATAAGTTTTGGTAGCCAAAAAGTCAGTTGAAAGCTCTAGAAGAGCTATATATTGCTACCAAAAGATAATTTCAATTGAAAGCTCCGAAAGAGCTAAATATATTCCTATTTAAAGGAACAATTTTGATGGACGTACTAGACATGTACGAGTGAGATTGAATTACATGTTATGGTAAACAAGGAGTTTACAAATTCAGAGATATATACACACATATATATAGTTGACATGATCGGTTAGACCATCCTGATCAATAATGGTGCAGAAATTATTGAGATTTACATGCACATGTATTAAAAGAACTTGTAGTTCTTGTGGTGCTTATTCTCAAAGGAATGGACTAAATTCCACTTATTAAAGAATGTGAAGTTCTTGTGTTACTTGAAGGAATTGATTAAATTCCACTTACTAAAAGAACCTGAAGTTCTTGTGTTGTTTGTTCTCAAAGGATATAGATGATCTCACTTATCAAAAGAATTAGAACTTAAAGTTCTCGTACTGAAGTTGAGACAGTATGTCTTGCATATCTGAACGAAATATGGGCCCATATATCCACAAATGTGGAAAGTTTTATATGATTTTAGTAGATGCATCTGCATTGTTTTATCGACTTACAACCAAAAGTTTACGAGATTGATTCTAAAAAGATTCAGATTATGCAATTAGACTATTAGTGTTGAAAAGACAGTGAGTTTATATTTTAGGCTATATCGGTTGTTACAAAGCCTATTGATTATGAAAATTACGGTTTAGCAAATTTTTAAATGGATGCCTCCTATTTAATAGCTAAACTGTGAGAACAAAACATCTATTATTTATATGGTATTTCCATATTGCACCACTTATACGCATCAAGCCAACGAGTTATAATAAACTCCCCATTATGATTTGACTTTTGGTCAGAAGTCATATTTCCCATTTTTGATTTTTTGAATGTGCGATATATAGTTGAATTGCTCCTTTTATGTTTAAATTCTAAACATTAATTGGAGAATCATTTATTAGATGATTTTTCTCAACATCAGAGGAGAAAATAATCAGGTGGATAAAGAAGTAAATGAATTATCATTATCTAGATCCTCCAATATGAACTAAAAGTTCATAAGATAATTCATGTTATTTCATGTCAACTGCCAGACATATTTACTGACCCAATGAGAGTAATTAACTCTCGTATATCAGCTGAAAAGCTCTAAGTTTAAATTACATGTTAGGGCAAGTGGATATAAATCGTGCTTGAAGCATGATAGTTGAAATGGTTCCAATGATCAAAATTCTCGTAAATGAAAAGTATTATGAGATGGTCATATATTGGAGGCGGGTGCTCCTGAAGAGACTCAAGACATAACTAATAATAAAACTCTTGAAGAGTTTCAGGTACCTGAAATAAAGATTGAAATCTTGAAGAGATCTCGATGAGTTATGTCATTACGAGAATGGAACCAAAAAATTGGAAAATTTTCGACAACGATTTTACAAACAATTTTACATAAAATACTTCTATATAAGTAAAGAAAGAAATCGAGGATCTTGTATAAAATCTATCCAGAAGTATAGATATTGAATTGGTCTATGTTGAAAGACGCTTTGAACTTCTAAAATAGAAGTATTTGGACCAGCAGTCCAAACACCTAAAGGTGTAATGCAAGTGAGGCACAAATAAGTAGTCGTAAATATGACTTGAACTATGATTTATGAAAAGTTTTAATTACTTCATGGTGGATGCAATTACTTTGGCAGTTATGAAAAATTTTGCATGCGTCTAGATATTTGTGGATCCATATTTATCCTTGAAGAATTTAAAATGCTAGAAGCATTTGGAATTTTCCGAGGAAATTTATTTAGACATGTCTCATGAATATTTTGGCGCATTTGATATAATCGTCTTAGTGAATACTAATTGAGAAAAAACAATAAGAATGATCAGATTTCCTTATGTATTTTATAAAGGAGTTTGGATCAAGATCCATTATGATAATTTTAAAACTCCTAAAGAGCTTCAAATTGGAAACTCGTGAAGTACTTTCAATACAAGTACTTGAATCTTGACATCAAGTTTATCTCGACCTGAAGATCGATCATTTTTATATATTTCCTTTTTTCTATGAATAGACATAAGCTGAAAGAATCTTAAAGAAGATTCAATATGAATAGAGCATATCTATTGAGTATCCCAATAGTTGTAAGATTGTTGGATGTGAATAAAGATAATCATATATTTTCTTTGTTATATTACTTGGTCAAGCAATATCCATGGATATACAAAGATCATTACATTTAGATCTTCAAACATTCATTGATGCCTCCTCAAATATCGTAGAAATAATTGTTATGCACGAGGCAAACCAAAAATGTGTTTGGCTAAGATCATTGACCCAACATATCCAAAAGATATGTTGATTTACTTTTACAAGATATGATAAAAGCTACCTTGTGTGAAGATAATGCAAGATGTATATCTCAGTTTGAAAGTGGATACATCATGTAACATATTACTCCAAAGTTTCATCCCTCACGATCTTTAGAAAAATAATATTCAAGATTGAATTATGAAGATTCAAAGATCTTCTGTGATGTTTTCATGAGGGGGAGTAAATATGCGTTGCAGTATTTTTCCCTTAACCAAGGTTTTGTCTCAATGGGTTTTCCTGGTAAGGTTTTTAATGAGGCAACATGTTATGCGTATTAAACATGTGTGTACTCTTTTTCCTTAACTAATGAATTTTTTTCCCACGGGGTTTTTATCCTAGTAAGGTTTTAACGAGGCACATTATCTTCATAGACATCCAAGGGGGAGTGTTATAGATATTTATCTACGTGGATGTCTATCATGATTAGAACTTTATCTAAGGAGTTTGATTAATTTATTATTAGGAATATTATCTCTATTAATTAGAGTTTAATGTATTATGTACTTCTTATGCCTATAAATAAATGATTCATTGAAGGCACTGAATACACAATTCTATATTTGAGAATAATACAAATCTCTCTCTTTCTCTAATCTCTTTATTCTTTTATACTTGTTCGTTGTTCTTCATTATTTTGTTCACAACATATATATATAAAGTATATGACATAAATATAATTATACGAAAGCACATAAGCATTAGAACACAAATATGAATAAATAAGGGCATGAAAATTAAACACGCATAAATCATATTAAAAATTAATGTGACAAATACTCCATTTCATGTATATAATAATCATCGGCCACAAATTCATATTCATAACGAGATACGAATAAATAAGGATATGGACAAAATAAAACATGGAAAATGAAAATGCATGTGTGAAATGGGGATATTTGAAATCATTTATTCCCCATTTTTATCACTGAAATTAGGACTAAAGTGGGGTAAAAACGAAATGTTTAGGTTCGAAAGAGTATTAGACTCTAAAAAATTCAACTTTCTGGGGGTAATATTACAAAGCCATTACAAATCCCAGGGGACCAAGAGTGCTATTTTTTAAAAAAAGGAAAAAAGAGATCGAAAGCTTTTAAAAGCGGAAGGACCAATGATCAATAAATCTAAATTATTTAGAGCCGAATTTGGTTTTTAGAGGACAAAATTGGAAAACTTAAAAAACTTCGAGGGCTGGGTGCGCGTTTTTTAGAGACGTAAACCCCTTAGTAGAAATTTTAAAAATACAAAATGGCTTGAACAGGAAATAAACCTTTTAAAGAAAATAAAAACAGTATAAAAGGGCTCTCGAATTAAAATTTGCCTCTTTTGGCAACTTTCACCAAAAGTTTGAAAAATCAAAACCCCATTCCCTCTTTTTACTCTTTACTCCGCTAGGGTTAAGGAACCGAAGCCCTAAATCACGTCGTTCGGCACGACCGGCGCCGGCGAACCCGACTGATAAATGTCTAAAAATTCTATATTTTCACCCTTTTCACATGGCAATTATTGCTCAAACCATACCCATTTGAGCTGCATTATAGCCCTATATGCATTAATTACATTGTTTCTATTATTGATCCTTACATTTGATTTATTTAATGAAAAAGGAACTTTTTTGATGCATTTTGGTGCTTGTGCAGATTTACTCAATGCCAAGGCAAGGGATGCCCTGGTGGGTGATACCGCCAAGGCAAGGGACGCCCTGGCATGTGATACTGCTAGGGCATGTGATGCCGCGTGGGGTAAGAAGAAAAGGGAGGATGGTGCAAAACAAGCTCTCAACAGGTCTAGACCGAGTCGATCCAAAGAAGACGACTTCTATTGGAGGAAGCTGATTTATGAAGATAAAGCCTTGCGGAGCAAATTCTGTTTCAGACTCATGCCAAGATAGCAAAATTCTATGTTGCGGCAACTCATTGCCTTGGCAGCAGAAAAATGTCAAGGCATTGTACAACCAAACTTGTCGGCGGATGGATTGTCGCTGGAGAGGGCTCAACGTGGATGGAAGACGATTGGACACCGAAGGTAAAAAGACTCTCTTTTTTATTTTTTTCATTTTTTTATCTTGCATGTAATGGAATGAGATCTAAAAGGGATACCTCAGTTTTTTTTGCTATCTATTCCTCTTCTTAATCTCGTCTAGGGTTTACAAAGTTCTATGTTCGATTTTATATAGCCGAAGTTACAAAAGGATAAAAAAAATTGAAAAAAACTTGTATTGGTTGCTTTTTGCCTCTGATTTTTGTTCTCTGTGGCCTCTGGAATGTGTTTAATTGGTTTTGTCTTTGTTTGTTGTTCGAGCTCCATTTTCAGCACTCTAACTCATTTCTCCTTCTTTGTTGCATGTTGGTGTTTGCTTAAACGAGGAGGAGACGTGTCTGACGGACGTGCAGACGGCGTGGTGGTGGCAGAAGACTCCAGGCGTGTGGGGGGAGCGGAAACGTCAGGATGTGCAAGGGCACTCATACGTGGGTGAGCCAGAGCGTCGCGCGTCAAGCTTTGAGGAGTCGCGTGGGCGCGTGCGGATCTCTGGAACCTTCCGCGTCGATTTGAGACCGTTAGATCGTACTTCGATATGACGTTTATGGGCTTGTATGGCGCGACATGGTGCTAGGGTTTCGTCTGGGTGCGATCTAGACCGTTGAAATCAAGGCCAGATCTGAAGGTCCATAGGGTGCAGCGCGAAACCAAAGCGAGGGTCTCTAGGGTTTCTTCCGACACATGATCCGGGTCATTGGATGATCTTTCCAGATCTGACGGCTCAGACGTGGCTGTACAAAGAAGAAGAAGAAGAAATTAGGGTTTTTCATGTAATAGGCTATTTGGGCTTATCGGGCCATGCACACATTTTATTTTTATTGAGCTTTTGTTATGGACTGATATTTTAATAAACATGGGCGACTTATTTGTATTAACTTATTGCATTTTTAATTTGTGTTTAACAAACAATAATATTAATAAACAAAAACAAACAAAAACAAAACAACAACAACAACAACAACAACAACAACAACAACAATAATAATAATAATAATAATAATAATAATAATAATAATAATAATAATAATAATGATAATAATAATAATAATAATAATAATAATAATAATAATAATAATAATAATAATAATAATAATAATAATAATAATAATAATAATAATAATAATAATAATAATAATAATAATAATAATAATAATAATAACAACACAAATTGGTAACAAATAGTAACATAATAATAGATATGTATTTTTTTTTCTTTTTTTCTCATTTTTCTTTTTTTTCTTTTTCTAGTAATAACAAAAAAGCCCACGTTATTAAGCACATCATTGAGATAAAATAAAATGGGTTAAAGCCTGTAACCCCTCGTCCCGGTCTAGGTGACAGACCGAACTGAACAGGTTACATGGGGAAAACCGAAGCGAAATCCGTTAAGGCTCCCCTTCGATTAGCAACCCTAGAAAATTCCCTTTAAACATTATCTTGTCTAAATGTATCGTTAGTCCTATGTGTGAAAACGACAGCGGAAAACTGAAAACGAAAACATATAAATGAGGCGCAAAGTAATATAAATGTACCAAGTGTCGAGTTATCCGATTTCATGCTTACGAAACCAAAACCATACAAAAGTGATTCACACGAGGGTCTCAAGGAAGCTTACGACAAATGGGACCAAAGCCCAACATTTAAGAATCCTTAGATATGCCAAAAGCCCAATTTACGGGCCTATATTTCGAAACATGCTTGCTCATTTCAATACACGGGCCCCAGTTTAAAAGCCAGACCATGCCGTACCGGTACGGTCCACCTCGTTTCAGTACGGGGGTCCATTTTGTCAAAGTGTTCCGGAACTCGTTCCGAAACAGGCCCTTACAGTGGCAAACCGTTTCGATATGCATATCAGAACATGAGCTCACAGTGTCAAACCGTATCGAAACGCTTTCCGATATGGGTATCCTTGGAGTTATCACTGTTTCGAAACAACCACAAGCGTTTCAAAACGCCTACACTCTGTGTGACCCTGAAACAATTTTCTACATCTCTTAAGTCCCCAAACAAGCCTCAAAACACGAGAATCAAGAAACAACAACATGGCAAACTACCGTATATACATTCTAGATGTAAAAAGTCCTAATCACAACATTTGACATGCATTCAAACAACAATTTAAAACACAAGCTCTAAGCTCACATGAACACTTAGATACAAAAACATTAACAAGTCAATATGATTAGCAATCCACACAAGACCACACCAAGTCCCAATTTAACATAGAATCACCATTTAGAACATGCTTGAAACATAAACAACCCATAGTAAGGGAGTTTGAACACCAACTCCATAACATACGATCTAGCAATCCCATTGTCTAAGTGTTAGTACAAAACATAAACCATACTTTGAACTTAATGAGAACTCCAAGAGTTTCCTGCCTTGCCCACTTGCCTTCCGAAGCCTCTAACGATCTGCATTGTTGAAGAAAAGAGAGCGTAATCTAGAAGCATAGTGAGCGGAGCTCTAAAACACACCAACAATGCAGTTTTTAAAACGTAGACTTAGATTCAAGTAAAATCAAATAAGGAAAGACATAATGTATCACAAACATCACATTACGAGGTATGCACATGCATGACCCAAAACCCGATGGGACTACACATCACCATTCGACTAATAGTTTTCCGATGGGACTACACATCACCGTACTCTCCTATTAGTCACTACCGGTTGGACTACACATCATCGTAGTAACGACAACCATCACGTGAGGCTCGACACCAACAACGACTACACAACAACATTAAACAGAGAGTAAAAACAATCTAAAAACATCTTCACATCACACATCTCATAAGAACCGAAAATCAACCAACAAATGAGATTAGGTGAACTTACTCTTGGGTCTAGGTTAGTCTCTAAGACTCCACCCAAACCCCAAACCTTTATTGAACATAATTTGGATTCCAAAACAGAATCCACTCACTGATGAACCCAAACGTAAGATGAAACACTGATCTCAAGCTTCCGTAGCACCCGGTATCGCACCTGAAGCACCCAAATTTGATTCCTCTATTTAAGCAATCCAAATCATACTATTAGGACACTAATACACTCACAAACTGGTAACAACCCGAAAACTTACTCTTGCAACCAAAACACATCAATTCGAATCCAAGATTTCATCCAAACTTCACAATTTTCGTTCTAAGCAAACCCCACACTGCAATAATCCATTCTAACCACTAAAACACATCCAAAAACATCTAGAAACATCCCCCATCATCAAGGGAACCACCAACCACATTTTCAACCTAAAACCAACCCAAAAACCCAACCTTTTAGACCTAAAAATCTTATTTTTATACCCATTTCGGGTTTCCCACTAAAACCCATCATTTTAACATTTTAAGACACCCAAAAGTGATCCAAAATACCCTTAAATGCTACATTAGAAACCCACATGAAGAACCCATAGAAATACCCATTTTCTCAACTCAACTCCAAACTAAAAATATATTTTTAATGGCTTTTAAAAAAGGATTTTCAAAGAACACCAGCTAGACAATGTAAAATCTGAAATAAGGAAGAGATTACCTTCAAAAATCTTGTTTGGATGAGAGATTTGAGCAATTGAATAATGATTTAGGGTTTTAGAGAAGTTTTAGTGAAAAAGGGGATTTTCGAGAAGATGACATCTTTTTCAAATTTTCTTCCTTTATTCCCTTTTTCTAAAAATTCCCATTCTCAATATCATTAATGGAATTTTAGTAAATATGGGCATCTTTTGAAAAAAATCATTTTAAGTCTAATTTTAACCCGGACTAATCTTAGGCTATAATCGATGAACTCCCGGGCCCTAAACTAGGGCGTTACAACTCTCCCTCGCTTAAGGAATTTCGTCCCTGAAATTACCTGATAGAAAGAGATACGGAAACTGTCTTTCCATGTCTTTCTTCCTCTCCCAAGTAGCCTCTTCCACACCTCAGTGTCTCCACAAAACCTTGACTAATTCGATAGACTTCCCACGCAACACTTTCTTGTCTGTAGCAAGAATCTCAACCGACTCTTCATCATACGACAAGTCGGGGTTCAACTCAATCTCTTCCACTGGCATTACATGAGACGGATCCGATCTATACTTTCGGAGCATCGATACATAGAACACATCGTGGATATTCTCTAACTCGGTCAAGAGTCACAATCGATACGCAACATGACCGATCCTATCAATTACCTCATAAGGTCCAATGAACCTCGGACTCAACTTACCTTTCCTACCAAACCTCATCACCTTCTTCCAAGGTGAGACCTTCAAAAACACCTTCTCGCCCACGGTATACTCTATCTCTTTTCTCTTCAAAATGGCATACGACTTCTGCTGGTCTGAAGCTGCCCTCAAGCGATCACATATCAGTTTTACCTTCTCGGTAGTGCCCTTGAGAAATTCGGGCATCGGTACAAGCTTCTGTCCGGCCTCAGCCCAACAAATAAGAGTTCTACACTTCCTACCATACAAAGCTTCATACGGTGTCATCTGAATGTTGGCCTGATAACTGTTGTTGTACGCAAACTCTACTAACGGTAGATGCTTCTCCCAAGACCCCTAATAGTCGATGATACAACACCTCAACATGTCCTCCAACACCTGAATCACTCTCTCGTACTTGCCATCTGACTGCGGATGATATGAAGTACTAAAGTTCAACCAAGTACCCAAGGCAAAATGCAAACACTCCCAAAATCTTCGTACTTACTCACAAACTCGGCCACATTCTTCTTCAACTCAACCCAGTAGTACTCTTCTTTCAACCCACGGTACATCTTCGTACTACTCAGATGGTACTCTATCGTGAGGTCATAATCCTTAAGAAATTCTATCCATCTACACTGTCTAAGATTTAACTCTTTCTGAGACATCAAGTACTTCAAACTCTTTTGGTTAGTATAAACGGTGCACTTCTCACCATAAAGGTGATGTCTCCAAATCTTGAATGCAAATACTACTGCGGCTAACTCAGTATCATGAGTGGGGTAGTTGTTCTCATGAACTTTCAAATGTCTCGAAGCATAAGCTACGACCTTACCTTCTTGCATAAGCACACTACCTAAACCTACATATTATACATCACTGTAAATCACAAACTCTTTTCCCGGTTCCGGCTGAACCAAAATAGGAGCTTCGGTCATGGCTTTCTTCAAATTCTCGAACGCTTGTTGTCTTTCATCTGACCACTCATACGGAACATTCTTCTGAAGCAAATTGGTTAAAGTTGCTGCTATCTTTGAAAATCCCTCGACAAATCTTCGATAATATCCCGCAAAGCCTAGGAAGCTACGGATTTCCTTCACTGACTTCGGTCTCTTCCAATCCACTATTGCTTCTATCTTCTTGGGATCCACACTAATCCCATTGGCTGAGATCACATGACCTAGGAAGACTACCTCCCTAATCCAAAACTCACATTTACTTAACTTGGCATATAACTGATTCTCAAGCAAAGTCTGAAGCACTAACTACAAATGCTCATCATGCTCTTCCTTGGTCTTAGAGTACACTAAGATGTCCTCTATGAACACTACCACAAACATGTCCAAAAACTCGTGAAACACACGATTCATCATGTCCATAAATGTAGCTGGAGCATTAGTCAAACCGAAAGGCATCACCAAGAACTCATAGTGCCCATAATGTGTACGTGGAAGGCTACCTTCGGTATGTCCACATCTTTCACCTTTAACTAATAGTAATCGGATCTCAAATCAATCTTTGAAAACACTGAAGCACCTCTTAACTGATCAACCAAGTCATCTATCCTAGGCAAAGGATACTTGTTCTTCACCGTTACCTTGTTCAACTGCCTATAATCTATACACATCCTCAAACTATCATCCTTCTTCTTCACAAAAAAGACCGGAGCACCCCACGGAGAAATACTAGGCCTAATGAAACCCCTATCCGACAACTCTTGAAGCTGTGTCTTCAATTCTCTCAACTCTTACGGTGCCATTATATACGGAGCAATAGACACAGGTGCAGAATCAGAATACATCTCAATAGCAATTTCAACTTCTCTATCTAGAGGCAAACCTGACAACTCTTCAAGAAAAACACTTGGAAAATTACAAACTGTCCTGATGTCTTGCGGTCTAACCTCACTCATATTCGGATTCATTACGTAAGCCAAGAAAGCAAACTCAAAAACTGTAACGAGAAATTACCTGCAATGACATATGTGTCATTCTCAGCCTCTCGTTGTGCATACACCCTAGCCGGTCCTTCACCCTCGGGCTAGACTGCCATTACATGAGCCAAGTTCCTCTATCCATCATCCCTCGGCTGGAAGTTACCATGACCGCGCCCACGACCTCTCTGATGCTCAAAACCCCTAGCTGGAGCCGGTCCACCCCTAGCTGGGTGTGGACAGTTACACCTCAAATGGTCTCGGGAACCACAGTTCCAACATACCCCATAGGCCCTCATACACTCACTCTAATGGCGCCTCCCGCATCTAGCGCACTCCGGAGTGTGTACAGCAACTCCTTGGCCCTAGTGGCCCCGTCCATAGTTACCACTCCTATGCCTCGAATCGGGCTGATACCTCTTATCCCTATGCCTCTTGGCATGATCTCTACCCCAATCCGCGTGTCTCTTTTCAGAATCAGACCCACTAGCACGAGCACTGGAGCCTAAGTTCTGCTCAATATCCTTGGCCCTAGAGACCAAGACATCAAACTCTGTATAGTCAGAGGCAAGCATGTAAGTCTTCTCATCTCTAGTCAACCCATACCGAAAGCACTCACACAGTTCCCTCTCACTAGGGAACCAACTCGGGCGCATACTGGCTATATCTCACAAACTGAACCTCGTACTCGGACACGGTCTTGCTACCCTAAACAAAGGCTATAAACTCCCTCTTCTTCTCATCTAGATACCGAACTCTGAGATACTTCCTCTTAAAAGCATTTTTGAAGAATCCCCCACGTGATATCCGCTTCGGCCATACCTGAAGTAACAGTGGTCCACCATGTATATGCGTCCTCCTGAAGCAAGGAGACAATGTAACCCAACTTACGAGTGTCTAAGCATTCCATCTGACCCAAGATGCATGTAGTACTCTCGAGCCAAGCCTCTAAACCTTCGGGAGCCAAACCACAAAACTCAACTCCTCCCAAACTACAGAGCCTCTCAAGGGGTAATCATGTTCCCGCACCTTGAGGTGGTGCTGCAGCTTGCATACCGGCCAAAGATGTCTGAAAAGCTCCGACTATGGTCTGAAAAAATGGGTCATGACCGCACCTGCCTGACCCTGACCCGCCTGGGCTCCATTACCATCACCTCCGACTTGCGCACCAGCCTGAGAAACATTACCTTCGTCGCCCACCCCATCATCATCGGGAGCAGAAAGAGCAGGAGGCTCACCCCCGGGTGCCTGGTCACTCGCTCTAGGTCGCCCCCTCAGTCTCACCATAATGAGATAAAATCTAAAACAAACAACACATCACACACAAAAGAAAACATTATGTTAGCAAAGGGGCAAGGACCCAAGTTCTCAGCTCTTTAAACCAAAACCATTTTCAATAACAACACCTAGCAATGGAAACACTTGATTGGACTTCGACCAACATCAAGAACATCTAGAAACATGCATTCATACATTGTGCAATAGCAAGCAACCATACAAACCAACTTACCAGAATTACCTTTCCCGGGAGACCTCGTAACCGAGGCTCTGATACCACCAAATGTAACCCCCTCATCCTGATCTAGGCGACAGACCAGTCCGAACAGGTTACACAGGGGAAACCCGAAGCAAAACCCGTTAAGGCTCTACTTACGATTAGCAACCCTAGAAAATTTCTTTTCAACATTATCTTGTCTAAATGTATCTTTAGTCCTTTGTGTGAAAACGATAGCGGAAAACCGAAAACGAAAGGATATAAACGAGGCGCAAAGTAATTTAAATTTACCAAGTGTCGAGTTAGTCTAATTTCATGCTTACGAAATCAAAACCATACAAAAGTGATTCACACGAGGCTCTCAAAGAATCTTACGACAAACGGGACCAAATCCCAACATTTGAGAATCTTTAGAGATGCCAAAAGCCCAATTTACGGGCTTGTGTTTTGAAACAGGCTTGCCCGTTTCGATACACGGGCCGAAGTTTAAAAGCTGGACCAGGCCGTACCGATACGGTCTACCTCGTTTTGGTACGGGGGTCCATTTTGTCAAAGTGTTCCAGAACTCGTTCCGAAACAGGCCCTCACAGTGGCAAACCGTTTCAATACGCGTATCAGAACAGGATCTCACAGTGTCAAACCGTATCGAAATGCATTCTAACACGAGTATCCCTGGAGTTATCATCGTTCTGAAACAACAACAATCGTTTCGAAACGCTTGTACTCTGTGTGACCCTAAAACAGTTTTCTGCATCTCTAAAGTCCCCAAACAAGCCTCAAAACACGAGAATCAAGAAGCAACAACTTGGAAAACTACCATATATACATTCAAGATGTAAAAAGTCCTAATCACAACATTTGACATGCATTCAAACAACAATTTATAACTCAAGCTCTAAGCTCATATGAACACTTAGATACAAAAACATTAACAAGTCAATATGCTTAGCAATCCACACAAGGCGACACCAAGTCCCAATTTAACATGGCATCACCATTTAGAACATGCTTGAAACATAAACAACCCATAGTAAGGAAGTTTGAACACCAACTCCATAACATACAATCTAGCAATCTCATTGTCTAAGTGTTAGTACAAAACATAAACCATAATTTGAACTTAATGAGAACTCTAAGAGTTTCCTCCCTTGCCCACTTGCCTTCTAAAGCCTCTAACGATCTGCATTGTTGTAGAAAAGAGAGCGTAAGCTAGAAGCTTAGTGAGTGGAGCTCTAAAACACACCAAGAATGTGGTTTTTAAAACTTAGACATAGATTCAAGCCAAATCAAATAAGGAAAGACGTAATGTATCACAAATATCACATTACGAGGTATGCACATGCATGACCCAAAACCCGGTGGGACTACACATCACCGTTCGACTATAGTTTTCCGATGGGACTACACATCAACGTACTCTCATATTAGTCACTACCGGTGAGACTACACATCACTGTAGTAATGACAACCATCACGTAAAGCTCGAAACCAACAACGACTACACAACATTGAACGAAGGGTAAAAATAATCTAAAAACATCATCACATCACACATCTCATCAGAACCGAAAATCAACCAACAAATGAAATTAGGTGAACTTACTTTTGGGTCTAGGTTAGTCTCTAAGACTCCACCCAAACCCTAAACCTTTGTTGAACATAAATAAGATTCCAAAACAGTATCCACTCACCGATGAACCCAAACGTAAGATGAAACACCGATCTCAAGCCTCCGTAGCACCCGATATTGCACCTGAAGCAACCGAACATGATTCCTCTGTTTAAAGCAATCCAAATCATACTATTAGGACAATAATACACTCGCAAACCGGTAGCAGCCCAGAAACTCACTCTTCCAACCAAAACACATCAATTCGAATCCAAGATTTCATCCAAACTTCACCATTTTCGTTCTAAAAAAACCCCACACTGAAAATATCCATTACAACCACTAAAACACATCCAAAAACATCTAGAAACATCCCTCATCATCAAGGGAACCACTAACCACGTTTTTAACCTAAAACCAACCCAAAACCCCAACCTTTTATACCTAAAAAATCTTATTTTTATACCCAATTCGGGTTTCCCACAAAAACCCATCATTTTAACATTTTTATGACACCCAAAAGTGATGAAAAACACCCTTAAACGCTACATTAGAAACCCACATGAAGAACCCATAGAAATACCCATTTTCTCAACTCAACTCCAAACTCAAAATATATTTTAATGGCTTTTAAAAGAGGGTTTTCAAAGAACACAAGCTAGACAATGTAAAATATGAAATAAGGAAGAGATTACCTTCAAAAATCTTGCTTGGATGAGATATTTGAGCAATGGAATAGTGATTTAGTGTTTTAGAGAAGTTTTAGTGGAAAAAAAGAAGGATTTTGGAGAAGATGACATCTTTTTCAAATCTCCTTCCTTTATTCCCTTTTTCTCAAAATTCTCATTCTCAATTTCAGTAATGGCATTTTAGTAAATATGGACATCTTTTGAAAAAAAAAATCATTTTAAGTCTAATTTTAACCCGAAATAATCCTAGGCTATAATCGATGAACTCTCGGGCCCTAAATTGGGATGTTACAAAGCCGGACAAAATTAGTGATTACAACTGCCCCTCTTTGTTTATTACTTGTAAAACAAGAATAAAGCAAAGACCATAGGCACTAATTTTGTCCTACTTCCATGTCGTACGATTTACTCCCTAAAGTGGCAACGAGCAAATCCATGTAGCTTGCTTTCCCGAAGCGGCGAGAACAAACTGGATGGCGCTGGTATGAAATCCTTTGCCTTAAGCGGTGAACATGAAAGGTTTCACATGAAATCTTTGAACGGAGAACTTGAAAGACTTCAACTAAAATCTCTGAGTGACGAACATGAAAGACTTCACATGAGATCCTTGAGCGGCGGACATAAAAGGCTTCACCTGGAATCCTTGAGCGGTGAACATGAAAGGCTTCACCTGAAATCGCTGAGCGACAAACATGAAAGGCTTCACCTGAGATCCTTGAGCGGGGAACATGAAAGGCTTCACCTAGAATCCTTGAGCGATGAACATGAAAGGCTTCACCTAAAATCCTTGAGTGGCAAAAATGAAATGCTTCACCTGGAATCCTTGAGCGGTGAACATGAAAGGCTTCACCTTTGGAAGTCTTCACTATACAATTTGAAGAACTCTTGATTTTGCGAGATCTACTTCTCCTCTCGCAGGGTTGTAGATCTTGTTTAAAATAAATAAAATGCTTTGATGAGATGAGTTAACATGCACCCAACATATAGATGTCTAACTATCAATGAATCATGAGCATATTTCATGGTGCAAAGATGTGTGTTTATTGGAATGCAAAGATGCATGGATTTAGCTCATCTCCATTCTCTAGGGTCGGTGGTCATCATCTTGGGACTACACCCACTCATCGATCCCATGTCTCGACAAGATTTACCCTCAAACTTGCATTGCCCATTTTTCGTTCAAATATTCGAGTCGAGTGACATCGGTTGTATTCGGAATCATTAATCAAGTTCTTTCAAGCCTTGCGCCATCTCTCATCTATTTTGATTCAAACTCTTATGTGCAAAAACCCTTATTACCCACGAAAAATGATGCCCCTTCACGACAAATTAATTTCAATGGTTCTTCATCATCCCACATTATGTAGTGCCCCTCAACTTTGGGCTTCACTAACGATGATGCATTTATCTCTGAAGTAATACAAGGAAATTTCATTGTTTAAAATATATCAATTCGATGGTCATCACTCAAATAAAGAATGGATTTTTAGATTAATATACAAAACCTTGAAACCAAAATTTTGATTGAAAGAAAAAAACAGAATAGGATGCCTCGCATATCAAATGCAAGAGCATCTTAGATTTAACCTTCTAGTGATTATTTCAAGTGTGGCTTGTGTCTACGAAGACTTTGAATATTGTGGCGATATTTGAAGTTGTGAAACTCCTCTTAAATTGCTCAGCTCATTCTCATGATTATGGTATTTTCTTGACATGTTCGATTACTATTCCTTCTAGTTCTCATCATGTTTCTCCATTCATATGTATGTTTAAACTTCCAACTTTTGTTTAGCCCATGGAGTGTGGAACATGTCATTCTAAGGACTTTATATGTAAGTGAGTGCTTCTGATTACCATTGATTTTGTGTCAGTGCCCTCAATGATTCATCTCTGAGACTTATTCAATTTGTTCATCTATTTCTTTTTTCTAGGGGAAGTCAACTCGTCACAGTCATTTGTCTCGAGGAAAATGATGGAGCATACAACAATTTTCCCAGTTACTCGACATAGTCATAATTTTGTAAATATTACCATCATTCATGAAGCGAAGAGTCTCGTGCTTCAGCGGAGTGCCCCAAGAATTCCACACTTGTATCCGACAATGCCTATTACCAGGTTTCAAACATTGGAGTGCTTTTTGGTCAATGCTTATTACCAGGCTCTGAAGTTAAAATCATTTTATTTTATTTTGAAACGGTCTATTTATTCTCTCTTTTCTTTAGGCACATTCAAGCAACTCTATTTGGGCTTTCCTAGGAGATTTCCTTATCATCAAACATCATCGAAGGAATAGTATTCTTGCTTCTCTCGTTTTACCGACCAAAACAGACGGAGCGGGACATCACACTTCATCGTTATCACAACATTCGACCGATCCCTTTCACTAGAACCAATGCCACATCATGCATGTGATATCAGAGGACCTACGGAGGTAAGGAGGGATATACACATATATGATTTCAAGGTCATTGTATGTTAAGCAAAATGCATTTTCATTAGAAAGAAAATCCGCAAACATAACAAGTGCCCTTAAAAAGATCATTGTTATCTTTGGGAAAATGATAGCAATGTTTGTTCCATGCATTATTTAGAGAGAAAATGCAACATGGAGGAAACTTAAACACACAAACTCCTAAAGAAGATCGAGTATTAGCACCTCCCAAAAGTCATGTTCTCATTCTTTCTTTTCAGAACATCAAAAGACTGTTCTCGATCTGAGCCTGCACCTTTTTTTCAGTGCCCCACAATTCTCCGTGGTGTGGCTCGTGCTTCCCACATGGTAGTCACATACGACATTGACACCATAGCCTTCGGGATAGGGATGATCCTTTGGTTTGGACTGAACCGGAGTTAAAAGCTTCTTCTCAATAAGAAATGAGCGTGATGTAATGAATGTATTATGGATTTAAACAAAAAAATTAATGTCCAATTAGAAATGGGTATAATGTAAAGATTGTATGATTAAAAACTTAAACAATTATGTTATGAAGTGTGCAAAACAAACATTAAAAATGGAACAATATGATGATGAGTACAAATAAAGGTGTCACGAACAATCCTTAGAAAGAGATTCGTTCAACGAGGAAAATGTTTGATTGCAAGAAACTGAAATAATGAATTAAAGATAATCGTCGGTTTCTTATCTTGACATCTTGGCTTCATCTTTTTCGGAATGGGGGACGACATCGTCGTTCTTTTTCTACTACCGCCCGAGAGGCTCACGATAGTGCAACCTACGCGTCTGAGAGCTTTTGGGAAGATTGTTATCCCGTGAAGACGAAGGTGTCTTTTAGAGATAGATCTCGGGAATTTAGTTCGACAGTTCCCCTTTTTGAAAATTTTGAAGGCTCAAATTAAAATTTATGATGATTTTGAAGGGTAAAATTTAAAATTGCCATAAAATGTAGGGGCTCACCTAGAAACTTTGAAAAGGAAAGAAGGAAGCGAAACTTTTCACGGCCCCCTCTTAAAAGAAGGGTTCAATCGTTTTAAAACTTTGAAATACAAGAATAAATATCTTTTTGATTTACTTTATGAAAAAAAATATTGGGGAGCCAAATTAATATTTCCAAAATTTTAGAGGGGTCAAGTGTGAGATTTTCAAATGTTGGCCTCAATGAGGGTCCACCCTTATATCCAAGATGTGCCATCTATGTCTCTGACACGTGCCTCCTTGTCAATTTTCTCTCACTCCTCGATTAGTCTTCGTCGGCCTAACTCAATACTGTAGCATTATCGCTCTTGGCATCACAGACTTCCCTTCTATCTCGAATGCCCTCTAAATTGGGTCGTTCTTGAATCAACAATATGTTATGATATGGTATGCACAAATGAATATTGAACAAGAAATGAAAGAAAAATAAAAAAACATCGGCAAAACCAATTAGTACACTGATATATAGTCAAATAAATAAAATAAAAGGTGAACAGTAAATAAAGCGATAAAACAATACAACTAACAACACACATATGACACACATGAAGAAAACAAAGGCATAAACATATCAAACAAGACCTAAAAGGGTTATCGCTAAACGAACAATATTCCGGCATGGATCTAAAGGGTTGGCTCCTATGGGCCACTATATGCGGTTTGGTTCTAGAGTACTAAAGGTACTGAAACTGTCGCTATTACCTAGTAAGATATTAGGACATCGATTTAGGAGGATTTAGGTCCTTATACCATACAAGGGAATAGGCCTCAAGAAATATAAGAATAGAATCCGGAAAGTGGATCACAATCCCATATGGAGGTGAACACCCCATGAAAGAAAGTGACCACTCCCACTTAACGGTGCTAAAACTAATGTATGATGACAATTTATATCAAACACCATGCAAAATAAAGCGATAAACAAACAAGGTTTAGGGGCTAAAGATTAAATTAAGTCGAATTCAATTTTTTTCCTTAGAAATGTTATATGAACCCAAACTAAGGCTTGACTCTCTATTTTTTTGTTTTCGAAAACAAATTTTTTTCCCGGCGGAGTCGCCATGCTGATGCGACTAATTTTAAATAAATAGGTATGGGTGGTGGTGTGTATATGAATTCCTTTTTTGAAATTTTAAAATTGCTTCTTTTTGAAAGAGTCTTCGAAATGAAAATAATTGTTTTTGACCTTTTAAGAAATAAGAATGGAGTTGCCACCAATCATTTAAAAAAGGGTAGACCGAACACCACGAAAACAAACCAGAATTTTTTCTTTAAAAGTGGGTCCAAGAGTCGGTTACATGCGAGGAAGGGTTAGCATCCTCGTCATGCCCAAAATTGTGGTACCTAAAGGTTCAAGTCTCATTTCTAAGAATAATTTAATTTCAACTTAATTTAATTTAGAACCCCTAAATGCGTAAATGTGTTGTCATACAAATTTCGCAACCTAGCTCGGAGCCCACGATACCAAAGGAGACGACACCCGAATACTTGGGATGTCGCTCCCACGAGGATACCGAAACCCTGAGTACTAAACAGATAACTAATGGATAAATAAATATGAAATAAAATGCATGAACAAATATAGGTACGAGCAAAGAATATACATAAACAAACACTACAACAATATAGACTTTTAGTGACAAATTGCTAGTGACTAGGAGTAATTTTGTCACAAATATTAAACTTTTGTGACAAATTTTTTGTGCGGCACTACTAGTATTAATAATTGTGATGTATTTTAATTTGGTCACTATTATAGTAGTAATTGTGACGACTATATTTTTCACAATTAAATTGTCAATATAAGTCTATAATTGTGACACAAATTTTATTGTCACTAAAACTTTGACCCATGATAGTGATGATATATAAAGTGATCACTATTATTTGATATTTATTGTGACAACAAAAGTGTTTGTCACTTAAAATTTTAGTTTTTGTTGCGATAAATTTTGTCACCAATGAAAAATAAAATTAATGACAAATTAGATGTTGTCACAATAATAAATTTATTTTTATAATAATAGTAATAATAACAATTATAAAAAATTAAAGTTATCATAAATTAGTTGTCAAAAGGTAAAATAATTCTATTAGTCTATATACTATGTGTAAATTGTTGTTTTAATCATTCTATTTTGATCAATTTTAGTCCCTATATTTTTCAAATTTTAAAATTTTAATCCTAATCCCAATGGGACAACGACAATACGAATAAAATACGATGACTAAAACTGATGAAATAAAAAAACAAAAATCAAATATGCAACTTATGTATAACAAATGGGCTAAAAACAAAATTTTACTTAACATATTTGAAGACTACCACTCATGTCAAGATCGAAATTTCAAAATTTAAAAAGTACAGAAACTTAAAGTGACCAATTAAAGTAAAAAGACTAATATAGAATCTTGGCATAATATGTGAGAAAATTTTACCTTGTGAAAATTTTTACACTTGATATTTGTTTTAACTTTGCTTGTGGAGTTAAAATTTGCATTGTTAGTATACTAAATAATTATCACAAAAAGGATAATTGAATCAATAATTTGAATTAAATTAATTTATGTAATTAATTAAAATATAATATTTAATATTTAATATTTAATATTTTAGGTGTAAATATTAATATTCATATGTTTACATTTTAAAACCAACTCAATTATTTTTATATATTTTCTTCAACAAACGTATTTCGTATAATAAACTATAAAAAAATAATTAAATTATTATATTAATTAGTTTATAATTAATACATACTTTTAAAATAAATAAAATTAATTTCAATTACAATTTAACCTAAATAATATTTTTCTTTCAAAATAATATTAAATTTCTTACTTAGCCTAGTGGATAGACATTGCACGCTCCCCCTAAAGGTTATAGGTTCGATCCTCCATAAAGCCATGCATTATATTTGTTTATTAAAAATTGAAATATAAAGGTGCCACATTATTTATAATTAAAAGTTCAATGTCCAAATGAAATGATAAAAGTGATGCTTGACTATAAAGCAAAAGACCCATTCAATTTCTGGGACATAAATAGGATGATTACAACTAAAAATATAATTAATTTTTATTACTGACAATGACAACATATTTTAGACACTATTACAATATGTATTTGTGATAAAAATTTTGTCACTAATAAGAATAAAATTAGTGTCTAAATTTTAGTCACTATTATTAATCTTTTGTGTCAAAAAATATAGTCATAAAAAATATAACTAATTGTGACGAAATGCATAAAAGTTGTCACTAATAAAATAGTGACGGAGTTATTAGTGACGACTGGTGACGACTCAGAAAAATAGTCACTAAAAATTTCAGTGACTAAATTTAATACTTTTAGTGACCATTTTCAATGTCACTAAAAATGCATTTTCTTGTAGTGAAAGGAACGGAATAAAACAACAAAATAAAATAAATGAAACCAAAATGAGCAAATAAGTATCTGATAAAACTATATAATGACGGTACACGTAACTATGTGAAGGCTATATATGTATATGTATAATTATATAAAAAGTATATGACATACATATAATTATACGAAAGCACATAAGCATTAGTACACAAATATGAATAAAAAAGGGCATGAAAATTAAACACGCATAAATCATATTAAAATTAATGTGACAAATACTCCATATCATGTATATAATAATCATCGGCCACAAATTCATATTCCAAACGAGATACGGATAAATAAGAATATGGACAAAATAGAACATGGAAAATGGAAATGCATGTGTAAAATGGGGAAATTTGAAATCTTTTATTCCCTATTTTTATCAGTGAAATTAGAACCAAAGTGGGGTAAAAACAAAATGTTTAGGTTCGAAAGAGTATTAGACCCTAAAAATTTGGACTTTTTGGGGGTGACATTACAAATCCCAGGGACCAGGGGCGTTATTTTTTAAAAAGAAAAAAGGAGATCGAAAGCTTTTAAAAGCGGAAGGACCAAGGATCAACAAATCCATATTTTTAGAGCCGAATTTGGTGTTTAAAGGACGAAATTGAAAAACATAAAAAAATTTGAGGGCTGGGTGCGCGTTTTTGAGAGACGGAAACCCCTGAGGAGAAATTTTATAAACGCAAAATGGCTCGAACAGGAAATAAACCATTTAAAAAAATAAAAACAGTATAAAAGAGCTCTCGAATTAAAATTTGCCTCTTTTGGCAACTTTTACTAAAAGTCTGAAAAATCAAAACTCCATTCCCTCTTTTTACTCTTTACTCCGGTAGGGTTAGGGAACGGAAGCCCTAAATCACGTCGTCCGACACAACCGACGTCGGCGAACCCGACTCTTAAGTGTATAAAACTTTTATATTTTCACCCTTTTCATATGGAAATTATTGCTCAAACTATACTCATTTGAGGTACATTATAGCCCTTTATGCATTAATTACATTGTTTCTATCATTGATCCTTACATTTGATTTATTTAATGAAAAATGAACTTTTTTTATGCATTTTGGTGCTTGTGCAGATTTACTCAATGTCAGGCCAATGTAGTGCCATGGCAGAAGGCATACCTTGGCAATGTAGTCCTCATCGAGAGCTATTAAATTCCATGGATGCGTGCATTGCCATGATGGCTAAACACATGGGAAAAACGGAAGATCGATTGAAGAGATCCACATATGCCACGGATAACATGCACCAACAACTCATTCCTAGGGATATTGAAGTCACAATGCAAGATGATGAGGAGCAATGCGAAGAGAGATCCCCGATGTGTGGGGAACAACTAGAATCTCCAAGTAGAGAGGATGCCAATGAGAGACACTGCCCAGCAAATGATGAGCTTATACAACGAATTGCCTTGGCAATAATTGAGGAGCCTGAACAGAACAATGCCGCAACAACACTTAGCCAGGTTGAGAAAAGTATGGCGAATGCCACTTCAGCACACCTCTCTACTTGGAGATTCTAGACGTTCCCCGCACATCGGGGAGCTCTCTTCCATTGCTCCTCATCATCTTGCATTGGGACTTCAATATCCCTAAGAATGAGTTGTTGGTGCATGTTATCCATGGCATATGTGGATCTCTTCAATCGATCTTCCAGTTTTCCCACGAGTTTAGCCATCATGGCAATGCACGCATCCATAACGAATTGCCTTGGCAATAATTGTGGAGCCTAAACAGAACAATGTCGCAACAACACTTAGCCATGTTGAGAAAAGTATGGCGAATGCCACTACAGCACCACATGCCTCAGCTACTACACATGCCTTGGCAAGACCTGATGCCTCGGCAAATCCATCAATCAAGTTTTAAACAGATGAAAAGATTGAGGATATTCGACCTCCACCACATCAACAAGATGACAATACTTTGCTAATGGAATATGAGCAGGTAATGGTTGAACCTTTTGAATTCTTTAAAAACCCACATCTTCTATTGCAGGTATTTTTTTAGGAAACAACGTTGGTAGAATTGAAGCCATCAAATTCTCTACTAATGAAGATGTTTGAGAGGCCTAAAGAAAACAGGGTTTGGATCCACAAAGCTTTTTAGAAAACTACATTTTCCCTTTACTTGCACCAAATTATGGTAGAAGATTGCCACTAAAATTGGTTGCCGAAGAAATTGCCACGACAACGAAGGCTAAACCCAACCATAACGGATTTCGATGAGAATGAGGTAAGTAAATGGTTAGATATTGATATAATTTTTCCTAATAATATATTCATGCCTTCAAAAAATGTCACAAGGTGGAGCGTATACATGGACTACAAGGGAACACGAAAGAAAAATGCATCCACCATGGTAACAGCAAAGGGAGTAGATGGGAGCACATTGGCCTAACTCTTTTTGGGCAATATTGTCACTCGATGGAGGGTGTGGATGGACTATAAGAAGTATCAGAAAAGACCCTCCTCAAGCTTTCTCAGACATGCAGTAACCTTAGAAGATGCATGAAAATGCTCTTTATAAGAATTTTTAGTTTTTAGTTTTTAATTTTTGAACCTTTATTGTGTTTTCGGTTATTTTAGGAGATAATTTATTTGTCTTTAGTATAATTAGTTTTCAAGTTTTCTTTGTTTTCCACATCAAGAAACAAAACCACCATGGCCAAGAACCTCAAAACCATGGCAAGCCCGAGCTCACCCAAAAGAGCAAACATATGCTAAAACGGATGAGATGGCACATGCCTCAACAATACACGATGCCTCGGCAACCCATGAAGGGCATGCCTTGGCAACCCCTAAAGCTCATGCCTCGGCAAGGTCAGCTGCCCCGGCAATGCCTACTTCTCATGCCCATGCAACAACGCATACCAACATATTAGATGCATAGGTTACAAGCCAACTCCCCCAACACGCACCCAACCACCAAGAGCCACCAAATGAGTCAAGCATATGGCAACGAGGAGACTGATCATGCAAAGAGATGACTCATCCGAGTCTTAACCACTCCAGTTTTCTTCTCTTTTGCCTTTATTTTTTGCTCTTAATTTTTGGGCATATATTTCCTATTTTATATATTGTGATTAACGCATTGAGGGCAATGCTTATCTTGATTTTGGGGGTGTAGGTTTCACTGCCAAGACACAGCCATGCCTCGGCGGCATTATAATATAAAAATGCAGTTTTGTTTAATAATTGCCAATTTTTTATTGCACTGCCTTAACCAAACATTGCTTATGTCATGGCAGTACTTTCTATCAATTGGCTTAGTTTAATTTTAATTAAATCTTCTTACTTTGCAATAGAACTCCCTCTTCTTACCATTGTTTAGAACTGTTTAGAGCCTTTAATTCTAGGATGCTTGAGGAATATAACTTAAGAAATTTCTATTAGAACTTTTGAGAGTTTTTATGAATTGAATGATTTAAGGAGTTCTAGTACACCTAGGGCATAGACTTGCTTAGAAAGAATATTTTAAGTAAAAAGTTAGAGGTGCCTAACACTAGCTCTAGCTTAAGGAAGCCCTAGAGGTGCCCGAAACCGGCTCTAGGCTAATCACTAGAGGTGCCCGAAACTGGCTCTAGTAGGTTAGAATGCTTATAAAAAAGAAGAAAAAAAAGAAAGAGAAAAGAAAATACCCAAGTTAAGTAGTTTAATGCTTAAGTGTTTACCGAGAACCCGTATAATCATCTTGTCATAATTTGCTCACTATTTATTATAGCTTGATCCTAGGGAATTCCTAAGACATCCGACGCATTAAGGACCAAGAATGGTCGTAGCCATGGTTTGGAGAGAGAAGGAAAAGTAAGACCAAGGAGATAGTTTATAAAAGTTAGGGTTTGGCAATTGATGGTTTGCATTGCTTGAGGACAAGCAATAGTTCGAGTTTGGGGGTGTGATAAATGTCTAAAAGTTCTATATTTTCACCCTTCTCACATGGCAATTATTGATCAAACTATACTCATTTGAGCTACATTATGGCTCTTTATGCATTAATTACATTGTTTCTATCCTTAATCCTTACATTTGATTTATTTAATGAAAATGGTACTTTTTTTATACATTTTGGTGCTTGTGAAGATTTACTCACTGCCAGGGCAAGGGATTCCCTGGCAAGTGATGCCGCTAGGGCATGTGATGTCGTCATGGATGTGATGCCGCCAGGGTATGTGATGTCGCGTGAGCAATGCAAAAAGGGAGGATGGTGCAGAAAGAGCTCTCGACAGGTCCAGACCGAGCCGAGTCAAAGATGACAACTTCTGCTGAAGGAAGCTGATTTATGAAGATAAAGCCTTGCGAAGCAAATCCATTTTCAGACCCATGCCAAGGCAGCAGAATTCTATGCCACGACAACTCATTGCCTCAGCGGCATCTAATGCCAAGGCATTGTACAACCAAACTTGCCGGGGGGCAAAATATGTAAAGTGGTAGGCAATTTGAAGAGCATAAAACGCTAATTTTTTCTGCACACTTTGCATGGAAATCGGAGTTCGAGAAGACTACAAAAACATGGAAGGAAGGTTAAGGATGGAATTCAGCCAAAGTGGATAAAGGCATTAAATTAAAGAGATTCATCTCTTTAATGAAGACAAGTCAAACTCCAACTTAACTTCCTATCCAATAAAGACTTTTCCCCAAGCCTCCTCCTATTTAAAGAAGGTCAATCCACCAAATTGAAATGGTCAAGTATTGAGAGTTTGAGAGGTTTAGCATGTTCTAGTTATTTTCTTAGGCTAGGGTTATTTTGTTTAGTAGTTGTGGGAAAAAAAATTGTATTATGTTTAAGTTTTTAATGCAATTAAGTTGAGGTTTGCTTATTCTTGGATTTAAGCATTCTTTCATTCTTGTCGGGAGAGAGTTTGTGAGATTATCCATCTATTCAATGTCGAGAGAGTTGAATTCACGAAAGGAGTAAGCACGGTTTTCCTCCACGTGGTGTTAACTAATTCGGCCTAGAGATAGGTTAAGAATTTCAGTGGGTAAGAGAAGCGTGTGATTGGTTGGTGTTTTTCTTTGGTTTACGCCACGACAATTTTGTGTTGCTTGCATCCAAAGACGGAGACAAGTCAACTAGTTTCCACACTACGACGTAACTTAACCCATCATACTTTTCTCTCTTATTCAACCTATCTATCTTTTATTTTTATTGTTCTTTAGTTTATTAGTTAGATAAAACTCTTCTTATCACTTATTTGTGTTTTTATTTTCTATAGTGCAGTAACTTAAGCAAGTGGCCCAAAAGCCCAATCCCTGTGGAGACGATACTCAATACTTATCACTTTATTACTTGTGACGTGTATACTTGCACAATTGCGTAGCACTTATTACACGCATCACCGGTGGCCTAAAACAAAACCTCTCCCTCTTTTAACCTTAAGAAAACAACCCTTTTCTCTTTCCTCCTTTTTATACACAAAACACGAGACCCTTTCCCTCCAAGGAACGAATACCGAACTGAAAGGGTGAAGAAAAAAAGACTTCTTGTCTTCCACGAGGCCCACAACGCTCACCCAGAGGGATTGGTTCTAGAGAGGGCTCAATGTGGATGGGAGACGAGTGGACACTGAAGGTAAAAAGACCATCATTTTTGGTTTTTTTCTTTTTTTTTATCTTGTATGTAATGGAATGAGATCAAAAAGGGATACCTCAAAGCTTTTTTTCTTTCTATTGCTCTTCTAAAATCTTGTCTAGGGTTTACAAAGTTTTGTGTTTAGTTTTATATAGCCGAAGTTACAAAAGGATAAAAAATTAAAAAGACTTGTATTGGTTGCTTTTTGCCTCTGATTTCTGCTCTTTGTGGCCTCTGGAATGCGTTTAATTGTTTTTGTCTTCGTTTGTTGTTCGAGTTCCATTTAGGGCACTCTGACTTGTCACTCCTTCTCTATTGCATGTTGGTGTTTGCCGAAACGAGGATGAGACATGTCTTGGAATTGTGCACATGGTGTTATGGTGGCAGAATACTCTAAGCGCGTGGGGAGCGGAAACGTCGGGACGTGCGATGGCATGCACGCGTGGGTGAGCCAGAGTGTCGCGCGTTGGGCTTTGAAGAGTCGCGTGGGCGCGAGCGGATATCTGAAACATTCCGCGTCAATTTGGGACCATCAGATCGTATCTCGATCTGATGGATATGGGCTTGTGCGGTGAGACATGGTGGTGGGTTTCATCTGGGTGCGATCTCGACCGTTGAGATCAAGGCCAGATCTGACGGTCCAAAGGGTGCGGCGCGGAATCGAAGCGAGGGCCTCTAGGGTTTCTTTCGACACTTGATCTAAGTCGTTGGATGATCCTCCTAGATCTGACGGCTCAAACGTGGCTACGCAAAACAAGAAGAAATTAGGGTTTTTTTTCATGTGATAAGCTATTTGGACTTATCGGGCCATGCACACATTTTATTCTTATTGGGCATTTGTTATGGATTGATATTTTAATAAACATGGGCTACTTATTCATATTAACTTATTGCATTTTAATTTGTGTTTAACAAATAATAATAATAATAATAATAATAATAATAATAATAATAATAATAATAATAATAATAATAATAATAATAATAATAATAATAATAATAATAATAATAATAATAATAATAAACAAAAACAAACGATGATGATGATGATGAATAAAACACAAATTGGTAACAAATAATAACATTATAATACGTTTGTATTTTTTCTTTTTTTCTCCTTTTTCTTTTTTTCTTTTTTTCCTAATAATAACAAAAAGCCCACGTTATTAAACCCAACATTGACATAAACTAAAATGGGTTTAAAGCCCAAACAAAATTAGTGATTACAGTAATATATATTTTTTATTTAAATACTAGTTCTTTATAAAATAGTAATTAATTTAGCATAATGTGCGTTAATTATGAAAAATGGATTAAGCACAAAAATGTATTAAGAGCAAAAAAACTTGAAAATTTGAAAGTTTGATTATCGTTTTTACAAAGTTTTGTGAACTTTACCCATAAAAAAACCTAAACTCCATTAATCCACAAAAATATAATATTTAGAACAAAAATGATATATTTGATTATACAAAAAATATATTTACTTGGGATAAACTAATGCGGGGAAATAATAAACCAAATTAAAATATCGTACCGGTATAGTACCTAAACGTACTGGTACGCATACTTAAGCTGTATCGGTACAGTTATATGTATCGATACATCAATAGCTCACTGGATTTTTACATTAAACTACCATACCGGTGTGCTTAGATTACAATATCGATACACATGGGTCAAATTGGCTAAATGAGTCCTTCTACCCTTAGAAAATGTGTGTATAACCACTCGTTCAACGTTGAATATACACATAAACACAAATATTACATTACATGAGTAAATTGGTCAAACTAGCGTATTTTAACTTTTGCCAGTTTTGGAATTATTATTTCATGCGAAACACAAATATTTGTTCCCATAGAGCATCCCAAACAGTAACCTTTGAGTTTTTTCAAGTTTGTTTTATTGTTTCATGTCAATACTTTAAAAGTTTATTTGAACACTTACCTCTTTTCCGTACTGATATTTGAACACTTTGCTCTTTTTCAACTTTGAGTTTTTGGTTCATGTCAATACTTTAAAATTTTCAGTTGAAAACTTTGCTCTTTCTAACTGTTACTTGAACACGTAGCAAAATATAAAATGAGAAACAATCCATAGTAATCTAAAAATATGAAGCAAATAATCCATCATATCTAAGATAATCAACATGTATAATCAATTATCATATATAACCAAGATAATTCCAAGATAAAGTATCATATATAATCAACATATATAATCCAAAAATAAAATATAGAAGCAATTCATATATAATATCTGAAGTAATCCCACGTAATCCATAGACTAAAGCTAAGCCTCTGATGTATCGTCCCCGCCATCAACATCATCGTTGGTATCATCCTGAAGAAGCTGAACTGAATACTCCAAGATCTCTAGACGCTCATCAAATGAGTTAAAATGATGCATAATACGATCCTCCATATGAGTGATCAACTCCGACAGTGATGCCAAAGAGACATCCCTTTTGGGTACTGGAGCAACTAGCTGACGAGTCGCTCGAGGAGCTGGAGCTGCTTGTGGAAGACGAGGAATCCATTAACCGTTGATGAGACCGAAATGAGCCCTTCGAAGAGATGAAGCATCAATATTATGTTCTAGATTGAAGGGAATATCTATGGAGAAATCTATGTCCTCCTTCTCAAAGATATGGTTGAGGAGGCAACTGTAATAAAAAAGAGTTAACCATAGAGATGTGACGGTGGTTGATGATGTAAACTAGGTCGTCAAAAATTATTTGAGCAAGATTGATATGTTGGCTAGTACGGAAGCACTAAATCCACCAAGCATCGACAGTCCTAATGGTAGAATATTTACCTCCAGATGACCGATACCACCAAGTGACAATGACATGGAGAAAGCGATCATGGGCATCTAGAGAAGTAACAGAGCCGGTGGCTGGAGAACTAGGAATATATTCATCCTCATTATCAAGACCATTGTTTTCTAGACCTAGATGATTGGAAATTATTTAGGTTTCTAGCACAAAGGTCTTCCTCATAAGGTAAGACTCTGTGGCAATAACAATGTTACTAATTTCATCAACAACACACCGAGCGTTGGAAAAGAAAATTTGGGTTAAAATGGGATAATATTCAGGATTGAGCTGAAGCATGGTACAAAATTTCCATCGCCTCATAAGACTAAGGTAAGGAAACTTAAAACTAGGATCACACATAAATATAAAATCTACAACACGCTCATCCTGAATAATGAAATTTTTGAACATTTCAAAGTTTTCCCTTTGGTTTTGTACCTCGGGTTCATCAAAACATGTATCAAATGAGATAGGTAAAATAGGTTGAGGTTCAGGATCAACTACGGGCTGACTCACAGAAGCTGCACTCGTGCAACGACATTTTGTCACATGCTTAGATTTTGGTGCAATTTCAAATAAAAAAAAAAGATTTACGATTCTAGACACACTAAGGAAAATTCAAACTCCTGCAAAACAATATGCACAATGTATACAAAATTCATCAATTTCAGTCCATAATGTAAAAGTACCTACAAACTAAGATGCATTACTTTAAGGTTCTATAAATTAATATGCACAAATCAAATAAAAATAAAATTTTATACCAATAACTTAGATACATTACATTTTAAGGTTATACACCATTTTAAGGGTACATTATATGAACAAAACACTAATAAACGTGTGTTCAATCATAATAAATCATGGGTTTTACACTAAGGAGTTTTGAGATTTTACTCAAACTCTAGCAACCAATACAATCAAACTATTTAATGAAATCAACAACACACCAAAACCCTAACAAAATATAAGAATCAAAATAAAAAACACACCAAAACCTTAAAAAACCCTAAAATTCGAAATAATCTAAATTAAAGGGTAAAATTTTGAAATACCTCTAAACACCCGTGAAATAGCCGGAATAAGTTATGAGTATGAACGATCGTTGATAGGATATGAAATCCTTACAATAGCCGAGATGATTGGGTGAAATGGATAAATTTTAGAGAGGAAACGATGGTTTTGGGGGCTAGGGTTTGTTTGAATTGGGGAAATCAGATAACTTGGTATTTATACCCCCAGTCAAAACGCGCATCGGTACGCTCATTAAAGTTGTATCAATACGGGCGTACTGGTATGCGTGTACACTGTACCAATACGATATGTTCGAAAATAAATTCTAGTAGCCTTATCTAGTACCGATACGAATACCGTATCGGTATGCAAATAACACTAGTACTGATACGGTCTGTTTTAGCGTAATGATACGCCTTAAAACCTATATTGAGAATTTGACGCTAATATGATTACGATTTGGAAAATTTTCATGAAAAACAAAAAATTTGTAATTATAATCTCATTTTATCCGTACCATTTGATCATTAAAAGTTTCATCAAATTTTACCCCAAATCATTCGTATATATACATGCATATATAGATATGGTTGTTTAATATAAGTACACAAATAACATTTATAAAAGTAAGTCCAAAATCAACTTCATACGATCCAAAATATTAAAACGGAACATTATTTCTTACATGTAACTAGTATTTTTTGCATGTATAACTAGAATAAGATAACTAAACTAAATCTTCCAATGAAAACATAATATAAAGAAAATTGGGACCCTCATCCACCATGCGGTAGTTACTTTGAATGTTGATATGTTATTGAGGCACGCTCAGACGTAGTCCTATTTATCATGAGAGGGAAAATCGTAGAAATTAACATTAGCAATCACAAAAAACAAATAAACTAAAACATATTTTTCAAATCATTGAATGCTTTGCAGTTGTTCATCCATTGTTTTGTAGTCTTGATGACCTTCCCCCCATCTTAGAGATTGAAGTTGTTTATGATAGTTCTCAACAAATCGATACAACATCACCTTTTTGTCCAAGCAAGTTTTCAATGTTCTATTCATTGACTCGCACCGTTGAGTAGTCCTCATTGCTGCACACTAAAAATATTTAATAATTTAATTTAATACAATAAATATATATATATAATATCATATACAAATAAAGTTTATATATTGTTACCTACATAAAAATATTCTTGCAAATATGTTTCTGCCCATTTCTCTTTATCTTCATACAATTCTTCTACCCATCTCTTTCCTTCAACTTTCTGTTTGTTCACTAATTCCTTCCAAGCCTTTTTAAAATCTGATGGTGTTCTATACATGTCAGTGCATCTCATAAACCCATCAAGAAAAGTGTGTTCAACATGAGAATGCATGTTCCTCTTGATATGCCATAAACACAATTTATGTTTTGCCTCGGTAGTACTTGAGAAATGGCATTTTCCATTGTCTTATCTCTATCAGTAATAACAGTAAGTGGTTTGTAGCCATCTCTTGCTTCAATCAATTGTTGTAATACCTATACATAGATATCCTCTTTCTCGTTTACTACCAATGCACATCCAAATGACACAGTGTTTCGATGATGATTGACACCAACCAAAACAACGAACGACTTGTTGTATGTGTTGCACTTGTAAGTCGTATAAAATGCGAGTACATGACCGAATTCTTTATAATCGGCGTGTGATATGCCTTCGCACCAAAACAACTTCTTCAAGTGTCTGAATTTATCTCTCCCGTGCCTCACAAAAAAAGAAAAGATCAGATTCTTGTTTTCCATATAAATACGCCATCATTGTTTCAGTATCACTCTTCGTTCACGAAATTACGCATCACTTACTTTGAGTAATTCCAAAGTGGTGCATGCTCTTAATCTTAATTTCGTCTAACTGACTAATTTTTCAAAATGACCTACAAAATAAATCATTGAAAACATTAAATATACATATAAGCTAGAAGTTAGTATGTAACAATTTACTTATCAATGAATTACATACCTAATATAAGCAACTTGTGTTGCCTGAATGATGTCATGGTTATGTTCTGCTTGGAATTTAAAAAATTTCCAATATTGATATTGTTCGTCCAATTTGAATCTAATAAATGCCCCACATCCAACTCTGCTAGTTGGTCTTTCTTCATGTTTTCTGTTTAGCACACCAATTTTTCCGCTCTATATCCCTCCTTACGACATACCAATTTTTTGCAATTATTTGATCATCAGTTTGATTTTTCACTGTTTGGTCGACTCGAACGCCAAAACCTTTCACTTTGACATAGGTATGATAAAATTCAATGCAATCATCTAAAGTCTTCCACTTCAGCATACTCATATCATTCACATCGTAATCTTTCAATTGTTTTCCAATCTTTCCTCATAAGCTTTCGTCAATGAATTAGTCAAGGGTCTGCTCATCATCTATATGTTTGTCATCAACAACAGGATAATCAGTTTGTTCTTCTTCAGTATTAATTTTACAATTTGGTTCATTATTGTAACGATCCTTATACTGATTATGCTCATCTTCATCCTCATTTAAAAGTGCCAACTATATAGTTTAAATTTTGGTATCTTCGTTATCAACCATATCGATAAAATCTATAATTTAACAAAATTAAAGAAAAGGCACATGGTAATAATGGTACATGGCAAGGGAATTGAACTTAACTCAAAATTTTAAAAATATAATTACAGAAAGAAAATCGAACTTAAATCAACAATTTTGAAGGATCGAGTAGATCGTACCTGTACGGTATTTTTTCCGTACCTGTAAACTATGCTTGAATTAAATTTTAGTAACATCTTCTAGTATCGATACACAACCAGCACTGATACGCATAAACCCGCGTACCAGTATACTAAAACCACCTTACCGATACAGATGACGAATTATGACTTGGGGATTTTGCAGGTAGAGAGAAAAACAGTGACGCACATACCTTGCCAGATACGAAATTAATTTAGCCAAAGATTGGGTATGGGTAGTTGATGCCAATGTGGGGTAATATAGTGAAATTGGCTGTTGTATAGTTTTTAAGCCAGATTTCCTTGGTTGCAGCCCAAATTTGTAAAGACCCTTTCATAGTGTAACATTACAACATCAAATAAATAGGGCACTCTTTTCCCCCTATATAGGTCTAGTGAGGGGTTTTTAATGAGGCCCGCTATTTTTCAAAAAAAAATTATGACTTGGGGATTTCAAATCGGACATAGGATTTAAGGTTCTAACAATCTGTTGAGTTGTGAGGAGCTCGATTCGTTCAACATATATGGCTCACCAAGTGGTGGAGAGGTGAATTTTTGGGTGGAAGGGTTGAATAAGCTAAAAAGATAATTGACACAAAGATTTATAGTGGTTCACTTTCTAACCAAGGTCTACATCCACTACCTTAGCTCCCCACTAAGGATTTATAATCAATCCACTATTGATTCGTCCCCTTTTCTAGGCTAAGGAGGAAACCCTTATACACCGATCAAGCTTTCTACCCAAAGTCTTAATCAAACCCTCTTTTCCAAAGAGATAATAAAAGCAAACACAAATCCCTCTAATAGGTGTTTGTTTGCACAATTAAATCACTCACCCAAAACCTAAAACACTTGAGCAAATTTGACAATTTTGGCTCACTAGTGTTTGTCTATACAATAAATGACAATTTAAGCTCTAAGACAATTCTTGATCATTTGTTGATTGACAACTGAAGCATTAACCATTTATTGATGCTTGGAGGTCCTTTTTATACTCCTTGATGAGTTTATAGCCGTTACTAGCCGTTGGGGATGAATTGGAGCCGTTGAGGACTTTATTTCCCACCATAAATGCATTTCTACAGCTCACCGTTTCAAAACAGTCTTGCCCATTTCGAAACACCCTTTAAGTAGAAATAGTCGTTGCAGTCTGATGAGGCACCCGTATTGGAACGCCCTTGGCCGTTTCGGAACACGTATCGAAACGCCTAGTCCTGTATCAAAACGACCTGCATTTAAATGTTAGTTGGGAAATAGTCGTTGGGGCTTATAACCTTTGTGGTCGAAGCCACGTAGGCGTATCGAAACAGCATAGCCTGTTTCGAAACGCTACTCAAAAATCTCATCCAGGGAAAGCCCGTTTCGATACCTGTATCGAAACACTTTTGCTACTGCAATCCCTATATCGAAACGCCCTAAGGTGTTTCGAAACGCCTTGAAGGTTTTGTGAAGTTTGGCTTTGAAAAACATGTTAAACCCTTTTAAAACATCCCTAAACATAGTTTCAAGTTATTTGGACTTTGGAAATAGTTTTGAATTCTTTTCAAATCAGTCCAAAACATTTTTCAATTATTATATCAAAACATTAGTTCTACAATCTCCCCCTTTTTGATATAATAAAACTATCTTGAAAAATTGTTTGGGATTCTCCCCTTTAACTTTGAAAATGTGAATAAGAGATTAAAGATATGAAATCAAATAAAGCTCCCCCTTTTTCATTTGAAAATTTAATTTTTTAAACCATTTCTCCCCTTTTTTGTTATATCAAAAAGAATTTAAAACATTAAGTTCAAAATAACTATAGAGGAAAATTTTGACAAAAATAAGAACTTGGTTTTAAATGGCACCCCCTTACTCAAAGCATCATTAAAAGTGTTAGTCCAACAAACAAGATCATCTAGTTGACATAAATAAAAATAAATCAAATAAAATCAAAAGCAACTAGATTTTACCACACTTGAACTCAAGGGAGGATGTGAAGCCTTCCTTCTTCAAGTGATATTTCTTGTGTGCATGGAGCTCCCCTTCAATGTTTGACTTGTTGAACATCTCTATCTCACCTAGCAAAAGACAATCAAGTGATTTTTGGTATCGAAATTGCTTTGGATCCATAAACGTTAGTAGCACAAATTTTAGTCCCCTTAGGAATCCATTTTTCAATGTCATCATTTTTAATTGAAATGGTTAGTCCTTTTGGGACCCACACACTTCTAAAACACTTTCTTTTTACAAATCTAGGGCCACTAGATTACCTTACATTGAAATTTGACTTTCCAAAATTGTTTTTCTTTTCTAGTTCTTTGGAAATCAAATCTTTTTCTTCTTGAACTTTTTGAAGCAATTTTTGTAAATCAAAACATTTTAGTTCAAACTCTTCGAGTTTTGCTTCAAGTTCAAGTTTGGTTTTAGAAATCAAATCATTTTGAATTTTTAACTTTGAAATCAATTTATTATTTTTCAAAATGTGATTTTTAAACTCTAAAACCAAATCATCATAGGCATCTTGTAATTTATCAAAAGAGTAAGAATATGAAGTAGGTGAATTAGAAGTTACCCTTGAATCTTCTACGATGGCCATAAGGCAAAGGCTGGCTTGTTTATCATCGGTGGAGTCCTCATCGCTCCAAGTAGCCACATATGCCTTTTTCTTATGGCTTGAAGTGCTTGCCCTCTCCTTTTTCTTGGATTTTTGTTCAAGCTCTCTCAAAGCTTTCTTCATGAACGTGGCACACTTCTTGAAGAGATGAACTATCTCTTCTTCTTCATCCTCCTCTTCACTTGAGTAAACATGATGGCAAGTGGAAGATTTGAGAGCCACGGCACTTGCGTTGATGCCTAGCCCTTTGATTTTCTTCTCTCCCATAGCTCTAATTTCTTCCCTCTTCTTCTCATCTTCTTTATTCTTCTTCATGATTTGATGAGTAAGGAGTGACCCCATGAGTTCACCAAACCTCAAGGTCTTCAAATTCTTGGCTTCGATGATGGCGGTCCTCTTTGAGTCCCAAGACTCAGGAAGTGAGTAGATGAGCTTTCGGACAAGTTTCTCCTCCGGAGTGGCTTCTCCATAGCCCTTGAGACCATTGGTGATAGTGGAGAACCTATCAAACATGTTCTCGATGTTTTCTTTTGGATCCATCTTGAAGTTCTCATACTCCAAAGTGAGGAGCCCAATCTTGGTCTCCTTGACTTCATTGGTTCCCTCGTATGTGACTTCAAGCTTGTCCCATACCTCCTTGGCACTCTCACAAGAAGACATCTTCTTATAGATGGATGGGCCAAATGCACAAAAGAGAATTTGCAAGGCTTTCCAATTTAGCTCCATCTTCTTGCGAACGTCGGCACTCCACTCCGCTTTGCTTCGTTGAGGCACGAACAGACCATCTTCAACTATGTCTCATAGCTTGTAATCTCTACATTTGATGAAGAACTTCATCTTTGTCTTCCAATGTGCATAGTAGGTTCAGTCAAAGAAGGGCGGTTTGTTGATGGATTGCGCCATTGAGCCGGTTGTGTGAAATGATAATCGAGCTTACCAGATCTTCTCAATAGGATGTGAATCCTCTTCAATTGAGCCAAGCTCTGATACCAATTGTTGAGTTGTGAGGAGCTCGATTCGTTCAACTGATATGGCTCACCAAGTGGTGGAGAGGTGGATTTTTGGGTGGAAGGGTTGAGGAAGCTAAAAAGATAATTGACACAAAGATTTATAGTGGTTCAACCTTCTAACCAAGGTCTACATCCACTACCTTAGCTTCCCACTAAGTATTTCAATCAATCCACTATTGATTCGTCCCTTTTTCTAGGCTAAGGAGGAAATCCTTATACACCGATCAAGCTTTCTACCCAAAGCCTTGATCAAACCCTCTTTTACAAAGAGATAATAAAAGCAAACACAAATCCCTCTAATAGGTGTTTGTTTGAACAATTAAAGCACTCACCCAAAACCTAAAACACTTGAGCAAATTTGACAATTTTTTCTCACTAGTGTTTGTCTATACAATAAATGACAATTTAGGCTCTAAGACAATTCTTGATCATTTGTTGATTGAAGAGTGAAGCATTAACCATTTCTTGATGCTTGGAGGTCCCTTTTATACTCCTTGATGAGTTTATAGCCATTACTAGCTGTTGGGGATGAATTAGAGCCGTTGAGGACTTTATTTCCCACCATAAAAGCATTTTTGCAGCTCACCATTTTGAAATAGTCGTGCCCGTTTCTAAACACCCTTTAAGTAGAAAGAATCGTTGCAGTCTGATGAAGCACCCGTATCGGAATGCCCTTGGTCGTTTCAGAACACGTATCGAAAAGCCTAGTCCCGTATCGAAATGACATGCATTTAAATGTTAGTTGGGAAATAGCCATTAGGGTTTATGACCGTTGTAGTCGAAGCCACATAGGCGTATCGAAACGGCATAGCCTGTTTCGAAACGCTACTCAAAAATTTCATCCAGGGAAAGCTCGTTTCGATACCCGCATCGAAACACTTTTGCTACTGCAATCCCCTGTATCGAAACACCCTAATGTGTTTCGAAACGCCTGGAAGGTTTTGTGAAGTTTGGCTTTAAATAACATGTTAAACCCTTTTAAAACCCCCTAAACATAGTTTCAAGTTATTTGGACTTTGGAAATAGTTTTGAATTCTTTTTAAATCAGTCCAAAACATTTTTCAATTATTATATCAAAACATTAGTTCTACAATCTCCCCCCTTTTTGATATAATAAAACTATCTTGAAAAATTGTTTGGGATTATCCCCCTTTAACTTTGAAAATGTGAATAAGAGATTAAAGATATGAAATCAAATAAAGCTCCCTCTTATTCATTTGAAAATTCAATTTTTCAAACCATTTC
Organism: Hibiscus tridactylites; assembly: GCA_958450335.1. Classification (NCBI taxonomy): domain Eukaryota; kingdom Viridiplantae; phylum Streptophyta; class Magnoliopsida; order Malvales; family Malvaceae; genus Hibiscus; species Hibiscus tridactylites. The sequence goes on along the minus strand of OY288265.1, from coordinate 80,999,727 downwards.
TCCCCCTTTTTGTTATATCAAAAAGAATTTAAAACATTAAGTTCAAAATAACTATAGAGGAAAATTTTGACAAAAATAAGAACTTGGTTTTAAAATGGCTCCCTCATACTCAAAGCATCATTAAAATTGTTAGTCCAACAAACATGATCATCTAGTTGACATAAATAAAAATAAATCAAATAAAATCAAAAGCAACTAGATTTTACCACACTTGAACTCAAGGGAGGATGTGAAGCCTTCCTTCTTCAAGTGTTATTTCTTGTGTGCATGGAGCTCCCCCTCAATGTTTGACTTGTTGAACATCTCTATCAAACCTAGCAAAAGACAATCAAACGTTAGTAGCACAAATTTTAGTCCCCTTAGGAATCCATTTTTCAATATCATCATTTTTAATTGAAATGGTTAGTCCTTTTGGGACCCACACACTTCTAAAACACTTTCATTTTACAAATCTAGGGGCACTAGATTGCCTTACATAGAAATTTGGTTTTTCAAAATTGTTTTTCTTTTCTAGCTCTTTGGAAATCAAATCTTTTTTTCTTGAACATTTTGAAGCAATTTCTGTAAATCAAAACAATTTAGTTCAAACTCTTCAAGTTTTGCTTCAAGTTTGGTTTTAGAAATCAAATCATTTTGAATTTTTAACTTTGAAATCAATTTATTGTTTTCAAAATGTGATTTTTAAACTCTAAAACCAAATCATCATAGGCATCTTGTAATTCATCAAAAGAGTAAGAACATGAAGTAGATGAATTAGAAGTTACCCTTGAATCTTCTTCGATGGCCATAAGGCAAAGGTTGGCTTGTTCATCGTCGGTGGAGTCCTCATCACTCCAAGTAGCCACATATGCATTTTTCTTATGGCTTGAAGTGCTTGCCCTCTCTTTTTTCTTGGATTTTCGTTCAAGCTCTCTCAAAGCTTTCTTCATGAACGGGGCACACTTCTTGAAGAGATGAACTATCTCTTCTTCTTCATCCTCCTCTTCACTTGAGTAGACAAGATGGCAAGTGGAGGATTTGAGAGCCACGACACTTGCGTTGATGCCTAGCCCTTTGATTTTCTTCTCTCCCATAGCTCTAATATCTTCCCTCTTCTTCTCATCTTCTTTATTCTTCTTCATGATTTGATGAGTAAGGAGTGACCCCATGAGTTCACCAAACTTCAAGGTCTTCAAATTCTTGGCTTCGATGATGGCGGTCCTCTTTGAGTCCCAAGACTCAAGAAGTGAGTAGATGAGCTTTCGGACAAGTTTATCCTCCGGAATGGCTTCTCCATAGCCCTTGAGACCATTGGTGATAGTGGAGAACCTATCAAACATCTTCTCGATGTTTTCTTCCAGATCTATCTTGAAGTTCTTGTAACACCCCAAATTTTTGCCAATTTGAAAATCCTTAAATTTTAGAATCCCTAATTTGAAACCCTAGGATTTGGGAATTTCTAGTTTAAAACCCTAAATATATTAAGGGGTCAAATTGAATAAAATAAGAATTTTATGGCTTAATTTAGAAATTTTGAGGGGTTATTTTGTAATATGGGTAAAGCTTTTATGTTATTATGTAAACCCTAAAATGCTCAGTGACCATACGTGTAATTTACCCTTTTGGTTGTGATATTTAACCAAACTTTTAGCCCTAAAGGCTTTTTCATTTGTTATGAGCATCAGCAGCGCACCCTTCACCTCTCTCGCAAAAATAACGTCCCCCAACCCTCAGTTCCGATCAAGCTCCGACGGGGGCGTTATTATCGTCCGTTCAAAGCGCCGCCGCCACCATTCGAACCTCTTTTGTCGTCCGACCAGAACCCATCCCTTGTTTACCCCTCATCGGCTATTGTTTCTGAGATAACGAAGGAGAACCATTCGAATTCTCCTTGCGCCGCCGTCCTTATTGCCTCTTTTCATTTGTGGTTGTAGTCGTACCGCCATCGGTTCCGCACCGCCATCGGGTTGAGTCGTCGTCATTTATGCATCAGTTGCCTCGGTCTTCATTTATGAGTGTGGGTAAAGCGGTTGTGATCAGTTGAGTTTCGACTTATGGCCACCGGTGAGTCGCCACCCTTGTCGTTTGGTTTCATATTGTTGTCGTCGTTCGTCTTTCATCGCCGTTGTTCGCCTGCCGCCTTGCCTCATCGAGTAGCCACGTCGTCGCTGCCATCCTTGCATGGTCGTCGCGTTATTGAACCGTCGTATTGTCAGCCGCCATTATCGTGTTCTAGTTGCTGTGTTTTGGCCTGCCGCCGCCACCGGGTTGTGATGCGCTGTCAATGGAGGTTCTGGGAACCCTAGAGCAGGTTACCACAAAGGATGGAACCCTTGTATTGGGCCATCAGTGTGGTTACGGGTATGAGAGACAAATCAGAAATGGGCTTTGTGTATGTGATAAGCCCAATTGTGAGGTTCATGTGTGAAGCCTGGTAAGATGTATAACAAATGGGTTGTGTGTTATGGTTAAGGCTGGTAGTGAGCCCAAAATGAATTGTATGACTTGAACAGTTGACCGGGTTTGACTGAACCAACTTTGACCTAGTGGACCCCAGTTGACCGAATTTGACTTGTTGACTCTTTGACCCGTTTGACCTTGACTTTGACCTTGGACCGTTGACCCGTTGATTTTGACCAGAGTTGACCAAGAGTTGACTTTTTCGAAAAACGTTCCTCTTGACCTTTTTCGACGTCCTGAATCCGTATTTGCTGCCCGTCTTGTCAAATTCAAATCCGAAAGCTCCGTTCTGCTAATTTCAGTAAATTATTCTTAAAATCTATTGAGTTGTGGATTTCAAAATTTGATTCAGAATATTCCTGTGTTCAGGTGATAACATCTTCGAGGCCGATAAGTTACCTCCAGTTGTGCAGACCGACCGTACACGTTCTTCGAGATCTTCACGTGAGTATATCTTCAGTTTGGTTTTCAGTGTTTTAGTCGGTGGCTTAGTGTTAGTAATAAATGCTAATATTAAATTCATACCTCGTAGGTCCTACTTTAGTGAGATCTGAGCGTAAGACTCGCTTTTCTCGACATTAGAGCTTCTGTTGCTTAAGGTGTGTCTCTTCCTATTTTATAAACTTATGTGTTTCTTTCTGTGCTTTTCTGGTATTAATATAAGTAAATGTTTTGTACATTTTGTGTGCACACTCTGTTGTGATTGGGTGAATGTTTTCAGACATCATGCATAACATGTCATACTGTGATTTAAGTGAAATATCATATTTTTAGAACTGTAAAACATCAGATTTATAGTATTGTTCAACTTGAATTTTCATAATTCAAGTTTCGGATCAGACTCGAATTTTAAAATTTGCATCATATCATTGTGGGTATATGGATTGAGATTTGTTCGGGGAAGTTCAGTGGTTTCAACCTTCGGGTTAAATTCTGCTTCGGATTAGTGGTTTCAACCTTCGGGCTGAATTCCGCTTCGGATCAGTGGTTTCAACCTTCGGGCTAAATTCCGCTTCGGATTAGTGGTTTCAACCTTCGGGCTGAATTCCGCTTCGGATCAGTGGTTCCACCCTTCGGGCTGAGTTCCACTTCGGATGGTGACATGGAGAAAGTAGGTTCTGGGGAACCTTACTTTTCGGTGTATCGGAGATGGGTATTATGATTCATGTGCATCAGACATCATATCACTATGATCCGGTTTTTATTGTGTTTTCAGAAAAATATTTATCAGAAAATAAAATACTTTTGCTTTGTTTTGTTTTTGTTTGCACTTTAGAGACACACTAAGCTCTTTAGCTTACACTCCTTAGTTTTTACTTTTCAGATATCTCAGACTTTTTAGGCGATCGGTACTTGGAGCTTCTCTTGTTTATTCAGATAAAATATTATTCAGTACGAACTTTTCTGTTACCTCAGAATTATTATTTTAATATTGTTTAGAATATCTGTGTAATATGGACATTGGAACTATTTTTAATTTGGGTTTTATTAAATGCATGCATCTACAAAGTTACTTTCGGAATTTTAAATAAATATCGGAATATCGTTTAAAAGATTGTGTTTTATTTTAATCGAAATATTTGTTGAGTTTTACTTACTTAATCGACTCTTTTTAATTACAAAATATTTTAACCTAAATTGTTTCTTGAGGGACAAGTTTCCAATTGTTACTTCCTAAATTCGGCCCATTCCTTCTGGGCCGGGTTTAGGGGTTACAGTTCTCATACTCCAAAGTGAGGAGCCCAATCTTGGTCTCCTTGACTTCATCGATTCCCTCGTATGTGACTTCAAGCTTGTCCCATACCTCCTTGACACTCTCACAAGAAGACATCTTCTCATAGATGGATGGGCCAAATGCACAAAAGAGAATGTGCAAGGCTTTGCAATTTAGCTTCATCTTCTTGCGATCGTCGGCACTCCACTCCGCTTTGCTTCGTTGAGGCACGAACATATCATTTTCAACTATGTCCCATAGCTTGTAATCTATACATTTGATGAAGAACTTCATCTTTGTCTTCCAATGGGCATAGTAGGTTCTGTCAAAGAATGGCGGTTTGTCGATGGATTGCGTCATTGAGCCGGTTGTGTGAAATGATGATCGAGCTTGCCGGATCTTCTCAATAAGATGTGAATCCTCTATAATTGAGTCAAGCTCTGATACCAATTGTTGAGTTGTGAGGAGCTCGATTCGTTCAACCGATATGGCTCACCAAGTTGTGGAGAGGTGGATTTTTGGGTGGAATGGTTGAGGAAGCTAAAACGATAATTGACACAAAGATTTATAGTGGTTCAACCTTCTAACCAAGGTCTACATCCACTACCTTAGCTCCCCACTAAGGATTTCCAATCAATCCACTATTGATTCGTCCCCTTTTCTTGGCTAAGGAGGAAACCCTTATACAGCGATCAAGCTTTCTACCCAAAGCCTAAAACCTAAAACACTTGAGCAAATTTGACAATTTTGGCTCACTAGTGTTTGTCTATACAATAAATGACTATTTAAGCTCTAAGACAATTCTTGATCATTTGTTGATTGACAATTGAAGTATTAACCATTTCTTGATGCTTGGAGGTCCCTTTTATACTCATTGATGAGTTTATAGCCGTTACTAGCCGTTGGGGATGAATTGGAGCTGTTGAGGACTTTATTTCCCACCATAAATGCATTTATGCAGCTCACCGTTTCGAAACAGTCGTGCCCGTTTCGAAACACCCTTTAAGTAGAAAGAGCCGTTGTAGTCTGATGAGGCACCCGTATCGGAACGCCCTTGGCCGTTTCGGAACACGTATCGAAACGCCTAGACCCGTATCGAAACGACATGCATTTAAATGTTAGTTGGGAAATAGCCGTTGGGGTTTATGACCATTGTGGTCGAAGCCACGTAGGCGTATCGAAACGGCATAGCTTGTTTCGAAACGCTACTAAAAAATCCCATCCAGGGAAAGACCGTTTCGATACCCGTATCGAAACACTTTTGCTACTGCAATCCCCTGTATCGAAACGCCCTAAGTTGTTTCGAAACGCCTAGAAGGTTTTGTGAAGTTTGGCTTTGAAAAACATGTTAAACCCTTTTAAAACATCCCTAAACATAGTTTCAAGTTATTTGGACTTTGGAAATAGTTTTGAATTCTTTTTAAATCAGTCCAAAACATTTTTCAATTATTATATCAAAATATTAGTTCTACACAAACAAATTAGGATACTTGTAAAGTAATTGGAGTTCTAATATGGGAATTAGAATACTCAATTTGGGAATTAGAGTTCTAAAGTGGCATAATTTCAAAAATATATTTAGGGATCGAATGTGGAATTGGGGATAAATTACCTAATTGCAACAAAGGAGGGAAATGTCGGCAGAGTTCAACGGCGGCCACGAACAGGAGACGGCAAGATGATGAGGATGTGACTGGCAGCGACAGCTATCGACGGCGACGGCGTAGTGGTAGACGACCAAAACTAGGATTTTGGGATAGAAATTTTGATTTAATAATGTTTAAAATAATATGAAAAAAAGATTTAATAAAATTGCCTTTTGATTTTAAAAAAAATTAAATTATATGATAAGTCTTTTAGATTTTAAATTTTTATAAATTAAATTAATGGTGCTCATTAGTGCTTGTCGTTAGTGGTACTCATCAGTACTCGACGAGCGCAATAGGATCTTCCCTATTTTTTGTATAGGCCAATTGAAGGCGATAAAATTATCGCTTTACTTGTTTTAGTGGTCACCTTAAAAACAGAAAAATATATCATGACTCATTAACCACGTGAACACTTTAAAATTAATATTTCCTTACCAATTCTTCATTATTAGTACTGATACTTGATTATTTTATTATGACCCACTTTCAATTCTATTTATTTATCTAATATATTCACATATAGTGACAGAATACAGCACTAATTATTGAGGATTTATTTAAAAGTTTAGGAACAATAATAAATTATATATATATATATGAGAGTGATAAAGTTTAAATAATAAATAAGAAGTTTAAATAATACATGTATTGTTGCATGTCACATATAATATAAAATTTATTTTTGAATAGTTTAAATATAAATAACAAACTCTATAATTTTTTTCACATTATATAATGCATGTATCGGATATCTTGATCATAAAAAATGAATTTATTAAAAATATTTTTATTTTATTTTATTTAGATTAAAAAATATAATTTTCTGGTATGTAAAATATTATTAGTAATTAAAAAGGAAACGAATATTATCTAATTGAAATCAAATTATATATATATATATATATATATATATGAATAAATCAAATTATATATTGAAAAGAAAATGCTAACAAAAATTTAAATATCACATATATAAATCTCATTATCAGGCGACATCCACTAAAATAAAAATATATTTGAGAGATTCACTAATTAATTAAGCGGTCAAAAATATTAATATTGTTACATTTTATATTAATTTAAATTTTGATATTATCTTAAAATATAATATTTTTATTTAATAAAAAATATTATATTTAAAAATATCAAATTAAAATAGAGATTTGTGTGCATGATGTCAATTTTGAAACCATAACTTTGATTTGGTCACTTATTGGATGGATTGGGTTGCACTTCCAAAGATAAGGACAACAATGTCAATAATTCAACATCTCCCATTTAAAATTAAATTCAAAAAATACAGAATAAAACAAAAATATCGGAGCCGTTCTCCTACGGTCGGATGCTTTTTCATATTTGTGTGCACCCCAACTGAACAAGACTTTGAACATTAGATTTAGTATAAAAGTAATTTTTAGTCCTTGAATTTGACAGTTTTTTAGTATGATTTTTTACTTTATATCAATCTTTGAATTTAAGTTTTTATTTATTATAGTTTGTTTGATAACATGATACATCGAGAATATGTCACATGACAAATTCCATGTCGTCAAAATAATTAGAATGAAAAAGTTGTCAAATTAATAAACTAATATGGAACAAAACAAAATACAAGGACTAGACTCGAAACGTTATCAAATTCAGGACTAAAAATTACTTTACCCCTCAAACATAATTAATCATCTAATTATTAATTGTCGCATTAGAGCTAGTACCGATATTTATATTAATTTTTTAATATTTGTCGTGTGATTATATGGTAATATTATTGAGATAACAAAATTTTTCTTTTCCATTAAGATCATTCAATGAGTTTGATATTCATTTTATTTTGAATATATAGATAATGGCTCAAATACTTAATTAGATAATAAAAATCAATATCAGATTAAAATAAAGTCAAATACAAGTATATTTTTGAAAAACAATTAAATACTAAATTAAATCTTAAAGTCAAATTTAAGTACAAAAATATAAATTTATCCCATTTTTAATAGTACTTATTGTAACTTTAAAAAATTATAAATAAAAAAATAGTACTTAACGTTCCGTTTTGTTTTTATTTTGTACCCTACATAATTTTTTAGCAAAATGCTACTTAACGTCACGTTTTGTTTCTATTTTAGTACTATGATATTAAAAAAATAAACTGACTAGAAGAGAGAAAAGCACACGTGACAAGCTACCACATCATTTCTTTCTCTTAGATTGGGATGACCAAATAACTCGAAATCGAACCGACTCGGTGTGCCCCAATCCGACCCGGTCGAGTTTTTAATCTTGAACTTTAGGGGTCGGGCGGGGCAGGTTATTTATAGTGTTGAGTCGGGGTGAGGCGAGTTCGGGTATATGCTAGAAATTCTCTCGCCCCGCCCCGTCCCAACACACACAAACACACACACACACACACATATATATATATTTATAAAAATACTACTATATATAAACACTTTTACGGGTTGTTAAGCTATTTTTTGTTTGTGCTTATTGTTAAAAAAAATTTAGATGTTGTTCAAGTTTTAACATATCTGATTTTGACGGTCAATAGTTCAAGTTTATTTTTAAATATGTAATTTTTCATGTGGGTAATTTAAAATTAGTTTTTATTTTTATATAGGTTTAAAGTTTTTGAAACTAAATTTTGTGGTCATAATGGTAGATTGATCGGATCTAATTTTTTATTGTCGTCAGATATTAAGATTTTTTTTTAATTTTTTCGGGTTGGGCCGGTTTAAGAGTTGATATACCGGGGTGGGGTGAGGTGGCCAAAAAACCGGCCCGCCTCACCTTGTGCCCATCCCTACTCTTATTTAGCATGTCACGTCAAATAAAATCATTAAAAAATTGCACATGGCATGATGATTGATGAGTACGAGAGATAAATAAGGTTGCATCTTACCACATGTGATTTTCTATCTCCTATTCAACCTTCCGCGTGTGATTTTTTTTACTAGTCAACATGCTGTTAATTTTTAACGGTGAGATACCAAAGTAGAAACAAAACATAATATTAGGTTCGATTTTGTCAAAAAATAGTTGTGATAAAAACGAAAACATGGGTAAAGGTGAGGTACTAAACAAGCAGTTTACCCAAAATAATAATGCATCCATTTCCATCCCGGTTGCAAGACATGAACGATACATTCAGTCGCAGTAAATCAAACCTAATTTTCATTCAAAGTTCCCTATAAAATGCTGGACGAAAAAAAATCACACTTGCATTATTAATATATTTCATTTTGGTCCATAGATTAAATCGAATTCTCTGCGGTTTCTACCTTTTTTCTTGAGGTGCGGGGAGCTAAGAGAAGCTCAATTATTGCCTGGAAAATCGAGCGGAAGAGGTAAAGCAAAGAGAGAATGTGGGGATTCGGGGGGAGATTCTATTGGGGAAGAAAGGAAAGGAGGAGAAATGGAGGAGGTATAGTTGTTGCTTTTGCTTGGATGTCTAGTCAAGAGAAGCACTTGAAGAACTATGTTCAGCTCTACGCTTCTTTGGGTTGGGATTCTCTCGTCTGTCATTCCGAGTTCTTAAACATGTATGTGTTTTTTTTAAGCTGATTCTGGGTTTGGTTTACTTTTTTATGTAATCGTGTTTTTGTTGTTTGATGGATGCTTTTGACTTGCAGTAGCGCTTGGTTTCCTGTTCTGTAATTTGGCTTCTTCTTTTTTATTGATGGAATTTTAATTATTGACCTTTTATTTAATGACTTGATCTTGAATTTCTGATTAAAAAGGAATGGTTATGCACTTATCCTAATCATATGGCATATGAAATTGAGGGATATTGGTTTGAATTGCTGCGTATTGTCATATGCCTTTGATTGATACTTTTGAACTGAAATTTGATGTTAAGTTGGAGGTGGATTTTGATGGTTTGGTGTCTGTGCAGGTTCTTCCCTGAGAAGGCTGCTGCTCTAGCACTTGATCTTCTTAAAGAACTTGTTCAGGTAATACTGAAAACAATATCAATTTCGATGTCCAGGCTCTTGAATCTTGCGCTCAAGTGTTTCAAGTGGTGTTAATTCTAGATTGGAGCATACCCTCTGATGGATAGAGGTGTATTCTATCAAAGTAATCCTATAGTGTGGAATTTTATGTTTTAGTACATTGAATGGGTTATCACTTTTTGATTTTATGCAGGAGCTGAAGATGAGGCCGTGCCCCGTGGTCTTTGCATCTTTTTCTGGTGGTCCTAAGGCCTGTATGTACAAGGTTCTTCAGGTATTCCTTTCAAAATTTTGAAAACCCCAATGTATTTTTACCTTATATGCTACAGACTTGTTTCCGTCTGCTTGTGATGATATAGCTTTAATTTTTCTTGTTGCAGATGATCGAGGGATTGTGTGAAGTACAAGTAAATCCAGTATGTTGTCCCTCTATAAATATGCTAACTTTTTACAAACTTCTTAAGTCATACTTTTGCAATCATTCTTTCCCTTCTTCGTTATTTCTAAATAGACTACTGGTGTTAATAGGGCTATTAAGGTATGAATACTGGAAATCATTGTTTCTCTTTTCCATATGATGTAAAAATAAACTAATGGTGATATAATTGCATTTGCTGAAAAATTGGGTTCCCGATCAATTTTGTTTATGAACATTATTATGGATAGTTAAGTTCTACTTGTCTTTTAAATGTTCCTTTTACTTCTGGTGAAGGATGATCTCCAACTGGTGAAGGAGTGTTTTGCGGGCCATATTTTTGATTCTAGTCCGGTGGATTTTACCAGTGATCTGGGTGCTCGTTTCGTTGTTCACCCAACAGTTCTCAAAATGTCCCATCCACCAAGAATAGCATCATGGATTGCAAATGGCATTTCTTCTGGTCTTGATGCTCTCTTCCTCAGCAGGTTTGAATCCCATCGTGCTGAGTATTGGCAGACTCTATATGCTTCAGTTGTAAGTGTACAATAAATTTTGTTATCAAGTTATTACTTCAAATATTTTTAATATTCTATTTGCTAATTAAAATCTTTTGCAGAGAATGGGGGCCCCTTATCTCATATTATGCTCTGAAAATGATGATCTTGCTCCTTATCAAATTATCTGCAATTTTGCTCGAAGAATACAACAACTTGGCGGTGATTTAAAACTTGTGAAGTTCAATGATTCTCCTCATGTAGGTCAGTTTCTAAACTTGTAAGAAGTTCCTGTTATTAGAACATGGTCACACCATATATAAAGTTTTAATCAGGGTTCAGTTAAACATATTTAAACTGAAGAGATTGGAAAGCACAGTGGCGTATTACATCTTATGTGGGCACTCATTCATTCATTCATTCATCTTTAAGCATGCGTCACATGCTGTTGTCATCATCTTTTCTTGTTTTACAGAACATCATGAAACATTTGGTTTTCGGATGGCACAAATGCCGCTAGGTAGGGTCAAAGCCAGGAGTTGTGCCTGGGGGCCGAGATAAAACTATAAAATCTTGGAGGGCCAAAGCTAAAATTTTAGTATTAATTTTTGGGAGGGGACAGAAATGCAAAATTTCTATTAACCAAGGTAACAAAGCCCTTGCCTGTCCCCTGGCTTTGTCCCTGATGGTAGTATTGGGATTTGCTGTCTTTCTTTACCAAAAATGCTTAAACTAGAAGCTTCAGAGGGATCACATGTTTATGCTATAAATTTAAAAGAAGCTTTTTCCGGTCCAGACCCATTTATTTGCATGATAGAAAAGATTGTACAATTATATTAAACATAGACCTAGATGATGCAGCAGTAGAGAAAAATTGACAGAAGTAACAAAAATGAGCAAGACATAAACAATAGAGAATTCTAAAGCGTATATCGTATTCAGGCAATAGCATTGACTATTTCAACTTGTGCCATTTAATGGTCTTTACAGGTCATTACCGGCATTATCCAGTTGATTACAAGGCTGCTGTGACCGAGCTTCTTGGTAAAGCAGCTGCCTTGTATTCCCGAAATATTCAACAATATGAGGGTGAACGAATTGAACCAGCTGCAGGGGCACAGGATGAAATCTCTGAGTCGATCTCCAATATCAGCAGAATAGCCTTAAGCCCAAACAAGAGCTTCCGGGGAACTCTGGTGCAAAGTGATAATTTCCTCTTGCCTAGTTCAATAGAATATTATGAAGGTAGAGATTTCGGGTCTGTGCAAGACCAACACAAGGAAGGTTTGATCCCTTTGCCTCACCCACCAAGCATTAATCTCCACGGCGTTCTTGGTCAAATGCTTTTCGATGCGTGTGTTCCGAAGAACGTTGAAGGTTGGGATCTAAAGTCATCTGATTCCTCAAGCAGACACAAATATACCTCTCAGCGGAATTCCCATTTCAATCCAATCAAATGCATTCGAAGATCCCGGCTATAATCAATCATATTTTGTTGACTACTTTTAGCAGAGGCTTGTTCAATGGAAGAAGGAATGCTTTGCAAGGTGGGGGACACAAACTCCTAAAAGGATAGAAAGGGGGCAATGTGTGATTTCTGATTTTTTTTCTTCTGTTTTGTAGAACAATAAATGGTTAATGCCACGTTTGGAGCTGTTAGACCTCTGTTCTAACATAAATTGTATAGCGAATTTAATAGAAAAGCTGACTTTCACTCATGTATAATTTGTGTGAATCATAGCCATCTAAATGAGAAAACAAATTAAGGCATCTGATTCTAGCACAGATGATTGAACCAGTGAAACCCAAGTTTCCTGTTTCATATGATAACGAAACTTGTCTCTTTAGTGTTATATTTTGAAGAGATCGCTTTCCTTTAAAGTGATGATTCTTGTTTAGAAGTTATAACTATAGGAGGAGAGAAGTTGGCTTCTCTTTGCCATTAAACCAAAGCTTTATCTGCTTAAGTATGCTCTTATTTTGTTTCTCTTTTATGCTACTTTTTCTGTTTTCGCTGTACAGAAACAGTTGTATTTAACCCCATTCATAATGGAAGGAGTTGTTGCGTCCGACTTTGAAATTTGCTCGGAATACCACTGGTTGATCACCCCCAAAACAATCGTCAAGACTGTCTTCTTCGATCCGCCATTGTTTTTATTCTCACACCAGACGTCGTGCTTGGAAGTTTGTTGTGCCGGTCTCTCTAAATGTTACTTGGAGTATAATTATAAAACTCTTGCTGAGCACTGAGCAGTTAGCAACTGTTGGGAATCCTTCATCATGAAATAGGTCCGTACCTTGAGAAATGGTTGTAAAAGAGGAATGCATCTGGAATTAGAGACGGACCATTGCTGCTGTTATTGATGATTTATGCATGTTTCACTGCTAAAAGAAAATGACTGGTTTGTTAGTTTAGAATGAACAACACTCGAACTACTTATGTAATTCAGGTTTCATATGTCATTCATCACGTATATTTGGGTAGAAAAGCAGGAGTCAGCGGTGGATGGAAAGGGTTCGCAGTCGATGATGATGAGGATGCAGTAGTTTTTCAGTTAGTTCTGCGTACAGCATTTAAGTGGTGAACTCTTTGTCTTTAAAATATGGTCTATGTTTACTGCAGACTATCATTTTCTGTTGTCTGTGTGGATGAAATGCTCTTGGGAATAATTGTATGTTTGTTATGCATCCATGTTTTCAACGAGTCATTCTCACTTTTTCTTCGTTATTTCTATGTTTACATTATAGGGGTGAAGGGTTCCGAACAAAGAACAATTCGGACAGTGGAGCAGAATTTTGGATTAATACTGCTAAAGTTAGATGCATCATTAACATTTCATCATCTATTAAGCTTTATTAATGCTATGTTAGGTAATGACCAGCATCAGACTAAAGTGTACGTGTGCAGTAGAATCTTGATATCGAATGACTTGAAGAACGTGCAATTTGATGCACAAGTTTGTCAGTCATCTCTGGGATTGGTGACCTACGTAAAGTTCTTTGAGAATGAGAACGTGGAATTTGATGCACAAGTTTGTCAGTCATCTCAAGCGCACAAGTCCGAAATATGTAGATTTACTTAACCCCAAGACCTGCACTAGATTTATCCAAGTCCTGAATCCTGATAATTAACCACAGCTAATAGCTTTCCTCGTTTTCCATATCCTGTTGTAATGGTTTCTTTCGACACTGTAACTAATTAATTATTCTTTACCAGCACAACATTAAAAGCAATTAAAACAATGGCATGGTGTTAAAATATACAACATTTTCAAAATACTGAAATTGCTACACCTTACTCCCGAGATAAAGATCGGTGTTCGGCGTTGTTTGTTGTTTATCTCTTCTTTTGCTACCATTTACTAACGGGATGCTTGGGATATGCACTCCAGAAAGGCCTCGGGGCCTGATGGAACCCAAAACTTCCGGGCATTGTTGGGGATGATGTTTTCCCGTTATTGCCTGGATTTCATTTCCATCCTATATGTCAGGCTCATCCCACTACGATATTGCTCTGATAATCCTGTTGTAGATCGTGTAGGGTCGCGCCAACGTTTCTTGGTGTCATACTTGCTAAGCTTATTTAGCTTTTTAGGGGAACGTGCTATAGTGTCAGGTCTCTACTCTCTACCATCCTCCTCGCCTATTAAATTTTTGTCGATCAAAATTTGATACGAATATGATAAAAAAAACAAAACAAAATAAAGATCAACTGAGCTTCTTTTGTGTTAGCGACCTTCTCGTAAACTCATGTGGGGCCTAAATGTGCAAGCATTGAGATTAAGAGTATGTCATAATATCTCCTGCGGTATCCTATATCTGAAAGTCTTCTTTATTTTTATATCGAGTTGAAATGGATCTTTAGTAAAGAACATGAGAAAGATTGACTTGTTTAGGAATCGTCTATTTCAAGTTTTTGCACCAAAATGGTATCAGAGCCGTATCTGGGCCTGAATAGGACAGGCAATTGTTCAGGGTCTAGAAATTTTTTAATATTTGTTATTAGAGGTTTGATTTTTCTCAACATAAGACCTCTTGTCTAGTTGCCCCTAAAATTGAATTTTATTTATAATTTAGTTCTTAAAATTATATTTTTAGGGACCTAATTTTTAGAGATATTTTATTTAATTCAATTATAGGATTTAATTTTTTAATACTTGTTATTAGGGTCTATTTTTTCTTAACATTTATAATTAAGAGTCCAAAATATTCTCGATATTTATTATGAGGGGTCTACTCATAAAATTTAAATTTTTTTATAATATTTATTATTAAGGGTTTAATTTTTTTAATATTTGTTATTATAAACTAGGGATGGGCACGAGTCGGGCCGTGTTTTTGGCCCACCTGAACCCGACCTGAAAATAAATACCCTAAACCCGAACCCGACCATAATGCTCCCTTTAAAAACTTCGACCCGATCCGACCCAAAAGTAAATACACTAAATCCAACTCGACCCTAGCTATAGAAAAAATAATAATTTTAAGGAACTTAATCGTAAAAGGATATAATTTTAATGACTAAATTATAAATAAAAATTCAATTTTAAAGATATATATATATATATATATATATATATATATATGTAACACCCCAAAAATTATGCCCAAATTGTATACCCTAGATTCGTAAAATCTCTAATTCAAAAACTCTAAATTTTGAAATATCTAATTCAGAACCCTAATTTTTATGAGGGACTAAATAAGAATTTTTATCAAACTTGAAAGTCAATATGAAATTTCTTGAAAGTTTCAGGACTGACTCCATAAATAACCCTTTATCAAATGAAATTTTAATTTACTTTGGTTTCTTCCTTTCGTTTTTTTAATTGTTTAATATATATATATATATATATATATATATATATATATATATATATATATATATATATATATATATATATATATATATATATCCCTTTGTTATAAATATTTATCTATGTGGATGTCTATCATTATTAGAACTTTATCAAAGGAGTTTGATTTATTTATTATTAGGAATATTATCTCTATGAATTAGAGTTTAATGTATTATGTACTTCTTATGCCTATAAATAGATGATTCATTGAAGGCATTGTATACAATTCTATATTTTGAGAATAATATAAATCTCCCTCTTCCTCTCATCTCTTTGTTCTTCTTTATTTTATTCACAACACGTTATCAGCACGATCTCGCTCGCTCAATTACTGTGATTATTGTTGGTGATTCTCGAAAAGAATTTCAATTTGATATTGGTGACTACATCTATCATATATTTAGTTTACCTTGGAAAGTATGATATGTTTTACTTATTTATATACTAATATAATGATTGATTTATCATTCTCCAAAAGTTAGTATATTCATATCTATTATTTGGTTATTATTTTAATTTATTATTATTTTATTCATACTTGAAGTAACTCTTGAATTAACGAAAATTAAAATTATCGTCGTACTTCATTAGATGGATTGATAAAGCAAACCAAATTAAAGCCCTCAAGGATTTCGGCTAAATGCTATTGGGCGCACAAGTTGGAACATTTTATTACACAGTATATTAGTTTTATTCAAAGTTTTTATTATTCCATTCTAATTTATAATTGATTCAATTCAAGGATTGTGTTGTCATGTGATTGTTATATATTTGTTTTATCATTATTATTATTATTATTATGGTAATTTATATGAATATATTCGAGATATAAAACAACTTTATTATTTGTATCAATTACTTTGTATGTGAATCAAAGGCAAAAGGAATACGTTACTTTGATGTGTTTATATATTCATCAAAATGTCGCTTGATTTTAACTATAGTTGTTTATAATTTGATTACATCAATTATAGTTATGTTTATTCAACTTGATCTATGACTACTTTTATACTTTTTGATCTAGTCTCAAATAATTTTTTTTATTCTATTGATAAAAGTCGATGCTTTTAACCGTGTTTTGAGTTTTACATGTATTCAAATGAGTTGGAAAGAGACATGGTGTAAAAAAGATTATGAGAAGATGCCTTGGTTCATTTGCTACGTCATCATTGTCTTTGAGACGAAATTCAATATCGGTAAACTCTATTTTATTTTTATCTTTTAAAATACAATTTTAAAGTGCGATAAATTATGATGATTTTGGATTTACAAGAAGATTATTATAAAGTCTATATTTGCTTGAAAGCAATATTTCTTCTTCGTCGAAAAACTCGACCATAGACTTCTCCCAATTTCAAGTTACGAAAATTCGTCTTGATCCAAAAAGTTTTATGGGAGGCATTCCTTGAAGTGAATGCAAAGCATGATGTTTATTCCATGCGATTATCAATGATGGGGCATTCCCTGAAGTGAATGCAAGCATGATGTTTATTCCATGCAATTATCAATGATGGGGCATTCCCTGAAGTGAATGCAAGCATGATGTTTATTCCATGCAATTATTGGATATGTTTCATTCCCTGAAGTGAATGCAAACATGGTAAATCATTATTCAATTAGAGACATAATTTCGATATAATCCAAGTATAATTTGCTGGACATCCCGTTCTGCGAGGCTACTGGTCTCAAAGGAGGTTTTTAAAGGACCTTGTGGACAGGTTTAACAATGCCGCGTACGAGGATTAAATCTTTGTTCTCTGTGATAAGGATATGTGAAAAAAGTTTTAAAGGCCCACTGGCTCTACTCCATTCCTTAAAGTGAATGTGAGATTATATTATGGAAGGAATAAAAAATCACATTAAAAGTTGTGGTCGTGGTCGAGGCTATGAATATACACATGAAAAATATAGTCATTTTAAGAATACTTCTACCCGCTGGTAGCGAAGTTATAAGAATGACAAGAGTGATAAAGATCATTCTAAGGAAGTGAAATCCTTTTACCAATGTGATGTTATAAACCATTGGTTTCGTACTTGTCAAACGCCAAAGTAATATGGACTTTATCCATAATCATGAATGATAAATGAAATAAAATATAAACAAAATTTGTTTATGGCGAAAATAATTATGGCGTTATTGGTCCAACTCAATTGGATATTGTTAATTTTCTCATAACCCTGAAGGGAATAATTTACCATTTATTTTATTTCCCTTATAACCTCTAACAGGAATAATTATTTTATTTTTATTTATTTTTTTAATGTTAATTCGTTTTATTTATTATTTATTTATGTTAGTTTGCTTTATCTTTATTTATTTATTTCACATATTATTTATTTACGTTTTATATTACTTTATTATTTGAAGAATATGATTACTTCCGAAATAAAATATACAATGAATTGTGGCTATTTATGCCTAGAATTGTGGCTATTTATGCCTAGCAGATAATGCAAGTACTCATATTGTACTTAAGCATAAGAAATATTTTTCCCATTTAAATGCAAGGGAAAATATGAGTAGTATTTCTCAAAGTACTAAAATATCAATACTTCGGAAGAGCACTTGAAAGTTTATCTCTGATAGATAATCGACTTGATATGATGTGCTATATTTTATATTTTTCATTCCTCGAAGTGAATGATACAAAGTACATATTTTCATTACCTGAAGTAAATGAAACAAAACACATTTTGAAAGGTGCACAATTATGCATTTCTCGATTAAAATGCAAGGGAATAATGTGAGTACTATATCCGGAAGTACTAATATCACAAAAGGCTCTGGTTGAGCAAATATGTTATTGTCAAATGGAACTTTATTCCATATTCATAGTGCGTTATACTCGTCAAAGTCATAAAGAGAGCAATATGAGTTCGCAAACTATCCCTTTGGGAATTATAGATAACATATGTTATCAATTGTCATTTGAAATAAGCCAATATTGATATAAGTTTTGGTAGCCAAAAAGTTAGTTGAAAGCTCTAGAAGAGCTATATATTACTACCAAAAGATAATTTCAATTGAAAGCTCCGAAAGAGCTAAATATATTCCTATTTAAAGGAACAATTTTGATGGCCGTACTAGACATGTACGAGTGAGATTGAATTACATGTTATGGTAAAAAAGGAGTTTACAAATTCAGAGATATATACACACATATATATAGTTGGCATGATCGATTAGACCATCCTGATCAATGGTGCAGAAATTATTGAGATTTACATGCACATGTATTAAAAGAACCTGTAGTTCTTGTGGTGTTTATTCTCAAAGGAATAAATTAAATTCCACTTATTAAAGAACGTGAAGTTCTTGTGTTGCTTAAAGGAATTGATCAAATTCCACTTACTAAAATAACTTAAAGTTCTTGTGTTGTTTGTTCTCAAAGGATATAGATGATCCCACTTACCAAAAGAATTAGAACTTAAAGTTCTTGTATTGAAGTTGAGACTGTATGTCTTGCATATCTGAACGAAATATGGGCCCATATATCCACAAATGTGGAAAGTTTTATATGATTTTAGTAGATGCATCTACATTGTTTTATCGACTTACAACCAGAAGTTTGTGAGATTGATTCTAAAAATATTCAGATTATGCAGTTAGACTATTCGTCTTGAAAAGCTAGTGGGTTTATATTTTAGGCTATATCAGTTGTTACAAAGCCTATTGATTATGAAAAATATAGTTTAGCAAAATTTCAATTGGATGCCTCCTATTTAATAGCTAAACTATGAGAACAAAAGAGTTATTATTTATATGGTGTTTCCATATAGCAACACTGATACGCATCAAGCCAACGAGTTATAATAAACTCCCCGTTATGATTGGTTTTTGGTCAGAAACCATACATTTCCCATTTTATGATTTTTGAATGTGCGATATGAATTGCTCCACCACAACGCACAAAATGGGTAAATAAAAAGGGTTGAGAATATATATTGAGTACGAGTCTCCTTTTATGTTTAAATTCTTAAACATTAATTGGAGAATCATTTATGACATGATTTTTCTCAACATCAGGGGGAGATAATAATCAGCTGGATAGAGGAAAATGAATTATCATTATCTAGATCCTCGTATATGAACTAGAAGTTCATAAGATAATTCATGTTATTACATGTCAACTGCCAGGCATATTTACTAACCCAATGAGAGTAATTAAGTCTCATATACCAACTGAAATGCTCTAAGTTTAAATTACATGTTAGAGCGAGAGAATGTAATCATGCCTGAAGCTTGATAGTTGAAATAGTTCCAATGATCAAAATTCTCGTAAATAGAAAGTAATATGAGATGGTCATATATTGGAGGCGGGGTCTCCTGAAGAGACCCAAGACATAACAAATAATAAAACTCTTGAAGAGTTTCAGGTACCTGGAATAAAGATTGCAATCTTGAAGAGATCTCGATGAGTTATGTCATTACGAGAATGGAACTAGAAAAAATTGGAAAGTTGTCGACAACAATTTTACAAACAATTTTACATAAAATACTTCTATAGAAGTAAAGAAAGAAATCGAGGATCTTGTATAAAATCTATCCAGAAGTATAGATATTGAATTGGCAAATGTTGAAAGACGCTTTGAACTTCTAAAATAGAAGTATTTGGACCACTAGTCCAAACACCTAAAGGTGTAATGCAAGTGAGGCACAAATAATTAGTCGTAAATACGACTTGAACTATGATTTATGAAAAGTTTCAATTACTTCATGGTGGATGCAATTACTTTGGCAGTTTTGAAAATTTTACATGTGTCTAATTATTTGTGGATCCATATTTATCCTTAAAGGATCTAAAATGCTATAAGCATTTGGAAATTTCTGAGGAAATTTATTTAGACATGTCTCATGAATATTTTTGGCACATTTGGTATAATCGCCTTAGTGAATACTAATTGAGAAAATACTATAAGAATGATCAGATTTTCTTATGTATTTTATAAAGGAGTTTGGATCAAGGTCCATTATGATAATTTTAGAACTCCTAAAGAGCTTCAAATTGGAAACTCATGAAGTACTTTCAATACAAGTACTTGAATCTTGACATCAAGTTTATCTCGACCTGAAGATCGAGCATTTTTATATATTTCTTTTGTCTATGAATAGACATAAGCTGAAAGAATCTTAAAGAAGATTCAATATGAATAGAGAATATCTATTGAGTATCCCAATAGTTGTAAGATTGTTTGATGTGAATAAAGATAATTATATCTTTTCTTGGTCTTGAAGCACTATATATTAGTTGGTCAAAAAATATCTATGAATACACAAAGATCATTACATTTAGATCTTCAAACATTCGTTGATGCCTCCTCAAATGTCGTAGAAATAATTGTTATGCACGAGGCAAGCCAAAAAATGTGTTTGGCTAAGATTATTGACCCAACATATCCAAAAGATATGTGGATTTACTTTTACAAGATATGATAAAAGCTATCTTGTGTGAAGATAAAGGAAGATGTATATCTCAGTTTGAAAGTTGATACATCATGGAACATATTACTCCAAAGTTTCATCCCTCGCGATCTTTAGAAAAATGATATTCAAGATTAAATTATGAAGATTCAAAGATCTTCTGTGATGTTTTCATGAGGGGGAGTAAATACGCGTTGCACTTTTTTTCCCTTAACCGAGGTTTTGTCCCAATGGGTTTTCCTGGTAAGGTTTTTAATGAGGCAACAAGTTATGCGTATCAAAGATGTGTGTACTCTTTTTCCTTCACTAAAGAATTTTTTTCCCACTGTTTTTATCTTAGTAAGGTTTTAACGAGGCACATTATCTTCATAGACATCCAAGGGGGAGTGTTATGAATATTTATCTATGTGGATGTCTATCATTATTAGAACTTTATCAAAGGAGTTTGATTTATTTATTATTAGGAATATTATCTCTATGAATTAGAGTTTAATGTATTATGTACTTCTTATGCCTATAAATAGATGATTCATTGAAGGCATTGTATACAATTCTATATTTTGAGAATAATATAAATCTCCCTCTTCCTCTCATCTTTGTTCTTCTATATTTTATTCACAACACCCTTTAATTTTTAATTAAATTTTAATTCTTATACGTTTGTTGAAAACAATGTCCTTCTCCCATTTTATTTCTATTTTATTGTTTTATTTATTTATTTATTAAAACCTTAAATTATTATCATATATATTTCTAACATATATATATACATGCACGCCATTGAAACCTTATACCCTACTATCGCCGCCAAACTTTTTCTATGGGAATTAATTCTTAACCTCAATTTACTAATGGAAGCCGCACCTCTCTTCATCTCTTCATTCGAATAAAAAAAAATCCAGGTTCTTTATTCGATTTCAATGATACAACCTACAAATTAACTTTGCCTTCACCTAGTTGCATCAAGGTGCTGATATAATTAGATCCAATATTTCTGATCATGGAAAATCACATCATTTAGTAGGTTGAGTTTGCTTCGGTTAAGGTGTTTTTTTTTCCGGTGCTATAATTAAATTATATGTTATTTTTTTATGTGTTGGTGTTTTACTCTTTATGTTATTATTTATATGTATTATGTTTTTTTTATGTTTGACATCACATGCATACGTTTTCAGAATATGATTTTACTATGATTTACGAACCGTGATTATGGACCACGATTTATGAACTATGATTTATGGACTTATGGAATATGGTTTATTAAGTATGTTTATGGAATATCGGATTTATGGAACTGGATTTATGAAATTTGATTTTTAATCATCATATCATTGTATGAGCATGGGTTGGGATCTGATCGGGGAAGTTCAGTGGTTTCACCCTTCGGGCTGAATTCCACTTCGGATTGGCGGTTGTAGTGAGGAGTTCAGGGGAACTTTCCTCTTGGCGGTTGTAGTTGGGTGCATTGCATTACGCTTGTGATATTGTATCATGTTTTTAAAGAATTTTAAGAAAATATTACCATGTTTTTACGACTATAATTTTCTTGCACTTTAGAGACACACTAAGCTCTTTACCTTACTCTCCCATAGTTTCCTCTTACAGATATCTTTGGGCTTTAGGCGACGTGGTACTTGGAGGATCTCAGATTTTATTCGGTTATATTATTATTTAGTACGAAATAATTTTTAATTATTCAGATTATTAATTTATTATATTGTGATATTGATGTAATTTCATACTTTTGGGAATAAATATGTTTTGAGATTATTTTTCTAAAATTCTTTTACTATGATTTTATTTCAGAAATTTTATATTAACATTCTAATATTTATTATAATATTTTTATTTTTATTTCCTATAAGATATTTATTAAATCACTGTTATTTTATTTTAATTAAAGTATAATTTTTAAAATTAGATTTCTTGAGGGAAAAGTTTTCAAATGTAACTCCCTAAATTCAGTCTTTTCTTCTAGGCCTTGTTTATGGAGTTACAATATAGATATAAAGAGGGGCATTATTATAAATATCCCTAAAAAATTTAAGGGAAAATTACACAATTAGTCTCGAGTCGGGTCGAGTCGGATATTTTCCACCCTAAACAAACCGACCCGACTTCACTTTTAATAAAAATTTGACCCGAACCCGATTTTTTCATTAAAAAATCTGACCCAATCAAGCCAGGTCGGGTCGGAACCGACCGAGTCAGGTAAAATGCCCACCTCTATTATGAACATACTTTAAAAATTTTAATTTTCTATTACTTATTATTAAAGGACTAATTAGAGGTCTAATTGTTTTCAATATTTGTTATTAGGGATATTCTCTTAAAATTAAATGGATGAGTCTACTACGCTTGACGAACACCGCTGAATATTACTAGCGCTGAACACCATTAAATTGATTAATAAAGATTAAAAATCTCAAGAACTCAGCATATAATTATAAATTATTTAAAATAAAATTTCAGTTAAATTATTTTTCATATATATTATATTTTTATTTTTTAAATAATTGGATTAAATACCAATCTTAGACAATTTAAAAAATAAAAACCCTAAACTCGAAACCCTAAACCCTAAATTGTAAATCATAAACCCTAAATTATAAACCTTATAATATAAACCATAAACCCTAAATTATAAATCATAAACCCAAAATCTAAAACCCAAAACCTTAAATCATAAACTATAAACCCTAAAACTTGAACCATGCACCCTAAGCCTAATGTTTGAATTTAGGGTTTTGGGTTTAGGATTTAGGGTTTTAAGGTGTTTGGTTTAGGGTTTTTATTTTTTAAATTAACAAAGGTTGGTATTTGATCCAATTAATTTTTTTAAAAAAATAAAAAATATTATATATATATACGGAAAATAATTTAATTAAAATTTTATTTAAAATAAAATTTATAATTGTATGTTCAGTCCTTAAGGTTTTTAATCTTTATTAATCAATTTAATAATGTTCAATAGTGTTCAGCGTCAGTGGCGTTCAACAATATTTGTTGAACGTTGTATAACTTTCCAAATTCAATTTTCTTTTCTAATACTCGTTATTAAGGGTCCAATTTTTTCAATACTTGTTATTAGGATTCAATTTCTTTTCTAATATTTGTTTTTATGTGCATACTCTTAAAATACATTTTTTTCAA
Source organism: Hibiscus tridactylites (assembly GCA_958450335.1). Lineage (NCBI taxonomy): Eukaryota > Viridiplantae > Streptophyta > Magnoliopsida > Malvales > Malvaceae > Hibiscus > Hibiscus tridactylites. The sequence continues at coordinate 80,975,629 of OY288265.1, read as the reverse complement.
TATTTGTTATTATGGGCACACTCTTAATTATTTTTCATACTTGTTATTAGGGACGTGGGTTTAAATAACGGTCCACAACCACAACAATGGTTGTTATATAGCGGTAGCGACATCGTCTGAAACCTCGATATCTGCAATCGTTATGCCCACAATAGCATATGTTATTTAAAAAAATTCACAACTGTAAAACTCGTAGTGACCACAATAGCATTTGTTATGTTCTCAATCGCGATAAATACAATGAAATCGAAAACAGGACCACAATCATAATTTAATTCCCTAATTAGGGCTCAATTTAATTATCTGGTGCTACCAAAATCTCAAAAAAAGGCGTGCACACTCTACAGAATTACCACCAAGGCATGGCTAATAGGTTTCGTAAGGTGCCTTCCAAATCATCTTCTCATGTCGATTAAGAACACATGGAGCCACGAGATCTGGCATCAGAAGGTAGTGTAAGAAATATGGTCCTTTGCTTGGTGAATGAAATTTGTTCATGCATCATATAAGTTCATGTATTGAACTTCTTCATTGCAACTATACTCTCTAACTAGCTTTGGTTGGTAAGTCGTTTAGCAATAAATAGACATGCTATGTTCATTGTTCTCATGTGTTTATGCCGATACGTAGCAGCTGGATCTTGGCGTGTCTGGCGATAGATAAGCCGAGCACGAGAGAGGCATTAGCGTGTTGTTAGGACCAGCTTTGGAGTGGGGACGAGAAGATAAGGCACCGGTAGCTTGGCTGGAGGATGTTGAACTCTAATCAAATTTACATGTGAACTCTCCTCTCTCTACTCTTTCCATTTTCTTCAAGAAGTCTATTCACAAGATTCATATAACTAGTATGAAATTGAAGTCTATTCACATATCATTATTATCATCCCAGAAGATATATATGATAGAATATGCAGCGTTACCGCTTTTATATCACAAGATTTCCCATTACCTTTTCGATGTGAGATCAATGATCACCTCTTTAGTGACACTAAGAAAGCCAATAGGCAAGAAGAGAGGCTCCCCACACAAGCTGAAGTGATGCTTTGTAGAGGTTGGAAGGTGAAATCTTTTTTTTTTCTTCACATTCTTTGCTTTACTCAACTTCTCTTTAAGTCCCTGAAATATGTAGTTACGACAATTGCTCCTCACACCGCTATCCTAACACTGTTCTGATGGCATAGTCGTCGGCATCGCACATGAGCTCGAATGGCTCATTCCAAATTGGTGCCACAACTATGGTGGCATTACTCAACTTCTCTTTAAGTCCCTGAAATGCTCTTAAACAAGCATCATCAAATGCGAAAGTAGCATATTGTTCCAATAACAAGCATAAAGGTTTAGAAATTTTAGAAAAATATTTAATGAAGCTTCGGTAAAAACCTGCATGTCCTAAAAAAGTTCTTATACTTTTTACACTCGTAGGGGTGGAAATTACTTGGTTACCTCAACTTTTTCTTGATCAACCTCTAATCCTCTCTTGGCTACCCTATGCCCGAAAACAATGTCCTCATTCATCATGAAGTGACATTTTTGTCAATTCAAGACTAGGTTTGTCTCAATGCATCTCCTCAAAACTTGCTCCAAACTCTAGAGGCATCAGAATGTTGTCTGACATCAGTTATTGGTTTGACATAAGAATGTTATTTGGCATCAAGATGTTGTCTGGCATCAGGTCTGGCATTATCAACTATTGTTTCTTTCTTCTCTGCTTCTTTGGGAGCATCCGCTAGCATTAGCTTTTCAGTTTGGCAATCTGTAGAGCTCGATATCCTCAACCAAATTACTTGCCAAGTGGTGGAGAAGTGATTTCTTCGGTGATGGTGGTGGAAGCAAAAAGATAAAAAAATATACATAATGATTTAGAGCGGTTCGACTTTCTAACCAAAGCCTACATCTACTACCTTAGCTTCCCACTAAGGATTTCACCAATTCACTAAGAATTCGTCCCCTTTTCAAGGCTTAGGAGGAAACCTTTACAACCTAGACTCACTCACCAAGCTTAGCATCCAAAGCTTACAACCCAAGCTTTAGGAAACCGCTCTTTCCAAGAAGAAGTTTAGCAAACTGGAAATCCTCTTAAAAGGTATGTGTTTGCACTCTAAAGCACTCACCCAAATCCTAATACACTTGAGCATACATTGACAATTGAGCTCACAAGTGTTTGTCTATACAAGTATGTACACTTAAGCACTAAGACACATTTTTAATCATCTTGATATAGGTAATTTGATCATTAGTTGTGGTCGGTGCTTCAAGGGTCCTTTATGCTCCCAATTGAGTTCATAGCCATTGGAGACCAATGGGATTGAATTGGAGCCGTAGGGGACTGGTTTCTATGCTGAATTTCCACTTCTTGTGCTATTTGAATCGGTGCTCGGGTACTCGTATCGGTACGACCCTATTTTGGGAAAGTAACCGTTAGAGACTAAAAACCCAGGGGGTTTCAAAACTACCATGCATGTACGACAGATGCTGTATCGGTACGAGTTTTGGTTTTTGGAAACTAAAAACCCAGGGGGGTTTCAAAACCACCAAGCTTGTACCTGTACGGCAGATGTTGTATCGGTACGAGTTTTGGTTTTTGGAAAAATAGTTTGCATATGCGTATCAGTACGAATCAAAGGTGTGTCGGTACGGGCCTTCCAAAATTGACATTTTGGCCATTTAAAAGCTTTTTAAATCACGTTGAAAACATATGAAACCATTTCAAACATGTTTTCAAGTTGTTTGGACTTTAATACAAGTTTGAAAAATATTCAAACAAGTCCGAAAACATTTTTCAATTTATTATATCAAAACAAATATCCTAACAATCTCTCCTTTTTGATATAATAAAACCAAGTTGAAAATTATTTTTGTGATTCCCCCCTTTGTAAAAATAAATTTTGAATAAGAGAATAAAATTTGAAGATAGTTAAAGTTTCCCCTTATTCACTTAAAAGTTCAATTTTGTAAACCATTCCCCCTTTTTGTTATATAAAAATGATTCAAACCCATGCTTGAAAGCTTTTAAGTCCTTGACAATTGAGAGTTTTGATAAAAAAAATTGACACAAAATTAGAATTTTGTTTAAAAACAAAAAAAATAGGCTCCCCTTACTCAAGCATCACAAGAATGTTAGTCCAACAAATATATGATTAATTATTGATGTTTTCAGTTTAGAGCATCCTCACTAAGCTTATAGCTTACGCTCTCATTTTCAACAATGCAGATCATTAGCGTGGTGTTAGCTCGGAGCAAGGCAAGAAGGGCTTTCCAAGTTTGTTGCTCAAGTACGATTAATTATTACGTAGTAGTTAAGCAATGTGGCAAGAGAGTGTGTTTGTATGAGCTGTGTATGACTCATATGTGATTTTGATGTTTATGGTTTGACTTAGTTTGTAAGCATGATATACCTTGCCAAATGCTCATTTGATATATGCCTACTGGATGTTTAAGTTTGCTTCATGGCATGTAAACCCTTATGGGATGAATGGTGTTTTTTCTTATCAATGTTTTCAAGCATGACTTGTATGAAAGGCTAATGTGAATTTGTCATGTATGTATGATGATTTATATTTATGCCTTGATTGTGTTTGAGTATGCTTGACATAAGATGTATGCCTCTAGACTATGTTTGTTGGTGTTGTGTGGCTTTAGGGGTCCTATGGGACCATTAGACTTGTTGAAATTCCCCTAAGTCTGTCTTTCAAAGGTTGCAGGCAGCCCGCGTTTCGAAACGGGCTGGATCGTTTCAGAACGGGCAGGCTTCAGGGACCCCGTATCGGAACGCGTTTCGATACGGTTTGGCCTCTAGAAGCCCCTGTTTCGATACGCGTTTCGGAACGATTTGGCTACTGGAATTTCTGAGAAAAAGACGAGATGAAGGCGTTTCGAAATGGGTCTGAGGGTTCCGAAACGGTCAAAATCTCGTTGACCATGAGATGTTGACCGTTGAGGGCGTTTCGGAATGGTTGACCACCGTTTCGATACGGCCCCTTGTATAGGTTCTGGGGCAGTTGACCTGGTCAAGGCGTTTCGATACGCCTCAAGGGTGTTTCGAAACAGCCTGTATAAAAGATAAAATTTGGGCTGTTCAAATATTGTTTTGGGTTCGAATGTTTATCTCGTATGTTTATTTTCCGTTGTTTGATCACGTAGGACCTAAATGAACTTTTAGAAAAGATTAAGTTAAAGAAAAAATAGGGTTGCTAACTGAGGGGGAACCTTAACGGGTTCCGCTTCGGTTTTCCCCGTGTGGCCCACTCGGACCGGTCATTCGGCCAGACCGGGACGAGGGGGTTACATTTGTTGGTATCAGAGCCTGAGGTTACCGAGACCTCGGGTAGGTAAGTGAGGTAAGCTTGATGTGCTAAGTGATTTTGTTGTTCAATGCATGCCTTGCCATGAATTCTTAATATTTGACTGTTCGTATGATGTTTCGAAGCATGAATTGTTGCGTCTGATGTAGAGTGTGTGCCCATTGCTACTATTACCTAATTTAAAAAGATTTTATTGAAAAGGGAGTACTTGAGCACTGTTGGACCCTTGCTTTGGCTAACGTAATCCCTATTTGTTTGTTGTTGTAGTTATTACCTTGCTAGCTGTATCATGAGACCACGTGGGAGGCATAGGATGGTTCGACCGGAACCACGGGCAGTGGCTCTAGGAGTTGAGCCAGTAGTTAGGGTCGAGGCTCAAGTGGGAGAGCCTGTGGTTGGAGTTGGAGCTCCTCCACCACCTCCACCACCACCACCACCTCCTCCACCTAGAGTAGGAGGCGAGGCCGGGGCCGAAGGAGAGGGACCTCAGGGAGGCCAAGGTGCCCAAGGACCGATCGTAATAAACTTAGCTCCTTTGGTTCAGGCGATAACCGGGGCGTTTAAGGTTGCAGTAGCTGGGGGTCAAGCAGCAGCACACCATCAGGGTGAGGGCACTGGTTTGCCTTTAGAGAGACTTCGTGGCCTAGGGGCCGAAGAGTTTAGAGGGTCTACTCCGGAGAGATCAGAGTTGTGGTTTGAGAAGACTGTTTGTATCCTTGCTCAGATAGGGTGTACTGGTGAGCGCAAGTTGGGATGTATTGAGTCCTTGCTTCAGGGTGATGCCTACACTTGGTGGGTCACCATTACTACGAGTATAGATGAGACTGAGATTACTTGGGAGTTCTTTGAGTCAGCATTCCGTAAGAAGTATCTGGGTCCGCGATACCTCGATGAGAGGAAGAGGGAGTTTATGGCTTTGCTTCAGGGGAGTATGTCCGTGACAGACTATGAGATTCGATTTGTCAGACTGAGTCAGTATGCACCTGAGCTTGTTCCTACTGAGGTGGAATGTTGTAACCGTTTTCGTTATGGGCTGAGTGAAGAGATCAAGACGTATACTCTAGCTTCAGACTACACTGATTTTGATGTCTTGGTCGCGGGGGCCAAGGACTTAGAGCACAGTTTGAGCTTGACCAAGCGGTCTGGTGGATCTAGTTCGGGTAAGAGGTCCAGTAACTTTGATAGAGGTGATGCCAAGAGGCATCGGGACAACAGGCATCATTATGATCATAGACGTGGTGGCGGTAACCACGGTAGGGGCCATCAGGGCCAGAGAGCTGGTGAGAAGTTGCCCACATGTGCTACTTGTGGGAGGAACCACACCGGTGAGTGTTGGGGAAATTTCCACTCGTGTTGGATTTGTGGAGCTAGGGATCATATTAGGCGTGACTGTCCACATCTGGTGGGACAGGCATCAGCTCAGGCTCCTGCTAGAGCCAATAACTTTTAGAGAGCCCGCGGGCGCGGTAGAGGTAACTTCCAGCCGAGGAACGATGGTCAGAGAAACATAGCACATGTAGTTGCAGTTCAGCCGGAGGGCGGAGGTCAGGCCAGAGTTTACGCCCAGCGTGGGGATCAGCATGACACTGATGTGATCGCAAGTAACTTCTCGATACAGTCCTTGGGTTTGCTTTCTTTGATTGAATCTGGGTCTACACATTCCTACATATTGAGTGAGCATGCACAGTCTTTGAATTTGCCTTGTGAAATGTTAGAGGTAGGAGTTAGCGTTACTAGTTCCTTTGGGGACACGGTAGTAGTTAGGAAGATGTACAGAAGGTGTCCGTTGATGGTTCAGGGACATGTGTTTCCAGTGGATATGATGGAACTACCTTTCTATGGTTTTGATGTGATTCTGGGTATGGACTGGCTCACGGAGCATAAAGCTAGGATAGATTTTGAAACTAAGAGGATTTCTTTGAGGCTCACAAATAACAATGAGATTGTAGTGGTGGGTGAGAACGTGAAGTTCTTGTCCAATGTGGTTTCAGTTTTAGAAGTTAAGAGGTTAGTTAGTTGGGGTGTGAAGCATACTTGGCGTATGTGATGAACCCTAACAAGAGTGAGGTTAGACCTCAGGACATCCAGACAGTATGTGACTTCCCTAGTGTGTTTCCGGAAGAGTTTCCAAGGTTACCACCGGACAGAGAGGTAGAGTTCACCATTGAGACTTATTCTGATTCGGCTCCTGTTTTGATTGCTCTGTATCACATGGCACCGAAAGAATTGAAAGAGTTGAAGACTCAGTTGCAAGAATTGACAGATAGAGGTTTTACTCGGCCTAGTTCTTCACCTTGGGGTTCACCAGTTTTGTTTGTGAAGAAGAAAGATGGAAGCATGAGAATGTGTATAGATTACAGACAGTTGAATCAGTTGATAGTGAAGAATAAATATCCGTTTCCTAGAATTGACGACTTGTTTGATCAGTTGAGAGGAGCATCAGTCTTTTCGAAGATTGACTTGAGATCGGGTTACTACTAGCTAAAGGTAAGAGAGGTTGACGTACCGAAGACGGCCTTTAGGACTAGGTATGGTCACTATGAGTTCTTAGTCATGCCATTTGGGTTGACTAATGCACCGGCAGCTTTCATGGACATGATGAATAGGATTTTTCATCAGTATCTAGATCAGTTTGTAGTTGTGTTTATAGATGACATCTTGGTGTACTCGCGAACTGAAGAAGACCATGACCGACACTTGAGACTAGTTTTGAAGACTTTGCTAGATCATCAGTTGTATGCGAAGCTAAGCAAGTGTGAATTCTGGATCAGAGAGGTAGTCTTCCTAGGACATGTAGTGTCAGTCGATGGGATTAGAGTTGATCCGAAGAAGATTGAGGCCATTGTTGAATGGAAGCAACTGAAGTCTGTAACAGAGGTACGTAGCTTCCTAGGCTTAGCTGGATACTATAGAAGATTTGTAGAGGGTTTCTCTAAGTTAGCCGCTCCATTGACACAATTGCTTCAGAATAGTGTTCAGTTTGAGTGGACAGATGCAAGATAGAGAGCCTTCGAGAAATTGAAAGAAGCTTTGACTCAAGCACCAATCTTGATTCAGCCTGAGTCCGGGAAGGACTATGTAGTTTATAGTGATGCTTCTTATGTAGGGCTAGGGTGTGTTCTTATGCAAGACAATAGGGTAGTGGCTTATGCCTCGAGACAGTTGAAGACCCATGAGCGCAACTATCCGACCCATGACATAGAGTTAGCTGCAGTTGTGTTTGCTCTGAAGATTTGGAGGCATTATTTGTATGGTGAGAAATGCACAGTGTACACCGATCACAAGAGTTTGAAGTACATTATGACTCAGCGAGATTTGAATCTCAGACAGCGTAGGTTGTTAGAGTTGCTAAAAGACTATGATCTTACCATCGAGTACCATCCTGGTAAGGCTAATGTAGTGGCTGATGCATTGAGTAGGAAGATGACCGTGGACTTGAGAGCCATGTTTGCTAGATTGAGTTTGTCAGGAGATGGTGGCTTGATAGCCGAGCTTCAGGTTAGACCTACACTAGGTCAGTTGATTAGAGAGAAACAGCTCTTAGACAGATCTTTGGCACCTCACGTGCAAGATATAGCCGAAGGTAGATCTTCAGACTATAGTTTCAGTACCGATGGGGTTTTATGTTTCAAAGATAGGATAGTAGTGCTAGAGGATAGTGACTTGAGACGTACGATCTTGACTAAAGCCCACAGTAGTCTATTTGCTATGCATCCTAGAAGTACGAAGATGTACCGTGATTTGAAGAATGAGTACTTTTGGGTTGGCTTGAAGAGAGATGTAGCCGACTTTGTGAGTAAGTGCTTAGTGTGTCAGAGAGTGAAGGCGGAACATCAGGTTCCCTCAGGTTTGTTATAGCCGTTGAGGATTCCGGAATGGAAATGGGAAAACATCACCATTGTAACACCCGAGTTTAGGGGTCAGGTGAAAATAATATTTTAATAATATTCGGGTTCGGTTTTATAATTTAAATAAATTAAATAATAGTTCGGGTTTTGTTTGCAAATAAAACAAAGGTGTTGGACCCAATTTTTTAAACCAAGCCCAATAGTCATTCATTAATGGCATTTGTGTAAATATTTGGTCCTTACAAATAAAACCCATTTCTTATTACCTTATAATTCAAATAAACCCAAAAACCCCATCATCTTCTTCTTCAAAGCTAAACCCACGACATGAAGAGAAGCTTGTCTCTTGATACTATTTCATCATCTTTCTTCTTCATCCTTAGAGGTTTTTCAAAGGTAAATATAGTTTTGACTTGGCCTTGCTATCCTCTACACTTTGGTATTTTTAGATTTCATTAAAACAATATATTTTGCATTTGGGTTTTTCAAAGTCTTAGGTCAAAGGTTGAAGCTTTAAGATTATTTATCAAAGCTTTTGAATTATTATGGTTAGATATGTTGTTTACTACCCATAAGGTCTAACATAGATGATTTTTACATGATTTTATACCTATTCCCGAATTTGGGTTTTGGTGGGTTTTTAGGAGGGTTTTTAGTTGAGTTTTGGGTGTGGTTTGTGTTGGAAATTGAGGGTTGATGTTAGGGTGTTTGTTGAGGGTCGTTTTGGAAGCATTTGGAAGTGTTAAATGCGTTGAAATCACAAGTTTTGGACTGTGCATGGGGGCTTCTCGGGAATGGCTTTTTGGGGTTGTTCTTGGCTCGAAAAACATGTGTTTTGAGCTTGGTTTGTGTTCCGGGTTTGCTACGTTGTGTTGTGGACTGATTTGGGGTTAATTTACTTGTGTTGGGATGATTAGAAGCAAGGATTTGCGTTGGTAAAGCTTTAGGATCGAATCCGGAAGTGAGGAGGATTGAGTCGGCTTTTCTTGGCTTGCTTAAGGAAGTAAGGTGAGTGGTTAAAATGTTTTAAATGAATTTGATCAATTGGTTCAAGCATATGAACGTGGAAATGTTTTCAAGAATCGTTTTGGTTCAAAGTTGGTTTTGAAAGAGTTTAGTTGGGCTTGAAAAGTCAAGTTTAAATTTAAGAGTAAGTTGATGAGAGCCGCCTCTTTAATTTCCCCTTTTTCCGTTTGTTTTCATTACTTGTGATGATGGTTTGTTAAGCATGAAATTTAAATACTTTGAGTAGAAGCATGTTGCTTAATATTATATCGTTGATCATGTATGATGGTAATAATGTTGATGTTGATATGCCTTGTAAGATGTGTGTAAGTTGGTGCAGGTTGTGCACGAAAATGGTGAGTAAGACCATTTGTGATTGGTAAGATTGTAAGTAGTAAGTGATGCCTAATTGTGGATATTGTTGCAACTTGTTTGGGTTGTGCATGGTATAGTGAGTACATGTCGCATGATAGTGAGTGTATATTGTGTTGCATGGTTGGTGTTGAACCTCACGTGATGGTTGGCGTTGCTCTGGTGATGTGTAGTCCCGCCGGTAGCGAGTGGTGTAAGACTCCGGTGATGTGTAGTCCCACCGGTAGTGACTAGTAGAAGAGTACTTTGATGTGTAGTCCCATTGGAAAACTACTAGTCGAAACGGTGATGTGTAGTCCCACCGTGTGTGTTTGGTTATGCTTGTGCATACCATGTGTTGCTCATGTTGTATCTCACTATATCATTCATTTTTATGGTTTTGCTTTAATTTAGGATCATGCCTTTATGCATACGATGAAGTTTAATGCCATAATAAATGCCTATGATGTTGACTTTTGGTTGAACTTGTATGTTAGTAGAAGGATTAAGTCGTTGGATGAATTGTAGGTGTTGACCTTTATTCTTTTAAAGAAAGATTTGAACCCTGCATTGTCGTTGTTATGTTTTTGTTGAGCTCCACTCACTAAGCTTTATGCTTACGCTCTCCTTTTTCCGACAATGCAGATATTTTAGCTTGGAGTTAGCAAGGAGCAAGAAAAGGGCGTCCAAGCGTGTGGTAGTTTGCTCAAGTATGGTTTATTAAATAATGTAGTAGTCTAGCAATGGGAAATGCTACGTGTTTTAGGAGCTTGTATTTAGACTCCGTTGTGTTGAATTTATGTTGTTAATGCCTTATGTTGATGGATTTATAAACCATGTTCATGATGATGCCTAAGTGTATGTTTGGGAGGCTTATAGCCATGTCTTTTGGATGCTTGTGTTGCTTTGGTATGGGATGTCATGCTTGGCTTGTAAAATCATGTTTAGATTGCCTTATATGAATGTTTTGTGTTTGGTTGCTAAGGCATGAATCTCATGTATGCTTTGTATGCCTTCTTGCATGAATTATTTGATTTGTATGGCCCTTGTTACATTCAATGCCTCGTATGCAAGTTCTTGGTTGTAACCTTGATGTATGTATGTTGTATGAGCTTAGGGAAGTCGACACATGCATCTAGAGTAGTGTTTGAGGTCGTTTAGTTAAAATTCGAGGAATTGCAGTGCAGGGCGTATCGATACGGCCTTGCCCAAAGGCCACGAATTTTTCCTGGGGTACTGATACCCTAAGGGTATCGATACCCTCCAAAGTTATTGGAATTTGGAGAAGCTGGAACGAGTAGGGCGTACCGATACGGGGTTCCCGAGTATCGATACGGGTTTACTCTGTTGACCAAGAAGGACATATCGGTACGCTCAAGGGTTGTATCGATACGGTCTTCCCGAAGTTGACTCTTTGGGTTGACCTGGTCAGGGCGTGTCGATACCCCTAGTTAGGGTACCGATACGGTTTGCCCTGTAAGCTTAAATATGGACTAGTAGGTATGGTCGGGGTTCGAATGTGATCTTTCTTTGGATGCTTTCCACTGTTGTGAATCACTTAGGACTTAATGTTCCTCTATACAAGATTAAATTAAAAAGAAAAAAAATAGGGTTGCTAACCGAGGGGAACCTTAACGGGTTTCACTCGGTTTTCCCCGTGTGGCCCACTCGGATCGGTCATCCGGCCAGACTGGGACGAGGGGGTTACATTTAGTGGTATCAGAGCCTGAGGTTTCCGAGACCTTGGGTAGGTGAGTGAGGTAAGTTTGAAGTGTTATGTTGTTGTTATGCCTCGGTGAATGTTTTGTCATGTATGTTTGTTGCTTGATTGTTCACGCGGTGTTTGAAAGCATGTGTTAGCATGATGGGTGTGTTGAAGCGTAGTGTCGAGTTCCTATTGCTACTATTACTTATTTGAAAAGATTTTTGTAAAGGAATATACTTGAGCACCTTGGACCCTTTCCCTTGCTAACCCAGTTTGTACATTAATTTACTGTTGTTGTTGTTGTTGTTGTTGATTTATTACTTTTCGGTAAGTAGAAGTCGTAGTTTCTGAAAATGTGGACGATGTTGAGGGACGATGTGATCAACTTTGGCATTAGTTGGTAAGAAGAAGTGAAGGCCTATGAGTGGGAGTCAGAGTGGTGAAGATGTTTTAACAAATAAGCCCTTGGTACAATATTAAGTTGTTTCCTCCAGTTGATTCTAAATCCGTGCTTTTGTATACCGTTAGCAAGTATGCAAGTTTGAATATGCTTGGTGAGGTGTTAGAGTTAGGTGCGAGTACCTTGGTTCTTTTAGCAAGATCAAGGTAAGGGGTTTTGTGTGAGTAATCTGAGACTCTGAAATGCTAGTTAGTGATCGTTGGGGTTCAACCTACGATTTTAGTACAGTACAGCCGGTCAGTATCCGTGAGTGGGAACTGATTTGTGAGATTGGGCCAGTGTGCGTCTGAGTTGTTTTCCAGCATGGTTGTCTGTGTGTGATTAGAACTGTGTTTTCGAAGTTTCGAAATGTTCTAAGAATAGTCTAGAAGAGTCAGATTTTTTTGAAGAACCCGTATGAGAACAAGAGGACCGAAGACTAACAGCTGTGTACATGTGAAATTGTGATTTCTACGGATTCGTCCTTTGTGTGAGCATGCAAAGAAATTTGATGCACGTGTTGAGATTATAGACGTAGGAACGCATGTGGCTAGTCCTTTTTATGAAATAGTAGTGGTCAGAAAGATGTACGGAAGATGCTTGTTAATGATTCAGAGTCACGTGGTTTTAGTAAATGTGAAGTGCTTGTCTTTTATTACAATATCGATGTACCTTTGGACATGGGTTGGCTTGTAGAACACCGAGTTAGGGTGTACCTTGAGACAAAGGATAGTTGCCTTGAAGTTGCAGATTTCTGTGAGACTGTAGCGGTAAGTGAGGATGTGAGCTTCTTATCGAATGTTGAACCAGCTTTAGAGGTCGAAGATTGATTGAGTGTAGTTGACAGGCTTGCTTAGCAATTGTGATGGATTTGATTTTTGAATGAGGATTAGACCACATAATGTTAGAATAGGTTGTGTTTACCCTAGAGGTGTTTGAAAGAATTGCATGGTTTGTCTCTTGATAGGGAATGAGGGTTTGTTTTTGAGACCGTCTCCGAGTTTGCTCCTGTTTTGTTTGCTCTGTATCTTATGGGTTCCGACAGAATTAAGAGTATTGAAGAATCAACTTTGAGACTTGTTAGACCTTAGATTCTTTAGGCCTAGTGCACCATCTTAGAGTTCGACAGTGTAGTTTGTGAAGAAGAAAAAGTGACAGTACGAGAATGTGTTTAGGTTCAGATAGTCGAAACAAGTGGCAGTGAATAATTAGTATCCATTTCCTAGTGCCAGTGATTGTTGACCAGTAGTGTGTGTTTTAGTCTTTTCGAAGATTAATTTGGGACCCGATTGCTACCAGTTGAATGTGAGAGAAGTTGATGTATCGAAGACAACTTTCGAGGCAAGATGTGACCGCCTTGAGTTCCAAATTATGCTGTTTTGTTTGACTAGTGTGTTAGTTACTTTTATGGAGATGTTGAGCGGAATAATTCCCGAGTTCCTTGATCAGTTGTAGTAGTTCTCATAGTTGACACATGGGTACATTCACGTACCAAAGAAGACCATGACAAGCCTTGAAGTTAGGATTGTAGATCCTTTTAGAGAATCAGTTGTATGCCAAGTGAGCAAGCGTGAACTCCAAGTTAATGAAGATGTCCTCCTAGGACATGTTGATTAGCCGAGCGTATTAGAGTAAATCCCAAGTAGTCAAAAGAAGATGTGAGTTGGAAGAAATTGAAGACTGTGACAGGTATCTATAGTTCCTAGGTCTAGCATTGTTACTATCGAAGGTTTGTAAATGATCCTTTGAAGATAGTTGCTCCTTGACAGATTTTTACAGAAGGATGTTCAGTTTGTGTGGTTAGATGCGAGACAATGAGCCCTTGAGAAACTTAAAGAAACTTTGACGAACGCTTCGACCTTGATCCAGTCATATCAGAGAAAGGATTTGTTAACTATAGTGATGTGTTACATGTAGAGTTAGGTTGTGTGCTTATGCAAGACAAAAGATTGTAGCTTATTCATCGAGATAGTTGAAAGACCGAGAGAAGAGTTATCCGATATGAGACATAAAGTTAATTACAGTTGTATTTTCTTCAAAGACTTAGAGACAAAGCTTGTATAGTAAGAAATGAACAGTGTATATGTACATATCATAAGAACTTGAAATATTAGACGACTTAGGAAGAGTTGAAACTTGAACATAATGAGTTGTTAGAATTGCTTGAAAACCGTAATCTTGAGATTGAGTACCATCCGAAGATGATCAACGTCGTAACCAATGCTTCGAATTGTATTTGTTGTTAGATTAATAGTTGAGTTGTGGGATGTAATTGCCGGATTCAATTTACCAAATGATAGTAATCTTGTGACCGAGTTACATGTTAAACCTACATTGAGTCAGAATGCTTGAAGAGAAACAGTTGCAAGACAGGTTCTTGGCACCTCACGTGCAAGACATGGCAGAAAGAAGACCTTCAGAATACAGTTCAGAGATGATAGAATTTGTATTGTTAGAGACAGAATTGTTGTACCGATTGACATAATGTTTTGAGACGTATTGGGTTGGCCGAAGCATACGACAGTTCATTCGTATTGCATCAGAGTAGTATGAAGACGTATTGTGGGTTGAAGATAAGTAACTTCTGGATTGAGTTGATGGATGATGTGGTTCAGTATGAAAGTAAGTGTGTAATTTGCCAGCGTGTCAAGATCGAGCATCAGTTCTTCTAGTTTGTTACATCCGTGGAAGATTCTTAATGAAAGTGGGAAATAGATTTGAGGGACTTTGTGTCCGGTTCGCCTTTGATTTCCTACTAGAGGGTTTAGCTGAGTAAGCAATGATAGTTACATCGAGTGTGCTCATTTTATACATGTTCAAGCTACTTGTACCGTGGGTAAGATGGCGGAGTTGTGCCTTAGCAAGAGTGTGAGTTGTACAGTGTCTTGAGATCGATAGTGGCCGATAGAGATTCGAGTTTTCGACTAGATTTTTGAAGACGTCTGTATAGTGTTTGGTTACATGTTGAAGTCAGATGGTCAGTTAGAGAAGGTTATGGGTCAAGAATTCAAGCAGTGTAGTGTGAATTTGTGAATCGGGCTAGTTCTGTTGTTTATCGGTTGCGGTTACCACTGATCAGTGCTTAAAAGTTCTATATTTTACCCATCATTTATCCTTATTTTTGCTGCACTCAAGCATGTTTAACTGCATTTTAGGTTAAGTTTTGCATAAACATCACATTTAGATAAAACTGCGAGATACTGCTAAATTTGGTTACTTTTGCAGGTATCTGCCGTGGCAGCAGTCGTGACAGCATCCGTGGCAGCAGTCGTGACAGCATCCAGGGCAGCAGTCGTGACAGCACTCAGGGCAGCAGCCGTGACAGCACCCAGGGCAGCAACCGTGACAGCACCCAGGGCAGCAGCCGTGGCAGCACCCAGGGCAGCAGCCGTGGCAGCACCCAGGGCAGCAATTGTGGCAGGCGCTGGGCAGCGATGTAGAAAATATGGAATGAGCAGTCAAGGAGGGCGTTGCTGCCATGGTGCTGTCGTGACAGCGGAGGAGAACAACAGATTTGTGGAGAAAAAGCAAAGTGGACCTCGACAGATAGAGAAAATTCAGCTCGTCTGTCGTGTGAAAACCATATATTTTTCAAGCCCCGGATCAAAAGATATGTCAAGCCCAAAGTTCAAGGAGAGAAAATCCCAAGAAACAAGGAAGACGGCTGGAAAGTAGATTCCTTGAAGATTTAATCTTTATTAGAATCATACTTTTAATTAAAGTTGTAATCCTTGTTAAATTAGATAACTTGAGCCCAAAGCTTATATAAGGGCATGTATTTTAACCTAGGGCATATGGAATACCCCATAACCGATAACCAAAACCCCTAGCTGTTTTCCTGCTGCCGACATGTTCTAAATTTCCCCTAGGGCCACGGGTTGATTTGTAAAGTAGTTGCAAGGGTTGTTTTGTTTTGTTTTGTTTTAGGAATTTTCAGTTCAATAAAATAAACTTCAAATTCTCTTATTTTGGTTATTAATATCTTGCAAGAGCATCGGGAGAGCATTGTGAGGTTATCTATTTACTTAGCATCGGGAGAGTTAAGTATACGAAAGAAATAAGAGCAAGTTCTCTAGTTTATAGTTGAACTATCTCGTGCCTAGGGATAGGGCGAGGTTAAGTGGCTAAAGAAGAATTCATACACATCGGTGTTCATCCTTTGATTCACGCCGGGAGGTATCATCAAGACGTGATCATCGACAGACTTGGACCTAGGGATAGGCCAAGGCAGATCTAGGATTCTTGCCAAACTTGAAAGTACTGAGTTGAGTGTTTGATGTCGCGACAATCAACGGACTGTTGCCGCGACAGGTGCTGTCCGCGACGGGCGCGACGACAGAACTGGATTTCCTAAAATCTACAATACCTGCACTAC
This sequence comes from Hibiscus tridactylites, assembly GCA_958450335.1. Taxonomy (NCBI): domain Eukaryota; kingdom Viridiplantae; phylum Streptophyta; class Magnoliopsida; order Malvales; family Malvaceae; genus Hibiscus; species Hibiscus tridactylites. The sequence continues at coordinate 80,959,606 of OY288265.1, read as the reverse complement.
TAAGCAATTCAATACCAGCCCATTCTCTCTATCTTGATTTCTCTACTTTTATTTTCCAGTATTCTTTATTATTTTCGTGACAATATCTTAATCTATTCTTTTCCCCTTGTGCAGATAGCGAAGGAAAGGGTTAGCCCAGTCCCTATGAATACGATATCCGATACTCTAGTATCACTTTATTACTTGCGACGTGTACACTTGCACTCAATTGCGATAGACTCTTTTACACGCAACAAGTTTTTGGCGTCGTTGTCGTGGACTGGCAACACACTCTTACCCTAGCTTCTGCACTTTTCTTTTATTTTTATTTTTTTATTTTTTTTATTATTTTTTAACAAAAAAAACTCAGGTGAAAATACAGGTTCAAGGGCATCAACATGCCAGGAAAAACCATTCGAGAGTTGATGTGGGAATGTTCTTGCAATTACCGTAAAGATATACTGCCACGATAGCAACAGGGGCAGCAAATGCCGATGCCGCAGCAGCAAAATTTTTTATGGTACGATCAAAACCCACAAAATTTTTTATACCATAACAGTTTTGCTACAGAACCCGACCTGCCCTGGCAATGTCATCATCCTCAAGAGCAGTCAAAATCCTTAGAAGACACACTGCAAGCCTTCATAGCACTCACTCAAGAATTGTCAACTTCTATGGACGTAAGTATCGCCAAGATGGATGAAATCTTGAGCAGACCGGCCCTCATTCATGCCACAGATGAACCTGAAATCATGAGACAATATGACGAGGATGCCTATGTGAAGGAATACCCAACATATGATGAGTCTGAGCAACAACCTGCCATGGCAATGACCGATGAGCCGGAACGGAGCAACACCGCAACAACGCTGAGTGAAATTCAAGAGAATGTCACGACAGCAACCACATCCGAGGAAAACTCTCAACCCACTACCTCGGTTATGCCCGACCAAGATTGCACACATCCATCTCTGTCATGGCACTTGCACGACCACCTAGAAGAACTACCCAATGACAGTTCTTCACAAATGGAATACGAGCAGGTAATAAACGAACCTTTTGAATTCATTGAAAACTCACCGATTTCATTGCAGATATTAGAGGAACCAACACTGGTGGAATCAGAATTATCAAAGTCTCTACTAATGGAGATCTATGAGTGGTCAACAGAGTTTGATATAGAGAGCGATGGCACTTACCAATGTCCCATTGACCTGCAAAGTAACCTGATAAAGAACTGTCAAAATAACTGCCTGCCGCAGCAGCAGGCACGACAACAAGGGATACATTCAACCACAACACATTCAACGAAAACAAGGTAAGTTTGTGGCCGAATTTTAAATTAATTTTTTCTAATCATATATTCATGCCCTCAGAAACATTACCAAGAAAGAAGGACTTCATGGACTACAAAGGGGCGAGAAAGAAAGGATCCCCCACAATGAGAATAATCACCAGATGGAGGGTACGGATGGACTTCAAGAAGTACTGGAAACGACCCCTCAAGCATCCATAGAACAAGGAGCAGTTACTTTAGGAGATGCCCCTCAAGGCACTCCTAATTTAACTTAATTTATTTTATTGTATTTTATCTTCATCTTATTCTATCTTTATTATTTAGGAATTAGAAATTTGATATTAGTTTTTAGTTTGTTTTTGTTATTAGGTAAATAGAGAAAAACCCTTGCAATGAAGATACAAGCAACCCGAGGAAGCTCTGCCTCCACCCCTGCCGCGGCAGCACTCATACTCTCAGGGCAGCACCCACAGCTCCTCCGACAAAGTTCAAAAAGACTGCCCGCCGACAGCTCCTCATCCAAAACTCCAGCAGCAGCGACGATAGCCGCACAACTTAAGTTTTCTTCTTCTGTCGCCTGCTATATATATTATCTTTTTGTGATGTTTAACTTTTCTGTCATTTTTTTCTTTTTTTTTGTTTTTCATCTTTTGTGTCATGCATTGAGGACAATGCAACCCTTGAGTTTGGGGGTAGACAGTCCTCCTAATTATTAATATAATATTGCATTTAGTTTTAAGTGTGTCGCATTTATTTTATGCAAAAAAATGAAAATATTGAAAACTTTGGCTGAAAACTGTGACTTGAACTTACCTGCTGTGACAACCCTGTCGTGGCAGCAACTTTAGGATAGTCTTTAGAAGAAGTTTAGAGCCTTTCTATAGTTCTGAAAACTAAAACACCATTGTGACTGTTATACTGCTTAGACTTCTTTTAGCCAAACTAGAGTAGAAAACTTAGCAATTAGAGTAGAAAAGAGACTAGAATCTCAAGAAACCTAGAGGTGCCTACCACTGGCTCTAGGCAGATAACCAGAGAAAAACTTCTAGAGGTGCCTATCACCGGCTCTAGACAGTTAACTAGAGGTGCCTGAAATACTGGCTCTGGTAGAAAAAAGGAAATAACTAGAGGTGCCCGATTCTGGCTCTAGTAAGAAGAAGAAAGAAATCAGTCTCGTAAAAAAAACTCTAAACAAGCTAAAGTATAATATTCTAGTGAAACTAAGAGAGTCTTGGCATATAACTGTTCACAAGCATGGACACACTGCACGAGGACTATAGAGAGATTCCGAACAGATCCTAGATTATCTGACAGGGTGCTGCCGTCACAGGGAATGAACGACGGGTAAGGGAAAGTTCACTTTTTGAAAGCCAAAACAAAAATATTTCATTTTTCTTTTAGGTCTGAATTGCTTGAGGACAAGCAAAGATTCGAGTTTGGGGGTGTGATCAGTGCTTAAAAGTTCTATATTTTACCCATCATTTATCCTTATTTTTGCTGCACTCAAGCATGTTTAACTGCATTTTAGGTTAAGTTTTGCATAAACATCACATTTAGATAAAACTGCGCAGATACTGCTAAATTTGGTTACTTTTGCAGGTATTTGTCGTGGCAGCAGTCGTGATAGCATCCGTGGCAGCAGTCGTGATAGCATCTAGGGCAGCAGTCGTGACAGCACTCAGGGCAGCAGTCGTGACAGCACCCAGGGCAGCAGCCATGACAGCACCCAGGGCAGCAGCCGTGGCAGCACCCAGGGCAGCAATTGTGGCAGGCGTTGGGCATCGATGTAGAAAATCTGGAATGAGCAATCAAGGAGGACGTTGATGCCATTGTTCTGCCGTGACAGCAGAGGACAACAACAGTTTTGTGGAGAAAAAGCAAAGTGGACCTCGACAGATAGAGAAAATTCAGCCCGTCTGTCGTGTAAAAACCATATATTTTTCCAAGCCCTGGATCAAAAGATATGTCAAGCCTAAAGTTCAAGGAGAGAAAATCCCAAGAAACAAGGAAGACGGCTGGAAAGTAGATTCCTTGAAGATTTAATCTTTATTAGAATCATACTTTTAATTAAAGTTGTAATCCTTGTTAAATTAGATAACTTGAGCCCAAAGCTTATATAAGGGCATGTATTTTAACCTAGGGCATATGGAATACCCCATAACCGATAACCAAAACCCCTAGCTATTTTCCTGCTGCCGACATGTTCTAAATTTCCCCTAGGGCCACAGGTTGATTTGTAAAGTAGTTGCAAGGGTTGTTTTGTTTTAGGAATTTTCAGTTCAATAAAATAAACTTCAAGTTCTCTTATTTTGGTTATTAATATCTTGCAAGAGCATCGGGAGAGCATTGTGAGGTTATCTATTTACTTAGCATCGGGAGAGTTAAGTATACAAAAGAAATAAGAGCAAGTTCTCTAGTTTATAGTTGAACTATCTCGTGCCTAGGGATAGGGCGAGGTTAAGTGGCTAAAGAAGAATTCATACACATCGGTGTTCATCCTTCGATTCACGCCTGAAGGTATCATCAAGACGTGATCATCAACAGACTTGGACCTAGGGATAGGCCAAGGCAGATCAGGGATTCTTGCCAAACTTGAAAGTACTGAGTTGAGTGTTTGCTGCCGTGACAATCAACGGACTGTTGCCGCGACAGGTGTTGTCCGCGACGGGCGCGACGGCAGAACTGGATTTCCTAAAATCTGCAATACCTGCACTACTAAGCAATTCAATACCAGCCCATTCTCTCTATCTTGATTTCTCTACTTTTATTTTCCAGTATTCTTTATTATTTTTGTGACAATATCTTAATCTATTCTTTTCCCCTTGTGCAGATAGCGACGGCTGTAACCTTGATGTATGTATGTTGTATGAGCTTAGGGAAGTCCACACATGCATCTAGAGTCGTGTTTGGGGTCGTTTAGTTAAAATTCGTGGAATTGCAGTGCAGGGCGTATTGATACGCCTAAGGGCTGTATCGATACGGCCTTGCCCAAAGGCCACGAATTTTGCCTGGCGTACCGATACCCTAAGGGTATCGATACCCTCTAAAGTTACTGAATTTAGAGAAGCTGGAACGAGTAGTGCGTACCGATACGGGGTTCCCGAGTATCGATACGGGTCTACTTCGTTGACCAAGAAGGTTTGACCGAGAAGAACGTATCGGCACGCTCAAGGGCTGTATCGATATGGTCTTCCCAGAGTTGACTCTTTGGGTTGACCTGATCAGGGCGTATCGATACCCCTAGTTAGGGTACCAATACGGTTTGCCTTGTAAGCTTAAAAATGGACTAGTAGGTATGGTCGGGGTTCGAATGTGATCTTTCTTTGGATGTTTTCCGCTGTTGTGAATCACTTAGGACTTAATGTTCCTCTAGACAAGATTAAATTAAAAAGAAAAAAAATAGGGTTGCTAACCGAGGGGAACCTTAACGGGTTTCACTCGGTTTTCCCCGTGTGGCCCACTCGGATCGGTCATCCGGCCAGACCGGGACAAGGAGGTTACAACCATGGATTTTGTTTTGGGTTTGCCTTTGACTCCTACGAAGATGAACTCAGTTTGGGTGATAGTAGATCGTTTTACGAAGTGTGCTCACTTCTTGGCAGTCAATACTACGTACACTCTAGATAGGTCGGCCGATTTGTACATTGGTGAGATTGTTAGACTGCATGGTGTACCGAAATCTATTGTGTCAGATAGAGATTCGCGGTTTACTTCTCGATTTTGGGAGTGTCTACATACAGCTTTGGGTACCCGTTTGAACTTCAGCACGTCCTATCATCCTTAGTCAGATGGTCAGTCAGAGAGAGTTATTCAGATCTTAGAGGATATGTTGCGTTGTTGCATCATAGATTTCTAGGGCACGTGGGAGAAGCACTTTCCTCTAGTTGAGTTTGCTTACAATAATAGCTTCTATTCGAGCATTCAGATGGCTCTGTATGAGGCCTTGTATGGCCGAAAGTGTAGAACTCCAGTTTGTTGGGCCGAAGTGGGACAAAAGTTGTTACCTATGCCAGATTTGCTCAAGGGGACAACTGACAAGGTAAAATTGATTTGTGATCGTTTGAAAGCTGCCTCGGATAGGCAGAAGTCCTATGCCGATCTGAAGAGGAAGGAAGTTGAGTTCTCAGTGGGTGAGAAGGTATTCTTGAAAGTGTCTCCGTGGAAGAAAGTAATGAGATTTGACCGAAAGGGGAAGTTGAGTCTGAGATACATAGGACCGTATGAGATTGTGAAGAGGGTTGGTCTGGTTGCTTATCAGTTGCAGTTGTCATCCGAGTTAGAGAAGATACACGATGTGTTCCATGTTTCGATGCTCCGTAAGTATAGGTACTATCCATCACATGTTATGCCCGTAGAAGAGATTGAATTGAATCCGGATTTGACTTATGAGGAAGAACCAGTTGAGATATTAGCTTCTGACAGTAAGGTGTTGCGGGGTAGATCGATTGAGTTAGTAAAGGTGTGGTGGCAACGTCGAGGTTCTGACGAGGCCACTTGGGAGAGGAAGGAGGATATGGAAAGGCAGTTTCCGTATCTCTTTCAGTCAGGTAATTTCGGGGACGAAATTCCTTAAGTGGGAGAGAGTTGTAACACCCGTGTTCTGGGGTTAGGAGTTAGTCGGGTCAGTGGTCTGAGTCGGTAAAATTTAAATTAAATCAATTCAACCTTAATTAGGATCAAATTGGGTTTTAAATAATAAGGGAGGAACCTTGTTGGTGATTTGGCCAATTTAAAATGAAAGACAACTTTTTCAAATCAAAAGAAAAGAAAAAGGCTCTCATCTTTCCTCACTCTCTTTCTTCCCCAACGATAGAAAACCCCAAACCTCTCTAAAACCCCCAAGTTACTATTTCATTGATTTTCAACTCCATTCCAAGGCCATTTTGAGAGAAGCAAGAGGAGACGTTGGAGAAGCATTGGAATCGAATCCGGGCTTGTAGGAGACTTGTTTTGGTTGCTAAGGAAGGGCGGTGAGTGGTTTTAAACATGTTTTAAAGTTTGGTTCGAGTGTGTGTAGTGTGTGAGTGAAATGTGCTTGGTAGGCCATTTCTATATGAATTCAAGTTGTTAATTTATTGATTTCCATTAAATGCTATGTGTATTGCCTATTTATGCTCTTGTGATATGTGGTTGTTTTGCACATGTATACCATAATATATGTATGTGATGAGCATGAGATATGGTGGATGGATATGTGATGTGGTAAATGTAAATTGGCACTAATTAACTTACCGGGTGTAAATAATCGATCATTAGGATTAGTGTGCACACAAATTAAGTCAAAACGTACGTGGCCTTGATGACGTTAAGTCATCAAGGATGAGTACGGTGATGTAATATTCCACCGGAAGCTTGTATATATTCTACGGGATGATGAGTGGAATCTCATCCGTATGGCATGTGGCGATGAGTGGAATCCCGCCCATGCAAGGTCCGGTGATAAGTGTAATCCCACCGAGGTAAAGTGATTGTTGAGATTAAATCTGCACATCTGGGTAACTAATGGTGGCCAATTAAACTTGTTCATATGATTGTGATATATGATGTTAATATATGATGTTGTTTTCGATGTTCGAGCTTAGTATGATGTGAGATGCCATACATGACTCTTAAAAGACTAGCCAGGTCTACTTGTGAAGTTATCTATGCATGTTAGATATGTGATGTAGGGAATACATGCTGGAACCCTGCATTGTTGATGTTTTCGGTTTAGAGCATCCTCACTAAGCTTATAGCTTACGCTCTCATTTTCAACAATGCATATCATTAGCGTGGTATTAGCTCGGAGCAAGGCAAGAAGGGCTTTCCAAGTTTGTTGCTCAAGTATGATTAATTATTATGTAGTAGTTAAGCAATGTGGAAAGAGATTGTGTTTGTATGAGCTTTGTATGACTCATATATGACTTTGATGTTTATGGTTTGACTTAGTTTGTAAGCATGATATACCTTGCCAAATGCTCATTTGATGTATGCCTACTGGATGTTTAAGTTTGCTTCATGGCATGTAAACCCTTATGGGATGAATAGTGCTTTTGCTTATCAATGTTTTCAAGCATGACTTGTATGAAAGGCTAATGTGAATTTGTCATGTATGTATGATGGTTTATATTTATGCCTTGAGTGTGTTTGAGTATGCTTGACATAAGATGTATGCCTCTAGACTATGTTTGTTGGTGTTGTGTGCCTTTAGGGGTCCTATGGGACCATTAGACTTGTTGAAATTCCCCTAAATCTGTCTTTCAAAGGTTGCAGGCAGCCCGCGTTTCGAAACGGGCTGCATTGTTTCGGAACGGGCAGGCTTCAGGGACCCCGTATTGGAACGTGTTTCGATACTGTTTGGCCTCTGGAAGCCCATGTTCCGATACGCGTTTTAGAACAATTTCGCTACTGGAATTCTGAGAAAAAGACGAGATGAAGGCGTTTCGAAACGGGTCTGAGGGTTCCAAAACGGTCAAAATCTCGTTGACCACGAGAAGTTGACCGTTGAGGGCGTTTCAGAACGGTTGACCACCGTTTCGATATGGTCCCTTGTATAGGCTCTGGGGCAGTTGACCTGGTCAAGGCGTTTCGATACGCCTCAAGGGTGTTTCGAAACGGCCTGTATAAAAGACAAAATTTGGGTTGTTCAAATATTGTTTTGGGTTCGAATGTTTATCTCGTGTGTTTATTTTCCGTTGTTTGATCACGTAGGACCTAAATGAACTTTTAGAAAAGATTAAGTTAAAGAAAAAAAATAGGGTTGCTAACCGAGGGGGAACCTTAACGGGTTTCGCTTCGGTTTTCCCCTGGCCCACTCGGACCGGTCATCCGGCCAGACCGGGACGAGGGGGTTAAAAAAACTTCTATTATACCATGTCATGTTTCAATTTTAACCACAGATCGGCCTGTTTGTCACAAATTTTTAATTGAGTGACTAAAGTGTTACTTTTAAACAAAAGTGACATATTTGTCATAAAATTTTAATTGAGTGACTAAACTGTTACTTTTAAAAGAAAAATGGCTGGTTTGTTACTAAACCTAAAACTAATTGAACCATGGTGTGATTTACCCTTATTTTTAGTGTTTTGTTTAAACTTTAAAATATTATATTTTCAAAAAAAATTAAAATATTATGTATCCCAAATTATCTTTTATTACAGTAATTTTACTATAACTTTTTTAAAGGGACTTAACTGAGATAAGAAAAAACCTAAAACTATTTAATTTACTCTTATTATATCCAAATAAAGTTTTTATAGTTTTCAAAGTTATTTTTATTTTATAGTTAAACAATTTAATTTAATCAAATCCACGATTAGTCTCAGACAGTTCCTATTCTCCCTTGGGATAATTCTACAGTAAATGGCATGTATCGCAATATATCAATATTCATATGTGTCGCAATGTATCATTAACTGTTTTAATTAGTTTTGAAATCTTAAGGACCGAAAGTGTTAGTATCCCCTTTTAGAATAAAATCTTAAAAAATAATTTTTATATTAATTTTTCAAATTTTCTTTTATTTTTTAATTCAAAATATAATTAAACTTTTATTACATAATAATTTCTACAGTTACTTTAATTTAAGGGTAAAATTCACAAATGGTCACTAAACTTTGATCAATTATTCAAATTGGTAATCAAACTTCCAGTTGCTCTAATGTTACCATTAAACTTTTAGCTTTGTTTCAATTTGGACACTGACCCGTTAACAACTGTTAAAAGGGTAATGTAGCTGTTAAAATATTTTGTATAATAACACATTTAGTCATAATTTGAAATAAATTAATAAAATTTACCCTCATTATTTATACATAATTTCAAGATGGTCCTATTTTTAATTAAAAATAAGTTAATAAGACAAGATCAAAAGATCAAATCACACAATGAAAATCTTTTGTAACAGCAACTAAAGTTTCGAAAAGAAAACTCTTTTGCTCTTGTTGAGCTATTTTCTTCAAATCCTCTACATCCTTCCCACTGAAATACACACACAATAAAAATACAAAAATCGTCAAACATTGAGAAATAGGCCACCAAACTTTTGTCTTCATTTTTCATTAAAAAAACTGAGTTTTAATTTTATTTTATCATTGCTTGAGTTGGACCTGAAAGGTTTCACTAGATTTTGAAAGAAAATCTTAGATTTTATTCATGGGATTTTGAAAACAAGGCCATGAAATAATAAAACAAAAAGATTCTGAAATTAATTATTGTGAATTTTTTTTAGGAAAGTAGCAAGGTAAGGTTTGATGAAGATTTGGTAGTGGAATAAATTAAATGATTTTCCTAAAAAAATGTTTGTTTCTCTCTATTTGTTTGGTTATGAAAACAAAATATATCACTGTTTTTTCCTCTTCACTTCTAACAAAAGGTCCATCCAAAGTAAATGTCGAAGGATTCAAAAGCTTTTTTGAATTTATTTTGCTCTTTGAATTTTCTCTTAACATTCGCATTTTCAAATCTTCCGAGCTCATGCATTTCATCTTGATCAAATTCATCTCTGTCAAGACAAAAGTTTGGTGGCCTATTTCTCCATGTTTGACGATTTTTGTGTTTTTTGTTGTGTGTGTATTTCAGTGGAGAGGATGTAGAGGATTTGGAGAAAATAGCTCAACAAGAGCAAAATATTTTCCTTTTCGAAACTTTAGTTGTTGTTACAAAAGATTTCCATTGTGTGATTTGATCTTTTGATCTTGTGTTATTAACTTATTTTTAATTAAAAATAGGACCAATTTGAAATTATGTATAAATAATGAGGGTAAATTTTATTAATTTAATTCAAATTAGGACTAAATGTGTTATTATACAAAATATTTTAACAACTACATTACCCTTTTAACAATTGTTAACGAGTCAGTGGCCAAATTGAAACAAAGCTAAAAGTTTAATGGTAACATTGAAGCAATTGGAAATTTAGTTACCAAATTGAGTAATTGATCAAAGTTTAGTAACCATTTGTGAACTTTACCCTTAAATTAAAGTAAATGTAGAAATTATTATAATAATAAAAGTTTAATTATTTTTTGAATTTAAAAATAAAAGAAAATCTAAAAGAAACAATAATGAAAATTAATTTTTAAGATTTTATTCTAAAAGAGATAATAACACTGCCGGTCCTTACGATTTCAAAACTAATTAAAATAGTTAATGGTACATTGCGATACCGATACAGATGAATAGTGGTACATTGCGATACATGTTATCTACTATAGAATTATTCTACCCTTGAAAAGATTACATATAATTACTTTTAATAATTCAATTTTATTTACTTTTTCATGCTTTGATGCGTGGATGAAAATAAACATATAAGTTGGTCGGGATTATTAGATTATTGCAGAGCATATATCTTGATTTATTTATCTTATAAGGGAAGCATTTGTTAGGAATAACTTTTATGACCGATAATGTTCACTTAAAATGATCATATAAATTCGAGCCACTCTCTCAAAATTTTTTAATTCTAGCTGTTTTTTCTTTTGTTCAATCCTTTTAATAGGTGGTTGGCGATCAATTTTTATATTGGTTGTCGACCACCGGTTTTATCAGTTTTCTTGTTTTTATTTTAATAAAAATTTCTGTTTCTGTAGCACGTTCTTTCTCTGTTTTTGTGACACGCATCTTTTTCTGTCTTTGTGACATGTTTTTGTTTTGTTTTTTTTTTGTTTGGTTCATCTGTCTTCGTGGCAGGTTTCAACATACCCTAGCGTTCGATTGTTGTTCGCACAAAGATTCACTCGGCGCTAGTTCTGATTCATGGTGTTGTCGGTGGTCACTTGAAATGTTTTATTCCCACTCGTTGATGGTTGTTTGCCGATAAAATCAGTCTTAGGTAACGGTACCTTTTGCCTGACAGAATGGATCGCGCACCACTCCTTCCTTCTTTATGCGTCTCGTTTGGACAGAGACAAAGAGATTCAAGAAGCTTTTGAATTTTCGTTGGTATGCGTATTTCCATAGAAATTTTTGTTTTCATTGTTTTTGAGTTGTAATAATTTTTTGGGTTATTTTAACCCAAATCTTTTTCTTCTTAATTGCGTAATAATTGAATTTTTCTATGGTTTAATGAAAATTCAGTAGCTATTTAAAAAAAGATCATATAAATTTGATAAAAGAAAAAACACATGTAAATCACCGATAACCGGTTAGTCTAGTGGGATGAAGCACTAGATTTTTTAAAAAATGTTAGAAGTTTGAATAATGACATTGTGAATAGAAAAAATTAGATTGGAAGAGTCTTCCTCGTAATGAACCCCTGCAAAACCTGATATTATTTATTCGGCTAGTGAATCAGAAACCAGTTGTAAAAGAAAGCATATAACTGCAAATTAACTTAAAAAGAATAAAGCTATGTAAGACTGTATGGAGACGAGTAAGCATATCAGCGTAAGCCTTTACCGTCGGCTTAGGGTTTCGGTCTTCATAGTAAACGTAAGCAAAAGGATCCACTATTCAACTCTTCGCGAGGCGTTTCAGGGATATGGGGAGGTGGTTGATGTCTACATCGATTATGCAAGCAGGAGAAGGAGAGTTAAACCAACTACTTTTGGTTTTGTCAGGTTTCGTAGCAAAAAATACAATAGCAATAGGGAATGGAAGGATTTAAAATAAAGATTTCCATGGCATAGTGAAGCACAAGAAAAGAAGTTGAAGAGTGAAATGCCAATTGTATTGGGCTGCTAAGGGATTCCAGATCTATATTATTCCAACACAAGACGTTTAGTGTGGACGTTGTCTATATTATTTCACCGATCCTACATTGCTCTACAAAGGTTAATGACAGATTAGGCAGTTTAACTGGAAGACGGTCCAGAAGTGACTTTTCAAGGGAAAAAATGTAAAGAAAGGCCCAAACGCAAAAGGAATTTCAAACAATTTTTTCTCAGGACCGTCTTCTCCATTGATGAAGCAAAGGAAACCCTTCTTACCGGGTTAATGAATTTCGATCCAAAGAGACTGAGTCTCTAAAGGATACAATGATGGTATGGAATACAAAATGGCTTTGTTGGAAGAATGCCTCTGCTCTGAAGGATACAATCCTGGGATTATTGCTGAAATTCAGTCTCTAAAGGTTGCGTTATGGGCAAGGTACAGAAGGGATGAACGCGAATGAATCCAGAAATCGAGGGTAAAATGGTTTAACGAGAGGGATAAAAATACATAGTTTTTCCACCTAGTTGCTTTTGTGCGGAGGTGTAGTAATAAAATCACTACGCTTGAATGGGGTAACTCTGTGATTGATGATGAAAAGAAAATTTCAAAAAAAATTGAAGATCATTTTCAAGAAAATTACAACAAGTCTGATACGATTTGGGAGGCTATCAAGTCTGCTGATGGGAATAGGGCACCAGGCTCTGATGGTTTCAATTTAAACTTCTACAAGAAATTCTGAACTGCTTTAAAAGGCACTATATTGCAATTCTTTGAAGATTTCTATAATGGTAACATCAAAGACAGGTATTTCAATCATTCCTTCATCAATTTAATACCAAAAAATGATTGCCCCAAATCTGTGGAGTATAGGCCAATTTCTTTAGTTAATAACTTATATAAAATCCTAGCAAGGGTTTTATCTAGAAGATTGGCATTGTGCATCAGTGAAGTAGTTAGTGAAAATCAATTTGCTTTTATACCTAGTAAGCAGTGCTCGAATTGTGTGCTTATTGCAAATGAGGTGATAGATGATCTTAGAAGGACAAAAAAAGAGGACGTTGTTTTTAAAGTCGACTTTACAAAAGCGTACAACATGGTGAATTAGGCATTCCTAGACTTTATTCTTCAGAAAATGGGATTTGGACTGAAATGGTGTAGATGAATTTCTATTTGCGTTCTTGATTTTAATCAATGGTGTGCCTACAAATATGCTCTCAATCAAGAGAGGGTTGAGGCAGGGCTGCCCTCTATCTCCCTTACTATTTAATATTGTGGGGAGGCTATAAATGCACTAATCAACAAAGTTGTGAGTCTAGGGATTATTGAGGGTGTTGAGGTTGGTAATAGTGGGTGTAATATTTCACATCTGCAGTTTGCAGATGACTTAATAATTATGGCTAAGGATAACGAAGAGAATGTTAAGAACATTAAAAGAATTCTTTGAGTTTTTGAGGTTGCTTCGGGATTAAGTCTGAACATGAAGAAACTAATTTGTATGGTATAAATGTGGAAGAAAATAATATTCGCATGTGGGCTGGTGGCATTCGTTGTAGTGCTGGTTTGTTACCATCGACTTATCTTAGCCTTCCGCTGGGAGCTCCTGAAAATTCAGTCTTGCTATGAAAGCCTACCGTTGATAAATTATTGTCAAAGTTTGAAGGTTGGAAAGATAAACTCTTATAAATTGTTGGGAGAATATGTCTGGTAAAATCAGTGTTATGCAACCTTTCAATTTATTTTCTGAGAATATTCCAAATGCCTTCGGCTGTGGCTGAAAGACTTAATAAAAGCATTGCAAAGTTTATCTGGGGTCTTAATGCAGATCGTCCAATTATTGGATCAAATGGAGTAATCTAGTTAAACCAAAGGAGTATGGTGGTTAGGATTATTTGATATGAAGTTGAAGAATCGTGCTCTTCTCAATAAGTGGGTATGGAGATTCAGCAATGAGCCTGAAAGTCTGTGGCAAAAAATTATTGTCGTGAAGTATGATTATGCTCCTAATAGTTTGTTGCCGTGTAGTTTACAAAGAAGAAATGCTTTTTGGGTCTAGAAGAATATTACCCAGCCGCTATCAAAACCCAAATGACTTGTTCACAAATAATCTTCGTTTTGTCCTTGGAGATGGTAGATCAATTAAATTATAGGAGGAATATTGGACGGAGGTGCCAGCACTAAAAGTCGCATTCCCTAGAATTTACAATATAGCAATAAAAAAACAGGTATTGTTTGTGAATTTAGGAGCTATGCTTTAGGTACGTGGATTTGAAATATTGTATTAAGAAGGGAATCTTTTGTCTGGGAGAAAGAATTATGGGAATCTTCGTCAAAACCTATATGGAGCATTGTGTTTTTTGGCTTTACTTGGACAATCTAGTTGTGCAGGAATGAGAGACTCTTCAATAAGAAAGAGGTAAATGTTAAGTACATGTTTGACACGGCTATTACAAGAATTGGGTTCTGGTGTAAATGCAAATGGCCTAATCTGTTTCCTTCTCTGATGGAGTTCATTCGACAACCGAACTTATGGGGGGTGCAGATTGTTAAGGCACCTAGGCCCCCCATTGGTTCTTGGGCGCCTCCACCTATAGGATGCTTCAAATTTAATGTAGATGTTTCGGTGAACGACGGCTATGGAGTTGGTGGCATCGGCGGCATCCTTAGAGACCACAAGGGTAAACACTTGATAAAATTCTCTAAATATATTAGTATGACAGATCCGACTGGGGCTGAATTGTTTGTTATTTTAGAAGCTTGTTTAATCTTTGTTGCATCGAAATGGAACAAGGGTTCGACTGTGATTGTAGAATCTGACTGCTCGATGGTGGTTCATTGGATTAATCATAATGTGGTTGTCCCTGCTGTATTTGTCGATGATGTTTTAAAATGCAGGGACTTTTGCGCAAATCCACTTTGGCAAGTTGCATTTGCCTACAGAGAAGGAAAATTTCTAGCACACAATCTTACTCGAGAAGCTGTGATTAGGTCTGCTAATCTAGTATGGAATGCGGAGGAAGCATAGTAGGTTTTTTTTTTACTTGTACTATTGCCTATTGTATTGGGAAAAGCTTTGTATTGATGCTGGGTTAAGTTATGTGACGTAAACTACAAATTCAGGTAAATCTGGAACTATTATCACGTGTTGATTAATAAATTATGGGTACTCTTTTTTTCTACTTAGAGCATCTATCATTTATTGTGGTGTTTTTGTTCTTTATCATTTTCAAACAGAACATGAATTCTATTTAGTGACAATTTGATTATTACGATGAAGAATTTCATCACAGAATGTGCAATGCTGGATTTAAAAAAATTGAAGGTGCGCACTACATATATTAATAACACAAAATTTTTGAAGATAAAAATACTAATTATATTTTGATTATAATAAAAAGTCTTACAAAAAAACTATAACTAAAAATAAATTTTACAATTGTTCCTTCTAAACCTCATTTTTCTGATACCGTTATATAATCTTTTCATTATCGACATTATCAAACATATCTTTCTTAATAAAATTAACTAAGAAATCATTCAATCATTCACCTATCGTACGGTTGCGCAATCGACTCTTTATAAAGTACATCGCAAAGAATGTTCTTTTCACTGTTGCGATTGCAACCGGTAGAACCAAAATCAACTTCAAAAGTAAATACACAAGTGAGTACACAACATGCTTCATTGTCTTAACCAGTTTTTTAGATAAATCAGAAAGTTCTTTTAGATCACAAAATCTTTTATTTGAACAAACATTAACAATATAATTCTCAAGTTGACAATCAAACAACATAAGGTCTCATTTAGAAATTCATAAGGATAAAAATAGGTAAGGCGAATCAAATTTTTCTTATCAAAATAAAGATACAAGTCTCTTTGACTCAAGAAAGTCACACAAAAAGTAACTATGTACTTATCTAAAAAAATGATTATTATGCTTTTGGAGTTGTCTATCAATCCCTAATAAAATAATTTAACTTCAAAATGATGCAAATTTGAAATTTCGTGGACATTTCCCCTACACCCCCTAAAACAATAAATACAGCTTTCATCTTTAGAACCTCAATATTATTCTTTTCACAAAACAAAGAAACATTTTTAAGTAAAGATTGTCATCCCACGTCTCTAATCATTTGTAAACGTTGATTGGACACACACTAACTAAATGTATAACTTCATAATGTCCTGGTGATTTTGTTGCAATGCTAGTGATAATTCACTAGTAACCCTAATATATTTTTCAACAAGTGTAAACTAAACACTAACTCAAAAGACTGTAAAGAACTCAACAACATACAAGCTTCAACTTTTCGCTCTAAGTATTTTTTCTCTTCCTCAATAATTTCAAGCACATCTATCATAGAAGACAACACATTAATCAAGCGTACAACTATTTTATAATGTGAACCTCAACGAGTATCTCCAACTATCTTTATAACATCTTCTTGATTTAGTACACGAATAGAAATCTTCTACCCTTTTGGTGCCCTTATCTATGTCCTAACATTAAAAAAATATGGTTTAAGATATATGGTTGGATTTAGGTTGTAGGGTTTATGATTTATGATTTAAAAATTATGGTTAGAGTGGAGTTTAGTTTTTTAGTGTTGAGGCATAGATAGAGGCACCAAAAAGGGATAGAAGATTTTTGTTCTTAAGCCACGACCACTTAAGATTCACTACTTCGTAATTTTTCTTTTACCTTAATCATTTGACTAGATTAAAAAAAATTATTTTCTCTTACATGAAGCACCAACTACATTAACCACACTAATTTAATTCTAGGGTGTGGCACAAAAATAATGTAAACACAAATAAATTTTAGGGTGAATACAAAAAAAAGTAAAATTGACATTTAACAAACTAATTTGTTTTATATATATGTGCGTCCGCCACTGATAATGTGGATTATTTATGACGAAATTTATTTATGTCACTACTGGATTTAATAATTGATTTACATAATATCATGGTCTTCAATTAGCTTACATGAGCTTTAATATAAAACTCGATTTTGCTTTTTGGTAAGAGAATTCAACTAATTAACTATATTAAATGATTTTAAGTTTATTCTTCAAAAAAATTAAGTTTAATTATATTTATTAATTAATATTATATTAATTACTTTTTTGAGTAATTAATATGGAACTTTGAAATTTATGTAAAATATATGATATGTATTAGTATAAAATTACACACACAAATATCAAAGGCGTATTTGAACAGTACAGTATGGGAATATAATAACTACACCGTTAATTACACATTGGGTGTGTTTGGTTCGTGGAAAAGATGATTGCCAGAGGTAATAATCTTTTCCAAACTTACATTCCCATGTTTGGTTTAGGAGGATTCCCATTAGGAGGTATTATTCTTTTCCCAAGAGTTGCTCTTTTCCCTCTAAATGGTGGGAATGCTATTCCCCTCATTTTCTTAGGTATTACACAATTCCTTCCCTTTTGGACAATATTACCCTTATGATTATGAATTATGTTCATGTTGATCCTTTATTGCATTTTTAATTAGGTAACTATTTATTTATGGTGTAAATTTATTAAATAGTTATATTTAATATTAGTTTAATATATAAATGGTGTTGTATATATTTAGATAATGTTGTAATATTTAATAGTACATTTTATTAATATTGTATTTACGATGTTTCTAGGGTTATATGATGAGATTATATGTTGCTTGAGACTGAATGCGTTAAGACTTGATGTTATTAATTTTATTATTTGAATTATAAGATATTTTTTATCTTAAAAAATCAGTAGGTTAATTTATTTTTATCACTTTTTACTACTTCTAGATTTGTTTTATTATTTACTTTAATTTGTTTGATAAATAGTCGAAAGTAATAAAAAATTAAAAATCTAAGCACATTAAACGTTTAATATTTTGATGTTCAAAAAAATTAAAAAGGAATAAATGTATATAAATATAAAACATTTTTAAAATAATTTAATAACATTAATTATATTATAATTTTTTTTTTGCAAATTTTAGGTAATGTAACGAAAATACTTCTATAAATTTTTATGTAAATATTTTTAATTTAATAATTAAAAATTAAACTTGTTAAAAAGAAAATATATCATAAGGACAAGTTGGTAAATTTTGCTTCCAATTAATCTTATATTCCTCCAACCAAACACTACAATCCTATATTCCTACCAAATAAACCAAACAAGGTAATGTAACATTTCCAGTAATGTGTCAGGTAATATTACATTCCCGTAATCCTATTCCCAGAAGTAATCTTACATTCCGTGAACCAAACGCCGTGTAATTACAAGTATGTAAAAAAAGGAAAATTACACCAGTAGTCCCCAAACTATTATCATTTTTCTATTTTCGGTCTCAAAATTATTTTTTCGACAAAATTGTTTTTTCGACAAAATTATCTCTTTTGTTACATAGTTCTCTTGTTTTGGTCTCCGGCGTTAAATAGCTAACGGTTTTGCTGACGTGGCATTTTTTAAATATTTTTTAATCATTTCTCTTTCCTCCTATATTATTTTTATTTAACTTTATCCACCCAATCATGTGGTGCCACGTAGCATTACCCTATTGGTTGAAAAAAAAAAACCAAAAACCTTCAAAAGCAACATTTGGTGCTACGGGGATTCAAACCCAAGACCTCCAACACACAAGCCATGCGCATGAACCACTTGTGCTAAGCTAATTACTTAATTTAAATCTACTAACAATTATATATAAGCTATTCATATTAACCCAAAAAAACCTTAAAAACAAAAATTGAGGCTGCCAAGATTTGAACCCAAACAACCAACATGCAAGGCCAACGTGCAAACCAACTGTGCTAGGCTAATTATTTGAATTAAATTTTTTAACATTTATATTTAACCTATAAATATTTGAAACAACACGTGGTTAATGAATATAAAAGGTATGGAGTAATTCGAACATAATATCTTATAAATAAAATTTTAAATATTTAACCACCAAGTTAACTAATAAATTGTGCTATTTTGAACTTAAATATATTTAACTAAATTATGTTTAAAATTTTAAAAAATAAAACTAGATTTTTTTTTTACTTTGTTCGATAATAAAAAAAACTAATTAAATAATTATTTATTTTATAAAAATAAAAAATTCCTAAAAATATTTAAGTTAAAAATAGCACAATTTATTAGTTTAACTTGATGGTTAAATATTTAAAATTTTATCAATAAGGTATTGAGTTCGAATTACTCTCCACCTTTTATATTCATTAACCATGTGTTGTTTCTAATTTGTATAGGTTAAATATAAGTGTTAGAAGATTTAAATCAGATAATTAGCTTAGAATAGCTGGTTTGTACGTTGGCCTTGCATGTTGGTTGCCTGGGTTTGAATCTTGGCGGCCCCAATTTGTGTTTTTAAGGGTTTTTTGGGTTAATATGTATAGCTTATATATAATTGTTAGTAGATTTAAATCAAGTAATTAGCCTAGTACAAGTGGTTCACGTGTATTGCTTGTGTGTTGGAGGTTTTGGGTTCGAATCCCAACAACACCAAATGCGGCTTTAAGGATTTTTGGGGGTTCAACCAATAGGGTAATGCCACGTGGCACCACATGATTGGTGAATAAAGTTAAATAAAAATAATAAAGGAGGGGAGAGGAGAACTATATAATAGAAGGGACGATTTTACCAAAAAAAATAATTTTGGACTAAAATAGAAAAACGATAATAATTTAGGGACTCTCTCCTTCTCTTTAATATTTTCTTTTTATTTTTTTAAAATAAACTTATACTTTAATATTTTTAATAATATTAATATATTTTTAAATGTAGTCTAAAGATGATTACATGCCAATATATGTTCATAGATATTTTTAACCCTTTGACAATGCACAAACACCTTGTAGACAAAGCAATTTGAACTCGTGTTTCATAGGATGGATATCATCCGCTTTTTCATTAGGACACTTATTGGGTTCAATAATATTAATATATTTTTACTTCTCATCAACCAAGCATCAACGTAACTTGAAACTCAAAACTTTAACGTAAAGGCTTAAATGAAAAATAGATGTTTAAAGTATACATTTTTAACTTTAGGTGTCTAAAGTATTTTTCTATAAAAATAGGTACCCAAAGTTTCAACTGTTATAATTTTAGGTGCCTAAAGTTTCAACAATTGCAATTTTAGGTGTGACCGTTAAAGGGCGTTAAAAAATCATTAACCGATCAATGCTTGACATATGGCATGTCTATTTTATTTTTTTCAAAATTAAAAATGTAAAACAATTTTTTCTTCAATTTTTCATAAATTTCTAAAATTTTATAAATTTTACAAAACAGTTCCCAAATCCCCAAAATCTTTCAAACCTAAACTCTCAAATTGTCGCCGCTTTCGCCGTCGATTGTCACCCTTAAGTACTCTTTTGATCGCCGAATCTAGCCGATCATTTTTTATATCACGGCGTCGCTGAAAACGACGAACGACGATCTTCAGCGATGGCAGAAGAGACAGGTTCTGGCGCCTCTTCAATCAAGAAACCATCATCAATTGTATTCCAACCGAACAACATCATAGCATGAGCGGCCAAATTGCCATTTCGACCGGTGAATAAGGAACGACAACTTCGAAAATTCCTGGAGTGGCGCTTAGCGTCAATAATAAAAGGGCGAACCACAGAGGAGTGAGGAGTCCTCAAAATCGGAGTTGAGCTTCTGAATAATCAAACGGGAGTCTCCTTCAACAAGGATGTGATGAAAACTCAAATCTCTAGCGAATTCCAAACCTTGAACTGCAGCAAGTACTCCGGCTTCAAAAATCGACCCAATATTAAAATTGACCCGGTAAACAGATCCGCATGCCGCAACGCTAGCCACGTTCGGACAACGGGCATACGTAAACCGAGGCTAGCGAAGGCGCTCTTCGCCTATGAAGCACAGGGACAACCCTAAGGTGGCGTTCCGCGTCCCCAAGACGGAGACGATGCAAGGACAGCTGGGGGATATCCCAATTTTACCAGGGACGGTCAAACTTATATCGGGTACGGTCAACGCTTACTGGGGACACCCGGGGACATATCCAAGTATATTTACTTAAAAAATGGAAAATAAAACTCCCAACTTCTTTGTGAGCAAGGTTTTAAAAACATTAAACTTATCCGAACATAAAAAGCTCAAGGATAATTAAACTAAAAAATTATCCTTAAAAAACTACTAAATTAAACACTCCACCTAAAAACTATAAACTTAACACTTAATCTCAGCCAAAATGCCAAGACTAGATTGCTTCCTTGTTCTATCTGATAAATGCCTATTTATAGACTGCTTTCTCTCCTTGCTTTATGTATCTTAAGGATGTGGGATATTAGTTGTGTATTGTATTTGTAACCTGTTTTAATGTTTAATCACTCAAGCTTTAAATAGGAATGGATAAATATATATTTCAGCCATGTCATCTTTTAATTTTATTATTTTAGTCATTCATTTTCTCTTTATTTAGAATGTAAAGTTAAATTTACGTTCAATTTAGTCATTTAATTTTAGTAATCTCTTAATCTAAGTGTTAAAAAGTAATTTAAAATTATTAGAAGTGAATTTAAATAACTACAATTATAATTATTGTTTAATACAATTATAATTTTAGTCCATATTGTATTATAAATTTTAATGTTTTTATTATATATATTAAATTTTATTTCATATTTGTCGAACCCTCGTTGTACCCGTACCCTCTAATTTTGAAAATTGTCGTTTTTTGTCCCCATCCCCGTCCCTGTATCTGTCTCCATATTTGTATCTGTGCAACTTAGCTCTTCGCTTCTTCCTTGCTAAGAAAGCCATCTTTGTTAGTATCATAATGGTTAAAGATACCCCCTAACTTGATCTTCGGTTATCGGCACCGATGCACGCTTCTTTCCGGTGTTTACTGCCACCGGCGGCCAATTAGCCCTCGGGCAACCTTTGTCTATGCCTTTAGGAACAGAAGCGGCATCGCCAAATTTGCTGTTTTGAGTCGAAGTGATTGAACTTAGGATGTTGATCATTGTAAAAACCGAGTTATACTCGGAAAGAAAACAGTGAAAAGAAAGGTTAAGAAGATTGTCAGTTTGGGTTGTTATGGATGAACAAGCAGGATAATAATCCTCAGAAAGTAACACTTTTTCAGATGCCTTCAAAGTTCAAATAATTTAGGAAATGAAGTATGGAATAAAGGATACTCAAAGTTGAATAAATAGAATTTAAGGGGTCCTCTCTTTTTCTTAGACCTGGCAAACTTGACCCGAGACCCGAAACCCGAACCGAATTACCCTAACCGAAACCCGATTTTGACCCGAACATGATGATTCGAAGTTGACCCGAAACCCGAACCGAACCGAATTGAACCGAACCGAACCGAAAATTTTTGTTGAACCGAAATGGACCCGAACCGAAATAGACCCGAATCGAATAGACCCGAACCGAATGGACCCGAACCGAATGCTACCCGAACCGAAAGCTAAACCGAATATCGACCCGATTTTAACCCGATTTTGACCCGATTTTAACCCGAATATCTATTGTTAACAATATAATAAATAATAAAATAAAGTATAGAAATTTGAGATCTTGGTGACCAATTTTATAATTTCATCATAAAATATAGCATAAAATTGAAATTGTAGACTAAATTGACAATTTGGAAGTGGAGAAATTTGAGAGTCTAATGATCAAATTTGTAATTATACCATATAAATAAATAGGGGTAAATTTTGGCTAAAAATTAAATCTTTGAAATTAAAATGAACGAAAATATCAATATATTAAATTAATAGACTAATTTACAAAGATTAGTCAATTTCAACTAAAAGTAAATTTTTAGAGACTAAATATCACTACGGAGAGGGGATTTGTATATCCGAAGTCTAAACCGTGGGAATACTTGTGACTAAATTAAATTAAACTAAAACTTAAAGTTGACTAAAATGTAACATTTTAAATGCAACATGACCTAAAAAGTAATTAATCTCTAGCTTAAAAAATTGGTGGCTTATTTCCCTCCAAAATTTTGCCTTTTCTCTCTCTATTTTTTCCAATTGTCTTTTTCTTTTTTTCAATCTAGCTTAAAAAATTGGTGGCTTATTTCCCTCCAAAATTTTGTTTTTTCCCTCTCTATTTTTACCAATTGTCTTTCTATTTTTCTTGATTTAATTGAGTTTCAATTTAGATTAATTTAATTGAAATTTCACATTTAGTTTTAAAATTATTTTAATTATGTTCGTGATTTATGCTTTTAGATTTTAGTTAATTCAATTAGATCTTAAGTTTAATAAATTAATTCATTTCAGACATTATTATTATTATTATTATTATTATTATTATTATTATTATTATTATTATTATTATTATAAACTTTGATTCAATATAATTATACAAAAAAAATTATATGGATACATGAAGCTTTGATTTAAATATTTAATCAAATTCAAATGTATAGATTGACAAGTTGAATTAGAATTAATCTCATACATCAATAACTCTAAACTAAACCATAAATACTAAACCTCAAACCTTTAACCCAACTCAAATCAAATTGACCCGAAAATTTAAATGTTGACCCGACCCGAAATTGACTCGATTTTAACCCGAACCGAAAGCGACCCGAACGACCCGATTTTGACCCGAACCGAAAGCAATCGATCCGATATTTACCCGACCCGAAAACAACCGATCCGATTTTGACCCGATCTAATACCCGAACCGAATCCGACTCATCACAGACCCGAATTAGACCCGAACCTGAACCGAACCGACCCGAACCGAAGCTAAACCGATTCTAGATAGACCCGAAATGACCCGAACCGAAACGATCCGAACCGAACCCGAACCGAATGACCCGATTGCCACCTCTACTTTTTCTTAATAAAAAAAAAAGAAAGAAAACCCCCTTAAATTCTATTTATTCTTTGTCACTATATTGGATAAAGAACTTTCGAAAACTTTGAAGCAAGACAATTGCTTATAATTGTTGTGATAAAAGTAAGACATTTAAAAGTTTCTGAACCAATTTAGAATAAAATTATAGTTCCAAGATAAAATTAATATATTCAAATATTTAGATAACAATTTGGGGATATATACTATATAGTGTTGAATATTCTTGTAAAAAGAACGTTTAGTCCTTCTAATCTGTTTAGTAGTAGAATTTAAAATCTTAAAAGTTTATCCAAATAAAGAATTTAAAAACTATTAACTGAACTATAAAGCAATAATATCACAAATGATCCTTGAAATTTATTGAATCCCTCAATTCTGCCATCGTTTAGGAATTTCAAGCCATTTCGAACGGGCCATTGGGCTTTCATAACTTATTAAACCCAATAGTGTCAAATCGGGTTGAAGCCCGTTTATCCAATTGGGTCATCGAAAACATTGTTATCAAAACAAAATACATTTCAGGCTCATAACTGCAAATTTTTTTCCTCAGAAAAAATGGAATTCCCAAAACCTCCTCCACTTCCCTCAAACCCTCTCTTATCCCTCTCCACCTTCTTCCACCGTCTCGGCGCCGAGCTCACCACCCGCCTCCACCACACCAACCGTCTCGCCGCCAACTTCGCCGCCGGTTTCTCTCATTCGGCTACTTCCCACCATCGTTCGCTCTTTGCTTCGGTTTCTCAGCCGAAGGCTGCGGTAGCGGCGGCTGCCCCGTTGAGTCCCGAGCAAGTTGCAAAAACTCTAGTGGGAACCGCCGTGTATACGGTGAGCAACTCCAGCAATGAGTTCGTGCTTATCTCTGATCCCAATGGAGCCAAGTCTATTGGCCTGCTTTGCTTTCGCCTAGAAGACGCCGAGGCATTTCTCGCTCAGGTTAGTTGAAATTTTTGAATTTTGGAGAAATTTTTGAATCTTTCTGTGTTGATTTCATTTCATTTTTTCTTTTAATAGGTTCGATTACGGAGAAGGGAGCTCAGAAGTAATGCTAAAGTAGTGCCGATTACACTTGATCAGGTGACTCCTTCTCTTTAACTACTGGTTTGTCGATTGTCATTTGTGTTCAAGAAATGAAAATGTTAACTAAAATTGGATTGCAAATAACAATATTGATTTTTATGATTACTGGTTTTTATAATATACATACATACATATAAAATACAGGTATACTCACTAAAGGTTGAAGGAATTGCATTTCGTTTTCTACCGGATCCAATTCAAATAAAGAATGCATTAGAGGTTAGTGTTTAATTTAATTTGGTTTTAGTTTGTTCTTGAAACGTGTTCTTATTTCTTAAGGTATTAGAATTGTTTAATGCAAAAACATTTTCCCAAAAATAGCTGTGGACTCATTTCATGTTGATTGTGTTGCCATTTTCTTATAAGAAATTTTAAGGCAATGAAGGGAAAAGAAAAAAAAAAGGTTTCAGTTTTCATTTAGGACTATGAGAGATGCTTGGGTGTCGATTATATGCAGACTGCATGTTGGGTACTTAGAGAAGACAGCCATGCTTCAAATGAAGTCATGACGATTATTATTTCATATTTGAGTGAAGATGTTATCTTTCTTAGTTGGAGAATTCTACACCATTACTCACAATAGTTTTTCATGTCCATAGCTGAAAGCCAGTGATATCAAAAGTGGGTTCGACGGAGTTCCCGTTTTCCAGGTGTGCTTTATATTTTGTTAAATATATATGATCTCCTTGAGAGTCGAAATCTAGGTAAAAGGCATTTTCAGATTGGATAACGTTCTCTCTTTTTTTCCATACAAAGTATCACATCAATTTTTAGTGGCTACGAAAAGTTTGTTTATGCAAGTCTATGGTTACTCATTGCTGCGCATTGAATCATTGGCAATTCTTTTTTCTGTATTAGCATAATAGGGATACTTTCAATATTATTATAATTTTATGAATCAGGACATTTTCTTTTTCCACAGTTTCTCAGAGCCATGTTACCACAAATTAATGTTAGATTTTTTTATGCCTCCGTGTACAGTCTGACCTTCTTGTTGTGAGGAAGAAAAACAAGCGCTTCTTGCCGATATATTTCAACAAGGTTTCCTCCATCTATCAAGTCATAGATTTTTTCCCTTTTCCAAAATGAACTGAAAGAAACATAACCTTTTTTGTATTATTTTCTTGTGATTGTATAGGAAGATATCGAAAAAGAACTTTCAAAGGTTTCAAGGGCGTCAAGAGGACCCGGTGTTTCTCAACATATCATGGTATCATATGTGTGTGTGCGTACACACACAGACTTATCTGTTTTGGACATTAACATTGTATTCGTGTTTTACTACTGGTATAATTTTCCGTTTTGGTTTTGCATTTCTTAGTATTCATCTGATCTGAAATGTTGGAGCAGGTCGGAAGCTTGGAAGATGTTCTGAAGAAAATGGAGGTGGAGGATATAATTGACAAGTTAGTTCCATAAGACGTACAATTAGGAATCATATCTGACTGTGCATCATTGTTTTGATGCAGATGAGCGAGAAAAACTCGGGATGGGACGATCTTATATTCATTCCGCCTGGTAAAAGCCATTCTCAACACATCCAAGACGTGGTGAAAGTATGAGGCAGTTCGGATGTTACTTTCGCCTGTCCATTCGATAACATCAGAAATGCGGTTACAACCCAAAGCTCTTGAATTCAAATCTGTGATGGAAGGGATAGGAGTTATGCGATGAGAGTGGGATATCACCATTTATGTACTCCGAGATCCAATGGGTTCTCCATATTTTACTGAAAAAATGTAGAAATAGTTAAGGGAACATCTATACTTTGAATGAGAGAATTGTTAAAAAGTACTAATTGTCTCTTGACATTTATATATTTCTTCCATTACTTAAAGTAATCATTAAGGAAGAGATTTGAGAAAAGGCAACGTAGAATTGCAAAAAAAAAAAAAATTGCTCCTAACGTTTGTGGCCTTTATTTATTTTATTTTTTTGAAGCAATTTAACTTTAACGTTTCATTTTAATTTACAGAAAAAATTATATAAAATATAATGTGATAAACTTATATAAAATATAGGTAAAATTATATAAAATATAGAATATTTTTTCCTTTTGACGTGTCATTCTATCAAGTCATTTTAAATTATTTATCATCAACTAACTATAAAAATATGAACCAAAATGACTATTCAGTCAAAATTAAAAGTATTTTTTAACATTATAATTTTGTTGGTGTTGCTGAAAACGATCTCAAAGTAATCGGTGGATTTCACAAATTGTGCATTTGTGTTTTGTTTTCAATTTTTTTTCACGAAATAAAAGCAATAGGGACATTTAAATTTATAAATACCAAAAGAATTAGGGGTAATTTACTCAAATGTCCATTTAATTAAGGGTTGGTGCTAATATGACCACCATATTTTTAATTTTGGAAATTTTACTGCTTAATTATTTAAGTGGTTTCAATCAAGCCACACACCCTTAAAACTTAACGGAGAGACTATCGTGGCTATTAAATAAAACTGGTATTATTACACATTCTGTCCTCATCATTTACATATTCTATCAATTTGTTCCTAAATTGAATTTAATAATTTTATCCCTCTAGTTAGATAGTAACACGTGTTATCACTTGATTTGAGGAATATTTTTATTTAATTTTAATTTATTTAACTAATATTGTAAATCAATTGGCGACATGTGTTAGTATCTGATTGGAGGATAAATTTATTAAAATCAATTCAATTTAGGACCAAATCGATAGAATAAGTAAATAATAAGGATAAAATGTGTAATTATACTTGTTTTGTTTAACAGCCACGTTAACCTCTCCGTTAAGTTTTAACGATGAGTGACTTAATTGAAACAACTTAAACAGTTACGTGGTAAAACTACCAAAATTCAAAATATAATGTCATACCCATACTAACCTCATAGTTAAGTGATCATTTGAGTAGTTTACCAAAAAAAATTATTAATCTTTGAATTAATCTCTTATGCAACTTTAAACGGTAAGAGTGGCCCAAATGTCACCGCAATGATTAAACTAACCAATCAAATCAGTTATAAGTAGAGGTTGCGAAGATTTTTCTGCTATAAGGATAAAGAATTATGATTAGTTTTTTTTTTGGAATTTCATTTTTAGAAAGTAACATAAGTCCTAAATTTAAATCTGTACAATCACTTCTAGCTCCTTACAAAATAATTGGGTAAACTATACCAATGGTTACTGATTCATTAAAGTTCTTTTTTTGGTCACTGATTTTCTTTTTGTTAAAATAGTCACAAACGTTACGTTTCTTTCTTATTTTAGTCACAGGCTGTTAAAAAAAATTAAAGGTGATGCTAACATGAATTTATTCTTTTGTCATTTTATTTTTCCTTGTATTATTCTTCTTTAATTTTTTCGACTAGTAAGGTGATGTTAACGTGGATTTGTTTTTTGTCATTTTATTTTTCCTAGCATTACTTTTCTTTAAATTTTTTTTGACTAGTAAGGTGATGCTAATGTGTATTTATTTTTTGTCATTTTATTTTTTATAGTATTACTTTTCTTTAATCTTTTTCGACTAGTAAGGTGGTGATAAAGTGGTGACACGTGTCACCATCTTACTGAACAAAGAAAACTGAAGAAAGATATAAAAACATAAGCTATGCAAGTAAGTGGACTAAATTATATTAACATTTAAATAAATATTATTATCAAGAATGATAAATATTATACTAAATTATAAAATTTAGAAATAGATAGGATCAATTTTAGTCACAAGTAGACTTTTCAGTGAATAAACTGAACAAAAAAATATGAGAGGCTTGACATGTATTTTAACCTTTCATTAAAATAAAACGGGCTGACCTGATTAAAGAGGCGCTGATATGGCACAATCTTATTAGTAGAAATTTTTTTTAACCACTATTAATGGTATGGGGTAAAATGGGTAATAGGTGTTAGAAGATACTAATAACAAAAAAATATTAAATACCGAGTTGAGAAAACAGGTAAACGTTAAAGGCAATTTGTGTATTAAGCTTATTTATAGTTACAACGGATTTAATTTTAAATTTTATTAAGGCTAATTTTAAGGGTTGTGCGAAAATGTTTTTGAATTATTTAGGCATAATGTCAAAAAAGCCCATAACATTTGATTGAATAGTCATTTTAGTCTCTATTCTTTTTTAAGCAATTTAACCTTCAACGTTTCCTTTTGAGTCAAAATGGCTCATCTGCGGATGAAAACTGTTAGCCAACTAACGATAAATAGCTTGAAATGACATGAAAAACATACATGATAGTACACACCATGACAACAATGTTCTATATGATACTTTACAGAATGACACATAAGTAAAAAATAATTTTAAAAAAATTATATAAAATATAATTTTTTTTCTTTTGACGTGTCATTCTGTCAAGTAATTTTAAGTTGTTTATCGTCAGTTGACTAACAATTTCATTCGCTGAGGAGCCATTTTGACCCAAAATAAAATATTAAGGGTTAAATTACTTCAAAATGACCAAAATAACTATTCAAACAAATTTTATGGCTATTTTTTGACATTATGCCAATTATTTATGCTTTTGGAACTTTATTTTAATTTGTTTATATGTATTTTTCTAAAAATAGATAATCAAAAAGAAAAACTATAGGCCATGTTTGGTAAATAGAGGTTTGAGTCAAAATTAAAGGTTTGAGTTAAAATTAGAGGCTTGACCGGTCAAATCTGCTAATTTAGATGTTTGGTAAAGAGCGAATTGAAATAGTGGATTGAGGTGAAACCTTTAATTTAAAAAAAAATTATTAGTAGGAGCTTTTTGAAATTAGAGGTTTTGAGATAATAGTTATAAAGACCTTTTACTCTTAACAATTATAAAAAATCTTCAAATAACCTAAATATAAACATTTCTATTTTAATTCTTCAACCTCACGTATTTACATTGTGACATTTATAAGCTAAAACTTTTTGTTTTTACTTTCTTTTTATTCTCACGCATTTATATTTGTATTTAAATTTAATAATTAATTAAATTGTATTATGCTTAGTAATGTTATATTAAAAATTATTTTTCATAATCTAATTAATATTAATAGATACAAAATATTGATAACTAATAAACTATTCAAATAAGCATCGAATATAATATGTCATTTTGTTTGTTTAAATAATTAAACAACTATCAATTAATTTTACCAAATAATTTTATACAATCAACTAATACAATTTACTAATCAAATCAATTAATCCAATAAACTATCAGTTAATTGCAAAACAAGATTATAATTAGAAACTAGTAATTTTATCAAAAATAGAATAAGAAAGCATTGATTTTCGGTGTAAAAAAACAAACCATTAGTAATGGTTGTTTTTAGCTTTAATTTCTCCCCTGAATTTTCGCGCCTGAATCATTATTAATGGACACCCTCCCCCTCTCGTCTCTTTGTTTCTGATTAGGCCCCGGGTAAGTTCCTTTAGTTACTCTTGTTTTTTTAGTTTTTTGAAATTCTATTAATCTCTGTCTAATCAATGGTTTATCCATGAATTGAGCGCCAAACCCTCTGTTTATGCTTCTGAAATTGCTGGGATTCGAGTTGAATCAAAGAAGAAAAGCTTAGTTCCTTCATTTAATTTCCATTTTGTTGCTTTGTTTTATTGCAGAAACAATCGACATTCAGATCAACTTGGATTAGCTCAGCCTCCTTTCCCGTGAGCTTTCTTTTACCTTTCTCGATTTCATTTCATTTCATTTATTTCTTTTTATTTTAGATTTACATAACCCGGATGTCTTTGTACTATTTTAAAATTTAAAATTCCTGAATTTTATCGTTTGCAAAAAAAAAAAAAAGAGTCCTCGTACTATTTTTATTGAAAATCTTGGTTTTTATTAACCGCTTAAACTTTTTTAGTCACCTACGTTTTTAGTTTTTATTAATGTGATAATTT
This sequence comes from Hibiscus tridactylites, assembly GCA_958450335.1. Classification (NCBI taxonomy): domain Eukaryota; kingdom Viridiplantae; phylum Streptophyta; class Magnoliopsida; order Malvales; family Malvaceae; genus Hibiscus; species Hibiscus tridactylites. Next base: position 80,928,852 of record OY288265.1, on the reverse strand, counting down.
TTATTATAAATCTTAAATCTAATCCTAATCCTACTTAGAGGGAAGGGAAGGGAATGGAGTGCTTTTAGTGGGTCTAAAACCCATTACCTAAGTAAATACGAGAGAACAAAGATGGTCAGCTTAATCAACTGACGAAATGTGATTCTTAAAAAGCTGTAAACGTAGATGATTGAAAGATTGATTGGTCAATTAATGATAATTTTTATTTCATTTGAAAGATTAATGGTCAAACTGATAAAAAAATGTAAACGTAGAGGGCTAAAAAAGTTATTTTACCTTTTTTAATAGTAACCAACTGAACAATTAACAATAAAACTAATAGAAATGAGGCGAGAGTTCAAGATTTTCAAATAAAAAATAGTGCAAGTACTCGGTTTCATAAAAATAAAGTATAGTGACTAAGTTTTAAGTTTGGAAATAGCTTAGGGACCTCTGGCAAATTTAAACCTTTATTTTATTCTGCTTTTTAGAACTTTCTGCAATGGAATGGGGGATTATCATTTTCTAGACAACAGTTTGTGTCCTTTATCTCAAAACATTCTTATTATTATCTATTCTTATGAAAAGAAGCAACCTTTCAAAGTATTAGGGGGGAAGAAGAAACTTTAATTTTGATTAAATTATTGTAATGTTCTACCAACATGGTTTATCTGCTAGTAAGAAAATAAATGGGAATGAGAAATGGAGATGCTTCTGTTTATGAATTTGGATTGTATTTAATATAAAATAGAGTGTTACTTTTAATTTGTGAAAATTATGATTCAGTTTGAATTTCATTTATGGTAAAGAAATTTTTATGTGTGTTTTTATCTGATGAATGGTCTAAGAAACATTTGTTATCTGATTAAACTGCTTTATGACCATATGGGATGAAATTAGCCCAAGAAAGGGTTTTTGCATGTGCTGTTAAATATTCCCTCCATTATTGTTACTTGAAATTGTTGATATGATTAATCATTATTGATGTGTTTGGCTTATACAGAGAGGTGAAACAAATTTAAGATTACTAATTGTTGTTGCCACTTGCCACCTAGATTCAGCATGATTTTTAATGCTTGTTTACTCTTGCATTGCATTTAATGATTTTTTTTGGTCAGAACTTGTTTTCAACCCTTCATGTTTGCTATAAATTGTAGAACTTAGATGGTGCTTAGATTGAAGATCTATCATTAAAGAATGCAGGGGTAGTTTGTTGAAAATTTACTATGTTTGCTAAACATCTAATTTCAGGATTTCATATTAACTTTTTTGTGACCGGCAAATTGTCAGGAACTAGATGGGTTAGGCAGTGATTTCTTGTGAGTTTCTTTTACCTTCCCTTTACATGGCTTCTGTTTTATTGATTTCAGACACCTTGGCCGGACTCCTTGCCGTTTTCTTATATAGTGGGCAGGCTGATGGAAGGTTCCAGGTGTGGGGGAGTACATGACAGTCCAGTTGAACATCTATCTAATAATACTAGTTCTGTTTCACATAGTCATAATGGGGATGTAATTGTTCCTCCGCCTTCTAATCCGAGGGTTGGAGATTCTGAAATTGACCATGTAGTATCAGCAAGTGAGCTTACCTTGCCCCTTCCTGATGCAGACCATGTTGTTCTGCCTCGTAAACAGATTATCAGTTCTACGGTTGAATCTCCGAAATTTGGTAGCCTTACTCCGAAAAAAGAAGGTGATTTGAATAGAGGTCACATTGATACAGCTTCAGCTTTTGAATCTGTTAAAGAAGCAGGTTCCAAGTTTGGAGGAATGGTTAGATGGAAATCTTGTAGAACACAATCTCCGGAGGTATATTAGATATATTTATAGTGGTGTTAATGTTAATATATTCTATGCTACTGCAATACATTTTTTGCATGTTTAGTGACCATGAACAATATTTCTTTCTTTTTTCTCTGCCTACTTCATTCATGTCTGCTAAATGTAACTCGAAATATTTTCGGGCTATAGAGACGCAGGTATACAGGTCAAGACCTTGAGAAACTACAGGAGGAGATGGTTGTATATAAGAAACGGTCTGTGGATGTTGAAGAGGAAAAGATTCAAGTATTAAAGGTGTTGGACATCACAAATAGGCAAATAAATGAGCTAAAGCTAAGCCTGGAGAGAGCACAAACTGAAGAGAAACAGGCAAAACAAGACTCTGCACTTGCCATGCTCAGGGAGGAGGAGATGGAGCAAGGCATTTGTGATGAGGCTAGTGTTGCAGCAAAGCAACAACTTGAGGTTGCTAAAGCCAGGCATGCTGCAGCTGTTGAGGAGCTGAAATCTATTAACAAAGAGATGGAAACATTAAGAACGGAATACACGTCCATGGTGACTGAGCGAGATACGGCTGTTAAGAAAGCTGAAGAGGCTGTTTCTGCTTCAAAAGAGGTTGAGAAGAGAGTGGAAGAATTGACTATTGATCTGATGGCCACAAAGGAGTCCTTGGGGTCTGCAAATGCTGCACATGTGGGTGCGGAAGAGAATGCCCGAGACCAAGATACTCGCTATTGGGAGGAGGATGTAAAACAGGCTGAAGAGGAGCTACAGAAATTCACTCAGCAAATCCAATCAGCAGAGGGTCTGAAACCAACGCTAGACACTGCTTCAGTGCTTCTACATGATTTGAAAGCTGAATTAACTGCTTATACGGAATCGAAGGTCAATTTGGAAAATAATGGACACTCCACTGATGCGTCAGGGACACCAGAGAAAAGAACTCTCACCGATATACCAGTTGTGGTTGCCTCAGCAAAGAAGGAACTTGAAGAGGTGAAGCTCAAAATAGAAAACACAACTGCAGAAGTGGATTCTTTGAAGGTGCTTGCTGTTTCATTAAAATCGGAGCTTGAAAAGGAAGAGTATGCTCTTGCCACCATTAAGCAAACAGAAGGCATGTCGAAAGATGACCCAGATAACAGCGAGTCAAAAATAGCCTCAGCACAGATGAGTGGAAAAGAGGCCAGAGATAAAATGGTGGAGGTGCCCAAACAATTGGAGCAGGCAACTCAAGAGGCTCTTGAGGCCAAGTCACTCGCTCAAACGGCTCGTGAAGAACTGAGAAAAGTAAAGGAAGAGGCCGAGCAAGCAAAGGCTAGAGCAAGTAGCATGGAGAGTAGATTACATGCAGTTCAAAAGGAGATAGAGGCATCTGAGGCTTCAAAGAAGTTAGCTTTAGATGCTATCAAAGCATTGCAAGAGCATGAATCAGCTCAAACAACCAATAACGAGGATTTGCCAGATGGAGTAATTCTTCCCTTAGAGGAGTACTATGACCTCAGTAAACGTGCATACGAGGCGGAGGAACAGGCCCACATGAAGTTGGCAGCTGTCATTTCTCAAGTTGAGGTAGCTAAGAGATCCCAGTCCTGTAGCTTGGAAGAGTTGGAAGAAGCAAATCGAAAGATGGCTGAAGGAAACGAACAACTAAAAATTGCTTTGGAGAAGGCTGAGAAGGCCAAGGAAGGGAAGTTAGGCGTAGAGCAGGAATTGAGACAATGGAGGGCCGAACATCAGCAGCAGCGAAAGGCCACTGAATCTCCAAGGGAAAGTTTTGAGGGAACGGAACACACGAAGATAGCTAAAACTGTACCTACTTCTCCTTGCAGCACTCTCGATAGCTCAAAGGCAGTCGGTGGGAGTAGCACAGAATCTGAATCGTCCCCGGAAACAGTGGTCGTAAAGAAGAAGAAAAAGCAATTGTTCCCCAAGATAGTCACGTTTTTTAACAGAAAAAAGTTGAGCTTATTAAAATCCAAGTCCAAGTCACGAACCTAGTAAGTCTGTCGATGGAATGTAGAGTTATCTTTGCCATTGTGATTTCACCTCAAATTCTTTTTTCTTGGTTGTCACAGTGGCTCTTAGTATTCAATTAAGATTTGCCGGATTATCTCCGAGTGTAAATTTTGTTGATTCCTCGAAGCCGGGAATACACTTTTGGTTACCGGGAAGGGTTGTATGGCTGGAGGATCTGAAGAAATAAAAGATGATTTAATTTATGTATAGGCTTTGATTTACTTGGACGTCAATTCTTGTAAATTTGATGTTCACAATTAATGAAAAGAACTTGGTCTTCTTTCCCTGTAAGGCCGTAACAAATTCCAAAACAGATGTGTGTTTGTGCTTTCTTCTTTCCTCTCTTAACATGGAAACATGAACACGACATAAACAAACATGTTAAAACTGGATATCGTAGTAATTTACGTTTCCATCGAACTGAAGTGAAGCTAAGTAGCAAAATGTTGTTTCTTAACATTCAAGAAGAAGAGGTAGCAAGGGTTTGAATGATGGTTTTATGCCATGGATTTGAAAGGTGCTCCACAAGGTTATCGATTGGACCTGCATGTGTCACGTAAGCTTGCACAAAGATCCCCAGCATCGCTATCATCGCCAGTCTTCCTGCATCGTAAACTCCAGGTTAATATATAATAGGAGAAAAAAGAATGGTGATTGAAGGAAGAATTTGGCAAACCAGACCATTTTTAATCTCTTTCAGCTTCCACTCATGAGCATTTTTAATATCTTTGGCCAGACCAAGAGGATTCAGCAGTGGACCTCCGGGGTATCTGGTCACCATGAAAATAAGATTCTAAGTTTGATTCCCATCTTTTGAATTAAATATATTCGTATCGAACACATATTCATATCCAGAAAGCAGTTTTTTTAAGGCATAGAGATTATACCCGGGTTCTAGACCTGCTAGTGCATCTTCCAGTCCAAAGAAAGATCCTTCTTTGGCTTGAGAACCAGGGCTGATGAAATCCATGTATCTTTTAGTTTCGGCAAACCTGTTCTCATCAACAACATCAAACCAAGAAAATTGAAGCAATTATCCTAACTAGATAAACAATTTATACATATATAGGAGAATTCTAGCATAGAATTTCTACCCCATTAAAAAGAATTGAACAACAATCAAAGTTGTAGTGCTGGCAAAATCGAATTTCACTGCACCAGCTTCATACCAAACCGGTAAATTGCTGATCCCTGTAACGCGTAGTAACTGCAATATGAAGTAGTATGTATAATATTTTATATCATCAAATATTTGTGATGAACATTAAAACTGGGAAAGAATGTATGGGAATCACTTACATCGGTGAACAAAATTCCAGCAACTCCAGCCATGGCAAAGCGAGCATGGACTAACTCAGCCTGAACATACCATTTTAAGCTCTCTGGGTTTTCTCCTAGTCCAAGTGGGTCAAACCCATAATCACCAGCCAAACTGGTTTTTGGGAAAATAGAAAATAAAGTAAAAAAGCTGAGAAAACAGTGTAAATTCTATTGTCATGCAGAAAATTTCCAATGGACCAGTGTGGCTTACCTTCCATCCAAATAAGGGGGAGGGTCAAGTCCAGGGAGCCATGTTGGTCGCTGCTGGGCTTGAACCGCAACTTGTGAATAGCGCCGAGGGGATGAAGTAGACCGAAATGCGGTTGCTGAGCCAGACGTGGGTTTGTATATTTTGGTCTGAAATATGAGTGAAGAAGAATAAGAGCAAGGTTGAAGAAGGAAGCCTCTTCCAACTGCAACAGCCATCGCTGTGTTGATTGATTCCTTACTTCTTTGCTCTTTTCTTTTTATCAGCAAATCTTAATTGGAGGCATTCATGGCACCATATGTCGAAAACATGATAACACAGGCACACTTGCCCCTTCCCAGCCATTGGGTTTGGATGTATGGATTATTGTACCAATTGAAAGATGTGGTCCAGTTTGAATATCCAAAAAAATAATAAATGAAAAGCCATGCAGCATACATTCACTTGTTAAGTGACAATTGAGTCTTTCAATATTCTTTAGACCTTTCCACCCACCTCAAGCCATAGGCTATTGGATTTTCAGGGAATAAAGCACCCTAGCAGCTTTTGTTTTGATATTTAACCAAGATTGCAACAAAATGAGAAATATATTGACCTCAAAACCGAGTTACAAGCATGGGGAGAATGTTCAAAATCAAGTTATCATTCAGCAAATTAGACAACTACACACAACAAATCTTAATACCATATTTCTTACCATCCTTGCCGATGAAAAGACCGCAAAAACGGATAAAAAAGGTATCAGTTGTTCCTAATGCCCATTTAGCATAAAAGGTACCATCAAAGAGTGATAGGTGACCCAAGGCCTGGAAATGCTATTTTTGCCTGTCTCGTGGAATTGGTTGAATACGGTGGATTCTTCCCATTGAGAGATCCAACAAAAGAGTCATCCCCACCGGTTCTAAAGCACTGGAAGTTAGTCCCTCTTCAAAACTGATGTTCTTTTGACCATTGAGACAGGGTTACTAGTAGAAAGGCTCTGAACCATCCCGTTTGTTGCATGTCCCACCTGCAAAGTTAGTCCCTTACTATCATTTGTAATATCCTAATTGAAATATCAGTCCCGTCTTTCCCAAACTTCCACTCGGTAACAATCTTTCCAGTCTCAGTATCCAGATGAAGAAGCCCTGCTGTGTGAGGCTTTCGAATCCCCGCAGTGTAAGACTCACTAGAAGCATATTTGTCTCAGCTCTCATAAGAAGTGCCTTTTTTTGGCATCGAATGCACCACATTTGAAGCACTAGTTCAAATCCCACAATCAAAATTTACATAAACGCCTTTACCATGAATCCCATAAGAAAAATTCTTAATGATTTGGGCACCGTAATCACTTGCCAAGAAACTATTATCCAGTGCCTCAAAGAAGCCAAGCTTTGCATCCCTCCATTTGCCACCTCCTCAAAACTCCTTTCTCAGATCCTGATTTGCCCTCACTGGTTTTGGAGACTGAGGACATTTCAAAGCATCCTCAGCATCTTGATTCTTGCCAAATAGAATCATCAGCTGCTTCAGGCTTTGCCCAACCAATAAAATCTTTCCCATAAACCTTAACCTTGTTAGCATCATTTGACTCAAACAAACAATCATTATACTTGCTAACAAGGCTCCTATACTCTTCATCACTAAAAAACTTCATTCCCCAAATTCCCTTCACCACAAAATCAACCTTACGTTGATCTCCAAAATCTTTTAACTGCATTTCACCCCCGACATTCTCTTCAATTTTGTTACCCGGCACTCTCTTTGTCATCTTCTCCTTCAACCTGACCATTAATTTTCAACATCTTGGTAAAAGTGCAAGATGGAGTTTTGAGAGATGGGTTTTGGGTTACTCAATTGACAATTGTATGGGTTACAGGCTATTAATATCCTGGGTCTTCTGGCATGGCAAGATTATGAAGTCAACTCAATCAGACTAGCTCCTGAAGAGCCATCCCCGCCAGTGTCCTTCATAATTTGCCTCACTCTAGCTACATCATCCCACATCCCTTCAGAAGCATAAAGATTTGACATCGACACATAAAGGCCACCATTTGTCTGATCCAAGAGATACAGTTTCTTGGCTAAATATTCCCCAAGTTTGACCTCTTGGTGGATGCAACAGCCATCGAGCAAAGCTCCCCACACTGCAGAATCAGGATCACATTCCATATTCCTGATGAATAACAATGCTTCCTCAAAGTAGCCACCACGACTAAGGAGTGTAACCATGCTAGCACAGTGTTGAAGGCTTGGTGATATACCAAATTCTTCCATCATTATATGGAAGTATCTTCTTCCTTTATCAACATTGCCCCCATGGATACAAGCAGCTAAAACGCCCAAGAACGTGATCTTATCAGGTTTTAGCCCTCTTTTTCGCAACTCAGCATAATGACTAAGCGCTTTGTTTTCAAATCCGGATATACCATAACCTGTAATCATTGTATTCCATGTAGCCAAACATGGTTCTTTGATGCCCCTGAAGATTCTTTCAGCTAGCTCAATGCTTCCACACTTTATATACATGTCTATAAGAGCGGTACCGATAAAATCTTCCATTTCTATGTTATTCCTGAGGATAAAACAGTGAAGCTTTTTACCATACTGTAAATAACCCAATTGTGAACACCCAGATAGCATACTAGCAATAGTGATGGCATCTGGTACATATCCGTACATCTTCATTTGAAAAAATAACTCCATGGCATCGCCAGCTCTTCCAGCCTGCACGCAACCTGATATTATTGAGTTCCAACTGATTAGTGGTTTTTCTTGCATCTCATAAAACAAAGAGAATACAGCTTCAATGTCATTGAACCTGGAATACATACTTATCAGCCCATTTGCGACCAAACAATGTATGCATAGACCAGTCTTTATTCCATAACCATGAAAAGCAAGTCCAATAGCAATGTAAGCAGGATTTTTAACCCCATGAAGAATGCTAACCATTGCAACTGCATCCAATTCCATATTGAGTTGCCGACTCTGAGCGAAGCATTCTACCACCTTATCCATGTTCCCCGTCTCAGCATAGCTTGAGATAAGAGCAGTCAAGGAAACCAATTTTTCTTGAGATAATGACTTATGAAGCAACTCAGCTGATTCACTATCTCCACATTTCGCATATACACAAACTAAAGAAGTAACTACAGAAGCATTGTTGACAATACCAGCTTTAATAGCAAAACAATGGATGATTTCATGGTCTATATTAGCTGATAGAAGGCTCATAACTGTCACAGAATTTGCTTCCACAGCTTGCGCTCTCATTTTCTTGAATAAAACCATCGCTTTACCAGACAAACCATTTTGTCTATAAGCACCAATCATAGTATTCCAAGAAACTACACTTTTTTCTACCATTTCTTCAAACAAAATTTCTGCCCCTTCCAAGTCCCCACATTTTGCATACATTGAAGTAAGCGCATTTTTCACCTTAGAGTCCCTATTTAACCCAGCTTTAACTCCAAATCCATGAATTGATTTCCCTTGAAACACTAACTCAAGCCTCCCACAAGACGGAACCAAACCAACCAACGTTGTAGCTTGAGGCCTAAACCCTTCTCTAACCATTTCAATGAAAAGATTAAAAGCCGAAAAACCATAACCATTTTTTGAGTACCCTGAAATCAAAGCGTTCCAAGCAACAACATCTCTGTCAGGCATTTCTTCAAACAAAAAGCGAGCATTTTCAAGGCAACCCAGGTTTGCATACCATTTAAGAAAACCGGTTCTAATGTATGCAAGTTGAATAATACCGGATTTAAATAAATGGGTGTGTATTTGATTAGCTTCTGGCTTGGATTTTAACGAATTTGACGCAAAGGAAGATGAAGTCGAGGCTTTGATAAGAAGAGAGAAAGTGAGATCAGATGGCTTTAGATTTGATTGCAGTAATTGGCGGAAAACAAGTAAAGAAGATTTCCCTGTTTTAGTTTGAAGCTGTGATAGCAATGAATGGAAGAAACAGAGACCAAATGAATTACCCAAGCTCATACTTCTGAACAATGGAGAACAAAGCGGTGAAAATTCATAAATTAGTAAAAAGAAAATCTTTATATATAAAAGCAGAAATTTTCTTAGTTGTAAAAGATATACAATAAATGAGCAGTCTTTAGTTTAGAACACAATCTAAATGACAATTTGGATCTTTGTATTTAATTATTATTTCACTTTGGTCACTCCTTCTCCCATACTGCATAGTTATTCCCAGAGGTAGCAAGCTGGTAGTTGGAAGGAACAAGGTTTCCAAGATCCATCTTTGGTCCAATCTTCATTATGATTTTATCATCAATGGCGGCCATATAAAGATCGGATTCCGAGGCCAGAATATCAGCTGTGCTTGTGCTTTGAATCCCATTCCTGTTCCTGATTTCCACAAGTTTACTAATTTCGTCTCCGAACCCGAAATCAAAGAAGTGATCATAGAACTGCAGTGCAAGAAATACAAGTTTTCATCAACTGGTGAAAGATTAAGAAGAAATGCTGGGTGAAAAGTGTAAACTTACTATGGAGGGGATGCCTGGATGGGTTAGAATATAAGCATATCCTTGCATTATTTTATCAGCTGGAAATGGCCATAGATTTTGTGTGGATCCAGTGTCATGGTTGTCTATGAAAGTTACAGCATTTTGAGGTAAAAGTCCAATGAGTCCAGGAGGATTCCCATTCGAGTCCTTCAATCGCCATAACTTCCCTTGCACCGCGTCGTTCAGGATCCCTTTCGTAGTGAAGTCGAAAGCTGTCACCATACCTCCGGCAGCTTCCACCCAATCTTTCAAGTCAGCACGATGCGAATCTTCTTGTCCTTCGTTTAACTGTTCCCATTTCTCCCCGACAGCAAAGTCCGGTGAAGTTCGGTCCATATAGATTTTGGTTATGCTTGGAGCATACCCTCTTACGAAATCAAAACGCCATCCATCGAATCCGATTTCAGTCTTTAACCAATTCAACCAATCCGATAATTCGTTCTGTACCCTTGGGTTGAGATGATCGACATCCGGGGCAGGTTCAAAGGGCATTCCGCTGTCGGGGTTCCCCGTGCCATCAGAATAGGCCGTATCGTCTCTGCAAATGAAGGATGGTCCCCAATCTAGACGGTCATCCGATGTTCCGCCTTCGAAAATGCAATATATACCCCTGCTATCTTGCCTCTCGGCTGTTCTATGATTTATCACAATGTCAGCAATGCATTTGACTCCCTTTCGATGGAAAGCATCGATCAACGACTTCAGCTCAGCCTGAGATCCATACTCCGATGCATCCAGATCATATAGCCTTCCCGGTAAGTATCCTGAGGATATTTATATACAGTCAACACAATTCAACAAACACAAAGCCTGCAACATTCATGGAATCATTCACATCAGTTAACATATACATATACAGTACTAGAGGCCAGGCCAGGGGGTGTAATCGAGCCCGAATAGTGGCATGCTGAACTTCGAGCTCGATGCAAAACTCAGGACTTGATTCTTGGCTCGAGCTTGATCGAACACTTTGACTCGGCTTCAAATATAATCACTCTGTAAATGGAGTTGCTCGAATTCGACTCAATAATTACCAAATCGAGTTCGAGTTTTTTTTTCTTCTGAATCGAACTTGAATAGCTTTGCGTACACATATACGAGCAAATAGCAATGAAGAAATTCAATCGGAGAGTACCCTGGGGAGCAACTGACTGGGAGGGTGGTGGGAGCCAAACGTGAGTAACACCGGCGTTGGCAATATTGGAAACGGAGTTCAGGAGAAAGTTGTACCATCCACCAGCCTTATTGGATGATTCCCAGTTGAAACCCTGAGAAAACAATCCAAATTCAAAGACCCAAACATCAAAATGATGTTTTTAACAGTCAGCCATACCTGGAACAATAAGGTGGAGGTGGCTAAAGAGGAGAAGACAACGAGGAAGACAAAGCTGAAGCAAAGTGAACGTAACATATTTACCATTACTTTAGTTTGTTTGTTGTGTCCTTGGGAGCAGAGCAGATGAAGCTTTTAAACTGTCTCTTGTAGGCTGAGTCCGGAGTTCAACTGCTTCTATGGCTACACGGCACCCATTAATATGTCATAAATCACAAAACTTAAAATATTAGTATATTTTTAATAATATTTTAAATTGGTGAATAAGTATCTAAACTTGATTTTGAGTATTGATTTTTGTCATTTTTGATAACACTTTAAGTTGATATTAAATATTGAAAGTTGTCTCTAAGTATTGATACTTGTCGTGACTCGTGAGACCACCGACCTAAAATATTATTAAAAAATGTAACATTTTAAGCTGATAGTTAATTTTTTTTGTCTTGCTTCTTTGTAAATACCATACCGTTATTGTACTGAACCCTTATGTAAGCTAGACTCCCAAAAATTATTAGTTGGAGGAAGATGAATATGAACTTTGGAATTTTCTGTCGGTTTTATTTAGGAAATTCGTAACGTATTTCCGTGTAGGTTGCTTCATCGACTTTTAAATTATATGATGAATTGCATCACATTTCATTTATAAATTATCTGTAATGAAATCAATTCTATTGTAACAATCGTATCACGTTAAATCTTAATATTCATTTAAAGATGTTTATTAATAAATGCTTTTAATTAATTTTTATTATATAATTATCATATGTCGCTCATTACTAATAAAATTGTAAATAGATCACCGCATTTCAAAAAATATTACAATTGAATCACTTAATTAATATTTTTTATAAATAAGTGATTTGGGTTATGGACTTCTTGAATATCATGTATCTATTTGACGATACGAACGGTGAATGGGCTATCGTCGGAGAGTATAATATATTTCAAGACGTACGCCATTTGGCAGATGATGTAAATTAAGGTTTAAAAAGCTTGAACGTTTTAGGATGATTTTGTGACTTTAAAGAGATATTTTTGAGAATTTAATCCGACGAATCAAATAAGGAGATCGAAGTAAATCTTATAATGAAATTGGGAGTTAATTGACCACCATAAAGGGCTAGATTTTTTATTGCACATGATACATTTGTTACAATCTATTAATCAAACGGCTTATTATAACTTTTTAAAATACGTGAACTTTTCATCCACATCAAACCGTGGCTTGCGATTGAACGACACAATAATTTTATTATTACAATTGATTAATTGAATAACTCGATTGTGACTTTTTAAAATTTGGTAACTGATTTATAAATATATTAATAATTAAGTGGCATGTGCTGTAATTCACCCTAATTAAATTAGTGTTCAACGGCCGGAGATGCTGTCTGAAAATTTCATTAAAATCAATAATTTATTACGTATTGAAGGAGAGAAGATGGATAGAAATTGGGAGTACGATTGGACGTGGAATTTTTTATTAATTTTATAAAAAATATATTAAAATAAATTTGGATTAAAATAATAGATAATTTCAAAATTTTACCAGTTAGGTTATTGAATTATTTTGTATGTTTTTAAATCATTTCTGATGTTCATTTTAAGTATTGAATATATTCGATTCTATGATCAAATTAGATTATATTAAATTTAAATTAATCAAATCAAGATTTCATCGGCAAAATTTAAAAAGATCTAAGAAAAATGTCTAACAATTTACTGATACATATAAAAGGTAATATAATTCAAAAATTCAATAAATGGTTCCAATAATAAAATATATGTTTTTTATTGATCTTGGTTAGAACAACATTGTTCATAAGATATATACAAACTTTTTAAAGCAAAAATAAAAATAGATACTGCTGTGAACAAAATAAATACTATCGTGAGACCACATAATTACTGTATTAATCGATTAATCTTATAAAACGATTATTTTAAATTTATTTTATCTAAAAACAATCAGTAATCAGCCCTATTGATATTGTATTAAACTCAATGCTCTAGCATTGATTTTAACAAATGAATCATTTAAGTATCAAATAAAATAATATTTTTATTTTAATCCTTATTTTGAAAAGCAAATTTAAAGCCAGCATGGACAGCCGCGTTGTCAGAATCTAACTCCATATTTTAGTGATCAATAATTGGGATAAGACAACAATTAGTCGATGAATTTGACAATTTTTTTCTATTTTAGTCCCTGAAGTTTTAAGTCCATATTAGTCCAAGAAATTGCTAATCTAAAGGATTAAAAAATCAAAATTTAAAGATCAAGCTAAGAAAAATTAGCAAGTTCTGAGAGTAAGAAGAAAAAATAAAAGTTGAGGCGAAAAGGCGAGTAATATAGTCCGATAAAGCATATAATTTTAGTGGAAGAAAGAAACATGGTGCAATTGATCATGGAGTTTTTACAATCCAAATCAATAACGATTAGAAGCCATCCTATTTGCTAACCTGGTAATATATAGCATTATAGGCTTTATTTCTTTTTTCAATGATATGATGTTGAGAGATGGCTTCCATTTATGTATTTCTAACTTAACTTTTGCAAAAAAAAAGAAGCTAAATCATCTCTGCTCACATCTTTGCTGGCTTGGGAAAAATGTCGGGGGTGAATTTCTGGGCTGCACTCAAGCTTCCCTTGATCTTCATTGCCCCCCTGCATCATCGATGGCAATGTGTATTAATTGTTGGACTCACAAGTCTAAGCAGAGAAAAGAAAAAGAAATCATAGAATTTCACCTCATGAAAGCAATCTGGGGATTCATCTTCCCGGTGGCGACCTTTATGAAATCATCGTCCTTGAAGGAAAAAATAGCATCAGGCTTTCCCCCTTCATATGTACCTAAAGTTCAGACTAATAAGTCCACTATCAACTTCATATATCGCAAGAAACAACATATTACATCAGAAGAGCTCTCAGTAGAAAAGAAAATTTCTACTTTCAATGTGTGATTCAACTTCCATATAGAATGCAGATGAATCAAACTTCATACTCAATTTCAAGTTAGGAAAGAGCCCAAACACCGTTATAATAATAAAACAAATCATAACCAGAATTGAAGAATAAGGATAACTCCGCTAACCTTTGGTAACCTCTCCTTTCTTGAGATCAACAACGTACGAAACCTCATCAACCCCAATTTTCTATACATCATAAACAAACCTTTAGAATGATATCCAAACTAAAGAAAAGGGGAGAGATTAGAAACAGAGAAAGCATAAAGGGTTAACCTTGGGGGCGACATTGATTTGGTAAACGAGGCCGATCTTCTTGGTCAGCTCTTTACCAGCATCAGAAGCCAAGTGAGCTTTAACCATCTCGAACAACCTATCAGATTTCAACTCAGTGGTCGCCATTATTACCAAAACAGAAGAAAGAGATGAAGAGAGAAATGAGGGAATGGGGTTTTAAAGGCAGTGAAGCAAGGTAGTTGACTAGAACCCAATTGTTCGGTGCGGCCGAGAGATTAGGCAACCCATCCACCACACCAGGACACGCATTTCAATAAATTCAAATTTTATAGAAATAATGTTTAACGAAAGTGGACCACCATAACTAGATATGGGCACGGTTCGGATAGGGTCAAATTTTTTGGTAGGGTTTGAGGTTTAATTTGAAATATTTAGTGTGAAATTAAATTGAAATATTTAGGGTTATAGTTTAGGGTTTGGGATTTATATATGTAAAATTAGTGTTTAAGGTTTGAGCTTTTGGCTTATAAATGTGAAAACTAATACGAGGTATATATTATATCTAAAGAATTATAGCACAAAGTTGTGCTTGGTGCAGTGGTAAAGCCATTAGCTTTACCCTCTGGGACTGAATCCTCCAAAGCGCAAGTGAAGAAAAATTTATTTCTCTCCTCTAAATTGGTGGTGACCACCTGATTGGAGGGGGAAAATAAATTAATAAAATCAAATATAAATAATTAAAGTCCTCCAATAAGGTGTTGACAAGTGTCACCACTTAATTAAATAATTTATTATTTTATTAATTTAAAATTAAGACTAAATTGAAAGAATGTGTAAATAACAAGGACCAAATGTGTAATTTTTAAATTTTTCCGTCAATTGCCACGTGGCAGTTCCGTCACTCCACCGTTAGGTTTTTAACGGGGGTGGTCAAAATAGGTTGATTTTATAAGTTCGGTGGTCCAAATAGGTATCCCCAATTTATTTGGTGGTCAGTGGGGTAGTTTTCCCTTCAAATTTTATAGAAATAATGTTTAACGAAAGTGGACAAGCATAACGTGACTTTCATGCATGACTAGGGGTAGGGGTGTAAAAAACTCACACGACCTGAAAACTCGATTGAAATCGGCCCGAGTCTGAATTGATTGTAACTTGAGGTGATGATGATCGAATTTAATCGAGTTCGACTTGATGTTAACCCGAATTTGAGTTGGACTCGATGGTTTTGGATCCGAACCTGACTTGTACCCGACTTAAGAACGACCTGAACCTAAATTTAACCTGTTAATGTGATAACCGAACCCAACATGATATGAACCTTAACAAAAGTTAACCTAAAAATATCTTACATAACTCGACTTGAAACAACCGAAATTCGATTTGACTCGACCTATAATTGACCCGACCTGTTACAGACCAACCTGTTACACACCCGACCTAACAATATCCAAACTCTCTAAATCATGAGCAACATGCAAAGTTAAACAAAATAACTAGAACAATAAAACTAAAAGTAATTAGACGAACCAATAAATTCAAAAAATCAAATAAAAAATTTATTAAGGAGCAACAAAATACATTAGTGAACAAACAATATCAAAAATTTTTAAGTAAATATATAAAAAGAGCACATACAAAACTATTTACAATTAAACTGGAAGCGACTTTTCTTCTAAATAAAAAATTGAAGAATCTTTAACCACACGAAAATATTTTTCATTCATTTCTTTCAGTTCAAAACTATACAACCAATTACGATAATATTAAGTACATTAAGTGAAACTTCCACCGTGGAAGGTTTGATTTGCAAGAAAACGAGAAAATATGTTTAAATATTCAATTTTCTCATGTGAGAAAGGGTGGGTGTAAAAAGAAATTGAGAAAGGGAAAGAGTATTGTGTTTTGTAAGATTTTAAATTTTAAAAGATTACTCATATAAATTTAAAAATTTTAGGGTAAACTATACTGAGGGTCACCCAACTATCACCGTTTTTCTATTTTGGTCCCCCAACTAATTTTTCGTCAAAATCGTCCCTCCCGTTACATAGTTCTTCTGTTTTGGTCCCCCGCCGTTAAATACCTAATGAATTAGCTGACTTGGCTTATTTTATAATTTTCTCTAATTTTCAGGTCATTTATTTATTATCTAATTAAGCACACACGTGTAAAAGAAATTTAAAACAACATTAAGCAAAGTAAACCTCATTCTAATCAGATTACTTGTTTGAACAAAATCAAAACTAATTGTATTCCTAGGGCTCTTCTTCTCTGGAGAAATCGCACCCAAAATCAAACCACAAATAAAATTAAATCGAATCGAATCTAAATTAAGATATATTCTGACAACGCGAAATGGTTTGGAAATTGAGAATCAAATGAAAACCAAGCCCTCTGTACAGTACGTTTATAGTTTCTACCCCTCTTTTGGAATACTCCTTGAATTTATGTAAATTTTCTTTAATATTTTTGAAATGATAACAATGTTGAAACTTAAAAAGTATTGTAAAATGATTGTTGCTGTTTTTTTTTATTGAGTTTGAAACTTATTTAAAGAGTCAAAAGTTGACTGATATTTTTTTTACTAGTATTTACCCTTTATCGAAAGAAGCCATATTTTTGTTTTTACCGGTAGACCACTACAACTTTTTAGGATTCTTTATGTATATGGGTAGTGGGAAGTACAATTATTAGTTTATTCATATAATCTAATTTTTGTATTGAATGCAAATTACAGTGATTGGTGGATTATGTTTTCTAAGATTCTTTATGTAGATGGGTTCATGTGCATTACAATATTTTATTTTGTATTTATATTTTCATCAAATGTTAATATATGAACTTGAATGTTATTTGCAGCCCCCCAAATCTCAATTATTCACAACTGTTATACACCATGGTGGAATTTTTGTCAATTCACGCAAACTAAAATATAATAGTAATCTTATAGCTTATTTTAATTTTTGTGATGCTGATCAATTGTCTATGTTTGAACTAGTTTACATGATTGAGACTTTAGGGATAACTAAAATAGTGAAAATCTTTAGAGCAGTACCAATAGTGTCATTTAAGGTTATACCTTTGAGAATTGATGCTGATTGTTTGAACATGGTAGTTGAATTACTTAGGAACCACCATGTGTATATTTACTTGGTTGAATTGAATGAAAGTTTTGGACCTGGATCAAAAGCTGAAACTGAATTTGAGTTTGAGGAACTTAACTCTATAGTAAAATTGATCCTGAATTTGAAACCCAAGCTGAACCTCCATTTGTATCCCAAGCTGAACCTGATGTTGCACCCCAAAATGAACCATTTGTACCCCAAACTGGCCCTCCATTTGTATCCCAAACTGAATTTGTTGTTGCACCCCAAGATGAACCATTTGTTCCCCGAACTTACCCTCCATTTGTATCCCAAACTGAATCTGTTGTTGCATCCCAAGATAAACCATTTGTACCCCAAACTAACTCTCCATTTGTATCCCAAACTGAATCTATTGTTGCACCCCAAAATGAACCATTTGTACCCCAAACTAAACCTCCATATGTATCCCAAACTGAACATGTTGTTGCACACCAAGCTTGTAACCCCCTCGTCCCGGTCTGGCCGGATGACCGGTCTGAGTAGGCTACACGGGGAAAACCGAAGCGAAACCCGTTAAGGTTCTCCCTCGGTTAGCAACCTTAGAAAATTTCTTTTAATTTAATCTTGTCTATAGGCATATACATTCCTAAGTGATCACGTCAGTGGAAAACATCAAGAAAGAATCGCATTCGAACTTAAACCACACATTAAACAGTCTATTTTAAAGTCATATGGCAGGCCGTATCGATACACCAATCAAGGGTATCGATACGCCTTGACTAAGTCAACCCTTTCAATCAACTCAGGGAAGACCGTATCGATACAGCCCTTGAGCGTATCGATATGCCCCTCTCGGTCAACATCTCATGGTCAACAAGATGGAAGAGTATCGATACGCTTCAACCCCGTATCGATACGCCCTAAACTCACCAACTTCTCAGAATTCCAGTGAGCAAAGAGCGTATCGATACACCCCCGTGTATCAGTACGCCTAGCCAAAACTGAGTCCTGCAGACAAGACCGTATCGATACGGCCCTTAGGCGTATCGATACGCCCTGCACTGCAAGTCTCCAAATTTCAGCAAGACAACACCAAACCCAACTCTAAATGCATTTTAGGACTTCCCTAGCCACATACAAGCATCCATGCAACAAACTACACCAAGAATTAGCATTTGAAGCATTGAATCTAACAAGAACCATACAAATCAAAGGTTTCATGCAATTCCACAAAGTAGGCATACTTAGCAATCACAAGGCATCATACACAAGACAACCAAACATAGAGCATTCATAGGCCAAGTTCATACACTCTTAGGCACATACAATTTAGCAACAAGATAGGCATGGTCCTCAATCCATGAGACAAAAGCATAACACATCCATAGTTCAACATGCTCAAATAACACAAATCACCTAAGGAGTTTGACACCAACTCCTACAACTCTATACCCCATCGTTTAAGCATTATTACAAAACACAAATCATACATGTGCTAGCTTGAGAACTCCAAAAGCTCCTCCCTTGCCCACTTGCCTCCCGAACTCTAACGATCTGCATGTTGGAAATAAAAGAGAGCATAAGCTAACTAGCTTAGTGAGAGAAGCTCCATAAATCCACAACATGCAGTTTTCAAAACACATTTCATAATGGAATAAAACAATGGATGCACAAAAGACCTTCTCAACAACAATCCATGGTTTGCACAAACACAACCAACATACACACACTGTGGGACTACACATCACCGTTCCGACTAGTAGATTTCCAATGGGACTACACATCAAAGTACTTTCCTACTAGTCACTACCGGTGGGACTACACATCACTGTAGTTAAGACAACCATCATGTGAGGCTCGACATCAACACGACAACACACTACCAACTGTATAAGACAACTCAAGATGCACATGAAAGTCACAACACATAGCCATTCATCCATTCATAACATAGCATGGGAGTAGAGACTTACACTCGGGTTTAGGTGAACCATTAAGGTTCCACCCAAACCCCAAAGGTGCCATATCGTGCACAATTCAAAGATTAACAAATCTACTCACCGTTGTTACCCAAGTGAAGACCGAAGACTAAGCTCAAGACTCCAAAACCTCTGGATTCGTCCCCGAAGCTTCTCCAACCAAATTTCTTGCCTCTTTGCAAAAGCTCCAACAATAAGCAAGATGTGAGATGGAATAGTAACCTAGGCCAAAGAGGGGTTTTTGACGTTGGAAGTGAAAATAGGAGGGGAGAGAGAAGAGGATGATGAATAGTAGAGTTTGAAATAATAAAAGAAAGTATTCATTTTGAAGTTCCAAATAATTACCATCTTGCCATTAATGAATGGCTATCACCAAAATCTTAAATTCTAAGGGATTTAGGCTTCAAATTTAATCCCAAAATTAATCCAACACATAAATTAAATTTTTAAGACAAAAGGGAAAACCAAAATATTATTTTAGTATTATTTTTACCCGACCCCTAAACCCAAGTGTTACAAAGCTGAACCATTTGCACCCCAATCTATACCTGATGTGGCACCCCTAAACTAATGCATCCATGCCCCAAAATAATTCATTAGATTCTGATTCATCAGGTTTTGAGTACATAGCTAGTGAATCTGAATCTGATTTTGAAGATAGTAATTATTCTGTTGAAGATGTTGAAGAGGTTGTGCAACCTTTATTTACTAATAGTAGTTTGAAAAATCAGTTTAGAATTCATTTCGAGGAAGAAAAGGTTACAAGTGAAAAAAGGTAGAGAATGATGATGAAACTGAATATTCTGACTAACTACATAATGTAGATGAGTCAGATTCTGATTCAGATAGTGGTGTTAGGAAGAAAAGATTTCCAAAATTTAATGCTGATATTGATATGGAGAATTCCGAGCTAAAAGTTAATATGCTTTTTGCCGATAGAGAGATGTTAAAGGAGGTAGTAATGAATTTTGGTTTGCAGAATAAACTTGGTCTGAAGTTGAAAAAAATGACAACAGAAGGGTAAAGGTGATTTGTAAGCCTGGATGTCCATGGGTATTATGGGGATCAAGACAAAATCTTAAGGACCCCCAAGATAAAACTTGGCAGATTAAGACAATTAAAAATGAACATTGTTGCATTAAAGAGTTCAAGAATAATAGGGCGTCATCCAAGTTTATAGCTAAGAACTACCTAAATTTTTTTTCTAGCTGATAAATTTTTTTCAATAATTTCCATATATGAACCTGTTAGGAAAGATTATGTACATCTTGTGCCTCAATCTAAGTTATATAGGGCCAGAGACTTTACCATTGAACTTATTGAGGGCAAACACATAGAACGATGAGGTTTACTTTATGATTATCTCGGAGAACTTAGATTGACCATCCTAAGACCACCATTGTCTGTAAGTTAGATGAGAGAGTATTTGAAAGAGTGTATATTTGTATGCAAGCATGTGAGGATGGTTTAAAGCTGGTTGTAGGCCTATCATTTGCCTTGATGGATGTAACCTAAAGGGATATCATAAAGGCCATTTGCTAGCTGCTATTGGGATTGATGCAAATGATTGCCTCTATCCCATAGCTTTTGCAACTGTTGAAAGTGAGTGCTATGAATCATGGTACTGGTTTCTTGAACTTCTGGCCCTATATTTGAAGTTGAACAACCCACACAACATCACCTTCATGTCTGATAGACAAAAGATAAATTTCATTACTTAAATTTTGTTTTATTACATGTCTTATATAATTCACTTAAAATTAACCTTTTTATTTGTTTTTTCTTAAATGTAGGGACTGATTGATGTTTTGATAGAACTATTTCCCCATTCCAATCATATAACATGTGTGAGATATTTGTACACAAATTTTAAGAAAAAACACACTGGAAAAGCACTTAAGGATGACTTGTGGAAAGCTGCCAGAGCAACTTATGATAGAGAGTATGAAGATACAATGTCTGAAGTTCAATCTATATCAGCAGATGCTTATGACTGGTTGATAAGGAAAGACCTAGAAACTGGAGCAAGGCATTTTTTTCTAACAAAAACAAAATGTGACATGTTACTGAATAACTTATGCGAGTCTTTTAATAAGGTACTATATATTTAATTGTGTGAATATTTATCAAACGTTAGTTATATTTAACTTTATTTTTTTCTTGTAGTTTATTCTTGAAACAAGAACAAAGCTCATCATAACCATGTTGGAGGTAATTAAAACAAAAATTATACAAAAGATTACAAAAAAAAGCTGCTTAAGCTGATAAGTGAATTGTACCTTTATGTCTAAAGATTCAGAAGAAGTTAGAAATAACATTTAAAATGTCAGCAAGGTAATTAGTTAAACTTTTAGCACTTCAAATCATGTTTAGCTTTTAGCAATTCAAATCATACAATAGTTGTTAAATAATGTTATATGTTTAACTGCAGTAGCTGTTAAATGCAGTAATTGTTAAATAATGTTACATGTTTAAATCCAGTAATTGTTAGATTAAGTAGTTGTTAAATGCAGTAGTTGTTACATGATTAAATAATTCTCATGGTTAAATGCAGTAATTGTTGCATACATAAATAATGTTCTTTAATTTGTCTATGTAGGTGTTGGCCTACCAATGTTGGTGGTAATAGATACCAGGTTTCATTTGCACCATATTCTCAACATGTTGTGAACTTGACAGAGCAGACTTGTTCATGCAGAAAGAGGGACTTGACAGGTAATTAATATCTTTGATTTTATTTATGTTTATACTATGTTTATTAGATGTTTAATATGTTTAATATATTTTGGTAGGAATTTTATGTCACCATGTGATCTCAGCCAAACTAATGAAAGAGGAGAGACTTGAGTCGTACGTGAATGATTGTTATAAGAAGACAACTCAACAAGCAAGATACTTTCATATGATGAACCCAATCAGAGATCCTGATCAATAGGCTAGATAAGCATATTGTGAACCCATCTTACCTCCAACCCTAAAAGACCACTAGACAGACCTCAAAAATAGGAAAAAAGAAGCTGATGGACCCATTATTCAAAGTGTTAAGGTTACTAAGAAAGGTGTAACCATGACATGTACTAAGTGTAAGAGAACTGGACAAAATGTGAGGACATGTAAAGGCGTTGTTGGTGGAAATAGTTCTATTCGACCTTCTTCTCAAGCATCAAGTTCAAGAATTCACCAACATGCTCGCACTAGAAGTGTTGATCCTCAGCAGGCTAGAACAACTTCCACCAGTGTTCCTCACCAATACCAAACTTCAAGACAACCACCACCTTCAAGACAACCACAACTTCATGTGAGTATTTTCATGCATTTCCTTCATGAATTGTAATTTAGTATGATCTTGAAGACTAACTATTATTTTTTTCTTATACAGATAAAAAGATCTTTGAATGGCACTTGAAAACAACATGCACCAGCCAGAACTGCCCCTACCCAGCAGGCTTAAACAACTACAAGTGCAAGTGTTCCTGCCCAGCAAGCTTCAACACAACCACCACCAATTCAAGTTGTTAGATGGATGCTTAACAACAGCCAAGAAAGTTCAACAACTCAACCTCCAAGACATCTTTGAATTGATTGAATAAGTTGTTGCTGAACCTATTTTGTTTTTGCTTTTAACTATTTCGGTAGACATTTGCTGATGTACCTCATCTGAAAATGGCAATAACTGCTCTAAGTTATTATAATAGTTTTTGTCATTTTTTGTGTTATTGTGAATGACATTAACAACTGCTATTTTAAACTTTGATTATCAGTTATTTTGTTATTGGCTATGAACCTATTTTGAGTAGTAATTTATTCTCATATTTCAATAAATTTTAATGTTATTATTCTTTGTCCTTTTGAATGGTATTAATAGATGTCATGTCTTTGTGAATGTATTTCAAATACTTAGAGAAAGAATGTTGCATTTCAATGCATTTCAAACATTTTCAGCAAAAATATTACATTTTCAGAAAGAATGTTGCATTTTCATGCATTCCAAACACTTTTAGAAAGCAAAATAGGTTTATTTCATTCATTTTTACTTCAAAACTGACAGAAACATACATGAACCATAATTTAAAAATCAACCCTCAATAAACCATAACAATACATAAAAAATGCATCAAAATACTACGAAGTTATAGTTTCATTCATTTCATTCATTGCAACATCAATACCCAGGAATTCAAACTGAATATTTATATCACAAATTATCCTAAAAATGTCATATAGGCAAGAACAACAACACATATCATCTAAAATAATCGCTCTCTATTCCTCGTATGTTCCATGGCTTTTTTTTAACAAACCATCTATGATAATTCTTTGGCGTTGAAAAATTTTAACATCAACCCACTCAAAGAAACGAAATTTCTTACTTCTTTTGCCGAAATTTAGGCAACCAAGAAATCTTCTTCCAGGATTATTTATTGTCCAGCTTGTTTTTAACACGCATGGATAGTCACAATAGCAAACCCGATTCACTCTTGTTCCTTTCATCTTCAATCAGCTTCAATCTGTAAAACCCTTCTTTAATGTTGTCTCTTTCAAAGTGAAGAAAAGAAAAGAGAGAAAAAAAATTAGGGTTATGACCCTTTAACTAATCATCACTTCCTTTTATAAAGCCAGGTCACAACATAAATTAGGTAATAAATAAATGACCTGGAAATTAGAGAAAATATAAAATAAGCCAAGTCAACAAAACTATTAGGTATTTAATGGCGGGGACCAAAATAGGAGAACTATGTAATGGGAGAGACGATTTTGACGAAAAATTAGTTGGGGGGCCAAAATAAGAAAACGGTGATAGTTGGGTAACCCAAGTGTAGTTTACCCAAAATTTTAATATATAATTTCATATGTATACATACTGAATTAAGATTTTAAATTTTTTTAAAGATTATTCAGATAATTTTTAAAGATTTGTAATATTATTTAATAATTTTTTATAGATAATTCATATAATTATATATATATATATATACTCAAAGAATTAATATTTCAAATTTTAAAAGTTTTAAAAATTATTTGTATAACTTTTAAAGATTTGTAATATTATTTAATAAATTTTAAATAACATTCATATATATACTCATAAAATTAAGATTTTAAATTTTAAAAATTATAAAGATTATTCATATAATTTTTTAAATTATTAAAATGTTTTTTTATATACTCAGTGAATTAAGAATTTAAATTTTAATATTTTTTAAATTTTTAAAGATTTGTAATGTTATTTAATCATTTTTAAAGATTGTTTATATATGTATATATAAATTCATCGAATTAAGATTTTATCAAAAAAATAATTTTTTTAAGATTTGTTATGTTATTTAATAATTTTTAAAGATTATTGATACGACTTTTTAAATTTTTAAAATTTAATAGAATTATATATATATTCATTGTATTAAGATTTTAAATTTTAAAATTTTAAAGATTATATGATTTATAATGTTATTTAATAATTTTTAAAGATTATTTATATAATTTTTAAAGATTCATAATATTATTTAATACTCCCTCCGTCCCACTAAAACTGTCACATGTTGACTTTTTTCTGGTCAAATTTTTTCAACTTTGACTATAATTTATTTAAAAATTTTAATTAATTAAAATTTATAAAAAATATATTTAAAAACTACTTGATTCAAGGTTTTTAAAATATATTTTTTAATATTTTTATCAATAATAAATTTTAAATTATAAGAGGTCAAAATTGAAAAATTTTGACCCAAAAATTGTCAACATGTGACAGTTTTAGTGGGACAGAGGGAGTAATATTTAAAGATTATTCATATATATATATATATATATATATATATATACTCATTGAATTAAGATTTTAATTTTTAAAATTTTAAAGATTATTCATATAATTTTAAAATTTTAAATATAATTATATATGTGTATATATATATATAAGGATATGATCCGTTTACACAGTGTAAAACTCTTTAAGTTTTACACGTTTTTTGGATCGTTAGATGAGTGAAACGAATGGATGAGATTAACAGTAAATATGTGAAGATTATCACTTGAAAAAAGAGTAAGGAGTTGATCTGAGCCATCTATTCCCCATCTAATGATCCAGAAAACGTGTAAAACTTAAAGAGTTTTACATTGTGTAAGTTGATCCTAACTCATATATATATATATATATGTATATATATATATATATATATATATATATATATTCATTGAATTTTATCCGAAACAGATATGAATTAACCCGACTAAAAGTCCATCCGAAACGAAATTATTCTGACCTGAATTTTATCCAAAACTGTCGTGACCCGACCTGAACTTAACCTGATATCTGGAATGACCCGATCTGGATTCCATCCGAACCCGAATTAACCCGATAAGTAACTGTTTGGACCCGAACCGTTTTGAACTAAACTTGGTATTGACCCGACCCGGCCCGAATCGAGTCTTAGTTGGGATCAACTCTACATGGACCTGAGTCGGCTATTAATTTGACCCGACATAACCTGAATTCGATTTAATTCGACCTGATTTAACCCAACCTAAAACCCGATCAAGTAAAACAACTTTCTATAACTATATACAATATATATAAATCTTCATATTTTTTTTCATATGATATATATATTAGGTAGATTTGAGGGAATCAACTCGAATTTAAAAATTGATCCGCTAATTACTAAAAATTTTGAGTTATTCGTACATTCATTTTATAACTCAAATTTTATTTAAAATTTTTTTGAGTCGAGTTTATAAAATTATGATTCAAATCAAATAAAAAAATCAATTTTTTAGTAAAGTTTTACTTACCCATAATTAATACCACAAAAGAACTAGAATAATAAAATTATCAACATTTTGTTTGTTATTTTTTTAGCGTCCGGTGCGAGTTCATTTTTTCTTAATCTTTTAAGAAATGACTCACATCTTATAAACAAATTATCCTAACTTTAAAATAACAATGCTTATCCCCTTGTGTCCTGGTGGTAAAGGTAGATGTTCAACATCCTTTGGAACCCGGGTTCGAGCACTAGTAATGCATGTTGTGTGTGACATCTTTGAAAAGACCTAGAAAGTTGAACATATGCTATCCTTGCATCACACCAGCATATTCAAAAAAACTTTAAAAATAACAATATTTTTTTTACTATATTGCTTTGAGTTTTTTTTTTACTTTTTTTTAGTAAAGAATGATTTTATTAAAAGTGAAAAGGATTACAAACAAACACATCTAACAAAAACATGAATAATCATGGAGTATATGACATTAGCTGCTCTTAAGGTTGGCGCGAGGATGGGATTCGAATTTATTGCTTCCGATGAAGCGGTGGTGGCGCGGCTGGAGGAGTTGGATGAAGAGTGAAGCGTGCTAATCTGATTTGTGGGTGGTAATTCTCTCAAATTTGGACTATCATGTTCATTTTAATTTACAATGATTTTTTCTGTCCTTTCTTGAAATGTGAGAGGTCTGGGCAGGGCTGAGAAGGTTAGGGCGGTGTCCAGAGTTGTTGTAGAGAGTAAAGTCATGGGAGTGTTCATTCAAGAATCGAAATTAGCTGAGGTGAAGTTGTGGGTGGCTAAGCGACTCAAAGGGCAAAAATTGGGAGGCATCATGGTCTCTCCTTCTACGGGTGCATCATGGGGTATCATATCTTTGTGGGACACGAAATTTTTTAGTTTGGAAGACAGTTCTGAGTATGATAGAGCTATCATCTTGGTTGGGAAGTTGATTCCCTTTGGGGAGAAAATTGCTCTTATCAACATATACACGCCAAATGAAATATCAGAAAGAAAGACTTTTTTTTTGAATTCTTAACCGGTGCATCATGTCATTACAAGTTCCCATTGTGACAGGTAGCGATTTCAATTCAACATTATCTATGGAAGAAAGAACCGAGACCAGTCAGAACCAAGCTTCAATAAAGCACTTCTAGAAGTTCCTCTAGATAAATGGTCTAATCGACTTACCGATGGCTGGGTGCGCATTCACTTGGTTCAAGGGTGGTTCTGTTGTTGAGGAAAGCAAACTAGATAGATTTTTACTATCACCGGAAGTGTTGACATGGTTTCCAAAAATTTAGCAATGCTCCTTGTCGAGAAGTCTCTCCGATCACTCGTCTGTGCCCCTTAAAGAAGTAGTACACAATGAAGGACCTAACCATTCAAGTGGTTTTCACACTGGGCGGACGTCCCGGAATATGAAGCTTTGGTGAAAGATGTTGTTTCCAATAGCAATGGAAAGAAAGTCGACGATATTTTGAGACAAATTAAAGTGGCCACTAAAGAGTGGGTGAAAGAAGTGCATGAAAAGGATGTTGTAACACCCGGGTTTAGGGGTCGGGTGAAAATAATATTTTAACATTATTCCAGGTTCGGTTTTGTTATTAAAATAATGTTCGGGTTTTATTTTCAAAATAAATGGTATTGAACATATCTTAATTTGAACCCAAATAGCCATGTATCTTCTTCTTTGTAAATGGTCCATTTCATTAAGGGCAAAGTGGTCTTTAGCTTTTAAATTGAAACAAAACAATTAAAACACCCATTTATCACCATCTTTCACTATTCACTCTCTTCTTCAACGTGAAAAGAGAGAGCTCTCATCCCCTTCACTATTCCATCACAAAGCTCCTTCATTTCAACCCGTTTTTGAAAGGTAATACCATTTTTGACTTCTCCTCAACTCCCTCTCTTCAAAAGTACAATTAGTTTTTGTTTTTGTTAAAGTTTTGGAAATAGAGTTTTCAAGGGTTTTGATTAAAAATGATGCCTTTATGTTGTTTAACTTGATATTTTGATTTAATGTTGTTAGTTATGATGTCTAGGAGTTAAATGGTACCACATATATGAATTTTTCTTGGTTTTGAACAAATTCCCGAAATTGGGTTTAAATGGGGGTTTTTGAAGGGTTTTGGGTGAGTTTTGGGGGTTGTTTTAGGTTGGAATTGATGGGCTATTGTTAGTGCTATGGTTAGGGGTTGATTTGGGATCATTTGTGGGTGTAAAATATGTTGGAAACATGAGCTTTGAACAAGGTATGTGGGCTGCACGAGTTTGATAAATGTGGGGCATATTCATGGTTTGAAATATTGTGATTTGTGTTAGAGTTGTGTTCCAGGTTAGTACTTTGATGCTTGGGCTGATGTGAAGTTGTTTGAATTGTATTGAGGTTGTTTAGAAGCGAGAACTTGTGCCGGTGAAGCATCGGGAAGAAATCCGGAAGATTGAGGGTGGTTGCTTGCTTGGTGATTGAGCTTGGAAGTTTAGGTGAGTGGTTAATGTTTTAAAGTGGTTTTAAATGTTTGGTTCGAGTATATGGACTAGGTCAGGCTTGGTAGACCCACCTAGAGTTAGGATTAGGGTGGTAGCCTAATCCTAAACTTAAACTAGAGCCATTGGTTGAACTTGTAATGGATGTTTATGCCTCGTATGACTTGCGATATAATTGTTTATGTATAAAGTGTTATACATGTGTGATGAGGCATGACTTGTAATGCATTATGATATGCATGTGAATGGTTCATGATTGTGATCATGGTGAGTACGCGCTAAGCACGAAATTGGTTGTGTTTGATAACGTGGATTGAGTTAAATGTTGGCACTAGTATGCTTGAGTACAAATGATTGATCATTAGGATGTTAGTGTGCACACATGAGTTAAATTCGCGCGTGGCCTTGGTGGAGTTGAGTCACCAAAGAGGAGTACGGGTTCACCCGGAAATTGTTATATATATAAGTCGATGATGAGTGGAATCCCATCGACGGGGCGTGAGGATGAGTGGAATCCCCTCCGCGAGACCGGTGATGAGTGTAATCCCACCGTGAGGTAAAGTGGTTGTCGGATGTGAGTTCCAACGTGTTTATCCGCGTAATCGGGTCATAGCTAGGTGCCAATATTGATTGATATATGTATCAATGTGTTGTGGAATGTGATCTCTACTTGGATGTTTATATGTGATTACATATGTTGTGAAATAGAGCTTGTTGAGCATGCATATATTTGGGTATTGTTCATGCGTCTTTAACATTTGGCTCTTGAGGATCAATGGTATAATCATGCATTTTACCTTGGTTGAGGTCGTGCTTGGACCCTGCAATGTCGAGGTTTGTTTTTAAGGAGCTTACTATCACTAAGCTTTATTGCTTACGCTCTCTTTGTTCGACATTGCAGATCCTTAGTTCGTGGGTTGCTAGCACAAGTGGAGGGCCTCCAAGTGTGGTCGTTGACCTTGAGTTCATCAAGTATGGGTTTTAATGTTTTGAACATGTAATAGTTAAGCAATGGGATGTGTGCCTTGTTAGTTGTTTAGGAGCATGTTTAGACTCCTTAAATATGTTGTTTTTGATTTGGCTTGTTGATGCCATGTTGGATTGTAAACCATGTCTAAATTGCTTACCATGTATATTGGCCATGTGCCCTTTTGAGTTTGCTCTTGTGTTTGAATGTTGGAGCATGAGACCTTAAATGCTTTTATGCTATCCTTTGATCAAATGCATAATTTCTTAGTTGAATGATGTATGTATATGTTGGGTGTTTGTATGGCTAGATTTTGGTTTGTAACAGTTGTATGCATGTTCGTATGTGGCTAGGGAGGTCATAATATACACCTAGGGTGTGAGTCTTGTATGTTTGTGCTGAAATTGGAGAATTGCAGAGCAGGGCGTATCGGTACGCCTAAGGGCCGTATCGATACGGTCTTGCCTGCAGGGCTCAGTTTTGGCTGGGCGTATCGATACACTATGGGTATCGATACGGTCTCAACTCACTGGAATTCTGGGGAGTTGGTGTGTGTAGGGCGTATCGGTACGGGGTTGAAGCGTATCGGTACGGTCCTACGTCGTTGACCACGTAAGGTTGACCGAGAAGGGCGTATCGATACGCTCAAGAGCTGTATCGATACAGTCTCCCCTGAGTCGACCGTTGGGGGTTGACTTGGTCAAGGCGTATCGATACCCTTGATTGGTGTATCGATACGGCCTGCCCTGCAAGATAAAAATGGACAGTTTAATACATGGTTTGAAGTTCGAGCGTGTTCCTTTATTGTTGTTTTCCGCTGTCGTGATCACTTAAGATTTAACATGCCTTTAGACAAGATTAAAACAAAAGAAAATTTTTAGGGTTGCTAACCGAGGGGGGGGGGGGACCTTTACAGGTTTCGCTTTGATTTTCCTCATGTTACCCACTCGGACCGGTCAAGTGTCTGGACCGGGACGAGGGGGTTACAGATGTGGACTCTATTCCTATCATAGAAAAGAAAATTGTTGATCTAGAGAATGCAATAATATCTGGTGGCTACAACGGTACGAAGGTGAATGAGATCAAGGCTCTCAAGTTGGCTCGATAGGATAGATATATAAGGGACAAAAGAGAATGGAGACAGAAATCAAGAACAAGATAGTTCTTTGAAGGAGACAAAAAGACAAGATTCTTTCATCTCCCGGCAACTTTGAGACAAAGAAGAAACACAATCTGCAACATCAAGGTGGACGAGACTGTGATTGAGAAAAACAAGTTATCTCTAATGCTTTTGTTGAGCATTTCAGACAAGCCTATAATACACAACTGACTATCCCGATAAAGAAGCTGCCAGTAAAACCAAAACAAATAAGTGAGGAATCGTCTATACGGCTGGAAGCACTGTTCTCAACTGAGGAAGTGTGGGCAGCTATAAGCTCCGCTGAAGGAAATAGGGCTCATGGACCCGACGACTTTAACTTAGATTTTTTCAAAAAAAATGGCATGTCCTCAAACGTAAGATCATGCTTTTTCTGGAGGAATTCTATAATGGCAGACTCAATGACCGGTCCATCAACCACTAATTTATCGTGTTAATCTCTAAGAAAGATTCACATGAAGTAATTGAAGATTTTTGGCCAATTTCCCTGGTGAGCAGCCTATATAAAATTCTTTTGAGGGTGCTTTCTAGAAGACTGTATGGTTGCATTGGCGAGGTGGTAGGAGAACTGCACCGTAAACACATACGACTCATTCGAGGTGGTGGATGAACTGCACCGTAAGAAGAAAGAGGCGGTTGTCTTCAAAGCAGATTTTAGGAAAACATACGACTTATTCGATTGGGATTTCTTGGATTTCTCTCTTCATAGTATGGGATTCAGACAACGATGGAGGAAATGGATCAAAATTTGCTTGTCTACAACGTCTATTTCGGTGTTAATCAATAGAAAATTTAAAGGGCATGGAAGAGAAAAAGTAAAATCCATCTCTTTGTAAAAGAACTTACACGGTTTTCAAAATAAAATTCAATAACCATCAACTTCAACCAGAGTGCACTTTTCGCAACAAAATCATGACACTTCAGCAAGCAACCACAAAAGGAAATCAAAATCTAGGAGACCACCGATCATCTCATATGAGAAACTTCCACAAAGATAGACAACATGTCACTGACAGACTAAACATGCCATCAAAGCAAACAAAGAAACTGCCATAAAATCAATGAAACGATTGACATAAAAAAATGATACCTATTTATATATAATCAAGATAGAAATTAAAAATCACTCGACGACATGAAAGTCGCCACTGAAAGCGACATTTGTGAAGAAGAAACAATAAAAAATGATGTATGAAAATAACCACCCCAAAGAAAATAAAAATAAATTAAAAATAATCTTTCTAAGTGTTTGATGCTTGTTTCAAGCATAAAGATGTCGTTCTACTGTGAGACAAGTTAAAAAGAAATAAATTTAAAGTATTACTTGTTATATATGTTATCGGTAAATTACAAAAAAAATGTTATTAAAATTACACATTTAATTTGCTATATATAGGAGTGTAAAAAATTATTCCG
Organism: Hibiscus tridactylites; assembly: GCA_958450335.1. NCBI lineage: Eukaryota > Viridiplantae > Streptophyta > Magnoliopsida > Malvales > Malvaceae > Hibiscus > Hibiscus tridactylites. The sequence continues at coordinate 80,896,641 of OY288265.1, read as the reverse complement.
ACCTGAAAATTCGACTGAAACCAATCCGAGTTTAAACTGGTTGTGACCTGAGGTGAAGATGACTCAAACTCAACCAAGTTTGACCTAATGTTAACTCAAACCCGAGTTGGACCCGATAATTTTGGATCCAAACCCGACATGTACCCGAACTGAGAACGACCCAAACTAGAATTGAATCCGATAATGTGATAACCGAACCCGACTTGATATGAACACTAACCAAAAATTAACCTGGCAAATATATGATATAATCCGACTTGAAACGACACGAGATCCAATTTGACCCGACCTGCTACAGACTCGACCTATTACAAACTCATACTCCAAATCAAAAGCGACCTGCAAAGTTAAACAAAATAACTATAACATATAAATCTAAAAGTCAAATGACCAACCAATAAATTTAAAAACCCAAATAAAAAATTCATTAAGGAGCAATAAAAAAATCAGTGAACAAACAATGTCAATAAATTTTGAAGTAAATAAATAAAAAGAGCACATACAAGATTATTAAGAATTAAACTGAAAATGATTCTTCTTCTAAATCAGAAAGTAAAAAATCTTTAACCACACGAAAATACTCTTCATCCTTTTCTTCCGGTTTAAAATCATACAACCAATTATAATGATGTTAAGTACATTAAGCGGAAGTTCCACCGTTGAAGGTCTTGTTTGCAAGAAAATGAAAAAAAAATGTTTAAATACTCAGCTCTCCCACTTTGGGAGAGGGTGACTATAGAAAGAAATCGAGAAAGAAAAAGAGTGTCATGTTTGGTAAGATTTTAAATTTTAAAAAATTATTTATATAAATTTTAAAATTTTTAATATAATTATATATATATATTAATTGAATTAAGATTTTAATTTTTATTTTTTAAATATTATTCATGTTTCAAAGATTTGTAATGTTATTTAATAATTATATATATACATATATATACTCAATGAATTAATATTCTAAAATTTAAAATTAATATAATTTTTAAATATTTTTAATGTTATTTAATAATTTTTAAAGAATATCCATATATATATATATATTGATAAAATTAAAGTTTTAAATTAAAAAAAATAAATTGTAATGATTATTCATTTATTTTTTATTTTATTATAATTTTTTATATATACTCATTGAATTAAAATTTTAAATTTTAATATTTTTAAAGACTATTCATATTATTATTTTTAAATATTTTTAATGTTATTTAATAAATTTAAAGATTATATATATATATATATATATATACATTCACTGAATTAAGATTTTAAAATTTAAATTTTTTAAAGATTATTCATATAATTTTTTAAAGATTTTTTATGTTATTTAATAATTTTAAAGATCGTTCTAAAATGGAATTATATATACTCAATTTTATTGAGCTTTAAATTTTTAAATTTTTTAAAGATTATATGATTTGTAATGTTATTTAATATTTTTAAAGATTATTCGTATATAGATATACTCATTGAATTACGATTTTAAAATTTTAATTTTTTAAAGATTATTCATATAATCATTAATGATTTGTAATGTTATTTAATAATTTTTAATGATTATTCATATATATATATATATATATACTTATTGGATTACAATTTTAAAATTTAATTTTTTAAGAGTTAACTACTGGAATAGTCACTTATGTTTTCCCCAAGTACAGAGTTGGTCACCGATTTTGAAAAACGACCAATAATGTCATTTACGTTTTCGGGGTGTAAACTTTTGGTCACTCGACCGTTTGTTGCCGTTAAACATTGACGACTTGCTGACTTGGCAGTTAAAAAAATAAGGGTAAACTACTGCAATGACCACTAAAGTTTATCACATGTACATTTTTTCTCCCCAATTTTAAAAAATAAACATTATGGTCACTATTAAAAAGGTTTCTTTATAATTTTACCCTTGAATTTTTAAAAATTTATTTTTAAACTAACAAATTATGCAGTAAATAGCACTGTAAACTAGCAACTGACAGTAGTGGGTACGAGGACTTCCAGTTCTTTTTTTAGGTTCAAGGGTACTATAAATCCTTGAACTTAAAAAAAATTGATTAAGTCTTTGAATTTTTTTATAACTAATTGAGCCTTTATACTTCAAAATTTTGTCAATGCACCCTTTTGATTAAACAATAATAGAATAATTTAGAGTGAAAAATAGGAGAATTTGAAAGTTTAGTTATTAAATAAGAGCAATTTGGACACCTAAAATTTAAAAAGGGTATACTTTTGGTACCTATTTTTCATTTAAGCCTTTTATAATATTATTGTACCAATTGATTGTAAAGTTTTAGGGTTGAAAAATAAAATTTTAAAAATTCAAGGGTAAAATTATAAAGAAACCTTTTTAATAGTAACCATAATGTTTATTTTTTAAAATTGGGGAGCAGAAATGTACATGGGATAAACTTTAGTGGCCATTTTAGTAGTTTACCCGTATTTTTTCGCTGCCAGGTCAGCAAGCCGTCAATGTTTAACGGCAGAGTGACATAAAGTTTACGCCCCAAAAACGTAAGTGACCTTATTGGTCGTTTTTCAAAACCGGTGACCAACTTTGTACTGGGGGAAAACATAAGTGATTATTCCAGTAGTTAACCTTTTTTTTAAAGATGTGCAATGTTATTTAATATTTTTTAAAATATTATTCATATAATTTTTAAATTTTAAATATGAATACTCATTAATTTTATCAGAAACTTACGTGAATTAACCTGACTCGAAGTCAATCTGAAACCGAATTAACCTGACCCGAATTTTATCTGAAAATGACGTGATCGACCTGATATTTGGAATGACCCGATCCGAATTTCATCTAAACCCGATTTAACCGCTTGGACCTAAACCGTTTTGAACCGAACTTGGTATCGACCCAACCCGAACACGAATCACGTTTGAGTTGGGATCAACCCGACATTGGCCTGAACCTGAATCAACCCGAACCTAATCTAACTCGAGTTGAACCTTTAACTTGACCTGACATAACCCAAATTCGATCTGACCCGACCTAATTTAACCTGATTTGAAACCCCACCGAGTACCCGGTTTTATATCTGTAACCCCCTTGTCCCGGTCTGGCCGGATGATCGGTCCAAGTGGGCTACACGGGGAAAACCGAAGTGAAACCCGTTAAGGCTCCCCTTCGGTTAGCAACCCTATTTTTTTTTTAATTTAATCTTGTCTAGAGGAATATTTAAGTCCTAAGTGATCAAACATGCGGAACGACATACATGAGACAATCAAACGAACCCAAACAACATTTAACAGCCCAATTTTTAACTTAACTGCAGGCGGTATCGATACACCTAAGGGGTGTATCGATACACCTTGACTAGGTCAAAAAGTCAATATTAGCCTGTGGAGACCGTATCGATACACCCAAGGAGTGTATCGATACCCTCCCCAAAGGTTGACTTCTCACAGTCAATGCTAAGATGACCGTGCCGATACGCCAAAGACCGGTATCGATACCAAGTTTGGACAGTGACTTCAGTGACCAAAATGGTATCGATACGTCTGAGACCGGTATCGATACCAAGTTGGATAGTAGCTCCAGTGTCCAAAATGGTATCGATACGTCTCCCCGCGTATCGAAACGAAAGGCATGGAATAAGAAGGCCATATCGATACGGGTCTAACCGTATCGATACCCCTGCTTTGCAACTCCTCCTTTCACTACTTGGTAACTTCACATACGATTCTAGATGCACTTTTGGGCACTCCTAAGCGTAAACAAGCATACATGCATCAAACCACAATTGAGACTTAGCATGGGAGGCATTTAATCTAACGGAAACATACAAACGAGAATCCATACAATTTCACAAAGAAGCATGTTTAGCAAGCACAAGACATCATTCACAATGTAGTCAAGCATAAGGCATGCATAGGCCAACATCATACAAGTTTAGGCATATGCAATTAAACCACATAAAAAACATAGGACATAATCTAAGAAGCAAAAGCATAACACAACATGAATTTAACAATTTCAAGCATAACCTCCTAAGGAGTTTGACCCCAACTCCTAACACTCTACACCCCATTGTCTAGGCATTATTACAAAAGCAAACCATACTTAAACTTGCTTGAGAACTCCAAAAGCTCCTCCCTCGCCCGCTCGCCTCCCGAACTCTAGCGATCTGCACGTTGGAAACAAAAGAGCATAAGCAATCTAGCTTAGTGAGAGAGGCTCTACAATTCACAACATGCAGTTTTCTAAAACACGATTTATATGCAAGAAAGCAATGGATGCACAAGGGTCTATCTCAACCACAACATTTGGTTTGCACAAGCACAACCAACATACACTTACGGTGGGACTACACATCACCGTTTCGACTAGTGGATTTCCAATGGGACTACACATCAAAGTACTACCCTACTAGTCACTATCGGTGGGACTACACATCACCATAGTTAGACCACCATCACGTGAGGCACGAACTCAACACAATTACACATTAACAACTTAAAATGCATTCAAATGATCACAACGCATCCACAATCAATATATCACAACACATGAGAGTAGAGAGGCTTACACACGGGTTTGGATGACCTCTCAAGGTTCCATCCAAACCCCAAAGGAATCCATATCGAGCACAATGTAAAAACCAATAATTCTACTCACCGTTGCTACCCAAGAGAAGATCGAAGACCGAGTTCAAGACTCCGAAATCCCCAAATTTGTCCCCGAAGCTTCACCAACCAAATTTCTTGTTTCTAAACATTTCAACACCAAGCAAATAACCCCAAATCAGTCCATGTTCTAAAATAATCAACTCGGATTACATACCAAGTACAATACATCAATTTTTTCCATTGAAACAAGCTCAAATTTCCAAAATCCGAACAGCCCTTAAGCACCCTTCAAAACCATTGATTCCAACCCTCAATTTACTCCCAAAAGCCTCAAAAACATCACTCACATATAGCCTAACCATCAGCCCTCAAGATTCTACCTCAAAAACCCTCAAAACCCAACTTAAAACCTCCCAAAAACCCCATTTTCACCCAAATCCGAAAATTCCATAAAACGTTGTAAAAATCGGTTTTGTTGGACCCTTTTAGTTGTAGGCAACTCATATGACTTAAACAAATAGAAAGCTTAAGTTAAAGACTCCAAAGGCAACATTTTTAATCCAAATCCTTCAAACCTCCAATCTCAAAACATGTCTAAAAATGAAAACAAATGGTATTAACTTGTAGGGAATAACAAGGGTAAGTAAAAAACGTGTTTACCTTTGCGAAATTCTTCAAAACGAGCAAGACATTTGATGAAATAGTAACCTAAGGAGAGGGGGGTTTTTTTTGACGTTGGAGTGAATAGTGGAGAGAGGAGAAGAAGATGACTCAAAGTATTATTTTAGGTTTATTTGAAATTAAGAGGCTAAAAACTTAAATGCCCTTAATGAATCAAGAGAATTACAATGGATGACACCCATGGCCAATTGGGCTTGTTTTGGGAAATGGTCCAACTAAATTTTATTTGTCTTAAAACCCGAGGCCCAAGCCATTATTTTATTATTTAAAAATTTGGAACCGAAACCCGAACTATTTTTAAATTATTATTTTCACCCGACCCCCGAACCCGGGTGTTACAACTCTCCCCTACTTAAGGAATTTCGTCCTCGAAATTACCTGACGGAAACAAATACGGAAACTGCTCAAGCATGTCAGCTTTCCTCTCCCACGTGGCTTCCTCCACACCTCTATGTCTCCATAAAACTTTGACTAACTCTATAGTCTTGCCACGCAACACCTTGCTATCAGAAGCAAGTATCTCAACTGGTTCCTCATTGTAAGACAAGTCCGAATTTAACTCTATTTCTTCCACCGGCATAACATGGGACGGATCCGATCTATACCTCCTAAGCATCGACACATGAAATACATCATGAATCTTCTCTAGCTCAACTGGGAGTCTCAATCTATAGGCAACCGGACCAATTCTCTCAACTATCTCATAAGGCCCTATGTACCTTGGGCTCAACTTGCCCTTCCTTCCAAACCTCATCACCTTCTTCCAAGGTGAGACTTTCAAAAACACTTTATCCCCCACGGAGTATTCCACTTCCTTCCTTTTTAAGTCGGCGTAGGACTTTTGCCGATCTGAAGCCGCCTTCAACCGATCACATATCAACTTCACCTTCTCGGTGGTTCCCTTAAGCAATTCGGGCATCGGCACAAGTTTCTGTCCGGCCTCGGCCCAACAAATCGGGGTCCTACACTTCCTACCATACAAGGCCTCATAAGGAGCCATTTGAATGCTCGACTGAAAGCTGTTGTTATACGCAAACTCCACTAATGGTAGGTGTTTCTCCCATGACCCCTGGAAGTCAATGATACAACACCTCAACATATCCTCCAATATCTGAATTACCCTCTCCGACTGCCCATCTGACTGCGGATGATACAAAGTGCTGAAGTTCAACCAAGTGCCCAAAGCTCGATGCAAACACTCTCAAAACCTAGAGGTAAATCTCGGATCTCGATCTGACACAATCGACTTCGGTACCCCATGTAGTCTCACAATCTCACGAATATACAACTCGGCCAACTTGTCCAATGTATAGGTGGTATGAACCGGTATGAAGTGAGCACACTTGGTGAATCTATCTACAATCACCCACACTGAATTTTTCTTCGAAGGAGTCAACGGTAGTCCTGACACAAAGTCCATAGTGATGCGCTCCCACTTCCACTCTGGAATTTTCAACGGTTGCAACAACCATGAGGGAAACTGGTGCTCAGCCTTGACTCTCTGACAAACCATGCATCTACTTACGAACTCGGCTACGTCCTTTTTCAAACCAACCCAATAATACTCTTCCTTCAATCCTCGATACATCTTCGTGCTACCCGGATGCATAGCAAAAGGACTATTGTGAGCCTCACTCAAGATCGTACGCCTCAACTCGGCATCCTCCGGAACCACTATCCTATCCTTGAAACATAGGATCCCATTCTCTCCAAAGCAATACTCAGTAGGCCTATCTTCCGCTATGTCTTGCACGTGAGGTGCCAAGGACTCATCTCACAACTGTTTCTCACGGATCAACTGAACCAATGATGGCTTAACCTGAAGCTCGGCCACTAACCCACCATCCGTAGACACACTCAACCTTGCAAACATTGCTCGCAACTCAACGGCCACCTTCCTACTCAAGGCATCGGCCACCACGTTTTCCTTGCCTGGATGATACTCTATGGTAAGGTCATAATCTTTAAGGAGCTCTAACCACCTTCGTTGCCTAAGATTTAACTCCCTTTGGGACATCAAATATTTCAAACTCTTGTGGTCGGTGTACACAGTGCACTTCTCACCATAAATATGGTGTCTCCAAATTTTCAACGCGAACACCACTGCAGCCAACTCTATGTCATGTGTGGGGTAATTCTTCTCATGAACCTTCAACTGTCGAGAAGCATATGCCACTACCTTACCTTCTTGCATAAGCACACAACCTAGCCCCACGTAAGATGCATCACTGAAAATCACAAACTCTCTCCCCGGCTCGGGCTGAATCAAAATGGGAGCTTCGGTCAAAGCTTTCTTTAATTTCTCAAACGCTTCTTGTCTTGCATCTGACCATTCATACGGAACATTCTTCTGTAGCAACTTGGTCAACGGAGCCGCTATTCTCGAGAACCCCTCGACAAACCTTCTATAGTACCCTGCCAAACCTAGGAAACTGCGAATTTCTGTCACTGATTTCAGTTGCTTCCAACTCACAATGGCTTCAATCTTCTTGGGATCTACACTAATTCCACTAGTTGAGATCACGTGGCCAAGGAAGACCACCTCTCTAATCCAAAACTCACACTTACTTAGCTTGGCATACAACTGATTCTCAAGTAGGGTCTGAAGCACTAACCTTAAGTGTTCATCGTGCTCCTCTTCGGTCCTAGAGTACACTAGGATGTCATCAATGAACACTACCACAAACCTGTCCAAGAACTTATGAAACACACGGTTCATCATATCCATGAAGGCTGCTGGAGCATTGGTCAACCCGAAAGGCATCACCAAAAACTCATAATGCCCGTAACGTGTACGAAAAGCTGTCTTCGGTATGTCCACATCCTTTACCTTTAACTGATAATACCAGACCTCAAGTCAATCTTTGAAAACACGGAAGCACCCCTCAACTGGTCTAGCAAGTCATCTATCCTTGGCAAGGGATATTTGTTTTTCACTGTCACCTTATTCAACTGTCTATAGTCTATGCACATTCTCATGCTACCATCCTTCTTTTTCACAAAGAAAACCGGAGCACCCCACAGAGAAACACTAGGCCTAATGAAGCCTCTGTCAGTCAACTCCTGAAGCTGTGTCTTCAACTCTTTCAACTCTTTCGGTGCCATTCTATGCAGAGCAATTGACACCGGTGCGGAATCATAATATGTCTCAATAGCAAACTCAACTGCTCTGTCTGGAGGCAAGCCTGGTAGTTCTTCCGGAAAAACACTCGGAAAGTCGCACACAGTCCTGATGTCCTGAGGTCTCACCTCACTCATATTCGGGTTCATTACGTAAGCCAAGTAAGCCTGACACCCTGAACTCAACAACCTCTGAGCTTCCAAAGCCGAAACCACGTTGGACAAAAACTTGACATTCTCTCCAACTACCACAACCTCAAAGTCATCGGTAAGCCTCAAAGAGACTCTTTTAGTCTCAAAGTCAACCCTAGCTCTATGCTCTACAAGCCAATCGATGCCCAAAATCACATCAAAGCCATAAAAGGGTAGCTCCATCATGTCGACCGGAAATACGTGGCCCTGAATCATCAAGGGGCACCTCCTATACACTTTCCTAACCACCACTGTATCACCAAAAGAGCTAGTGACATTTACACCTACCTCTAGCCAATCACAAGGTAGTCCTAAGGACTTTGCATGCTCACCCAGAATATACGAATGTGTTGACCCCGAATCTATTAGAGAAAGCAAACTCAAAGATTGTAATGTGAAATTACCTGCAATGACATCAGTGTCATTTCCAGCCTCTCGCTGAGCGTACACCCTAGCTGGTCCTCCTCCCTCGGGCTGGACTGCTACCGCATGAGCCAAGTTCCTCTGACCCTCATTTCTTGGCTGGAAGTTCCCACGGCCGCGCCCACGACCTCTCTGATGCTCAAAACCCCTCGCTGGAGCCGGTCCTCCCCTAACTGGGTGTGGACAATCACGCCTCAAATGGTCTCGGGAGCTACAGTTCCAACACGCCCCAAACATACCCATGCACTCACCTGGGTGGCGTCTCCCACACCTAGTGCACTCCGAAATGTGCCCAACAGCCCCTTGGCCCTGACGGCCCTGACCATGATTACCACCCCTAGGTCTCGTATCCGGTTGGTACCTCCTATCCCTATGCCTCTTGGCATGATATCTATCCCAGTTCGCATGTCTCTTCCCGGAGTCAGACCCACTAGCACGTGCTCTAGAGCTCAGGTTCTGCTCTATATCCTTGGCTCTAGAAACCAAGATATCGAACTCAGTGTAGTCGGAGGCCAACATGTAGGTCTTCACATCAGTAGTCAATCCATATTTGAAGCGCTCACATCGCTCCTTCTCATCCGGAATCAACTCTGGCGCGTACTGGCTCAACCTCACAAACTGGATCTCATACTCGGACACGGTCCTGTTGCCTTGAACCAAAGCCATGAACTCCCTTTTCTTTTCATCCAAGTACCGAACCCCAAGGTACTTCCTCTTAAAAGCACTCCTGAAAAACTCCCATGTGATATTCGTCTCAGCCATACCAGAAATAACAGTGGTCCACCAAGTATAAGCGTCTCCCTGAAGCAATGAGACGATGCATCCCAACTTACGGGCATCCGAACACTCCATCTGACCCAAGATGCGAGTAGTGCTCTCAAGCCACCCTTCCGAACCCTCCGGAGACAATCCACGAAACTCAACTGCCCCCAAATTATGAAGCCTCTCTAGGGGTAATCCTGTCCCCGCACCCTGAGGTGGTGTTGCAGCTTGCATACCAGCCAAAGCTGTCTGAAAAGCTCCGGCTATAGTCTGAATCAAATGAGCCACATCTGGGCCCGCTTGAGCCCCATTACCTCCCACATTAGCCCCAGCCTGAGGCCCATTACCATCACCTCCGACGTTCCCTCCATTACCACCCGGAGCATTAAGAGCAGGAGGCGCGTTCTCGGGTGCCTGGCCACCCGCTCTAGGCCGTCCCCTCGGTCTCACCATAGCAATTAAAGTAATCTAAAACAACAAACACACAACAATAAAGAAACGTTAGGTTAGCAAGGGGCAAAGGACTCCGGTTCTCAAGCTCTTTAAACCAAAATAATTTTCCCTTTTTATTTTGACAACAATGCCTAACAATGAGGACTCGAACCAACACTCAAACAACAGCAAGGTCACCATAGCATGCATTCATACACCGTGCTAAAACAAAATTTAGACATTCGTGGCAAAACACTCATAATACTTTAACTTACCTCACTTACCTGCTCGAGGTCTCGGAAACCTCAGGCTCTGATACCAATAAATGTAACCCCCTTGTCCCGGTCTGGCCGGATGATCGGTCCAAGTGGGCTACACGGGGAAAACCGAAGTGAAACCCGTTAAGGCTCCCCTTCGGTTAGCAACCCTATTTTTTTTATTTTAATCTTGTCTAGAGGAATATTTAATTCCTAAGTGATCAAACATGCGGAACGACATACATGAGACAATCAAACGAACCCAAACAACATTTAACAGCCCAATTTTTAACTTAACTGCAGGCGGTATCGATACACCTAAGGGGTGTATCGATACACCTTGACTAGGTCAAAAAGTCAATATCAGCCTGTGGAGACCGTATCGATACACCCAAGGAGTGTATCGATACCCTCCCCAAAGGTTGACTTCTCACAGTCAACGCTAAGATGACCGTGCCGATACGCCAAAGATCGATATCGATACCAAGTTTGGACAGTGACTTCAGTGACCAAAATGGTATCGATACGTCTGAGACCAGTATCGATACCAAGTTGGACAGTAGCTCCAGTGTCCAAAATGGTATCGATACGTCTCCCCGCATATCGAAACGAAAGGACTGGAATAAGAAGGTCGTATCGATACGGTCTAACCGTATCGATACCCCTGCTTTGCAACTCCTCCTTTCACTACTTGGTAACTTCACATACGATTCTAGATGCACTTTTGGGCACTCCTAAGCGTAAACAAGCATACATGCATCAAACCACAATTGAGACTTAGCATGGGAGGCATTTAATCTAACGGAAACATACAAACGAGACTTCATACAATTTCACAAAGAAGCATGTTTAGCAAGCACAAGACATCATTCACAATGTAGTCAAGCATAAGGCATACATAGGCCAACATCATACAAGTTTAGGCATATGCAATTAAACCACATAAGAAACATAGGACATAATCTAAGAAGCAAAAGCATAACACAACATGAATTTAACAATTTCAAGCATAACCTCCTAAGGAGTTTGACCCCAACTCCTAACACTCTACACCCCATTGTCTAGGCATTATTACAAAAGCAAACCATACTTAAACTTGCTTGAGAACTCCAAAAGCTCCTCCCTCGCCCGCTCGCCTCCCGAACTCTAGCGATCTGCACGTTGGAAACAAAAGAGCATAAGCAATCTAGCTTAGTGAGAGAGGCTCTACAATTCACAACATGCAGTTTTCTAAAACACGATTTATATGCAAGAAAGCAATGGATGCACAAGGGTCTATCTCAACCACAACATTTGGTTTGCACAAGCACAACCAACATACACTTACGGTGGGACTACACATCACCGTTTCGACTAGTGGATTTCCAATGGGACTACACATCAAAGTACTACCCTACTAGTCACTATCGGTGGGACTACACATCACCATAGTTAGACCACCATCACGTGAGGCACGAACTCAACACGACTACACATTAACAACTTAAAATGCATTCAAATGATCACAACGCATCCACAATCAATATATCACAACACATGAGAGTAGAGAGGCTTACACACGAGTTTGGATGACCTCTCAAGGTTCCATCCAAACCCCAAAGGAATCCATATCGAGCACAATGTAAAAACCAATAATTCTACTCACCGTTGCTACCCAAGAGAAGATCGAAGACCGAGCTCAAGACTCCAAAATCCTCGGGTTTGTCCCCGAAGCTTCACCAACCAAATTTCTTGTTTCTAAACATTCCAACACCAAGCAAATAACCCCAAATCAGTCCATGTTCTAAAATAATCAACTCGGATTACATACCAAGTACAATACATCAATTTTTTCCATTGAAACAAGCTCAAATTTCCAAAATCCGAGCAGCCCTTAAGCACCCTTCAAAACCATTGATTCCAACCCTCAATTTACTCCCAAAAGCCTCCAAAACATCACTCACATATAGCCTAACCATCAGCCCTCAAGATTCCACCTCAAAAACCCTTAAAACCTCCCAAAACCCCCATTTTCACCCAAATCCGAAAATTCCATAAAACGTTGTAAAAATCGGTTTTGTTGGACCCTTTTAGTTGTAGGCAACTCATATGACTTAAACAAATAGAAAGCTTAAGTTAAAGACTCCAAAGGCAACATTTTTAATCCAAATCCTTCAAACCTCCAATCTCAAAACATGTCTAAAAATGAAAACAAATGGTATTAACTTGTAGGGAATAACAAGGGTAAGTCAAAAACGTGTTTACCTTTGCGAAATTCTTCAAAACGAGCAAGACATTTGATGAAATAGTAACCTAAGGAGAGGGGTTTTTTTTTGACGTTGGAGTGAATAGTGGAGAGAGGGGAAGAAGATGACTCAAAGTATTATTTTAGGTTTATTTGAAATTAAGAGGCTAAAGACTTAAATGCCCTTAATGAATCAAGGGAATTACAATGGATGACACCCATGGCCAATTGGGCTTGTTTTGGGAAATGGTCCAACTAAATTTTATTTGTCTTAAAACCCGAGGCCCAAGCTATTATTTTATTATTTAAAAATTTGGAACCGAAACCCGAACTATTTTTAAATTATTATTTTCACCCGACCCCCGAACCCGGGTGTTACAATATCTCTAGTTATATAGTTACGTATAATGTACACATTATAGTATTTTAAATAATAACAATAAAATTAGATTACATTAAATGTTTTTAAAAATTATTACATTTATCATTATTACACATAAATTCAGCTCATCTGCCAAACTACCAAAATGATAAATGTTTCTAGCTTATTGAGTAATTTTAGGCCCAAATTTTGGTGGCCTAAGTGCGGGTTTTAGGCCATATTAATAAGAATTGAAAACAAATCGGATTTAAGGGTAGGTCTCTTAATAACAAATATTAGAAAAAAATTAAAGATCTAATAATAAGTATTAAAAAATATTAAATTTAAAAGTATGTACCTAATAAAAATATCGAAAAAATTGGGTCTCTAATAAATAGTATTAGAAAAAAATTAGACCCTCTAATAACAAATATTGAGAAAAAAAATTGAACTCTAATAACAAGTATTGAAAAAAAATTAAACCTCTAATAAAAATTATTAAAAAATTAGATTCTTAATAACAAATATTAAATAAAATTTAAAAATAAATTTCTAATAACAAATATTAAAAAAAATAAACTTAATAAAAAAAAAATTAAACTATCATTAAAATTGAATTCTTCTTGTTATGGATACTGCGCCTTGAGCAAACGGTGGCCCCGGACGGTCTCTCTAATACCCTACCCTTAGGGACGAGCCTGAGTAATTTCATAATGAAGTTAGTATATTTATGCAATCGATTACAATACACATAATATCTCGAGTAACTACATAATCAAGTCATCACATTTTCTCAATGAATCAAAATAAACAGATTTCTAACTTATCGAGTACTTTTTTTTTTCACAAAAAATTAGTAGATTTACACAATTTATTACAATACACATGATATTTTGAGTAAGGGTAATTATATCATGCACTGACGGTGAAAATGTTTTGTTTCTACAAGCGTTTTAATTTTGGAGTTAGAAATTTAATTTAGGGTTTATAGTTTAGGGTTTAGATTTATGTGCTTAAAATTTAGGGATTGTGGTTTAAATTTAGAGTTCAGGGTAAGAATTTAGGGGTTATAGGTAAAAACTTAAATCCCTACTATATTACCCTAAACCTTAAAATCTAACCTCTAAACCCTAAACCCTAACACTAAACCTAAATTCTAACCACATACTCTAAATTTTAAACCCTTAAACCTAAATTCCTAACTATAAACCCTAAATTAAAACTTTAACCCCTGATATTAAAACGCTTGTGGAAACAAAATATTCTCATCCTCAGTACATCATATATTTTCTTTTTTGAGTAATACATAAAAAAAGTTACGGAAGTTACACAAAATGTTAAAAAACTTGTAACATTTATCACAAAGATATCCACTTTCTCAAAGAACCAAATTGAAAAATGTCTATTAAATAATTACAAAATGTTAAAAAACTGTACAGGTAACATTTTAAGTAATACACAATTTTTTCGAACCTAGCCCTGCTTGCTTCACTCAAGTCTTCAACCCTAACCGCCGCTTATTTCATTTTATTTTTTCCCTAATTCGCGATGATACAAATTTTAGCGTTGGTTGTCATCTGCCATTGATTTATATTTTTTTTGTTTTATTTTTTTATTTGATTTTATTTGTTTTATTTTTCTCTTTGTAAAACTTTTTGCACTTTCTTTTATCTCAGTGGCATATAAAATACGTTTCTATGATTATTTTTGCAGGTTTTTGTTGTTTGTACAATGACTTTCACATCGCTTGTTTTTAATTTGTACTTGTTAGTGGTCACGTGGTGTTTGATCTCCTTTTTAATTGTTTGTCGATGTAATCTGCAGCGGATCGTCATTTTTGAGAATAAACATGAAAAGTAGTTGTCGATTTGAAGATTTCATCTGATTCGTGTTTTGACAACTCTCTAAGACCCTTCCTACAATGGACGATTGAAATTTTATTTGGTGCAAATAGGAAGTGTGCAACTTTTACTTTTTTTAATTTACTGTTTTTTTATTGTTTTTCAGATTTTTAAAACTTCTTTATATCATGTTCTGGTTTTATTCTTGTTTATCAATAAATGTATTTAGTTGATGCGTAAAAAAATAACATCTTAAGTAATTGGATAAATTTTCTATACACTGGCGGTGGAAACTTTCAGTTTCCACAAGCGCCTTAATTCTAGGGTATATGTAGTTAGTCTAGGGTATAGGGTTTAGGGATTTAGGCGTGGAGGGTTAGAATTTAGGGATAGTTGTTTCAATTTAAGGTTTAGGGTTATAATTTAGGGTTTATAGGTTAAAACCTAAATCCTCACCATATTACCCTAAAAACTAAACCCTAACCTATAAACCCTAAATTATAACCCTAAACCTTAAATTGAAACGACTATCCCTAAATTATAAACTCCTACACCTAAACCCTATACCTTAAACTAACTCTCTAAACCCTAAAACTAAAGCGCTTGTGGAAACTTTAAGTTTCCACCGCCAGTGTATAGGATATTAATCCTAAGTAATTATGTTAAAAGTTGCGAAAATCAAAAATAATGTTAAAAAAACTTAAAACATCAACATTTAGTATAATTAGTTAATTACACAAACATTTTCTCAAATAATCAAAATGACAAAAATTCCTAACTTATTGAGTTCTTACCCAAGAAATCAGTATACATAATTGGTTAAGATTCATGTCACATTTTGTGTAATTACATAAAAATTTATAGAAATTACACAAAATGCTAAAAAAACATGCATCATAATCGCCCATAAAATTTCTCATTTTCTCAAAGAATCAAATTTATAAAGATTTTCAATTTATTGAGTAATTACACAAAATGTTTCTGGTAATAACAGCAAATCTAGCAAACCCATCTCTTCTATACAATCAACAACTTCAATCATCCCCGATCTACGCACCATGAAACTACTGTTGTCCACCATTCAACGCACAAAGAGCATAGACACAACTTCCCCTAATTGCTACAAAATATCAATCTATCACCCCGTCCGTATTGTCAAACTTAACAACCTCCCATTTTACAAGACTGCCCCTCACCGTTCCATCTCTTTACTTTCTATTTTTACTTATATATTTGAGTTTTTGTGTGATTTCATTTAATACATCTTCTCATTTTTAATCACAAATTATTAATATTTTTTTGCTCTTGTGACATTTTTTTACTTTTGTAATGTATCTTTCTCTTTTTTCAGGGTTGTTGTTGCGCGATCGTGCATTACTATAAATGATACGCAAATAGTGCAAGTATACACGTCGAACGAGTAATAAAGTGATAAGTGAGTATCGTCTCCACAGAGATTGGAGGTATTCACTGTTGCTGTAACAATAAAAATTAAACTTTTTGCAGATGACAATGCTATAGTAAAAGAGATGGTGTAAAATAATGCTGAAGCAAAACAGAGCAGAGAAAGATGAGATAACAATATGATAAACAGGTCCCCTTTCGTATGCGAAACTCACTACGGAGTGACTGGCTGGGAATGATGGACAACCTAACTCAAGCTTCTTGACGACACTAAGGCTTTTAAACTATCTTCTATGCTAGGCGTGATTTACTAAGAGTGTTCCTAAACTATCTCTAGCCAGGAAACTGGGAGTCAGAAATGCTACAGCCATACCTCTCGGCGTAAACTCTTAACACTCCCTACCCTTCACGGACTATCCTTTTTAGCCCTTGAAACCTATCATTTATATCTAAGGTAGGTTAGAGTCTGCCTCTCAACAATCACTCTATTGCTTATGAGGGTTCTAAGGCTAACTCTCTCGATTACTAACCCCAACATACACTTAAAGAATGGCCAACTCTCGAAGGCGCTTAAGGTAGGGCCTATCTCTCAAAGCACTTACAACCCTAAGCTCTTACAACTTTAAGGAAATGAGACATGCATAAGCAAAGCATAGAATCATGATAAACACTGAAAAAGATATAGCATGCATTAAAAAGTACTCAAAATAAAATCATCCATCAAACCCAAGCCACCTAAAACAATTCGTGGCTGGGCAATATCATCCAACGTATCATTGCGATAACATCACCAAATATAAAGATATGAAAAGAAATTGCTATAGCGACAGAAAGAAAGGTGAACTATCTTTCCGCCATGAACTGCCCGATTGTCTTAGGCTCACCGCCTCTCTCGAGGCCGGTGAGGCTACTCCTTGGAGCTTCAACGATGGAGGACATCAAGCTGGAGAAGATGAAGGTGAAAACTTTCCTTTCCTTTTCTCTCTCTCCCGCCTCTCTTTTTGTAGCACACTACACAACACTCCACACACTTTTCTCCAAGCTTCTCTCCCCTTTATATAGTGGAGGCTTCTAGGGTTTGGTGACTTAAAGATGCCTTGATAATCCCAAGGAATATTCACCGACAAGGTCTGCCACGAGGGGACAAGGAGGACAGTCTGTAGGTGGGTATCGACTGCTGCACATGTCAAATCGTCCTTTTCTGCATGTTCACGCGCTTCTGCAGCTCACGTGTATCTCACGTGCTGGCCAACATCCATTTTCTTCATGCTATAGCAATTTCCAACACCGACTTTCTCTCTTGACTCCTTTCCTGCGCACCATCACAACCAAAACCAACCTTTCGAGCAGTACCCCTCAATATGGACCAATAACCAGTAAAGACAAAGATACACCCAGAAGAAGAAAATGCAACCTAAATGCAGTGTAAATGCTATGGTATGAATTCAAGAACAGAAAAATGCTATAGCAAAAAGGTATGAAAACAATGATATTTATGCAGTTATCAGTTGTATATGACATCATCTCTTTATTTGATGCTTATTTAATTATTTTATTGATCTATCACTGTTTAGAACATTGAACTAGTTTTTTATATATGCATTTATTAATTCAATTCAACGATGCTAATTGATAAATCTTACAATCACCAAAGATAATTCATGGTTGATTTATGGTAAAATTATTTTTTGCAATGTATCATTGTTGTTATATGTATTTTTATGTTAGCGTTGATATATATCAATATGACAATATATTTATTTACATGTATTTTTTTTCCGAGTTTGTTTAGTTAGATTAACTATTTCTATGATTATATTTTGTTCTCTAGTGTTTTTTTTACATTTAAATGTTTAGAAAAAAATAATCGATCAATATAATTAATCTATTCTAATTTAGTAAACTTTTCTTATAAATTTATTATATTTATTCTTATAAATAACTATATAACATGTGAAAAATTAAAATGAAATCAAATATTATTTTTTTTATCTAATTAACCAATAAATTAAATACCAAATGATTGTAAAAATATTTCCTACGTTATTCACCGGAAAAAAATATTGTAAAGATTATATATTAAGTGTTAGTATGTTGAGTTATGAGTTAGTTTGTGGGCACTGAATTCTAGGGAAAATTATATTATGGGTTATTCCTACCAAATTATTCAGCGTTATGGTTTGAATATTCCCTTTTGGGAATTTATTGGGGAAAATAACCTCAAAGATTGATATTGGGAAAAATACCCCCCTTTCATGCCATGTAGGACGAATTCGCGTCCTGCAGGACGCGAATTCCTGCGACGTTTCAGTGAAAAGGGAATTCGTGTTTTGCAAAACACGAATTCAACGATTTATTGATGCCCCCGCACGAGAAATTCAACATGAAAATGAATTGAAACCAATATAAGATGTTTAGGTAGCAATATTTGTGATCGAATAACGAATTATCGGGGTACCCGATTAAAATTTTTGAACTATAACAGTGTCGTATTGAAACATATCTTTAAGATGGTGTGAAGATACGAGCGTATATAATATCCTAAGATGTGTGAAAATGACCTAGAAATGGGCAAGTAACAATGTTTTAAAAGGAAATATTATCGTATAGGCATGTTTAAATGCATTTTACGGTGTGTTTCGAACTTTTTTTTGGTTTTCCTAAGTTTGGAGACAAAGATGTGCAGCTTAATTTTACAGTGGTGCTAAAGTTCCGAGGAAGACGGTGTCCGAAAATGTGAGAAAATTGTGTTAAAAATGCTATCAAAGTAACATTTTTGAAGCAAAAAATGTGTCCATAGGCATGTTTTTTTTTTTGAAATTTAAAGGGCCTCGTTAAAAAACCCCTCTAAACCTATGTAGGGGGAAAAGAGTGCCCATAAGATTTATTAAATTACCAGATAATAGAAGTTCACAAATCAGAAAAGAGTACACAATGGTTGATCTAGTTAATTCGGGGGTCGGTCCTAAGAGGGCATTTCCTAATATCATGTCTAGTGTTCCCACATTTACTGCACCTCCTAGGTTGTCCGGTCTTTTCTCTCGGAACCATATCTTCGGCACAGTAAATCCTCGTTGATTTTGGCCGGCCTTTTTTCTTTCGTCGCAGGGAGGGATCTGGGCATATCTTTGGTTCGTTGCTGATTATACGACGGTCACGTGCATTTCCGATCGGAGGGAACTCGTTTCGGTAAACCTTGAAAACAGTTTCGAGCCTGTAGACCGGATCAATGAGTGTCGTTGCATCAAAATGAACCGATGCACATGCTGCGAAAGCATGCGAACACGGGAACTTGAACGTCTGGAACTCCCCGCAATCGCACGTTCGTTTTTGCAAATCAACCACGTAGGTGTATTGTATTATTCCTTGTAGCGGTTCAGAAAATTGCGTGACCTCAAAGATGTGTTCCCGACGAGAGAAGCACAACGCACCCATCGAGTTAGCATGCGCAATGGACGCTTGGATTTTGTCGGCGAGATCTGGATTAAATATGCGACCAGCTGCCATCCAGTTCATTGCTTGTTTGCCGAGGGTTGCGAAAAGGGTTGCCAATCGGTAATATGTTGCTTTGACAACAGACGTGATAGGTAAATGACGCGTTCCCTTAAGAGACGAATTGATCGCCTCAGCCAAGTTTGTTGTCATATGGCCGCATCGACGACCCCCGTCATAACATCGCAACCATTTCTCCTTCGGTATCTCCATAAGATAGTTATACCCGTGTGGATTCCTCAATTGCAACTCCTCCAGCAGCTCTTCCACTTGATTAACTCGGTGTGCGTTGCCTGTTGAATAAGACATGCAAAATAGTTAATTGGTAATAATATGAAATTGGTGGACGTAGAATAACAAAATGGAATGGTTGCATACCCATACGGAGAACCATTATACGTTCATCCTCATTCTTGAACCTCTGATAGTAGTTTGCTGCTATATGCCGCAAACAATACCGGTGATGTATGTATGGGGGTTTCAATGAATCTCCCAAACGTTGAATTGCTCCCCAAATCCCTGCGCCTCTATCTGAAATAATAGCTAGGCCATCTTCACGTGTACGCAAAACCCGGCGCATGACATACTTGCGGTGGTTGTAAAGGAAAAACTCCCAAGAAGGGATATTTTCCTTTTCAACAATCGCAAAAGCAACTGGGATACATTTTCTGTTGCCATCATGGGCAACTGCAATTAGCAATATCTGCGTGTATCTGCCATATAAAAATGTACCGTCGATCTGGAGCATAGGTTTGCAGTGACGGAAAGCTTTTATGCATTGGGGGAACGTCCAGAAAAGGCGATGAAATTCGACCTCCCCTGGTACAACACGATCGTTGTAGTACTTCGGAACAGTCTCTAATTCCACAATTGTCCCTGGATTGTATTCCTGCATAACTTGAAGCCACGATCGCATATCGTTGTATGATAGCTCCCATTGCCCGTACAGTGTTTCGATGGCTCGATATCTTGCATACCGTGCCTTATCGTAATTGACGGTGTACTTGTAAATGGATTTGATGGCAGCTATACACACTGGCACAGATACACGTGGGTTTGCTTTCACGAGTGGAAGGATTGCATCGGAAAGCACGTGTACATCCAAGTTAGGATGGTCTTGGCTGAGGCTCCCAACGGAGCATGTATGAGGCCCTGTATATCTCGTTATTTTCCACAGGTTATTCAGCCTTTTCAATTGCGACACACGAACCTTCCATTTACATCCTGCAGACTTGTGAGGACACTCTGCAATATATTTCCTGGCCTCGGTCTTCCAAACGGTGGATGTAACTGAGCGCTGAATGTTGTAATGCTTGAAGGCAGCCTCCGCGAGCTTTTTTGTCCTGAAGACCATTCCAGCATGTAGCTCAGTCGAACCCACATTCCATTGGTTGAACTGGTCTAATTGTGGATGTTCTGGGAATTCAGTATCGAAGAAGCCATCCATATCCACTGTTGTGAAGTGCGAAGGTGGGTCGTAATATGTTGCGCAACTGGTTGGTCCATGCAGTTGCGTCGAACGAACATCATCGTCCTCATCATCCTAAGAAGAGTTTTCTGCGTTCTCCTCTGATTCCATCGGCTCGTCAATGTCAGATGGTTCAGAAGGAAATAGACCCATCTCGTCACCATCAGGCCCAACCTCTGTACGCGGCTCTTCATCAGAAAGCACATCATCAAACTGGAAAAGTTCTGCGTCATCATAAACCTGTGCATGAACAGGTTCTGAAGTCATAACCGGATCGACAGTAGCGGCGGTTGAATGTCTCCCCGCTGAGAACATATCATCCACATTTCGGTGACTTGGGATGTATGTTAAGTGGCGCTCGGTAGAGAAAGCATCGAACGGGTTAAACTGTTCATCGTACGTTGAAGACGCCGTGTATGGAATGTGTGTTGAGTGGCGCCCCGTAGAGAAATCATCATAGTTTGGAACGTATGGACTGTATGACGACTCTTGGGTTGGTGGCAAGTTAAGGTCAAATTCGAACCTTGGAACGGAAGAACGTCGTTTCCGTGAAGACGAAGACGATAAAGCTTCATCGGTTCTTGTTTGTAGAAGGTTGAAGTCACGTCGTAAACTCGATGTCGGACTAATAGCATTTGGATTGAACTCGAGATTTCCTCGTAACCAATTTGGTACCACATTTTGAGCACCAACGTGAACTTCAGCAAATGTTACAAATAGCTCCATGACCCATCCCATTGAGTACTGACTATGTGTATCTATCATCATTTCTACAGAACTGTCGTCTTCCACATCGAATATTGTGTAATACAGTGGCTCTATCGACGTTGGACATCGATACTTCAAAGACTGCAACTCCCTCCCGGAGCGATTGGGAACCTTCCTGGATATTAAGGTCCTAAGCGACTGGAACGTTGATCGTCTCGGAATGTTGATCGTAACAGTATTTTTAGATTGAAATATGATCCCAATGTATGAATCGGGGACCATCTGACCATCGTAGTATACTATAGCTCGAATTTTCGGTGCCATTTCTGAAAATCGAAGAGCTTTGTGATTCTTAAGTTTTGTTTGGGTGCATCTAGAAATTCTGCACCCTCAATTATAAATAGAAATGTGTCTGGTAAAGCATTGGTGAATTCTGTAGCAATCATTTTTGAGTTGTCAGCCCAAAGCCCGGTAAAGCCTGGTAAATCAGCAATAATTTTAGAATTCGCATTTTGGAAAACGCGAATACAATTATTCGTACTGAATTCGCGTTCTGTAAAACGCGAATTCTGTTGGAATCTATAGAATTCGCGTCCTACAAAACGCGAATTCAGTACGAATAATTGTATTCGCGTTTTCCAAAACGCGAATTCTAATATTATTGCTCTGGCAAATGCTTTACCGGGCTTTGGGTTGACAAATGCATTATGGTGAAACCGCGTTTCTAACACGCAAATAGGTCCCTGCATGCCTACAACCACCTGTGTAAATAGGTTGTATTTCTGCCTTAACATCCCATCAAACTTATTACTTTCCTATCTTCACGAGATTTCTGCATTTCTACCTTTCTGAAAGAGAAAATGGCTCGATATTCAGCTACTGTATTTTTTCGTGGAACATACTTCTACACATCTTTTAGTGAAACGATCACAAGAAATGAATTATTTGAGTTGATCTCGAAACGAGTTAAAGAGTCGACCAGCGCAAAAATAGAGGCCTTGCAAGTGAAAGTACCAGTCAATGAGCCCGGCCCCGAGGAGCATTATATGCTCACACTGTCAGATAAGAAAGATATGCGAAAGGTGTTTCGGGCATACAAACGTGCTGGGGGAACAAACATCGAGCTTAGCGTGAAATTTGATGACGGATCAAGTTCTTCAACAAATGTTGTAGCTGTCCAAGACGAGAATGCGTTGGCTGGCGAAGACGAGAATGAGTTAGCTAGTCCAGACGAGAATGACGTGTTCTTAAAAATTTATCAGAGACGGCAGGAGAAAAAACAAATAATTGAGGAACTAAACTTAACGTCTGACATAAGTACCGACTACGATTAGTAATGTAATTTTGATTAAGTTATGTAAGTTATTTATCTTGCGTACTTGTATTTTGTGAACTCGGTGCTTTCGATGTAAGTTTTTAAATATAAAAGTATCAATTAATAATTCCGAATATATAATACTTTAATTAAGAAAATATAAATTAACATTACTTATAAACAACTAATTTCGAAAAACATAGAAAAAAAATATAACTACTGCCTATGTCTATGTACGCCGGTACCACAATCTGGTGGACGTCGAATACAATCCGGATTGCGTCGTCCATGTTGAACCGGAACCTGTTGAGGATCAAGATCGGGCTCGTTGACGTTGTCGTCTCCAGCAGTACCACTTGGTCCGACAGGCGGACCAGAAAAGAACAACGATTGTGGAGGTGTGTGCTGAACGAACCCGGGGCCCGAAATATCATAAGGCCGAACATGAAACGGGTAGGGGGCAGAAGCAGAGGGAACAGTGGAACTCGAAGATCCGCCAGTCATGCCAGGAAATAACCAGTACGTAGTCGGCATCGAAGATCCACCCATCATTCCCACAATAGGAGTGAAAAATCCTTCCGTTGGACTCGGGGGCCTCGGCTGAATCATCAACTGGGTGGGGCCCTGGGGGCGAATCGGATCGGTAGCTCTAGAGGATGAAGCACCTGCTCCCCTTCGACGTTGCGATCCACCTGCTCCGCTCGTACGATGAGTCCGGGGGCGGTTGCGCTGAACAGGCTCAAACACAGCTGCTTGTTCCTCCGGAGTGAGGAGATACGGTTTCCCACTACCAAAGAACCATGCAAAGTAATCACTGCTCACCATAGGCTCATCAAACATCTGGTACTCATTCAGTGCCTGCCGCTGAAGCCTATCCTGCCACTGTGTAATCCACTGCACATGTTTCACCGACCAGTCCACCTACCACAAAACATCAACAAAATTATTATTTATAAGTTGTAAAGTAAGTATAAATCGATAACTATTAAATCAAATTTAATTATTATACCTCAAGTTTTCCTTGTCGGGTGATCCTATGTAAGTCGTCCAAATAAGGAGGATCTATCGGAATTGTTTGCAGACAAACGAACTGGCGTTGGACGCGATCAACCGGATGCCATTCAACTACAGCGTACCAGATGAGAGGTACCATGGCCGTCCAAGCGGAAACCGTCTCATGCTCAAAATTAGGCAGACATTCATTGATATCCGAATCAGAGTACGGGGTCCACAAAAACTGTAAATTAAATATAGAAATAATTAAAAACAAGTAAACTATTACTAAACTATATTCATATTAAACTTCAACTTAATATAAAATTAAAATATTTACCTCATTTGCAGATTTCGTGTCAAATTTTTGCCTAATAGAATGCATCATAGTCGGAATCCCAACATGAGTTAGAGCATGGAACCACCTACATAACATCAAAATATAATTTTAATATTTAAAAAACATATATTAGGAAAATAACCAATTTATAAATAAAATTTAGTTAAGATTATTTTCCTTACCGCAAACATAGTGGATACGAATAGTCAGCTGGTGCGGACAAGTCAGGGCATAAAAATGGCATTCTAAACCACGCCCAAGACTGAAGTAGCAAAAGACATCCTCCGATGTCATGTCGATCAGCACTCACAGCCTTGCACAACTCCCTATACATAAATACAAGTACTGCCGAACCCCAACTTAATTTACCAGCCTCTTCAAAATCCCGCAAGTGCCGCAACCACAACATGTGAACCTTGTTGCGAGTTTTGTCGGCCACCAAAATTCCCCCGAAAAATCTGTAAGATATAGGCCCGAGCATATGCCTAAAATATAACGAAAAAAATATTAAAATATAATAATTTTATAATTTTATTACTACTAATAAAAAATATTTTTTTTACCTTCTTTACATCTTCATTGGCTCCAGCAGGCAAATTAGCGAATTCCGTAGTTTTTCTTGCTTATCCCCTAACAAGTCCATACATAAGCCCTCCCAATCGTCACTGGCGGCACCAGTGATAACCTCCCAATCTACAGGCAGGCCAAGAATATGCGACACATCTTCTAATGTGATGGTCGCCTCACCACATGGTAAGTGGAAGGTATGTGTCTCTGGCCTCCACCTCTCCACAAGCGCGTTGATTAAATCAACGTCTAATTTCGCACCTCCTCCATTAATCTTCGCCACATGTCCAAATCCGGCTTCGGCTATGTACTCGGCTAGGCGAGGATCCGGGGGCACCCTCATCCGAGTGATATAAACCTCCAACCGACGTTCTTCTCCATTCTACAAATAATTAAAGACACACACATATTAACAATCACATATTATATCACAATTTTTTATAGTGTACAATAAAATACTAAACATATTCTAATTTTACTAATTTTTAATCTATAAGTCAATACTATTAACATATTCGAATTTAACTAATTTTTTTAGTCTAAAAATAAAATCTAAAAACATATTCCAATTTAACTAATTTTCTTACTCTAAAAATAAATACTATTAACATATTCGAATTTAAATAATTTTCTTAGTCTAAAAATAAAACCTAAAGACATATTCGAATTTAATTAATTTTCTTAGTGTGATAAGGTTTTTCTCCGGGGAACCGCTAAGTGGGGGCCTTATCACTATTTTCATTTTTTTTTTTGAAAAGGGGGTTTATTTAAAGAAAGGGGAGAAATTCATGTTTTGGAAAACTTGTGGAAATTTGGAGTCGCCACCGGCCACTGAGGTAGGCCGGACACCATAAAACCAGAGATTTATTTAAAACGGTTTCGGGAGTTGGTTACGCGTGGGGTAGGGTTAGCGCCCCCATCACACCCGGAAATCGGTACCAAATTGCTCGTTGCCTTTTGATCGATATAAATTATTTAAAAATCGAAGTGAATTTAATAATCGTTCTTAAATGAAAATATAACTTAAATAACACGGGCTTTATCGAATAGTGGCATTGGAATTAATTAATCATTTAATTAAAAAGGATGACGGTACACCGGACCATAGACTAAACCGACATCAAATAAGGCTGACTGCCGTGTTAGTTTAGGGTTCGGATCCCGTACGTCACCTTTATGCATGATGCGAACATATAAGAGATGATGCGTGTTATTTTCAATTTTTATGCTTTCGCTTACTTGGAGGCGGTGAAAATTAACCTAAGTATCCGATAGACATCCATTAAGCTAGGACTGTCGTTTTCGGATACCGAAGTTAATTAATACCCCTCTCGGGTTTGATTTTTAGATCCGATTGACATACTCACATGTTGGGCCGTATGATGAACAAATATATGTACATGGATGTCATTCAAAACAACACATAGTAGAGAAAGCCCAAATTAATTAATTAAACTAACTCTTAAAGCCCAAAGGCCCATTTTAAGGCATTCCTATTTTTAAAAGAACACAAAGCCCATTTAAGACTATTCATTAGTTAACCTAATTAAAGAGATTAAACTAGCCCATTTTCAATGTACCGAATTAAAAGATTAGTATGGCAATATATATTCGATTCGTTTTTTATTTACCCGAGACTACTACGAACCTAGTAATTCTAAACATTTTAGATCACATGAGAAAGCCCCAAAAAAACATATATTCGATCCAACGGTGATTAAACATGCGGGACCCACTAAACTAAAAAAACGGACAAGCATGCATATATATATATTCGATCCATCATGCCATTAATAACACATAACAAAAACATACAGTTGCATATATAAAAAAGGCATTAAAACATTAAATTATATTGCATTCGAATGGTGACTAAAATGAAATAAATGTAAAAACAGAGGCTGAAATCAGAAAGAAAAAACAAAGACTCTAAACTGTAAAGACCCTATTGAACACGGGTGAAAAGGGGGAGGACCGAACACGTAAATAACCCCTAAAGAACTCGATCTGGGGACTAGACGATGAACCGACTCAGACTACGGGGGACCTAGGACGTAATATGACCATGCGGCGACCCTTACTGTGTTAATACCCCGACGCGGAAGGACTGGACTCGCTATTTACCCAAAACAATAAACCTAAAAACTCTATATAAACCACCTAAACTCCCCGCGGCAGTCTCTTTTGCTTAACCTAAACCCTAGCCGCACCCCGTAAACCTAGCCTTCTCCCGTTATTGAACGTCGGTCGGTGCTAGTCACCGACCGGCGTACCTAAAACCACATCCGACCGACGATCTTAACCCTAAAACAGACCTGAAACAACAAAAGCCCTCCCTTTTACTCTCTGAAACCTAAACGAACTACCCGAAAAACAAAGCCCTAGTCTCTGTAAAATACTTTTTGGGGGTTTTCGAAGCGGCAGAAAGGAAGGGGGGTTACGAACCCTTTCTCCGACGCACCCATTACAGCCGGTGAACGGCCGGGATTATTGTCGTGAGAAGGAAGGTTCGGTTTCGAAAACGACCGAAAAAACAAAGGTAAAAAGGTTTTCCGATTCGATCTCTTTTCTTCTTTTTTTTACATGCAATGGCGATAATTGGTTACCTGAATGGTTCTGGTTTTGATTGCTCTTCGTTCTTTGTTCTTGGGAGTTTCACGAATCCCTTACAATGAAGCCGTCGATTCGGTTTTATAGCCGAAAAATCGACCGATTTTTACATATCGGTTAATACAATGAAAAAAGCTCATTGGTTCGTATTGTGTTTTTGGCCGGATTCATGCAAGGCTCTGTCATTCTCTGCCATTCCGTTCTGATTTCGTCCTTCCTTTTTCTTTTTGTTTTCGATTTCTATTTTTCCTTTATTTGATGCTGACTCTCTTTTCTTTGTTGCATATTGTACGGCGATCGACGTGGCCGACGGATCGGTCGTTGGAACGGGCGGGGACGACATGGCGAGCACTCGGGGAATCTGGAGAGGCGGGCGTGGGCTTCACGCGCGCGAGTGGGGAGCTGATGCGTCGCGCGTGGGCGCGTGCTGCATCTCGTGGCATCCGGACCGTCAGATCGCAATCTGATCTGACGGCCCAGCTTCTTGGCAGCGCGTGATCTTCTGCTGGGCGTGTAGGGTTTCCGAGGGCAAACGATCTGGGCCGTCTGATGTCCTTCTGATCCTGCGGTGGAGGTTGCGCGGCGCTGAGGTATCCTGGGGGCAGCTAGGGCTTGATTCTCCTGAAGTGATCTGGACCGTTGGATCTGGATCCCAGATCCAACGGTGGAGATGGGGTGGCGGCTGCATAAACAAAGCATATCAGTTAGGGTTTTGTCTTAGGCTTAGGGTTTTCTTGGGCCACACAAAAAAACGGGCTTGTAATCTTATTTTGTGGTTGGGCTTTTTCAATGTGTAATGGACTTTTTAAATATTATATCAGACTTGTTTTATTTAGTGGGCTTTATTATTAATACTTGGGTTTATCTGTTAAATGTATGTATATATATATAATTTTTTGTTTTCAGATTTAATTCAAAGGTAATAATAATTATAATATAATAATAGAAATGATAATAAGATGATAAGTAACATAACATATGATAAATAATAAGTATACACGATAGAAATGATAAATAGTTATAATAAATAAAAGTAATGGAAATACGATAACACAATAATAATAATAATCATAATATAATAGTAGTGTTAATAAATATAATACTAGTAACATTTATAATGATGGTAATAAACATAATGGTAATAATTATAACAGTCCATGGTACAAAATGATAATAAATGGGATAGATAATAGTAATGGGTAGAAAATTACTAACAGAACCCAAAATTCTAATAAGTAATATGTATATATCTGTGTATTAATCAAACAAAGCCCAAAGTGAATAAACAAAGCTCACTCTTATTTAAGCATATTTAAGGGCTAATCAGCCCGGACAAAATTAGTGATTACAGTTGCCCCTCTTTGCTTATACTTGTGGAACAAGAATAAAGCAAAGACCATAAGCACTAATTTTGTCCAACTTCCCTGATTGGGGTGATTTGCTCCTCCGAAGCGGCAGAAAGAATGTGGGTAGCGTTGGTATGCCCTCCCTGAATGGCAAGGGACATAGTTAATTCATTCTCCCTGAGCGGCAAAGAACGAACTTCTAAAAGTAATTGGTCAACGTTGGTATGTCCTCCCTGAGCGGTAAAGAACGTAGCTGATTCATTCTCCCTGAGCGGCAAAGAATAAAACTCCAATAGCTTAGACAACGCTGGCATGTCCCCACTGAGCGGCAAAGGACGTAGCTGATTCATTCTCCCTGAGCGGCAAAGAATAAACCTTCAATAGCTTAAACAACGCCGGCATGTCCTCCCTGAGCGGCAAAGGACGTAGCTGATTCATTCTCCCTGAGCGGCAAAGAATAAACCTCTAATAGCAACTGGACAACGTTGGTATGTCCTCCCTGAGCGGCAAAGGACATGGCTGATTCATTCTCCCTGAGCGGCAAAGAATAAACTTCCAATAGCAACTGGACAACGATGGCATGTCCTCCCTGAGCGGCAAAGGACGTGGCTGATTCATTCTCCCTGAGCGGCAAAGAATAAACCTTCAATAGCTTAGACAACGCTGACAGGAAATAAATTGAGCAGGCCTTCTGGCTCTTCTGCTCGGAAATCCTTGAGCTCTTTTGCTCCTAGATTCTGATGTTGTGGGTTTCTTTTCTCTTCTCTTTTTTTTTCTTCTTCTTCTTTTTCTTCTCTTTTTTTCCTTCTTTTTTTTATCTTTTCTCTCTCTTCTTTCCTTTTTTCTTTCTCTCTCTTCTCTCTTTCTTTTTCCTTTTCTTCTTTCTCTCTCTTTGTTTCCTCTCATTCATTTTCTTATCTCTTTTCTCTCTTTTTTCTTTTTCTTTTTCCTTTTCTTCTTTTTTCTCTTTTCCTTCCTTTTTTTTCTTTTTTTTTTCTTTTCTTTTTCTCTTTTTCCTTCTTTCTTCTTTTTTCTTTCTTCTCTCTTCTTCCCTTTTTCTTTCTTTTTCTTTCTTTTTTCTTTTTTCTTTTTTCTTCTCTCTTTTTCTTTTTATTTTCTCTCGTTTACTTTCTTTTTCTTTCTCTCTTATTTTTTCCTTTTCTTTTTTATTTTCTTCTCTCTCTTTCTCTCTTCTTCTCTTTTTTTTTCTCTTTCTCTCTTTTTCTTTTTTTCCTTTTTTTCCTCTTATTCTTCTCTCTTTCTTTTTCTCTTATTTTTGATCTCTCTTTCTCTCTCATTTCTTCCTTTTTCTTTTCTTTTAATTTAAAAACCAGGAAACCTGATTTTTTATTATTATTTTTTTAAAAAAACATCCCAAATGGGATAAAGTTGAGATTTTAAATTTTGAGGAAAACGTTCTTTTAGAAGGATAGGATTGAGAAATCCAGTTTTAAGAAAAACATCCTTTAGAAAGGATAGGATTGAGAAATCCGAGTTTTAAGAAAAACATCCTTTAGGAAGGATAGGATTGAGAAATCCAATTTTAAGAAAAACATCCTTTAGGAAGGATAGGATTGAGAAATCCAATTTTAAGAAAAGCATCCTTTAGAAAGGATAGGATTGAGAAATCCAATTTTAAGAAAAGCATCCTTTGGAAAGGATAGGATTGAGAAATCCGAGTTTTAAGAAAAACATCCTTTAGGAAGGATAGGATTGAGAAATCCAGTTTTAAGAAAAACATCCTTTAGGAAGGATAGGATTGAGAAATCCGAGTTTTAAGAAAAACATCCTTTAGGAAGGATAGGATTGAGAAATCCAGTTTTAAGAAAAACATCCTTTAGAAAGGATAGGATTGAGAAATCCAATTTTAAGAAAAGCATCCTTTAGAAAGGATAGGATTGAGAAATCCGAGTTTTAAGAAAAACATCCTTTAGAAAGGATAGGATTGAGAAATCCGAGTTTTAAGAAAAACATCCTTTAGGAAAGATAGGATTGAGAAATCCAGTTTTAAGAAAAACATCCTTTAGGAAGGATAGGATTGGGAAATCCGAGTTTTAAGAAAAACATCCTTTAGGAAGGATAGGATTGAGAAATCCAGTTTTAAGAAAAACATCCTTTAGGAAGGATAGGATTGAGAAATCCGAGTTTTAAGAAAAACATCCTTTAGGAAGGATAGGATTGAGAAATCCGAGTTTTAAGAAAAACATCCTTTAGGAAGGATAGGATTGAGAAATCCAGTTTTAAGAAAAACATCCTTTAGGAAGGATAGGATTGAGAAATCCGAGTTTTAAGAAAAACATCCTTTAGGAAGGATAGGATTGAGAAATCCAGTTTTACGAAAAACATCCTTTAGGAAGGATAGGATTGAGAAATCCGAGTTTTAAGAAAAACATCCTTTAGGAAGGATAGGAATGAGAAATCCAGTTTTAAGAAAAACCCCATTTTGAAAAGATAAAATTAAAATTTCAAGAAAAAAATATCCTTTAGGAAGGATAAAGTTGAGAAATTGAAATTTAAGAAAAACGTCCTTCAAAAAGGATAAAATTGCGAAATTTGAATTCTGAGAAAAGTATCCTTTAGAAAGGATAAAATTGAGAAATTTGAATTCTGGGAAAAACATCCTTTAGAAAGGATAAAAAAATAGGGATTAAGAACCTTGATACCAGTCAAAGGATTCTTGAGATCTATTTCTCTTCTCGTAGAGCCGTAGATCCACCCCTTTATCAATCTTCAAATACCTGTTAAAAAATAAACAAATGCTATGATGGTATGAGTTAGCATGCTCCTAACATAGGGATGTCTAACTATCAATGATGCATGAGCATACTTCATGATGCAATGATGCGTATGGTCATGGGAATGCAAAGATGCATGAATTTTGTCTTTATTCTCTGAGGTCGGTGGTCATCATCTTGGGACTACAACCACTCATCAGTCTCGTGTCTTGACAAAACTTGCTCCCAACTTGTGTTACTTATTCCCTGAGGCCAATGGCCTGAATCGCCATCAGAATCTTTAGCCCAGTACCTCCCAGCTGTATGCCATCTCTCACTGATTTGAAATCCTGTGTGTAAATCCCTAGTTGCTCCACGGACAAAGATGCCTCTTCACGACAACTTAACTTCAATGGTTCTTTCATCATCACACATCATGTAGTGCCTCTCAATTTTGGGTCTCACTTCCGATAATGCATTTATCTCTGAAGTAATACAAGGAAATTTATTTGTTTAAAAATATGTCAATTCGCTGGTCGTCATTCTAATGAAGAGTAGATTTTCAAATTAACATACAGAACCTGGAAACCAAAAGTCTAATTAAAAGAAAAATAGAATAGGATGCCCCAGATATCAAATGCAAGAGCGTCTTAGATTCAGCTTTCCGGTGATCTCTTCAAGCATGGCTTGCATCTTTGAATGTTGTGGCGATATTTGAAGTAATGAAATTCCTCCCTAATCGCTCGGTTCATCCTCATGATTATGGTACTTGCTGGATCAGCTCGATTACCATTCCTTCTAGTTCTAATCATGTTTAAGATTATCATTGATTTCATGTCGGTGTCCTTAAGGATTCCTTTCCAGGACTTATTTAACTTGTTCATTTATTTCTTTTCCTTAGGGGAATTCAACTCGTCACAATCCTTTGGCTCGAGAATAAAGATGGAGCATACAACGATACCCCGAGTTACTCGGCATGGTCACGATTTTGAAAATATTACCATCACTCATGAAGCGAAGAGTTTCAGGCTTCAGCGGAGCGCCCCTAAAATTCCACACTCGTATCCGAAAATTCCTATTACCAGGTTTCGGAAATTGGAGTGCTTTTTGTTAATGCCTATTACCAGGCTCTAAAATTAAAACCATTTACTTTGTTTTGAATCAGTCTATTTTTTCACTTTTCTTTTTTTCTTCTTCTTTTTTTTTGGCACATTTAAGCAACTTTATTTGGGTTCTCTTAGGAGATTTCCTTATCACCGAACATCATCAAAGGAATAGTAATCTTGCTTCTCTTGCTTTTCCGACCAGAGCGGACAGAGCGGAAAATCTTGCTTCATCGTTATCACAACATTCAGTCGATCTCTTTCATTAGAATCAATGCCACATCAAGCATGTGATATCCGAGGACCTATGAAGGTACGGAGGGATATACATATATATGATTTCAAGGTTATTGTATGTTAAGAAAAATGCCTTTTCATTAGAAAGAAAATCTGCAAATAACAAGTGCCCTCACAAAAAGATCATTACTATCTTCGGGCAAATGATAGCAATGTTTGTTCCATGCATTACTTCAACAGAAAGTGCAACATGAAAGAAGACTTAAACATACGAGGTTCTAACAACCCAGGAAACAACACCTCCCCAGAAGTCGCGCTCATCATTTTTTCTTTTCAAAACTTCAAAAGACCGTTCTCGACCAGTCCTTGAACTTTGTTTTTTAGTGCCCCACAATTCTCTGTGGTGTGGCCCATGCTTCCCATATGGTAGTCGCATACGGCACTAACATCATAACCTTCAGGATAGGGAGGATCCTTTGGTTTGGATTGAACTAGGGTCAGAAGCTTCTTCTCAAATAAAATTGGGAGCAAATCGGTGTACGGCATAGGGATAGAGTGAAGAACCTTTGGAGGCTTTGTAGGCCATGATGCTTGATTATGGAAGCGGTCATGAAACTGGTTGTTCGAGCGAGAGCCCACCATATGAACTTGGGATTCATGCCCCTTATGGGCGATTGTGCTATAGGGATCCACTATCTTCCCTTTTTTGATAGCATCCTCAATACGTTCTCCCGTCATGACCATGTCCGCAAAGCTATTAGCGGGATTGCTGATCAAGCGATCGTACAAGACTCCTTTCAGAGTGTCCACAAACAAGGGAATGACTTCACCTTCCGGAAGTGGGGGCTGCACCTGAGCTGCTATATCTCGCCAACGCCAAGCATACTCACGGATACTCTCATCGTGCTTCTGTTCCATCCCTTGTAGCATGAGCCGATTTGGAGTCATATCAGTTACATGCTTGTATTGAGCGATGAAGGCTTTTGAAAGATCTTTCCATGACTTGATGTCGGCTCGACTAAGTTGAGCATACCAACGTGTCGCGGAACCAACTAAACTGTCTTGAAAACAGTGAATGAGTAGCTTCTCATCTTTTACAAAAGCTGCCATCCTCCGGCAATACATAGTAATGTGTGCTAAGGGGCAAGTAGTTCCGTCGTACTTCTCAAAATCGGGAACTTTGAATTTCGGCGGAAGGACTAAATCTGTTACAAGACTCAAATCACTGGCATCATTCCCTTGCTCATCCGTCCCTTGCAAGGTCTTGAATCTTTCTTCAAAGAAGCGGAATCTCTCCTCATGCTTCTCTTCCATCTTGGCCTTAATCCTCTCCACTTCATTCTCATATCCTGCCCCTAAGTCAATGGGCTGATTCGTTGAGGTTCCCCCGTGGTGGCTAACAGTCGTTCCAACAGCAGTCTTGGTGTAGATTCCTACATAGACTCTTTTTTCGGGATTTGGCACTTCTGGTTGATCTTTCATATGAGATGCAAAACCCTCATGCCCTTCAATGTTTGAGCTATCAACATAAACTCTTTCCTCACTTTTCGTCTTCAGTAACAGATCAGTCATCTGAGCAATAATAGAAGCTTGCGACTGTGTGATCTGATCGCTGATATTCTTGCTGACCCCGTCCAAACGAGTTTCGAGGTCCTTCTGCCCCCTCTCTACCTTGGCCAATCTCTCTTCCATTGTTCGGGTATGCAAACGGGTGATGTATGAATGAGGGATGATTGCAGATTAATCTTTCACTTTCTGTCATGACATTTCTCGCAATTAATTCCATTATTGATTAATGTATGCAATGCATCATATGCATGAAGATGAGATAATTTTAATAACAACTATACAAGGAACAATGGAGGTGTTGTATGCACAACAAGGATATATGATTAGAGGTAATCAAACAGACATGTACAACTGAATGCAAAGATGCATTAATTTGATGGACATCAATTTTATTGCTTTAATCGAATAAATGAACGAATGGACATGTCGTATGTACAACAGAAATATATGGTTAAAGGTAATCGATCAAAAGGTATAATTGAAATGCAAAGGTGCATTGAACATTAATTGCATGAATGCAATGTGTCATATGTACAACAGAAATGCATGACTAAAGGTAATCAAACAAAATGCATAATTGAAATGCAAAGATGCATTGAACATTAATTGCATGAATGCAATGTGTCATATGTACAACAAAAATGCATGACTAAAGGTAATCAAACAAAATGCATAATTGAAATGCAAAGAGCAACATTGAGTTCGGCAAATATCCTCGTTAAACAACTCATCAATGGGAACCTTGGTCCGTTACAATGATTGGATGAAACCCACTACATGTAGTTCTTGAGCTGGCGTCTAGGCCGACGATTTTGTTCAAGGCTCACACAATCCCTTCTTCTTTCTTGGAATGATTTTTTGCTAGGAATCGGGCATTCTCTCATACCCACATTAACAAATAGGCCAACTCTCGGTCTTGCCCCCAAGTGGTATAGGCGACGAATTATGATTAATCCACTGTCGATATTGGTACTCTTGACTTGCTCTTTGAAAGGGTCCCACTGAGCCTAACCTTCAAAGCGCATCGGGGGTGAGGTCGGAATTCCCTCTGACTTGAAGTATTTTTCCTTGTTCTAGATTGAGACTTGATTGTCGACTCAAGGCGGCGAAGTGCCCGAGAAACTTTCGATCGTGCCCCGGAAAGCTTGGTTGCTGTTCGGTGTGGTTCTTGCTAATTTCCTTACAAGACTCGGTATTTCCCAACTGTTATAGTCAAATCAAAGCTGCCAACCGTGGAACAAATGTAGGTTGAACTCCAAAATTTGAAGTAAGGATCAATTGCCTGGGACATCTAACAAATAAGTGAGGTGGCCATTTTTCGTCCTTGAAAGCCTTTCTTGTCTCGGAACCAATCCATGTAGTCGTTCTTCTTGTGGCTATATTTTCGTCAAGGTCCTTCTCACTATTGTTACAAACCATATTTCCCACTAATCAAGTCTTTAATTTCAGACTATTTCCAACTCAATGTGCTCTTTATGCAGTGATGAAATATGCAAAATAAGAGGGGAAGAAAAGCAAAGGTGTTAGTCACATGATAAATATAAATCAAGGCAAGAAATGAAATTCAAGCATTAATGAAAAAAAAGAAGCGTAGAAACAAGTAATTAGCAAGACAAACCTAGACACTCTAAACTCTAGGGTTATCCGCATGGCTCTAATGGGGTAGGCTTCTTATATTCTCACTCATGAGTTGGGTTCTAGCAAAGGGTACCCGAACCTATCTCATCACCTACTAAGGCAATAAGAACCCCAATTCTGGCCCATTACAGGCTTGCGAATTGGTTTCGGTTCGAGGGAAAGCACGACCTAATGACGTGGAGGGCTGCTCACGTGTCAAAAGGCGTGGATTCCGAAAGTGAATTACCGACCCGTGGAGGGATGCTCACGTGGGTATGGGTGTTTCACTCTCACTTAAAAAGGTAGCTCGGGTATAGAGCTTGATGATCATGATGCAACACATGTCGGTGACTTCCTTAATAATTAAATGAAAAATTAATTTGAATGCCACAAATTTTCAAAGCCCGTTCAATCTTAAGTCATATTTTCATGAAAGAACAAACTTATTAGCTTCACTTCGAATTTTAAATATTTTCTATCGATTAAAGGCAACAAGCGTTTTATTGGCTTAACTCTCTTTTTTTGTTTGGTGAAAACAAAAAATTCGTCCCCAGTGGAGTCGCCAAGCTGTGATAAGGTTTTTCTCCGGGGAACCGCTAAGTGGGGGCCTTATCACTATTTTCATTTTTTTTGAAAAGGGGGTTTATTTAAAGAAAGGGGAGAAATTCATGTTTTGGAAAACTTGTGGAAATTTGGACTCGCCACCGGCCACTGAGGTAGGCCGGACACCATAAAACCAGAGATTTATTTAAAACGAGTTCGGGAGTTGGTTACGCGTGGGGTAGGGTTAGTGCCCCCATCACGCCCGGAAATCGGTACCAAATTGCTCTTTGCCTTTTGATCGATATAAATTATTTAAAAATCGAAGTGAATTTAATAATCGTTCTTAAATGAAAATATAACTTAAATAACACGGGCTTTATCGAATAGTGGCATTGGAATTAATTAATCATTTAATTAAAAAGGATGACGGTACACCGGACCATAGACTAAACCGACATCAAATAAGGCTGACTGCCGTGTTAGTTTAGGGTTCGGATCCCGTACGTCACCTTTATGCATGATGCGAACATATAAGAGATGATGCGTGTTATTTTCAATTTTTATGCTTTCGCTTACTTGGAGGCGGTGAAAATTAACCTAAGTATCCGATAGACATCCATTAAGCTAGGACTGTCGTTTTCGGATACCGAAGTTAATTAATACCCCTCTCGGGTTTGATTTTTAGATCCGATTGACATACTCACATGTTGGGCCGTATGATGAACAAATATATGTACATGGATGTCATTCAAAACAACACATAGTAGAGAAAGCCCAAATTAATTAATTAAACTAACTCTTAAAGCCCAAAGGCCCATTTTAAGGCATTCCTATTTTTAAAAGAACACAAAGCCCATTTAAGACTATTCATTAGTTAACCTAATTAAAGAGATTAAACTAGCCCATTTTCAATGTACCGAATTAAAAGATTAGTATGGCAATATATATTCGATTCGTTTTTTATTTACCCGAGACTACTACGAACCTAGTAATTCTAAACATTTTAGATCACATGAGAAAGCCCCAAAAAAACATATATTCGATCCAACGGTGATTAAACATGCGGGACCCACTAAACTAAAAAAACGGACAAGCATGCATATATATATATTCGATCCATCATGCCATTAATAACACATAACAAAAACATACAGTTGCATATATAAAAAAGGCATTAAAACATTAAATTATATTGCATTCGAATGGTGACTAAAATGAAATAAATGTAAAAACAGAGGCTGAAATCAGAAAGAAAAAACAAAGACTCTAAACTGTAAAGACCCTATTGAACACGGGTGAAAAGGGGGAGGACCGAACACGTAAATAACCCCTAAAGAACTCGATCTGGGGACTAGACGATGAACCGACTCAGACTACGGGGGACCTAGGACGTAATATGACCATGCGGCGACCCTTACTGTGTTAATACCCCGACGCGGAAGGACTGGACTCGCTATTTACCCAAAACAATAAACCTAAAAACTCTATATAAACCACCTAAACTCCCCGCGGCAGTCTCTTTTGCTTAACCTAAACCCTAGCCGCACCCCGTAAACCTAGCCTTCTCCCGTTATTGAACGTCGGTCGGTGCTAGTCACCGACCGGCGTACCTAAAACCACATCCGACCGACGATCTTAACCCTAAAACAGACCTGAAACAACAAAAGCCCTCCCTTTTACTCTCTGAAACCTAAACGAACTACCCGAAAAACAAAGCCCTAGTCTCTGTAAAATACTTTTTGGGGGTTTTCGAAGCGGCAGAAAGGAAGGGGGGTTACGAACCCTTTCTCCGACGCACCCATTACAGCCGGTGAACGGCCGGGATTATTGTCGTGAGAAGGAAGGTTCGGTTTCGAAAACGACCGAAAAAACAAAGGTAAAAAGGTTTTCCGATTCGATCTCTTTTCTTCTTTTTTTTACATGCAATGGCGATAATTGGTTACCTGAATGGTTCTGGTTTTGATTGCTCTTCGTTCTTTGTTCTTGGGAGTTTCACGAATCCCTTACAATGAAGCCGTCGATTCGGTTTTATAGCCGAAAAATCGACCGATTTTTACATATCGGTTAATACAATGAAAAAAGCTCATTGGTTCGTATTGTGTTTTTGGCCGGATTCATGCAAGGCTCTGTCATTCTCTGCCATTCCGTTCTGATTTCGTCCTTCCTTTTTCTTTTTGTTTTCGATTTCTATTTTTCCTTTATTTGATGCTGACTCTCTTTTCTTTGTTGCATATTGTACGACGATCGACGTGGCCGACGGATCGGTCGTTGGAACGGGCGGGGACGACGTGGCGAGCACTCGGGGAATCTGGAGAGGCAGGCATGGGCTTCACGCGCGCGAGTGGGGAGCTGATGCGTCGCGCGTGGGCGCGTGCTGCATCTCGTGGCATCCGGACCGTCAGATCGCAATCTGATCTGACGGCCCAGCTTCTTGGCGGCGCGGGATCTTCTGCTGGGCGTGTAGGGTTTCCGAGGGCAAACGATCTGGGCCGTCTGATGTCCTTCTGATCCTGCGGTGGAGGTTGCGCGGCGCTGAGGTATCTTGGGGGCAGCTAGGGCTTGATTCTCCTGAAGTGATCTGGACCGTTGGATCTGGATCCCAGATCCAACGGTGGAGATGGGGTGGCGGCTGCATAAACAAAGCATATCAGTTAGGGTTTTGTCTTAGACTTAGGGTTTTCTTGGGCCACACAAAAAAACGGGCTTGTAATCTTATTTTGTGTTTGGGCTTTTTCAATGTGTAATGGACTTTTTAAATATTATATCATACTTGTTTTATTTAGTGGGCTTTATTATTAATACTTGAGTTTATCTGTTAAATGTATGTATATATATATAATTTTTTGTTTTCAGATTTAATTCAAAGGTAATAATAATTATAATATAATAATAGAAATGATAATAAGATGATAAGTAACATAACATATGATAAATAATAAGTATACACGATAGAAATGATAAATAGTTATAATAAATAAAAGTAATGGAAATACGATAACACAATAATAATAATAATCATAATATAATAGTAGTGTTAATAAATATAATACTAGTAACAGTTATAATGATGGTAATAAACATAATGGTAATAATTATAACAGTCCATGGTACAAAATAATAATAAATGGGATAGATAATAGTAATGGGTAGAAAATTACTAACAGAACCCAAAATTCTAATAAGTAATATGTATATATATCTGTGTATTAATCAAACAAAGCCCAAAGTGAATAAACAAAGCTCACTCTTATTTAAGCATATTTAAGGGCTAATCAGCCCGGACAAAATTAGTGATTACACTTAGTATATAAATAAATACTATTAACATATTCGAATTTAACTAATTTTCTTACTCTAAAAATAAAATCTAAAGACATATTTGAATTTAACTAATTTTGTTACTCTAAATATAAAATCTAAAGACATATTCGATTTTAACTAACATTCTTAGTCTAAAAATAAATATTATTAACATATTCGAATTTAACTAATTTTCTTAGTCTAAAAATAATATCTAAAGACATA
The DNA here is from genome assembly GCA_958450335.1 of Hibiscus tridactylites. Lineage (NCBI taxonomy): Eukaryota > Viridiplantae > Streptophyta > Magnoliopsida > Malvales > Malvaceae > Hibiscus > Hibiscus tridactylites. The sequence continues at coordinate 80,856,219 of OY288265.1, read as the reverse complement.
TTCGAATTTAACTAACATTCTTAGTCTAAAAATAAATATTATTAACATATTCGAATTTAACTAATTTTCTTAGTCTAAAAATAATATCTAAAGACATATTCGAATTTAACTAACATTCTTAGTCTAAAAATAAATACTATTAACATATTCGAATTTAACTAATTTTCTTATTCTAAAAATATAATCTAAAGACATATTCGAATTTAACTAATTTTCTTAGTCTAAAAATAAATACTATTAACATATTCGAATTTAACTAATTTTCTTACTCTAAAAATAAATACTATTAACATATTCAAATCATGCCGGCAACACTAAATTAAATTTATATATTCGAATTAAAATAAAAAAAAACTTACATTATTTCGACGATAGTTGGATACGTGGCCTTCATCTAATCTTAGCAAACCCGCCATTATCACAATCACTTCAAAACTCTTCAAAAACTCTTGAAAACCTCTTGAAAACCTCTTCAAATCCTCTTCAAAACTTTGGGAGAGAATGAAAATTCTCTCCCAACTTCACTGGTTTTATAGAGAAAACGGTCACGGGAGCCAGTGAATTCAAACCGAATTCGCGTCCTGCAAAACGCGAATTCAATATAATAAATAGAATTCGCGTCCTGCAGAACGCGAATTCTATTTCCCCAACCGTCCGAATTTATTCGGAATTTACTGCGATAATTTGGATAAAATCTCGTGGAATTCGCGTTTTGCAAGACGCGAATTCCCTTTTCCACTGGAACGACGCAGGAATTCGCGCCCTGCAGGACGCGAATCTTGAATTCGCTTTCCCCAGGATGCGAATTCGTCCTACATGGCATGAAAGGGGGGTATTTTTCCCAATATCAATCTTTGGGGGTTATTTTCCCCAATAAATTCCCAAAAGGGAATATTCAGACCAATTTGCCAAATTATTCATGGACAAATTCAATAAATTTATAAATTTTATTAATTTTTTATGTTTTCTTTACTAAATGAGTCTTCACTTGATAAAATGTTTTTTTAAATTTAATTAATTCACAATAAACATGAGTAAAAATTCACTTAATAAAAAGATAACATGATTTTTTTAATAAAATGAATAAATTTTATTAGTTAGTCTAGTGGCGAGAAAGGCCTTTGGGACACTTAATTTTAGGACTAATTGTCCAGATAATTTTCTTTTTTTAGTGTCCAGACAATTTATGTTATCGTGATTTGGCTTTGAATTTTGTAACAAAAGATCGTTAACTATATACACTTAGGATAACACTAAATCACATTCACAATTCAAAATTGCAGGAACAAAACCTATGTACGGGTAGAATGAAGAGCACTAAAGACTATTGCAAAAAACTTGTTATATTTACATGAAGAAACTGCCCTACGTGAACTACTCCGATCTCTCTGTCTCGGTCATCACCGTCACACAACATACATATACTATTCCATCCAAACTCTTCCTCTCTGATACAACATTCTTTTCTCGAACAAATACATCGAATCCAAATAACATAGCACATATGCATATGGAGGTGACACAGAGTCGACAAGCACGAAGCGACCGAAGAAATCAACAAAAACTAATACCTATGGAGTTTCCTTTGGTTTGCTCACAGTGTCCGGGTAAGTCTCACCGGTGGAAGCTCCTTCGTCTTAGTCTTGGCGATATATGTTTAGCTACTTCTGCTAATGGGAGCTTCTTTAGCTTATAGAATAGCCTAAAACCAAAACGAGAGATATGCCAGAAAAATCAGGACAAAAGCCAAAGTGGTTCATGTTTTTGTCTTGGTTTTAATGAAAGGACCAATGGGGATAAATTTCTTTACCTGATCATAGTATGAAGCATCATATGACAGAGTTTTTAGCTTCTTGGAACTGCGTTCATTGCTAGTATTTTCACCTTGTTCTTCATCTACAAAGTTCTGATCCGACACCTCTGCAACAACCAACCAACGTCTTAGCGTTCGAATACGAGCACAGTTTATATAGCAATAGAGAAATTCATCAAAATATAGATCACATGTGTACTCTTCATCGATAGACATTGTACTAAAACACAAATATATACATGCCTCCTAACTTCTAACAACAAGTATATGGCACTCGGGAGGGGTCCGATAGCATGGAGCCGGTTAAATTAGTTTTAAAGCTTTTCTATGCCCAACTTCTACCCCTATATGGGCCAACATTAAGCGGATAATTAGTCATTGGCCAACGTCTATATCATTAATCTCGAGCAAGTTTACGTTTTGTTGAATAAACTCAATGCCACTGCAGGAACCATACACACATAATTTGTATAAAATCATCAAGATCACACAAATATACCAATGCAAGCATCCATTTTACCGGTGATCATATACAGAAAATCTCATTCTTCGACATGCGAATTGTTCATTCTACCTTTCGGTGAAGCATTATCTTGAAGATGACTACACGAGGCGAACACACGAGACTTGAATCCTGATCTAAAGTGCTGGATCCAAGGACTAGCCATGAAACAGCTAGAGCGTTCTCTTTTATTCGGTCGAAATCCGGGTGTTTCTAAATCGATCTTCTTCCAGCAACCACCTCGAAGAACTTTGAACTGCAACAACAAAGATTGAATAGAAAAGTAAATAGATTGGAACACAAGGAATGGAGAGACAAGTGCAACCCCCATTATTATAGAGCAGCAAACCATCAGTCCTGAACCTGGCCCGAAGAGGTACGATGCGTTTGCCTTGATGATTTTGATCCTGGAAATTTGTTCTTTTGTGATTTCCATGGAAGAAAATCCATAGAATCATATAACTGCTCAACAAATGAAGCTTCCATGGATTTAAGGTATAAATTGTGCTTCTCATCTGTCCATTCTGTAGATGTAGAATCCTGTCGCATTATCAATTTTTAACATTAAAAAATCAGAAAGATTCCGCAAAAAAGCAAAGACGACACATAATTTCTTCACAATCAGATTAGAAAACAATAAACAGCCTGAAATAGAACTATGGAATATGTGAAGATAATGTTATAAACCCTTAATTAATAATAGTACATGATTATCAAAACTACTAAAAGAATCTTTATCAATGCTAAGAAGAAACGTGCATGATTGAAAAAGGGTTACAACTTTGGAAATTTAGCTGCTTTACCAGCTAAAGTCTAAACCCATTTCAAAGTTACAAACTTTACACCAGGAAAAAGGAAGAGAATAAAACCCCACGACTCAAATTCATTGATGATTGATACATAAACCAACAACAAAAAATGCTGAAAAAAAAGACGGTTAATTTACCAAGTTTGGAAATTGTTGTTGTTGAGCAAACCGGAGTGACCTCGCACGACTCAACGACTCAGAGGAAGAGGCCTCTGAACTCGTCCAAGACTCAGTTCCCCTGAAACCCTCCATGCAAAAACAGACAAGAAAAATACTATATGAAATATGCTTTGAATTCTGAAGATCAGAAGATGATAAAAATTATATATTTTTCTTTTAAAGAAAGATAAAAAAAGGGATCAAGAGGAAGAGGAAGAGGAAGATGGTGGTTGGGTTTGGGCGTTTAAAAGAACGTTACAGTTGTCATTGCTTTTTACACGTGTCAACGTGGGACCCTAACATCGCCACGTCACTTCATACTCCTATCGTAAAAGCTCCAGATATTTATTGGAGCCCTCAAAATATCTCTCTTTGTTTTCTTTTTTTAAACTTCAAAGATAAGATTACAAGGCCGCATTCTTTGGTATATCTAAAAGCTTTTAGATTTTTGTGTTTATTATTAGTATAGAATTGGAATTAATCCAAACGATTAATGGATTTAATCGGGTTTTAAAATTAAGAGGGAAATAAGGGTTTAATTAACACACGTGAATAACACACCTTCAACGCAAATACTCCAAATTATAACTAAAAGATGATTAGATAAGTTAAGCAAAGGAAAGAGGAATATTTTTTTTACTATAATTACCACCTAAATTGGAGTGAAGGGAATGTAACAAACTAGTGATGCGGGATATTTGGATAATTTTAAACCCTACAAGAAAACCCTACATTTTTTAGGACATCCCACGGCATTTAAGGGAAAAAATCAGGATATTAAATATTTTTTAAAAATGATTTTATACCTTAAAAACCATATATATAAAGATAATTATTCAACAATGAAATTACCAAAGTTTTTTTAGTTATATGCATGTCCGTCTTACGATTTGTATTGAGCTGCGAGGTTGACCATTCGAACAATGTCATTTTATATGTTCGAACTCACGTCCTCTCAAAATTTTCTTACTTTGATATTTGTATTTAACTTACTATTTGTTATTATAGTTTTAATCAAAATACACATAATGAGATTAATTTTAATATTATATTTAGCCTATGAATAAGATGTGTGTATTATCTTAATTTTCGTACAATTATTTAAAAGAAAACTATACATGAAAAAAATAATTATTTATCTCGTTTAATTAAACAAAATAGTACTTATAGAGAGTAAAAAAATTTGATTGTTCGGATTATGAAATAGGGTAAATTATATTAGGAGTCGTTGAAAAACTAATATTTTGTTCTTTAGTCCTGGTGTAACACCTTGATCCTGATCCGAATCCAAAATATTACATTCGGGTCACCTAAAACCAACCTATCAAGAATTTCATTTTAAAGCCATAATTTTGCCATCTTCAAAATATCAAAACATCAATAAATCCATGTAATTCAATAAGCATTGTAAATAAGTTTGCAAAATAGGAGTTCCAAGTTTAAAACACAGTATATCAAAAATAACATTTCAATAGAGTTTACCGACTCAATAACTCGTAAGGTGTTAGACTTGATGCACGCTCGAATCGATCACCGAAATCTGTCAAAAGGGTTGATTTTTCTCCTTGGATGAATTGGCTAAAAACCAAAATAAAGATGGACAATTTGCACAAGGGTTTTAGAGTGGTTCGACTACCCAACCCAGTCTATATCCACTACATTAGCACATCATTAAGGTTTTCCCAATTCACTAAGAATTCGTCCCCTTTTTAAGGCTAAGGAGGAAACATTTACAACCCTATCTTTTATGCGGCTAAGATAGAACCACTCTAGTTTTTGTCTAAGGCTAAACTAGAACCACTCCTTTTACAAGGGATTTGTTTGGTAAACTTAATACCTCACAAGGTGGGTGTTTACACAAATTTAAGCTCACAAGAGTACAAGGATTTACAATAAAGCTCACTCTCTAAAGAGTATTTACAAGAGAAATGAAAAGATAAGAATTTGACTCAATTTCTCTTGAACATGTTGCTTGGATGTTGTCTCTCTCTTTCTTCAAGTGTTCCAGCCTTCATAATATAGTTAGAAACAGGCTTGTGGCCGTTGGAGACCGTTGGGGATGATTTGGAGCTGTTGTGGCATTTATTTCCCGCCATAAATGCAGTTATGGTGATGTCTGTTTCGATACGCTCGAAGCTATATCGAAACGCCCTTCTTTAGAACTAGCCGTTAGAGTCTTATGTAGTGTGCCGTACTGAAACGTCTAGTGTCGTATCGAAATAACCTGCAATTCAAAGGACCGTTGGGAAATAGCCGTTGGGAGTTTTGACCGTTGAGATGTATGCCATGTGGGCGTATCGAAGGTGTTTCGAAACAACCCCTATCCGTATCGAAACATGTAGACCCTGTATCGGAACGAGTTTTGGCCATTTCAAAATGTATTGATACAGGTTATGCATGTATCGAAACGGGTACATTAAAAGTACTGGTTTGGCTACTTAAAAATGTTTCAAACATTGCCAAAACCTTTTGAAACCACCTCAAACTTATTTTCAAGTTGTTTTTGACTTAAAGAGTATTTTAAATTCTTTTGAATTAAGTCTAAAATATTTTTTAATTATTATATCAAAACATATATTTCTACAATCTTCCCCTTTTTGATATAATAAAACCAACTTGAAAAATTATTTGGGATTCTTCCCCTTAGTATTTTAAAATTTTGAATAAGAGATTTTAAAATTTGAATGAAGTTAAAGCTCCCCATTATTCTCTTGAAAAATCAATTTTCAAACAATTTCTCCCCTTTATTGTTATATCAAAAAGAATTTAAAAGACATTAAGCTCAAAATAACATAGGAGGTTTAAAAATTTTGACGCAATTAAAAACTTTAGTTTTAAAATTGGCTCCCTCTTACTCAAGCATAAAAAAATAGGCTTAACAAATTATTCAAGACTTTAAAACGAAAATTAGATAACCAAAGAAGAAACAAAATAAAAGCTTTAAGCTTAGTGGTTACCCAATTTCTTCACTTGTGTGACTAGAGCATTTCCATAATTTTGCTTTGCTTGCCATTTTCTCCAACACACCTACAAAAGACATTTACTTGATTTTTGGTATCCAAATTGCTTTAGATCCATTTACGTTAATCACAATGTCTTTAGTTCTTTTAGGAACCTATACTTGTCTAACCCTATAAGATTTTTTCTTCTTAATAGGACAAGTATGTAAGGAATGACCATGATAGTGGCAATGTGAGCATTTTGTCATTATGTGACAAGATGAATTATTAAAAATGATTTTTTTTCTTTTGTTAAGCTTTCAAGCTTAACTTTCAAATCAAGATTTTCTTTTTCTAAAACCTCGTTGGTTATTTTTGAAAACTCTAAATCATTTCTCAAACTTTCATTTTGGTTTCTAAAATCCATTTTTTTTTCAAAAGTAAATCATTTTCAAATCAAGTTTTGAAATCATTTTCTTAAATTTGGAATTCATGGTCTCAAATTCAAAAAATAATTCATCAAAAGCATCTTGTAACTCTTCAAATGTAATTGAATTTAATTCACTTGAGTTAGAAGATACCTCGGGCTCATCGAGAGCCAAAACACCATCCATCTTAAGTGTTGAGAGGAGGTTTGCACAAGATGAAGCACCATCTTTCTTTTCTCCCTTCTTATTGCCATAAAGCTTCTCAAGCTTCTCCCAAATTTCTTTTGCACTTTTGCATGTGGAGACTTTCTTGGAAACATCTTCATTGAGGCCACAAAGAAGAGTGTGCATCACGTTTGCATTTATCTTGGCCTTCGTGTCATTCGCACTCTTTTGCTTCTTCTTCTTCTTAGGAGCTTCCAAGTAACCATCTTCGATGATATCCCAAATCTCAAAATCAAGAGATTTGATGAAATACTTAATGACATTGCTCCTTTGGAAGTATGCTTCTCCTTAAATGAGCAGAGGACACGAGATAGAGCGGTCTTCTTCAAATCTTGCCATAATCTTGAACGTTGGACTACGGGCGATGGAACTTTACTCCTAGATGTTAGTTCTTCGATGGATACGAGGCTTTGATATCAATTGTTAAGTGGATCGATCGAATGAAAAATGCCAAGAGGGGAGGTGAATTGGAAATTTAAAAGTTGTGGGATGAAATTGGAAAATTGAAAAATCGGAGACAAGAGGATTTATAGTGGTTCAAGCTTAGAACAAGCTCTACATCCACTACCTTAGTCACCACTAAGGATTTTCAACCAATTTGACTATGAAATCTTCCCCTTTTCTAGGCTTAGGAGGAAACCTTTTACAAAGATCAATCTTTCTACCCAAAGATTGATCTTGAGACCCCTACAAGAACAAAAAATTACAAGGTAATAAAATGTATCTCTCAGTAGACAAATATGCCAAGAATACACTAAACCACACACCCAATTTGAGAGTGAAAGGTTTACAATAAAGGATTACAAATGAGGGTAAAAGATATGAAATTTGAGCACAAGGGTTTTGATTGATTGCTTGGATATTGCTTTAATGTTCAATAATTGTTGCTGGTGCTTAAAATGCTTCCTTTTATACATTCTCATTAATTTCTAGTCGTTTTAGTGGTTGAAATCATAAATATAGCCGTTGAGACTTCATCTTCCCACCATCAATGTAGTTCTGCAACTTCCGTATCGAAACGGTACCTACCTATTTCGAAACATGACTAAAATAGAAAGAGTCGTTATGCACATTAAAGAGGTCGTTCCGATACTAGTATCGAAACGGTTGAGCTCATAAAATTCTAGTAGCAAAACATTTCAAGACCAAGCTATGCCGTATCGAAATGAGGAATTAACTTTGAAAATTTTGGTTTCTGACAAGCAACGGTCGAAAACATTAAATGCCCAAATTTGAAAAATTCTAACCCCTATATCAAAATGGTTAACTGTCGTTTCGAAACAAAGTCAAAGTATGACTTTCCCAGATGAAGGTCGTATCGCAATGGGTTGAAATCGTTTCGAGACTGATTCAATATGAAAATTTCAGTAGCAAAACATTTCGAAACAGTCCTAAGCCGTATCGAAACGTCTGGGCAAAATCTACAAATTTAGCTTGATAATACTTAGAAAAATTCATGGGGATTATTTTTAACCCTTAAAACACTTTTGGTTAAAATTTTACTTGTTAAATTTTGAGCTTTTTGAGAACTTAAAAAAATTATTTACTTTGTAAAATAGTCCTTAAAGTATTTGTTATATCAAAATCAAGTTTAGTCAAATTAAGGGTTTTACAATCTCCCCTTTTTGATATAACAAAAACAAAGTAAATTTTTTAAGTGAACTCCCCCTTAGTTTAAGCTAGGTTTTGAAAAACTTAAAATTTCTTTTGCTTAAACACTTTCTCCCCCTTTTTGTTAGATCAAAATCATAACAAGCATAATTCGATGAGAAATAAAAAGATAGGCAATTAAACCAAACAACATAAATTATACTTCATGGCATAAAGCATAAGTTCCAAAAGCAAAATAACATAAATCCAAAATTAAATCCTAAAAAGCATAATCCAAAACAATAAACCAAAGCATAGGTTCAAAAACATAAAAGGTGCATAATAAAATCCTAGATGATATGAGATGAATGCAAGCTAGAATAGGGCTCATCATTGTCTTCATCTTCATCTATGTCATCTTCATCTTTCTCTTGACTCCTTTGAAAGTGTCTCTATTCACCATAGAAGGTGGTGAATGAGAGATCCGATGAAGATCGTTGATTCTTGATAGAGGTAAGATGATCTTCCATACCAACAAAGTGTTCCTCCAAAGCATTGAAACGATTTTCCATGAGAGTACGCAAGCCGGTGAATTGCTCGGTGAGGAAAGTCATCATCGCATCATTGTTAGGAGCTTGAGGAGCAACTTGAACTTGAGGAAGAGCTTGAGCTTGAGCAAGTTCACCTCGAGGCACACGAACCCAATCATCATCATTGAAACGGAAGCTACACTTCATGAGTGTAGTCTCATTTAGCTTCTCTTTGAGAGGCTCCTCAATGTCAAACGTGCAATCAATGCCACTAAGACGAATATATGACTTAAGACGATTCCATATGTGAATGAGGAAGCGTTGTTGTGGTTTTTGACTAAGTGCACCATCTCCGAAAACATAATCTTCACTAAGTTCGGTTGTTGTTCTTGTCGGAAGCACTTGAGCCAAAAGTCATCGACTTCTCTAATGTGCGTGAACTTCCCTCTGGAAAGACGGAGCCACCACGAGATCATAAGATGGAGAAACCGATCATGGACATCCAAGGCATTAACCTGGCCGGTATGAGGACCAAGCGAGTTCTCATCTTCAATACCCTCATCTTTGAGACCAAGAAGATTGACCAAGGTAGACGGCTCGATACGAATTTCATCCCCAAAAGGTAAGAGTCAATGGCAACAACTTGGGAACGGCCAGGACCAAGGACACAATTGGCATTGGAGTAAACAACAAAACAAGGTTTCAGTACATGATTCCGGGAATGTCTAAAAAATTCATAAAGCTTCGACGGGTTAAAAGGCCAAGGTATCGAAAATGAAAGTGGTCGGAATCAAGGAAATCAATGTCAACGACACGCTCGAGTCGAATTTTGATGGTTTGATAGTATTTAAAAGCTTGGTAAGCGTGGGGGGGGGGTTAGAGAACTCTTTTTGAAGAGATGGGTGAGATTAGGTCGAGGGAGGTTTTTCTCAGACGGTTATGACCCTTCACCCTCTTCAGAAACTCTAGCTCTCTTCTTGGAAGTCATCCTAAAAACATTAAGCAAGCAAAAGGAAATATATGTATGCATAAGAAACCCACATTCAAATAGTGATCTTATAATCAAGGTTTGATAATAAACAATATAGTTTAGAAGAATGTACATTTATAAAAAAAATTTGTGAAAGAAATTTTGAAAAACAAACAAAAAATATATGATTAAAATATTTTATATTCGAATAAAAAAATTTCGAATTTTGAAAATCTTCAAAATCCATAGTCTATACAAACAATGTATGCAAAAACAATAATTTTAAACCATAGAAATCAAACGAAAATTGAAAATAAAAAAATAGGAAAATACCTTGAGTTGGGATTTAGGAAGAATGGATGGATGATAATGCATAAAGTTGTTAAAGCTTGCGTAGGATTGTTGTTTAGAGCAAAAACCCTCAAATTTGTGAAAGAATACGTTTAGGTTTAGTGGGTACTTATAAGAAAAATTAGGTTAGGGTTTGAGAGGAGTTTGGGTTTAGGAAGAGTTGAGTTTAAAGATGGAAAGTTCATTAAATAGACTCTTCAGCGTCTAACCGTTTCGAAACCAAAAGATGATCGTTTCGAAGCTCGAGGTCATATCAAAACACCACTTACCCGTTTCGATCCCAATGATTCCAGAGATGTCCCTTTTCAAGAGCCCGTTTTGAAACGTTTTTACCATTTCGAAACCCTTAAGGGCAAAGGCCCCTTCAGAAGGTAGCCCGTATCGAAATAGGGGGACCTGTTTCAATACACCTATGCCAGAATGTGCAGATTTGACACAGAGTAGCAGAAAAATTGATTTTCAATCGATTCTAAATGCATGTTCATGATGAATGAACAAGATCTATAGGCAAAAATAAGTACATACTCCCCATAACTACAAGCATATACACAAATAAGATCAAAATCACACAAGCATGAGAATTAAAATGGATTCAAGCAATTTTGCATAAAAATGCTCCTAAAAGGTCAAAAAAGGTTGGTTAAACCTAACTCTCTCCTAAGGGTCCAAAAACGTTCTTTGTCTAAAGGTTTGGTAAAGATGTCTGCGATTCGGTTCAAGGTGTCTATATATTCTAGAACAACATCATTCTTTAAGACGTGGTCTCTAATGAAATGGTGTTGTTGAGTTGTGTGGGGCTCGATTCGTTCAACCGATAAGGCTCACCAAGTGGTGGAGAGATGGATTTTTGGGTGGAAGGGTTGTGGAAGCTAAAATGAAATTGACACAATGATTTTATAGTGGTTCAACCTTCTAACCAAGGTCTACATCCACTACCTTAGCTCCCCACTAAGGATTTCCAATCAATCCACTATTGATTCGTCCCCTTTTCTAGGCTTAGGAGGTAACCCTTACACACAATCAAGCTTTCTACCCAAAGCCTTGATTGAAACCCTCTCTTACAAAGAGATAAACAAAGCAAACACAAATCCCTCTAAAAGGTGTTTGTTTGCACAATTAAAGCACTCACCCAAAACCTAAAACACTTGAGCAAATTTGACAATTTTGGCTCACTAGTGTTTGTCTATACAATTAATGACAATTTAAGCTCTAAGACAATCTTTGATCATTTGTTGTTTGACAATATGAGCATTAGCCTTTACTTGATGCTTGAAGGTCCCTTTTATACTCCCAATTGAGTTTGTAGCCGTTGGGATCAAATTGGAGCCGTTGAGGACTTTAATTCCCACCATAAATGCAGTTCTGCAGCTCCCCATTTCGAAATGCTCAAACCCGTTTCGAAACGCTCTCTAAGTAGAAAGAGCTGTTGCAGTCTGTTAGGGCACCCGTTTCGGAACGCCTTTGGCCATTTCGGAACACCCATATCGAAACGTTAAAACCCGTATCGAAATGCCTGCATTTAAAAGTTAGTTGGGAAATAGCCGTTGGGGTTTATGACCGTTGTGGTCAATGCCACGTAGGCGTATCGAAACGGCATAGCCCGTTTCAAAACGTTGGGCAAAAATCTTATCCATGGAATTCCCGTTTCGATACGAGTATCGAAACATTTTTGCTACTGGAATTCCTGTATCGAAACGCTTTAAGGTGTTTCGAAACGCATGGACAGTTTTGTAAAGTTTGGCTTTGAAAAACATGTAAAACCCTTTATAAAAACGTCCCTAAACATAATTTCAAGTTGTTTGGACTTTGGAAATGTTTTAAATACTTTTTAAATCAGTCCAAATCATTTTTCAATTATTATATCAAAACATTAGTTCTACAGGTGTCTTATCTCTTTGTGTTTTGTTCTAGAGTGTTAGATAGGATTTTTAGAGAGACATATGGTACCAACCTCAATTCCATAATCTAAAAGTTGTTGCTTCATCTAAAGGACTTGAGCACAACAACTTCCGACCGATATGTATTCTACTTCGGTGGTAGATAAGGCTACACTATTTTGTTTCTTAGAGAACCAAGATATGAGTATACTACCTAGGAATTGACATGTTCCGGAGGTACTCTTTCTATCTATTTTACAACCCCTATAATCTGCATCTGAAAAAGCATGAAGGTTAAAGGTGGAATCTCTAGGGTACCAAAGGCCTAAACAAGGGGTATCTTTAAGGTACCTAAAACTTCTCTTAACGGCTATAAGGTGCGATTCTCTAGGACTAGCTTGAAACGTAGCACACAAAAAAACACTAAACATAATATCCGGCCTACTTGCGGTAAGGTAAAGCAATGATCCAATCATAGAACGGTAAAGTTTGGAATCGACACACTTATCTTCTTTATCTTTGTCAAGCTTCATGGATGAGCTCATTGGTGTAGCTTGAGGCTTTACATGCTCCAAGCCAAACTTCTTGAGCATAACCTTTATGTACTTAGCTTGATTGATGAAGATGCCATTCTTCATTTGTTTGATTTGAAGTCCCAAGAAGAATGAGAGCTCCTCCATCATGCTCATCTCAAATTCACCTTGAATTAACTTAGAAAAATCTTGACAAAGAAGTTCATTAATAGATTCAAAAATAATATCATCAACATATATTTGCACTACTAATATATCTTTGCCATTGCTTTTAATGAATAGTGTTGTGTCCACCTTTCCTTTTTTCAAAAAGAATATTTGAAAGCCTTTCGTACCAAGCTCTTGGAGCTTGTTTTAAACCATATAGAGCTTTTTTTTAATTTAAAAACATGGTTTGGAAATTTTGGATCTTCAAAACACGGTGGTTGGTCCACATACACTTCTTCATTTATAAAATCATTTAAAAATGCAATTTCTACATCCATTTGAAAAAGCTTGAAATCATTGTTACATGCAAATGCAAGTAGCATCCTAATTGCTTCCATTCTAGCCACGAGTGCATAGGTTTCATCAAAATTAATTCCCTCTTCTTGAGTGTAACCTTGAGCAACAAGCCTAGCCTTGTTCCTCACTATGTTACCACTCTCATCTAGTTTGTTTCTAAAAACCCATTTTGTCCCTATAGTAGATTTATTTCTAGGCCTATCAACTAATATCCATGCCTTACTTCTCTCAAATTGATTTAATTCTTCTTGAATGGCCAATATCCAAAAATCATCATTTAATGCTTCTTTGATATTCTTAGGCTCAATGCATGAAATAAATGCAACATTATTAAAAAGTTTGAGAGAGGATCGAGTGGTTACCCCCTTGGATGGATCGCTCAAGATTTCACCACCTTTGATATAGTTGAACTCCCTTGGGTAGCTAACTTCCTTTTCCTCAAGAGCCATGTCTTGCAAAGCTTCTAGAGGTTGTTGTTGTGTTTCTTCCTATTTGGTTGGAACCTCATCCACCTTTGATGATTTGCCACCATCATTGGCTTCAATGATCCCCACATCATCATCATCACAAGGGTGAAAGTAGCTTTATCACTTTTTGCATCAAGTTTACCTAAATTATCTTTCCCATTGTTTAAAATAAAACACTTCCAACCAAAAGGGTGAAAGTAGTTAATCTTATGCCTTTTAGATTTTAAAATCTCATAAGGTGTTTTCTTTAAAATCGGCCTAATCATTACTCGATTTATAATGTAGCAAGCGGTATTAGTGGCTTCCGCCCAAAAATATTTAGGTAAATTGTTTTCACAAAGCATGGTCATAGCCATTTCTTCTAAAGTTCGGTTTTTCCTCTCAACTACCCTATTTTGTTGAGGAGTGCGAGGTGCGGAAAAATTATGGCTAATCCCATTAGAATTTAAAAACTCCTCAAAACCTAGATTTTGAAATTCGGTTCCATGGTCACTTCTAATGTGGGAAATATTTTAACCAAGGTCATTTTGAGTTATTTTTGAAAACATGATGACTTTTTCTAAAGCCTCGTCCTTATTGCTTAATAATAGAACCCAAGTATATCTAGAATAGTCATAAACAAGAATAAATGCATATGATTTTCCACCCAAGCTAGTTGTCTTAATAGGCCCAAATAGATCCATATGGATTAGTTGTAATGTTCTACTTTTTGAGACACCATTAATAGATTTAAATGAAACACATTTTTGTTTGCCCTTAGCACATGCATAAAAAATTTTATCTAATGAGAATTTAAGCTTAGGCAAACCTTTTACTAGATTTTAGGAAACCAATTCCTCTAAAACACTAATGCTAGCATGTCCAAGTTTACTATGCCACAACCATGCATCATTTTCATCATGAGCAACCAAACATGCATGAGATGTATGAATTCATCTAAATGCACCATATAGACATTTCCTATGCAATGACCTATGAACATTATCTTATTTGTTTTAATGTCCACTATTTTACAACCATTAACATCAAAAAGGACATTAAACCCTTTATCACACAAGTAACTAATGCTTAATAAATTATGCTTAAGACCGTTGACATATAACACATTTTCAATAAAAATAGAAGAATGATTACCAATGGAGCCAATTCGTTTAATGTGGCCTTTGGAGTTGTCACCGAAAGTTACTACTCCACCACTCTTTGGCTTGAGTTCCATGAATCTACTCTTGTCACCGGTCATGTGTCTTGAGCATCCACTATCAAGGTACCATGAGTTTTGACTTGAAGTTTTGGCCTTGTAGCAATGCTCCCCCTACAAACAAAGAATTAAACTTTGATTTTTGGTACCCAAATCATTTTGGGTCCATGTGTGTTAGCTTCCACAACCTTGGTCCCTTTAGGAATCTAAGGAGACATAGCATCATAATTTTTACAGGTTACAAGTTCCTTAGGAACCCATACATTTCTAACCTTTTTACCTCTTGATGGCTTTTGGAAGCTTCTTTGTTTGTAGCCCTTAAAGTTTCTCTTTGGATAGTTGGGTTTTGAAGAGCTAGCATTTTCGAAGTCTTGTTTCTCAACTACCTCAAGAGAGGCTTTAAGCTCATTTACCACCTTATGGTGGTCATCATGAACTTTAGAGAGAAGATTGTTTAAATCAACATTTTCATTTTGAAAATATTTTAATTCATCTTTCAAATCACCAATCTTCTCTAAAAGTTCCGAGTTGGTATTAGAAAGAGTTTCATTTTCAATTTTTAAATCGAAAATTATTTCCTTATTTTTTCAAAACCGACTCCTTATATTTATCAACCAACTCATCGTAAACCTCATGTAACTCATCATATGCTTCATGAAACTCATCAAAAGTGAAATCAAAATTAGATGAGTTAGGGTTTACCTTAGGATCATCCTCAATAGTCATGAGGTAAAGATTGGTCACTTCATGCTCTTCATCGGATGATGACTCCTCATCACTCCAAGTGACAATGTTGGCCCTCTTGCTCTTTTTCTTGTCGAATCCCCTCCTCTTGAGTTGAGGGAAATCTGATCTAATATGCTCGGGCTTCTTGCACTCATAGCATACTATTTGATCATTTTCTTCTTCCTTGCTCTTGTTCTTGAAATCCTTCTTTCTTTGGAACTTTCTCCCTCGGTTGGATTTCATAAACCTTGAGAATCTCTTTGCTATCATAGCCAATTCCTCAAATTCATCATCTTCACTTGAATTGCTCTCTTCTTGAGGTAGATAGGCCTTGAGAGAAATTTCTTGCCTTTTATTTTCTACTTCTTTCTTTTTCATTCTCTTTTCTTCTTTTTTTTCTCTTCTTCTCTCTCATGCTTCATAATCTCATATGTGAGGAGAGAGCCAACTAGTTTATTGAGCTTTAATGTCTTCAAGTTTTTGGATTCGATGATGGTCGTTCTCTTCGAATCCTTTGAGACCATTTATTATTACCGAGAATCAATTGAACATTTTGGAGACGGTCTCATCCGGCTCAATCTTGAAATTCTCATAGCTAAGGTTGAGGAGTCCAATCTTGGTCTCCTTCACATCGTTGGTTCCCTCGTACGTGATCTCTAGCTTATCCCACACCTCCTTCGCACTTGTGCATGAAGACAACTTTGAGTAGATGGCTGGACCAAGTGCACAAAAGATCAAATGAAGAGCCTTGTTATTGATTCGAAGCTTTCTTCTTTCTTCATCCGTCATCTCATGCTTGGTCTTTGGCACAAGCCTTCCTTTTTCGATCCTCTTCAATGGGATTGTTGGGTCATCTTCCACAACATCCCACACCAAGTAGTCATTGGACTTGATGAATAGCTTCGTCCTATTCTTCCAATAGGGATAGTTATCCCCATTAAAATAAGGTGGCTTGGTGATGGATTGAGCTTCGTAGAGGTTGGGGCCGGAAGTAGAAGCCATGGAAATGGTTGAAGTAGATGATCAAACTCTTCTAGGATCTTCTCTAGAGGATGTGAAGCCTTCCAAGAGTCTAGCTCTGATACCAATTGTTAGGGTTGTTGCAAGCTCGAATCGATCACTGAAATCCATCAAGAGGGTTGATTTTGCTCCTTGGATGAATTGGCTAAAAACCAAAATAAAGATGGACAATTTGCACAAGGGCTTTAGAGTGGTTTGACTACCCAACCTAGTCTACATCCACTACCTCAGCACACGACTAAGGATTTCCCAATTCACTAAGAATTCGTCCCATTTTTAAGGCTTAAGAGGAAGCCTTTACAACCTTATCTTTTATACGGCTAAGATAGAATCACTCTATTTTTTGTCTAAGGCTAAACTAGAACCTCTCCTTTTACAAGGGATTTGTTTGGTAAACTTAATACCTCACAAGGTGGGTGTTTACACAAATTTAGGCTCACAAGAGTACAAGGATTTACAATAAAGCTCACTCTTTAAAGACTATTTACAAGATAAATGAAGAGATAAGAATTTGACTCAATTTCTCTTGAACATATTGCTTGGATGTTGTCTCTCTCTTTCTTCAAGTGTTCCAACCTTCATAATATAGTTAAGAACAAGCTTGTGGTCGTTGGAGACCATTAGGGATGATTTGGAGCCGCTGTGGCATTTATTTCTCGAAATAAATGCAGTTTTGGTGATGTTCGTTTCGATACACTCGAAGCTGTATCGGAACACCCTTCTTTAGAACTAGTCGTTGGAGTCGGATGTAGTGTGTCGTATCGAAACGTCTAGTGTCGTATCGAAATAGCCTGCAATTCAAAAAACCGTTGGGGGTTTTGACCGTTGGAATGTATGCCACGTAGGCGTATCGAAACACCAAAGGGTGTTTCGAAACAACCCCTATATATATCGAAACAAGTAGGTGTTTGCGCTGTGTAGTGTACTATAAATGATACGCAAATATGGTGCAAGTATACACGTCGAACAAGTAATACAATGATAAGTGAGTATCGTCTCCATAGGGATTGGTGGTGTCTCGAGTTGAGTTTAAGCACACAATTCACAAATTGTAAATAGAGAATGCTTTGGCAAATATAGACAGATGGATAAATGTTGTAGCAACAAAGATAAAAATAATGTGCCGAAATCAATAGACTTAACAGGTCCTCTTATGTATGCGAAACTCACTTGGGGATGACTGGCTGAGTTGCCTGGTTAACCTATGATTTAGCTCTTAACTAGGGCTTATCTCAATGGCTTACTCTATGCTCGGAAGGATTTTCTACGGTTGCTCCTCAACTATCTCTAGCAAGGAAACTGAGAGTAAGAAATACTATAGCAATACCTCTCAACGTAAACTCTAACACTCCTTCTACCCATAAAGTTCTATCCTTTTTAGCCGTTGAAACCCATCACCCATCTCTAAGGTGGATTAGAGTTATGCCTCTCAGCAGCCAACTCCATTGGCTATGAAGGTCAAAGGTAGCTCTCTCGATTACTAACTTCAACTCACACCTAAGGAAAGGCCAACTCTCAAAGGCTCTTACAACCCTAAGCATTTAACAAACATAGACAAAACATAGAACGAAACATGAAAGAAATAAGCATGCATTAAAGAAACTAAAAACTTAAATCATCCAAACAACCCAAGCTACCTAAAATCAGTTCATGGCTGGGCAATAAACATCCAAAGTAACTTTGTTTGTACAACCCATTCTGGAGTATAAAAGAAATGCTAAAGCAACAGAAAAGGAATAAGAAACTTCGGATCCATGATGGACTGAAGTGCCATGAACCACCCTAGGCTTGCTGCCTCTCTCAAGGCCAGCAAGGTAAACCCTTGGAGCTTCATCGATGGAGGACACCAAGTGGAGGAAGAAGAAGATGGGAAAAAAGCCGCATTTTTCTTTTCTCCCTAGCCTTAGTCACCTTTTTCACCCTCTCCCTTAATGAGTGTTTCATGTCCTTTATATAGTGGGGGCTCCTAGGGTTTTGTGCCCTACTATTCTTTGACGTCCTGAGGAATATTCCCTCTGCATGTGGGGCACAATCAGACAAAAAATGGGGCTCGCACATGTGGGCTCTGAGAATGCACGCGTTGCTTTGTCCTTTTCTGCGCCCAAAATTGGTGTCCAAATGTTGTAGCATTTTCCTCCTTTTCCAGCTTCATGCTTGCTTTAACTTGCACATCACAACACTAGCACATACCCTTCAAGCAATATCTAATATTGTGAAACTAAGCCAAACCACCAACAAGCAGAGATGTATGCAATTATATGCCCTGAATGCACCTATATGCTATGAAATGACCTTGAGAAAAAACAAATACCTAAGTAAAAAGGTGTAGAATATAAGTATTTTGGCAAGTTATCACACCCCCAAACTTAAGCTATTGCTTGTCCTCAAGAAATGAATAGAGAGAAACAGAGAAAATGTTGTGGCAAAAATTTAGCTCAGGATAGATGTTATGGCAAAATTTTAGCCCTTAGAAAAGGAAGGCTTTAATACTTAAGACATAATTGAGATTTTAAGAATGGTTCCCTAGGGAAATATCCTTTGTTAGTGTGTGTGTAACTGCATGCAACTTAAGCTTAACAGAGCTAGAGAAATTTCATACAAGAACTCAAGTTCATTCTAGTGTTTGAATTGATTTAGCACAAAATTTTACTCCCATAATTAAACTGTATTTTAGAGGGGTGTCAGCTCATCACACCTACCATCCCTCACTCTAGATGAGCAGGGAGCATACCTCTCATCCCCGAGCTAGTAGGTAGAGTCATCTCGTGACAACTTTCATTCACTCATTTGATGTTGCTGCCATTTATTTAAGCTTGATTTCTAGGCAATGCAACACAAAGCGGAGTGCCCCTCTATAAATATGCCGTAGCATTTATTCGTAGTTTAGTATATTCAATAAGCACAAGGGAGATTAACTAAGCCTTTACCGCTTCAATTTTCTTTATATGAGATCATTAAATTCAATTTCACAAGGATAAGCATAAGTTCTAAAAAAATTTCTCTAACAGTCTTAAACCTAAGGAGCATACAATTGTGTAACAATACAAAGATCAAGCATCGAACCCTAGAGTTAATTCTACCAATATCAATAGTCATGCATGTTGATCCATAGCCATAAAAAATTTATTCATCATCGGGCATCATTAATTTATTCATAAAACTATCATAGAGCTAAACAAAATGTCATAGCATAATTTATGTTTCTATCTATTGATGCAATGCAAATGACTAACAAAAGGGCACTAACATCCCTAAACTTGAAGATTGTAGTGTCCTCAATGCAACAAAAGTAAAATGAAATGCAACTAATCTAAATGCAATGCAAGATGAACAAGTAACTTACTTCTTGGTGGTGGTTGACTTGGTGACTTTGTGTTTGATGCTGGAGAACTTGAATGAGGCAATAAACGGGTCAACCTCGTCCTGTTCTGGTGGAGGGGTAGGTTCTATCTCAGCTGAAGTCTCTTGATTGGTGGAGCTGGTGTCTGATTCATTCTCCTCAACCGGTGTGTTTCAAACTTTGCCGGCGGTGCGTTTGCTTCGTGTTCTTGTTGACGGGGCAGTGCTTGGGGCCTGTGCAGGTGATTGTGCTGGGATGGAGTGCATGGGCTCGTCTTTTTCTGATTCAACTGTCACTGTGTTGACAGGATCGACGAACGGCTCTTTTGCTGGGGTAACTTTGGGAGCTTTTGATGTTCTCTTTCTCTTTTTTGGCAGGGGACTTGCATTAGCATCTGTTTCCTGATTCTGGGAGGAAGGTTGGGTTTGAGTAGGGCTTTTGCTGGAGACCGGTGTCTTCTAGGTAGTGGGGGAAGGGTCCTTCGCATGTGCCTTCAGGGATTCAGGGAAGGCTGGGAAATCGATGTTGATGTGCGGTAGGATTTCCTTGAAGTAATTGTTCATGACCTCATCCCTCTCCTTGACATACCCAAAGAAAATAGTCAGGTCCTCGCACATTTTGTCCATGTCCTCTCGGAGACGATCGGTAGAGGCAACCAATGTGGCAACTCTTGCTGCAGCAAAAGTTTTTTCTCCTCCAGCCAGTGTTTCTACTGGGGCATCCTCGTCGAATCCTTTGATGGAGGGGACCATCTCTAGTGTAATAGGACCTTTTCCTGAATTCTTGGCATCAACAATAGGGTCTTCAAATACTTCTTTTTCACCACATAAGGCAGTAATGAGGTTTGAGAAGATCAATGGGTTGGACTTTCTCTTCAAGCACACATATACTTCATCCACAATAATCTTCCCAACATCAATGGACCTGCCATTTAAGATTGAATGAATGAGAAGAAGCCTTGGAATGTTAACAATTATTGTGTGAGAGGTTGGCATGAGTTTGTTCTTGACAAAATAAATCCAAAGCTTGGCCTCCGGCTTAAGACGTACGCGCTCCACTGCCTTGTTGGATGTATCTAGGTTCGTGCCTTCAAAGCATAAATCTTCCAGGACTTCCTTGACAGTTTGCGGGTCAGCATTTTCTATGAAGGGTGTGTGATGGTCTTCTGAGTTCTTAAGGCCGAAGAACTTGTTAATCTTGGCCGCTGTAGATTTTATTTAGTCGCCACGCACATACATGCTGGATTGAGTAGGGCTAGTGAGATGCGCATAGAACTCCTTGACGATAGGGATGCAAAAGTTCTCTAGGTGAGGAACGAAAGTGGCCCATCTATTGTTTGCAATGATGTCCATGATATCTTTGTCAAACCCTAGTTCCCCTTTCAGTGGGAAACTTAAACCCTTGCTCCGATAGCAACTTCCGATCTTGGAAATTTTAGAAGCACTCTTTTGCTTTATCGTTCATAAATTTCTTTATAAGCACGGGCTTTGGTTGGCTACTTCCAGAGGTGCCTTCAACTCTTTTGCATCGCACCATTGTTGAGCAAAAAGAAGAAGAATGTGGGTGAGATGGGAGGAAATTGTTCGGCTGGGTTTTTGGGTTTTTGCTGGTTGGAGAAGATGAAGGTGAGGGGTCTTTTTGTTTTTTTTTCGTTTTGATTTGATAAAGAGAGTTAGCGGGAGTTAATGATGAGGGTGATGGGAGTTAAGGGAAGGTAACTGAAACGATGTGAAAGAGAGAGAGTGTTGGGGGTGTTTGGGCGGCCTGTGTGTAGGATAGAGACAAGGAGTTATTAATTGAAAAGGTGAAAAGGAAGAAAGAGAAAATACTTAGGTAATAATTGCTAGGGTTTTCTTTAAATGAAAAGGTAAAATGGTTAATTAATTTCCCCTATTTTTGCCCTTTTTGAGCCGATTTCCTCTCATGTTGGAAAAGTTTAATTTTTCATTCCTTGTATCCTTATAAAGACAAAGTCATGATACGCCGTTACACCCTAACCTGCCACCAGCGTCCCTGGGGTTGCTCAGATGGAAACAAACAAACCTGACCTCAAAGCATAATAAAGCAAAAAGACAAAATAGATTAAAGCCTAGAGTACGAAATAAGGATAAAGATTAAACTACAATATTTATGAACTTTAAAACAGAAATGTTGTAGCAAACTAGAAAGGAAAGGGGGAGTTCAAACTCTTAAGCATCACGGAGGATGAAGGAGGACTTATCGCGCAAGACTAGGGCTCAATTGTAAAGCTTCAGACGATGTCCATTTACCTTAAATATTGTATCATCATCGAGCTTCTTAATGTCCACCGCACCATGGGAATAGACCTTGTGGACTAGGAAAGGACCTGACCATCGTGACTTTAGCTTGCCTGGAAAGAGCTTAAGTCTGGAGTTATAAAGAAGCACTTGTTGCCCTTCTGAGAAATGCCGCGGCAAAAGATGTTTTTCATGCCACTTCTTTGTTTTCTCCTTGTATAAGCGCGCATTCTCATAGGCTTGCGATCTAAATTCTTCCATTTCAATCAACTCTAAGAGTCTTCTTTATCAAGCCAATTGTGCATCCATGTTGAGCTGCTTAATGGCCCAATAGGCCTTGTGCTCGAGTTCAACGGGTAGATGACAAGCTTTCCCATAGACTAGCTTGAATGGTGACATTCCCAAAGGTGTCTTCTAAGCTGTACGGTAAGCCCAAAGAGCTTCATCAAGCTTAAGAGACCAATCCTTCCTTTTTGGGTTGACCACTTTCTCAAGTATCTGTTTGATTTCTCTATTTGAAACTTCAGTCTGATTGTTAGTCCGCGGATGATATGCTGTAGCAATCTTATGCCTCACACCATACCTTTGTAATGCTTTAGTAATCAGCTTGTTATCAAAGTGGGTTCTTTCATCTCTGATGATTGCTCTTGGTGCCCCAAATCTTGTGAAGATATTCTTGTGAAGGAATTTCATGACGGTCTTGGAGTCATTCCTTGGTGTAGTAACTGCTTCAACCCATTTAGATACGTAGTCTACAGCCAAAAGAATGTATAAGTCTCCATAAGATGAGAGAAATGGTCCTATGAAGTCTATTCCGCATACATCAAAAAGACCGACCTCCAAGATTCCTTGAAATGGCATTTCATGCCTCCTCGAAATGTTACTCGTCCTTTGGCAACAATCACATGATTGATAAAATGTGTGTGCATCCTTGAAGAGAGTAAGCCAATAGAATCTCGATTGTAGGACCTTTGCAGTAGTACTAGTTCCTCCGAAATGTTCGCCATAAGGAGATGAATAACAATTGAAGAGTATCTCCTTATGCTCTTCTTCGAGGACACACCGTCTAATGATCTGGTCATCACCTTGCTTGAAAAAATATGGTTCATCCCGAAAATAGGATCTTGCATCATGCCTGAATTTTCTTTGTCCTTGTTTATTCAAATCAGGAGGCAAAATACCACTAACGAGAAATTTAACAATATCAACATACCAAGGAATTGTTGCAGCATATAATATTTTCTCAACAAGGAATTCCCCCTTAATTTCCATTTCATCGTGTTTTTCTTTATTTTTTTCTAGCCTAGAAAGATGGACGGCTACTTGGTTTTCACACCCTTTTCTATCCTTAACTTCCAAATCGAATTCTTGTAAGAGTAGTATCCACCTAATAAGTCTAGGTTTAGCATCCTTTTTGGTCACTAAGTATTTAATAGCTGAGTGATCGGTGTGAACAATAACTTTAGTGCCTATTAAATATGACCTAAACTTATTAAAGGCAAATACAACAGCTAACAATTCTTTTTCAGTTGTGGTGTAGTTGATTTGTGCATCATTCAATATGTGGCTAGCATAATAAATAACATGAAAGAGTTTACCTCGGCGTTGTCCAAGAGCTGCTCCTATTGCGTAGTCACTTTCGTCGCACATCAACTCAAAAGGTGAGCTGTAATCAGGTGGAACAACAATAGGTGCCGAGGTAAGTTTCTCCTTCAGTTCTTTGAAAGTGCTGAGGCATTTTTCATCGAATATGAAGGGTTGATTTTACTGTAGCAAATTACACAGTGGCTTGGATATCTTGGAGAAGTCCTTGATGAACCTTCTATAGAAGCCAACATGGCCCAATAAACTCCTGATGCTCTTCACATTGGTGGGAGGAGGCAGCTTCTCAATTACCTCGATCTTTGCTCTATCCACCTCAATGTCATTCTTTGATATTTTGTGACCCAAGATCATTCCTTCGGTCACCATAAAATGACATTTCTCCCAATTGAGCATCAAATTAGCTTCTTCCCATCGCTTTAGCACCTTGGCCAAATTTCCATGGCATGAATAAAAATCTTCCCCGAAGACTGAAAAATCATTTATAAAGACTTCTAAAAATTCCTCAACCATATCTGAGAAAATGACTAGCATACACCTCTGAAAAGTTGCTGGGGGCATTGCAGAGTCCAAAGGGCATTCTTCTGAAAGCATAGGTACCATACGAACATGTGAATGTCGTCTTTTCCTAGTCCTCAAGTGCTATAGCAATCTGGTTGTACCCTGAGTATCTGTCAAGGAAACAATAGAATGCTTTGCCCGCCAATCTATCTAGCATTTGATCAATGAATGGGAGAGGGAAATGGTCCTTCTTGGTAGCTTTGTTGAGCTTCCTATAGTCCATGCAAATCCTCCATCTCGTTACATTCATTGTTGGCAATAATTCATTCTCATCGTTACTCACCACGGTGATGCCTCCTTTTTTAGGCACACATTGGACTGGACTAACCCATGAGCTATTTGATATGAGATAGATTACACCAGCGTCAAGCCACTTGATTATCTCCTTCATCACCACCTTCTTCATGATGGGGTTGAGACTTCTTTGGGGTTCAATAGAATTGTCGTGACAATCATCAAGCAAAATTTTGTGCATGGAAATAGTAGGGCTTATCCTCTTTAAGTCAGGCATAGTCCAACCTAAAGCTCTTTTAAGTTGCGACAACATATTTATTAGACTAGACTCTTGTTTAGGTGTAAGATTATATGAGATTATCACAAGAAAAGTTTCATTGCTTCTCAAATAAGCATATTTAAGATGAGATGTCAAGGGCTTTAACTTTAATGTTAGAGTATGCTCAAGTGAAAGCTTAGGAGGAATAAATTCTGAAAAATCAAGAGGTTCAAAGTGCGTACCGGGTTTAACTTTGAGCAAGCTCGATTGTACCGCCCCTTCTGGAAATTCCTCATACTCGATCTCGTAGTCCTCCTTGTTGTCTTCTTCTTGAATCTGCCCCTATTCATCCATTTCTAAGAAATTGCAGCAGCAAAAGTCTGCAGTCTCCCTTTCTGTTGTAGCATCCATGTACTGACACTATTCGTATTCATCCACATATTTGAGAGTGTTAAAGACATTGATGGTCACCTTTTGATTAGCCACCCTCATAGTAAACTCACTATTTTCACAACCTATCAGAATTCTACTGGTTGCTAGAAATGGCCGCCCCAATATAATGGGTACCTTATCATCCGCCTCACAATTAAGAATTAGGAAGTCATCTAGAAAGATGAAGTTGTCCACCTTCACCACTACATCTTCTACTCTTCCTTCTGGGAGTACATGAGATCGGTCGGCCAATTGCAAGATAACTGTAGCTGGCCTTACATCTTCTATGCTGAGCTTCATGAAGACTGATTTTTGCATGAGATTTACACTAGATCCAAGGTCACACATGGCTTTTCCCACATAATTATCGCCTATTGAACATGATATAATGAAGCTGCCTTGATCCTGTCTTTTAGGAAGAAATTTTCTCCACACGGAATAACATTTACTTGTTGTAGCAACTATCGCATACCGCTCAACCTTTCTTTTCTTGGTGACGATGTCCTTGAGAAACTTAGCATAACTGGGCATCTGATCAATGGCTTCTAAGAACGGGACCTTAATATGCAGCTGGTCCAAAACATCCATGAATTTCCTAAATTGGAGATTCTCATTTTGTTTCTTCAATCATTGAGGGAAGGGAGGTGGGGGTCTAACTTCTTCCTCTATCATCGCAGGTTTCTCTTTTGTTGTAGCATTTTCCCTATCTTCGATAGTTTCATTCACTAAATCCCCAACTTTGTCCTTCTCACAAGATGTTTCAGCTTGTAGTTCTGGTTCCTCTTGTACTTCCTCAAGAATATAGTCTTCTTTCTTGTTCCCCCCAACTTATCTTCAGCGTTAAGTTGGGTACCACTCCTCGATGTGAGAGCACTGTATTGCTCTTTGCCATGTTTTTTAGTGACTTCAGTATCACTAGGCAGATTTCCTTGGGGTTGCACATGTAATTCTTGAGCAATTTGACCCACTTGGGTTTCCAAAGATTGCAAGGATGAACTGTGACTTTGTAGCAAAGCTCCTTGATTCTTAATAGTCGTGGAGTGATCTTGGAGCAATGTATTAGTAGATGCCATAAATTCCTTAGTAGATGTCATGAAATCCTTGAGTGTAGCTTCCAACGAATTGCTACTGGATGAAGATGTAAAACCCTTCTTGTTTTGCCATGACATATTCTACTGCGAACCGTGGGGTTCTGACAGATTCTGTTGCTGATTTGAATTGCCATAGTTGATGTTTCCTTGATTCCCCCAAGAGAGGTTAGGATGCTGACACCATCCTGCACTATAGGTGTCCGAGTAGGGATTGTTATTCCGATTGGAATTCCCTACATAGTTTGCACATTCTTGATTGTTTGGGCACTCGCTCAAGTGGTGGTTCCCTTTGCAAGGAAGGAAAGTTGATGCCACTTTTACCTCCTTCACCTCATTAGACTTTTGGAGATTCTTTAGCATGGTAGTGATGGCGGTTAATTGGGCTGCTACTGAGGCATCCATATCCGTGTCACGTGATACTTGAGTTTTCCGCCCCGTTCCAAGTTTTGATGAGGGAATTGATAATCATTGTTGGCTATTCTATTAAGGATGTCAAAGGCTTCCTCAGGTGACTTGTCTAGAAATGTCCCATTTGTTGAGGCATCTAGCACCATTCTGGTGGGAGCGTTAACACCAATGTAGAACATAACCACTTGTGTCCAATCATGAAAACTGTGATTAGTCCACTTTCGTAGTAATCCCTTAAATCTGTCCCAACACTCATACATCGATTTGTCATCAGATTGGCGAAAGGAGGCGATATCATTCCTCAACTGAGTGTTCCTATTTGGTGGGTTATACTGCGGCAGAAAGCTCTTGCACAAATATGTCCATGTTTCCAATGATCCGGCCGGCACACCATTCAACCATTCTTGTGCTCGGTCACACAAGGAATAAGGGAAGATTTTGAGTTTCAACACATCTTCGTGCACCCCTTGTTGACGAAAAGAGTCACACACTTCTAAGAAAGAACGGATGTGTTGTCTAGCATCTTAATGAGGCAAGCCTCAAAATTGACCGATTGAGTTCAACATGTTGAACATCACAGGTTTAAGCTCAAAGTGGGCTGCCTGAATTTCCTGAGCTACAATCCCTAGATTAAGATCATCCAAGACAGGATTTAGGTGATCTCTAATGGCTCTGGGTCTTGGTGGAGCATTTTCTTGTTGGTCTGCAATTACTGCAGCAGGATCCCCTTGATGTTGAGCTCCATTCATGATTCTAAGTGCTTCTTGTATATGTTTTCTTTGCCGAAAAAGATGTTTGATTTCAGGAATGTACAGTAGTAAAGGCTCGCGATGTCTCCTTCGGGGCGTGCAATAGCACAATACCTAAAAAGACAAACAAAAACAACTTAAGAAAATATATATACAAAAGAAAACCAAACTAGTGCAAAGACTGAACCTAAAACAACCAAATGCCAATCTCCGACAACGACACCAAAATTTTTTTTGCGATGTGTAGTGTACTATAAATGATATGCAAATATGGTGTAAGTATACACGTCGAACAAGTAATATAGTGATAAATGAGTATAGTCTCCACAGGGATTGGTGGTGTCTCGAGTTGAGTTTAAGCACACAAGTCACAAATTGTAAATAGAGAATGCTTTGGCAAATAGAGATAGATGGATAAATGATATAGCAACAAACATAAAAATAATGTGTTGAAATTAGTAGACTTTAACAATTCCTCTTACGTATGTGAAACTCACTTGGGGATGGCTGGCTAGGTTGCCTAGTTAACCTATGATTTAGCTCTCAACTAGGGCTTATCTCACTAGCTTACTCTATGCTCGGCAGGATTTGCTAAGGTTGCTCCTCAACTATCTCTAGCAAGGAAATTGGGAGTAGAAAATAAAACAACAATACCTCTCAGCGTAAACTCTAACACTCCCTCTACCCATAAAGTTCTATCCTTTTTAGCTATTGAAACCCATCAATTATCTCTAAGGTGGATTAGAGTTGTGCCTCTAAGCATTTAACAAACATAGACAAAACATAGAACAAAACATGAAAGAAATAAGCATGCATTAAAGAAACTAAAAACATAAATCATCCAAACAACCCAAGCCACCTAAAATTAGTTCATTGCTGGGTAATAAACATACAAAGTAACTTTGTTTGTACAAACCATTCCGGAGTATAAAAGAAATGCTAAAGCAACAAAAAAGGAAGAAGAAACTCTTGATCCGTGATGGACTGCAGTGCCATGAACCACCCTATGCTTGCCGCCTCTCTCAAGGCCATCAAGGCCAACCCTTGGAGCTTCAACGATGGAGGACACCAAGTGGAGGAAGAAGAAGATGGGAAAAAAAGCCGCTTTTTTTCTTTTCTCCCTAGCCTTAGTCACATTTTTCACCCTCTCCCTTAATGAGGGTTTCATGTCCTTTATATAGTGGGGGCTTCTAGGGTTTTGTGCCCTAATACTCTTTGAAGTCGTGATAAATTTTCCCTCTGCATGTGGGGCACAGTCAGACAAAAAAGGGGGCTCGCACATGTGGGCTCTGAGAATGCATGCGTTGTTTTGTCCTTTTTATGCGCCCAGAATTGCTGTCCAAAATGTTGTAGCATTTTCCTCCTTTTTCAGCTTCACGCTTGCTTTAACCTGCACATCACAACACCAGCACATACCCTTCAAGCAACATCTAATCTTGTGAAATTAAGCCAAACCACCAACAAGCAGAGATGTATGCAATTATATGCCCTAAATGCACCTATATGCTATGAAATGACCATGAGAACAAACAAATATCGAAATAAAAAGGTGTAGAATATAAGTATTTTGGCAAGTTATCAGTAGGCGTTGTATCGAAATGGGTTTTGACATTTTCAAAATGTACCGATTTAGGTTATACCTGTATCAAAACGGGTACATTAAAAGCACTGGTTTGGCTACTTAAAAACGTTTCAAACATTGCCAAAACCTTTTGAAAACACCTATGTAACACTCGAGTTTAGGGGTCGGGTGAAAATAATATTTTAATATTATTTCGGGTTCGGTTTTCTAATTAAAATAATCTTTTGGGTCTCGGGTTTCAAAAACAAACATTTTGTGTTGGACTAAATTGAAATGAAATTCAATTTGGATAGTTTTTAAAGAAAATGGGAAATAGCCAATCATTAATGGAAATATTGTAAATAACCCAACTTTTAATTTAAATTCCCCTTTACCAAAACGATTTCACTATTCATCTTATTCTCAAAACAAAAACCAACGTCAAATAGAGAGCTCTCATCCCTTCCACTATTCCATCACCTAGCTCCTTTATTTCAACTCGGTTTTGAAAGGTAATATCATTTTTGACTTGTCCTCAACTTCCTCTCTTCAAAAGTACATATACTTTTCATTTTCTTCAATGTTTTAGAAATTGAGTTTTTAGAGGTTTTGATTAAAAATGATAGCTTTATGGTGTTTAACATAAAATTCGATTTAATGTTGTTAGATATGAAGTCTATGAGTCAAATGGTTCAATATATATGAATTTTACATGGTTTTAAGCTTATTCCCGGATTTGGGTTTAATTGGGGGTTTTGAAGGGTTTTGGAGTGATTTTTGGGGTTGTTTTAGGTTGGAATTTGTGGGCTGAGAGTAGTACTATGGTTGGGGGTTGTTTTGGATTCATTTGGGGGGTATTAAAAGTGTTGGAAACATGAGTTTTGATCAAGGTTTATGGGCTACTCGAGTTTGGTAAATTTGGGGTTTGTTCATGGCTTGAAATGTTGTGTTTGATGTTTGAATTGTGTTCCGGGTTAGTTACTTTGATGCTTGGGCTGATTTGAAGTTGTTTGGATTGTGTTGAGGTTGTTTAGAGGCAAGAGCTTGTGTTGGTGAAGCATCAGGGGTGAATCTGGGAGCTTGAAGGTGATTGTTTGCTTGGTAGTTGAGCTTGGAAGTGAAGGTGAGTGGTTAATGTTTTCAAAGTGTTTTGTTCGAGCATGTGGACTAGGTCGGGCTTGGTAGACCCACCTAGAGTTAGGATTAATGTGGTAGCCTAATCCTAAGCTTAAACTAGAGACATTGGTTGAACTTTTAATTGATGTTTATGCCTCGTGATGTTTATGATATGATGATTTATGTATAATGTGTTATACGTGTGTGATGAGGCATGGTTGTGGTGCATTGTGATATGCAT
The DNA here is from genome assembly GCA_958450335.1 of Hibiscus tridactylites. Lineage (NCBI taxonomy): Eukaryota > Viridiplantae > Streptophyta > Magnoliopsida > Malvales > Malvaceae > Hibiscus > Hibiscus tridactylites. Next base: position 80,825,727 of record OY288265.1, on the reverse strand, counting down.
GTGGATTGTTCACGATTGTGATCATGGTGAGTACGTGCTAAGCACGGAATTGGTTGTAATTGATAATGTGGATTGAGTTAAACGTTGGCACTAGTATGCTTGAGTACAAATGATCGATCATTATGATGTTAGTGTGCACACATGAGTCAAATTCGCGCGTGGCCTTGGTGGCGTTGAGTCACCAAGGAGGAGTACGGGTTCGACCGGAAATTGTTATATATATATTAGTCGATGATGAGTGGAATCCCCTCCGCGAGACCGGTGATGAGTGTAATCCTACCGTGAGGTAAAGTGGTTGTTGGATGTGAGTACCAACGTGTTTATCTGCGTATTCGAGTCATAGCTTGGTGCCAATATAAATTGATATGTGTATCAAGGTGATGTGGAAATGTGTTTCCTTTTTGGACGATTATGTGCTTACATATGTTGTGGAAATGAGCTTATTGAGTATGACATATTATTGGATATTTGTTCATGCATCATTGACATTTGGCTCTTGAGGATCGAAGGTATGATCATGCATTTACCTTGGTTGTGAGAGTGCTCGGACCCTGCATTGTCGAGGTTTGTTTTTAAAGAGCTTACCCTCACTAAGCTTTATTACTTACGATCTCTTTGTTCGACAATGCAGATCCTTAATTCGTGGGTTGCTAGCGCAAAGGGGAGGGCCTCCAAGTGTGTTTGTTAGCATTGAGCTTATCAAGTATGAATTTTAATGTTGGACATGTAATAGTTAAGCAATGGGATTTGTGCTATTGTTGGTTGTTTAGGAGCATGTTTAGACTCATTAATTATGTTGTTTTGTATGGCTTGTTGATGCCATGTTGCTTGTAAACCATGTCTATCTTGCCTACCTTAATTTTGGCTAAGTGTATGACCCTTTTGAAATATGGACCTTGAATGCTATGTATGACTTGGTGTTTGGACGTCTATCTCGTATCTTGTGTATTTTGAGCTTGTTGCTATAGGATGCATGCCTCTAGAATGTACTTGTACGATTTGTATGCTTCGTGTAGTCGTTTCGGACGTTTGAATCACTTGGGGATGTCTAAAACTGATTTTGGAAAATTGTAGGCAGCAGGTGTTTCGAAACGGGTATGGTTCCATGGCCCCCATATCGGAACTCGTTTCGATACGTTTTGGCTACTGTGATCCCTTGTTCCGAAACAAGTTTTGAAGCACTTTTGCCACTGGAATTGTCGTTTCGAAACTAGTATCGAAACGACAAAGCTAAAATGAGACCCTGTTCTGAAACGGGGTGGATGCGTTTCGAAATGGGTGTCTGACTTTTTAATTTGAAGTTGGTGTTTCAAAACGGGCTTTGACTGTTTCAAAACATATGTCTATTTTTGGGCTTTTTGACATCTCTAAAGGGTTCTAAGTGTTGGGCTTAGGCCCTGTTTACTATTGGGCTTCCGCTTAGGTCTAATTGATACATTTAGATAAGATAAAATGAAAAAGTTTTTCCTAGGGTCGGTAACCCAAGTGGAGCCTTAACGGGTTTCATCTCGGTTATCCCCGTGTAGCCCACTCGGATCGGTCAAGCGTCCGGATCGGGACGAGGGGATTACACTTGTTGGTATCAGAGCCTAAGGTTACCGAGACCTTGGGCAGGCAAGTGAGGTAAGTTTAAGTTTTGTATTGATATGCACGGTGTTTTCTTGCCTTGTAAGCAAGATTGCTTGTGTGACAAGTATGCTTATTGTTTTGTTTAAAAGCATGTTGTTTAGAGTCCCATCGCTACTATTACATCGGAAAAGAATTTTTAAAGTGAGGGAACGTACTAGAGCACTTGGAAGCCTTGCCTTGCTAACCCAATTTTGTATGTTTGTTGTGGTTGTAGTTATTGTTTGTGAGCGATGTCTAGGCCGAGAGGTAGGCTGAGGGTGGTTCATCAGGAACCACGTGTTGCGGCTCTTGTTGAGCCGGTGGTTGAAGTGGAGGCTCATATAGAAGGGCCTGCTGCTGCTGGAGTTGGAGCTCCTCCACCACCTCCACCACCACCACCTCCTCCGCCCGGAGTTGGAGGCGAGGATGGAGCTGAAGGAGATGGACCTAAGGGTGGCCAAGGTCCAGCCAGAATTGATATGACTCCGCTAGTGCAAGCTATAGCGGGAGCATTTCAAGCCGCAGTTACGGGAGCTCAGGCTGCAGCTCAACCTAGGTGTGATGATGCTAGTCTACCGTTGGAGAGGCTCCGTAGCTTAGGGGCTGAAGAGTTCAGAGGGTCTACTCCGGAGAGGTCTGAGTTGTGGTTGGAGAAGACAGTTCGTATATTAGCTCAGATGGGTTGTGTGGGTGCGCGTAGATTGGGTTGTGTGATCTCTTTGCTTCAGGGTGATGCCTACACCTGGTGGGTCACCATTACTACCGGAGTTCCAGAGGCCGAGAGAGGTTGGGATTTCTTTGAGTCTACTTTCTGGAAGAGATATTTGGGACCGAGGTATCTTGATGAGAAGAAGCGAGAGTTTATGGCCCTTGTTCAGGGAGATGCTTCTGTGACTGACTATGAGATCCGTTTCATTCGCTTGAGTCGGTACGCTCCAGAGTTGGTTCCTACTGAAGTGGAATGTTGTAACCTGTTCCCCTATGGGTTGAATGAAGAGATCAAGAGGTACAATTTAGCTTCTGACTACACAGATTTTGATGTCTTGGTCGCGAGGGCCAAGGACTTAGAGCACAGTTTGGGCTTGACCAAACGATATGGAGGTTTTAGTTCTGGTAAGAGGCATAACAACTTTGACAGTAGAGATGCCAAGAGGCATAGAGGCGGTGGACAACAGTTCGACCATAGACGTGGCGGTGGCCACCATGGTAGAGGCCACCAGGGCCATAGAGGTGGAGGGCGTTTGTCCGAGTGTCCGCTTTTTGGGAGACAGCACACTGGTGAGTGTTGGGGTAACTTCCATGCTTGTTGGAACTGTGGTTCGAGGGACCACTTTAGGAGGGATTGTCCGCATCAGGCGGCACAGGCACCGAACATAGCTCAGGCTCCTGCGAGAGCGAATGATTTTCAGAGAGGCCGTGGGCGCGGTCGTGGCTACTTCCAACCTAGGGCTGATACACCTAGGGTAGATGCTCAGGGGAACCTTGCTCATGTTGTGGCAGTGCAGCCAGAGGCAGGTGGGCCAGCGAGAGTTTATGCTTAGAGAGAGGCCGGGAATGACACTGATGTGATAGCAGGTAATTTTGAGTTACAGTCTATGCCTTTGCTTTCTTTGGTTGATTCGGGTTCTACACATTCCTATATTTTGAGTGAGCATGCACGGAAGTTAGATATACCTGTTGAGATCTTAGATGTAGTTATGCATGTGACTAGTTCTTTTGGTGAGACAGTTGTAGTTAGACGAATGTATAGGAGATGTCCACTGAAGATTCAGGGTCATGTGTTTTCAATTGATATGATGGAGCTTCCTTTTTATGGCTTTGATATTATCCTAGGTATGGATTGGTTAGTTGAACACCGAACTAGTGTGGATTTTGAGACGAAGAGGATTTCTTTGAAACTTTCTGATGACTACGAGGTAGTAGTAGTAGTAGGCGAGAACATTAAGTTCTTGTCTAATGTTGTGTCAGCTTTAGAGGCTCATAGGTTGATGGATTCCGGGTGTGGGGGCTTACCTAGCTTATGTGATGAATCCGAATATGAGTGAAGCTAGACCGAAAGATATTAGGACAGTATGTGATTTTCCAGATGTGTTTCCTGAAGAGTTACCAGGTTTGCCTCCTGACAGAGATGTTGAGTTTGTGATTGAGACTGTTTCAAGGTCTAATCCAATTTCGATAGCTCTGTATCGTATGGCTCCGAAAGAGTTGAAAGAATTGAAGAGTCAGTTGCAAGAGTTATTAGATCGTGGTTTCATTAGGCCTAGTAGTTCTCCTTGGGGTGCTCCTATGTTGTTTGTAAAGAAGAAAGATGGTAGCATGCTTATGTGTATTGACTACAGGCAGTTGAATCAGTTGGCTGTGAAGAACAAGTATCCGTTACCTCGCATAGATGATTTGTTTGATCAGTTGAGAGGTGCTTCAGTGTTCTCGAAAATAGATTTGAGATCAGGGTACTACCAGTTGAAAGTGAAAGAGTGCGATCTTCCAAAGACAGCTTTTAGGACTAGATATGGTCACTATGAGTTTCTTGTGATGCCATTTGGGCTCACGAATGCACCTGCAGCATTCATGGATATGATTAACAGAATTTTTAGAGACTGTCTAGACCGTTTTGTAGTTGTTTTCATTGATGACATACTTGTGTACTCGAAGACAGAAGAAGAGCATGATGAGAACTTGAGATTTGTGTTACAGAGATTGTTGAGCAATCAGTTGTATGCGAAGCTTAGAAAATGTGAGTTTCGGATTCGAGAGGTTGTATTTCTTGGCCATGTTGTTTCGGCCGAAGGTATCCGTGTTGATCCATCGAAGATTGAGGCTATTGTTGAGTGGAAACAACCCAAGTCTGTGACTGAGATTAGGAGTTTCCTAGGACTAGCCGATTACTATAGGAGATTTGTTGATGGTTTCTCTAGGGTAGCTGCCCTTTTGACTAAATTGTTGCAAAAAGGAGTTAAGTTTGAATGGTCAGATGCAAGACAGAAGGCCTTTGAGAAATTGAAAGAAGCTTTGACAAATGCTCTAGTGTTAGTGTAACCTGTTTCAGGTAAAGAGTTTGTGATTTATAGTGATGCTTCCTACATAGGTTTAGGTTGTGTTTTGATGCAAGAAAGAAGAGTTGTTGCCTATGCTTCTAGGCAGTTGAAGGTTCATGAGAAGAACTATCCTACTCATGATATAGAGTTAGCCACGATTGTATTTGCATTGAAGATTTGGCGTCATTACTTGTATGGTGAGAAGTGTATAGTTTACACCGACCACAAGAGCTCGAAGTATTTGATGACACCGAGAGAGTTGAACTTGAGACAGAGAAGATGGCTTGAGTTGTTGATACACTATGATTTGACCATTGAGTACCATCCGAGTAAGGCAAATGTAGTAGCCGATGCTTTGAGTAGAAAAGTTGCAGTGGAGTTGAGAGCTATGTTTGCTAGATTGAGTGTATCCGGTGATGGTGGTTTGATCACCGAGTTGCAAGTGAAGCCTTATTTGATTCAGTTGATTAGAGAGAAGCAGTTGCAAGATGTGTCCTTAGTTCCTCATGTTCAGGACATAGCAAAAGGAAGACCGACCGAGTATAGTTTCAGTGGTGAGAGCTTGTTGTGCTTTAGAGATAGAGTTGTTGTACCAGAAGATGTTGAATTGAGACATCAGATTCTGAGTGAAGCACATTCGAGTCCTTTTTCTATGCATCCTGGTAGTACCAAGATGTACCGTGACTTGAAAAATGATTACTTCTGGGTTGGTTTGAAGAAAGATGTAGCCGAGTATGTGAGCCGTTGTATGGTTTTTCAGAGAGTGAAGGCAGAACATCAGGTTCCTTCAGGTTTGTTACAGCCTTTGAAGATTCTGGAATGGAAATGGGATAGGATCACCATGGATTTTGTGTCGGGGTTGCCGTTGTCTCATTCGAAGAAGAATTCTGTTTGGGTGATAATGGATAGATTCACTAAGCGTGCTCACTTCTTAGCAGTGAACACTTCAGATTCCTTAGACAAGTTGGCAAACTTGTACATCCATGAGATTGTGAGACTTCATGGAGTTCCGTAGTCTATTGTTTCAGATAGAGATCCTAGATTCACTTCGAGGTTCTGGGGTTGCTTACATAGTGCTCTAGGTAGCCATTTGCATTTTAGTACTTCTTATCATCCGCAGTCCGATGGACAGTTAGAGCGAGTGATACAGATTCTAGAGGATATACTTCGTTGTTGTGTGATTGACTTCTAGGGTTCTTGGAAGAAGCACTTGCCTTTAGTCGAGTTTGCTTACAACAACGGTTATCAGTCTAGTATTCAGATGGCTCCCTACGAGGCTTTGTATGGTAGACGATGTAGGACTCCGATTTGTTGGGCTGAGACGGGTCAGAGATTGCTACCTATGCCAGATTTGCTTAAGGGGATTACTGACAAAGTGAAGTTGATTTGTGACCGTTTGAAAGCAGCTTCCGATCGTCAGAAGTCTTATGCGGATTTGAAGAGAAAAGAGATTGAGTTCTCCGTGGGTGAGAAAGTGTTTCTGAAAGTATCTCCATGGAAGAAGGTAATGAGATTTGGCCGAAAAGGCAAGTTGAGTCCGAGGTTCATTGGTCCGTATGAGATAGTTGAGCGAATTGGGCCTGTAGCTTACCGTTTGAGATTTCCTTCCGAGTTAGAGAAGATCCATGATGTCTTTCATGTGTCGATGCTTAGGAGATATAGATTAGACCCTTCTCATGTTATGCATGTTGAGGAGATAGAGTTAGATCCGAATTTGTCATACAATAAAGAGCCTGGTGAGATACTTGCTTCTGATAGCAAGGTGTTGTGTGGTAAGACCATAGAGTTGGTCAAGGTGTTGTGGAGACATAGAGGTGTGGAAGAGGCCACGTGGGAGAGGAAAGCTGATATGCTTGAGCACTTTCCGTACTTGTTTTCGTCAGGTAATTTCGGGGACGAAATTCCTTAAGTGGGAGAGAGTTGTAACACCCGGGTTTAGAGGTCGGGTGAAAATAATATTTTAATATTATTTCGGGTTCGGTTTTATAATTAAAATAATCTTTTGGGCCTCGAGTTTCAAAAACAAACATTTTGTGTTGGACTAAATTGAAATGAATTTCAATTTGGATAGATTTTAAAGAAAATGGGAAATAGCCATTCATTAATGGCAATATTGTAAATAACCCAACTTTTAATTTAAATTCCCCTTTACCAAAACAATTTCACTATTCATCTTCTTCTCAAAACAAAAACCAACGTCAAATAGAGAGCTTTCATCCCCTCCACTATTCCATCACCTAGCTCCTTCATTTCAACTCGGTTTTGAAAGGTAATATCATTTTTTACTTGTCCTCAACTTCCTCTCTTCAAAAGTACAAATAGTTTTCATTTTCTTTAATGTTTTGGAAATTGAGTTTTTAGAGGTTTTGATTAAAAATGATAGCTTTATGTTGTTTAACTTAAAATTTCGATTTAATGTTGTTAGATATGAAGTCTATGAGTCAAATGGTTCAACATATATGAATTTTACATGGTTTTAAGCCCATTCCCGGATTTGGGTTTAATGGGGGTTTTGAAGGGTTTTGGAGTGGTTTTTGTGGTTGTTTTAGGTTGGAATTTGTGGGCTGAGGGTAGTACTATGGTTTGGGGTTGTTTTGGAATCATTTGAGGGGTATTAAAAGTGTTGGAAACATGAGTTTTGAACAAGGTTTATGGGCTGCTCGAGTTTGGTAAATTTGGGGTTTGTTCATGGCTTGAAATGTTGTGTTTGATGTTTGAATTGTGTTACGGGTTAGTTACTTTGATGCTTGGGCTGATTTGAAGTTGTTTGGATTGTGTTGAGGTTGTTTAGAGGCAAGAGCTTGTGTTGGTGAAGCATCGGGAGTGAATCCGGGAGCTTGAAGGTGATTGCTTGCTTGGTAGTTGAGCTTGGAAGTGAAGGTAAGTGGTTAATGTTTTCAACGTGTTTTCTAAGTGTTTGGTTCGAGCATGTGGACTAGGTCGGGCTTGGTAGACCTACCTAGAGTTAGAATTAGGGTGGTAGCCTAATCCTAAGCTTAAACTAGAGACATTGGTTGAACTTTTAATTGATGTTTATGCCTCGTGATGTTTATGATATGATGATTTATGTATAATATGTTATACGTGTGTGATGAGGCATGGTTGTGGTGCATTGTGATATACATATGGATTGTTCACGATTGTGATCATGGTGAGTACGTGCTAAGCACAGAATTGGTTGTAATTGATAATGTGGATCGAGTTAAATGTTGGCACTAGTATGCTTGAGTATAAATGATTGATCATTAGGATGTTAGTGTGCACACATGAGTCAAATTCGCGCGTGGACTTGGTGGCGTTGAGTCACCAAGGAGGAGTACGGGTTCACCCGGAAATTGTTATATATATATATATATTAGTCGATGATGAGTGGAATCCCATCGACGGGGCGTGAGGATGAGTGGAATCCCCTCCGCGAGACCGGTGATGAGTGTAATCCCACCGTGAGGTAAAGTGGTTGTTGGATGTGAGTTCCAACGTGTTTATCCGCGTATTCGAGTCATAGCTAGGTGCCAATATAAATTGATATGTGTATCAAGGTGATGTGGAAATGTGTTTCCTTTTTGGACGATTATGTGCTTACATATGTTGTGGAAATGAGCTTGTTGAGCATGACATATTATTGGATATTTGTTCATGCATCATTGACATTTGGCTCTTGAGGATCGAAGGTATGATCATGCATTTACCTTGGTTGTGAGAGTGCTCGGACCCTGCATTGTCGAGGTTTGTTTTTAAAGAGCTTACCCTCACTAAGCTTTATTGCTTACGCTCTCTTTGTTCGACAATGCAGATCCTTAGTTCGTGGGTTGCTAGCGCAAAGGGGAGGGCCTCCAAGTGTGTTTGTTAGCCTTGAGCTTATCAAGTATGAATTTTAATGTTGGACATGTAATAGTTAAGCAATGGGATTTGTGCTATTGTTGGTTGTTTAGGAGCATTTTTAGACTCCTTAATTATGTTATTTTGTATGGCTTGTTGATGTCATGTTGCTTGTAAACCATGTCTATCTTGCCTACCTTAAATTTGGCTAAGTGTATGACCCTTTTGAAATATGGACCTTGAATGCTATGTATGACTTGGTGTTTGGACGTCTATCTCGTATCTTGTGTATTTTGAGCTTGTTGCTATAGGATGCATGCCTCTAGAATGTACTTGTATGATTTGTATGCTTCGTGTAGTCGTTTCGGACGTTTGGAATCACTTGGGGATATCTAAAACTGATTTTGGAAAATTGTAGGCAGCAGGTGTTTCGAAACGGGTATGGTTCCAGGGCCCCCGTATCGGAACTCGTTTCGATACGTTTTGGCTACTGTGAGCCCCTGTTCCGAAACAAGTTTCGAAACACTTTTGCCACTGGAATTGTCGTTCCGAAACTAGTATCGAAACGACAAGGATAAAATGAGACCTTGTTCCGAAACGGGGTGGATGCGTTTCGAAACGGGTGTCTGACTTTTTAAATTGAAGTTGGTGTTTCGAAACGGGCTTTGACTGTTTAGAAACACATGCCTATTTTTGGGCTTTTTGACATCTCTAAAAAGTTCCAAGTGTTGGGCTTAGGCCCTGTTTACTGTTGGGATTCTGCTTAGGTCTAATTGATGCATTTAGATAAGATAAAATGAAAAAGTTTTTCTTAGGGTCGGTAACCCAAGTGGAGCCTTAACGGGTTTCATCTCGGTTATCCCCGTGTAGCCCACTCGGATCGGTCAAGCGTTCGGACCGGGACGAGGGGGTTACAACCTAAAACTTATTTTCAAGTTGTTTTTGACTTAGAAAGTATTTTAAATTCTTTTCAATTAAGTCCAAAACATTTTTTAATTATTATATCAAAACATATATTTCTACATAAGGTCCTATGAATATATAATGCCAAAACTAAATACTAAGCAATATACTCTGAAGCGATGCGATGCTGGGAAATCCTCGTCATCCTATGCACGGAAAAACAACGCATTCGCACGCTGAGCTAACAAGGCTCAGTGGTATATTTCTACTCTACCACAATTTGTGATTATCATAAAATAAGCATGCACGATAATATAATCTAGAAAGCATAGATAAGGATTTACTATCTATTAGCAATCATCTAGCCTGCACAAGCTAGAGTTCTTAGATCACCTATCTCAAGGTATCATTAAGTCTACAACAAGTCTTACATGTTTCCATAAAGCTTTGCCATACTCGAGCTCACATAGCCTATCGAGTTACTCAAGCTCACTCATCCCGTCGAGCTAATACATACCATACCATGCCCTGATCACTTAACCATCGAGTATATAAGCTATCATCTATATCATCTACACAACATAGATAAATACATCCATACATCATCTACATAATGGCCAAGGAAACCCTACTTTACTCGTGCTCACACAGTCGTCGGGTTACCCGTGTTCACACAGCCGCCGGTTACATGGACTATATCTGGATCACCATAGCCACGGATACGTCCTAGGCATACTTGGATCACATTAGCCACAAGTAGTCCTTGCCTGAGGTCACTCAACCAATCATGTTACTCGAGCTCACTCAGCCTATCGAGTTAATACCTTATCTGGATCACCATAGCCACTGATAGATTTCTAAACGCACCTAGATCACTCAGCCCCGTGGGTACGTCAGATGTACTTGTTCACTCAGACTGAAGTACGCACCCCCTTATATAAGAACCGTAATACTAACTCTAAGGCACACATATTCCTTTTCATCAAACATAAGATAATTCACACTCCCCAAGCAATCGTACACCTCACCAAGAGGTAAGCGGCACCAAGCCAAGCTATCAAGCAAATTCCCCAATGCATGACACCAACCAACATGGTTATCATCATAAACGAGTCACCCAAGCTTATCAAGTTATTACACTTAATGCTCATTCATAAGGGTTAAATCTCGATTTCTTAGTTTTACAATTCATTTTACTACCTTAGAATCCCTTTGGATAATAGTTCTCGAATTATCAACCCCACCAACTCAATTTCAACAATTACTGACAGATTGCGTAGTAGGTATCGATACCCAACCATGAGTACCGATACAGTTCTTTGGGTACCGATACCCATCCCGAGTGTACTGATACTCGATCTTCATAGGGAAGGGGTTGACTGTTGACCCCATTTCGGTACACAGATCCCGTATACCGATACCTCTTTAGTATCGATACGCCCCCAAGCGTACTGGTACAAAATCTCGTTATTGGAATTCCAATGGAACAGGGGTACCGATACCCAACCATAGGGTACTTATATGTTCCTTACAAATTGCATTTTCTCTTCCTTTAGAGCACATGGTATTGGAAAGGGCTCCCCGTGTACCGATACCGAAGCCAGAATTGGCTTACAAGGCTTGGGAAATCACTTCCCAAGCCCTAAAACGTAACCTTTAACCCAAATCTACATCTTATGGGAGTTGATTAGGGTGGTTTACTACCATTTTTACACATTATTAACAACTAACCCAAGTTTCACCATTAACAAGACTTTAAGCTACCAAACACCCAAATTTAGCAATCATAAACCACAACATCAAGCAAAGCAATCACTTTACGATGTTCAAGAAGAGTAGGATTCAGAGATGTACTGACCTTAAGCCAAAACTCCCGAATCAAACTCACCCACTTAGCTTCTTCAACTTCCTTTCTTTGTCCCAAGCTCGGAAGAACACTCAACCACTTTCTTTTTGACATACAAACATCAAAATGAGATGATACTTGACAGCGGCAGAGCCACAAGTAGTCTAGAGGGGTCAATTGACCCTACTTGATTTGTTATGGTATGAGATTTTCAAAGAGTAAAAAGGATTTTCAAGGAGTTAGTATAAAATTTTTCATGATAATATTATAATTTACTCCACTTGATTTGTTTGGATATGAGGTCAACAATATTTATATTGTAGTGGTATAAGAATCCTCGTACCTCAAAGTCTACTTTGACCCCACTATATGAAAATTCTGAATTTGCCACTAATACTTGAGATAACAGCTTGGGTAGGCTTAGCTACGAAAATACAAATCTTAAAACTAAGGGGAAGCTTCTTACAATCCTTGAATACCAAAAACCCATAAATGTCAAACTCACCTTTTTGAGAAGAGAAGACCATTTTCATGAAGCTCTTGAAATGGTGATTAACACACTCGAATCTTGGACCTTGGGTGGAAGAAATGATGCATAAAGGTGGGATCTTTAGGAAGGGTGTTTGTGTAGAGAGTAAATAGGAGTGTGTGTGGGAAAAGGAAGAAGAAAGATGAAAAATGATATCGTCTTGTCCCTCTTCTTAACCCATGTGACTCACCAAAAATCCCGAGGGAAATCAACTACCATGTTTAAAAAGGGTAATACTAGAACATAAAATTTTCTATCATTACTCTTATTACAAAACATTCACCACCCAAACTCATAAAGACAAATTCCTCATCCAAAAAAGGCCCAAACTTGACCCAATGGGTTCAATTACTCCAACCAACACGAAGGTCTATAACCCGGGTCAACACCAGAATTATTGACTCAGAAATTCATGTCGTTACACCTGGAATATAAAAAATTGCTATGCTAGATTAACCCATCGACTAGTACCTAACTTGACCCATGAAATATAATTAAAATATTAGCTGGTAATTTAAATTTTTTAGTGATAATTAAAAAAATATATAAATATATTATTGATTTTAAAAAATTAAAAATTTATAAGTTGTTTTGGAATTTTAATACTTTTTTTTAAAAAGATGGTTTTTAAAAGATTATTCATAAAACCATAATTTGTAAAAATTATGATCTTTTATTTTTTTAATTTTTTATATATTTTTTCGATTTCCTTCTGAAATAATAAGTTAATAAAATTATATGTTAATATGTAATGACTCAAAATTTAGGTTTAATATTTATATGTTGTCTAAAAACTTTGATAACTTGTGGTGTGGGACTCGGTAGAGCTATTGGGCCACGATTGGACTTGATAGATTAGATTTGGGCCCAAAACAAATTGGAAATGATTTTTTTTGTGACACCTGATACCAGGTCAGGGCAGACTCACCTGAATATAACACATTAGGCCCATATTCTGAACCTGAACATAAGTACACAAAAAATTAAAATTAAACACGTGTGATCAAGCAACAAATAATTAGTTGGATCCAACTGGCCCGTTTGATGTTATCATTTACGTCATCTTCCACCCATAATAAATAGTATGAGAAAGTGTGTCAGATCATTAACTACCGATAATTACACACTAATAATAATAATAATAATAATAATAATAATAATAATAATAATAATAATAATAATAATAATAATAATAATAAATATTAAGGAGACAGAGAAAACCACCTCATGAATTGGAACCGTTTTCAAAAGCTGAGACGAACGTCAGTAAGCTAGAAGGACATCGGAACCGCAAACAGTCGCAAAATATATTTTATTTTTATATATTATTTTTTTTAAAATTAAAAATATTCATAAAAATAATATATTTATATTATAAATAATATATAAAAACTATAAATCTTAAACTATAGAGTTTAAGGTTTGAGGTTTGAGTTTTGTAGTTTAAGGTTTAAGGTTTAGGATTTAGAGTTTTATATATTATTCATAATATAGATATATTATTTTTATAAATATTTGGGTTTTTTTTAAAATAATATATATCATATTATAAACTTTTGTTTATTTCATAACCCTAAATGGCTAAATCAAGCATCATAAAGTGAATCAAAGCTAGAAACAAAGACAGAATTCAATGTTTTGCATCTCCCAACATTGATTACATGATCTGAATCTTTTCTACTCTGCCATACTCGATTATTACCTCCCACCAACAAAAAGTAAATCCTAGTAAAAGAAAACACAACAAAACCTGGTAAAAACTTTAAAAGACTGTCATAAACATTACCAACAACACAGGAAGATGAAAATAACAGACAAATACAAGGCAAGAATCTGTATCGACAGAAACCCAGTGTTGGTTTCAAGTTTCAACCTTTGAACAACACAAGCATCGTCTGAAACATATGAAATGGAAGATATACCTGTGGCAGTGAGTTTCGTTTAGATTCTGACAAAAACAATATAAAACTCATGACATGTTTGAAAGTTCGTTGCTTGATTAGATTTGTGAAGGAAGATGAAAACATGTTGGTTGGATTTTTGTCATAATTGAAGAGGGAAGAGGGGATGGTGATGGGGAAGAAGATGTGTTAAGGGTTAATTTTATTTTTAATTAATTTAATTAATTAATTTTATTATTTTTAATATCAGAAGCACTAAAAATGTGTCACGTGTCCCTTAACGGAAAATTTTAACGTCCGTCACGGCTAAAACTTTAAATGGGTTACGGAATGAAACGTTAGGCACTTAAGTGGCCCGAAACAAACGTTAGGCACCTAACTGGAAAAAAAGGTATAGTTTGGGCACCTATCTGACGTTTAAGCCTATTTATATATTAATTTATTTATAGTATTATTTATTTCATAAAATAATTTGAATTAATCTCAAGTAGTTTGAGATATATAATATTTATGGTAAAATATTGTATAATATCATGTTGTTTTAGTGGTTAAGTCTTTGTTCTTTTTTCTAAAGGTTTTGGGTTCAAAACCCCACTAGCGCATGATTTTAATATTTTTTCTCTAACAAAACGACGCCGTTTTGAGCTAAATTAGACTTCAAAATAGCCCCACCAAAACGACGCCGTTTTGGATTAATGTAATGTTAAGAGTTAACGACGGATTGATTTTTTCGAGTCACATATTAAAGTTCAGTGTTAGTTTTGAACATTTTTAAAGTTTAGTGGCATTTTCGAGTCAGAGACTATAGTCGAGTGGTATGTAGCGTAGTTTACCCAACTTTTTTAAATAGAGTGTCATTTTTTCTTTATATTATATATAATAAATTTATGTAGGAAAAAAGTTATAGAAATTTTGGGGGGTCAATTGACACCCCTCAATATATACGAGCTCCGTCGGTGCTTGTTAAAAAAATTTTCACCAGTACATCAAATATTTTTCTATAAATATGTAAATTTTAAACCAACGAGATAAGACCTACTTTATCTAATTTCGCGATAGGAAGTATTAAACCCCACAAATAGGACCTAATAAAACTGATGGAAGTTTCTGTCAAGAAAAATCGATAGTAGTTTTTTTCTAAACAATGACAACTGAACTTCATTAATAAAAATAATTGAAGGAATTAGAACTATAACGCACCCAGACATATAGAGAAAATGGGACAATAGTCACCAAAAAGCTCTTACATAAAACAATAATATTCAACCTAAAGATACGAGAAAAAAAGCTTCCATTGAGAATGGCGTCCAACATCAAAAGAACCCAATAACTTTCATAAAAACTAATAGAAGTGGTTAACCGAAGAAAAAATTGAGTCTTCAATGTCCACCGCGGACAAAAATCCTCCATCCCTTTTTAGTGACTTTTTATGCCCCAATATAAAAATAAATTCTAAGCCCTAACCCTAAAATTTAAACTCTAAAAAATACACCATACCCCATTTTCCTAAACTCTAGTCATAAACTCTAATTCTAAATCTTAGCCTTTCACCCCATACCTAATTTTTTTTATGTAAAGACATAAATAGGGACACTAAAAAGGAATACAGAATTTTTATGCGTCCATCGCACTATTTAATATAAGGCTTAACTACTATGATGGTCACTTATGTTTTCTTCCAGTACAAAATTGGTCACTGATTCTGAAAAGCGACTAGTAAGGTCACTTACATTTTCGGGGAGTATACTTTTGGTCACCCAACCGTTTGTTGCCGTTAACCTTTGACTGGAGATTGATCTGAAATAATAAAAAAAGGAAAAAAAATACCTAGACAATCCCTAAACTATTACTTCACTCTTATTTTGACCACCGAAATAATTTCTTTTTGTATAATTACACCTTTAATCCTCTATATTTATATTTTTTTTATTTCCTCTCTCCTCCACCATCTTCCATATTCTTCTTCATCTAACTCAATCCCTCATTTTCTATTATATTAATCCTCAATTCACACCGTATATTATAATCCATCACCATATATATCTATGTTTCAAATAATGTTTGTAATTCTTAATATAGTTCAGTACAAAATAATACCCAATTTACGTGCAACAATGTTTACATGGCATATTCAAAAGGCTTAAATGAAAATAGGTGCCTAAAGTATACCTTTTTTGAACTTTAGGTGCATAAAGTTTTTTTTATTTGTAAAAATAGGTGCCCAAAGTTTTAACCGTTATAATTTTAGGTTTTAGTTCGTTAAAGGGGTGTTAAAAATTATCAACCAATCAATGCTCGACATGTGGCACTATTTTTATTTTTTAAATCAATTTAATGAAAAAAATAGAATTTTTAATCTTTAATCTAAAAATTTTGGAAAATTTACAAAACAGCTCTCAAATCCCAAACCCCCAAATCGCCACCGATCGTCGCCCCTGACCACACCCCTTTGTTCCCCAGAGCATGGAGGTCAATTCCCCCAACACAACATCACCGGAACGACGAAAAACATGCAGTCAAACATTGAATGTCGAACGCGAAATCGACATTCGGCTGACACGTCGTTCACCATTTCTGGTGACACCGTGTTGGGGGAAATGACCGCCATGCTCCGGCGACCAAAGGGGTGTGGTTAGGGGCGGCGATCGACAGTGGAAGCATTGACAATTTGGTGGTTTGGGTAATTTTAGGGATTTGAGGAATGTTTTGTAAAATTTCCAAAATTTTGGGATTTTTTGAAAGATTAAAAATTTTGAGTTGAGGATTAGAAACATTGTTTGAAACATGGATATATACGGTGATGGATTATAATATATGGTGCGAATTGAAGATTAATATAGTAGAAAATTAGAGATTGAGTTAGGTGATGAAGAAATAATAAAAAAATTGTAAATATAGAGGATTAAATGTGTAATTATACAAATTGTTTTTATTTCAGTGGTCAAAATAAGAGTGAAGTAATAGTTTAGGGACTGTCTAGGTAATTTATCCTTTTTTATTTTTTCAGATGAACCTTCCGTTAATATTTGACGGCAACAAACGACTGAGTGACAAAAAATTTACGCCTCAAAAACGTAAGTAACCTTACTGGTTATTTATCAGAATCAATGACTAACTATGTATTGAGGAAAAAGAAGTGACAATTCCAGTAGTTAACCCTTAATATAATTAAGTTAAAACTAAAAATTAACCAAGTAATCTTTTAAAGAAAAGAGAAAAGGAAAAGTATTTAAAACACTATGAATATACTAAATAACAAAAAATAAAGAGTAAACAAAGATCTCAGGTTGTCTGCGACAAGTAAAAATAAACTTTATTTTTTCTCTTTTGCAAGAAAATTTGTCTTCATCTTCCATAGTTGCCTTAAAGTTCACTACCATACAAATATTGTTCTCATTTCTCCCCTGTATAAGACCGTACACTCTTGGTTCTTACCTTTTTCTACCATATCTTTTGATTTCTTTGCGTAAAAATGAAAAAATAAATTCAAATAGGGCAAAGTTGCTTAAAAGTGTTCCTGTAACCCCCTCGACTCGGGCTAAACGACAAACCGGTCCGAGCAAGTTACATGGGGAAAACCGAAGTGAAATCCGTTAAGGCTCCACTTCGATTAGCAACCCTATTTTTTTCATGGATTATCTTATCTAAATGTAACATTTCATCCTATGTGTGAAAACGACAGCAGAAAGCGATATAGAATACATCCAAACAACTATAAGGTAACTTAAAATTTACCAAGTAATGTGTTAGTCCAATTTCGTGCTTACGATCCCAAACCATACATAAACGATGCATATAAACTAAACAAGGAAGCCTACAACCAACGAGACTAAAACACGACATCCAAGAACCTTTGAAGATGCTAAAAAGCCCAAATACAAGAATGCATTTCGAAACAGGCTTGCCCATTTCGATACGCGAGCTCTAGTTAAAAAGACAGACCAGGCCGTACCGATACAGTCCACTCCGTTCCGGTACGGGGGTCTCCAATGTTGAAACGTTTCGGAACTCGTACACCCACAAAAGCCCAAGTTTTTAACCCTTTTAAACACCCACAAAAACCCATTTCGGGATTTTCATCAAAATCCCACCATTTTCACATATAATACTCTTTAGGGCAAGACTAAAACATAAATTAACTTTACAAATCAAAAGCTAAACAAAAAACCATTAAAGCTCACACCTTTTTCTTAAAATTTTGAAAACATGAAAACCCAAAAATGAAGCTTATGAAAATCTAAAGCCATGGAAACATTTGGAATGATGAGGAGAAGTCAAAAACGTTCTTACCTTGATGAAAGCACTTGAAATGGTGAAAGAAATTGATGGAACAATGATTTGGGGGTAAGAGAGAGGTTTTGTCGTGAAAAGGGTTTACGGAAGAAGATGAAGAGGACTTTCAAAAAGGTTCCTTTTTACTCATCTTATTCCCTTTATTTGAAAATTACCTTTTTGCACTTAATGAAATTCTAGCCCTTTTTAATTTTAAAGCAAAGCCCATTTTAATTAAAACGAGCCCAACGACTCGAACCCGATTCACACACTCAACTCCCGACCCCTAAACCCGAGTGTTACAACTCTCCCCCACTTAAAGAATTTCGTCCTCGAAATTACCTAACTGAAAGAGATACGAAAACTGCTTCTCCATATCCTCATTTCTCTCCCAAGTGGCCTCGTCCACACCCCGACGTTGCCACCTCACTTTAACCAACTCAATCAATCTACCACACAACACTTTGTTGTCTGAGGTTAAGATCTCAACTGGTTCCTCATCATACGTCAAATTCGGATTCAACTCAATCTCTTCCATCGGCATCACGTGCGACAGACCTGATCTATACTTTTGAAGCATCGAAACATGAAACACATTGTGAACCTTCACTAACTCGAATGGCAAACGTAACTGATAAGCAACCAGACCGACTTGCTTCACAATCTCATACGGCCCAATGTACCTCAGACTCAATTTCCCCTTTCTACCAAATCTCATAACTTTCTTCCACGGAGAGACTTTCAAGAACACTCTATCTCCCACAGAATATTCAACTTCTTTCCTCTTCAAATCGGCATAGGACTTTTGCCTATCTGAAGCTGCCTTTAAACGGTCACAAATTAACTTCACCTTATCGGTAGTCCCTTTAAGCAAATCCGGCATCGGTAACAACTTTTGACCTGCTTCGGCCCAACAGATCGGAGTTCTACATTTTCTACCATATAGTGGCTCATACAGAGCCATCTGAATGCTCAACCGATAACTGTTATTGTATGCGAACTCGACCAACAACAAGTGTTTCTCCCAAGTACCATAAAAGTCAATGATGCAACAACGCAACATGTCCTCTAAAATCTGTATAACCCTTTCTTACTAACCATCTGACTGAGGATGATAGGACGTACTGAAATTCAATCGGGTACCCAAAGCTGTATGCAAACACTCCCAAAATCGAGCTGTAATTCTCGGATCTCTGTCAGACACAATCGACTTCGACACACCATGCAGTCTCACAATCTCACCGATGTACAAATCGGCCAACCTATCCAAGGAGTAAGTCGTATTAACAGCTAAAAAGTGAGCACACTTCGTGAAACGGTCAATTATAACTCAAATTGAGTTCTTCTTCGTAGGAGCCAAAGGCAAACCCGAAACGAAATCCATGGTGATATTCTCCCACTTCCATTCCGGAATCCTCATCAGTTGCAACAACCCTGATGGAACCTGATGTTCTACCTTCTCTCTCTAACACACCATACACTTAATCACAAAATCAGCTACGTCTTTCTTCAAACCAACCCAATAGTATTCATTCTTCAAATCACGATGCATCTTTGTACTACCTGGATGCATAGCAAACGGGCTACTGTGTGCTTCGGTCAAGATAGTGCGTCTCAAATCACTATCATCCGGCACAACTATTTTATCTCTGAAACACAAGACCCCATCAACACTGAAACTGTAGTCTGATGGTCTACCCTCGGCTATATATTGCACGTGAGGTGCCAAAGATCTATCTAACATCTATTTTTCTTTAATCATCTAGCCTAAGGTAGGTCTAACCTGAAGCTCGGCCACTAAACCACCATCACCGGACAAGCTCAAACTAGCAAACACGGCTCTCAACTCAACGGCTACCTTCCTACTCAAAGCATCTGCCACTACATTGGCTTTACCCGGATGGTACTCAATCGTGAGATCATAGTCCTTGAGCAACTCTAGCCACCTACGTTGTCTAAGGTTCAACTCTCGTTGTGTCATGATATACTTCAGACTCTTGTGATCTGTATACACTGTGCATTTCTCACCATACAAATAATGTCTCCAAATCTTCAAGGCAAACACAACCGTGGCTAGCTCTATGTCGTGAGTCAGATAATTACGCTCGTGAGTCTTTAACTGTCTCGAGGCATAAGCCACAACTCTTCCGTCTTGCATGAGTACACAACCTAACCCTACATATGAAGCATCACTATAGATCACATAATCCTTCCCTAAATCTGGCTGAATTAAAACCGGTGCATTGGTCAAAGTTTCTTTCAATTTCTCAAAGGCTTGCTGTCTCGCATCTGACCACTCAAACTGAACATTCTTCTGAAGCACTTTTGTCAAAGGAGCGACTATCTTCGAGAATCCATCCTCAAACCTCCTATAGTAACCGATTAAGCCTAGGAAACTACGAATCTCTATCACAGAATTTGGTTGCTTCCACTCAACAATGGCTTCTATCTTCTTCGGATCAACACTAATCCCCTCGGCTGACACTACATGCCCTTGGAAGACTAGTTCTCTGATCCATAACTCACACTTACTCAACTTAGCGTACAACTGATTGTCTAGCAAAGTCTGCAATACTAACCTAAAATGGCGGTCATGATCTTCCTCAGTACGCGAATACACAAAAATATCATCTATGAATACAACACAAACTAATCTAAGTACTGATGGAAGTTTCTGTTCATCATGTCCATGAAAGAAGCCGATGCGTTTGTCAACCCAAACGTCATAACTAAGAACTCGTAGTGACCATATCTAGTCCTAAAAGCTGTCTTCAGTACATCAACCACTTTTACCTTCAGCTGGTACTAACTGGATCTCAAATTAATCTTCGAAAATACTGATGCCCTTTCAACTGATCAAACAAGTCATCGATACGCGGCAAGGGATACTTGTTTTTCACTTTCAACTGATTCAACTGTCTATAATCAATGTTCATTCTCATACTATAGTCTTTCTTTTCCACAAACAATATTGGAGTGCCCCAAGGCGAAGAACTCGGACGGATAAAACCTCTATCTGACAACTCTTGTAACTGAGTCTTCAACTCTTTTAGTTCTTTTGGTGCCATACGGTACAAAGCAATCGAAACATGGGCAGAATCTGAATATGTCTCTATAGCAAACTATACCTCTCTATCAGGCGGTAAACCGAGTAATTCTTCCGGAAACACAATCGAAAAATCACACACTGTTCTTATATCTTGAGGTCTAACTTCATTCATGTTCGGATTCATTACGTAGACCAAGTACGCCTCACAACCCAACTAAACTAATATCTGAGCCTCTAAGGCTAAAACAACATTCGACAAGAATTTCTCATTCTCACCTACTACCACAATCTCATAGTCATCCGCAAGCTTCAAGAAGACTCTATTAGTTTCGAAATCTATCCTAGCTCTATGTTCTGTAAGTCAGCCCATACCCAAAATCACATCGAAACCATAAAACGGTAACTCCATCACATCCACTAGAAATATATGCCCCTAAACCATTAACGGACACCTTCTGTACATCTTCCTAACCACTATTGTATCCCCGAAGGAACTAGTAACAATAACACCTACCTCTAATACCTCACAAGGTATATTCAACATCTTTGCATGCTCACTCAAAATATAAGAATGCGTAGACCCGAAGTCAATCAAGGAAAGCAAACTCATAAACTGTATTGAGAAATTACCTGCAATCACATCCGTGTCGTTCTGTCCCTCTCGCTGAGCATAAACTCTAGCCTGACCTCCACCCTCCGGCTGAACCGCAACTACATGTTCTATATTCCTCTGGCCATCGTTTCTTGGCTGAAAGTTACCTCGACCGCGCCCACGGCCTCTCAGATTATCAATTGCTCTAGCAGGATCCTGAACCTGAACTGGTGCATACCCAGCTTGATGTGGATAATCACGCCTAAGGTGATCTCTAGCTCCACAGTTCCAACAAGTATGAAAGTTTCCCCAACACTCTCCGGTGTGAAACCTCCCGCATCTAGCACACTCGGGCAAACGCCCACCAGCTCTCTGGCCCTAATGGCCTCTACCGGGGTTACCACCATCACGTCTATTATCAAAATGATGCCTATTGTCCCGGTGCCTCTAGGTATCACCTCTATCAAAGTCGGCATACCTCTTCCCTAAACTAGAACCACCTGAACGTTTGGTCAGACCCAAACTGTGCTCTATGTCCTTGGCCCTAGCGACCAAGACATAAAAATTCGTGTAGTCCGTAGCCAAAGTGTATCTCTTCACTTCCTCACTCAACCCGTAACGGAAACAGTCGCATCGTTCCCTCTCAGTAGGAACTAGCTCGGATGCATACTAGATAAATCTGACAAATTGTATCTCATACTCGGTCACTGTCATGTTACCCTGAAGCAATGCCATAAACTCTCTCTTCTTCTCATCAAAATAACAGGGACTCATATACTTCTTGCGGAAAGCAGACTTAAAGAACTCTCAAGTAACCTCGGCATCTGGCATGCCCGTAGTAATGGTGACCCACCAAGTGTAGGCATCACCATGTAGCAGAGAAACAACACACCCTAGTCTGCGTGCTCCAATGCAACCCATCTGAGACAAAATGTGAACGGTCTTGTCAAACCAAGCCTCTTATCTCTCGGGCGCCAACCCTCGGAACTCTTCACCTCTAAAACTACGAAGCCTCTCAAGTGGCAAACCGGTGCCCTCACCCTAAGGTTGCGCCACTGCCTGTCCCCCGGCCACAGCTGCTTGAAAAGCCCCAGCTATAGCATGAACTAATGGAGCTAGATCTATAACGGCCGGACCTTGGCCAACCTGAGGTCCTACACCCTCAGCTCTCGCCTCACCTCCTTCTTAACGAGAAGGAGGAGGTGGAGGAGTCTGCGCCTCAACAACCGGCTCAACTTCCGGAGCTACTGCATGTGGTTCCGGATGAACCATCCTAGACCTGCCTCTAAGTCTCATCTTACGGCTAGCAAGATAACAACTACAAACACACAAGGATTAAGTTAGCAAAGACAAGGGTCCAACGTGCTCAAGTATTCCTTTACAAAATCTTTTCAAATAAGTAATAATAGCAATGAGAACTCGACACTACGCCTCAACACATCAACCACACTAACACATGCTTTCAAACACCATGCAATCAAGCATACATAACAAAACATTCACCGTACAACATACACCTCAACTTACCTCACTCACCTTCCCGAGGACGCGGAAACCTCAGGCTCTATTACCAACAAATGTAACCCCCTCGTCCTGTGCTAGACGACAGACCGGTCCGAGCAGGTTACACGAGAAAAACCGAAGCGAAACCCGTTAAGGCTCCACTTCGATTAACAACCCTATTTTTTTCATAGATTATCTTATCTAAATGTATCATTTAGTCCTATGTGTGAAAACGACAGCGGAAAGCGATATAGAATACATCTAAACATATATAAGGTAACTTTAAATTTACCAAGTAGCGTGTTAGTCCAATTTCATGCTTACGATCCCAAACCATACATAAACGATGCATATAAACTAAACAAGGAAGCCTACAACCAACATGACTAAAACACGACATCCGAGAACCTTTGAAGATGCTAAAAAGCCCAAATACAAGCCTGCGTTTCGAAGCAGGCTTGCCCGTTTCGATACGCGGGCTCCAGTTAAAAAGCCAGACCATGTCGTACCGATACGGTCCATTCTGTTCCGGTATAGGGGTCTCCAGTGTTGAAATGTTTCGGAACTCATTTTGAAACAAGCACTTCCAAGGGCAAACCGTATCGAAACGCGTACCGAAACGAGAGCCCACAGTGTCAAATCGTATCGAAACGACACCACCCTCATTCCGATACGAGTATCCTTAGAGCTACACCCGTTTTGAAACCACCACGATCGTTTCGAAACGCATGCACTCTGTGTGACCCTGAAAACAGTTTTTGCATCCTCAAATGTTCCCAAACATGCCCCAAAACCACAAGAATCATGAAACATCAAACATACACGTAATCTAAAGGCATTTCATCCTACCATATACATGATCAAGCACATAAACATACATGACAGGGCCATTTCATTCAAGAGAGACATACATCCACATAAGCATTGCATAACAAGGTTTACATGCTTTCAAAGCAACACATAAGCATTCATGAAACAAGGCTCACATGTTTTTTTCACACAAACTCATAAACATCTCATAAATCATGGTTTACAAACTTCAACACAAAAACATTAACAAAATAGGAGTCTAACACATGCTCCTACAACACGTAGCATCCCCATTGCTAACTACTACGTTATTCCATAAAACCATACTTGAGCAACCACGAACGCACTTGGATGCCCCTTCCTTGCTCCTTGCTAACTCCACACTAATGATCTGCATTGTCGAAAACAAGAGTGTAAGCTAGAAGCTTAGTAAGGGAGCTCAAAGCAAAACATCGACAATGCAGGGTTCAAGCATAATATAAATTTTGGGGACGAAATTCCTTAAGTGGGGGAGAGTTATAACACCTGGGTTTGGGGGTCGGGTGAAATTAAAATATTAAAATATTGTTTTGGGCCTCGTATTTTCAAAACGAATAAATTTATGTTGGGCTTGTTTAGAATTAAACCCAATGGCTATGGATTTTACACTACTGTAATAATCCACGTTCATTAAGGGTAAATGAGTCTTTTGGCTTTAAAAATAAAACAAAACAATTAAAACACCCATTTCATCATCTTCTTCCCCCTCCTCTTCAAAAATCCAACGACAAGTTTCCTCCCTCATCTCAAGGTTACTATTCCATCACTTCCTTGCTTCATTTTTGAAGATTTTTGAAAGGTAAATATGTTTTTTGAGTTGTCCTCATCTTCCCCTTCATGTCTATACCTTTAGTTTTCATTAAAACCTATTATATTACATTTTGAAGTTTTTGGGTTTTGAAATAAAAATGATAACTTTGATAGCTTTTAGTTGAGCTTTTGATTTGTTGTTGTTAGATAAGTTATTTGCTAACCAAAAGGTCCAACATACCTAATTTTTACAAGCTTTTATAATGATTTTCGGATATGGTTTTAAAGAGGTTTTAGGTGGTTTTAAAGATGAGTTTTGGGGCTGTTTAGTGTTGGGAATTGATGGCCGATGGTTTTTTGATGGTTAGGGGTTATTTTGGAAGCTATTAGGTGTGTTAAAAGTGTTGGAATCGATGGTTATTGGCTGTGCTATTGGACTGCTCGAAAATGGGGGTTTTGAGAGTGTCTTGGCTTGATTTTGATGCTTGATTGGTGCTCTGAGTTTACAACAGTGGTTTGTGTTTGTTTTGGTGATTAATAGAGTGTGTTTGATTGTTTAGAAACAAGGAACTTTGTTGGTGAAGCCTCACATTCGAATTCGGAACCGTTGGGAGCTTGATCGGTTGGTTGCTTGTGTTTGGAAAGTTCGGTGAGTGGTTCTTCGTTTTTAAATTGGTTTTCAAACGTTGGTTCGAGCATGTGAACCTAGGTCGGGCTTGGTAAACCCACCTAGAGTTGGGATTAGATTGGTAGTCTAATCTCAAGCTTAGTTTAGAAGACTTTGGTTGAACTTCTAAATGTTGTGTTATGCCTCTTGTTCCATATTTATTTGTGATTGATGTTATATGTATATTGTGATATACATGTGTATTGAGGCATGATGTTATATGCATTATGATATGCATGTGATTGTTGAAATGTGAGTACATGATGGTAAACCATGGGGGTTACGTGTTAGGCACGGGAAATGGTAAGAATATTGTATTATGATGACCTTGTGATGAGTAGTATTGGCACTAGTATGCTTGGGTACAAATGATCGATCATTAGGATGTTAGTGTGCACACGAGTGTCGAAATACGCGCGTGGTCTTGGTGATGGTAGTCATCAAGATGGAGTACGAGTATACCGGAAATCTTCTTTTATATGTTAGTTGGTGATGAGTGGAATCCCATCGACGGGGCGTGAGTATGAGTGGAATCCCCTCCGCATGAAACGGTGATGAGTGTAATCCCACCGTAAGGTAACGTAATGGTTGAGTTGTTGGATGTGAGTTCCAACGGTTGTTATCCGCGTATTCGGGTCATAGCTAGGTGCCAATACGTTTATTAAATGTGTTTCCATATGGTTGTGTTTATGGACATGTTGAGCATGATATGATATTTGATGTTATGTTCATGCATTTTATATTTGACTCTTGTGGCTTTGAAGGTAAGAAAACATGCATTCTTCC
This sequence comes from Hibiscus tridactylites, assembly GCA_958450335.1. Taxonomy (NCBI): domain Eukaryota; kingdom Viridiplantae; phylum Streptophyta; class Magnoliopsida; order Malvales; family Malvaceae; genus Hibiscus; species Hibiscus tridactylites. The sequence goes on along the minus strand of OY288265.1, from coordinate 80,799,618 downwards.
TTGGTTATGTTGCTCGTGCTTGGACCCTACATTGTCGAGGTTTGTTTTATGAGCTTACCCTCACTAAGCTTTACGCTTACACTCTCTTTTGTTCGACAATGCAGATCCTTAGTTCGTGGGTTGCTTGTGCAAGGAGAAGGCCTCCAAGTGTGCTATTTGTGCTTTTGCTATCATCAAGTATGAACTTTTAAGTAATTGATGTAATAGTTAAGCAATGGGGATTTGTGTTGTTATTTTGTGTTAGGAGCTTGTTTAGACTCCATTGATATGTTGACGTTTTGTTTATGGCTTGCTTATGCCATGTATGTTGGCCTTGTGCCCCTATCTGAATGCTTATGTGTATGTTGGGTTCTAAGGCATGAAACCTTGTATATGCAATGTATGTTTCTTTTGGTGAATGCTTGATCCCTTTAAGTATATGCCCTTTTCATGTATGTTATGTGTTTTGAGCACGCTTGTAATAGGGTGTATGCCTCTAGAAGTTGTGTATACATGCTGTGTCTTGCTCCTTGAGGTCGTTGGGGTCTTTTGGGATCGTTTAGGGATGCTTAAAACTGGTTTTGGCAACTCACTGTTTGCATGCGTTTCGGAATGGTTCAGGCTGTTTCGGAACGGGTGTGGTTCCAGGGACACCCGTATCGGAACGCGTTCTGGTACGGTTTGGCTACTGTGAACCCATATTTCGATACGAGTATCGAAACGTTTTGGCTACTGTGAGAGCATGTTCCGGAACGTGTTTCGGAACATCTAGGCAAAATGGTCCCCTGTTCCGAAATGGGGTGGATGCGTTTCGGTACGGGTGACTGGCTTTTTAAACTGGGGCCCGTGTTTCGAAACGGGCAAGCCTCTTTCGAAACACAAGCCTAAAATTTAGGCTTTTGGCTTCTCTAAAGGTTCTCAAGTGTTGGGCTTAGGTCTTGTTTGATGTTAGTCTTCTTATGAGTCTTGTTCGTCCGTGTTTATGTGTGCTTTGGTTGCGTGCACATGAAATCAACCTAACTTGAATACATGGTAAGTTTAAATCAATTTACGTGTCGTTTGCATGGTTTAGTCTTCTTTTCCGTTTTCGCTTCACACGTAAGTCTAATTGAAACCATCTAGACAAGATAATAAATGAAAAAGTTTTCTCGGGTTGTTAACCGAAGTGGAGCCTTAACGGGTTTTGCCTCGGTTATCCCCGTGTGACTCGCTCGGACCGGGACGAGGGGGTTACAATGCACACAACATATCATCACCATATACATCATCAATATATATATATATATATATATATATATATATATATATATATATATATATATATATATATATATATATATATATATATATATATATATATATATCAACATGCATAAACGAACACATACTACACAAGACCACAATTATGCACATCAAGCAAGAACCCATAAAGTCAAACAAGAGATTAAGCTACCAACTTAATCTCCACCTTAGATTGGCCTACCAAACACAATCTAACACTTCAACCACACACTTGAACCAATTTAAAACCATTTTAAATAAACCACTCACCAAACACCCTTAAGCAAACCGAGAAAGCCGATCAAGCCTCCAAATTTCTCGGAATTGAGCCCGAAGCTTCTCCAACGATTTCTCTTGATTCTAATCAACCAAAAAAACATATTACTACACAAATTATCCACAAAACCATTGTCACAATCAGGTCACAAACACAAGACTATTTCTCTACATTTCCAAGCCAAAACTAACACAAAAATCCTCATTTTCGGACTTGAACTTAACCCAGCAGAAACCCATCAATCTCAACACTCAAACCGTCATTAAACACCTTCAAAACAACCCTCAAGCATCACTATATCATCAGCCCCACTCTCCTACACCAAACTACCTCAAAAACCCAAGTTTTTAACCCTTTTAAACACCCACAAAAACACATTTCGTAATTTTCATCAAAACCCCACCATTTTCACATATAATACTCTTTACGGCAAGATTAAAACATAAATTAACTTTACAAATCAAAAGTTAAACGAAAAATCATTAAAGCTCCCACCTTTTTCTTAAAATTTTGAAAACATGAACAACCCAAAAATGAATCTTATGAAAATCTAAAGCCATGGAAACATTTGGAATGATGAGGAGAAGTCAAAAACGTTCTTACCTTGATTAAAGAACTTGAAATGGTGAAAGAAATTGATGGAACAATGATTTGGGGGTAAGAGGGAGGTTTTGTCGTGAAAAGGGTTAAAGGAAGAAGATGAAGAGGACTTTCAAAAAGGTTCTTTTTTACTCATCTTATTCCTTTTATTTAAAAATTACGTTTTTACCCTTAATGAAATTCAAGCCCTTTTTAATTTTAAACCAAAGCCCATTTTAATTAAAACGAGCCCAACGACTCGAACCCGATTCACACACTCAAATCCTGATGCCTAAACATGGGTGTTACAGTTCCTAGTAAAGCTGATATATTTTTCTTATCTTATATAACATTATTTTTTTCTTTTCCTAGTGGAGTTGTAGTTTATTATTAGCTTCGTGTTATGTATGAGGAATTTCAGTCATTCGCTACCTACAATACTAATCTTTCACATTTTCTTCTCTATCGAGTAATTTTAATCCTCATTTCTCGTCTTTCATACGGTCTAAGCAGTTACTGTAACCCCCTCGTCCCGGGCTAGCCGATAGGACGGTCCGAACAAGTTACACAGAGAAAACCGAAGCAAAAACCGTTAAGGCTCCATTCCGATTAGCAACCCTAGAAAATTTCTTTTAAATGTTATCTTGTCTAGATGCTTTAATATATCCTATGTGAGAGGACACGTAGCGGAAAAGACATGCGGATACAAAACACACAAGACATACAATTAAACAAGCCTTTTTATGCCTTTATAACAGGCCGTATCGATACGCTAGAAGGTCGTATCGATACGCTAGAAGACTGTATCGATACGCCTGAACTTGGTCAACAACATAAAGTCAACCCAGGGAGACTATATCGATACGCCCTCAGTGGTCAACTTCACACGGTCAAACTACAAAGAATGTACCGATACACCTAGGACTCGTACCAGTACGCCAAAATCTCGTCAATTTCTCATATTTCCATAGAGCTTTTGGCGTATCGATACACCCTTGTGTACCGATACGCATAGCCTAAAATAAGGTTCAAAGCATAGGACCGTATCGATACGGCTCTTACGCGTATCGATACGCCCTGCACTGCAAACCTCATTTTGGCTGCTAAAAACATAAGGACTCAACTCTAAAGGCATTTAACGACTCGACGAGCAACATTCAAACACTCATACACCACAAGAAAACTATGGATAAACATACGGAGCGATTTAAACATTCAACAAAACAACAGATCATACAACCAAAACTAGAGGCATCACTTCCTACAAAAGAGCATGATCAAACATACGAGCATGCATAACAAGTCCATTTAATTCATAGGAAACATACATCCACATAAGCATCACATAAAACAAGGTTTACATGTCTACACACAAAAACATAAGCATCCAACAACTTAGGGGTATAACAAACGCTCCTACAACGCATAGCATCCCCATTGCTATCTATTACATTATTTAAGAAAAACCATACTTGAGCAGCAACACACGCTCTTGGGTGCCCCTTCCTTGCTCCTTGCTAACTTCAACACTAATGATTTGCATTGTTGGAAATGAGAGCATAAGCTTGAAAGCTTAGTGAGGGAGCTCAAAAACAAATATTGACAATGCAGGGTCCAAAGCATGATATCCATAACTCATCCATAAGACATACATTGACACCAACAAATCAACATAGCCAACTACTACAAGGATGCATGAACATGGCATCTTACCTCATGTTAGGCTAAGCACAAATACAATAAAATGTCTTACCACATCAACCACACATAAACAAGTATATTGACAACTATATAGCTTACTCGGATATGTGGATAACTTTCGTTGGGATTTTTGCCCCAGCGTACTCTAACAACATTATTACCTTCTGGTGGGATTTTACACATCATCTTTTTCATTACGGATGGGATTCCACTCATCATCACACACATATACACTTTCTGGTGGAATGTTACTTCACCGTACTCCTCCTTGGTGACTACACATCACCAAGGCCACGCGCGAATTTGACTCTTACCGTGTGCACACTCATCCTAATGATCGATCATTTATATCCGGTAATCAAGACTAGTGCCAACATACTAAACGAGTCTCACCATGATTTCATAATCATGCAACACAACATATCAATCACCATCATACAACATATATACTTCATAACATGTATAAACGGACATTCATCACACTAGATCACATATGCACATTTAGCAATAACTCATAAAGTCAAAGAAGAGATTAAGCTACCAATTTAATCCCCATATTAGATTGGCCTACCAAGCACAATCTAATACCTCAACCACACACTTTTAACCAATTTAAAACCATTTAAATAGTCCACTCACCGAACACCCTTAAAGCAAGCCAAAAAAGCATGTCAAGCCTCCAAATTTCCCGGAATCAAGCCCGAAGCTTCTCCAACGGCTTCCCTTGTTTCTAATCAACCAAAAGCAACATATTACTCAACAAATCATCCACAAAACCACTGCCACAAATCAGATTACAATCTCAAGACCATTTCTCTACATTTCCAAGCTAAAACTAACACAAACTCTTCATTTTCAGACTTACACACAACCCAGAAAAACCCATCGATTCCAACACCCAAAACATTATTAAACACGCTCAAAACAACCCCTAAGCAGAACCATACCATCAGCCCAACTTTCCCTCACAAGACTACCTTAAAAACTCAAGTTTTCTACTCTTAAACACACCCACAAATACCCATTTCGGGATTTCAACAAAACTCCCCCATTTTAAGATATGATACACCTAAGGGCAATACTATAACATATATTAACTTTACATATCAAAAACCCAATGAAAAACCATTAAAGATTCCACCTTTTTCTTAAAACTTGAACATTTGAAATATAACAAAAATGGAGTTCAGGAAAAACTAAAACCATAGAAACGTTAAGGATGATGATGAGAAGTCAAAAACACATTTACCTTGATGAAAGCTCTTGAAATCGTGAAGGGAGTGGATGAAACAGTGACTTGGGTTGGGGAGGTTTTTGGTGTCGTGAGTTTTAGTTTAGAGGAAGAAGATGATGATGGCTTTTTCTCAAACATGTCTTTTACTTGTCTTATTTCAATTATTTAGAAAATCACCATTTTACCCTTAATGAAAACACAAGGCCCCTTTTTGTTTAAAACCAAACCCATTTTATTTGGAACAAGCCCAACGACCCGAACCCGATTTACACACTTAACACCCGACCTCTAAACCCGGGTGTTACAACTCTCCCCCACTTAAGGAATTTCGTCCCCGAAATTACCTGACATGAAGAGATACGGACACTGCCTCTCCATATCCTCCTTTCTTTCCCAAGTGGCCTCTTCCATGCCTCGGCGTTTCCACTTCACTTTTACCAACTCAATCTGTCTACCACGTAACACTTTGCTATCTGATGCCAAGATCTCAACTGGTTCTTCATCGTACGTCAAGTCTGGGTTCAACTCAATCTCTTCTACAAGCATAACGTGCGACGGATCTGATCTGTACTTTCGAAGCATTGAAACATGAAACACATTGTGAATCTTCTCTAACTTGGATGGAAAACGTAACTGATAAGCAACCGGACCGATTCGCTTAACAATCTCGTACGGCCCAATGTATCTCGGACTCAATTTCCCTTTTTTGCCAAACCTCATAACCTTCTTCCACGAAGAGACTTTCAAGAACACTCTATCTCCCACGACATACTCAACTTCTTTCCTCTTCAAATCGGCATAGGATTTACATCTATCCGAAGATGCATTCAAACAATCACAGATTAACTTCACCTTATCGGTAGTCCCCTTAAGCAAATCCAGCATCGGTAACAACTTCTGACCTACATCGGCCCAACAAATTGGAGTTCTACATTTTCTACCATACAATGCCTCATACGGAGCCATCTAAATGCTTGACTGATAACTGTTATTGTATTCGAACTCGACCAACGGCAAGTATTTCTCCCAAGTACCCTAAAAGTCAATAATGAAAAAACACAAGATGTCCTCTAAAATCTGTATAGCCCTCTCTGACTGACCATATAACTGAGGATGATACGACGTACTAAAATTCAATCGGGTACCCAAAGTAGTATGCAAACACTCCCAAAATCTGGCTGTAAATCTCGGATCCCTGTTAGACACAATCGACTTCAGCACACCGTGCAGTCTCACAATCTCACTGATGTATAAAATGGCCAACTTACCTAAGGAGTAAGTCGTATGAAGAGCTATAAAGTGAGCACACTTCGTGAAGTGGTCAACTATAACCCAAACTGAGTTCTTCTTTGAAAGAGTCAAAGGCAAACTTGAAACGAAGTCCATGGTGATATTTTCCCACTTCCATTCTGAAATCCTCAACGGTTGCAACAAACCTGATGGAACCTGATGTTCTGCCTTAACTCTCTGGCATAACATACACTTACTCACGTAATCGGCTACGTCTCTCTTCAAACCAACCCAATAGTATACATTCTTCAGATCACGATACATCTTCGTACTACCACTATGCATAGCGAACGAGCTACTGTGTGCTTCAGTCAAGATAGTACCTCTCAAATCACTGTCATCCGACACAACTATTCTGTCTCTGAAACACAAGATCCCATCAACACAGAAACTATAGTCTGATGGTTTACCCTCGGCTATATCTTGCACGTGAGGTGCCAAAGATCTATCTAACAACTATTTTTCTCTAATCAACTGACCTAAGGTAGGTCTAACCTGAAGTTCGGCCACTAGACCACCATCACCGGACAAGCTTAAACTAGCAAACATGGCTCTCAACTCAACAGCTACCTTTCTACTCAGAGCATCTGCCACTACATTGGCTTTACACGGATGGTACTCAATCGTGAGATCGTAGTCTTTAAGCAATTCTAGCCACCTACGTTGTCTAAGGTTCAACTCTCTTTGAGTCATTAAATACTTTAGACTCTTGTGATCCATGTACACTATGAATTTCTTATCATACAAGTAATGTCTCCAGATCTTCACGGCAAACACAACTGCGGCTAGCTCTATGTCGTGTGTCGGATAATTACGCTCGTGATTCTTTAATTGTCTCGAGGCATAAGCCACAACTCTTCTGTCTTGTATGAGCACACAACCTAAACCTACATATGAAGCATCACTATAGACCACATACTCTTTCCCCGACTCTAGCTGAATCAAAATCGGTGCATTTGTCAAAGCTTCTTTTAGTTTCTCAAAGGCTTGCTATCTCGCATCTGACCACTTAAACTAAACATTCTTCTGAAGCAATTTTGTTAAAGGAGCGGCTATCTTCGAGAATCCATTCACAAACCTCATATAATAACCTGCTAAGCCTAGGAAACTACGAATCTCTATCACAGACTTTGGTTGCTTCCACTCAACAATGGCTTCTATCTTCTTCGGATCAACTTTAATCCCCTCAGCTGACACTACATGTCCTAGAAAGACTACTTCTCTGATCCAGAACTCACATTTACTCAACTTAGTGTACAATTGGTTGTCTAGCAAAGTCTGCAAAACTAACCTCAAATGTCTGTCATGATCTTCCTCAGTACACGAATACACCAATATGTCATCTATGAATACAACCACAAACTGATCTAAATATTGATGGAAGATTCTATTCATCATGTCTATGAAAGCAGTTGGTGCGTTTGTCAACCCAAACGGCATAACTAAGAACTCGTAGTGACCATACCTAGTCCTAAAATATTTCTTTGGTACATTAACCTCTTTTACCTTCAACTGGTAATAACCGGATCTCAAATCAATCTTCAAAAAGACTGGTGACCCTCTCAACTGATCAAACAAATCATCGATACGCGGCAAGGGATACTTGTTTTTCACTGTCAACTGATTCAACTGTCTATAATCAATGCACATCCTCATACTACGGTCTTTCTTCTTCACAAATAATACCGGAGCGCTCCAAGGCGAAGAACTCGGACGGATAAAACCTCTATCTGACAACTCTTGTAACTGAGTCTTCAACTCTTTCAGTTCTTTCGGTGCCATACGATACGAAGCAATCGAAACGGGAGCAGAATCTGAGTATGACTTTATGGCAAACTCTACTTCTCTGTCAGTCGGAAACCAGACAATTCTTCTGAAAACACACTAAAAAAATCACACACTGTTCTGATATCCTGTGGTCTAACTTCATTTATGTTCGGATTCATTACGTAGGCCAAGTACGCCTCACAACCCAACTCAACTAATGAGCCTCTAAGGCTGAAACAACATTCGATAAGAATTTTACATTCTCCCCTACTACCACAATCTCGTAGTCATCCGCAAGCTTCAAGTAGACTATCTTTGTTTCGAAATCTATCATAGCTCTATGCTCTGTAAGCCAGTCCATACCCAAAATCACATCGAAGCCATAGAATGGTAACTCCATCATGTCCACTGGAAATATATGCTCCTGAACCATTAACGGACACCTTCTGTACATCTTCTTAACCACTACTATATCCCCGAAAGAACTAGTAACACTAACACCTACCTCTAATACCTCACAAGGTATATTTAACATCTTTGCATGCTCACTCAAAATGTAAGAATGCGTAGACCCAAAGTCAATCAAGGAAAGCAAACTCGGAGACTATATCAAGAAATTACCTGCAATCACATCTGTGTCGTTCTGTCGCTCTCGCTGAGCATAAACTCTAGCCTGACCTCCGCCCTCCGGTTGAACCGCAACCACATGACCTATATTCCTCTGGCCATCGTTCCTTGGTTGAAAGTTACCTCGACCGCGTCCACGACCTCTCGGGTACTCAATAGCTCTAGCAAGAGCCTGAACCTAAACCGGTGCAAACCCAACCTGATGTGGACAATCACGCCTAAGGTGATATCTAGCCCCACAGTTCAAATACGCATGAAAATTTCCCCAACACTCTCCGGTGTGATGCCTCCCGCATCTAGCACACTCGGGCAAACGCCCACCAGCTCTCTAGCCCTGATGGCCTCTTCCGTGGTTACCACTCCCACGCCTGTGATCAAAATGATGCCTATTGTCCCTATGCCTCTTGGCATCACCTCTATCAAAGTCAACAGTCCTCTTCCCTGAACCAAAACCACTTGAACGTTTGGTCAGACCCAAAATGTGCTCTATGTCCTTGGCCCTAGTGACCAAGACATCGAATTCTGTGTAATCTGTAGCCAAAGTATACCTCTTCACTTTCTCGCTCAACCCGTAATGGAAATGGTCGCATAGTTCCCTCTCAGTAGGAACTAACTCAGACGCATACTGACTCAATCTAACGAACCATACCTCATACTTGGTCACTATTATGTTACCCTGAAGCAAAACCATGAACTCTCTCTTCTTCTCATCAAGATAACGGGGACCCAGATACTTCTTGCGGAAAGCTGACTCAAAGAACTCCCAAGTAACCTCAGCATCTGGCATGCTTGTAGTAATGGTGATCCACCAAGTGTAGGCATCACCTTGAAGCAAAGAAACAACACATTCCCAGTCTGCGTGCTCTAGTACAACCCATCTGAGACAAGATACGAACAGTCTTATCAAACCAAGCCTCTGATCTCTCGGGCGCCAACCCTCGGAATTCTTCACCTCCCAAGCTACAGAGCCTCTCAAGTGGAAAATCGGTACCCTCACCTTAAGGTTGTGCCACAGCTTGTCCCCCAACCACAACTGCCTGGAAAGCCCCATCTATAGCATGAACCAATGGAGCTAGATCTATACCGGCCGGACCTTGGCCAACCTGAGGTCCTACGCCCTCAGCTCTCGCCTCACCTCCCTCTTGAAGAGAAGGAGAAGGAGGAGGTGGAGGAGCCTCTGCCTCTACAACCGGCTCAACTTCAGGAGCTGCTGCCCATGGTTCCGGATGAACCACCCTAGGCCTGCCTCTAGGTCTCATCTTACGGCTAGCAAGATATCAACTACAAACAAAATAAACACACAATAATTGAGTTAGCAAAGGTAAGGGTCCAACGTGCTCAGGTATTCCTTTACAAAATCCTTTCTAATAAAGTAATAGTAGCAATGGGAACTCAACACTACGCCTCAACACAACAACCATACTAACGCATGCTTTCAAGCACTATGCAAGCAAGCAAACAACAAGAATACATAGCAAAGCATTCACCGCACAACTTACCTTCCCGAGGTCGCGGAAACCTCAGGCTCTGATACCAACAAATGTAACCCCCTCGTCCAGGGCTAGCCGACAGACCGGTCAGAACAGATTACACGGGGAAAACCAAAGCGAAACCCACTAAGGCTCCACTCCAATTAGCAACCCTAGATATTTCTTTTAAATGTTATCTTATCTAGATGCTTTAATATATCCAATGTGAGAGGATACGCAGCGGAAAAGATACGCGGATACAAAACACACAAGACGTACAATTAAACAAGCCTTTTTATGCCTTTACAACAGGCTCTACGATACGCTAGAAGACTGTATCAATATGCCTGAACTTGGTCAACAACTCAAAGTAAACCTAGGGAGATCGTATCGATACACTGGAAGACCGTATCGATATGCCCTCAGCGGTCAACTTCTCACGGTCAAACAACGAAGACCGCACTAATACGCCTAGGACCCGTACCGATACGCCAAAATCTCGTCAAATTCTCATATTTCCAGAGAGCTTTTGGCGTATCAATACACCTCCGTGTACCGATACGCATAGCCTAAAACAAGGTTCAAAGCATAGGACCGTATCGATATGGCCCTTACGCGTATCGATACGCCCTGCACTACAAACCTCCCCATTTTAAGACTACCTTAAAAACTCAAGTTTTCTACTCTTAAACACACCCACAAATACCCATTTCGGGATTTCAACAAAACTCCCCCATTTTAAGATATGATACACCTAAGGGAAAGACTATAACATATATTAACTTTACAAATCAAAAACCCAATGAAAAATCATTAAAGCTTCCACCTTTTTCTTAAAACTTGAACATTTGAAATATCACAAAAATGGTGTTTAGAAAAAACTAAAACCATAGAAACGTTAAGGATGATGAGGAGAAGTCAAAAATACATTTACCTTGATGAAAGCTCTTGAAATCATGAAGGGAGTGGATGAAACAGTGACTTGGGTTGGGGAGGTTTTTGGTGTCGTGAGTTTTAGTTTGGAGGAAGAAGAAGATGATGGCTTTTCCCAAACATGTCTTTTACTTGTCTTATTTCAATTATTTAGAAAATCACCATTTTGCCCTTAATGAAAACACAAGGCCCTTTTTTGTTTAAAACCAAGTCCATCTTATTTAGAACAAGCCCAATGACCCGAACCCGATTTACACACTTAACACCCGACCCCTAAACCCATGTGTTACAGTTACCATACGCTCTCATATGTTTTAATTAGTTTTATCTTCTAATATTCTCTTGATCTGCTGAGATATTTTATTTATTATTATTAAATTTTTATATCGTTTATATAATTTTCAAAAATAATCAAGAAAATTACAATATAAATTAACTCATTAAATAGATAAAATATTTTTATTACCAAATTCAAAAAATCTAGTATATAATCAAGAGATGATAAGAGAAATAGAAAAGAAAAAATGTTCTAGTACCATTTAATGTTTATGTCTAATATTTAATATTGTCTTTTATATTTATTTATACATTACAAAAATTCTCTGCCTCTTTTTGGTGCATTTTTTTATCCCCGATACAAAAATTATAAGCTTTAACCTTAAATTTTAAACTCTAAAAAATACAGCCTACTTCAATTCTCTAAACTCTAACTCTAAACATTATTCTTTCACGCAAAATCTATTTTTTTTAGTGTAAAGACAAAAATAAATGACACTAAAAATGTAACACCCGTGTTTTGGGGTTAGGAGTTATCCGTGCTTATAGATCGAGTCAATAAAATTAAATTAAAATAAATCCAACCTAAAATGTGGTGTAATTGAACTTTAATAAAAAGGGAAGGGCTTATGTCGTAATTTGCCCAAAAGCTTTTAAAAAAAGATGACAACTTTCAAATTGTCATCTTCTTCCCCTTTTTCCCTTATCCCCCCCCCCCCACGTGAAATACCTCCCCCCCTTTCCCCAAACTCTCTCAATTTTCAAGCATATGTTTCATTCGATTTCTTCATCAATTCAAGGGGTTTTTGAAAGGTAATCACATATTTGAACTCTCCTTTCCATTTCCTATTCATACATGGTTTTAGATTTTAAAAATATGAACTTTTGAAAATTAGGGTTTATATCAAGTTTGGATTTTTAAGGGGGTTTTCCATTTGGTTTTGATAAATTGAGTTGGGGCTTTGCTTAATCATGTTAAAATGCACATTATATGTTAATTTGGTTGGATTTTAATGAATTCCCGAAATTGGGTAAAAATGGGTTTTTTTGAAGGGTTTTGGGTGATTTTTGGGGGTTGTTTTAGGTGGGAATTGATAGCCCAATGGTAGTGCTATGGTTAGGGGTTGATTTGGGATCATTTGTGGGTGCAATGGGTGTTGGAAACATGGATTTTGGAAGGGGTATGTGGGCTGTCCGAAATTGCAAAGTATGGGGTTTGGTCATGGCTTGCAACGTTGTAAATTGAATTTGAATTGTGTTCCGGGTTGGTCTTTTGATGTTGGGCTAATTTGGAATTGTTTGAATTGTGTTTGAGGTTGTTTAGAAGCGGGAATTTGTGTTGGTGAGGCCTTGGGAACAAATCCGGAAATTGAAGACCATGGTTGCTTGGTAGTAGATGAGCTTGGAGGTAGAGGTGAGTGGTTAAATATTTTTAAATGGTTTTCAAGTGTTGGTTCAAGCATGTGAACTAGGTTGGGATTGGTAGACCCACCTAGAGTTGGGATTAGGGTGGTGGCCTAATCCCAAACTTTAGTTAGAGACCTTGGTTGATCTTTAAAGTGTTGAATTATGCCTTATGTTTAGTCATGCTTATGGTGGTTATGCTTATGTTGTTATACATGTATATGGAGGCATGGCTTAATGCATTGTTACATGCATGTTGATTATAAATGTGATAGAGATATACATATGTATGAAATATGATGTGATATTTGTGTTATTGAGATGCATGTAGTGTTGACATGTGTAATGATGTTATGAGATGATTGTATGATCCGAGGATCATGGTGAGTACATGCTAGGCATGGAAATGTGGTTTGTGCATGACGGTGAGTCATGGTGAGTACGTGCTAAGCACGGAAGTTGTTATGGAATGATATTGTGATAGATTAATGAAATGAGTAGTATTGGCACTAGTATGCTTGGGTACAAATGATCGATCATTAGGATGTTTAGTGTGCACACGTGAGTCAAAATGCGCGCGTGGTCTTGATGATGGTAGTCATCAAGATGGAGTACGGGTTCGCCCGGAAATATTCTTATATACATATATTCGTCGGTGATGAGTGGAATCCCATCGACGGGCGTGAGGATGAGTGGAATCCCCTCCGCGTGAAATGAGGCGTGAGGATGAGTGGAATCCCCTCCGCGTGAACGGTGATGAGTGTAATCCCACCGTCAGGTAATGGTTGTGTTGTTGGGTGTGAGATCCAACGGTTATCCGCGTATTCGAGTCATAGCTAGGTGCCAATACGGATTGTGTTTTATGTTGCCAATATGGGATTATGCATATATGCTTATATGATACGAATGTGACGCTCTTTATGAATTGATATATGATGTGGTTAATGCTTTGAATTATGTATCGTGGTAAGTTGAGCTTATGAGATGTTGAGCATAGAGGTGGCAATCGGGTCATTCGGTTCGGGTTCGGTTCGGGTCGTTTCAGTTCGGGTCATTTCGGGTTTATCTAGAATCGGTTTAGATTCGGTTCGGATCGGTTCGGTTCGGGTTCGGGTCTACTTCGGGTCTGTGATGAGTCGGATTCGGTTCGGGTATTGGATCGGGTCAAAATCGGATCGATTGTTTTCGGGTCGGGTCAATATCGGATCGGTCGCTTTCGGTTCGGGTCAAAATCGGGTCATTCGGGTCGCTTTCGGTTCGGGTTAAAATCGGGTCAATTTCGGTTCAATTTCGGGTCAGGTCAACATTTAAATTTTCGGGTCAATTTGATTTGAGTTGGGTTAAAGGTTTGAGGTTTAGTATTTATGGTTTAGGGTTTAGAGTTATTGATGTATGAGATTAATTCTAATTCAACTTGTCAATCTATGCATTTGAATTTGATTAAATATTTAAATCAAAGCTTTATGTATCCATATAATTTTTTTTGTATAATTATATTGAATCAAAGTTTATAATAATAATAATAATAATAATAATAATAATAATAATAATAATGATAATAATGTTTGAAATGAATTAATTTATTAAACTTAGGATCTAATTGAATTAACTAAAATCTAAAAGCATAAATCACGGACATAATTAAAATAATTTTAAAACTAAATGTGAAATTTCAATTCAATTAATCTAAATTGAAACTCAATTAAATCAAGAAAAATAGAAAGACAATTGGTAAAAAATAGAGAGGGAAAAAACAAAATTTTGGAGGGAAATAAGCCACCAATTTTTTAAGCTAGATTGAAAAAGAAAAGAAAAAGACAATTGGAAAAAATAGAGAGAGAAAAGACAAAATTTTGGAGGGAAATAAACCACCAATTTTTTAAGCTAGAGATTAATTACTTTTTAGGTCATGTTGCATTTAAAATGTTACATTTTAGTCAACTTTAAGTTTTAGTTTAATTTAATTTAGTCACAAGTATTCACACGGTTTAGACTTCGGATATACAAATCCCCTCCCCGTAGTGATATTTAGTCTCTAAAAATTTACTTTTAGTTGAAATTGACTAATCTTTGTAATTTAGTCTATTAATTTAATATATTTATATTTTCGTTCATTTTAATTTCAAAGATTTAATTTTTAGCCAAAATTGACCTCTATTTATTCATATGGTATAATTACAAATTTGATCATTGGACTCTCAAATTTCTCCACTTCCAAATTGTCAATTTAGTCTACAATTTCAATTTTATGATATATTTTATGATGAAATTATAAAATTGGTCACCAAGATCTCAAATTTTTATACTTCATTTTATTATTTATTATATTGTTAACAATATATATTCGGGTTAAAATCGGGTCAAAATCAGGTTAAAATCGGGTTAAAATCGGGTCGATATTCGGTTCAGCTTTTGGTTCAGCTTTCGGTTCGGGTAGCATTCGGTTCGGGTCCATTCGGTTCGGGTCTATTCGGTTCGGGTCTATTTCGGTTCGGGTCCATTTCGGTTCAACAAAAATTTTCGGTTCGGTTCGGTTCGATTCAGTTCGGTTCGGGTTTCGGGTCAACTTCGAATCATCATGTTCGGGTCAAAATCGGGTTTCGGTTCGGGTAATTCGGTTCGGGTTTCGGGTCTCGGGTCAAGTTTGCCAGGTCTAGTTGAGCATGACATAATGTTGATTATATGTTCATGCATCATGTTCATTTTGGCTTTTGCGGATCGGAGGTAAGGTCGTGCATTTCATTTGGAAGTAGCTCGTGCTTGGACCCTGCATTGTCGAAGGTTTGTTTTATGAGCTTACCCTCACTAAGCTTTTATGCTTACGCTCTCTTTGTTCGACAATGCAGATCAATGGCTTGTGGGTGGCAAGGGCAAGGAAAGGCCTCCAAGTGTTGCTTACGGTTAGCTTAAGTATGATAGTTAAATTTAAAGATTGTAATAGTAAAGCAATGGGATAGGTGTCGTGTTATGATGCTTTTGGAATATATATTGTTGTTGTTGTTGTTTAGGAGCATGTTAGACTCCCCGTATGTGTTTGTTAATTTGGCTTTTGGGATGTATGCCTTGCTTGAAACCATGCTAGTATTTTGCTATCTAGAATTGCCTAAGTGTTGGATATGTTAAAGCTTAATATCTATAATGACATGTATGGATGTGTGGCTTGAGATGTTGTGCCTTGGTGTTTAGTCTTGTTATGATGATGCTCAAGCATGCTTGTATGTTGGTTTGCCTTTAGAATTGTTGTTAGTGTGTTGTTGGAGGTTTTAGTGAGGTTTTGGGACACCCTTGTGCCTTAAAACAGCTAAAACCCGCCTGCAGATAGAGGGCGTTTCGAAACGGGCTACCCTGTTTCGATACGGCCCCTTTGTTTTTGGCCGAGCGTTTCGAAACGGATAGGGGCTGTTTCGGTACACTTTTGCTACTGGAATTTTGAGAAATTGGCGAGATGAAGGTGTTCCGAAACGGGTCTATAGTGTTTCGAAACGGTCAATTCTCGTTGACCACGAGAAGTTGACCACGGAGGGTGTTTCGGAACGGTTGACCCCCGTTCCGAAACGGCATCCTCGTATGGGCTTTGGAGTGTTGACCAGGTCAAGGTGTTTCGATACACCTTGAGGGTGTTTTGAAACGGCCTGTTAAGTCACATAAAAATGGACTGTTTGGTTCGATTTGTTTGAGTCTTGGTTGCATGAATGCTTGTCTTCCGTTGCTGTGATCATATAGGAATTAAATGCACATTTAGGGAAGATTAAATTAAAAAGAAATTTTCTAGGTTGTTAACCGAGGAGGAACCTTAACGGGTTTCGCTTCGGTTTTCCCCGTGTGGCCCACTCGGACCGGTCATCCGGCCAGACCGGGACGAGGGGGTTACATTTGTTGGTATCAGAGCCTAAGGTTTCCGAGACCTTGGGCAGGTAAGTGAGGTAAGTTTAAGGTTTAAATTGAGATGCACGGTGTTTGCTTGCTTTGTAAGTATGGCTGCTTGTATGACAAGTATGTTGATCGCTTGCTTAAAAGAATGTTGTTTGTTATCCGTGAATACTGTGATGTATGATTGTTTGATGAGAGTATATGTTATGTGATAGTACGCATATGTTTGCTTGTTTAGCAAGTAAGCCTTGTTATATGCTTGGTTGAGCATGTATGTGTGATGATTTGGTTGAAACATGTTTAGTAGAGTCCCATTGCTTCTATTACATCGGAAAAAGGATTTTAAGTGAGGGAAATCATACTTGAGCCACTTGGACCCTTTCCTTTGCTAACCCGTTCTTGTATGTTTCACTGTTGATGTTGTTGTTGATTTAATTGCTTTTCGGTAAGTAGAAGTCGTAGTTTCTGAAAAGGTGGACTATGTTGAGGAAGTCCATCACCTCAGTTAGAGAGGTATGGTTGTACCGGAATTGAGGTACAAATCGTTCGTTTGAGACGGTGTGTATATGGGTTGATTCATGTGGATGAGGGACGATGTGATCAACTCTAGCATCAGTTGGTAAGAAGAAGTGAAGGCATATGAGTGGGAGTTAGAGTGGTGTCGATGTTTTAACAGATAAGCCCTTGGTACAGTATTAAGTTGTTTCCTCCAGTTGATTCTAAATCCGCGCTTTTGTACACCGTTAGCAAGTATGCAAGTTTGAATATACCTGGCGAAGTGTTAGAGGTAGGCGTGAGTACCTTGGTTCTTTTAGCAAGATCAAGGTAGGGGTCTCGTATAAGTAATCTGAAATTAAGAAGTGTTAGTTGGTGGCCGTTGGGGTTCAGCCTATGATTTCGATGCAAGACAGCCGATCAGTATCCGTGAATGGGAACAGATTTGTGTGTTTGGGGCCAGTGTGCGTCTGGGTGGGTTTCCAGCATGGTTGTCTGTGTGTGCTCAGAACTGCGTTTTTGAAGTTTTGAAATGCTCTACGAATAGTCTAGAAGAGTCAGATTTTGTTGAAGAATCAGTCTGAAAACAAGAGGACCGAAGACTATCAGTTGTGTACTTGTGAAGTTGCCATCTCTGCAGATTCGTCCGTTTGTGTGAGCATGCAAGGAGATTAGATATCCTTGTTGAGATCTTAGATGTAGGGACACATGTAACTAGCCTTTTTGGGAGATAGTAGTGGTAAGAAAGATGTACAGAAGATGTTTGTTGGTGGTTCAGAGTTACTAGTTACTAGTAGATGTGAAGTGATTGTCTTTCTACGGTTTTGATGTACCTTTTGACAAGGTTCGGCTTGAAGAGCACAGAGTTAGTGTATACATTGAGACAAAGAGAGAGTTGCCTTGAAGTTGCAGATTTCTGTGTGACTATAGTGGTAAGTGAGGATGTGAACTTTTTGTCGAATGTTGATCCAGCTTTGGACGTCGAAGATTGATTGAGTTTAGTTGGCAGGCTTGCTTAGCAAGTGTGACGAATTTGATTTTGAATGAAGATTAGACCACAGAATACTAAATTAGTTTGTGTTTACCTAGAAGTGTTTGGAAGATTCACCCAGTTTGTCTCTTGATAGAGAAGAAGAGTTTGTTATTGAGACCGTTTTCGAGGTTGCTTCTGTTTTGTTTGTTCTGTAACTTATGAATTCCGGAAGAATTGAGAATGTTGAAGAATTAACTTCGAGACTTGTTAGACCTTAGCTTCATTAGGCCTAGTGCATCATCTCAGAGTTCTATAGTGTAATTTGTGAAGAAGAAAGAGTGACAGTACGAGAATGTGTTCAGATTACATACAGTCGCAACAAGTGACAGTGAATGATTAGTGTCCGTTTTCGAGTGTCAGTGATTTGTTGGTCAGTTAGTGTGTGCTTCAGTCTATTTGAAGATTAATTCGAGATCCGATTACTACCAGTCGGAAGTGAGAGAAGTTGAAGTATTGAAGACAACTTTTGAGGCAAGATGTGACCGTTTTGAGTTCCGAGTTATGTTGTTTTGTTTGACTAGTGTGATAGTTACTTTTATAGAGATGGTGAGCAGAATATCTTCCTAAGTTTCTTGATCAGTTTGTAGTAGTTCTCATAGATGATACATAGATAGATTCAAGTACCGAAGAAGACCATGACAAGCTTTGAAGTTAGTGTGGTAGATCCTATTAGAGAGTTAATTGTGTACCAAGTTGTGCAACGTGAACTCCGAGTTAATGAAGATGTTCTCCTAGGACATGTAGTTCAGCTGAATGTGTTAGAGAAAATCCCAAGTAGGAAAAGGAAGATATGAGTTGGAAGAAATTGAAGACTGTGACAAATATCTATAGTTCTAAGTCTAGCATTGTTACTTTCAGAGAATTGTAAGTAGTCTTTTGAAGATAGTTGCTCCATTGATAGATTGCTACAGAAGAAAGTTCAGTTTGTGAGGTTAGATGCGAGACATTGAACCCTTGAGAAACCGAAAGAAATGTTGAAGAGAGCTTCGACCTTGATCCAGCCAATGTCAGAGAAAGAATTTGTGAACCATAGTGATGTGTTACATGTAGAGTTAGGTTGTGTGCTTATGCAAGACAGAAGATTGTGGCTTGTTCATCAAGATAGTTGAAAGACCGTGAGAAGAGTTATCCGATATGAGACATAGAGTTAATTACAGTTGTGTTTGCTTCGAAGACTTAGAGACAAAGCTTGTATAGTAAGAAATGCACAATGTGTACGTACATATACCAGAACTTGAATTGTTAGACAACTTAGGAAGGGTTGAAACTTGAACAGCATAAGTGTTAGAGATGCTTGAAGACGGTAATATCAAGAGTGAGTACCATCCGAAGATAGTCAATATAGTAACCGATGTTCTGAGTTGAAATTGTTGTTAGATTAGTAGTTGAGTTGCGAGTTGTATTTTCCGAATTCAGTTGCCGAATGACAGTGTTCTTGTGGCCGCGTTTCATGTTGAACCTACATTGGGTCAGAATGCTTGAAGAGAAACAGTTGCAAGACAGATTCTTGGCACCTCACGTGCGAGGCATAGTAGAAGGAAGACCTTCAGAATACAGTTTCAGAGATGATAGGATTTTGCATTTCAGAGACAGAATAGTTGTACCGACTGACCTAGTGTTTTGAGATGTATTGTTTTGGCCGAAGCGCAAGGTGGTTCATTTGTATTGCATCTAAGTAGTACGAAGACGTATTGTGGGTTGAAGATGAATGCTTCTGAATTGAGTGGATGAATAATGTGGTTCAGTATGAGAGTGAGTATGTAAATTGCCAGCGTGTCAAGACCGAGCTTCAGTTTCTTCTAGTCGTTACATCCGTGGAAGGTTCATAATAGAAGCGAGTAATAGAGATTCGAGATTTCAACTAGAATAATTTTGAAGACGTCTGCATGGTGTTTGGTTAATTGATGAAGACAGAGGATCAGTCAGAGAAAGTTGTGAGTCAAGTGTTCAAGCAGTATTGTATGAGTTTGTGAATCGGGCTAGTTTTGTTGTTATCTGTTGCGGTTACCACCAGAGTTAGAAAGGGGTTTGAGATGTGGTCCGTGTATCTATGATTCAGAAATGTGAGTCAGATCTGTTCCGTGCTATATTTGTTGAAGAGATTGAGTTGAGTTTAAAATTGGCATGCCTTGAAGAATCAGTTGAGATCATAGTGTAAGATAGCAAGTGTTGCGTGGTAAGTCTTTCGAGTTGGTTAGTATGTTGTGGTGAGAGAGGAACGCGTGGAGGTGTATGTTTCAGTAGCCCTCCGTGATCGATGAATTTCGGGGACGAAATTTCCTTAAGTGGGGGGGAGTTGTAACACCCGTGTTTTGGGGTTAGGAGTTATCCGTGCTTATAGATCGAGTCAATAAAATTAAATTAAAATAAATCCAACCTAAAATGTGGTGTAATTGAACTTTAATAAAAAGGGAAGGGCTTATGTTGTAATTTGCCCAAAAGCTTTTAAAAAAAAGATGACAACTTTCAAATTGTCATCTTCTTCCCCTTTTTCCCTTATCCCCCCCCCCCACGTGAAATACCTCCCTCCCTTTCCCCAAACTCTCTCAATTTTCAAGCATATGTTTCATTCGATTTCTTCATCAATTCAAGGGGTTTTTGAAAGGTAATCACATATTTGAACTCTCCTTTCCATTTCCTATTCATACATGGTTTTAGATTTTAAAAATATGAACTTTTGAAAATTAGGGTTTATATCAAGTTTGGATTTTTAAGGGGGTTTTCCATTTGGTTTTGATAAATTGAGTTGGGGCTTTGCTTAATCATGTTAAAATGCACATTATATGTTAATTTGGTTGGATTTTGATGAATTCCCGAAATTGGGTAAAAATGGGTTTTTTGAAGGGTTTTGGGTGATTTTTGGGGGTTGTTTTAGGTGGGAATTGATAGCCCAATGGTAGTGCTATGGTTAGGGGTTGATTTGGGATCATTTGTGGGTGCAATGGGTGTTGGAAACATGGATTTTGGAAGGGGTATGTGGGCTGTCCGAAATTGCAAAGTATGGGGTTTGGTCATGGCTTGCAACGTTGTAAATTGAATTTGAATTGTGTTCCGGGTTGGTCTTTTGATGTTGGGCTAATTTGGAATTGTTTGAATTGTGTTTGAGGTTGTTTAGAAGCGGAAATTTGTGTTGGTGAGGCCTTGGGAACAAATCCGGAAATTGAAGACCATGGTTGCTTGGTAGTAGATGAGCTTGGAGGTAGAGGTGAGTGGTTAAATATTTTTAAATGGTTTTCAAGTGTTGGTTCAAGCATGTGAACTAGGTTGGGATTGGTAGACCCACCTAGAGTTGGGATTAGGGTGGTGGCCTAATCCCAAACTTTAGTTAGAGACCTTGGTTGATCTTTAAAGTGTTGAATTATGCCTTATGTTTAGTCATGCTTATGGTGGTTATGCTTATGTTGTTATACATGTATATGGAGGCATGGCTTAATGCATTGTTACATGCATGTTGATTATAAATGTGATAGAGATATACATATGTATGAAATATGATGTGATATTTGTGTTATTGAGATGCATGTAGTGTTGACATGTGTAATGATGTTATGAGATGATTGTATGATCCGAGGATCATGGTGAGTACATGCTAGGCATGGAAATGTGGTTTGTGCATGACGGTGAGTCATGGTGAGTACGTGCTAAGCACGGAAGTTGTTATGGAATGATATTGTGATAGATTAATGAAATGAGTAGTATTGGCACTAGTATGCTTGGGTACAAATGATCGATCATTAGGATGTTTAGTGTGCACACGTGAGTCAAAATGCGCGCGTGGTCTTGATGATGGTAGTCATCAAGATGGAGTACGGGTTCGCCCGGAAATCTTCTTATATACATATATTCGTCGGTGATGAGTGGAATCCCATCGACGGGCGTGAGGATGAGTGGAATCCCCTCCGCGTGAAATGAGGCGTGAGGATGAGTGGAATCCCCTCCGCGTGAACGGTGATGAGTGTAATCCCACCGTCAGGTAATGGTTGTGTTGTTGGGTGTGAGATCCAACGGTTATCCGCGTATTCGAGTCATAGCTAGGTGCCAATACGGATTGTGTTTTATGTTGCCAATATGGGATTATGCATATATGCTTATATGATACGAATGTGACGCTCTTTATGAATTGATATATGATGTGGTTAATGCTTTGAATTATGTATCGTGGTAAGTTGAGCTTATGAGATGTTGAGCATGACATAATGTTGATTATATGTTCATGCATCATGTTCATTTTGGCTTTTGCGGATCGGAGGTAAGGTCGTGCATTTCATTTGGAAGTAGCTCGTGCTTGGACCCTGCATTGTCGAAGGTTTGTTTTATGAGCTTACCCTCACTAAGCTTTTATGCTTACGCTCTCTTTGTTCGACAATGCAGATCAATGGCTTGTGGGTGGCAAGGGCAAGGAAAGGCCTCCAAGTGTTGCTTACGGTTAGCTTAAGTATGATAGTTAAATTTAAAGATTGTAATAGTAAAGCAATGGGATAGGTGTCGTGTTATGATGCTTTTGGAATATATATTGTTGTTGTTGTTGTTTAGGAGCATGTTAGACTCCCCGTATGTGTTTGTTAATTTGGCTCTTGGGATGTATGCCTTACTTGAAACCATGCTAGTATTTTGCTATCTAGAATTGCCTAAGTGTTGGATATGTTAAAGCTTAATATCTATAATGACATGTATGGATGTGTGGCTTGAGATGTTGTGCCTTGGTGTTTAGTCTTGTTATGATGATGCTCAAGCATGCTTGTATGTTGGTTTGCCTTTAGAATTGTTGTTAGTGTGTTGTTGGAGGTTTTAGTGAGGTTTTGGGACACCCTTGTGCCTTAAAACAGCTAAAACCCGCCTGCAGATAGAGGGCGTTTCGAAACGGGCTACCCTGTTTCGATACGGCCCCTTTGTTTTTGGCCGAGCGTTTCGAAACGGATAGGGGCTGTTTCGGTACACTTTTGCTACTGGAATTTTGAGAAATTGGCGAGATGAAGGTGTTCCGAAACGGGTCTATAGTGTTTCGAAACGGTCAATTCTCGTTAACCACGAGAAGTTGACCACGGAGGGTGTTTCGGAACGGTTGACCCCCGTTCCGAAACGGCATCCTCGTATGGGCTTTGGAGTGTTGACCAGGTCAAGGTGTTTCGATACACCTTGAGGGTGTTTTGAAACGGCCTGTTAAGTCACATAAAAATGGAATGTTTGGTTCGATTTGTTTGAGTCTTGGTTGCATGAATGCTTGTCTTCCGTTGCTGTGATCACATAGGAATTAAATGTACATTTAGGGAAGATTAAATTAAAAAGAAATTTTCTGGGTTGTTAACCGAGGAGGAACCTTAACGGGTTTCGCTTCGGTTTTCCCCGTGTGGCCCACTCGGACCGGTCATCCGGCCAGACCGGGACGAGGGGTTACAAAAAAGAGATAGAAAATTCGTATTCGTCCATCGCATTATTAAATATGATTAATGTAAACTAAAAGTTAACTAAGTGATGATTTTAAAAGAACAAAAAGAGAAAAAGAAAGAGAAAAGTAATTAAAAAATTTAAATATAATAAAAAACAAAAAATAAGAGTAAACAAATATCTTATATTGTGTGCCACATGTGAAAATCAACTCTACTTTTCTCATTTGTTAAGAAAACTCGTATTTGTTTTACATAATTGACTTAAAGTTCTTCACCAGACATTTATTGTTCTTATTTTTCCATTTTTTAAAACCATACACTCTTGGTTGTTGCCTTCTCTTGCCATATCTTCTGATTTACTTGGCTAAAAGTAGATAAATCAATTCAAGTAAGGTTAAAGTTTGTTAAACGAATTTATAGTAAAGCTGATATATTTTTCTTGTCTTATATAATATTTTTTTTTCTTGGAGTTTTAGTTTTGTTATTGGCTTTGTGTAATGTATGGGGAATTACAGTCTTTCGCTGCCTACAGGACTAATCTTTCACATTTTCTTCTCTATCGAGTAATTTTAATCCCCATTTTTTCTCGTCCAAACGGTCTAAGAAGATACTGTACGCTCATGTATATTTAATTAGTTTTACCTTCTCAAATTATTTTAATATGTCGAGATATTTTATCTATTGTTATTAAATTTTTATATCGTTTATATAATTTAAAATAATAATTAAAAATTACAATATAAAATCAGTTCATTTAATAGATAAAAAGTCCAAACTTACCAAATTCAAAAAATCTAATATATAATCAAGAGATGATAAAAAATAAAAAAATGTTCTAGTACCATTCGATGTTTATGTTTAATATTTAATGTTTTTTGTTTTTTGTGTTTATTTATAAATCTAAAAAATCTTCCGCCCCTTTTTGGTTCGTTTTTATGCCCAATACAAAAAATAAAATACCTTAAACCCTAAATAAAGTTTAACTCTAAACCTTAACCTATTTTTTAGTGTGAAGACATAAATAGTGGACACCAAAAAAGGATAGAGGATTTTTATTCATTCATCTCACTATTTAAAATAAGGGTAAATTACACAGATGACCACTGAATTATAAGTTTGGTGTCAAAATGACCACTATATTATTTTTTGCCGCAAATGCACCACACAACTATTTAAATGGTTCCATTTTAGCCACACGCTGTTAAAAAACGAAAAAGTTGATGGAACTGTTAAAAAATTGGTATAATTACGCATTTGGTCCTCTATATTTATACAATATAATAATTTAGTCCTAATTTTAATCTAATAAAATAAATTAATTATTCAATAAGATGGTGACACGTGTCACTACCTTATTAGATGATTTTAATTATTTTTATTTAATTAAATTAATTAATTTCCCCCTCCAATCAGATCAGGAGTAGGAAAAATGACAACCAAGGAACAACCCTTGGTAGGAATCGAACCTGAGACCTTAGGGGTGTAGCGCGTGCAAGTTTACCACTGAGTCAAGCATATATTTTTTATATACATACTAATAATAATATGTGTTATACATATGGAGAAAGAAAAAATTCGGATGAATAATTCTAATACACCTAGCTACTTCTAAAATTAAGAGACGAACAAATCACTACAAGCAAAATTCAGAAGAACATCCTTCACTATTTCTCTGATATTCAAGCAAAGTTTATGCGTTGATGTTATAATTACTTAACAAAACAGGCTTGGCCTTGTCTTAATCTCTTAATAGCTTTCTCCAGCTCTACTACAATTATAAGGGTGGAGGCCTGCCAAAAACCTTGAACTTCTTTATGCAAAATACCCTCTTTTGTCTTTTTCATTTATAATTATTTAATTTTGGGGGAATATATTTTTTTAAACTTCAAGAAGCTAAGACTTATCAACTTCAGTAGGGATGTTACTGGAAGGTGCCCGTTGTAACAGTGTATTGATGTTAAGCTGTTTCTTGTACATTTTTACAATTGATTCTTCAGTTGTGATTTACCTGGTAAAAGTTCACTTATTGGTGGTCTGACTGCTCAGAAATGTGCTATGTATAATTAATTAAATAAAATTAATTAAAATCCCTCAATAAGGTAGTGACACGTGTCATCATCTTATTGAATAATTAATTTATTTTATTAGATTAAAATTAGGACTAAATTGATATATTGTATAAATATAGAGGATCAAATGTGTAATTATACCAATTTTTTTAACAGTTCCGTCAACTTTTTTCGTTTTTTTAACGGCATGTGGCTAAAATGGAACCATTTAAATAATTGTGTGGTGCATTTGCGGCAAAAAATAATATAGTGGTCATTTTGACACCAAATCTATAGTTCAGTGGTCATTTGTGTAGTTTACCCTTAAAATAATTAGGTAAAAACTAAAAATTAACCAAATAATCTTTTAAAAAGAAAAAAGAGGAAAAATGAGAAAAGTAATTAAAAAACAGTGAATATAATAAATAACAAAAAATAAGAGTAAACATAGATCTTATATTGTCTACAACAGTTGTAAATTAACTCTGTTTTTTTTTTCTCTTTTACAAGAAAATTCACCTTAGTCTTTCATATTCACCTTAAAATTCCTCACTAGACAGCTATTGTTCTCATTTCTCATTTTTTATAAGATTATATGTTCTTAATTTTTGTCTTCTCTTACCCTAACTTTTGATTTACTTGGGTAAAAGTAAAGAAATCAATTCAAGTAGAGCAAAGTTGGTTAAAAGTAGGGGTGAGCAAAACTCGACTCGACTCGAAAAAATTGATATTTTTTTTCAATTTCGAGTTATTCGAGTCGAGTTATTCGAGTTGTTCGAGTTATTCGAGTCAACTCGATTAACTCGAAAAAATTTCGATTTCGAGTCGGTTTGGAATTTGCCCAACTCGAAAATTTGAAAAATCGAAAAACCGAATTTTACAGTTTTACAATTTAGTCACTGATTTCATTTTTCTTCAATTCCTCCTTCATTTTAAGTCCATTTTTGACCAAATTTGAACCACATATTCCTAAACCAGCGTAGAATACATATTTATCTTCAATTTATATTTTTAAAATAAATTTCATATTTTTTCAATTCAGCCCCTTAACTTTGTATGATTTCCTCATTTCTTCAATATCTCCTTCGTTTTAAGTCAATTTTGACCAAAATTGAACCACATGCTCCTAAACCAATGTAGAAACTAGAATACCTATTTAGCTTCAATTCATATTTTTAAATTAAATTTTCTACTTTTGTAATTTAGCCCCTCAACTTTGAATGTTTCCCATTTCTTTAATTTCTCTTTCGTTTTAAGTCTATTTTTTACCAAAATTAAACCACATGATTCACTAACACTATATAATATCTATATAACTTCAATTCATATTTTTAACAAATTTATTCTTTTTTTTAATTTAGCCCTTTAACTTTATATTTTATTCAATTTGATCATTCAACCGATTTTTTTGTAATTTTTTTCTTTACATCAATTCATTGACTCATTTATACCCCCATCAGTACTTTATCCTTAAAAGTTCCTTATTTAAAAATAATATTATAAATATATTTTAGAAGTTTAGAAGATATTTTTTTATTAAATAACATTACAAATCTTACTTATGCATGTGAAAAATAATATGAAGATATATATATATATATATATATATATATATATGCATATCTTATATGAATAGAGAAAGTCGTTTAAATTAGAATCAAATCGTACTATAACATGGTAAATAATTACAATTAAATTTGTATAGAAACTCGAAAACTCGAAAATATAATTCGGAACTCGAAAAAAGTTTGTTGCAATTCTCTTTTTTGAACTACTCTTATGGTTTTGCTTTTATTGGTTTGTATCTTTTGACATGTGACGTTGGATTTTCTAAACTCTACTGTGTTATTTGCTTTAGTTATTAATATATTTTAGGGTACTCTTTTCCTCCTTCCGCTATCTTTGGTCTCGTCTTGGCGTTACCTAGATAAGAAGGAGGTTTTTAACGAGGCCCGTAGTTTATAATGGAAGGTTGAGTTTTCTTTTTGTTGGTTTGATTGTTACAATTGAAATTTGGACAGGTTTACCTTGTTTGATGAAAAATGTGTTCTTATTTTTGTGCTTTTAGAATCATTGTATTGTTTAGTCATAAGTCAATTTATATGTATGTAGATATAATTCAAAATCTTTTTTTACACATGTGAAAAATAATATGAAGAAATATATATGTAGATATAAATAGAAAAATGTTTAAATTAAAACCAAACTCGAAAAATCGAATCGACTCGAACTCGACTCGAACTCGCTAAAATCGACTCGAATCGAAAAAATTTCAATCTAAGTTCAAGTTGTAAAATATGACGATTGAACTCGAATAACTCGAATTTTTTTGACTCGACTCGACTCGCTCGAACGCTCACCCCTAGTTAAAAGAGCTCCTGATAATGTTGATATATTTTTCTTGTTTTATATAACATTATTTTTTATTAGAGCTATAGTTTTCTTATTTGATTCGTGTTATGTATGAAAAATTTCAGTCCTTCGCTACCTGCAGGACTAATTATTCACATTGTTGGGTTGTTAAGGGCTCGATTCGATCAACCAATTTAGCTCACCAAGTGGTGGAGAGATGGATTTTTGGGTGGAAGGGTTGTGGAAGCTAGAATGTAAAAAGACACAATGATTTATAGTGGTTCGGCCTTCTAACAAGCACCTACATCCACTACCTTAGCTCCCCGCTAAGGATTTCACAATCAATCCACTAATTGATTCGTTCCCTTTTCTAGGATTAGGAGGAAACCCTTACAACCGATCAAGCTTCTACCCAAAGCCTTGATCAAAACCCTCTTTACAAAGAGACAAAGAAAGCAAACTTAAAACCCTCTAATAGGTGTTTGTTTGCACAATTAAGCACTCACCCAAAACCTAAAACACTTGAGCAAATTTGACAATTTTGGCTCACTAGTGTTTGTCTATTACAAGAATTGACAATT
The DNA here is from genome assembly GCA_958450335.1 of Hibiscus tridactylites. Classification (NCBI taxonomy): domain Eukaryota; kingdom Viridiplantae; phylum Streptophyta; class Magnoliopsida; order Malvales; family Malvaceae; genus Hibiscus; species Hibiscus tridactylites. The sequence goes on along the minus strand of OY288265.1, from coordinate 80,771,035 downwards.
TAAGCACTAAGACATATTTTGATCATTTGATGTTTGACAATATGAGCATTAGCCTTCTCTTGATGTTTGGAGGTCCCTTTTATACTCCCAATTGAGTTTGTAGCCGTTACTAGCCGTTGGGGATGAATTTGAGCCGTTGAGGACTTTATTTCCCTTCATAAATGTTGTTCTGCAGCTACTCGTATAGATACGCGTGACACCGTATCGGTACGGGCTTCATAGGAACTAGCCGTTGAGCTCTTGCCAGCTGAGGCGTATCGATACGCTTGAGAGCGTATCGGTACGGGTTCATATTTGAATAGCCGTTGGAAAATAGCCGTTGGGGTAGTTGAAATGGGATCGGTACGCTGATTTGGCGTATCGAAACGATCCCGATCCGTATCGATACACTAAACCCTCGTATCGATACAGGTTTTGACAGTGGCCAAACTGGGGCAAAAAGGTATCGGTACGGGTACAACCGTATCGATACTGGTAACATGAAATCACAAGTTTGGCTATTAAAAACATGAAAAATCTTTGTCAAAAACCTTTCAAAATACCTCAAACATAAATTCAAGTTGTTTGGACTTAAAAAAGTTTTAAATTCTTTTCAAATTAGTCTAAAACATTTTTCAATTATTATATCAAAACATTAGTTCTACACACATTTTCTTCTCTATCAAGTAATTCCAATCCCCATTTCTCCTCATCCATTGGGTCTAAGGAGATATTCTACGCTCTTATGTATTTAATTAGTTTTTTTTGCTCAATCGTATGATTTTATTGAAGAAAAAATTATACAAAAATGTCCAAACTCAGGCCTCATTAAAAACCTCCATACGCCTAAATGGAGGAAAAGATTACCCAAGTAGAACACGGAACCAAACTCGAAAAACAGACAAGGCTCTCCCCTCCCTTGAAAATTAAAATAAAAATAAAACAACACACCCACACCACCATCAGCCCTCCCGATTGCAGCACCCGCACCCTGCTTCACGCACAAGCACCCCCACCGGCTGCACCTCCCCCACTCCCAGGCACAGGGGCCTCACCGGTCCACACGTACTGCACCCCCGGTAGCCTACTAGAAGCCCACTCACAACCAATCCCGCCTATCGACACCCCCCATAGCTAGCTTATCCGCAATACCATTAGTTTTACCTTCTCAAATTATTTGAATCTGTCAAAATATTTTATCTATTGTTATTAATTTTTTATATCGTTTATATAATTTACAACAATAATCAAGAATATTACAATATAAAATCAGTTAACTTAATAGATAAAATGTTCATATTTACTAAATTCAAAAAAATCTAATATATAAACAAGAGATGATAAAAGAAAAAAAAAGAAAGAAAATGTTCTAGTCCCATTAAATATTTATTTCTAATATTTAATATTTTTTGTGTCTATTTATACATCGTAAAAATCTTCCACCCCTTTCGGAGCCGTTTTTATGCTCCAATACAAAAAAATCTAAGCTTTTACCTTAAATTTTAAATTATAAAAGATAAAAAAAAGTATGGAGAATTTTATTTATCCATCGCACTATTTAATATGATTATATAAAAACTAAAAATTAACCAAGTAATCTTTTGAAAATAAAAAAATTAAAATAGTGAATATAATAAATAACAAAAGATACGAGTAAACAAAGATTTTATGTTGTTTGCAACAGTTGAAAATTAATTCTGTTTTTTCTCTCTTTTACAAGAAAATTCACCTTAATTTTCCATATTTGCCTTAAAGTTCTCCATCAGACAGCTATTTTCTGATTTCTCTTCTTTTATAAGATCATATGCTCTTGGTTTTTGTCTTCTCCTGCCCTATCTTTTGATTTATTTGGGTAAAAGTGAAAAAATTAATTCAAGTAAGGCAAAGTTGGTTAAACGAGTTTCTGGTAATGTTGATATATTTTTCTTGTCTTTTATAACATTATTTTTGTTAGTGCTGTAGTTTTGTTATTTTATTCGTGTTATGTATGAGAAATTTTAGTCTTTTGCTACTTACAGGACTAATCCTTCACATTTTCTTCTTTATCAAGTAATTTCAATCCCCATTTCTCTTCGTCCATACGGTCTAAGGAGATATCATATGCTCTTATATATTTAATTAGTTTTACCTTCTAAAATTATTTGAATTTGTCTAGATATTTTATCTATTGTTTTATATAATTTATATAATTACAAAAAATAATTAAGAATATTACAATATAAAATCAGTTCATTTAATAGATAAAATGTTCATATTTATCAAATTTAAAAAATCTAATATATAATCAAGAGATGATAAAGGAAATAAAAAAGAAAAAATGTTCTAGTACTATTTGATGTTTATGTCTAATATTTAATATTTTTTTGTCTATTTATACATCACAAAAATTCTCCACCTTTTTTGGAGCCATTTTTATGCTCTAATATAAAAAAAAAAATTCTAAGCTTTAACCTTTAATTTTAAACTATGAAAGATACTTCATACACCAATTCCTTAGACTCTAAACATAAACTTTAACTCTAAACTTTAACCCTTTATCCTAAACTTAATTTTTAGTGTGAAGACATAAATAGAGGACGACAAAAAGAGATATAGAATTGTATTTATCCATCGCACTATTTAATATGATTAGGTAAAAGCTAAAAATTAACCAAGTAATCTTTTGAAAATAAAAAAAAAAGAAAAAAGGAAAAAAAATAATTAAAAAATGAATATAATAAAAAATAAGAGTAAATAAAGATTTTATGTTGTTTGCAACAGTTGAAAATTAACTTCGTTTTTTTTTTCTTTTACAAGAAAACTTACATTAGTCTTTTATATTTGCCTTAAAATTCTCCACCAAACAATTATTGTTCTCATTTCTCCTTTTCTATAAGATCATACGCTCTTTGTTTTTTCCATCTCTTGCCCTATCTTCTGATTTATTTGGGTTAAAGTGGAGAAATCAATTTAAGTAGGGTAAAATTGGTTAAAAGAGTTCCTGGTAACGCTTATATATTTTATTTGTCTTATATAAAATTATTTTCTCTTTTCCTAGTGGAGCTGTAGTTTGTTATTTACTTCATGTCGTGTATGAGGAATTCAGTTCATCGCTACCTGCAGTACTAATCCTTCACTTTTTTCTCTATCGAGTAATTTCAATCCTTTCTTCTTTTTTTCATATTGTCTAAAAAGTTATCCCACGCTTTCATATGTTTTAATTAGTTTTACCTTTTAATATTCTTTTAATCTACCGAGATATTTTATTTATTGATCATTAAATTTTTATTTTGTTTATATTTTAAAAAATAATTAAAATATTACAATATAAAGTCAATTCATTCAATAGATTATTTTTTTATTTACCAAATTAAAAAAATTTAGTATATAATGAAGAGATAATAAGAGAAATAAAAAAATGTTCTAGTACAATTTAATGTTCTAGTATCACATAATTTTATATATTATAAGTTTTCTATTGTGTAAATTTGTTGGGCGAAAACCTGCTTCCGTTCTTTTACATGTGCTCTCATCTTCCTTACAAAAAAAATTCATTTTATTTTTCGTAAAATTTGTCAACATTATCTCAAAATAATCTTTTTTCCTTTTTTCTTTTCACTCCAAATTTTCAATTTCATCTTTATTCGCTTTAATCCTAAAATTTAAATCATATTTAAAAGAAATGTCTTGAACAACTCATCTTATATAAAAATAAACTTTGTTTAACTTAGTCTATCATACTGCTAAATTTCTTTGGTTTTTTAAGAATTATAGAATATTAAATTGAGGAGTTAACTTCGTTTTGAGAATAATTAAATTTGTAATGAAATTTTACTAAATGCCGCAGACAACAAATGTCTATCCCTACGGATAGATTCTGTTGCATGACAATTTATGTGTCACAAAATTTAATATATGTAAAGACAAAGCATTATCAGTATTGTCTAAGGCTTGATCAGAAACAAACTTAGAACTAACAGACAAAGCATTATTAGTAGCAGCAGAAGCATCAGAAAATTTGTAAAGACCATCACTTTGCAGTCCTTGCAAGATCGGTTGCCGAGTTATCAAATCCTTCACAAGACAGTAATCAGGAAAAAATTCAACATAAACGTCATTGTCTTTTGTAAACTTGGACACAGATAAAAAAAATTAATAAAAGGAACATGTAACAAGTCGTTTAGCAACAGAGACCTAGAAGAAGACTGAATCATAGAGGTACCAATATTTGCAATCGGAATAGTAAAACCATTAGCAACAGATACTCTACCATTACCAGAATAAGGATAAGATTGAATAATATTACCAGCATCAGGGGTTAGGTGCGACGTAGCTCCTAAATCGGGATACCACGCAGCATCTCCATAGCCGCTGAAGTCATCAGAGACAGCTGCAACGGAAGCAACAACCGGTTCAGCATTTCCGACGCCTCCAGATCCAATAGTATTGAAACGCCCTTGATTGCTGACTTGATTGCCGTTGAAATTTCCTTAAAAGACTCCTTGAGCAGAAAAACCTTGCGAGTAGCCTCCATGATCTTCAGAAAAATCCTCAGAGAAAGCACGTTGATTCGCTGAAGGGCCTCCATCGTATTCTTGATTGAAACAAAAGTAGCAACGATTGGCAAGATGCCCAATCTTGCCACAGATTTGGCACTGAGGACGGGAACGGCCGGGAAAGACTCGTCCACCTCTGCCTCTGAGAGAAGCACGAAACGACGGCCAAAACCCTAGAGCCCCTATTTGATTACCGAATCCCCGTCCATTATTCCCAAAACTCATATTCGAATTAAAATATGGGCCTTGCTGGGCATAGGCCATATCAACTCCATGATATGGACCATAAGCCATGTTAACGGACCCATGACTAAGAAACTCAAGTTGACGGGCTTCAGTGTCAAGAAGAACACTGGAGACACCGTCAATCTTATACGGTTGCTGACTAGAGGTGATGACCACCACGACGGACTCATACTCTGGCGGTAATCCAGAAAGAATCGCCGAAATATGCATGGTTTCCGAAAGCGGATTACCACAAGCTGCCAAACTCTCACAAATAGCCTGAATCTGCGCAAGATATTCTCGCATCGACTGATCTCTCTTGCGAATGTTCTTGAGAGAACAGTAAAGGTGCATAATCCGAGTAGTAGACGTAACAGAGAAGTTGTGCTTTACCTTGTTCCAGATATCAAGAGCAGTGCGACAATTAACAAGCAAAGGAAGAATTGAAGGTCCAATCGAAGATAAGAGCCAAGAACAGAGGGCACTGTCTTCCTGCCTATACCGAACATAATCCAGATTTGAAACCCTAGAACCTCTTTCACCAAGAACAGTTTGTGGAGGAACCACCATTGAACCATCAATATAGTATGTGAGAGCAAGACTTTTGACTGCAAACAAAACTTGTTGTTTCCAAAGCAAATAATTTGAATCATCAAGACGAATGGAGATCGTCTTGTTGGTGAAAGATTTGGAAGAAGAAGAATTTTTAGCCTCTGATACCATGATGAAATATGAAGTAACCAGGGAAGATGATGAACAGAAACAGGGGAAAAGAATAACAAGAAGGAAAGAATACGTTTGTATTATAAAACTTCAATGGAAAATCAACTTGAATTTACAAGACTGATATCATAGTTAAATAGGCTTAGTTTAGATCATATACAAAACTTAACAACTAAGCTTTTAACGGCTACTAACAAACTTAACTACCTTTCTTAACAAACTGAGTTAACAAGCTGAGTTACACAAATGTAAACCTCTAACATGTTTCTTATTTCCTTCTCTCTTCTAAACACTAGCAAACATCCAAGTATTGAGATCTCTAACATGCTTCTTATTTCCTTTCTTCTCTCTTCTGAACACCAGCAAGCATCCATGTTGATCTGATTAAAAACAAAGCTTTCAAACTGAAGAGATAGTACTTAGATCAACAGCACTGAGCCTGACTTCTTCAGCAGAGAAAACCTTTAACTTCTGCCTGAGATTAATAAAAAAGGATGCAGATAGGGGTTTAGTTAAAACATCTGCAACTTGTTCTACAGCTGGTACATATTCAATATGGAAGGAACCATCTGCCACTTCTTCGCGAACAAAACTAAGATCTAACTCAACATGTTTAAGTTTAGCATGATGAACTGGATTTGAGGAGTGAGCAATTGCACTGGTGTTGTCACACCACAGAACTGGAGTTGAGGAAAGAGAAATCTGCAGTTCTTGGAGAAGATATTTAATCCATATGCCTTCACACATAGCACCAGCAATACTTCTGAATCCTGCTTCAGTGGATGAACGAGAAACAACACTTTGTTTCTTTGAACTCCAAGCTACTAGGTTCCCACCTTAGTATATGCAGTAGCCACATGTAGACCATTTATCATCAGCACTAGTTCCCCAATTAGAATCAGTATATCCTATTAGTGTTGTAGGTGCTCTATGTGTACTAAAGAAAAGACCATGGTCAACTGTGCCTTTGAGGTATCGAACAATCCTTTTAACAGCCTTCCAATGTTTGTCAAGAGGAGCTTGCATGAACTGACTTACTTTGTTTACAGAGAATTGAATATCTGGTCTAGTAGAACATATGTGATGTAGTGAACCAACCGCTTGTCTGTAAAGAGTGGCATCAGAGAAAGGTACTCCATCAGTAAGAGATAGCTTTGGAGTTGTAACCATTGGTGTAGGTGTAGCAGTAGCATCCAGCATCTGAGTTTTTTTCAACAAGTCTATTATATGCTTCCTTTGGCTTAATATGACCCCATTATGAACATGACAAACACTTATTCCAAGAAAAAAATCCAGACATCCTAAGTCTTTAACGGAAAACACACAATTTATGTCTTTGACCACTTTGTCAATCTCAGTTGAGTTATTTCCTCTGACAACTATGTCATCAACATAAACTAGAAGGTATACTTTGCTGCCTTCCCTTTCTCTAAAATATAGAGAAACATCTGCAAGTGAACGAGTAAACTCGAGAGTGTTAACTAGAAGATCCTTAAACTTGTCAAACCAGGCATGTGGTGCTTGTTTAAGACCATACATAGACTTCTTCAAACGACAGACAAGTCGTTTTCCTGAATCATCTTCTTGCTCAAAACCAGGTGGTTGCACCATATAAACTTCCTCTGCTAAATCTCTATTTAGGAAGGCATTGTCTATATCTATTTGCCTTAGAGCCCAACCATTGCTTAATGCAACACTAAGAAGGATCCTAATTGTTACTGGTTTAACAACATGACTAAAGGTTTCTTTGTAGTCAAACCAGCTTGTTGAGAATATCCCTTGGCAACAAGTCTTGCTTTGTACCTAGCAACAGATCCATCTGAATTCCTTTTTATTTTAAACAACCATTTACACCCAATAGGAACTCCGTTTGTAGGTAGATGAGTTAATTCCCAAGTCCCTTTCTGTATTAAAGCATCTAACTCTTTGTGAACAGCTTCTCTCCACTCATCAGAATTCATAGCTTGATAAACATCCTTAGGTAACTGAGAATCCACAACTTCTGAAACATGGAACACTTTAGCCTTGAATATGCCAGCTTTAGACATGGTTATCATAGTATGAGTCTTTGGAACTTCTGCAATTCTAGAACTAAATGTTGGAGAAGGAGAAGTTTCACGTTGAGAAGTAGAAACTTGAGGTGATCTAGAATCATGTCTAGAAGATTGAAGACCAGATTGAGAGGCTGATGGACTAACAACACCAGTTAGAGGAGCAAAAGGGCTCAGATGAGCAAGTTGAACAGGGCTCAGGGGAGAAGATTGAACAGGGCTCAGATGAGAAGGTTGAATTAGAGGAACAGGTTGATCCAGAGGAGCAGGTTGTACCATAGGTTGAATCAGAGGAGCAGGTTGAATCACAGGTTGAACCAAAGGTGTAGAATGAACATGAGTCAAAGAAACATTATCAAAATTGGTTGAATTCTCAGACGAAAAAGAAGGAACATCCTGGGAACCATCTTGTCGAAAAGAAGTATTTGAGTGAGAAGAAGAAGATTCTAGACTTCTTTGTCTAGACAAATTAGAGGAAACAGGTCCATAGTATTTAACTTTGAGAAATTTAGCAGCCTCATTCTGAGTATTAGACTCAATTTTGAAAGAAAGAAAAGGAAATACATATTCATTAAATAGGACAAGTCTAGAAACAAAAACTCTACCATCAGTACTAAGACACTTATAACCATGTTGTTTAGGGCAATAGCCTAGAAAAGTACAGGGCTTAGACCTAAAATCAAGTTTATGCTGATTATAAGGCCTAGTAAAAGGAAAACATTGAGAGCCAAAGACTTTGAGAAAGGAGTAATCATGTTTCTACTGAAACAGTTTTTCATGAGGACTTATTCCTTCTAAAACTTTAGTTGGCAATCGATTTATCAAAAAAACAGTAGTATAGAAAGCATCAGACCAAAATTTAAGAGGCATACCACTTTGAGCAAACAAAGTAAGACCAAGTTCAACAACATGGAGATGTTTGCGTTCAATTTTCCCATTTTTCTCAGAAGAATAGGGGCACGTATGTCTAAAAAGAATACCAAGTTGAGAAAAATAGGACTCAAGAGTTTTAAACTCTAAACCACAGTCTGACTGAATAGCTTTTAATTTTTTATTAAACTGCATTTTCACCATTCTATGAAACTCAACAACAACCTTATAAACATCAGACTTCTTAGAAATAAAGTATATCCATATATACCTAGTACATGCATCTATAAAGCTAATGTAATAGCAAAAATTATTAGAAATCAAAGGAGCAGGGCCCCAAACAACAATTTGTACTAATTGCAAAGGCTCAGAATAAACAGAAACAGATTTATGAAAAGGTAATTTGTGACTCTTGCCTAACTTACAAGCTTCAAAAAAAGACATTTTATTAATATTCGAAATATTAAAATAGATGAAAGTTTTACAAGAGTTTCAACAGAGGGGTGGCCTAATCTCCTATGCCAGAGTTGAGAACTACTTTCATTAGCAATAGAAAAACAAGCACTACCAGTATTTTCTAAGGCTTGATCAGAAACAAACTTAGAACTAACAGACAAAGCATTATTAGCAGCAACAGAAGCATCGGAAAATTTGTAAAGACCATCACTTTGCAGTCCTTCTAAGATCGATTGCCGAGTTATCAAATCCTTCACAAGACAGTAATCAGGAAAAAAATTCAACAGAAACGTCATTGTCTTTAGTAAACTTGGACACAGATAAAAGATTTTTTTAATAGAAGGAACATGTAACAAGTCGTTTAGCAACAGAGACCTAGAAGAAGATTGAATCATAAAGGTACCAATATTTGCAATCGGAATAGTAAAACCATTAGCAACAGATACTTTACCATTACCAGAATAAGGATAAGTTGAATAATATTATCAGCATCAGGGGTTAGGTGTGACGTAGCTCCTGAATCGGGATACCAAGCAGCATCTTCATAGCCGTTGAAGTCATCAGAGACAGCTGCAACGGAAGCAACAGTCGGTTCAGCATTTTCGACGCCTCCAGATCCAACAGTATTGAAACACCCTTGATTGCTGACTTGATTGCCGTTGAAATTTCCTTGAAAGACTCCTTGAGCAGCAAAACCATACGAGTAGCCTCCATGATCTTCACAAAAATCCTCAGAGAAAGCACGCTGATTCGTTAAAGGGCCTCCATCGTATTCTTGATTGAAACGAAAGTAGCAACGATTGGCAAGATGACCAATCTTGCCACAGATTTGGCACTGAGGATGGGAACGGTTGGGAAAGACTCGTCCACCTCTGCCTCTGATGGAAGCACGAAACGACGGTCGAAACCCTAGAGCCCCTCTTTGATTACCTAATCCCCGTCCATTATTCCCAAAACTCATATTCGAATTAAAATATGGGCCTTGCTGGGCATAGGCCATATCAACTCCACCAGATGGACCATAAGCCATGTTAAGGGACCCATGACTAAGAAACTCAAGTTGACGGGCCTCAGTGTCAAGAAGAACACTGGAGACACCGTCAATCTTATACGGTTGCTAACTAGAGGTGATGACCGCCACGACGAACTCATACTCCGGCGGTAATCTAGAAAGAATCGCCGAAATATGCATGGTTTCCGAAAGTGAATTACCACAAGCTGCCAAACTGTCACAAATAGCCTGAATCTGCGCAAGATATTCTCGCATCGTCTGATCTCTCTTGCGAATGTTCTTGAGAGAACAATGAAGGTGCATAGTCCGAGTAGTAGACGTAACAGAGAAGTTGTGCTTTACTTTGCTCCAGATATCAAGAGCAGTGCGACAATTAACAAGCGAAGAAATAATTGAAGGTCCAATCGAAGATAAGAGCCAAGAACAGAGGGCACTGTCTTCCTGCCTATACCGAACATAATCTGGATTTGAAACCCTAGAACCTCCTTCACCAAGAACATTTTGTGGAGGAACCACCAAAGAACCATCAATATAGTCTGTGAGAGCAAGACTTTTGACTGCAAACAAAACTTGTTGTTTCCAGAGAAAATAATTCGAATCATCAAGACGAATGGAGATCGTCTTGTTGGTGAAAGGTTTGGAAGAAGAAGATTTTTCAGCCTCTGATACCATGATGAAATATGAAGTAACCAGAGAAGATGATGAACGGAAACAGAGGAAAAGAATAACAAGAAGGAAAGATTACGTTTGTATTATAAAACTTCAATGGAAAATCAACTTAAATTTACAAGACTGATATCACAGTTAAATAGGCTTAGCTTAGATCCTATACAAAACTTAACAGCTAAGCTCTTAACGGCTACTAAATAACTTAACTACATTTCTTAACAAACTGAGTTAACAAGCTGAGTTACACAAATGTAAACCTCTAACAGTTAATGAAGAATAGGATTCAATAATGAGGAGAAATATGATTTATTAAGAAGAGGGTGCAACATTAAGTCAAAAACGTGACCTCTGCACTCTCTTGACTAATAATTTCTAAATAAATAGTCACAATAATTAAGGGACTGTTGATATTTTAAGGAAATTTAGGGACTAATAATTGAGGTTGCTTATATTATCTAGAGAACCCATAATAAAAATCAAATATCAGATGGTTTGATAAGATGAGACGGTAATTTTTTCAAGCAATGTCAAATATTTAAATTTGATGTTGTAAATAAAACAAATTGAATTGTGAACAAGTGGTCACAGTGGAAAAGCGGATGATGTTCATCCTAAGAGACTCAGGTTCAATTGCTTTGTCTATAAGGTGTGTGCATTGTCAAATGGTTAATAATATGTATGAACGGATAGTATCTTGTAATCACCTTTAAACTATTAAAAATTGAATTGTAAGGGTCATTTCTATAATAAATCTCTATAATATCAAATCGAATCAATCAATCAATACTATTAATATCGTAATTATCATACCAATAATTTAGGTACCAACTGATTGATTGTAATAATTGAGGCAGCATGCTTTTCTCCTAAAATGGTAAGCAGGTGGCGACTATGATTCATATTTGAACAAAATAGCTATCAAAATGTTTGACATTTGATCATTATTTATTTTCTAGAAAATTATATAATTAAAAGGTAAAAAAAAAATTGTTGCGCGGGAGGAGTAAAAGCCGCTTCCAATCACTGACATGTAGGTGTTTGAACGATGTTTTTACTTTGCTTGGGGATAAATCGCATGCAGTATTGAGGCCCTTTTAGCTGAGTTATTTGAAAACAAAGATTATGATATTTTGTCTTGTTGGAGCTCTATGTAAGAGCAAGCTTAGGATTTCTTCAAAGCTGATTTCGAGTTCTTCATTCTTCTACTCTTGTTTGGATCTGTTCATGGTGTCACTTTTATGCTTGGTTGAGGGACAGAGTCATTTAATGGATGGAAAAGGTTGTCGTCTCTCTCATTTTTTGGTATAATAGCATTTATGTTTTTTTTAGCTCAAATATCAATTAAATAAGGTTTTTGTCCTCTCAAATTTTAAATTTAAAAACTTAACATACTTTTGTCCCTTCTAATGTTTGATCATTGTCTACAATGCATGCATAGGAAAATACACCCCAATGAAAACATTGTTTGTCAAAAAAAATGAAAACAAAAACATTGCCATTATTTGAACAAAAGTTCTATGTACTTTTTTGATTTCTCAACTTTAATAATATATATTTTAAACTCTAATGCTAAATTCTAAATTACAAACTCAAATCTCTATAAAATACACCATAAACTTTTAGCTTCAAATTTAATTTTTTAATCTGAATGCATAAAAATTTGTTGAGATGTTGAGAATCTTGTGTTTAGAATCAAGAACAGTTGATAACAAAGATGAGAAGAAAGTAAAGATGAAAGCTTTTATTAATATGGTGCTAACATACACGGTTATGAGCTAAGCCTTAAATAGGCAAGATAACAACCCTAACTAACATGAAATGCTATTTTGGATAACTCTAACTAACTTTATTAACTAACTATACTAAGCTGACTTTTAACACACCCCCTCAAGTTGGATGGTGAAACACATCCTTCACACCCAACTTGCCTAGGAGATAATCATGATGTGCAGTGTCAAGACCTTTGGTAAGAATATCAGCTTGTTGTTCCTTGGTTGAAATATGCTTTGTCTGGACAATCCCCTTTTGAATTTTCTCGCGAATGAAATGACAATCGATTTCTATATGTTTAGTACGTTTGTGATATACTGGATTAGCTGCGCTATCTGCAGTGCAGCTTGACTATCACTGAAGAGCAAAGCAGGTACCTCGAGCTTTATTCCAAGTTCTTTTAACAACCCTTGTATCCAAACAATCTCTGCAACAGCAGCTGCCATCCCTCTATATTCTGCTTCAGCTGACGATCTTGACACTGTATTTTGTTTCTTTGACTTCCAACAAATCAGTGAATTGTTAAGCTTAACAAAATACCCTGTGACTGATCGTCGTGTCATTGGACAAGCTGCCCAGTCTGAGTCACAATAGTTGACTAATTGCAGTTCATTCTTAGCAGCAAAAAGAATCCCTTGTCCAGGATTTTTCCTTATGTACCTTACAATTCTCAGGGCTGCTTCATAATGATTCTTCTTTGGTGCCTGCATAAACTGACTTAAATGTTGTACACTAAATGCAATATCTGGTCGTGTATTGGTGAGATAAAAAGCCTCCCAATTAACCTTTGATACATTGTTACATCTTCAAGAAGTTCATCATTCTCAGCTGTCTCCTTGCTGAAATTCTCCTTGTCAAAATCAGTAGATGTCAACTTCTGATTAGCCTCCAAAGGAGTCGAGGCATTTCGAGCACCCCCTAAACTTGTGTTTGCAATAAGCTCCAATGCATACTTGTGTTGGCTAAGTATTATACCTTCTTTGGATCTCAATACTTCTATGCCAAGGAAATACTTAAGATTCCCTAGGTCTTTCATTCTGAAATTCTTGTTGAGAACACCTTTCAACTTGTTGATCATGTCCTCACAATTTCCTGTAATGAGTAGATCATCTACATAAACTAAGACAATCACAACCTTCTCTTCTTCCCTTTTAGTAAATATGGAGTAATCATGAAGACTTTGATTATATCCATTAGTTATAAGAGCTTCTGACAGCTTGAGGTTCCACTTCCTCGAGGCCTGTTTTAATCCATATAAGGACTTGCGCAATCGACACACCATATTGCCCCCTTGATTGCGAAAACCTTCAGGAAGACTCATATAAACTTCTTTCGAGAGATCACCTTGCAGGAACGCATTAAACACATCCATTTGAAATAATGGCCATCCATGCATTGCAGCCAAAGCAATAATAGCACGAACAGTTACCTGTTTAGCAACTGGAGAAAATGTCTCCTGATAATCAAGGCCCTCACGCTGATTGTACCCTTTTGCAACAAGTCGAGCTTTGAACCTTTCAATGGTTCCATCGGCTATTTCATTTTATATACCCACTTGCAGCCAATAGGCTTATGCCCAGGTGGTAATTGTGTTAACTTTCATGTCCCATTGGCTTCAAGAGCTTCAACTTCCTGTTGCATTGCCTCAATCCACCGATCATCTTTAGCAGCTTCAGTATAAGTTGTTGGTTCTATAGTAGAGGACAAGGATGCAGCAAGAGAACGTGAATGAGGAGGCAAGTGACTATAAGAGATGCAGTTAGAAATTGCACATGGATTTGTAAGATCAGTATCAGGCTGAGTAGAGCAGACAAAATCATTTAACAACATGGGTGGCCTGGTAGCACGTGACGATCTCCTCAAGGCTGGCAGTTCATGCACAGCATGTGGTACGTTAGAATTAGCATGCAAAGTTGGCTCGACAACATGAGGAGCATCTCTCTCCTGAAGATATAAAAAATCAAAATTGGAGGAATCTGTAGGAAAGAAAGAATATGTTTTAAAAGAGAATTTAAATGGAAAAATGCTCTCATGAAACACTACATCTCAATTAACAAAGAAACTTTTAGTTTCTAGGTTAAAAAGAATGTAACCCTTCTGTTCAAGAGAATAGCCAAAAAAGACCGAGGGTATAGCCTTTGGAGCAAATTTATGAATACAATGAGGAACAGTGGCATAGGCCAAACATCCAAAAACACGAAAATGACTGAAAGAATGTTGCTTTTGAAATAACAACTCGTAAGGTGACTTACACTCTAAGGTAACAGTAGGCAATCGATTAATAATATAACACGCAGCATGAATGCATTCACCCCAAAACTTTGTAGGCACATTAGATTGAAATTTTAAAGCACGAGCAACATTCAATAAGTGTATATGCTTTCTTTCAGCAACACCATTTTGTTGTGGTGTATAGACACATGAATGCTGATGAAAAATACCATTAGAAGAGAAAAAATCAATTCCTTCAGCAACAAAAAACTCAGCACCATTGTCACTTCGAATGATCTTAATTTTAGAAGCATGTTGGGTGTAAACATGAGCATGAAACTGTTTAAGAGCAACTAGAGCATCACTCTTAAGCTTAAGTAAGAAAATCCATGTCATCCTTGCGTAGTCATCGACAACAGTTAGAAAGAACCTCTCCCCACTATGAGTGCTAACACGATACGGGCCCCATAAATCAATATGTATTAGATTAAAAGGACTATCAGCACGAGTCTGACTAATGGGAAAAGGTAGACGAGCCTGTTTGGCTAAAGGACAAATATCACATTGTTGTATTTCAACTTGATGTTTATTACAATTTACAAAAGGAAGCTTAGACAAAGTTGAAAAAGAAGTATGCCCAAGACGAGCATGCCAAATGCTAACAGAATTTACAGTAGAAGTTGAAATGGAAGACAAGCAAGTAACAGGATGAAGAATGCGTAATATATCAGCAAGCAATTTGGGATCAGAATAACTAGAGGGTTGTAAAATGTAAAGGCCTCTTCTCATTCTACCAATCCCCTTCATCTTTCCACTGTAAATGTCCTGCAAAAGGCAAAAATCAGGAAAAAACACAACTATACAATGCAAGTCAGTGGTAAGCTTTGATATAGACATGAGATTATAAGTAAAATTAGGTACAAGCAAAACGTTAGTAAGAACATATGTGGAAGATAATTCATATTTTCCAATATGTGAAACAGAAGCAGTGTTTCCATTTGGCAATTGAACAATTGAAGAAGAGGTACAAGGCATAATAGAAGATAAAAAACAGGATTAAAAGTCATATGATTCGTGGCTCCAGTAACGAGAATCCATTCTGAAGAACACGTATCACTAACCATACCTGCCATGTGAGCCTGAATATTCGAATCAGCCATATTAGCCTGCCATGAAGGTTCTTTCCCAAGTAACTTCAATATTTGTTGATATTGATCATGAGTAAAAGTTAGCACAGGAGCAGAACTAGCCAATGTATTTTGAGATTCAGAAACAAAAGAATCAGATACATTTGAAGCAGGAATATTAGAATTAGAACTCGAAAAAGAAGTATTAGCATTAGAATTCACTGAGTTAGCCACTGATTTATTATATGGCCCCTTTTTATGAAACTTTGACTCATTAGGATATCCAATAAGCTTGTAGCAAGAATCTTTCTTGTGACCCTTTATGTGACAGTAGTCACATACACCATTAAACTTCTTCCTTGGTTGCACGCTTGGATACAAAGCAGTAGGTTCTGTCAAAACAGTAGAAGAACTCGAATTCAGTCTTTGTCCTTCCTCCTGAACAAGCATCGAGTATGCTTCATTAGCAAAGGGCAACGACTTCATTAGTAAAATATGGCTTCTCACCATAGAATATGTGTCATTTAACCCCATAAGAAGTTGAAACAGCCTCTGTTGTTTCACATGAGTTGTATTTTGCTGAGATGCTTCACAATTACAAGTTGTAAAAGGAACAAGAACATCATATTCATCCCACAGCAATCGTAAACGAGTATAATAGACAGATATAGAAGAAAGTCCCTGAGTGTGCGCAGCTATTTCACGATGAAGAAAATAAATCCTCGAACCATCAATCTTGTCAAACCTTTCTTTTAAATCTTTCCAAACTAAAGAAGCGGAAGAAGCAAACACAATTCCAGCAGAGAGTTCTTAGCTAACAGTATTCAAAATCCAAAAAAAAAGTAAGGCATTACACCTATCCCACTGAGACCTCAAATTAACAGAAACACTCTCCCTGGTGCATGTACCATCTATGAAACCAATTTTATTTTTCGCAAGCATCGCAATACGCATAGACCTACTCCACAGACTGTAATTCTCAATACCAGTTAACTGATGAGAAACCAACAAGGTTCCTGGCGTATCCGAAGGATGCAGATACAACACATGATTGGAGTCGATCTCCATTGTCGCAAGAAAAAAATCAAAAAAAAAAGAACTACAAAAAAGGATCCAAAAAAACCTGTAATTCAATACACCAGAATCAACGAGGGAACACCATTGGATCGATCTCGAGTGATCTGTGATACCATGTTGAGATGTTGAGAATCTTGTGTTTAGAATCAAGAACAGTTGATAACAAAGATGAGAAGAAAGAAAAAGTGAAAGTTTTTATTAATATGGTGCTAACATATACGGTTATGAGCTAAGCCTTAAATAAGCAAGATAACAACCCTAACTAACATAAAATGCTATTTTGGATAACTCTAACTAACTTTATTAACTAACTATACTAAGCTGACTTGTAACAAAAATCCGAGGAATTATATTCCATCATTTCTTTGCTTGTCGGTGTTATTTGAACAGAATGAAGAATTTGAAGTTTTTTAAAAGGGTAAATTACTCTTAGATCATCATGAAATTACTAGTTCGATTCTAACTTGATCACTAACTGTAAATTAATTTAAGTCATCGGTAGTTAACTACACGGGCGGAGCCAGTATATAACAAGTGACACCCAAAATTTTCTCATATAAATTTTATATGTCAAATTTAAATTAAAAGAAAATGACACCCTTTAAAAATTATTTTCACACCTCTTAAATAAGAAATAAACCACATCCCTTTTGGAAAGTTGACACTTCTCACTTAAAAAATGGACCGCACTCTATTTAAAAATATTTTATAAAGCATTTAATAAAATAAAATTTAAACCCCCCACCCCAATTCTCACCCGACACCCACCCTCTGCTCAAAATGCCAAAAGTTTCCTTTTTCAAATTTTAAGAACCCTAATTTATGGTTTCTATAGTCATAATCGTTTGTGAAATTTTGGTGGTCTACAAGTAAAGTTAAAAATTGGGCTTCTAATAACAAATATTAAAAAAATTAAATTTGAAGAGTATAAAAATAAATTAATTTTTTTGTAAATTATTTTTTATGGATTATTATCCTATGCACTAGCGGTGGAAAATTAGAAGTTTTTACAAGCGCCTTAGTTTTAGGTTTAAGAGTTTAGGTGTAGGGATAGTGGTAAGAATTTAGAGTTTAGGGTTATAATTTGGGGTTTATAAGTTAAAACTTGAAACATAACCATATTACCCTAAAAATAAAATTCTAACCTATAAACCCTAAATTTTAACCATGAGCTCTAAATTCTAACCACCACCCCTAATTTCTAAACTCCTGCACCTAAACTCCTAAATTCTACACCCTAAACTAAGACCCTAAATTCTAAAACTAAGGCGCTTATGGAAACTTTCAGTTTCCACCGCCAGTGTATAGGATATAAATCTATTTTTATTACGCTCAATAATTATCAAATGAAAAACATCAAGAAATTTTATTAAACATTGAACAACTTACACAAAACAACTTCTACAAGCATTTCTAGATACAAAATCACTAATAATACTATCTACGTCAATACAATCTAATATATTTTTCTCAATATATAAAATGGCTAGACTATTTAACCTTTCTTGTGACATTGACGATCTCAAATAGATTTTCAACAATTTTAACTTCGAAAAGCTTCTTTCAGCAAATAAAAAACAACGTAAATATTATTTATAGGTGTATATTAAATTTTTATTCTCAATTTAAAATTAAAAAAAATTAAAATATTATTATAATCTTAATTATGACCTTATAATACACTAATACTTAGGCTAATTAGATTTCAACAACTTTGTATTTAACTATGACTGGTATTTCAAGTTTGAGTTATAATTACACTCTTTTTACATATTATAATTTTAAGCTTTGTTTAACGGTAAAAAAATATCAGATTTTGATGGGCTCTAATAATCGTAGCTATTTTTTTTTTGTTAGTAACCAGTGGGCCCTCCAAGCTCATGGACGACTCTGTTATCGTTTACTCTCTCTTTCATATTATTATTTTTAAATCAGTGATATTTGGACAATTGTCAAGAATAAAGATGAATCAAATCAATATTGTAGTATCAAGGTAAAGTTAATTAAATTTATTTATAGTTTTCTATAAACTTTTATTGTTTCAATTTTTTTAATTGTCATTTGATAATAAGTTTATGTTTTTAATGTTTGGGATTAAAATAATCAAATAAAAAATGAGTTGCGAATTTTGTTGTTTATTATGTGCTGATTTCTGTCATGAAGTATTGGTTGATTTCAAATTATTTGAGATAATTTAATGTGTTTAGTTGTTGTAAATGATTGTAATTTTAAATATAGGATAACTACTGATTTGGTATGAAAAATTGTTTACAACACCAACATGATATGGATATATTAATCGAGTTAAGGACTTTGCTTGATATTACATTGTTCTTGTGAGTTGTTTTCACTTCTTCCATCAAACCTCATATCATTTTCAGTTGTTTTCACATCTCATTTTTTCTATTTCCAGTGGCGTGTTTCGCACCAATCTTGATAAATATGTCCATATCCATGTCATCTCCCTAAAACAAATAGGCTAAAATATACCATCGGTCCTTTTACTTTAACAATGTTTGAGATTTAGTCCACACTCATAGAGTTAAAAATTAAGTCTACCTATTTTTTAAATTTAAAATTCTAATCCAATCATTAACGCTGCTGATGCTTTTCGTCAGAACCGCCCAAATTTAAAAATAAACTTCAAACGAATTTTAAACATACACAGTAGATAATTCATAAACAAATCAATGACAATGTCATATTCGGGTATTAAACTAGTTTTAACCCAAATGCAGCCCTAGAGAATATTTGGTTATATATGTTGAGAAATATATTTTTAATCGCATCGACAAAGAAAAATAATTCAATAATTTTAAAACATGAGAAAGTGTCGTGGACAATTGTAAGAAAAAAGATGTGTTATTGAATTTTATTGGGTATTAATGTTAGAAAAATACTTTGATACGTAAGTTTGTGTAAACTATAGAGTTTAGACAAGTCTTTCAATTTTAGAGTTTAGAGATTTAGGTTGTGGTTTAGGGGTTTGGTTGTATGGTGTAAAATTTAAGGTTTATGGTTAGAATTTAGAGTTTAGGGCTTAAGGCTTAAGGTTTAGGTTTTATGGTGTTAAGGCTAGAGATTTAGGTTTTAGATTTTATAGCTTAAATCTGAAGTATTGTGTAATTTTTTTTTATACAACTTGTGTATCAAAATATAATCCCTAATGTTACGTGTTACTATTTTTTTACTTTATTTAGCCATTTTGATTCTTTAAATTATGACACTACAAAATAAATGGCTTCGCCCATAGTTAACTATTGACGAATTTAACCCTAATTTGTTTCTCTCTAATAACTCTGCGCTGCCTGTAAGTTTTTTTTAATTTTTTTGCGTTAGCCGACGATCGAAAATCACCTAGCTATTGGTTATCAATCGTCAGTGTTTATTACTTTCTTGTTTTTCTCTTTTATTTTCTAATAAGAATCTCTGCCTCTATGGCACACATTTTCTCTGTCCTTGTGACACGCATTTTCCTTTGTCCTTGTGACATGTTTTCTTTATTTTTGTGATTTTTGTTTCATCTATCCTTGTGGCATGATTCAGCATACCCTAGCGGTCGATCGTTGCTCGCTTAGAGTTTTTAATCGGCGCTAGTTCCTGATTATGATTTATCGGTGGTCACGCAAAGGTAGATACTCACTCGGTTGATGATTGTTTGTCTATATAATCAGTCATGGGTAGCAGAATATTATGCTTAATAGTTTAGATCGCTCACCACTCATTTTTCATCAGTTATGAGATTGGATAGAGACAATGAGATTCATGAAGCTTTTGGATTTTGATTGTATGCTTATTTCCATAGAAGTTTTTTACTTTTCTTTGTCTTTGGGTTATAAGAAATTTGGGTAGATTCGTCCCATTATTTTCCTTCCAGGATGCGTTGTAATTATGATATCTTCTATAGTTATAATAAAAATTCAGTGTACTTATTAAAAAAAACTATTAACAAAATTGATGACGTTACGGTTAAATTAAGTTGTATAGTAATACATTTGATCCTCATACTAATGCATCATATTAATTTATCCTAATTTTAA
The DNA here is from genome assembly GCA_958450335.1 of Hibiscus tridactylites. NCBI lineage: Eukaryota > Viridiplantae > Streptophyta > Magnoliopsida > Malvales > Malvaceae > Hibiscus > Hibiscus tridactylites. The sequence goes on along the minus strand of OY288265.1, from coordinate 80,750,290 downwards.
TTAGAAATAATTCAATGTCTAACATTGGTTGAGGGTTGACAGTAATATATATAGTAACTTATTGTCGAAAAATGAAGAAAATAAAAATGGAAGGAGATTCAAACCTAGGACCGGCTCGTTTGAAACCCTACCCCTCTCATCATCATGCGGGCCCGGATCCACCAATTGAGGTGGGTTGGGCCTGCTTCGAAGTTTCAGAGACCAGGTCCGACCCACCTTGGCCACCACCCTGAAGCCCATGTTCGTTATGTCCTCAAAGGCCCTCTCGCTACAACCCTCGAAAGTATTACTGTATAGATAATCTTACTTAAAAAAGCATAAATTTTAAATCTAACCATTCATGTATTTATATTTTTTTCATAAATTTATTTAAAATAGTACATATTTATATAATTTTTCTACGTTAATAATTGATGTTATATACACATAGACTTAAAAATTAATAAACTCAAGGTATGCTCGTTGCATGCATGGGTGGGGCCGTCATATGGGCAAAATCATATTTCTTTTTAAACTCAAACCTTAAATTATAAACCCTAAAACTACATTATACTCTTAATTCTCTACGCCCTAATTATAAATTTTAACCTTAAACTCTAAACCTAATTTTTAATGTAGATGCGTAAATAGGGGAAAAAGGTAAAGGATTTCTATTATCTGCCATAGCAAACTCGTAGAACCACGGAAGGGACAAAGTTTGAGATAAAGTGCTACTTCTTTGAGGTGAGTGTGGTTAGGCATGTGCATTCCTGGTGTGTGAGCCAGTTTCTTTTCTATATAATATTCCTTCTTTTAACTGACAAAGTTTTCAATCACCAACAATTTTATTCGGTTCTAATTTGGTGTTGCATACTAAAATACTGATCCATTCTGAATTAAAAAAAACAAAAGTAGACAAAACATTTTTCAAAACTAATCTTTGCTTTAACCCACCATATGACAAATTCAATGGATCTTGATTACTATGTGTTCTGTTGTAGTTTTTATTCATAAATTGTCAGGAAACTGTTGGAACTAATGGAGATGTGAACAAAGTGGAAAAGAAACCCTGCCCTTTTATCAATCCCTATTTCTCTCTTCCTCTTCTACTACTACATCACACACGCTGAGTCACGTGTTGACATATTCACGGCTGTCTTAAAGATTTTCGGGACCTTCAGCGAAAACTAAAAAATAGACCATCATAAATTTTTAATTTAAACAACTAATTTAATACTGCTTCAAGTCTTAACTATAAAATAAGTATCTAAATTATACATATTTTTTTCTTTAGGTGTCTAAAACAAACAAACAAAAACTTAGTTTGGACACTATTTTTTTTTTTAAAAAAATCGACACCTAAAACAAAAAGCGGTATAGTTTGAGCACTTGTTTTTAATTATTTTTTTAACGTCTGTTACCTACAAATGGTCACGGGGTAAATTTTAGACACATATTTTGACCAAAAATAGTTTAGGGACCTAAAGTAAAAAAAAAAAGAGATATAGTTTGAGCACTTATTTTGTAGTTAAGTCTTCCTTTAATAAACCACAAAGACGTGATTAAATTTTGTCAAACACATTATTTTCATTGTTAGATTAATTAATTTTGTCAAACACGTTATTTTCATTTTTACCATTAGATTAATTTATTTATTTGATAAGTTAAAAGATAAGATTTAAAAAATATGGATAGTTAAATTGTAAGGGTCCTAGGCTAGTTGGGGGCCTGAGCGGTCGCTCAGGGTGTTCCCCTTATAGTCGGCCTTGGACATAATCAACGCATCTTACGGATGGCAATGGATTGAACTCTATAAACTTTGAATCCGAAATTCGAACTGATTAATAATTATACCTCCAAATCAATAATCTAAGTCTGAAAAAACTAAATCCGAGTCTGGATCAGTAAAATATTCAAAATCTGAAATCCGATTAACTTTTTCTTTTTTAAAAATTAATAGCTCAATCAAATGTCTTTGAAGATACAATAAATATTTTTTCTCACACAAATGTCTTTTAAAGTAGCATCTCAAACAAGTCTTTTTCTTTAAAGTAAGAACTCCAAGACTAGGTTTGAGTACAATTAAAGTAGTAGCTCAATACTACAGCCTAAGATGAAATAAATAAAAAATGCAACCAATATGCACCTAAGCAAAATCCAAGTAATATAATCCCTAAAATTTCAACAGCTACTTGTTGCTCTTAATTAGACTCAATTTATCGACTCTCATTAATTCAATTATAAATTGTTAGATTTGAACCTATCACTCTTTATAATGCTAGCTGCTAGCACGTACACTTGAAAACTCACCCAAAAGAAATAAGGTAGAAATTGGACAGTAAACACATACATATTAGACTTTGTTTATGCCCTTAATACATCACACCTTATTTAGCACGATTCAATATACACATTACACACAACCCCTTATTTAACTTGAGACAGTATTTTTCAAAGGAAAATGTCCCAATAACTATAATAGAGTAAACAATATCAATAAAAATGAGAAAACAAGAGGAAGAGGAAGAGCTTGTTTTTAGGATAAGATCTACTTAACTTTAAAATATTGAAGTTCACATAATTCGGATTTAGATCAGACCCTAACAGGGTCATATCCTACTCGCCTCTTACTAGGACTCGAATATTATTATTTCAAATTCGAATTCAAACTTTTTCTAAATCAATTTATTTTTAAATTAAATCGGACACTAATCGATTTCAGACTAAATTTTCATCCTACGAGAACTAAAAAAGTGCAAGAGCCAAGGGCATATATAGACTGGTTATTAGGGTTATGGGTTATTTATATTATTATTAGGTATGAGACCAAAAAGAAATCATGTTCGTAGGCACGACAAAGATACTGTAAGAATTAATATATTATATATTCAAAACTTTTATGCATCACAGCATTCGAGAAAGAGCAATGAAGAAAACAAAAGAGCAAAGAAGCTGTTGAGATGCCTGGTCAAACTTTATGTAAAACTTTACTACTAATATATACATCTTTGGACAGTGGGACAGCTTGAATCCATTCAAGTAAAATGGGGGGTTTTCAATCTGTTTAGCTACCAGTCAAGCGGCTTGTCTTAAGCTCTATATCTATTTTCTCTGTATTTTTTTATATATTTTATGTTCGCTTTAAAGTTCAGGGTTTATAATTTTCTCTTTTATAACATTGTTTCTAAACTTTAAACCCAAACTATTTCTATCGTAAGTAAGATAAATTTGAAGATACTTGAAAGTAGGAAAGGAAAAGGTTTCTGGCTCGTATAGAAGCCTTGACAGAAACATTTCAAACAACATTTTTATTTAGTCTTATATTTCACTTTCATGGAATAATTCTGTATGTTTTTTTTTTTTTTTGAAATTTCCTTCTTATTTTAGTCCCATCTAACTCAATAATTTCCAACGTAATACTCATTTTTCTAATATGTTGACCGACAGTTCATGGGAACAAGAGATGATAATGGATATTTTAATCTCCATCAAACGATATGATAACCTTGTATTTTCTCGACGATAATAGTCATAATTAAACTGATAATTATCATGTTATTGGAAACCGAGAACCGAATGTGTTATTTGTATGGGGTTTTCAATTCAGATGAAGTGGTATATCAAAGAGTATGTACGTATCGTACATTGAAAAAAAATTATCTCTTTCTTTTTAGCGCTTTTATTTACATTTATATTAAAAAAATTAGGTTAGGGTTTAAGATTAGGATACAGAGAATTAAGGGTAGGGTATATCTTTTATGATTTAGAGTGTAGAATTTATGATTTAGAATTTAAGATTATGACCTAAATTTAAATTTTTAGTGCTGACATAGAAAAATGCATTGAAAAGGCAGGCGATTTTTGTTCCATTTTTATACTTTGGTACTAAAAAATTAAATTTTAAACTCTAACCCTAATATTTCCTAATTCTTTAAACTTTAACCTTAAATCTAGTTTTTGGGTGAGACATAATTTGAGTGATATTAAGGGCCGAGTATTTCCATCCACATTAATGGAGAAATGAAAGAAAGCGCTAGAGAAATTGTGATTGACACAGCCTTTTTCATTTTCACTCTCTTCACCATTAATGCAACACAGATATGAGAATGATGAACAAATAAATTGCACCAATGGAAAACTGAGTAAAACATCAAACATTGGTGTTTTGTTTTTAGATTCTTGAAACATCGCTTTTGATCTTCACTTTAACCCAAAAAAAGAAAGAAAGAAAGACCCACATTCATTCGTGTGGTTATAATACTGTATACATTTAAGTTACAAACACAAGACCAAGGAAATCAATAATGGAAACTATCATGTAGAAGAAGGCATGAGATTCAACCGTAAATCATCTTTTTCCAAGACCAAACGTGCCTTGCCAGTCTCCATGTTTGTTGTTGCAGTATTATTATTACACTCGGGATGCAATCTCTTCTTCGATTGTAAATTCACACCAAACACCTTTGTTCTGCAACTGTTGCTGCTTGGTTCTTCGACGATCGTCAAGGAGCTCTGCGATGTTGCTGTCGGAGAGTTCAAGACCTGAACATGGGGCTTTGGACTGTTCGGATAATACCCGAGAAACTGGTTCAATGGCTTTTGTAATAACGAAGTATTGGTGTTAACAGGAGGTGGAGGACCGGACAGGAGCAATGGAGAGTAGGAATTGCTTGGAGCGACGGGCTTCACATGGTTTTGAACGAAATAGATAATGTCATTGTAAAGCTTCTTCATGTGTGCTAGTTCAGTCATGAGCAGATTGTTGTTTCTTCTTAGTCTTTCGTTGTCTTCTGATAAAGCTGTCACCGAGCTGTTATATCCTCCGGTGGCTCCTCTAGTGGAAGAAAGTGGTGGCGGTGAGTCACATAAGTTGGGCCGTTCGTCTGAGTCGGTTGGGGAGATGCTGACTCGACTCGGAAACGGAAAGAAACTGGGTACATTCAGAGGATAATGGTGGTGGTTTAAAGACGAGTGCGCAGTTTTTCTTCTATGGATCTCACAAAGCAAGTGCTTGTCTCCTTTCTTAAAGAAGTCGTTGGCGAACTCCCATCTCTCCGGCACAATCTTCCTAAAACCCTAGCAAAAACAACAGGGAAAACCCAGATTAGTAGAGAAAGCAAGAATGCAAAATTTAAAAGGAGAAGAAGTTGAGTTGTTTATATGTACATAAGTGTTGAGCTGCCTGACAAAGCTGGAGAAGTTGTTGTGCTTGAAGTAATTGGGAAGCAGATCACGAGCGAACTCGGGAGGTCTCCAGACGACAAAAGTGGTGTGGTGTTCACCCCATGAAACAATATGATCTGTGGTGGGATCGTCGACCAGTTGGTAGGTTTTTGTAAGGAAGGGCGCCGGCACTGCTTTGTGGGAGTCTAGTGATACTAATACTCCTTCACAGCTATCAAGCATCAGAGCCATTGAAAGACAATGGTCTAAAAACTATGCTTTATTTATTAAAATGAAAGAGATATACAGTGGTGGGCGTGGGAGAGTTAATCTTAGAACATGAATATATGTGTGTGAAATAAGGGCATTTCAAGACAAACCCGTGACTATATCTCTCTCTTGTCTGAACACCCATTTAAAACCCAATTTACAATGAAACCCCTTCTCCCCCCTTTTGCTTTATACTTATACTTCCCTCATTTTGTAGTTTAATACCAGCAACCCAACAAACCCTACTATTTGGAATCCCATCAGGCATCAGTTGTGTATTTTTGTATTAAAATGTAGCACATAATACAAGAAAAAGGATAAATGGAGCTGTTTGATGGCCCTGTTCTTCTTCTTCTTCTCTTCTCTTTTGGTTTTCTGAGATTCCAAAGATGAAAAGAATTATAGAATGGTCCATGGACATCCCCTCTGGCTCTGCTGCCACCTTTACTCACAACTCTCTACTTACATTCTGTAATATTTAATGGAGGCTTAGCCCTCTCCCTTGGGACTTTGGGTTTTCACCTTTGGCTTAACTGCTTTCTTCTTGCCTCACGTGTTTTCTCTTCTCATTTCAATTATTGGACCTAAAAGTTTACATCAATAACTGAAAATAAATTATTAAATGTAACCGCATTACCTTTCTTTCTTGAATAATTTTCTTTTCGGTGCTTCTTTTTATGTCATATCATTATAAAATTAAATTTTAAATTATAACTTTAAATTATAAATTATAAATCATAAATCTTAAATCTTAAAAATAGAATTTATTTCTAATTCCTAAATTTTAACCCTAAGCACCAACTTTAAACGTTTAACTTTAAAATCTAATGTGTAAGACATAAAAAGGTACTAAAAAGAGTGGAAATTTCTTTTTTCTTGTATTCTTCCGAGAAATATTTGTTTCTTCAATAAGGAGAGGAATGGGAATTTTAAAACTTTCTTGCTTTAAGAGTAATGTATGACATTTGAAAATAGGGAACCTCTCGAAAAAAACATTCACGGAATATTTATAGATTCTCTAATAAAATCCAAGATCTATATATAGATTATCAATGAATCATTAACGATTATATTAATTTAATTATCAAATATTAATCTATAAAAATGTTATTTATTTATCGGTTTCTCTGCATAATTTTCCAAGGCATCAAGGATTTTTCAAAATTATTATGTTTGCCTGCGGGTGGCATCTACCTTGATATTAGTTGTCGATCGCCGGTGTTTATTATTTCACTTACTTTTTTATATTTTTTGTTTCTATTTTTTGATTTTTTTTTAGTTTTTAATAAGAACCTATGCTCTTGTGTCACACTTTTTCTCTGCCTTTGTGGCACGTCCGTTTGACATGATTTTCGTATATTGTAACGGTCATTTGGTGCTCGTACAAAGATCCTCACAACACTTGTTTTCTGATTTGGGTTTGTCGGTGATCATAGAGACTAGAGAGATTAATCCCCTTTGGTGGTTGATTGTCGATGTAATCAAAACTGTGTAGCAGAGCAATCTATTTGATAGTTTGATTTGCTCTCCACTCAATTTTCACATCGTAAAGCATCTCGTTGGATTAGAGGCAAGGAGATTCATGAAGCTTTCTAAATTTTTTTATGATATACGTCAGTCTCAACGAAAGTGTTGCTTTTATTTGCACCTTTGATTTTCATATATTATTTTGGGTGAATTACCTATTTAGTACCTTATCTATGTTTGTATTTTTATTTTAGTACCTCAATTATTTTTTTGACAAAATGATATCAAACATTACATTTTGTTTCTATTTTAGTACCTCTGCCATTTAAAATTAACGAAAATGATGACATGGCTTGGTTTAATAATAGTTTTAGTCCATATAACTATACAATCTATCAATTTAAACATTATTTTAAAATTTTGGATTAAAGGTGTAAATTTCTCATTTTTTTCTTCTTCCCTCAAAACAGATTTCTACGAACAAACCCATATTTAGTTAAACCTTGAAATGAAGCAAAATTTAGCTATTATCAAAAATTTTAAAAAATAAATTGGCACAGTTTCACCATTAAAACTATATTTAGCTAAACCTTTCAAATTTTGAATGCAGCTGCTAACTATAAAAATAAAATACCCATATTTAGAACATAAATAGGCAAAGTCTATTATCAAAGGTTCAAAACAAATTGTCATAGTTCCACCATTAAAATGAAGCAAAATTTACCTAAATAAAGTTAAGTTAAAAACAATCAAAATTTTGAAATTGAAGGAATGGAAAGCCAAGAGCCGAGAAATTCAATGAAACTGAAAACACCAAACTAAAAGGTTAATTATAAATTTTTGGTGAAGAGTATTCCAGCACAGAAGCGGGTCAAGTAAAGAAGAAAAGTCCATTTTTTATACAAAACTTTTAGAAGACTGCTTTTTATTGCTTTCAAAATACATATTTTCGAAACATTCAATCTAAATTTTCTCGTATTTATCAACCACTCGCTATCAAAAGAGATGAAAACCCCATATATGTGAAAGTGGAAGCTTGAGGCAAATCAAAGTGACCTAGTTACAGAAAATGATTCCTCAAAGAGCTCCAAATTTAATAATAAGAAGATAAAGAACTAGAAACAGAGTGCTCAGTTTTTCACCTTATATTTTTGCTCCTTTTTTTTGTTCTTTCGGGTTCATTGTTGTTGGTTTGCTTTGGGTTCTTCTCTATAATTTTAATGGTGAAACTATGCCAATATGTTTTTTTTATAATAACTAAACTTTGCTTCATTTTAAGGTTTATCTAAACATAGGTATGTTTGTAAAAAAATTGTTTTGAGGGGAAGAAGAAGATAAAAATGAGAAATTTATATTTTTAATCCAAAAATTTTAAATGTGTATAAATTGATAGAATTTTAGGCTAACTTGATGGATTGTATAAGTTTTTGGACTAAAACTGTTATTAAACCAATTCACATCACTATTTCCATTAATTTTAAAGGGCGGAAGTACCAAAATGGAAATGAAACGTAACGTTAGTTATCATTTTACAAAAAATTAGTTGAGTTACCAAAATAGAAACACGTGCATAGGTGAAGTACTAAACATGCAGTTTACCCTATTATTTTTGTATGAGTTTTTTGATAGACATATTATGTATTTTTGATACTTTCAATTATTTTTTAATAAAATGTAAGTGTGATTGTTAAAAAAAACGTTATTTATTTGGGGAAATGGGGGAGATTTTAGTGCAACAAGTACTTAAAATCCGAACAAGATTGCATGAATATTAATTATATAGCAATGCGAATGAGTGAACGGTAGGGATCCTATAAAAGTAAGATTTGGATTCATTTTGTGATGAGTAAAAACAGCAAAGACAGTATGTCCAAAGTGAAACCAGAAGAAATAAAATACAATGATGATCAATAATACCCCTTAAATATATATTCAACCCATGAATACACACTAAAACACATATACGTAAATACATTCAGCCAAAACAATGAGCTTCAAGTCCCGATATTCAATTCGAATGAGAAATGCTTCCACATATATATATATAGTCTTCCCTGAACAGTTCACACACCTACACCAGGGAGCTTCTGCAACTGTAAAATGTACAATATTTTTTTGTTGCAGTGACTGACATGGAGACAGTGATTTTCTTTGTTTTTTGTTGCCATTCTCGTGATTCCTGCTTTGTTCTTTTCCTTTATAACATATTACCACTACTTTTTATTACAACTTATCACTCTTCTTCTTCTTCTTCTTCTTCTTCTTGTTACACACACATTTCTAGTATATACTTGCAGTGAGTTTGAGGTGAGCCATGTTTAAAGTGCGGCTAAAAACGACATGTTTCGAAACTTCAAATGTTAAACTTTTAGATAATATTTTAGGTTGATTTTTTTATTATAATTTTTGACAAGTTTTGATACTTAAAAAACTAGTTTCAAGACTTTTTCCAAGAACTAAAAATGTTATAGAAAAACAAGTATCGAAACTTGTCAAAAATCACAAAAAAACCAACCTAAAATATTATAAAAAAAGGTCTAGCTTTTTAAGTTCTTAGACAAGTTTCGAAACTTGCCGTTTTTTTAGCTGCACTCTACACATGTCACACTTTAGACTCGCCCAAATACTTATATATTTTCAAGTTAATTATATCCAACTCATCCATAAACTACATTCTCATCCCCAAAATAATTATAATATTTAACTGGAAATTATGGTAGATTAATTACTTCCTTTTCATTAACCTAATCATTTAGTTAATCTGTGGAAATGGAAGTGGGAGATGAGATAATTATGTTGGTTCCTTTTAAAAAATACCCAAAAAGGGTGTCCCTATCTCATTTGTGGAAACCAGCAGGTTATGGACAAGGAAGCAAAAGAGATCGTTTTAAAATTGTGATGAAAAAGAAGATGAAAACTCTCTAAAAAGTATTTCTTTTCCTTTAGGGAAATCGATTTTTGTTTGCATTAAGACATTGGTATTAGGGTCCCACGAACAGCATGGAATAATAATTCAAATTCATCTCTTTTTGATATAAAGTAGCTGATTTATTTGAAATGGTAAAGATCCAAAAGAATATTACAATCAGGTGCAAAATTCTACATACTATCAGCTAATTTAGTGAGATTAGCCGACTAGGTATTAAAGAATAGATCGGACAAATTTGACCCGAGATCCGAATAGAATTATCTGAATAGAGACCCGATTTTGACCCGGACATAATGACCCAGAGCTCGAAACAAAACCGAACCGAACTCGACTCGACACGAAATTTTTGTTGAACCAAAATAGACCCGAACTGATTTTCACCCGAACCGAAAGTTGAACGGAATATAGACTCAATTTTAACCCGAAAATTAAGGTAAAATAAATGAATAATTTAATTTTAATATTATCTATTTTTAACAATATAATAAATAGTATAATGATGTATATTTTTATTATCTTTTTGTATTATATTATAGGAGATCGTTGTTTTTTTCAAAATTATAGTATAATAACATATTTTGAAATTTGACACTTCAATAGCGTTTTTTGTGAATTTTATTTTATAATTTATTATGAATATTAATGATTTTTCTTATGCTTTTTTAATATCTTAAAATTTTAAAATTTATTTTATATTTATTATATCTTTGTCATTTTTCTCCTTTTAATAATTTTTCTTCCTTTATTTTCTTATTCTTGTTTTGTCTTTTTTTCAACCTTTATCTTTCTCATATGTTTGAAATTTGACACTCCAATAGTGTTTTTTATGAAATTTATTTTATAATTAATTATGAATATTAATGATTTTTATTATGTTTTTTTAATATCTTAAAATTTTAAAATTTATGTTATATTTATCATATCTTTGTATTTTTCTCTTTTTATAACTTTAAAGACTACAATTTTCTTAATTTTTTTTATATCCGCAATTACATCTATATCAGTGCAACATAAAATAAGAATGTACTAGTAAATTGAAGAACAAAAATTATCTGCCCCTAACCATGTTCCACACAAAAAAATAGTTAAAAATTAAATTTTAAACTCTGACTCTAATTTTTACATCCTAAACTCTAAACGCTAAAAATACACCATACCATTAATTCCTTAAACTTTAACCACAACTTTTAATCTTAAACCTTAAATTTTAAACTTATTTTTTTAATGTGAGACATTGAAGGAGGTATAATTTAGGGCAGACGATTTTCATCCTAAATTGAATTGAAAGTGAAGCTATTTTTTCAAGAAAAAAGAAGCTCGGAAACTAGAAAACCCACATTGATATATCGCCAGCCTTGCAACCGCAGGCGATCCTCCTCTTGGTCGGTGAGAACAAAATTAAAATTTATAAAAACCATATTGAATTGTAAAAAAAAAATGATGGTCGAATTAGGGATGGTCATTTAACTCATACTTAATGGATTTTGACTCGACTTGATCCTATAGGGTGGGTATTTTTTTTAAAAAAATTTGAGTTCGGATTGGGTTCGGGTCTGATTTTTTGAGAATGATGTCGGATCGGGTTTGAGTTTAAGGTGAAAAATACCTTACCCGACACGGGACAATAGTTTAATTTTATTATAAATATTTAGGTATAATTGCTACAATGCCCCTCTCTTTATATATATTTCAATTATCTCCCTATTTGTCTAATAAAAGTAGAATAATCATTATAATGCTCCCTCTGTATTTGTATTTTTACAATTAACTCCTTATTTTTATCGAATAATAATGAAAGTTGGTAATTTTTTTATTTATGTCGGGTCGGGTCGGGTTCAAATTTATACTCTAAAATTTGGGTTCGAGTTCGGGTTGGGTGGAACATCATAAAATATCGGGCCGGGTTTGGATGAATGTGTTAAATTTTTGGGTCGGGTGTGGATTGACCAAAAACCCGACTCAACCTGACCTATGGCCATCCCTAGACCGAACTGGTTAACCGATTTAAAAAAAAATATATAATATATTTTTAATTTTTTAAAAAAGGATGACTAAAACTTTAGGTGGCGTGTGTAATTTCTTTTCTTTTCTCTTCTATCTCGGTCTCTTTTTCTTTCTTATTTGTAGAACGAAGAATCAGAAAGATTCAAAAGCAGATATCGTATACGTGAACCAGAACGACAAACACTAAAGTGCATTCTCTTCTGTCTGTTTTCCCAGTGGGAGAGAGATAGTTATTTCTGTTTTTCATCTCTAATTAAATTTATAATCACGATAGACATAATAGGTATACTATATTACCTATACATGGCACATGCACAACAGCGTCAAATCAGTGACATTGCAGAACTTTTAGCATGTGCAAAGGCCAGAACAGTGAAATAAAATAGAGGGAGAGGTTGGAACGAAATCTATGGGTTTGGTTGAAGTGATAAGCATATTGATATCACTTAAATAGGTCATGAATCATATAGAAAAATAGGTGTCAAATTTTTAATTTGTGTATGTAAAAAAATTTCGCTAAGAGACTTACCCATTAAAATCAGATGTGTGACACAAGTTGATTCCGACTAATTAAAATAAAACTTTGAAAAATCGAAAGGGCAACTTTTTTTTTGTGTATATAAAAAATCTCCGCTAAGAGACTTACTCACCAAAACTATAAGTATGATATGAGTTAGTTCGGACTAATCAAAATAAAATATTAAAAAAAAGCAAAAAAAAAAAAAGAATTATGAAAGTGGGGAGTCACGAGAGAAAATGGGATATCATATCCCACGAGGAAATGAAAGAGTGATATAAATGGAGGTTATAACATACGAGTTTTGTCTGCCTGATTAACATCCCTCCTTCCTAAATCATCCATATTTTCGCTCCGGAGAATAAATTACGCAGCGGTAGAATTTGGTAAAAGAATTTTGAAGAGTCAACTTAAAATTTTTAAAAATAGAGATTTAAATTAAAAATTTAAAGGGTTCGATTTATATTTTTGAAAATTTGAAAGGTTTAGTGAGATGTTTTAAAAATTATGAGAGATATTTAATTAAAATATTTAAAATTTTTGAAGCATAATATGTTTTCTTTTTTAATTTGTGGGGTCTTAATTAAAAATTTTGAAAATATTAAGAGACTAAATTCTAATTTATCAAGTTTTTGGAGGTTATATATATATATATATATATATATATATATATATATATATATATCATGTAGGATCCTCTTCCATTACGTAATTTTTTTTTTATTTTTCCACCTTTTGAAATCGTTTTTTAAGAAAAATTTCATTAACTATTAAACCGCATTGTTCAACACATCATTCAGAATACAGTAAGGGTGATTCATATTGAATCAGACAGTTAATCAATTGTCGACAGCCCAATGGGCAAGACAATGAGCAACTTTGTTATCTAAACGATTAACATAACAAAATCGCAAAAGAGGGAATTGACGTAAAAGAGAGCGAGCTTCCTTCAAGTGTTGACCTACTGTTGAGAGATCAAGAATCGGGTTAGCCAATCTGTTAACAATACCAATGGCATCACCTTCAATCACAACATCAAGCCAAATCCGTTCCACAACCATTCGAATACCTTCACTAAAAGCATAAGCTTCAGCTGTTTCCGCATTGTGGGATCCCTCAAGAATCATTCCCGCTCCTGCCAACACAAATCCATCTTCGTCTCTCGCAATAACTCCTACCGTTGCCACTCTAGAGGCTGTAAAGAAAGTTGCATCAACATTAATTTTAATCATCCCTGCACTCGGTTTCATCCATTTGATAGATTGCTGCATGGAAGGTAATTTGTGAGTCCTTACATGTGCCAGACAAAAATCAGATTGCAGTGTCGAAGCAGTCTCAATAATCGAGGTTGCTGGTTGCAAAATGCCATCATGCACCATCTTGTTCCTTCGATTCCACATTCCAGAGTAAGACAACCATTGTAGTGAATTGTGTAATATGCAGTCTTGGAAAAGCATCTTCAAACCATTCTTTAAGACCTATATGACCTCCATTACGAATCCTTGAAGACACCCCACTGAGTTCCAAGATTTCTTTAACCCGCGGACAGTCGCGCAGCGCGTGAACTATTGTCTCAATATCTTGAGTACAAAGTCTGCATACACTGTCTCCCAAACCTACTTCAAGCAATCTTTTTCCAGTTGGAAGAGCTTCATGGCAAGCTCCCCATGCAAAAATCTTAATTTTGGGGAGTGTTTTAAGCTTTGCAATTCGATGCCAAATCCGTGGATGCTCTTGTTGTATCGAGTTTCTTTTAAGCAACCAATTATAACCCGAATGTGTGGAATAAGCTCCTGTCATATGTGTCTCCCATAAAGCCATCTCCTCACACGTAGGCGAAATTGGGCAAAGAAGGATATTTTGTGCATCTTCAGCGTTGAAAACATTAAGAACTCTTTGTTCATCCCATTCTGGTTTGTCTTGCATCATAAATTCACTGCATCTGTAACACCCCACGTCCGGTTTAGGAGCGAGAAGCGTTACGCAAACAAGACACATAACATATAACATGTAATCATAAAATCGAACATGTAACATCAACGAATCAGAGTTGTGCATCTTATAACACATTTAACATTCTATAACAAACAATACACTTGGGTGGGCCAACAAAAACTTTCCTAACATATATCATAACATAACAATCCTTCTGATTAAACATGTAAATCATATAACATAATCAACCTAAACACACTTACTATCCATATTAAACATGTATACAGTTTCAAACATTCATCTAAAAAGCACTTCAATCCAATTCATGTTTATATATATATATTCGGTTAGCATCTTACAATCATATATGTAAATGTATACATTAATATACAATACAATCAACCCTAATTAAATAGGGATCATGTTCGAAAAACATCAAAAACAACCTAGGTTCATAACAAACATATTAAAAATTACATCAAAACCATCCTAATATTCGAATCCAACATAGAAATAACATGAAATTTCCATTTCAAATTCAAACATCTAAAGGCATGTATAATCTTAAGTTCACATCACCTTACATATACAACTTCTATCATATTCTATACCATTTGAATAGCCTATTATACAAGCAATACATAACATTTTCATTTGCCATCATTCAAATATCAAAACATATAAACCATACACATTATTTGTAATACCATATTAAGACATAATCAAACTTAACTATGTACATATATATTCCAAATATAGTCATAAAAACTTGTTTATCCAATATATATCATGAAACTATGTCTTAAACATATACAAACCAAATTAAGATATACATGATACCAAAATGCACGCGACATACTCTAAACATGTAACTATGCCACCATCTAGGAGTCAAAACAAAGCTATATCATATTTGAGCATTGGCTTGTGATTGCTCCCGGATCAAAATAGCTAGCTTTCGGATATTAGAGACCTGTTATTTTGGGAAGAAGGAAACAAAAGAGTGATAAGTACAATTTATACTTAGTGAGATAGTTCCTATAACTTACTAATACAATCTTTTAAGTGTGTTATACATATAATTAAGGTTACCTAACTAGGCTTAACCAAACAAGTCACACCTAGTTAGCTTATCTCATGCTCAAGTAGACTTAGCTAGTTCCATGCGTATCATGTGTCAAGTCATATAACATACTCACATTCAGTGTCAAATAACATACCAATGTATAACACAACCAAAGAACAAGAATCATATCATATCATTGATCACATTTTCATATCATTCAAATAGGGTCATTACCCTTATCAATCATATCATTTCATATAACATGTAACCATGTATCCTTTCACCATTTCATTGATCATGTAAAGTCTTATTGCAAGTTCAATTCGGTTTTGCTTTGGATGATTAAGTGGACCAGGTAATCAAATCAATAGGTACCAAGTACCAACATATAACAGTAGATGCTCAAAGCACCAAATATCAATAGATACACAATGTATCGAGGTGTCTAACTACACCATTCAACTTGTAACAATAGATGCTCAAAGCATCAGTAGGTAACTAACCACCTTTAAATCAGTAGAGCTCAGACTCTAAGGCATCCCTTCTACCTAAGGATCACTAGTCAACCAAGGTTTTATTAAGATTTTTAATTTCCGACATGAACAAACAAGTGTTTGCCAATCACATTACAAGGCTATACAACATGTTTATGCCAACATTGCACTTGAATCATTCAAGTTAAATAAACAACCAATTTTCAGCAAGCATATCATATCAATTCAATCACGTACTCATCAAAAACAGTAACTAAATCTCATATATAAGCTTATCTCATGAAGCTCAAATAACCAATTCATCATAGAAAATCAAATAGATCATAACTATACTTAACTAGTACTTAAACATGTATCATTTATTCATTTCCTTTAATATTTCTTCCATTACCTTTAAATTTACCAAACCTTTATTAGATTCATTCCATGCTTCATATTAATTCATCAAATAATCATAAAGACATTGGTTAGGATACTAATCGTAACCCTAAGATCAACTACACTTACAATACTCCAAAGCTTAGGTTGATTCTTTGATGACTATGCCTTTGCTCCTCCTATTTGATTGCTCAACCCTTGAATCCTCTAGGATTTCTTCACAATCTTGATCTTTGACAAGTCGTCGTTAACCGGTCAAAATAAATATATATTAATCCTCTTTCAACAATAAATAAATAAAGAAATTGAATAGGTATAGGGAAAGAGGGTCGATCCGCAGGGAGATTAGCTAGAATTGTTGACTTGAATTTGTTGAATCCGAAATCCCAGGAATATCTGTAAAGGCAAAGAAATAAAAGAAGGGGGTGATATGATTTTTGGTGAAGTAATAAAATAGAGAAAAAGAATTAAAAGTAGTAAGAAAAACCAAGTGTATAAATCAGCCTCGAACCAGCTCCTTCAATTCTTTCGATCATTGAAATAGATTTTTATTTCGGGGATCATGTCGGTTACAGTCTACGAGGCCCAACCCGTCGTAACTTGTTCTTCTCTTGAATAACCAATCCTCCCAAGTCTATCTTCGAAAGACGGTTCTTAAATAAATTAACCACGTCTATCACCGTTAAAGTATTTAGAAATAAGCAGGAAAAACCCGACTCAGAAATTGCCTAAAAGTAGAATCGCTTCTGATTTTATCTTTCCTTAGCGGACCGCCGCTAAGAGTGTTCATAGGAAGTCGAAATTTGCCACAGGCCGATCCTTCCTCCCAACTAAGTTTTTAAGCAAATTCAAACCAAAGGGCCCTTTTTGATATGAAAAATAATTAAAAACTTTTAGTAAGGCCGATTGCCAAACTATCTAAGAAGAAAGATAAAAATGATTTCCCCAAAAGAATTTAAGCAAGTTTAATTCTCACGAATCGAATTGACTTGGCTGGTTCTTGGCTTAAAGGATTTAGCTAAGCATGATATTGATTATCATACTTAACTTGATTTTAGAAAAACAATTGAATAACATAAAATAAATGAAACAAGAAAATAAATGAAAATGAACTTGGATTAAAGCTAGAAATGTTTACAAAGATAAAAACTAAAAATGATTGATCCTCTAAGCCTTTACCAAGGGTGGTATTTATAGGCTTAGATTTACAAAGATAAAGTGATGAGATAATTTAAAATAATAAACAAAAGATAAAACAATTCAAATGTTTTGAAATTTAAATGCAGGAATCTAATCGGATAAGTTGATAACATCTTCCAGAACGTTCCAGAAGCTTCTAGAAGTCGCCACGTCATTGCCACGTCACTGCCACATCAGACGCGTCGTGCCCGGTGTCGTGCCCATGATGCCAGTCATGACAGAATCATAATAAAAACTGCAGAAATGCCTCATTTTCACTGCTATTTCCAGAATTGAGTTCCTGCACAAAATATAACAAAAGCAGCATGTATTAATGCAGCAAGAAGTCCAAATAACTAGAAAAATAACAAATGAAATATGTCATCTTTGAGAACTCATCAATCTTGAACATTCAGATAACACATAAGAAACACGTTAGAACTCAATTTAATCACATTTATTCATTTAATCAAACACAAACATTTAATCAATATGGAATTGCCCCTAAATTGGCAGTTTGAGCACCCTACACTAATCTGCCCATAACATTTTACACACAACTCCAAATTATGAGTTCTTTACCAATCTAGAAAGCTTATTTACACAACTTTAATTCTATTTATGGCTCATATTTTTCCCATTCCTACATCAGTACATTTTAATACTTTAATACAGAGCATTTACAATGGCCTAATCTATCCATTATTTGCAACATGTAACTTTAGTGACCATTTGACCTATGATCCATTACACATTTGATTCTGAGCTTTTAACCACTTTTAAAAACATCTAATAAAATTATTAACAAGTTCCAATAGTTTCAAAAATAGGGCATTAAGGCCCCTTAATAAGTAATTTTCCCAGATTAGTCCAAACTAGTCCTTTAACTATTTTATTGACCTTAAACATCAATCCCAAGTCCTTAATCATCTTAAACATGATACTAACAATATATTACTAAGTTCCTCTATTTCATAAAAATTCTCCCAAATTTAAAATCATCAAATAACCCCTAAACCAATTTCAGAATTCAAATTTAATATAAATAGTTTCTAGTTTCGTTTCAAATGTGACCAGTTTACTTCCAACTCAATTTCCAGCAAACCCAGCAACATTTTCATGCTTCTAAGACCTCTATCTCTTAGTATTTTTCATTCTCTAAAAATTTGTACATTGGAAAATTTTCTAATTCGAACTCTATCACGCTCAAAAGTCCAAATTTCGGAAGAGTAGTGTTTTAGTATGAATCTGGGCAGATTTCAAGTTCTAAGCTAAGTTCATGCAAATTTCCAGATTTTATTCAAATCTAACTTAAACCCAGCAATGTATATGAATAATCAAGCATTTCAACATGAATTCCAGGATCAAACAAACTCAAAAATCATTTAAAACAAAGATAAACACACAAGAACCAATCGGGTAGCACAACATTGAACTTACTTGAAATCTAGGTTACATGCATGAACATAGATGATCTTTAAGCTTAATTTCAAGCACTTGCATGTGTTTCTAAGGCTTCTAATCTCCAGATTTTACTCAAGCTCTCAAGTTCTCTCTCTTCTCTCATGCATTTTCAGTGGAGTGAAAAATAAAAAGAAAACAAATGGCAGAATACACTTGTTTTGTTTCTAACATAGGTGGTCGGTCATACATGGAGAGAGGGACACTTGGATAAGTCTCTCACCATGTATTTATCCACTCAAATTCCACTATGGCTTTATTATATAATATTTTAAATCTCACCAATAACCTATTTTCTTGGTTTTTTAACTACTCAAAGTGTTTCACATTTTAGGTTACAACCTTTTTTTGTACCATATTCCTGGTTATACTACATTTGCACCATATTTTAGGTTACAACCTACTTTTGCACTACATTTCAAGTTGCACAATACTCGTACCACCTTATAGGTTACAACCTGTTTTTACACAACATTTCAGGTTAAACAATACTCGTACCACATTATAGGTTACAACCTGTTTTTCACAACATTTCAGGTTGCACAATACTCGTACCACATTATAGGTTACAACATGTTTTTACACTACATTTTAGGTTACAACCTATTTTATCTTCTTTATTATCTAACTTAGGGGTTTTCAACTAGGGTAGTTTTAGGGTGTTACAACTCCCTCTTAAAAAGAAATTCGCCCTCGAATTTACCTAAATCGAACATATTATGATATTGTTTCTTCATCGTGTCCTAAGGTTCCCACGTCGCTTCTTCAACGTTATGATTCCTCCATAGAACTTTAACGAGGGGAACATTCTTGTTTCACAGTCTTTTAACTTCTCGATTAAGAATTTGGATATGCTATACTTCATAAGAAAGGTCGGGATTAAGCTCGACTTCTTCAGGCTCAAGAATGTGGGTTGGATCGGATCTATATATCCGTAGCATCGATACATGTAAAACATTGTGTATCTTATCGAACTCGGGAGGAAGTACGAGTCGATAAGCTACAAGACCAATTCTTTCGATTACTTCAAATGGTCCGATAAATCGAGGACTTAGCTTTCCTCTTTTGCCGAATCGAAATACTTTTTTCCACGGGGAGACTTTAAGAAACACCTTGTCTTCGATTTCATGTTGTATGTTCCTTCGCTTCAGATCAGCGTACGACTTTTGTCTATCGAAAGCTTGCTTCAATCGGGAGTGAATGTTCTGAACTTGTTCTTCAGTTTCTCAAAGCAATTGTGCTCCCAACACCTTGTTATCACCGAGTTCAGACCAACAGAGGGGAGTTTGGCATCTTCTTCCATACAACGCTTCGAAGGGAGCCATTTGGATAGAAGTCTGATAGCTATTGTTGTAAGCGAATTCTACCAATGGCAGCGATTTCTCCCAGTTCTTTCCGAAGTCGATGATACATGCTCTAAGCACTTGGATCACTCGCTCTGATTGTCCATCACTTTGCAGATGGAAAGCTGTACTCAGGTTCAATATTGTGCCAAGAGCTCGTTGAAGAGTTCTCAAAAAATGAGTTGTGAATCAGGGATCTCGATCGGAAACAATTGAGTTAAGAACTCCGTGCAAACGAATGATTTCCCGAATGTAAAGATTGGCCAGAATTTCCAGACTGTAATTCATACGAATTGGAATGAAATGGGTAGACTTGGTGAATCTATCGAAGATTACCCAAATAGCATCACATTTTCTTGGGGAACAAGGAAGATCGGATACGAAGTCCATTGTCATTCGTTCCTATTTCCATTGTGAAAATTCAAGAGGTTGGAGCAAACCAGTAGGGATGCAGTGCTCGACTTTCATACGTTGGCAATTTAAACACTTCGAGACATAGTCGTTGATAGCCAATTTCATTTCGGGCCACCAATACAAGGGCTTGAGATCCTTGTACATCTTAATCGATCCAAGGTGGATCGAGAAAGAACTTTGATGTGCTTCTTGTAAGATTTCATCTTGTAATGCATTATCATTAGAAACACAGATTTGATCTTTGAAGTATAGAAGACCGTTCGATTTAACGGAGAAATCAGGATTAGACTCAAGCTTAGAAATGATTTTCTGAAGTTCCATATCAACTTGTTGAAGTTTTTTGATTCTCAAAATCATAGTGGGTTGAATTTGAAGTTCATAAAGAAAATTCTAAACTTTGCATAGTTGGAAATGTGCATTGATAGTCAAGGAAGCTACAATAAACATTTTAAACTCGTTACTTAGGAAACAAGTTACCATAGATAGCTTTCTTGCTTAGCAAGAAAGTGTTCAAAATTCTTCCTTGGATTACAAGAGATGTTTCGAATGCTTACTTAGAAATCAAGAAAAGACGTTTTCAATTTTTTTCTAGAATTTTGATTATCTTACCAAGGTTTGGTTTTCGACTCAGGGCTTCGACAACCACGTTGGCTTTCCCGGGATGATAGTCGATGACCAGGTCATAATCTTTGAGTAATTCCAACCATCTTCTTTGTCTCAGATTCAAGTCTTTCTGAGTGAGCAAATATTTTAAACTTTTGTGATCGGTGAATAACTTGCATCTTTCACCGTACAAGTAGTGCCGCCAACTTTTGAGCATGAACACATTGGCCGCAAGCTCGAGTTCATGTGTAGGATAGTTTAATTCGTGTGGCTTCAATTGTCGGGAGGCGTATGCGATCATGTTGCCTTCTTGTATCAGAACACAACCAAGGCTTGAATGTGATGCATCGCTATACACAACGAACTCTTTACCTGATTCGAATTGAATAAGGATCAGGGCATGTGTCAGAGCTTGTTTGAGTTGGTCGAAGCATCGCAACTGCTTTTCCGACCACTTGAATGCTTCGTTCTTTCAGAGGAGTTTGGTCAGCATCGCGGCAATCACCGAGAACCCTTTCACGAATCTTCAATAATACCTGGCTAAATTGAGAAAACTTCGAACCTCGCTCACATTTCTCAAAAGTCTCCAATCAAGAATAGCTTGAATTTTCTTGGAGTCGACTTTGATTCCATCGGCAGAAGTGACATGTCTGAGGAATGAGACTTCGAATAACCAAAATTCACACTTAGTGAACTTGGCAAATAGTTGGTGATCTCGGAGCGTCTGAAGTACAATTCGGAGATGATCAGCATGTTCTTCCTTGTTCCGGGAGTAAACAAGGATGTCATCGATAAACACAACAACGAACTTGTCGAGATATGGCTTGAATACCTGATTCATTAAATCCATGAATGCAGTAGGGGCATTCGTTAACCCGAATGGCATTACTAGGAACTCGTAATGTCCATATCGAGTTCAAAAAACTGTTTTGGGCACACCTTCTTCTTTCACCCTCATTTGATAGCGTAACCGGATCAGAGGTCAATCTTAGAGAATACGACTGTGTGTTTGAGTTGATCGAACAAATCTTCGATCCTTGGTAGAGGATATTTATTCTTGATGGTTAATTTGTTAAGCTTCCGGTAATTGATGCAAAGCCGCATCACACCGTCTTTCTTTTTCACGAACATGACAGGAGCACCCAGGGAGATGTACTAGGTTAGATGAATCCCTTATCCTTAAGTTCTTGAATTTTCTTCTTCAATTCTTTCAGTTCAATAGGTGCCATCCGATAGGGCGTAATGAACACATGATTATTTCCGGGTTGAACTTCGATCTCGAATTCAACTTCCCGAGTTGGAGGTAGGCCAAGGAGTTCCTCAAGAAAAACATCGGTAAATTCAGATACAACAAGCATTTCAAGTAAACCAAAGTCAAGTTCATCTTGCAGTGCCATAACGACAAAAATAGAGGTCGATTTCTTGCCATACCCGACTAAATTGAGAAAACTTCGAACCTCGCTCACATTTCTCGGAGGTCTCCAATCAAGAATAGCTTGAATTTTCTTGGAGTCGACTTTGATTCCATCGACAGAAATGACATGTCCGAGGAATGAGACTTCGGATAACCAAAATTCACACTTAGTGAACTTGGCAAATAGTTGGTGATCTCGGAGCGTCTGAAGTACAATTCGGAGATGATCATCATGTTCTTCCTTGTTCCGGGAGTAAATAAGGATGTCATCGATAAACACAACAACGAACTTGTCGAGATATGGCTTGAATACCCGATTCATTAAATCCATGAATGCAGTAGGGGCATTCGTTAACCCGAATGGCATTACTAGGAACTCGTAATGTCCATATCGAGTTCGAAAAATTATTTTGGGCACATCTTCTTCTTTTACCCTCATTTGATAGTAACCGGATCGGAGGTTAATCTTAGAGAATACGGCTGTGTGTTTGAGTTTATCGAACAAATCTTTGATCCTTGGCAGAGGATATTTATTCTTGATGGTTACTTTGTTAAGCTGCTGGTAATCGATGCAAAGCCGCATCACACCGTCTTTCTTTTTCACGAACATGACAGGAGCACCCAGGGAGATGTACTGGGTTAGATGAATCCCTTATCCTCAAGTTCTTGAATTTTCTTCTTCAATTCTTTCAGTTCAATAGGTGCCATCCGATAGGGCGTAATGGACACATGATTAGTTCCAGGTTGAACTTCGATCTTGAATTCAACTTCCCGAGTTGGAGGTAGGCCAAGGAGTTCCTCAAGAAAAACATCGGTAAATTCAGATACAACAGGCATTTCAAGTAAACCAAAGTCAAGTTCATATTGCAGTGCCATAGCGGCAAAAATAGAGGTCGATTTCTTGTCTATCAATAGGATGGATTCTTTTCCTAAACTTTCTTAAGTATAACCTTCGATTTTGACAGCCTATCCAGGCTTCATGGTTTCCCAACCAATCTAGTCCTAAAACTAGATCGAATTCACATTTAGGTAACACATATATATCACAAGAGAAAGGAACATTTCGAATAGAGATTTGACAGTCTTTATAGATCAAGTTAATTGGCAAGCTTCCTCCTATCAGGTTTGAAACTACAAGGCTTGATTTTATTATTTCAGGCTTCAAATTTAGTTCATCTAACATATATGAACAAATAAATGAATATGTTGATCCCGAGTCTATCAAAGCGTAAACATGTTTAAGGTTTAGTTCAACCGTACCCACAATGACATCGGGAGACTCTTCTTCTTCTTAGTCACGAATGTGGTAGACACGAGCTGGGGCTCGAGATTCTTGGTGAGTAAGAGCTCTCGAATGGGCAGCCTTGCCTTTCCCCTAATTACCCGACTGGGCTTGTCTCGAGTTCTTGTTTCGGCCAGGAGACACATAGTTCGGAATAGAATGTCGAGCATAAGATTGATCATTTCTCTTCGGGCAGTCCCAGATATCGTGGTCATCACCACCACAAGAAAAACAGAGGTTGGATTGGACTCGGCATTGGCCGAAGTGTTGCTTTTGACAGAACTTGCAAGTAGGGACTTTCTCTGCATTTCTCATGCTGTTAACAGAGACAACCGAGATAGTCATCTTACCCGAGTGTTGAGCTTTAGATTAGAAATTACTTCGAGTAACATGAGTGTAAGTGAAGGAGGTTTCTTTATGATGCTTAGGTTTCTTTGACCACCGGAATTTATCGTCACCTTTACGTTTCTTATCAGTCCAATATCCCCTCTTCCGTTTCTCCGCGGTTCGCATTTTGGATTCAATGGCGATAACTCGATTCATAAGGGTTTGAAAGCCCGTAATACAAAGGGCAATAAACATCGGACTCAATTCATCGCTCAGCCCATTAATGAACATTTTGTATTTATCTTTCTTAGTTTTAATGTACTCCGAGCCGTACTTGCAATATTTGTAGAAATCAGCGACATGTTGTTGAATCGGCCGATTGGCCTGCTTCAGATACAAGAACTTCTTTCTGCGATCAGCTAGGTAATTTTCACTGATGTACTTTTTCTTGAACTCATCAACAAAGAATTTCCACGTAACTAACTCAACAGGGGTGGTTAGAGTCGTGGTTTCCCACCAGCTTAGAGCTTCATCGGCTAAAAGTGTGATCACACAATCAGGTTTATGCTCGTCTGAGTACTGAAGTTGTTTTGTCAAGATTTGATTCGTTCTTTTGAGCCAATGCTCGGCTTCCTCCGGCTTCTCCTCGTTTTTACCGGTGAATGTAAAAGCTCGATGTTGTGCAAGCTTGTCGATCGGGGCTCATTGTGGGGCAGCAACAACCGGAGCTGGTTGTTATCGTCTTATGTTCAGTACTAGTTGATCGGACATCTCCTTCATACTAAGGAGACTTCTCGTTGAGCTGTTTGAATTGTTGGATTTCCGGTTGTTGAGGGACTTGTTCTCGAGGTTGCTCTCGAGGTTGAACCGGGGGTTACATTTCAACCCTATCCTCATTATTATTTGATGATCCGTTGGGACTTTCATTGTCCAGGGCTAGATTAGTCTCATACATTCTATTAAAATTTCATAAAAGTTCGGGATTAGAGAGTGAAATCACAAGCAGTTCGATATAAGACTCCTAGGTGTCATAGTGCAAGCCTATATGATGTATGACATGTTTCAGATAACCTATAAACTAAAGCTCTGATGCTAATTTATGTAACACCCTACGTCCGGTTTAAGAACGAGAGACGTCACGCAAACAGGACACATAACATATAACATGTAATCATAAAATCGAACATGTAACATCAACGAATCAGAGTTGCACATCTTATAACACATTTAACATTCTATAACAAACAATAAACTTGGGTGGGCCAACAAAAACTTTCCTAACATATATCATAACATAACAATCCTTCTGATTAAACATGTAAATCATATAATATAATCAACCTAAACTAACTTACTAACCATATTAAACGTGTATACACTTTCAAACATTCATCTAAAAATCCATTCAATCCAATTCATGTTTATATATATATTAGGCTAGCATCTTACAATCATATATATATATATACATGTATACATTTATATACAATACAATCAATCCTAATTAAATAGGGATCATGTTCGGACAACATCAAAACAACCAAGGCGCATAAGAAACATATTTAAACTTACATCAAAATTATCGTAATATTCGAATCCAACATAGCAATAACGTGAAATTTCCATTTCAAATTCAAACATCTAAAGGCGTGTATAATCCTAAGTTCACATCACCTAACATATACAATTTCTATCATATTCTATATCATTCGAATAGCCTATTATACAAGCAATACATAACAATTTCAGTTGCCATCGTTCAAATATCAAAACATATAAATCATACACATTATTTGTAAGACCACATTAAGACATAATCAAACTTAATTATGTACATATATATTCCAAATATAGTCATAATGACTTGCTTATCCAATATATATATCATGAAACAATGTCTTAAATATATACAAACCAAATTAACATATACATGATACCAAAATGCATGTGACATACTATAAACATGTAACTATGCCACCATCTAGGAGTCAAAACAAAGCTATATCATACTTGAGCCTTGGCTTGTTATTGCTCCAAGACCAAAATAGCCAGCTTTCGGATATCAGAGACCTGTTATTTTAGGAAGAAGGAAACATAAGAGTGATGAGTACAATTTGTACTTAGTGAGGTAGTTTCTATAACTTACTAATACAATCTTTTAAGTGTGTTATTCATATTGTAGAACTAATGTTTTGATATAATAATTGAAAAATGTTTTGGACAAAGTTAAAAAGAAATCAAAAAAATTTCTAAATTCCAAACAACTTAAAACTATGTTTATGATATGTTTTAAATTTTTTTTACATTTTTTCAAAGTCAAATTCAACAAAACCATCCAGGCGTTTCGAAACACCACTAGGTGTTTCAATACGAGTCTTTACAGTGTCAAAGTGTTTTGAAACGGGCTTTTATCTGGGTGAGATTTTGCATAGCGTTTCGATACGACCCTTGTCATTTCGATACACCTATGTGGCTTGACCTCAACGGTCATAAAACCCCCAACGGCTATTTCCCAACTACCTTTTAAATGCAGGACGTTTCGATACGATGTCTAGCGTTTTGATACAGCCAAGGACGTTTCAATACGGGTGCTGCATCAGACTGCAACGACTCTTTCTATTTAAAGAGTGTTTCGAAACGGAGTCAAGCGTTTCGAAATGGGGAGCTGCAGAACTGTATTTATGGTGGGAAATGAAGTCTCCAACGGCTCCAATTCAACCCCAACGGCTACAAACTCAAAGAGAAGTATAAAAGGGACCTCTAAGCATCTAGTAATGGCTAATGCTTCAATTGTAACACAACATATGATCAAGAAATTGTCTTAATGCTTAAGTGTCAATTTATTGTATAGACAAACACTAGTGAGCCAAAATTGTTAGGTTTTCTCAAGTGTTTTTGGTTTGAGTGAGAGCTTTATTGTTCAAACAAATACCTATTAGAGGGATTTGAGTTTGCATATTTTTATCTCTTTTGTAAAGAGGGCTTGATCAAGGCTTTGGGTAGAAAGCTTGATCGGTTTGTAAGCTGTTTCCTCCTAAGCCTAGAAAAGGGGACAAATCAATAGTGGATTGATTGGAAATCCTTAGTGGGAAGCTAATGTAGTGGATGTAGACCTTGGTTAGAAGATTGAACCACTATAAATCATCTTGTCTTAATCATTTTTAGCTTCCACACCATTATCACCCAACATTCCACTTCTCCATCACTTGGCGAGCAAGAACGATTGAAGAAATTGAGCACCGAATAACCCAACAATTGGTATCAGAGCTTGGCTCAATTGAAGAGGATTAACATCCTATTGAAAAGATTCGGCAAGCTCGATCAACATTTTAATCAACTGGCTCAATGGCACAATCAATCGACAAACCACCCTTCTTCAACGAAACACACTATGCCCATTAAAAGACAAGGATGAAGTTCTTCATAAAGTCTAAGGACTACAAGCTTTGGGACATAGTAGAAGATGGTCCGTTCGTGCCGCAACGAAGCAAAGTGGAATGGAGTGCCGAAGATCGCAAGAAGATGAGGCTTAATTGCAAAGCCTTGCACATCCTCTTTTGTGCATTTGACTCAACCATCTATAAGAAGATGTCTTCTCTTGAGAGTGCCAAGGAGGTATGGGACAAGCTTGAAGTTACATACGAGGGGACAAATGAAGTAAAAGAGACTAAGATCGGGCTCCTCAACCTAGCATATGAAAACTTCAAGATGGATCCGGAAGAGGACATCGAGAAGATGTTCGATAGGTTCTCCACCATCACCAATGGACTTAAAGGTTATGGAGAAGCCATCTCGAAAGAGAAGCTTGTCCGAAAGCTCATCTACTCCCTTCTCGAGTCATGGGACAAAAAGAGGACTACCATCATCGAAGCTAAGAATTTGAAGACTTTGAAGCTTGATGAACTCATGGGGTCTCTTCTCACTCACCAAATAATGAAGAAGAATAAAGAAGAGGAGAATAAGAAGGAAGAGATTAGAGCTATGGGGGAGAAGAAGCTCAAAGGGCTTAGCATCAACACAAATGTCATTGCTCTTAAATCCTCCACTTGCCACCATGTAGATTCAAGTGAGGAGGAGGATAAAGAAGACGAGATAGTTCATCTCTTCAAGAAGTGTGCCCCTTACATGAAGAAAGCCTTGAAAGAGCTTGATCGAGAATCCATGAAAAAGAAGAGGGAAAGCACTTCAAGCCATAAGAAGAAAGCATATGTGGCTACTTGGAGTGATGAGGACTCCACCGACGATGAACAAGCCAACCTTTGCCTTATGGCCATCGAAGAAGATTCAAGGGTAACTTCTAATTCATCTACTTCATGTTCATATTCTTTTGATGAATTACAAGATGCCTATGATGATTTGGTTTTAGAATTTAAAAATCACATTTTGAAAAATAAAAAAATAATTTCAAATTTAAAAATTCAAAATGACTTGATTTCTAAAACCAAACATGAACTTAAAGCAAAACTCAATGAGTTTGAACAAAAATGTTTTGATTTACAAAAATTGCTTCATAAAGTTCAAGAAGAAAAAGATTTGATTTCTAAGACAATCTAGTGCCCATAGATTTGTAAATGGTAAATGTTTTAGAAGTATTTGGGTCCCAAAAAGACTAAGTTCTTCAACTAAAAAGGATGAAATTGAAAAATGGATTCCTAAGGGGACTAAGTTTTGTGCTACTAACGTCTATGGATCCAAAGCAATTTGGATACCAAAAATTACTTGATTGTCTTTTGCTAGGTGTGATGGAGATTGATCAACAAGTCAAACATTGAGGGGGAGCTCCATGCACACAAGGAAGAACACTTGAAGAAGGAAGGCTTCACATCCTCCCTTGGATTCAAGTATGGTAAAAATCTAGTTGTTTTTGCTTTCATTTGATTTATTTTTTATTAATTTCAACTAGATGATCATATATGTTGGACTAACATTTTGATGATGCTTTGAGTAAGGGGAGCCATTTTAAAACCAAAATTCTAAATTTTTGTCATCTTTTCAAATCTCCTAAGTTATTTTGAACTTAATGTCTTTTGAATTCTTTTTGATATAACAAAAAAGGGGAGAGTTTGGTTTGAAAAATTGCATTTTCAAATGAATAAGGGGGAGCTTTACTTTATCTTAAATTTTTCATCTCTTATTCACATCTTTAAAATTAAAGGGGGAGAATCCCAAACAATTTTCAAGGTGGTTTTATTATATCAAAAAGGGGGAGATTGTAGAACTAATGTTTTGATATAATAATTGAAAAATGTTTTGGACAAAGTTAAAAAGAATTCAAAACAATTTCTAAAGTCCAAACAACTTAAAACTATGTTTATGGGATGTTTTAAAAGGTTTTTACATGTTTTCAAAGTCAAATTCAACAAAACCATCTAGGAGTTTCGAAACACCCCTAGGTGTTTCGATACGGGTCTTTACAGTGTCAAAGTGTTTCGAAACGGGTTTCGAAACGGGCTTTTATCTGGGTGAGATTTTGCATAGCGTTTCGATACGACCCCTGCCGTTTCGATACACCTATGTGGCTTGACCTCAACGGTCATAAAACCCCTAACGACTATTTCCCAACTATCTTTTAAATGCAGGACGTTTCGATACGATGTCTAGCGTTTCGATACGGGCGTTTTGATACGGCAAAGGACATTTCGATACGGGTGCTGCATCAGACTGCAACGACTCTTTCTATTTGAAGAGTGTTTCGAAACGGAGTCGAGCGTTTCGAAACGGGGAGCTGCAGAACTACATTTATGGTGGGAAATGAAGTCTCCAACGGCTCCAAGTCAACCCCAACGGCTAGTAACGGCTACAAACTCAAAGAGGAGTATAAAAGGGACCTCCAAGCATCTAGTAATGGTTAATGCTTCAATTGTAACACAACATATGATCAAGAAATTGTCTTAGTGCTTAAGTGTCAATTTATTGTATAGAAAAACACTAGTGAGCCAAAATTGTTAGATTTGCTCAAGTGTTTTAGGTTTGGGTGAGAGCTTTATTGTGCAAACAAATACCTATTAGAGGGATTTGAGTTTGTGTATTTTTATCTCTTTTGTAAAGAGGGCTTGATCAAGGCTTTGGGTAGAAAGCTTGATCGGTTTGTAAGGGTTTCCTCCTAAGCCTAGAAAAGGGGACGAATCAATAGTGGATTGATTGGAAATCCTTAGTGGGAAGCTAAGGTAGTGGATGTAGACCTTGGTTAGAAGGTTGAACCACTATAAATCATATTGTCTTAATCATTTTTTAGCTTCCACACCATTATCACCCAACATTTCACTTCTCCACCTCTTGACGAGCATGAACGGTTGAAGGAATCGAGCACCGAATAACCCAACACATATAATTAAGGTTACCTAACTAGGCTTAACCAAACAAGCCACGCCTAGTTAGCTTATCTCAAGCTCAAGTAGACTTAGCTAGTTCCATTCGTATCATGTGTCAAGTCATATAACATACTCACATTCAATGTCAATTAACATACCGATGTATAACACAACCAAATAACAAGAATCATATCATATCATTGATCACATTTTCATATCATTCAAATAGGGTCATTACCCTTATCAATCATATCATTTCATATAACATGTAACCATGTATTCTTTCACCATTTCACTAATCATGTAAAGTCTTATTGCAAGTTCAATTAGGTTTTGCCTTAAATGATTAAGTGGACTAGGTAATCAAGTCAATAGGTACCAAGTACCAACATATAACATTAGATGCTCAAAGCACCAAAGATCAGTAGATACACAAAGTATCGAGGTGTCTAACTACACCATTCACCTTGTAACTTGTAACAATAGATGCTCAAAGCATCAGTAGGTGACTAACCACCTTTAAATCAGTAGAGCTCGGACTCTAAGGCATGCCCTTCTACCTAAGGACCACTAGTCAACCAAGGTCTTATTAAGTTTTTTAATTTCCGACATGAACAAACAAGTGTTTATCAATCACATTACAAGGCTATACAACATGTTTATGTCAACATTGTACTTGAATCATTCAAGTTAAATAAACAACCAATTTTCAGCAAGCATATCGTATCAATTCAATCACGTACTCATAAAAAACAGTAGCTAAATCTCATATATAGGCTTATCTCATGAAGCTCAAATAACCAATACATCTTAGCAAATCAAATAGAGCATAACTATACTAAACTAGTGCTTAAACATGTAACATTTATTCATTTACTTTAGTCCTTCTTCCATTACCTTTAAATTTACCAAAACTTTATTAGATTCATTACATGCTTCATATTAATTCATCAAATTATCATAAAAACATTGGTTAGGATACTAATCATAACCCTAATATCAACTACACTCACAATACTCCAAAGCTTAGGTTGATTCTTTGATCACTATGCCTTTGCTCCTCCTATTTGATTGCTCAATCCTTGAATCCTCTAGGATTTATTCACAATCTTGATATTAAACATTCATATAACACATAAGAAACACATTAGAACTCAATTCAATAACATTTATTCATTTATTCAAACACAAACATTTAATCAATATGAAATTGCCCCTAAACTAGCTGTTTGAGCACCCTACACTAATATTCCCATAACTTTTTACACAACCCCATATTTTGAGTTATTTACAAATCTAGAAAGCTTATTTCTCAGCTTTAATTCTATGTATGACACTTATTTTTCCCATTCCTACGTCAATACAATTTAATACTTTAATACATGGCATTTATAGTGGCCTAATCTGTCCATTATTTGCAACATGTAACTTTAGTGACCATTTGACCTATGATCCATTACACATTTGATTCTGAGTTTTTAACCACTTTTAAACACATCTAATAAAATTATTAACAAGTTCCAATAGTTTCAAAAACAAGGCATTAAGGTCCCTTAATAAGTAATTTTCCCAGATTAGTCCAAACTAGTCCTTTAACTCTTTTATTGACTTTAAACATCAATCCCAAGTCCTTAATCATCTTAAACATGATACTAACCATATATTACTAGTTCCACTATTTCATAACAATTCTCCCAAATTTAAAATTATCAAATAACCCTTAAAACAATTTCAGAATTCAAATTTAATCTAAACAGTTTCCAGTTTCGTTTCAAATGTGACCAGTTTACTTCAACCTCAATTTTCTGCAAACCCAAAAATATTTTCATGCTTCAAAGACCTCTATCCTATAGCATTTTTCATGATATACAACTTTGTCCTATGGAAATATTTCTAATTCGAACTCTATCATGCTAAAAAATCTAAATTTCGAAAGGGCATTGTTTTAGTACGAATCTTGGCAGATTTCAAGTTCTAAGCTAAGTTCATGCAAATTTCTAGATTTTATTCAAATATAACTTTAACCCACCATGTATATGAATAATCAAGCATTTCAACATGAATTTCCAAGATCAAACAAACTCAAAAATCATTTAAAACAAAGATAAACACACAAGAACCAATCGAGTAGCACAACTTTGAACGTACTTGAAATCTAGGTTATATGCATGAACATATGATCTTTAAGCTTAATTTCCAGCACTTACATGTGTTTCTAGGGCTTCTAATCTCCAGATATTACTCAAGCTCTCTATCTCTCTCTCTTCTCTCATGCATTTTCGGTGGAGTGAAAAATGGAAAGAAAACAAATGGTGGAATACACTTGTTTTGTTTCTAACATAGGTGGCCGGTCATACATGGAGAGAGGGTCTCTTGGATAGGTCTCTCACCATGTATTTATCCACTCAAATCCTACTATGTCTTTAATATATAATATTTTAACTCTCACTAATAACCTATTTTCTTGGTCCTTTAACTACTCAAAGTGTTTCACATTTTAGGTTACAACCTCTTTTGTACCATATTCGAGGTTATACTACATTCGCACCATATTTTAGGTTACAACCTACTTTTGCACTACATTTCAAGTTTCACAATACTCGTACCACCTTATAGGTTACAACCTGTTTTTACACAACATTTCAGGTTGCACAATACTCGTACCACATTATAGGTTACACCCTGTTTTTACACAACAT
This sequence comes from Hibiscus tridactylites, assembly GCA_958450335.1. Taxonomy (NCBI): domain Eukaryota; kingdom Viridiplantae; phylum Streptophyta; class Magnoliopsida; order Malvales; family Malvaceae; genus Hibiscus; species Hibiscus tridactylites. The sequence continues at coordinate 80,717,055 of OY288265.1, read as the reverse complement.
TTCAGGTTGCACAATACTTGTACCGCATTATAGGTTACAACTTGTTTTTACACTACATTTCAAGTTACAACCTATTTTTATCTTCTTTATTATCTAACTTAGGGGTTTTCAACTAGGGTAGTTTTAGGGTGTTACAACATCGAATAGGATTAGTAGAATTATCAATATAATCTTTAGAATATCTTGTGCGAGATGTCCCTCCCCATGCATCATTATGAAAATGTAAGTTGCTATTAATTCCCACTCTCCAAAAGAAACCATCTTTCAATTCCTCCTTTGCCTTAAAAAGGCACTGCCATGCAAAAGATGGTTGGTTGCCAAATCTAGCATCAATAATTGAACCATTGGGAAAATAATTTGCCTTGAGGACCTTGGCACACAATGAATCTGGATCTTTCAAAAGCCTCCAAATTTGTCGACCCAACAAAGCCAAATTAAAAGATTTCATATCACGTAAACCTAAACCTCCCTCCCTTTTTGGTTTACATATTTTTTCCACGCAAGTAACGCCCACCCTCTTTTATTTGACTTACCAGTCCACCAAAAAGATCTCATGGCTGATTCCAAATCATTGATAATACCATATGGAAGAAGGTAACAAGTCATAATATATGTGGGGAGAGCCTGTGCAACCGACTTCAAAAAAACCTCACGACCACCATATGAGAGAAGCTATTTGGTCCATCCTAAAATTCTCTTTAGAAAATTGTCCCGAATAAATCCAAAAGCCGATGTTTTGTTCTTCCCTACAATTAAAGGAACTCCCAAATAAATACCCGAATCATAGACCTCTTACACCCCTAAAACAGACATGATTTGTGTTATGTGAGCATCGCATGTATTGGTGCTGAAGCAAATGCTTGATTTTTCAAAATTCACTTTCTGTCCGGATGCATCCTCGTACATGCAAAGTATCTTTTTAATTTGAGTCGCTTCAGCCAAAGAATTCTTAATGAAAATTAAACTATCATTAGCATAAAAAAGATGGTTCACCCTTAGCCCATAACGACTAGCTCTAACCCCTTTAAGCCGATTAACTTGTTGTTCGCTGAGAAGTACATCCGAAAGAGCTTGTTAACAAAATAAAAACAGAAATGGGGATAACGGGTCTCTTTGTCGCAGACCCCTCTCTGGTCTAAAAATCTTTGAGAGTTCTCCATTGATACAAACACTAAAAGACACAGTAGAAACACATTGCATTAAAAGAGAGACCCAAGAAGTACTGAAACCAAGCTTGAGCATCACTTGTCGTAGAAAATCCACTCAACTCTATCATACGCTTTTCCATATCTAATTTTAGAGTTGCTCCTTTATTAGGTCCATTTTCTGAACCTTTTAGATAATGATATAATTCATGAGCAACCATGATATTATCAGAGATAAGGTGGCCATGAACAAAAGCACGTTGATTCTCGCTTATACAAAAAGGCAAGACATGTTTTAGGCGATTCACAATTGCTTTAGAAACAATCTTATGTATCACCGAGCATAAACTTATTGGGCGAAAATTCTTCATTGCCTTAGGAGCCTCAATTTTTGGAATAAGCGTGATCACAATTTGATTAACCAATTCTAAATTGCTTCTACCAATAAGCAAATCCAAAATGAAAGAAATCACATTCGACCCAATTAAAGACAAAAAGTAGTCACTTGAAATGCATATAACTCTTATGGTATGTTGATAGAACGGTCCAAATCGCTATTCAATCATAAACAAAAAACGGTTATTGTGAACGCATATTTAAATCCTGCCCGATAGTCTAAACTAGGGAAGATCTTTAGGATAATAAATATGCATCATTTTGATCATGCGCGGAGGCGTCAAATCCAATCCTGAATAAACAAAAATAAAAAGAACAATAAAACGATTGATAAAGTAGATAGAAACGTGCCAAAAGGCATAGTAATATGTGCCAAAAGGTAGAGGAAGACGTGACACAAAGACATGACTATTCTTATTACAAAATAAAAAATAAAGGAAAAACAAACATGAGATATAGGAGGAAATTCATAAATATTGCTTTAGGGTTTTTTTTTCAAAGTATGGTCCTTCCCATTTTTCCTCGAATTAGTGAATTTGCTAAATACTCTAAAGGCTGTTTCAGGAAACTCTGACTTTAGGCTATAAATTACAAAAATGCCCATAAAGGTAGGTTTAGGAGGCTCTAACTTTGGGCATTTTTTGGGGCTTTTTGGGAAAAATACTATTCATAGTCGGATTTAGCTGAATCCAACTTTTAAGGTACTGTAGCAAATACAATATTTTGGGAATTGAAATGAGAAGGGCCATATTTTTGGGGAAAACCCCTAAATCTATATTTGAGTAAAAATTCCTGGGATATAATAATAAAAGAGAGAAAGAGTATTGACGGTTGACGACCAACATCAAAATAGTGTAGCCGACGATCTAGCAAAGACAAAAGTTATTGGGTTTTCCCCCAGCTAAGCTTTCATTATTACTATTATTATTTATTTAGTTTTTGTAGGAATGAGGAGATTTTTAAGAAAAAAAATAAGAAAAATAATTACAAGTCATCCACTTACACTCATCTAACTATCTAAAAAATTGTAAAATTAAATGAGTTTTACATGGTGTAAGTAGATTAAATTTTGCTATTCCAAATAAGAAACTGTTGAGATATTTTGATATATCTCAATGAAAAATGTTTTCGACTTCAAAAAAATTGAAAAAATATTTTAAAGTCCATAAAACTTGAAAAACGTGTTTAAAAATGTTTTCTAAGTGTTTAGACTCATTCCTAAACTTATAATGTTTTCATAAAGTCAAAACAACTTAATTCTTGAAATTGCTGGAGCAAAGTTTCTAAACTTTATCAGAAGTTTTGAAACTCCCTCTTACAAGAATTTCCAAACTTTTGTATGGAAGTTTCCATAATTCTGTAGAAGTTTCTAAACTTTTGATTCCAGACCGTTTTCAAGTTTCGAAACTATTGAGTAAGTTTCGAAACTTTGGGCTCCAACTGTCAATTTTTCAAATTTGACTCGAAGAGTTTCGAAACTCTTTGACTAGTTTTGAAACTTATATGCAGGTGAGCATTGAATGCTCTGTTTTAAAGTTTCCCAACTGCTCCAATTCATCCCCAACGGCTAGTAGCTCATTCCACACTATAAAAGAAGGTTTGAGACACTTGAAGAAGAAGAGGATGGACATCCAAGCTTAAAGATCAAGAGAGTTGTGTTTTCATTGTTTTTTTTATAATCTCTTATGAATTCTATACTCCAATCCTAGCGAGCCAAAATGTGTAACACCCACCTAGAGAGGTATTTTATTTACAAATGTCAAGACCTCGTAATTGAGGATAGGTTCTAGTTGATCCTTATAAAAACTAGGGAGAGTGTTCTATCTTAGCCCGTGAAAAGATAGTGATGTAAGGCTATCCCTTGAACCCGTAAAAAAGGAAGAATTCATTATTAGTGAATGGGAAATCCTTAGTGTGGATGGCTAAGGTAGTGGATTTAGAACTTGGTTAGAAGGTCGAACCACTCTTAAATCGAATGTGTCAAATTGTCATTTCTTTTTCATTTTTTGTTTTCCCAATTTCAAAAAAACTTGTACACCCTTCATCGACGCTAATTTCGGTTGAAGACATCAAGATTTTCAATTGGTATTAGAGCGAGATTCAAATCGACAGTATAACAACCATTGAGAAGATCCTAGGAGTGCTCGATCCATTTCTACATCCAATCAATCTTGAAGAGTGACATCAAGCTCACGGAATCAAGATGATCTAGTTTTCTTCCTCTCAATTGCAAAGCTGACATGCTCATGTTAAGTGTGTAAAAGTACTGTATTGCTACCCTTTTTACTCATAATTATTGTTAGACTTAGGCTCATTTTAGTTGCATTATTAAGCATACATGCATATTTTCATGGTTTCCTTCACCGTCATGCTTGATTACACATTTTGGTTGGTTTTGTGGAAAAGATGCTGCTGGTATGTGCAGTTTTTATGTGCAGGATATAATTGCCATAACAAGCAGAAAATTACCGAAGCAATTGATGATAACAATAAAGAGAAGTCGAGATTGACAACTGGATGATTCCACATCATTCAAGATAAAAACAAGATGCAAGGGATAAATCCTAAGGATTTTGACTCTCACGCAAAGTTCTAAGGAGATAGAACTTTAATGTTTATGAGGAGTTTTTGGAGGATAAATAAATAAATAAAAGAGATTTATTTATTTTATTTTATTTAAATCCAACTTAAACTCACCCTCATCTATAAAGACTTCGACCTAATCATCTCCTATAAAAAGAAGACCAAGTCGTAGCCTCCGGCATGTTCGATTAGATAGAAAATTCCAAGGGGGTTGTGCGATAACTTCTTCTTCTTCATTGTTTCCATTTGATTAGTGTTAGGGATTTTTTATTTTGTGTATCTTTTGCACCCAACCATGAACTAAGTCAATTTGGCTAGGGTTATTGTGTTTAGTGGTTGTGAAAATGTTTGGATTTGTTTTAGGTTTTTAAGTTTCAATTCAATTTCAAAGTTTGTTCATTCTTGGTTCTTAATTTTGATTGCGAGTGAATTGGGAGAGGATCTTGTGAATTCATCCATTTATCTAATATTAGAAGAATTAGATTCAAGAAATGAATGAGAATGGTTTTCATACAAATGAATGTTGGTGAAGACTAATCCGACTTAGGAATAAGTTGCGAGTTTCAACGGCTAATAGGAGCCTATTATCGATTGTTGTTCACCCATGGTTAACGCAGAGATGTATCACCAAGGTATGCACAATTAACAGTGTTTCGAGTTAAGGATAACAAGAAGCCATTGAAGAACACTTTGCTGAACTTTGAAGGAAGTCGCCCAGGCAATCGCACCATTCCCAATTGCTGAGGCAATTACAATTGCCCAGACAAATCAACTGATGTTATTTCTTTAAGACGATTGAGCTACACTTGCAATCATTTACCATGACGGTCCATTCAATCATCACACCACGACTCACGATAACCCAACCTACTCTCTCTCATTCGATCAACATCTCTTTTATTTACTTGTGTATTTTACTTTACCTATTTACTTAAACTCCTACTATCACAACTTGTGTTTTCTTTTCAGTGCAAGGAATTGGAATATGAGGTTACAACCAATCCCTGTGGAGACGATATCTAAACTATACTATAACTTGCGACGTGTACACTTGCACCAATTACGAAGCACTCTAAACACACAAAAAGTTTTTGGCGCCGTTGCCGGGGATTGACAATAACGACTTTGTTTTTCTTGTTTCCTGCACCTTTGTTTCTTTATTTTTTGTTATTTGGTTTCAAGGGGCTAAAACTTGGTTTTTGCATTGGTGTATGACCAGGGCAAGAACGACAACACAAGATTACCCAATTGAACCCGAGATAGAGTGAGTTTATTTGTAGAAGATTACGCGAGCAAAGAGCAGTAATGGTAGATCCACCTGTTGGTCTAGTCGGCAACTAGAATGTCGAGGCAAGAGAAGTAGGAGCTTTAGTCGGACATCATGTTCAAGTAAGGAATAGACCCATCCGATACTACTTAGAGGAGGATTTGACGGTCTCACTCCAGGAGTTGTCATACCGGAAATTAAAGTCGACCAATTTGAATTAAAATAAGTGATGTTCAATATTATCAATACAATTTGTCAATTTGGCGGTTCGGCAACTGAAGATGCAAGACAACATCTCAAATAATTCCTGGAAATATGCAATTCATTCAAGCTACAAGGAGTTTTTGTAGATGTAATGAGGTTAAAATTATTCCCCTATTCTCTGAGGGATAGGGCGAAATCGTGGTTGAATAGTATTCCATCCGGATCTCTTGAATCCTGGACGGGCTTATGTTCTGATTTCTTTGCTAGATTTAGTTATACTTATATGGCTGATAAGTTGCGTAACGATATTGCTTCTTTTCGGCAGGCGGATGATGAGTCCATGTACGAGGCTTGGGAGCGTTACAAGGAGCTTTTACGCAAATGTCCCATGCACGGATTCCCGGAATGGACACAAGTGACGATGTTCTACAATTTAGTAAACACACCCACAAGGATGACGCTAGATGCCTCAGCAAATGACATACTCCTAGACAAGTCACAAGAAGAAGCAATACATATTTTAAACAGGCCTCCCAAGAACAACTATCAGTTCCCAACCACTAGAAGAGGAATCATTAGACAGGATGCCATGATCAATGAGCTCGATTCATTAGAATCTATTTACGCACAATTGGAAACTCTAACCAACTTGGTTAAGAACATGAATTGACCAAGGAACATACAGGAGATCAAGGTAATAGACTCATTTTGTGAATTATGTAACGGTAATAATGATTCTTTTTAGGGATGGAAATCCTTTGCCCCTTTTCGGTGCCTCTACTTATGCTCCAACACTCAAAAATAGGTTTAAGGTATAGGGTCTAGGGTTTAGGATTTAGAATTTAGGCTTAGGGCTTGGAATTTAATTTTGTAGTGTTTTTTAGTGTTAGGGCGTAAGTAGGGGCACCGAAAAGGGCAGAAGATTTTTATCCTCTTCTGAGTGTCCATAGAACCCAAAGTCTACCTTTTATGTTGGAAACTACAACCGAAACAAGAATGTGATATCCAACACATACAATCCAGCTTGGAAGAAGCACCCTAATTTCTCATGGAGTAATTCGAACAATGCCCTCAATCATAACAGTCAGAACACATAAGCATTGGGATTCCAACAGAATATGCCACAACAACAAATGAAACCATCTAGTTCTTTGGAAAATACTCTCAATGCTTTTATGTTAAAAACTGAATCTTATATGACTGAGAATAGTAGTTTCATGAAAAAAAACCTGATGCTTTCATTAACATGACCGAAATGAGATTGCAGAACTAGGAGGCAGCCTTAAAGTCTTTAGAGACGCAAATCGGGCAATTCGCTCAGATTCTTAATATGAGACCACTAGGCAGTTTACATAGTGATACTGAGGTCGTAAGAGGAATATGCCATGAGCAGTGTAAGGCGATTACCACTTGGAGTGGTCGTCAGTTTAAGAAAACCCAAGCTCACCCAACAAAGAGCATTCGACTAGTAGAGCAGTCTCTTGCCCAAAAGACATATCCATCGATAAAATTAAAAAACATATGGGAAGGTTGATAAGATCTGACTTCCACCACCATTGCCAAAAAAGTTGAAGTGGCAGAAACAAGTATACTAGTTCAAGAAATTCATTGACATCTTGAAACAAGTCCACATCAACTTACCATTGGTTGAAGCGATAGAACAAATCCCGAACTATGCTAAGTTCCTTAAGGACTTTGTCTCTAAGAGGACTAGGTTAGGAGAATTTGAAATAGTTGCTGTGACGGAAGGATGTATGGCCATGTTGCACAATTGAATGCCACCCAAACTGAAAGATCCCGATAGTTTTGCAATACCATGTGCAATCAGAAATCACTATGTCGGGAAGGCGTTATGTGACCTTGGAGCAAGCATAAATCTAATGCCAAAATCTGTTTTCCAACGACTAGGCATAAGAAAGGCAAGATCCACTACAGTCATGCTACAACTTGCCGATAGATCCTATATTCAACCTGAAGGGAAGATCAAAGATATTTTGGTAAGAGTGGATAATTTTATTTTTCCTGCTAACTTCATTGTTGTAGATTGTGAAGTAGATGAGTTCGCACATATCATTCTTGGAAGACCATTTTTAGAAAAGTGACGAACATTGATTGATGTCGAAATAAGGGAACTCACAATAAAAGTGAATGACCAGCAAGTTAAGCTAAATATGTTCCAAACTCTGAAGCATGCCGACAATCCAGAAGAATGCCAATTCATCCACGCCACACCCGAATTCAACTTATGTACGGAAGAGAAACCTGAGGAACTTGAAGAATCGATCGAAGAAGGGCAAGAAAAAGAAAACTGGATAGTAAGTCGACCGAGTAAATATTTTGAACCATTGGATTACTTAGGTATGGAAGGTAAACTCAGAAAAGCCCTCTATTGAGCAACCTTCCATTTTCGAGTTAAATCCATTGACATGACAAGTGAGTTATGCTTATTTGGGAAGGATAACACATTGACCGTGACATTATCCTTCAAGTTGCAATCTGAGCAGGGAAATAGGTTGATCGACACCTTGGAACAACACAAGAAAGACATGAACCCAAAGATCCATGATGAAGTTCCATATAAAAAGCCACTACCACTTGGCACGGTAAGTAAAAAGAAGATGTTTCCAAGACAAGATAACGGAAAATGTCTAATGGATTATAATGAGGCACTTGTCCTTCGCGATAAGGAGGTTGTATTCTTAGGAGATGCATGAAAATGCTCGTTCTAAGACTTTTTAATTTTTTGAACTTTTATTTTTATTTTTAGTTATTTTAGGATAGTTTTATTTATTTTTGATTATTCCTAGATTTTAGGTTTTATCTCTTTTTTAATTTCATTTTTATTTTTGTTTTTACCATTGATTTAATTTTATCATTCTTTAACATTTATCTCTCTTATTTTGAATTTTAGGATAAGAGTTCGAGAGAAGAAGGAGTTAGGCTTAGGATGTAATTTCAATCCCTTGAAGTGGATAATGAGATTATTTTTAGGGATTTATCCCAAAATTTTAAATTCCACCAAAAACACCATTTCCTCATATTTTTTCCTAGTCGCCTACTTCCCCAATCACCATCATTTTCTTCATTTCTTTTCTTTTCATCCATTGCTCAATTACCTATCCATCAATTCTACAAAATTTCCACTCCACCATTGAACCTTCCCATCTATTCTATTTTTCCCATGCACCAACAACTGCCCAGGAAACCAAAATTGCTTTGACACGTACAAGTGCCCAGACAAGTGAACCCGCCTTTGCAAACATGGATCCAATCGAAGCAATACTCCGCCCCTTGACATATCGATTGAAGAAAATGGAGGCCCAATAAAAGCTATTCATGTGGTACCAACCACACGCATTCAACCACCGTAAACTGGAAAAAGAATCAAGTCAACAGCTCGAAGGAAACTTATCATTCAAGGTGACGACCTTTACGACTAACTCATTTTTAATTTTAGCATGCATTTCAGACAATGCTTCCCTCGAGTTTGGGGGGTGTTTGTTCTTACTTAGTTTCATCTTTAGTGCATTCATCCATAGTTGTCTCATATAGGTTACATATATTACTTCACATGCATTTGATTGAATTTAATTTGCCTAGACTTTTCGAATATCTAATGATAAATTTTGTAAATGTACTTAATTCAAAGAACCTTTAATTTTAGGATTTGCATGGAAGGCACTTAGAGTCCTACTATGATGTTGAACATTTAATTGACACAGTTGTGGCTTGTTGTTGCGTGTAAAAGGTGCTCCGCAATTTGTGCGAGTGTACATGTTTCAAGTAATAAAGTGATAAGTATTAGAGTATCGTCTCCACAAGGATTGGGATGCTCTCCTTCAACTACCTTCTTGCACTATAAAAGAAAAAGTAAAAGTAAAAACACAAGTAAAAGGGGTTTTGGAATTTAACTAAACTAAATAACATAAACTGAAGCGAATAAGTAAAGATTGAGAAATCAAGATGATAGAATGAGCCGAATTAGATTACGTCGTAGTGTGGAGTCCAATTGACTTGTCTCAGTTTTTAATTGCAATGATCACTAAACTACCTCGGTAGTGTCCTTTGTTCTTGTCGCGGTAATAAGATATGCTGCCTCGGCAATCTTTTGTTGGTCGACAATGCTGTCAAGGATCGGCAAAGTGTCCTTCGATAGCTCCTCCTTATCTCTAAGGTCAAAACCGTGCTGATGAATGGGCCTTGATAATACCTCTCAGCGTAAACCAAAGTTAAACACCAACCAATCTCACGCTTCTTTTAGCCGTTGAAGCTCTAACTTATCTCTAAGCCGAGTTAGCTTCCACTATTCAGGATGAAAACCAATCTCGACGTGATTGCAAGAATGAATTCAATGCCAAGAATAAGCAAACCTTGAACTAATATTGCATTAAAAAATTAAACAAAGTACAATTGTTTTCTCACAACTACTAAGCAAAATAATCCTAACCCTAAGAAAGTTTAGAACATAATGGACATGGAGAACACACGACTAAACCCTAATTTCAAGCTCTTGACTCTTCTCTCGATGATGATCTCCCTTGATGTGCGCGCCAAGCCTTGCTTATATAGGAAGATGAGTAGGGCAAAGTCTTTCTTGGATAGGAAGTTAAGTTGGACTTGGACTTGTCTTCATTAAAGAGGTGAATCTCTTTAACTTTAATGCCTTTATCCACTTTGGCCAAATTCCATCTTTAACCTTCCTTCCATGCTTTCGTCATCTTCCAGTCCTTCGATTGTCATGCAAAGTGTGTAGAAAAATTCAGTGTTTTATGCTCTTGAAATCGACTATCACTTTGCATGCATTGCCCTCCGGCAGATTGACATGTGCACTGCCTCGGTAGAGAATATCTGCTGCCTCGGCAGGGGTCTGTCACTGGATCTACTCCGTAAGGCTTTCTCTTCATATTCTAGCTTCAACCAGTAGAAGCTGTCATCTATGCTTGTCTTGATCTAGATCGGTCTTCGAGCTTAGTCTGCACCATCTCTCATTTTCTTCATTGTCCGCTCGACATCACCTGCCCTCGGCAGTGAGTAAATCTGCGCAAGTACCAAACGTGCATTAAAACAATACCTTTTCATTAAATAAATCAAATATCAAGATAAAAAATAAAGGCCGTGTAAATAATGCATATAAGGCCATAATACCACTCGAATGGGTGTAGGTTAAGCCCTAATTGCCATGTGAAAGGGGTAAAAATATAGGACTTTTGGGCACTTATCACTTGTTGATTAAGGGAAACTTAGTAAACTTAGGTTGCTTAAAATTGGGTAAATAAAAAATTGAAAATTTCTTGCTAGAGGTGCCCGAATCTGGCTCTAGTTGTTATGCATTCAAGAATCGCTAGATGTGCTCGAAACTGGCTCTAGTCGACAAAAACTAGAATTAAAGAAATTGCTTGCTTACTAGAGGTGCCCGAAACCGGCTCTAGTTTGTGTGAAAAATAAATTCCCCGGTAATTAATTTGCTAAAAAGTTATTGTTCACAAAAGAATCCTATTAGTCGACTTGTACACAACTACACACACATATTATCACGTGCATTCTAGTTTGATTCCGAGTGATTTCTTGGTTATCCAAAAAATAAAAAGGTGATCATACTTTGTGCCACGGTTCTGAGGATTGAAGTGAAGTACGAAGCAAAATTTTTGATGATTAAAGTTTTGGCACGCAATTTTTAGTTTTGCATTGCTTAAGGATAAGCAATAGTTCGAGTTTGGGGTTTCTTAAGTGTGTAAAAGTACTGCATTTCTACCCTTTTTACTCATAATTATTGTTAGACTTAGGCTTATTTTAGTTGCATTATTAGGCATACATGCATATTTTCATGATTTCCTTCACCGTCATGCTTGTTTACACATTTTTGTTGGTTTTGTGGAAAAGATGTTGTTGGTATGTGCATTTTTTATGTGCAGGATATAAGTACCATAGCAATCAAGAAATTACCGAATCAATTGAAGATAAGAATGAAGAGAAGTCGGGATTGACAACTGGATAATTCCACATTATTCAAGATAAAAACAAGATGCAAAGGATAAATCCTATGTAACCCCCTCGTCCTGGTCTGGCCGGATGACCGGTCCGAGTGGGCCACACGGGGAAAACCGAAGCGAAGCCCGTTAAGGTTCACCCTCGGTTAGCAACCCTATTTTTTTCTTTAACTTAACCTTTTCTGAAAGTTCATTTTGGACCTATGTGATCAAACATCGGAACAACATATACGAGATAATCATTCGAACCCAAAACAACATTTAAACAACCCAATTTTAATCTTTTAGACAGGCCGTTTCGAAACACCCTTGAGGCGTTTCGAAACGCCTTGACCAGATCAACTGCCACAGAGCCCATACAAGGGGCCGTATCGAAACGGTGGTCAATCGTTTCGAAACGCCCACGACGGTCAACTTCTCGTGGTCAACTAGATTTTGACTGTTTCGAAACCTTTATACCCGTTTCGAAACACCTTTATCTCGTGAATTTCTCAGAATTCCAGTAGCCAAAACGTTCCGAAACGCGTATCGGAACAGGGGGTTCCAGAGGCCAAACCGTATCGAAATGCGTTCCGATACGGGGTCCCTAAAGCCTACCCGTTCCGAAATGACCCAGCCCGTTTCGAAACGCGGGCTGTCTGCAACCTTTGAAATGCAGAGTTAGGCAACTCTTAACAAGTATAAAGGTCCAATAGGACCCCTAAAGGCACACAACACCATCAACAATAGTCTAGAGGCATACATCCTAGATTTAACATACTCAACATATACAAGGCATGGATTTAAGCATTCATACATACATAACAAATACACATTAGCCTTTCATACAAGTCATGCTTGAAAACATTAATAAATAAAAGCATCACTTATCCATGAGGGCTTACATACCATATAGCAATACTATCATTCAAAAGACATAGATCAAAAGGCATTTGGCAAGGTAAACATGCTTACAACCAAGTCAAGCATAAGCATCAAAATCACCAATGAGTCATACAAGCTCATACAAACACACTCTTGCCACATTGCTTAACTACTACATAATTAACAACCGTACTTGAGCCACAAACTTGGAAAGCCCTTATTGCCTTGCTCCGAGCTAACGCCACGCTAATGATCTGCATTGTTGAAAATGAGAGCGTAAGCTATAAGCTTAGTGAGGGTGCTCTAAAACCGAAAACATCAACAATGCAGGGTCCAAGCATGTATTCCCTAAACCTCATATCTAACGTGCATAGATAAAGTCACAAGTAGACCTAGCTAGTCTTTCAAGAGTCATGTATGACATCTCACATCATATCAAGCTCAAACATCAAGTAATTAACATCATATATCAACCTCATATATCTCAATCATATGAGCAAGTTTAATTGGCCACTATTAGTTACCCGGATGTGCGGATTTAAATCTCAACAACCACTTTACCTCGGTAGGATTACACTCATCACCACATGCCCTACGGATGGGATTCCACTCATCATCCCGTAGAATATATATATATAAGCTTCCGATGGAATATTACATCACCGTACTCCTCCTTGATGACTTAACGCCATCAAGACCACGTATGTTTTGACTCAATTTGTGTGCACACTAATCCTAATGATCGATCATTTACATTCGGTAATTTATTAGTGCCAATTTTCATTCACCACGTCTCATGCTCATCACATATACACATCATGGCATATATGTACAATTTAACCTCATAGCACAATAGCATCGATAGGCAATCCACAAGCATCAAATGGTAATCAATAACTAAAATTAACAACTTGAATTATATAGAAATGGCCTACCAAGCACATTTCACTCACACACTACACACACTCGAACCAAACTTTAAACCATGATAAAAAACCACTCACCGCCCTTCCTTAGCAACCAAAGCAAATCTCCTACGAGCCCGGATTCGATCCCAATGCTCCTTCGACGTCTCCTCTTGCTTCTAGCCAACCAAAGCACAACCAATCATCTCAATCAATGCTAATATTCAACCAACACTCAACCTTTGAGCTCAAACTAACTTCACCCAATTTTCCAACCAAATTAATCCCCAAATATATCAATTTTCGTGCTCCTTCAAACCCTAGCTGAAATTTCCATTTTCAATCACCCAAATGACCCCCAAAAGGTCCCAAAACACCCTCTTAACCTATATAAACCATCAGCCCTTTAATTTTCACTTAAAACCCACCCAAAAATCAAATTTTGACATCCTAAAAATTGCTCCAAGAACCCACTTCGGGTTTTCAACAAAACCCAACCATTTTGACATATATAATACATCTTAATGTGAATAAACAAAAACCCAACTCCATTTTTCAAAACAAAATGAAAATCACTATAAAAACTCAAGCTTCAAACCAAATCCTAATTTTCAAAAGCTCATGGTTTGAAAATCTATAACTATGTATGGATAGGGAATGAAGAGGAGAGTTAGAAAACATTATTACCTTTGAAAGTGGCCTTGGAAAGAAGATGAGATTTAATGGAATAGTAACTTTTGGGTTTAGGGAGAGGTTTTTGATTTCCAACGTTAAAGAGGGGATAAAGGGGGAAGGAAGACAACTTTTTCCTTTATCTTTTATTTGTTCTTTTCAACTTTCAAAAATGTTGTCTACTTTTAAAACATTTGGGTCAAATTACCAAGGCGGTCCCTCCCTTTTACTTTAAAACCCATTTAGATCCTAATTAAGGTTCAATTGATTTTATTTTATTTTACCGACTCGAACCTTAAACCCAACTAACTTCTAACCCCAAAACACGGGCGTTACAACTCTCTCCCACTTAAGGAATTTCGTCCCCGAAATTACCTGACTGAAAGAGATACGGAAACATCTTTTCCATATCCTCCTTCCTCTCCCAAGTGGCCTCGTCCACGCCTCGACGTTGCCACCGCACCTTTACTAACTCAATCAATCTACCCCGCAACACCTTACTGTCAGAAGCTAAGATCTCAACTAGCTCTTCCTCATAAGTCAAATCTGGATTCAATTCAATCTCCTCTACGGGCATAACATGTGATGGATCGGACCTATACTTACGGAGCATCGAAACATGGAACACATCGTGTATCTTCTCTAGCTCGGATGGCAAACGCAACTGATAAGCAACCGAACCAACCCTCTTCACGATCTCATACGGTCCTATGTACCTCAGACTCAACTTCCCCTTTCGGCCAAATCTCATCACTTTCTTCCACGGAGACACTTTCAAGAACACCTTCTAACCCACTGAGAACTCAACTTCCTTCCTCTTCAAATCGGCATAGGACTTCTGCCTATCCGAAGCAGCTTTCAAACGATCACAAATCAATTTTACCTTGCCAGTTGTCCCCTTGAGTAAATCCGGCATAGGTAACAACTTATGTCCCACTTCGGCCTAACAAACTGGAGTTCTAAACTTTCGACCATACAAGGCCTCATACGGAGCCATCTGAATGCTCGACTGAAAGCTATTATTGTAAGCAAACTCTACTAAAGGCAAGTGCTTCTCCCACGTACCCTGAAAATCTATGATGCAACAACGCAACATATCCTCTAAGATCTGAATAACTTTCTCTAACTAACCATCTGACTGTGGATGATAAGACGTGCTGAAGTTCAAACGGGTACCCAAAGTTGTATGCAGACACTCCCAAAATCGAGAAGTAAATCGCGGATCTCTATTTGACACAATGGACTTCGGCACACCATGCAGTCTAACAATCTCACCAATGTACAAAGCGGCCAATCTATCTAAGGTGTAGGTAGTGTTGACTGCCAAGAAGTGAGCACACTTCGTAAAACGATCTACTATCACCCAAACTGAGTTCTTCTTCGTAGGAGTCAAAGGCAAACCCGAAACAAAATCCATGGTGATGTTCTCTCATTTCCACTCTGGAATCCTCAACGGCTGTAACAAACCTGAGGGAACCTGATGTTCCGCCTTCACTCTCTGACACACTAAGCACTTACTCACAAAGTCGGCTACATCTCTCTTCAAGCCAACCCAAAAGTACTCATTTTTCAAATCACGGTACATCTTCGTACTTCCAGGATCCATAGCAAACGGACTACTGTGGGCTTCAGTCAAGATTGTACGTCTCAAGTCACTGTCCTCTGGCACAACTATTCTATCCTTGAAACACAAAACCCAATCGGTGCTGAAATTGTAGTCTGAAGATCTACCCTCGGCTGTATCTTGCACGTGAGGTGCCAAAGATCTATCTAAGAGCTGTTTCTCTCTAATCAACTGACCTAGAGTAGGTCTAACTTGAAGCTCGGCTACCAAGCCTCCATCTCCGGACAAACTCAATCTAGCAAACATGGCTCTCAAGTCCACGACCATTTTCCTACTCAATGCGTCGGCCACTACATTGGCCTTATCCGGATGGTACTCAATGGTAAGATCATAGTCCTTTAACAACTCTAACCACCTACGCTGCCTGAGATTCAAATCTCGCTGAGTCATAATGTATTTCAAACTCTTGTGATCGGTGTACACTGTGCATTTCTCACCATACAAGTAGTGCCTCCAAATCTTCAGAGCAAACACAACTGCAGCTAACTCTATGTCATGGGTCGAATAGTTGCGCTCGTGGGTCTTCAACTGTCTTGAGGCAAAAGCCACTACTCTCTTGTCTTGCATGAGAACACATCCTAGCTCTACATAAGAAGCATCACTGTAAACTACATAGTCCTTCCCGGACTCAGGCTGAATCAAGATCGGTGCTTGGGTCAAAGCTTCTTTCAATTTCTCAAAGGCTCTCTGTCTTGCATCTGTCCACTCAAACTGAACACTCTTCTGAAGCAACTGTGTCAATGGAGCGGCTAACTTATAGAAACCTTCTACAAATCTCCTATAGTATCCGGCTAAGCCTAGGAAGCTACGTACCTCTATCACAGACTTCGGTTGCTTCCATTCAACAATGGCCTCATTCTTCTTCGGATCAACTCTAATCCCATCGGCTAACACTACATGTCCCAAGAAGACTACCTCTCAGATCCAGAATTCACACTTGCTTAGCTTCGCATACAACTGATGATCTAGTAAAGTCTTCAAAACTAGTCTCAAGTGTCGGTCATGATCTTCTTCAGTTTGCGAGTACACCAAGATGTCATCTATAAACACAACTACAAACTTATCTAGATACTGATGAAAAATCCTGTTCATCATGTCCAAGAAAGCAGCCAGTGCATTAGTCAACCCAAAAGGCATGACTAAGAACTCATAATGACCATACCTAGTCCTAAAGGTCGTCTTCGGTACATCAACCTCTCTTACCTTTAGCTGGTAGTAACCTGATCTCAAGTCAATCTTCGAAAAGACTGATGCTCCTCTCAAATGATCAAACAAGTCATCAATTCTGGGCAACGGATATTTATTCTTCACTGTCAACTGATTCAACTGTTTGTAATCTATACACATTCTCATGCTTCCATCTTTCTTCTTCACAAACAAAGCTGGTGCACCCCAAGGTGAAGAATTAGGCCGAATAAAACCTCTATCTATCAATTCTTGCAACTGAGTCTTCAACTCTTTCAATTCTTTCGGTGCCATGCGATACGGAGCAATCGAAACAGGATCTGAATCAGAATAAGTCTCAATGGTGAACTCCACCTCTCTGTCCGGTGGTAACCCTGGCAATTCTTCCGGAAACACACTAGGAAAGTCACACATTGTCCGAATGTCATGAGGCCTAACCTCACTCATGTTAGGGTTCATCACATACGCCAAGTATGCTTCACACCCCAACTCAACTAACATCTTAGCCTCTAAAACTGAAACCACATTGGACAAGAACTTCACATTCTCACCCACTACTCATAGTCATCTGCGAGCCTCAAAGAAATCATCTTAGTTTCAAAATCTATCCTAGCTCTATGCTCCGTGAGCCAGTCCATATCCAGAATCACATCAAAACCATAGAAAGGAAGTTCCATCATATCCACTGGAAACACATGTCCCTGAACCATCAATGGACACCTTCGGTACATCTTTCTAACTACTATCGTGTCCCCAAAGGAACTAGTAACACTAACTCCTACCTCTAACATCTCACAAGGTAAATTCAAAGAATGTGCATGCTCACTCAATATGTAGAAATGTGTAGACCCAGAGTCAATCAAAGAAAGCAAACCCAAAGACTGTATCGAGAAGTTACCTGCGATCACATCGGTGTCATGCTGATCCCCAAGCTGAGCGTAAACTCTAGCCTGACCTCCGCCCTCCGGCTGAACTGCAACTACATGTGCTATGTTCCTCTGACCATCGTTCCTCGGCTAGAAGTTACCTCTACCGCGCCCGCGGCCTCTCTGAAAATCATTGGCTCTAGCAGGAGCCTGAGCTGGTGCCTGTCCCACCTGTTGTGGACACTCATGCCTAATGTGGTCTCTAGCCCCACAACTCCAACAAGAATGAAAATTTCCCCAACACTCTCTGGTGTGGTTCCTCCCGTAAGTAGCACATGTGGGCAACTTCCCACCAGCTCTCTGGCCCTGTTGGCCCCTACCGTGGTTACCGCCACCACGTCTATGATCATAGTGATACCTGTTGTCCCGATGCCTCTTGGCATCACCTCTATCAAAGTTACTAGACCTCTTACCCGAACTAGATCCACCAGACCGCCTGGTCAAACTCAAGCTGTGCTCTAAGTCCTTGGCCCTCGCGACCAAGACATCAAAATCAGTGTAGTCTGAAGGTAGAGTATACGTCTTGATCTCTTCACTCAGCCCATAACGAAAACGGTTACAACGTTCCACCTCAGTAGGAACAAGCTCAGGTGCATACTGACTCAATCTGACAAATTGAATCTCATAGTCTGTCACAGACATACTCCCCTGAAGCAATGCCATAAACTCTCTCTTCCTCTCATCGAGGTATCGCGGACCCAAATACTTCTAACGAAATGCTGTCTCAAAGAACTCCCAAGTAATCTCGGCCTCATCCATACTCGTAGTAATGGTGACCCACCAAGTGTAGGCATCACCCTGAAGCAAGGACTCAACACATCCCAACTTGCACTCACCAGTACACCCCATCTGAGCAAGGATACGGACAGTCTTCTCAAACCACAACTCTGATCTCTCTGGAGTAGACCCTTTGAACTCTTCGGCCCCAAGGCCCCGAAGTCTCTCCAAAGGCAAACCAGTGCCCTCACCCTGATCGTGTGCTGATGCCTGACCCCCAGCTACTGCAGCCTGAAATGCCCTGGCTATCGCCTGAACCAACGGAGCTAAGTCTATTTCGGCCGGTCCTTGGCCACCTTGGACTCCCTGAGGTCCCTCTCCTTCGGCCCCGGCCTCGCCTCCTGCTCCAGGTGGAGGAGGTGGTGGTGGTGGAGGTGGTGGAGGAGCTCCAACTCCAACCACAGGCTCTCCCACTTGAGCCTCAACTCTCACTACTGGCTCAACTCCTGGAGCCGTTGCCCGTGGTTCCGGTCGAACCATCCTAGGCCTCCCACGTGGTCTCATGGTACAACTAATAAGGTAATAACTACAACAACAAACAAATAGGGATTATGTTAGCCAAAGTAAGGGTCCAATAGTGCTTAAGTATTCCCTTTTTACCAAAAATCTTTTTAAATTAAGTAATAGTAGCAATGAGCACACACTCTACACCAGACACAACAACTCATGCTTCAAAACATTATGCAGATAGTCAAATATCAAGAATTCATGGCAAGGCATGCATCGAATCAACACAATCACTTAACATATCAAGCTTACCTCACTTACCTGCCCGAGGTCTCGGTAACCTTAGGCTCTGATACCAACAAATGTAACCCCCTCGTCCCGGTCTGGCCAGATGACCTGTCTGAGTGGGCCACACAGGGAAAACCAAAGCGAAACCCGTTAAGGTTCCCCCTCGGTTAGCAACCCTATTTTTTTTCTTTAACTTAACCTTTTCTGAAAGTTCATTTTGGACCTATGTGATCAAACAGCGGAACAACATATACGAAATAATCATTCGAACCCAAAACAACATTTAAACAGCCCAATTTTAATCTTTTAGACAGGCCGTTTCGAAACACCCTTGAGGCATTTCGAAACGCCTTGACCAGGTCAACTGCCACAGAGCCCATACAAGGGGCCGTATCGACGGTGGTCAACTGTTTCAAAACGCCCACGACGGTCAACTTCTCGTGGTCAACGAGATTTTGACCGTTTCAAAACCTTTATACCCGTTTCGAAACACCTTTATCTCGTGAATTTCTCAGAATTCCAGTAGCCAAAACGTTCCGAAACGCGTATCGGAATAGGGGGTTCCAGAGGCCAAACCGTATCAAAACGCGTTCTGATACGGGGTCCCTAAAGCCTACTCGTTCCGAAACGACCCAGCCCGTTTCAAAACGCGGGCTGTCTGCAACCTTTGAAATGCAGAGTTAGGCAACTCTTAACAAGTATAAAGGTCCAATAGGACCCCTAAAGGCACACAACACCATCAACAATAGTCTAGAGGCATACATCCTAGATTTAACATACTCAACATATACAAGGCATAGATTTAAGCATTCATACATACATAACAAATACACATTAGCATTTCATACAAGTCATGCTTGAAAACATTAATAAATAAAAGCATCACTTATCCATGAGGGTTTACATACCATATAGCAATACTATCATTCAAAAGACATACATCAAAAGGCATTTGGCAAGGTAAACATGCTTACAACCAAGTCAAGCATAAGCATCAAAATCACCAATGAGTCATACAAGCTCATACAAACACACTCTTGCCACATTGCTTAACTACTACATAATTAACAACCGTACTTGACCCACAAACTTGGAAAGCCCTTCTTGCCTTGCTCCGAGCTAACGCCACGCTAATGATCTGCATTGTTGAAAATGAGAGCGTAAGCTATAAGCTTAGTGAGGGTGCTCTAAAACCGAAAACATCAACAATGCAGGGTCCAAGCATGTATTCCCTAAACCTCATATCTAATGTACATAAATAAAGTCACAAGTAGACCTAGCTAGTCTTTCAAGAGTCATGTATGGCATCTCACATCATATCAAGCTCAAACATCAAGTAATTAACATCATATATCAACCTCATATATCTCAATCATATGAGCAAGTTTAATTGGCCACTATTAGTTACCCGGATGTGCTGATTTAAATCTCAACAATCACTTTACCTCGGTGGGATTACACTCATCACCACATGCCCTACGAATGGGATTCCACTCATCATATATATATATATATATATATATATAAGCTTCCGGTGGAATATTACATCACTGTACTCCTCCTTGACGACTTAACGCCATCAAGACCACGTACGTTTTGACTCAATTTGTGTGCACACTAATCCTAATGATCGATCATTTACACCCGGTAATTTATTAGTGCCAATTTTCATTTATCATAACACATATCCATCACCACGTCTCATGCTCATCACATATACACATCATGGCATATATGTACAATTTAACCTCATAGCACAATAGTATAGATAGGCAATCCACAAGCATCAAATGGTAATCAATAACTAAAATTAACAACTTGAATTATATAGAAATAACCTACCAAGCACATTTCACTCACACACTACACACACTCGAACCAAACTTTAAACCATGATAAAAAACCACTCACCGCCCTTCCTTAGCAACCAAAGCAAATCTCCTACGAGCCTGGATTCGATCCCAATGCTCCTTCGACGTCTCCTCTTGCTTGTAGCCAACCAAAGCCCGTTAACCCCGTTAACCCTAACGGAAATTTGACTGGGTATGCCACATCCCCACCCAGTTTTCCACCTCATATTTAAAAAATAATAAAACCATATTCCACGTCATATTTAAAAATTAAAAATAAATCATTTCTGAATGGAAACCCTAATCCTCACCCAAGGTTCATTTCACATGAATTAATAGTCGAAACTGGTTCGGATAAACTTAAGACCGAGGAAGCCATTTGTGCTAAGGTGGCCATAGACAACCAGAAAACTACGGTAACCAAGCCATAAGAATTATCAACTCCTCCTCCAACTCAGCCTTCTTTCCAGGTTGAGGTAATTAAGCAAAGTTACTTGTTAATATTAATGCACTTATTACTTCTATTATCGCTTTCTTTTACTCCATTTTAGGCCGTTGAACATGAAAAGCCTACTGATGAAGATATGAAGACGTTTTTCACTAGCTTAGAGCCGGAGCTTTCAGGCTCTAAAACTGTTTATTCTCAAGAACAAGCAAAGGAAGCACTGGCTAAAGTAGAGGAAGCCTTGAATAGGACCCCAACTCATTATTACTATTGGTTGAAGAATTCTGCAGTTAATATTAAGGCATCCAAGATCCTAGCTAGTTTTTATTGTTCCTCTACCACTCTTACATGTAAGCAAAGGAATGTGCTGTCAGCCATGGAGGAAAGCTTGCAAGAACTAGGTGACCGAGCAGTGAAAGCAAAGCGGGACAAGGATAATCTTACTGAGAAGGAATCTATCAAGTTGACACTTACTCATAATTTGGATCGTAATTTAATCATATGTAAGGAGGTCGAATCAGAGGCAAAGCAGATCGAGCGAAATCTTGTTGCCTTTCATGAGCAAGTTGAAGAAGCACATAAGAAAAGGGAGAATAGCTTGTTTGAACGAAAGGGGATATTCAGAAGTTCCATGAAAATGAAAGAGGAGTTGGAAGCATTGGGGAAGGAATGGGCAGAGTATGAAGCCAAAGCCGAGGTTGCGGAGAAGGAAGAGAAGATTGTTATGGCTGAATGGACAAGAATGAAAGATTTTATCTCTTGTATACAACGAAAGATTTAAAAGCTGCCCAGGGAATTTTATAGTATTGGTGTTTTGTGCAAGACTTTATATATATACTTGTTGGGATGTAAATCATTGAACAAGTTAGTTTCCTCGTCCTTTCCCTTCATCAAATTGTGTTTGTTTAAACTGAATGGAGGATATAATAAAGTTCCATGTTTCTTTTGGTGTCATAATTAATTGTGTTTAAGATATTATAAGTAAAGTTCCATTTTATCATGTAAGGGAGCTCTCTTGGACAAAGCAGGCAACATAAGCAAAGGAAAGCAACAAGAGTGATGAAAGTGGAATTAGACCGTAAAAATCAGCATCCATCCTGTAAACAAACAGCTTCGACAACTCTTTGATGCTTTTAAAGAATTCTAGATCAAAAAGCGAGAGCTTCAAGATCGGAGAAAGACCTCCTTATTACCAAATGCTGAGAAACATCAACTATGAAAGTCCCTAAAAACAACCGTCAACCTTGTCAACAAGCAAAGTGATGGAAAGAGCAACAAAATCAAATCAATCCAGGAGTCAAGAAGCTTCCATCAAGGGCGAGACAGTGAGCAGCCCAATACACTTGCAAAAAGATAAAGCCAGAAAACGGAGGATCCGAAAGTGGGAGAAACCGAGGGATTCAAATAGAGGGATTAGGGTTTCCATTCAGAAATGATTTATTTTTAATTTTTAAATATGACGTGGAATATGGTTTTATTATTTTTTAAATATGAGGTGGAAAACTGGGTGGGGATGTGGTATACCCAGTCAAATTTCCGTTAGGGGTTAAGGGGGTTTAACGCCCCATTTACCGTTTTGTTTCAAAACCTAAAGTTTAATTGCTACTTCGTGATTTTTGAAAGTTTGGTTACCATTTTGTTTTTTTATCGAAGTTCAGTGACCGTCTGTGTACTTTACCCTAAATTTTAAAACTTTGGGCTCCAACGGTCAATTTTTCAAATCCGACTCAAAGAGTTGCGAAACTCTTTGAGTATTTTCGAAACTTATATGCAGGTGAGCATTTCTGCTCTGTTTTAAAGTTTCCCAATGGCTCCAATTCATCCCTAACGGCTATAAACGGCTAGTAGCTCATTTCACACTATAAATGAAGGTTTGGGACACTTGAAGAAGAAGATGATGAACATCCAAGCTTAAATATCAAGAGAGTTGTGTTTATCATTATTTATTTTTTAATCTCTTGTAAATTCTTTAGTCCAATCCTAGTGAGCCAAAATATGTAAACACCCACTTAGAGAGGTATTTTGTTTACAAATGTCAAGACCTCGTAATTGAGGGATATGTTCTATTTGATCCTTATGAAAACCAGGGAGAGAGTTCTATCTTAGCCTGTGAAAAGATAGGGATGTAAGGTTACCCCTTGAACCTGTAAAAATAGAAGAATTCATTGTTAGTGAACTGGGAAATCCTTAATGTGGATACCCAAGATAGTGGATGTAAACCTTAGTTAGAAGGTCGAACCACTCTAAAATCGAATGCATCAAATTGTCATTTCTTTTTCAGTTTTTACTTTCCCAATTTTAAAAGAAACATCTACACCATTCATCGGCGCTAATTTTAGTTGAACATCGAGCCTTTAAATTGGTATCAGAGCGGGACTCAAATCGATGGTCTAACAACCATTGAGAAGATCCTAGGAGTGCTTGATCAATTTCTACATTCAACCAACCTTGAAGAGCTAATTTGTTTGACATCAAGCTCAAGGAATCAAGATGGACCAGTTTTCTTCCTCTCAATTGCAATGGTGGCATGCTCAAATATTTTGATATAACAATTAAGTGAAAATGTTTTGGACTTTTTCAAATAATTCAATAATAATTCAAAGTCCACAAAACTTGAAAAAATTATTTAAAAATATTTTTGAACTTATTCAAACTTTTTCAAAATTAGTATGATCGTTTTGCACTTAAAAATAATGTTATTCAATGTTTAAGGAAAAAAGGATCGATCCCTTTTTGGACAGTAAACACTTGTGTTTTTAGCTCTAGCCATTTAGTGTAAAAGGATTGATCCTCTGGAAAAAGGGATTGATTCCTTGTCTGCCTGACGGTCATATATTTGGAAAAGGATCGACCCATTTAGTTATAAATGCTAAAGTTTTGTAGGTAACATATATTTTGCATCCCCAATGGTTATAGATGAATAGAAACTCATTCCACACTTTATAAACACCCCAAAGGCGCTTGAAGATTATTAAAGAGCATATCCAAGCTTCATGAGCAAGAGAAATATTCTTTAAGTCTTTTAGTCTTCATTTCTCATGTATATATTGTATAGAGGGCGCTTTAATTGTAATTCATTTGTACTCTTATGAGCTTAAACACTTGTAAACACCCACATTGTGAGGTTTTCATTGTTTACACAATTTACCTTGTAAAAGGGAGAAGTTTTTGTTTAGCCTAAGGAAAAACTAGAGTGGTTCTATCTTAGCCTTTGAAAAGATAGGGGTTGTAAGGTTACGCTTTGTCCTCAAAAGCAAGAATTCACTGTTAGTGAATTGGGAAATCCTTAGTGGCATGCTAGGGTAGTGGATGTAGACTTTGGTTAGAAAGTCGAACCACTCTAAAATTGATTGTGCAAATTGTCCATTTTTTTGGTTTTTACCAATTCCAATCAAGAAGCATTTTCAACCCCCTTGGCGGTCTTCGGTTGATTGATTCGAGCACAACAGAAACTAGATGTGTAGAATGTGCTATTCCTTTTTCCTTGATTGCTCTTGACCAGTCGATGAAATTTAGCTCAGTTGATATTGTCACTGGTCCAATATAATACACAGAGAAAATCAGGAGACTAAATTACATATTGATATAATAATAAAATAATCTTTGATGAATACCTAATACTAAACAAGTATACGCTTGATCCATTTAATCAATACCAAAGGCATAGTAATAGGCATGAAGAAATAAATCATTAATGTAGATGGATATGAGTAAATAATAATATTCTTTCAATAACTTAGAAGTCTAAAATATCATATACAACACATGATTTTTGTTGATCACGAATGTGTTCAACACCCCTTGGCGGTGGTAAGTGGCTACCATGGTGGAGGGGATGAAGGACTTGTTGGCTCTTTTTGGTCTCACATTCTGAGAGAAAAAGGGAGGAAAATTGTCTTCAGCCCCTCTATAGAGGTGGATGATCCTTTATAAGGGATTGGAAGGGGCGTGTGCACGTGTCAACCAAGGAGGACAAATGTTTTAATGAGTCAAGCTGCCATGACTCAGGTGTCGGTGCGGATCACGTGCACTGTCATGTGATTTGGAGTTATGTTCACATGTCCTGTTCGCGATGGGTGTTTGCATGGTGAGAGTTCTCGGGTACTAACAATTGCTCCTCAGGCGAGGAAAGGTTATAAAGTGACCTACACAAGCTTGGGAATGCGGATCGTTGAGTTTAAATTATGCAATTGAATTACGCAGGAAAGAGCTTGTTTGCTTGCTTGGTGATAGGGAAATATGTTCGAAATCTTATGAAGCAGATTATTAAATAAAAATGCATATTACTATATAGTTACTATTCTGTGCGCTTATTCCTTTGTGCTCATTCAGGGGGGATTGGACTATGTTTATTAATGTTCTCTACAGAACTTGTGAGATTGGTTTGATAGGAAATTTCATTAGTTATAATTGTGGGGCTCCGTGGGTGAATAGAAATTTACCAAATTTCTCGCGTTTTGGCGTTTATTGTCGCTTGGTAGTAGGGATGTCAAAATAACTCGTCCCTTGTTGGGTCTCATCCCGATTCGATAAGGGCAGGTTTTTTATTATTAAAAAATCGGGTTCAGGGCGGGGCGGGGCGGGGCGGGTTAGGTTATTGATAAAATAAAGTCGGGGCGTGTTCAAGTTTAGGGTTAAAATTCCCCGACTCGACTCATTATATATATATATATTATATTTTTATATATTATATTTAATATTTTTATTATTTTTTTCGGGGCAAGTCAAGTTTAGTTGGATTTTTTATTAAAATATTAGGGTCAGTTCGAGGGGGATATAATATATTAGAATCGAATCGGGTTGGGGTCGGGGCGGCCAAAAACCCGCCTCGTTGCCATCCCTACTTGGTAGTGGCACGAAAGTTTTTTCTTTGGGTAGGGAGTAGTTGTGTCACCATCTTTATGATTGGACAACTCGAGGTAATCTATGAAGAAAGAATAATATGATAGATTATAGTAGCTGCATGTTTTGTATTCGTACAATTATTGATGGGAGGTATCAATGTTGCGTGATTTTAGGCGTATGTTGAGGGTTTTAAAATCTTGTAATTAACTGTTTGTCTAAGCGGTTTCTAAAATTTGATCCTTGGTTGTGGAGATTTGGCTCTTTCCTTTTCTTTTTTCTGTTATAAATAGTACGCTTTTGGGTTGGTTTCCTATAACTTGATTACCGAGTAAGTCATGTGTTCCTTCGTGAGTTTCGTGTTTGGGGGAAGTTTATTTGTTGTGATGGGTAGTATACGCAGACTTCACTTAAGGGACCCTAAGGGAGTTGTTGGTTACTTATCGGTGTTGCTTGTGTCGACAAATAATAGTATTTGGAAGGTTATGATTAGCTGGTTGTAACTATGAACAACGAAAAATAGAGTATTTGGAAAACCTTACTCTCAAGATTTTCCAAATACTATTGTTTGTTATTGTTTGTGACTACTTTAGGGGGTGGCCCTTGCCAAGCAGTTTATCTGAAGTTGTTGATGTTTGCTCGTTTGTCAGTTGTGTGTGTTTTCAGAGATGGCGGGCATCATGCCAACGAACAGCCTGGTCGCAAGGACTAACATGATTGAGCCATGGAATAGGAAAATGAAGGCGAGTTTGCCAATTTCACGTGTTTAGCCTAATGTTGATATGAAGGTCAATCGATGGTGTGGACGAAATGACCTTGAAATGATGTTTATGCTTGGAGTATTTGTAAATTTATTATAAAAATATTTTAACTGTGTCTTAGGCTGTTTTGTATGCTCATTCACATGTTGGTGTCTTCACATGTTATCACATACTAAGTATTATTGTATTAGAGTTTTGTCCCAGGGTGCAATAATGTGGAATATTATACACTCATTCGCATGTTAATACCTTCGTGTGCTATCATGTTGAATATACTAGGTTTAGGGTCTTGCCCCCTGTAGAGCGTCTTGGTGTTCTCTATTTACGAGCGCAAGTGCACACTCTTGTTAAGTTATAGTATAAAAGATATCGTCTCCCACAGGGATTGGAGCAGCTCCTATGAATAGTTTCCTGCACAAAGATTTAGTAAATGCGCAATTAAATCTCACGATGTGGAAATATAAAAACACAAATAAAATAAAGATAGTGATGATAGGGAGAAATTTGGTCGATAGATTGGGTAAGACAAATGCATCTCAGTAGCATGTGGTCTGCATTGTAAAGTTTAAGTATGTTTTTGCGCTGCCATGAATTGCTGCCTCGGCGGGTATGGAGGGCGGCAGACTACGGCCCTATAACACGGCCGCAACGAGTCACTACCACTGTAGGAGTGTACTGTCACGGCAGGTGGAACGGAAAGAGGTCCTGGCGGCAAGTCTGGCAGACATTCCAAGTTCGGCGGGATAGTCGACAATAATCCTTCTTATTTCTAGGCAAGGATGCTCGAACACTCATGTGATGTAGGCAATACCTAGCAATCTCAGCGTAAACCTAACACAAGCAAGTCCATTCGATTGGTGATCCCTCTTAGCCGCTGAAACTTGTGGACTGGTGTAGAACCAAGTTAGTCACGCCCTAAAATGTTGTGACCGTGCTTAACCCTTTCGTGAGCCTTGCACTTTCGTGCCCGACAAATGGATTCTCTCAACTGACTGGTGTAGACTTATCGAAAGAATGAAGTGCATAGATTAAGCAAACTTTGGAATTTTATTGAAAACAACTCAAAACCAATACAATCGTTTCTCACAAACTACTTTACATACACGCGCCTAAACCCTAGGAGAGTTGGGCCGCGACCCCCAACAACTCCAACCTATCTAGCTACATCTCCATTGTGCGGCTGTTCAAGCACGCATTCCCTCACACCTCGTCATGCCCCTATACCCTTACAAGCATTGGGTATATAAAGGGCTCATGGCCTAAGTTTTAGTCCTCCTTGAAGTAGAAGTTCTTAAAGTATATTCACATTAAATACAGATTTCTTTTTACTTAAATATGGACTCTTTGGACGTTGCCTTCTTCTACAAGTAAGGATAAGTGCTTCTACTTATCGATCTTGGATCAGCTCTACCGGCCGCTACAGGCTTCAGAAAAGCGCAAGACTGGGCTCATTGAGCTTAGAAAATTGCCCTCTTTAAATTGCGACCCATATTGGCTAAGTCGGTGTAACTCCTGCCTGGGCGACACTTGGCAGCAATGCTGCTTCGGCAGCATCCTTGGCGGCATTTGGAACTGCTTCAATACAGCTCCTTTTGTTCCAGCTTTCATGTCTTGTCATGTCCTCTCCTTACTATAGCACCTGAAAATATAAACTAAACTAAAACATTAACATTTCTCAACCAAACATAACATATTCAATAAAAGCATGGTAAAAGAGAAGATATTGTTATAATGCATGCAATGCACCTAAATATGTCTAAATGAGCTTAAGAACAACAATACTAAGGGTAGGAATGTGTACAAAATATAGAACTTGTGGACACTCTACACCCCCCGAGTGCGATAATCTGGACTATTATATGCTCATCCACATGTTAATATCTTTGTGCACTATCATATATTAAATATATTGGTTTTAGGGTCTTGCCCCACCCCCCGGGTGCGATAATCTGGACTATTATATGTTCATTCGCATCTTAATATCTTCGTATGCTATCATTATCTTATTGCAAACTATTCGAATACTCACATCTCTGGATTAAACTTCGCTTGGATATTGTGCGCTCTTGCATGCAAACGTTGGGATTTTAGGTGACACAATCCTTTTATGTTTCACCTGTTTAGTAGTCTTGGGAGCTTTGTTTGAGGAGAGGATTGCATGGACGTAAGAACATTGTACAACAGTCCTTTACTAGCGTAATGCTTTGAGAAAGGTATGGGTGTAAATAATCACCTCTGTGAGCAACTCTTTTCGGTGGAAATAATGATTGCTCATTCCCATTGGGCTAACTTCTCATTTGCCTTCATGCGTTTTTTTATCATTAACTTGAAAGAGTTCTGTGTTATTAGAGGCAATGGTTGTTTGGTTTTCTTTGTGCTAGTTTGGTTTAGTAATGAGTAATTTCTTACTTGTCTTGGGAGTGACTTGGTTACGCGTGTCAGAGTCCTTGGAAGGAGAGATTCGAACTAGTAATAGGCGCAAGTTTGAACCGACATATTTATTGATTGATTGTTTCGAGGTTGTGTATTTTTAGGCGTCCGTTCAAAATTTTGAGACCTCGGGCTTAACTGTCTGTCTTAGTAGTTTTCGAAATTTGAATTTTAAATGCTTACATGGTATTATTTTCCTTATTATAAATAGGGGTCTGTGATTCTTAAACTAATTGGGCGTAACGATTAGAATATTGTTTCTTTTGTCTTTTATAGATTGTGTTTTTTGTAGCGATGTGTGAGATGGCTGGGCTTTTTATATGTAGGTATGAGTAACATATAAAGACGTCGTCTTGTAAATCCGGAGAGGGTGCCGATATTTTACTTGGTTTGTATGTGTCGACAAACAATTGTATTTAGAAGGCTACGATTTAGCTGTTTGCTGCGATGGACGTCGGCACACATGGGGTGGTTTGGTGAAGGATAAGTGCTTGTTGTTGTGTGAAAATCCTTTGATTCATGGTGTGTTGTTGAGTAGTAGGGGTGGAATGGTGAATTTATAAGTGGCGGATTTATTGTTATCTGCATGGAAGACATGAGGTAATACTTGTATGATACTTATTATTTTCGAAATGATTGGAAAATAATATAGCCGTTCTTATAGACATTGAAGATTTAATCTTCGAGAACTGGATGTTTTGCGATCGTGTACTTTTATTATAACTGTAGAACTAATGTTTTGGACTAATTTGAAAAGAATTTAAAACTTAAAACAAGTTAAGTCCAAACAACATGAATTTATGTTTGAGGTATTTTAAGAGGTTTTTGGCAAAGACTTTTCATGTTTTTAATAGCCAAACTTGTGTTTTCAGAGTACCAGTATCGATATGGTAAACCCCCGTACCGATACCTTTTTGCCCCAGTTTGGCCACTGTTAAAACCCGTATCGATACATTCCTTTTCCGTTTCGATACGGAGTGGGATCGTTTCGATACGCCAAGTAAGCGTACCGATCCCATTTCAACTACCCCAACGGCTATTTCCCAATGGCCATTTAAATGTGAACTCGTACCGATACGCCCTCAAGCGTATCGATACGCCCAGGCTGGCAAGAGCCCAACGGCTAGTTTCTAATGAAGGCCATACCGATACGGTTCACGCGTATCGATACAGATAGCTGTATAACAGCATTTATGAAGGGAAATAAAGTCCTCAACGGCTCCAATTCATCCCCAATGGCTAGAAACGGCTACAAACTCAATTGAGAGTATAAAAGGGACCTCCAAGCATCAAGAGAAGGTTAATGCTCATATTGTCAAACATCAAATGATCAAAAAGTGTCTTAGTGCTTAAATTGTCAATTCTTGTATAGACAAACACTAGTGAGCCAAAATTGTCAAATTTGCTCAAGTGTTTTAGGTTTTGGGTGAGTGCTTAATTGTGCAAACAAACACCTATTATAGGGTTTTCAGTTTTCTTTCTTTATCTCTTTGTAAATAGGGTTTTGATCAAGGCTTTGGGTAGAAGCTTGATCTGTTGTAAGGGTTTCCTCCTAATCCTAGAAAAGGGGACGAATCAATAGTGGATTGATTGAGAAATCCTTAGTGGGGAGCTAAGGTAGTGGATGTAGACCTTGGTTAGAAGGTTGAACCACTATAAATCATTGTGTCAAATTTCATTTTAGCTTCCACAACCCTTCCACCCAAATATCCACCTCTCCACCACTTGGTGAGATAAATTGGTTAATCGAATCGAGCCCCTAAAATCTCAACAATTGGTATCAAAGCTTGGCTCAATCGAAGGGGATTCACATCCTATTGAGAAGATCCGGCAAGCTCGATCACTATTTCATCAACCAGCTCAAATGGCACAATCAATCGACAAACCACCTTTCTTTGACGGAACTCACTATGCCCATTGGAAGACAAAGATGAAGTTCTTCATCAAATCAAAGGATTACAAGATATAGGATGTAGTTTAAGATGGTCCGTTCGTGCCTCAAAGAAGTAAAGCGGAGTGGAGTGTCGACGATCGCAAGAAGATGGAGCTAAATTGCAAAGCCTTGTGCATTCTATTTTGTGCATTTGGTCCATCCATCTATGAGAAGATGTCTTCTTGTGAGAGTGCCAAGGAGGTATGGGACAAGCTTGAAGTCACATACGAGGGAACAAATGAAGTCAACGAGACCAAGATTGGGCTCCTAACCTTAGAGTATGAGAACTTCAAAATGGATCCGGAAGAGAACATCGAGAAGATGTTTGATAGGTTCTCCACCATCACCAATGGTCTCAAAGGCTATGGAGAAGCCATCCCGGAGGAGAAGCTTGTTCGAAAGCTCATCTACTCACTTCCCG
This sequence comes from Hibiscus tridactylites, assembly GCA_958450335.1. NCBI lineage: Eukaryota > Viridiplantae > Streptophyta > Magnoliopsida > Malvales > Malvaceae > Hibiscus > Hibiscus tridactylites. Next base: position 80,685,103 of record OY288265.1, on the reverse strand, counting down.
AGTCTTGGGACTCAAAGAGGACCGCCATCATCGAAGCCAAAAATTTAAAGACCTTGAAGCTTGATGAACTCATGGGGTCACTCCTTACTCATCAAATCATGAAGAAGAACAAAGAGGATGGGAAGAAGAGGGAAGAAATTAGAGCTATAGGAGAGACGAAAATCAAAGGGCTTGACATCAATGCAAGTGCCATGGCTCTCAAATCCTCCACTTGCCATCATGTCTACTCAAGTGAAGAGGAGGATGAAGATGAAGAGATAGTTCATCTCTTCAAGAAGTGTGCTCCGTTCATGAAGAAAGCCTTGAGAGAGCTTGAACGAGAACCTAAGAGAAAGGAGAGGGTAAGCACTTCAAGCCATAAGAAGAAGGCACATGTGGCTACTTGGAGTGATGAGGACTCCACCGACGATGAACAAGCCAACCTTTGCCTTATGGCCATCGAAGAAATTTCAAGGGTAACTTCTAATTCATCTACTTAATGTTCTTATTCCTTTGATGAATTACAAGATGCCTATGATGATTTGGTTTTAGATTTTAAAAGCCACATTTTGAAAAACAATAAACTGATTTCAAAGTTAAAAATTCAAAATGATTTGCTTTCTAAACCCAAACTTGAACTTGAAGCAAAACTTGAAGAGTTTGAATTAAAATGTCTTGATTTACAAAAAGTGCTTCAAAAAGTTCAAGAAGAAAAAGATTTGATTTCCAAAGAGCTTGAAAAGAAAAACAATTTTGGAAAATCAAATTTTATGTAAGACAATCTAGTGCCCCTAGATTTATTAAAGGTAAATGTTTTAGAAGTATTTGGGTCCCAAAAGGACTTAGTACTTCAATTAAAAAGGATGACATTGAAAAATGGATTCCTAAGGGGACTAAAATTTGTGCTACTAGTGCTTATGGATCCAAAGCAATTTGGATACCAAAAATTACTTGATTGTCTATTGCTAGGTGTGATGGAGATGTTCAACAAGTCAAACATTGAGGGGGAGCTCTATGCACACAAGGAAAAACACTTGAAGAAGGAAGGCTCCACATCCTATCTTGAGTTCAAGTGTTGGTAAAAATCTAGTTGTTTTAGCATTTATTTGTTTTATTTTTAGTTTATTCAACTAGATGATCATAAATGTTGGACTAACATTTTTAATGATGCTTTGAGTAAGGGGGAGCCATTTTAAAACCAAATTCTTATTTTTATCAAAGTTTTTACCTCTATTGTTATTTTGAACTTAATGTTTTAAATTCTTTTTTATATAACAAAAAGGGAGAGAAATGGTTTGAAAAATTGAATTTTCAAATGAATAAGGGGGAGCTTTATTTGATTTCACATCTTTAATCTCGTATTCACATTTTTAAAGTTAAAAGGGAGAGAATCCCAAACAATTTTTCAAGTTAGTTTTATTATATCAAAAAGGGGGAGATTGTAGAACTAATGTTTTGATATAATAATTGAAAAATGTTTTGGACTAATTTGAAAAGAATTTAAAACTTGTTTTAAGTCCAAACAACTTGAATTTATGTTTGAGGTATTTTAAGAGGTTTTTGGCAAAGACTTTTCATGTTTTTAATAGCCAAACTTGTGTTTTCAGAGTATCGGTATCGATACGGTAAACCCTCGTACTGATACCTTTTTGCCCCAGTTTGGCCACTGTCAAAACCCGTATCGATACATTCCTTTGTCGTTTCGATACGGAGTGGGGTCGTTTCGATACGCCAGGTAAGCGTACCGATCCCATTTCAACTACCCCAACGGCTATTTCCCAACGACCATTTAAATGTGAACCCGTACCGATACGCCCTCAAGCGTATCGATACGCCAAGGCTGGCAAGAGCCCAACGGATAGTTTCTGATAAAGGCCGTACCAATACGGTTCCACGCGTATCGATACAGATAGCTGCAGAACAGCATTTATGAAGGGAAATAAAGTCCTCAACGGCTCCAATTCATCCCCAACGGCTAGAAACGGCTACAAACTCAATTGAGAGTATAAAAGGGACCTCCAAGCATCAAGAGAAGGTTAATGCTCATATTGTCAAACATCAAATGATCAAAAAGTGTCTTAGTGCTTAAATTGTCAATTCTTGTATAGACAAACACTAGTGAGCCAAAATTGTCAAATTTGCTCAAGTGTTTTAGGTTTTGGGTGAGTGCTTAATTGTGCAAACAAACACCTATTAGAGAGTTTTAAGTTTGCTTTCTTTATCTCTTTGTAAAGAGGGTTTTTGATCAAGGCTTTGGGTAGTAGCTTGATCGGTTGTAAGGGTTTCCTCCTAATCCTAGAAAAGGGGACGAATCAATAGTGGATTGATTGAGAAATCCTTAGTGGGGAGCTAAGGTAGTGGATGTAGACCTTGGTTAGAAGGTTGAACCACTATAAATCATTGTGTCAAATTTCATTTTAGCTTCCACAACCCTTCCACCCAAATATCCACCTCTCCACCACTTGGTGAGCTAAATTGGTTGATCGAATTGAGCCCCTAAAATCTCAACAATAACTATTCTATGTGATGTTTAATCATGCAGACTTTATCGAGAAGGGATTGAATTCGAAAACCCTTAAAGAAGGCCGATCTTATCTGATCCTAGCTTGCTATTTGGAAACTGCCCTCCCGGTTTTCTTGGTTATGCAGTTAATATGGTTAACCTAGATAATTGTCATGTTAACTATAGAACTAAATCTAGCAATGGTTTGCTGGGGGCTCTATTTTGCGTACATTTTGATGAGGCGCGTGTATGTGAAAGAATGTAGCATATAACGTCCCTTTTATTAAAACCTAAGTTGAGGTGGATGGTGGGGTGCTGAAGTATACATCGATAGACTTGGATGAGAAGATGGATAAGATCTAAATTTCAAAGAAGTTTTGAAGCCGCTTAAGGAGGCCAAGTCTAATTGAGCTAAGCTTTGACATGGGAGTGACATGTTTCCGCGGTTGTTTCTTTGCTAGAAATGGAAGTATACATGTGAACTTCTTGTGTTTGGGAATTCCTAGAGTAAATAAATAATATATAATTATCCTTAGATTGAGAGTGAACTACCTTTTTTAACGTATTCCTCATCACACGTTGTCTTGGGAGCAGTTCTGCTTAGTGTTTCTCTAAATTCGTCGTGAATGTAATTTTATATCTATATTCCGGTGTACAGACTATACTTTTTTTAAAAAATGTTGATATATATATATAAACATGAATGTTTGACATTGGCCAACTCTTGAGGTATATGGGTGTCGAGCGCTCATCCTCTTTCAAAGATATGTTGCAAGGGAGTTCACTATTTTGTCGATAGACGTTTAACATTCGCCAACTCGTGAGGAAAATGGATGGCGAGCGTTGATCCTCTTTAAAAAGATATTTTGTAGGGGAGTTCACTATTTTGTGGATATATATAAACATGGACGTTCTACATTTCTTTGGTGGTCATTTTATTATGCACACTTAATTGTGGAAGTGGCTAGCGAACCTTTCTGTCATCTTTGGCGATCGCTTTACTATGCACACTTAATTGTGGAAGTGGCTAGCGAACCTTTGATCTTTTGTGGACGCTTTACTATGTATACTTAACTGTGGAAGTGGCTAGCGAACCTTTCATTTTTGGTGGTCGCTTTACTATGCACACTTAACTGTAGAAGTGGCTAGTGAACCATTGATCTTTTGTGGTCGCTTTACTATGCACACTGAAGAACTAATGTTTTGATATAATAATTAAAAAATAGTTTTGGACTAAATTGAAAACATTTCAAATGTACCTTTAAGTCCAAACAAGTTTGTGGATGTTTATAAATGGTTTTGGCAAGGTTTAAAATGTTTTTAAGTAACCAAACTAGAGTTTAGAACGGTTGAAGGAAATCGAGCACATAAAAACCCAACACACACTTAACTGGGGAAGTGGCTAGCGAACCTTTTATTTTTGGCGGTCACTTTACTATGCACACTTAACTGTTTAAGTGGCTAGTGAACCTTTCATCTTTGATGACCGCTTTACTATGCACACTTAACCGTGGAAATGACTAGCGAACCTTTCATCTTTTGCGGTCGCTTTACTATGCACACTTAATTGTGGAAGTGTCTAGCGAACCTTTCATCTTTGGCTGGTGAACTGAGGACTGAACAAAACATTAGTATGAAAGATATTTTTATTAATCGAAATAGTCACATAGAATGTGCAATGGAATGTACACAAATGGTTAAAGATTAAAATAAAACGCATATTAAATATTACAAGTTAGATCATACTTTGCCTATTTGGTGCGATTTTGTTTACTGAGGAGTCGGTGTTCTCTCGCATCCTCACTATCTTTTCTAGATGCTAAATGGTCTGCAGCTCTACATCGGACGACAACCTTGATCATTCTTCGAGCCATCTGAGGGGTTATGGGGAAGCGACTAATGAAATTCAGAGTTTCAGAAATTTGAATTTCATTAGTAGGGTTTACTCATTTTCTTCCGGTGGAAGGATTAGGAAGGTTCCTTACATCCCTCATCCGGACTTCTCGCCTATTATGCCCCCGCTCCCCACAATGTTACTCGTGGCACTCTTGGCTTTATATCTCTCATCTGAACCTCTATATGCTGACAAGTTTTCCATTTTTTTATTGCTTGCATGTACCCTCTTTCGACTATTCTAGCTTCTTCTCATTGTACTCTCGTAATTTCCATTCTACTTTGCATGCTGACCGATTGGTTACTTTTAACCTAAAAGAAGGAGGTTTCCTTATTTTCTTCTTTACCCTTTTTTCCTATCTCCTCACATTTCTTCATTTGTGCTTCTATCAAGGGTCGCTCTTCGTTGTCTTTTGGGATTCGGACTAAAAAGGTGAAGGATCCACGCTCACCGCACCAATTGTTGATCACGAATGTGTTCAACACCCCTTTGTGGTGGCCTGTGGCTACCATGGTAGATGAGATGAGGGAGTTGTTGGCTCTTTTTGGTCTCACGTTTCGAGAGAGAAAGGGATAAAAATTCTCTTCAGTCCCTCTTTAGAGGTGGATAATCCTTTATAAGGGGTTGGAAGGGGTGTGTGTATGTGTCAACCAAGGAGGACATGTGTGTTAGTGAGAAGAGTTGTCATGACTCGAGTGTCGGTGCGGATTATGTGCATCTTCACGTGATTTGGAGTTATGTTCGCATGTCGAGTTCGCGATGGGTGTTTGCATGGTGTGGGTTCGCATGTACTAACAATTTTGTTTCATCAACTGAATTCTCTTATGTGGTGAATGCTTGTGGTCCATCATGGTCATTTTCCCGCAAAATAAGAACTTGGCTGACAAGTAAAAAATTTAAAAACTGAACAAGATAATAAATCTAATTATGTGAGTTCGAGCCTATTATTTATAAAAGTAGAGAAAATATGGATAATTAATATATGTATTTATAAAATTTCGATCTAAAACCAATCTGATTAGAAGATATGGCGTCTCGCATTAGATCACCGACTTGACCCCCAAACATTTAAAACAAAGATTTAACAAAATAAGTGAAATAATTTTCAAAATATGCATAGTCATGAAATAATCCAGAAACCAAGTATTTAAAGTTAGGGTAAAGTACACATACGGTCACTAAATTATACCCGAAAAAATAAAATGGTAACCAAACTTTCAAAAATCATAAAATGGCAATTAAACTTTATGTTTTATAACAAAACGGTAACTAGACGTTAAATTCCGTTAAGTTTCTGTTAAAACTTTAGTATAATAACACATTTAGTCCTTCATATTTATACAGTCAATAAATTTAGTCCTAATTCTAAATAATTTACTAAATTTAGCCCTTATTATTTATGCATTCTTTCAATTTGGCCCTTAAAGCAAAATTCCAAAGTATGGTAACATGATAAATAATTACAATTAAATTTTATAGGAACTCAAAAACTCGACTCGACTCGAATCGAAAAAATTTCAAATAAAGTTTGAGTTGTAAAATATGACGTGTCAACTTGAATAACTCGAAATTTTTTTACTCGACTCAATCGAACGCTCACCTCTATCTTAAGATATGACGTGTCAACTCGAATAACTCGAAATGTTCAAATATTTTAAATCATTTTTTTCTTTTAAATGGAATATTTTTTAAAATAGAGCATTTAATATTTCATATTTAAATCACATCGAATATTTAATAACTACTTTAAATATTCGATTTAAAAGAAAAAATGATTTCAAATATTTGAATATTTAATTAAATTTTTATAGGAACTCGAAAACTCGACTTGACTCGATTCGAATCGAAAAAATTTCAAATAAAGTTTGAGTTGTAAAATATGACGCCGTCAACTCGAATAACTCGAAATTTTTTTGACTCGGCTCAATCAAATGCTCACCTCTATCTTAAGATATGACGCATCAACTCGAATAACTCGAAATATTTGAATATTTTAAATCATTTTTTTCTTTTAAATTGAATATTTTTTAAAATAGAATATTTAATATTTTCATATTTAAATCACATCGAATATTTAATAACTTCTTTAAATATTCGATTTAAAAGAAAAAAATTGATTTAAAATATTCGAATATTTAATAACTGCATTAAATATTTTTCTTTTAAATATTCAAATATTTAATAACCACTTTAAGTATTTGAATATTTTAAATTATTTTTTTTTCTTTTAAATCGAATATTTTCAAATTAAATCAAATATTTAAAGTAGTTATTAAATATTCAATGTGATTTAAAAGAAAAAATAATTTAAAATATTCGAATATTCAAGTTGACGCCTCATATCTTAAGATAGAGGTGAGCGTTCGATCAAGTTGAGTACAAATTTTTTGAGTTGACGCATCATATTTTACAACTCAAACTTTATTTGAATTTTTTTTATTCGAACCGAATCAAGTCGAGTCGACTTTTCGAGTTCCTATAAAAATTTAACTAAATTTTTGAATATTTTAAATCAATTTTTTTTCTTTTAAATCAAATTTTTTAAATTAAATAAAATATTTATAGTAGTTATTAAATATTCGATGTGATTTAAATATAAAAATATTAAATATTCTATTCTAAAAATATTCAATTTAAAAGAAAAATTATTTAAAATATAAGAATATTTCTAGTTATTCAAGTTGACGTGTCATATCTTAAGATAGATGTGAGTGTTTGATCGAGTCGAGTCAAAAAATTTCGAGTTATTCGAGTTGACACGTCATATTTTACAACTCAAACTTTATTTGAATTTTTTTTGATTCGAGCCAAGTCGAGTCGAGTTTTCGAGTTCCTATAAAAATTTAATTGTAATTATTTATCTTGTTATCATACTTTGAAATTTTGCTTTAATGACCAAATTGAAAGAATTCGTAAATAACGATGGCTAAATTTAGTGAATTGTTTCAAATTAAGACTAAATTGATTGACTGTATAAAATTGAAGGACTAAATGTGTTATTATATCAAAGTTTTAACAGAAACTTAACGTAATTTAACGTCTAGTTACTGTTTTGTTATAAAACATAAAGTTTAATTTCTATTTTGTGATTTTTGAAAGTTTGGTTACCATTTTGTTTTTTCGAGTATAGTTTAGTGACCGTTTGTGTACTTCAATTAAAAGTTAACACATAAGATCCTATAAATACATGACACATAATTAAAAGTTATGTACTCGAAAATTATAATGTCGATGTCAATATTCTGCGCTAATGATGCTCCGCTATCATATACCAATCTATTATCATGTGAACGGAAACAATAATTATGAGTATTGAGCATACAAAGCTCAATGGTACATTTCTACTATGATATAGTTCATTCAAATTATAAGCAAGTTAGTATTGGCATAATACTAGAAATGATAATGAGTGGTGTTATTAGTAATCGCCTAAAAACATGATTTCATAAGCAACAATATAAATCATCATCAATAACATGCTTGATATCAAAGCAATCATCACAATGGCACGCAAGGCTTTACCTTACATAAGATCACCAAGAAATTAAGTTTAATACGACCATACCTGGTTCATCAATAACAAGACACCCAAATTAATAAATTATTTGAGTAAGTTCACAAATTTTCAGAAACTCATATTTTAGTTTGAATCCTCTCGAAACTTTTAACTCCGAATTTAGGACTTTATAACATTCCTAAATAATTAAGAGGAAAGTGATATTCATATAAAAACAATTTTATATCTACTATCACTAAAACAAAAGATTAACTTGAATCTTTGCTCACCTCTTCCTTTTGCTCCTCCTTTCCCAAAATTCCTTCAACTTTTTTTCTTGAAAAAGCTAGCCACTCACTGCAATCCTGTGAAACTTTGTCATGTACAAAGGACAAAGTATATTTCTTACATAGATCATGAAAGCACTTTAATTCTCACTTTTTCCCATGTGATAAACGGTAGGACTGTTCAAAATTATCCGGTCCGAAGTACCTGGCCCGCAGACCTGTATACCCGAAACAAAATTACAGGGTATCTGAAAATGAAAATACCCGATTTTTCGGGCCAAGTACCCGGCCCGCTATTTTTTTAGGGTATCCGGGTCGGGCCTGGGTCATAAAATGTCCTTTAACCGGGTACCCGACTACCCGATACCTGGTTTGTATATGATTTTTTTTTATTTTTTACTCTTAAGTTCATATTTTAGTACTTTTTATGTCTTACTTTAATATCCAAATTATTATGGTACGTGTCATATGGTGTATTTTTTATTGTATGCCAAGGATTAGTGGCAGTGATCCACCACCAAGATCATGTCAATTTGAGTAAAGTTCGATATAATTTACTTTTCTATTTTGTAAATGGTAGCATTATTACCAGGTCCACATCGTTAAAGTAATTGTTTATATTTGTTTTAATCATGCAATTATGTGAAAAAATCATTCAACAAATATTTAACTAAGTAATATTATAAACTCAATTAATTTTAACCATGCAAATTTCATAGCTTAGAAGATAAAAGACAGTAGTAGGACTAAACAATTCTCAAGAAAAAATCAAACAATAAGATCACGACAAATCAATTAATTAAAAAAGAACAAAATTTCAGGTACCTATTATCCGGATTAACGAGTACCCAAATTATACGGGTACTCAATTTGCAGGTACCCAATTTGCATGAGTTGAATAATGGGCCGAGAAATTAATACCCGGAAATTTTAAATACCCAAATTACTGGGTACCCAAATATAAACACCCCTAATAAACGGGTGTTTTCTTTGAATCCCACCATTAAAATTCTTTCTTTTTTGGCTTTTAATTAATATTCAGTGCCATGATGAAAACATGACCGACCTGGCATGCCATGTTGTACATGGGCCAACTTAATTTACGTTCTACAAAATATTATTTTTTAAATAATCTTAAGGTAATTATAATGTAATATTTGTTCATATTTTTTCTACTCTTTGATAAGACACACACACTTTACAAACTAAAATAGACTAATTTGTCTTTTTCAGACACAGAACTGAGATAGAACATTAGGAGGGGCCAGAATATTAAAATTTTAAAAATATAAGAGGTTAGTAAGTATTTAAGCACAAAATTTAAGGGACAATGCCTAATTTTTTTTATTATTTAAACTTATAGTGACTTAAATTGTTATTAGACCAAAAAGCTTTGAAGAAACAGGTCTATCTTTCTATGATTCAGTGCATACTTATTAAATATTTAATAAACTCTTATATTTTTAATTACATATTTATTTCTTTTACAATTGTCAAATTACTATTAAACTAAAATTTATTAAAAATTTAAAATTTGTAATAGGGTCGGGGCCATAAGGGAGTGGGAGCCCTGTCCCTAGTCTTTTTCCAATGTTGTGGCCAATTATTTTTCTTTTAATGTAAAATTTTAAAAAGTTTAAAAATGTTTTAAAAATATAAAATATAAAAAGAAGATAAAATATAAAAATATTAAAAATAATAAAAATTGTAAGAATGCGGTTATTAATTTAACTATTTAATTAATTAATTTTTCATCATTTCTCTTTTTCATCATTCGTACTAAGCAAGGGTTAAATTCTAAGCCTACAACCTAAATCATTAACCCTAAAATAACAAAGAACTGTATAATTTAAAGACTACGCTGCATGCTTTAGACTATACTATACGTGTATTGAATGATTCTAAAATATCATTATGCATATATATATATATATATATATATATATATATATATATATATATATATATATATATATATATATATATATATATATATATATATATATATATATATATATATATAATTCAGAAATTAGAAGAGTAGAACATAGAAAGCTGTGGGATCACATGCACATCACATTCTTTTTCTTCTTTTTATATCGTGCCTTATGAACGTTAAAGAAAAATAAAAAGGACCCACCATTCAAGGCTGCTGCTAGCCTTTCCCCCCTCAATCGAAGGGACTCTTTGTGTTGATCAATTCAAATTATGCTCCATATTTTATTACTAGTTATAAATATTAAAAATCAACTCTAAATTTGAAAGTTTATTTCATAAATATGATTGCATAAATCAATAGTAAAGCCGGTTATTCAAACTTTACCATCATTTCCCACATCTCTCACTTTCTACTTGAATCATGGGCAAAGCATGTGCTTAATAGTGAAACATATAATTGCTAAACTTGATTAGTTGATGATGTTCATATAAAAATTAGATTAACTTGGCTTCTAACCAATCAATAGAGTAAGGTGCTAAGGTTTTTTCTTTTTCTTGGTTTTAATACGTTGGATTATATTGATATATTTATATCTAACATATATTAGAATTTGTTGAGTGGATCGCAAGATCGATATAGACCAAGAGGGGGTGAATTGGAAATTTAAAGTTTTGTGGTGGAAATTGCAAATTAAAAATGATAGACAAAGGATTTAGAGTGGTTCAAGTTCCAAATGAACTCTACATCCACTACCTTAGCTTTACTAAGGATTTGCAACAATTCCACTAATTGCTCTTCCCCTTTTCTAGGACAAGGAGGCAACCCTTTACAATTTCGATTGATTTTTCTACCCAAAAATCAACCCAATCCTCACACAAGTGAACAAAGGAATTTGTTGGCTAACAAGATATCTCTCAATACAAATAATAGCTCAATTACAAGCACTCAACCCAATTGAACAAGATATTAATGAAAATTACAATTGGGGTTTCTAGACAAAATGGGATTTTTGCACAATTGCTTGGACTTGATGTTTGGATGTTTGCTTTTTGATCAATAGTTGTTGTTGGAGCTTTTAGAGGTCTCTTTTATACCTTCTCATTGATTTCTAGCCGTTGTGGTTGTTGCACTCAATAATAGAGCCGTTGGGGATGTTATCTCACCACCATAAATGCAGTCTGCAACAACCCGTTTCGAAACGCGGGGTACCTGTTTCGGAACGGACTAAAATAGAAAGAGCCGTTGGGGTGCATTTAAGAGCCCATTTTGAAACGCCTTAGGTCCGTTTCGAAACACTTTTGCCACTGTCAAGGGTCGTTTCGAAACAGTCTTATCCCGTTTCGAAACACCCTAACGGTTTTCAGAAAATCAGTTAAAAACAACTTCAACGGTTATATTTTCAATTTAAACTTAAGACCTGTTTCGAAACGCTTGGCCTCGTTTCGAAACGGATTTTCTACTGTCAAGGGTCGTTTCGAAACAGCCTTAGCCCGTTTCGAAACACCCTATTTATCTTTAAATATTCAGTAAAATTATTGCAACCGTTATGCTTTTTCAAATCAAATATGAAGAACAGTTTCGAAACGTGAGAGACCGTTTCGAAACGGGTTCAAGTGTTCTTAAGCCGTTTCGATACACGTTTCGGAACAGGGGTTGGCAGTGATGAAAACGTTTCGAAACGCCTTAGACCGTTTTGAAACAGGGACTTGAAAATCACTGTTTTGGCTTTAAACACTTAGAAAAATATTTGAAAAAACTTTGTTTTTAACTTGGGCATAATCTTAAAATTATATGGGGATATTTTGAGGACTTAAAATTCGTTTTGACATTTTCAATTTAGTCCTTAGGTTTTTAGTTATATCAAAATTAAAATATTTGTTTCACAATCTCCCCCTTTTTGATATAACAAAACCAAAGTTAGAATTTTTAAGAATTTTGAAAGTTTTGAAAATATTCTAACTCCCCCTTAATTTAAGATAGGTTTTTAAAGTTAAAAAATGTTTGACTTGAAATCCAAGTTGTAAAGCTTTAAAAAACCTTTTTTAAAATTTAAAAACGAATTTTAGTTTTGTGGCTCTTAAATTTCTTCTCCCCCTTTTTGTTAGATCAAAAAGAATAATGAAAGCTCGTAGAGAAGACAAAGGATTAGTACCAATAAGCATTAATAAGCAACCAAAATATTAATTCATAATATTAAAAATATCCAAAACATAAACCAACATTAAGTTCATAATAAGATCCCAAACAAAAAGTCAAAAGCATAGGTTCCTAAAACATAATAAAATATAAAGATGCAATCTTAAACCTAAAAAGCATAAATAATATGATATGATATGATATGATATGATATGATATGATATGATATGATAGTCCTAAGCCTCGTCATCATCATCGGAAGTCTCATCGTCGCTCTTGACTTGAGAACGGTGAAACTTCATCCATTGCCCATAGAGAGTAGAGAAGGACAAATCCAAGTTTGAATGGGAAGTCTCAAGAGTATGAAGACGATCCTCGACATTTTTCAAACGATTGTCCATGACAGTAAAACCCGAAGCAATGCTAGTATCCAAAGCATTGAACCGCTCGGTAATGAGAGCCGTGAGGGCTTCATTGTTTCCAACCTGAACTTGCGGTGGAGGAGCAACGGGAGGAGGAACAGCTTCTCTATCAACTCTTTCCCAAACATCATTCACATATGTAAACCCGGACTTGCAAAGGGAGGACTCACCAATCTTGGACTTGCGAGGTTCCGGAGAGTCGTAAGTACAATCAATACCAAGTTCATTAAAGATGTAGCTCAAGATTGTGCTATAGATAAAAGACTTCAACTCGTTTGTGTCAATAAGCTTAACATATTGACTATCTCGGCAAAAATAATTTTAGGCACATTAGGGCGCTCACCTCTACGAAAACATTCAAGCCAAAAATGATCAGTATGACGGATATGAGAGTATTTACCTCCGGAAGGTCGAATGAACCATGAAACCATCAAGTGAAGAACGCGATCGTGCACATCCAAAGTAAGTGCCCGACCGGTGAAAGTGCCAAAGTGACGTTCATCCTCAACACCCTCATCTTTAAGTTTAAAAATTGACTCTAAGAGAGCAATATTAACAACAAACTATTTGCCCAATATGAAAGATTCAATTCCTATAATCTCGGTTTTGGTCTCATCATAAATAAAACGAGCATTAGAGTAAAAAGGGAGTACCATGTGTTTGTAGCGAATATCCGGAATGCTCAAGAAAAAGATAAGATTCCACTCACTCAAACGCTTGAGATAACGGAATAGGAATCGCTCGGAATTGAGGAAATCAAGATCAATGACAAGTTCTCTACGAACTTCGAAATCCTTGACATAAGAGAAGGAGCTCGCATCGCCGGAGTACGAAGGGAATTTTGAAAGAGCTGAGCGAGGTTCGGACGCATGCTCGAATCGCCGGTTTGAATGGCCTTACGCTTTTTGTTAGCTTGTTCCGCCATCTAAGAAACATTAAGCAAGGATGTTTTAAAATTAAGTGTATGCATTGCCCACTTAGGTTTTTGAAACAAAATTAAAAACAAAAAAAACAGTAAAAAAATTAAAAAAATACGACTGAAAAATTTTATATTCGAATAAAAAAATCTGAGATTTTGAAATTTTTTTACAAGATATTGAAAACCCACACATGAAAACATATAATTTAGACAAAAATAAAATTTTCTATCCTAAGATTCGAACAGAAATTGAAAGAAAAAAAAGAAAAAAAAATACCTTAGTTTGGGATTTTGGATGATTTGATGAAAATCCTTGCACAATGTTGATGAAACTTGCTTAGACTTGAGTTTTAGAGTAAAACCCCTCACAATTTTGTGAAAATCAATGAGTTTGAGGGGGCATATAGAGAGAGGGAGGCGGTTTAGGGTTTTTAAGAGTTTGATAAAAAGTAGAATTTTAACATTAAAAGCCCTAAATAAAGCAAACCGCGATGCCGTTTCGGAACGGTCAGGACCGTTCCGAAACGGGACGACTAGGGTTTGACCGTTTTGAGACATTAGGCTGACCGTTTCGATACGGTGTTGACCGTATCGAAGCCATGTTGACCTGTATCGAAACACGTTTCGATACACCCCTTGGTAGTAGCCAAAACGTTTCGAAACACATTGGAAGCGTTTCGAAACGCCCTTCTCTCAGAACTGGATTTAAGGTATCCGTATCGAAACAGGGTCTCCCGTTTCGATACACCTGGGCCTGGAAGTGCAGATGAGGCTCTAAAAGTGCAGAAAAATGAAGTTTTCTTAGGCCTAACATGCATAAATGTCATGAATGAGCAGGCAAAACATATTCAAGCATAAACATACTCCCCCTAGCTATAAGCATGGATGAAATTAGGAGACTAAGCATACAAACATGGCATTTCACAAGATCAAGCATATTTAAGCACCAAAGAGGTCCTAAAAGGTCAAGATAGGCTAGCTAGACCTAACTCTCTCCTAAGGAACCAAAAACGCTCTTTGTCTAAGGGTTTTGTAAATATGTCCGCTAATTGATTTAAGGTGTCTACGTACTCTATAACCACATCTTCTTTAAGGACATGATCTCTAATGAAATGATGCCTTATTTCTATGTGTTTGGTTCTAGAGTGTTGGATGGGATTTTTAGTTAAACATATTGCACTAGTGTTGTCACATTTTAGGGGTATGGTTTCAACTTCAATTCCATAATCTAAGAGTTGTTGCTTCATCCAAAGGACTTGAGCACAACAACTCCCTAAGGATATGTACTCGTCTTCGGTGGTAGATAAGGCTACACTATTTTGTTTCTTAGAGAACCAAGATATGAGCATACTACCTAAGAATTGACAAGTTCCCGAAGTACTTTTCCTATCAATTTTGCAACCCCCATAATCCGCATCCGAGTAAGCATGAAGGTTGAAGGTA
This sequence comes from Hibiscus tridactylites, assembly GCA_958450335.1. NCBI lineage: Eukaryota > Viridiplantae > Streptophyta > Magnoliopsida > Malvales > Malvaceae > Hibiscus > Hibiscus tridactylites. The sequence goes on along the minus strand of OY288265.1, from coordinate 80,670,085 downwards.
GAGTCTCTAGGATACCAAAGACCTAAACAAGGAGTGTCTCTAAGGTATCTAAAGATTCTCTTAACGACTATAAGGTGAGACTCTCTAGGACTAGCTTGAAACCTAGCACACAAGCAAACACTAAACAAGATATCCGGTCTACTTGCAGTAAGGTAAAGCAAAGATCCAATCATAGAACGATAAAGCTTAGAGTCAACACACTTACCTCCTTCATCTTTGTCAAGCTTTGTAGATGAGCTCATAGGAGTGGCTTGATGCTTTGCATTCTCCAAGCCAAACTTCTTGAGCATATCCTTTATGTATTTTGCTTGGTTGATGAAGATGCCATCCTTCTTTTGCTTGATTTGGAGTCCCAAAAAGAATGAGAGCTCCCCCATCATGCTCATCTCAAATTCACCTTGCATTAACTTAGCAAACTCTTGACAATGACATTCATTAATAGAACCAAAAATAATATCATCAACATAAATTTGAACTAATAAGATGTCATTTTTATACATTTTTATAAAAAGTGTAGTGTCCACCTTACCTTTTTCAAATCCTTTTTCAATCAAATAATTTGAAAGTCTTTCGTACCAAGCTCTAGGAGCTTGTTTTAAACCATAAAGAGTTTTGGTAAGTTTGAAAACATGATTTGGAAATTTTGAATCTTCAAAACCCGGTGGTTGTTCCACATACACTTCTTCATTTATAAAACCATTTAAAAATGCGCTTTTAACATCCATTTAAAAAAGCTTGAAATTATGATAACATGCATATGCAAGCAACATCCTAATGACTTCCATTCTAGCTACGGGTGCATAGGTTTCATCAAAATCTATTCCCTCTTCTTGAGTGTAACCTTGTGCTACAAGTCTAGCTTTATTTCTCACAATGTTACCACTCTCATCTAGTTTGTTCCTATAGACCCATTTAGTTCCTATTGTAGATTGATTACTAGGCCTATCAACTAATGTCCAAACATTACTTCTCTCAAATTGATTTAACTCTTCTTGCATAGCCATAATCCAAAAGTCATCTTTCAATGCTTCTTTTATATTTTTAGGCTCTATGCATGAGATAAATGCAACATGGTTCATTAATCTAAGAGAAGAACGAGTGGTTACCCCCTTGGATGGATCACCCAAGATTTCACCATCTTTGACATAGTTCAACTCCCTTGGGTAGCTCACTTCCTTTTCCTCAATAGCCAAGTCCTTCAAGGCTTCAAGAGGTGGATCTTGTGAGTCCTCTTCCTTTGTTGGAATCTCATCCTCCTTTGAAGTTTGACCTCCATCAAATACATTTATGATCCCTACATCATCATCATCACAAGAATCCTTCCTAGGAAGGAGGTTATCATCGAATACAACATGAATAGATTCTTCTACTACTAAAGTTCTTTTGTTAAATACTCGATAAGCTTTAGAGGTTAAAGAGTAACCTATAAAAATGGCTTCATCACTTTTTGCATCAAATTTACCTAAGTTATCTTTTCCATTATTTAAAACAAAACACTTGCACCCAAAAGGGTGGAAATAGCTAATGTTAGGTTTTTTAGATTTTAAAATCTCATAAGGTGTTTTCTTTAAAATTGGCCTAATCATTACTCGATTTACAATATAACAAGCGGTGTTTGTGGCTTCCGCCTAAAAATATTTAGGTAAATTGTTTTCACAAAGCATAGTTCTAGCCATTTCTTGTAAAGTTCTATTTTTCCTCTCAACTACCCCATTTTGTTGAGGAGTTCGAGGAGCCGAAAAATTATGGCTAATACCATTTTCATTTAAAAAAATCTTCAAACCCTAAATTTTGAAACTCGATTCCATGATCACTTCTAATATGTGAAATTCTAAGTTCAAGATCATTTTGGGTTAATTTTGAAAATGTGATGAATTTTTCCAAAGCCTCATCTTTAGTACTTAAAAAGAGAACCCCAAGTAAATCTAGAAAAATCATCAACTAGCACAAAAGCATAAGACTTACCACCCAAGCTCATAGTCCTAATTGGCCCAAATAAATCCATGTGAATTAGTTGTAAACATCTACTAGTAGAAACATCATTAATGGATTTAAAGGAAGACCTATGTTGTTTACCCTTTGAGCATGCATCACAAATTTTATCATTTGAAAATTTTATTTTGGGTAAACCTCTAACTAGATTTAGAGAGACTAGTTTTTCCAACACACTTATGCTAGCATGTCCTAGCTTCCTATGCCACAACCATGCATCATTTTCATTTTGAGCAACTAAGCATGCATGAGATGTATGAATGTGATCTAGATGCACCATGTATATATTCCTTATACGATGACCTATGAGCATAATATTATTAGATTTAATGTCTACAATTTTGCATCCATTTTTATCAAACAAAACATTAAATCCTTTATCACACAATTGACTTATGCTCAATAAATTGTGTTTAAGACCATCGACATATAAAACATTTTCAATGAGAATAGTAGAGTGATTACCTATGGAGCCAATACCTTTAATGTGGCCTTTGGAGTTATCACCAAATGTTACTACTCCTCTACTTTTTGGCTTTAGATCCATGAATCTACTCTTGTCTCCGGTCATGTGCCTCGAGCATCCACTATCAAGGTACCATGAGTTTTGACTTTGTGCTTTGGCCTTGTAGCAATGCTCCCCCTACAAACAAAGATATTAAACTTTGGTTTTTGGTACCAAAATCATTTTGGGTCCATGAGTGTTAGCTCCCAAAACCTTGGTTCCCTTAGGAATCCAAGATGACATAGCAATAATATTATTAGATTTAACAAGTTCCTTAGGAACCCATACACTTCTAATTCTTTTAGCTCTACTATGTCTAGGGTAGCTACCTTGTTTGTAGTAGTTAGTCTTTTTCTTAGGTTGGTGTGTTCTAGAGGATTCTCCTACTTCATGCTTGACACTACCAACATTTTTTAAAGACTTTTTGAGCTCATTTAGCTCACCCAACACCTTTTGGTGTTCACAATTACATTGAGATAAAAGATTATTAAGATCAACATTTTCATCTTAAAAGAATTTTAGTTCATCTTTTAATCCTAATATCTTTTTCTCAAATTTAGAATTAGCTTGAGTAAGTGAGTCATTTTTCTCATTTAATTCTAGAATAATCTTTTTATTCCTAATGACCGACTCCTTATATTTCTCAACTAATTCATCATATACCTCTTGCAACTCATCATATGCATCATTTAACTCTTCATATGAAAAATCTAAAGTAGATGAGTTAGAGGTTACCAAGGAGGAATCTTCCTCAAGTGCCATGAGGCAAAGATTAGCCACTTCTTGTTCGTCATCCTCCGATGACTCCTCATCACTCCAAGTAGCAAGCTTGGCTTTGAGCCTCTTCTTCTTCTCAAAGCCCTTCTTCTTGAGTTGAGGGCACTCCGAACGTATGTGGTCGGGTTGTTTGCACTCAAAGCAAATGATAGGATCCTTTCCTTCTTCTTTGTTCTTGCCTTTGAAGTCCATCTTCCTTTGGATTTTTCTTCCCCGGTTGGACCTCATGAAACGTGAGAACCGTTTGGCTATCATAGCCAATTCTTCAAGTTCATCCTCCTCACAATATGAGCTCTCATCATTTTGTGAAGCTTTAGCCTTGAGAGCTATTCCCATCTTCTTCTTCTTCTCAACCTCAAGCTTCTCTACCCTTTTCTCTTCTTTCTTCTTATCATCTTCCCTTCCTTGCTTCATGATCTCATGAGTAAGGAGAGAACCCACAAGCTCATCAAGCTTCAACATTTTCAAGTTCTTTGCTTCGATGAAAGCGGTTCTCTTCCCATCCCAAGACTCGGGAAGTGAATAGAGTAGCTTCCGGACAAGCTTGTCTTCCGGTATGATCTCTCCAAAGCCCTTTAGACCATTGACAATCGTGGAGAATCGATCAAACATCTTTGACACCGTCTTATCGGGCTCTATCTTGAAATTTTCATAGCTAAGATTGAGAATTCCAATCTTAGTTTCTTTAACATCATTGGTGCCTTCATAAGTGGTCTCAAGAGTGTCCCACACTTCTTTGGCACTTTTAATTGATGAGACCTTCGAGTAGATGTCCGGACCGAAAGCACAAAATAGCATGTGGAGAGCTTTATCATTGACTTGAATCTTTTTCCTCTCCTCTTCACTCATCTCCACTTTCTACTTTAACACCATCTTGCCTTCACCATCTTCCTTCAATGGAATATATGGACCATCCTCAATGACATCCCACACAAGATAGTCATTTGACTTGATGAATAGACGCATTCTATTCTTCCAAAAAGAATAGTTATCACCGTTGAAGAAGGGAGGCTTTGTAGTGGATTGTGACTCGTACATGCCGGAACCGGAGGTTGAAGTCATATCTTGATATTTTGATGATCACACTCTTCTAAGGAACTCCTCTTGTGGTTGTTAATCCTCAAAGAGGTAGGCTCTGATACCAATTGTTGAGTGGATCGCAAGATCGATATAGACCAAGAGGGGGGTGAATTGGAAATTTTGAAGTTTGGTGGTGGAAATTGCAAATTAAAAATGATAGACAAGGGATTTAGAGTGGTTCAAGTTACAAATGAACTCTACATCCACTACCTTAGCTTTACTAAGGATTTGCAACAATTCCACTAATTGCTCTTCCCCTTTTCTAGGACAAGGAGGCAACCCTTTACAATTTCGATTGATTTTTCTACCCAAAAATCAACCCAATCCTCACACAAGTGAACAAAGGGATTTGTTGGCTAATAAGATATCTCTCAATACAAATAATAGCCCAATTACAAGCACTCAACTCAATTGAACAAGATATGAATGAAAATTACAATTGGGGTTTCTAGACAAAATGGGATTTTTGCACAATTGCTTGGATTTGATGTTTGGATGTTTGCTTTTTGATCAATAGTTGTTGCTGGAGCTTTTAGAGGTCTCTTTTATACCTTCTCATTAATTTCTAGCCATTGTGGTTGTTGCACTCATCAATAGAGTCGTTGGGGATGTTATCTCACCACCATAAATGCAGTCTGCAACAACCCGTTTCGAAACGCAGGGTACCTGTTTCGGAATGGACTAAAATAGAAAGAGTCGTTGGGGTGCATTTAAGAGCTCGTTTCGAAACGCCTTAGGTCCATTTCGAAACACTTTTGCCACTGTCAAGGGTCGTATCGAAACAGTCTTATCCCGTTTCGAAACACCCTAACGGTTTTTAGAAAATCAGTTAAAAACAACTTCAACAGTTATATTTTCAATTTAAACTTAAGACCTGTTTCGAAACGCTTGGCCTCGTTTCGAAACGGATTTGCTACTGTCAAGGGTCGTTTCGAAACAGCCTTAGCCCGTTTCGAAACACCCTATTTATCTTTAAATTTCAGTAAAAATATTGCAACTGTTATGCTTTTTCAAATCAAATATGAAGAACAGTTTCAAAACGTGAGAGACCGTTTCGAAAACGGATTCAAGTGTTCTTAAGCCGTTTTGATACACGTTTCGGAATAGGGGTTGGCAGTGATGAAAACGTTTCGAAACGCCTTAGGCCGTTTCAAAACAGGGACTTGAAAATCATTGTTTTGGCTTTAAACACTTAGAAAAATATTTGAAAAAAACTTTGTTTTTAACTTGGGCATAATCTTAAAATTATGTGGGGATATTTTGAGGACTTAAAATTCGTTTTGACATTTTCAATTTAGTCCTTAGGTTTTTAGTTATATCAAAATTAAAATATTTGTTTCACAGAATTAACAAGAGATAACAATGATAAAAAGTCACCATTTTTGTAAAACTATGTTTGATTTTGATATAACAAAGTGCTTTAAAGACTAAATTGAAAAAACTTGAAATAAATTTTTAAGTCCCTCAAAAGGTTTCAAATCAACAAGGCTTTGTTCTAGTTTGAAAAACTCAAACTCCAAAATAATTTATAAGTATTCCAAGGAAAAATTGTTCAAAATCGTCAATGTGTATCGATACGCCCCTTGCCGTATCGATAACTTTTTTACAAACTTGCCTACTGGAGAGAATCGTTTCGATACGCCATTTACCGTATCGAAACAGGGTATCAAAACAGATTGCATCTATATATATACGCTCTCTCTATAAAAACAGGAGTTTGAATGGTGTAGCGATACGGTCTCACCCGTATCGATACAGTTTAAAAAGAATTTTTAAATTCTAAGCCTTAAACTGGTTGGTAACAAATTTTTAAAGAGTTGGTTAACCCATACCGATACGCTCTTACTTGTATCAATACGAATTCCTCCAGTGAGCTATGTTGGAAAATTGCATCGTACGGTCTTGCCCGTATCAAAACGGTGCCCTAACCCGTACCGATACGCCTACACGCGTATCGATACACCCTTCTTGTAATTGTGCAACAGCTCTTTCTTTTTTGAGACAGGTATCGTTACGCGTCCTCGAGTATCGATACGGTAGGTTGCATAAGTGCATTTATTGTGGTAAGAGAGGGTTTCAACGGCTATAATCAATTTCCTAACCATCCAAACGGCTAGAATTAATGGATAAGGTATAAAAACAAGTCATTTGAAGACCAACAACAACTATTGCATCCAAGAGAAACATCTATACAAAAAATTCAAGCTCAAGTGCCAAAAGTCTTATTCTTGTAAAATCTCAAATTATTTTTGAGTGTAATTCCTATCTTGTCTTTCAATTTGGGTTGAGTGCTTGTATTAAAAAGGGAAAACTTGTATTGAGAGATATTCTACTTGCCTTCAAATTCTTCTTTGTAACCAAGTAAGGGTTCTGTCAATTTTGGGTAAAAAATTGACCGGTTTTGTAAAGGTTTCCTCCTAAGCATAGAAAAGGGGAAGATCAATTAGTGAATTGTTGGAAAATCCTTAGTGGGGGATAAGGTAGTGGATGTAGAGTTAATTTGGAACTCGAACCACTATAATTGTCTTGTTCTTCATTTTTATTCATACCACTTCTCCTACAAAATTTTAAAAACCCAATTCACCCCCTCTTGGCTTTGATCAATCTCTTGATCCACTCAACAATTGGTATCAGAGCCTACCTCTTTGAAGGATTAACAACTGAAAGAGGAGATTCTAGGAAGAGTGTGATCATCAACAAAGCAAGCCACGGCATCTACCTTCGGCTCTAGCATGTACGAGTCTCAATCGGTCGCCAAACTGCCTTTCTTCAACAGTGACAACTATCATTTTTGAAAGAACCAGATGTGTCTCTTCATAAAGTCTAGTGATTATCTCGTTTGGGATGCTATAGGGGATGGTCCCATCATTCTGATGAAGAGAGACGATGAAGGAAGACTTGTGCCGAAATGAAAAATAGAAATGAGTGAAGATGATCGAAAAAAGATTCAAATCAACGACAAGGCTCTTCACATGCTATTTTGTGCCTTTGGACCGGATGTCTACTCCAAAGTTTCTTCCATCGAAAGTGCTAAAGAAGTGTGGGATACACTTGAGACAACCTATGAAGAGACAAGCGATGTGAAGGAAACAAAGATTGGAATTCTCAATCTTAGTTATGAGAATTTCAAGATGGAGCCCGACGAAACCGTATCGAAGATGTTTGATCATTTTTCAACCATCGTCAATGGGTTAAAGGGTTTTGGAGAGATCATCCCGGGGGACAAGCTATTCCGGAAGCTACTATACTCTCTTCCTGAGTCTTGGGATGGGAAAAGAACCGCTATCGTCGAGGAAAAGAACTTGAAGACATTAAAGCTTGATGAACTAGTTGGTTCTCTCCTAACTCATGAAATCATGAAGCAAGGAAGGGAAGATGAAAAGAAGAAAGAAGAGTGGAGAAGCTTGAGGTAAACAAAAAGAAGCTAGGAGTGGCTCTCAAAGCTTCTCTACATGAGGAGAGCACTTCTAGTGAGGAAGAAGATCTTGAAGAATTGGCTATGATAGCCAAAATATTCTCACAGTTTATGAGGTCCAACCGGGGTAGAAAATTTCAAAGAAAGATAGACTTCATGACCAAGAACAAAGAAGAAGAAAAGGATCCGATCATATGTTATGAGTGCAAGAAATCGGGTCATATTCGTTCCGAGTGTCCTTAACTCAAGAAGAAGGGCTTTGAGAAGAAGAAGAAGCTCAAAGAAAAGCTTGCTAAATTGGAGTGATGAGGAATCATCCGATGATGAGGAACAAGAAGTGTCCAACCTTTGCCTCATGGCTCTTGAGGAGGATTCTTCTATGGTAACCTCTAACTCATCTACTTTTGATTTTACATATGATGAATTGCATGAAACATATGATGAGTTACAAGAGGTGTATGACGAGTTAGTTGAGAAGTATAAGGAGTCCGTTTTGAAAAATAAAAAGGTCATTTCGGATTTGCATGCTAAAAACGATTTAATTTCTCAAGCTAACTTGGAATTTGAGAAAAAGATTTTAGGTCTACAAGATGAACTTGAATTCTTTCAAAATGAAAATGTAGATTTAAATACTCTTATTTCTCAATGTAACATTGAACACCAAAAGGTGTTAGATGAGCTCAATGAGCTTAAAAAGTCTTTCAAAAGTGTTGGTACCTTGAAAAAGGAAATAGGTGAATCATCTAGAACAAACCAACCTAAGAGAAAGAACTTAAACTGCAAACAAAGTGGCTCCTATAGGCATAATAAAACTAAAAGAATTAGAAGTGTATGGGTTCCTAAGGAACTTGTCAAATCTAATAATGTTGATGCCATGTCACCTTGGATTCCTAAGGGAACCAAGCTTTTGGGAGTTAACACTCGTGGACCCAAAATGATTTGGGTACCAAAAATAAAAGCTTAATCTCATTGTTTTTAGGGGGAGCATTGCTACAAGGCAAAAGCACAAAGCCAAAACTCTTGGTACCTTGATAGTGGATGCTCGAGGCACATGACCGGAGACAAGAGTCGATTCATGGATTTAAAGTCAAAAAGTGGAGGAGTAGTGACATTTGGTGACAACTCCAAAGGCCACATTGAAGGTATTGGCTCCATAGGTAATCACTCTACCATACTCATTGAAAATGTATTGTATGTCAATGGTCTAAAATACAATTTATTGAGCATTAGTCAATTGTGTGATAAAGGGTTTAATGTCTTATTTGATAAAAATGGGTGTAAATTTGTTGACATTAAATCTAATAAAACAATGCTCATTGGTCATCGCATAGGAAACATATACATGGTGCATCTAGATGACATTCATACATCCAATGCATGTTTTGTTGCACAAAATGAAAATGATGCATGGTTATGGCATAAGAAACTAGGACATGCTAGCATTAGTGTTTTAGAAAAATTAGTTTCCCTAAATCTAGTTAGAAGTTTACCCAAGATTAAGTTCTCAAATGATAAAATATGTGATGCATGCTCTAAGGGTAAACAACATAAATCATCCTTTAAATACATTAATGATGTCTCTACTAGTAGATGTTTACAATTAATTCATATGGATCTATTTGAGCCAACTAGGACTACTAGCTTGGGTGGAAAATCATATGCTTTTGTGTTTGTTAATGATTACTCTAGATATACTTGAGTTCTCTTTTTAAGCACCAAGGATGAGGCTTTAGAAAACTTCATCACATTTTAAAAAATAACTCAAAATGATCTTGAGCTTAAGATTTCTCACATTAGAAGTGATCATGGAACCAAATTTCAAAATCTAGGTTTTGAAGAGTTTTTAAACGAAAATGATATTAGCCACAATTTTTCGGCACCTCGAACTTCTCAACAAAATGGGGTAGTTGAGAGGAAAAATAGGACTTTACAAGAAATGGCTAGAACCATGCTTTGTGAAAACAATTTGCCTAAATATTTTTGGGCAGAAGCCACTAACACCGCTTGCTATATTGTTAACCGAGTAATGATTAGGCCTATTATAAAGAAAATTCCTTATGAGATTTTAAAATCAAAAGGCCTAACATTAGCTATTGTCATCCTTTCGATTGCAAGTGTTTTGTTTTAAATAATGGAAAAGAAAATTTAGGTAAATTTGATGCAAAAAGTGATGAAGCTATTTTTCTAGGTTATCCTTTAAACTTTAAAGCTTATCATGTGTTTAACAAAAGAACTTTAGTTGTAGAGGAATCTATACATGTTGTTTTCGATGATAACCTCCTTTCGAGGAAGGAATCTTGTGATGATGATGTAGGAATCCTTGATGCCTTTGATGGAGGACAAACTTCAAAGGAGGATGAGATTCCAACTAAAGAAGAAGATGCACAATATCCACCTCTTGAAGCCTTGAAGGACTTGTATCTTGAGGAAAAGGAAGTGAGCTGCCCAAGGGAGTACAATTATGTCAAAGGTGGCGAAATATTGGGTGATCCATCCAAGGGGGTAACTACTCGCTCTTCTCTTAAAATGCTTAATCATGTTGCATTTATCTCATGCATTGAGCCTAAGAATATTAAAGAAGCATTAAAAAATGAATTTTGGATTATGGCCATGCAAGATGAGTTAAATCAATTTAAGAGGAGTAATGTATGGACATTTGTTGAAAGGCCTAGAAATCAATCTACTATAGGAACTAAATGGGTATTTAGGAATAAACTAGATGAGAGTGGTAACATAGTGAGAAACAAAGCTAGACTAGTTTCTCAAGGTTACACTCAAGAATAGGGAATAGATTTTGATGAAACCTATGCACTCGTAGATAGAATGGAAGCTATTAGGTTGTTGCTTGCATATGCATGTTATCATGATTTCAAACTTTTTCAAATGGATGTCAAGAGTGCTTTTTTAAATGGCTTTATAAATGAAGAAGTGTATGTGGAACAACCACCGGGCTTTGAAGATCTAATTTTTCCAAACCACGTTTTTAAATTGTCAAAAGCTTTATATAGTTTAAAACAAGCTCCTAGAGCTTGGTATGAAAGACTTTCAAGTTTTCTAGTTGGAAAAGGTTTTGAGAAAGGAAAGGTGGAAACAACATTTTTTATTAAAAACAATGGCAAAGATATATTAGTAGTTCAAATTTATGTTGATGATATTATATTTGGTTCTACTAATGAATTGCTTTGTCACGATTTTTCTAAGTTAATGCAAGGTGAATTCGAGATGAGCATGATGGGGGAGCTCTCATTCTTTTTGGGACTCCAAATCAAACAAAGGAAGGATGACATCTTCATAAATCAAGCAAAGTACGTGAAAGATATGCTCAAGAAGTTTAGCTTGGAGAATGCAAAGCCTCAAGTCACACCAATGAGCTCATCTACAAAGCTTGACAAAGATGAAGGAGTTAAGTGTGTTGACTCTAAGCTTTATCGCTTTATGATTGGATCTTTGCTTTACCTTACCGCAAGTAGATCGGATATATTGTTTAGTGTTTGCTTGTGTGCTAGGTTTCAAGCTAGTCCTAGAGAGTCTCACCTTATAGCCATTAAAATGATCTTTAGGTACCTTAGAGATACTCCTTGTTTAGGTCTTTGGTATCCTAGAGACTCAACCTTTAACCTTCATGCTTATTCAGATGCAGATTATGGGGTTTGTAAAATTGATAGGAAAAGTACTTCTGGCACTTGTCAATTCTTAGGTAGTATGCTCATATCTTGGTTATCTAAGAAATAAAATAGTGTAGCTTTATCTACCACCGAAGTTGAGTACATATCCTTAGGGAGTTGTCGTGCTCAAGTCCTTAGGATGAAGCAACAACTCTTAGATTATGGAGTTAAAGTTGAAACCATACCCCTTAAGTTTGATAACACTAGTGCTATTTGTCTCACCAAAAATCCCATCAAACACTCTAGAACCAAACATATAGAAATAAGGCATCATTTCATTAGAGATCACGTCCTTAAGCAAGATGTTGTTATAGAGTATGTTGACACCTTGAACCAACTAGTGGACATTTTTACCAAACCTCTAGACAAAGAGCGTTTTTGGTCCCTTAGGAGAGAGCTAGGTCTAACTAGCCTATCTTGACCCTTTAGGACTCTTTTGAGGTTAAAATTGCTTGCATTTGTGAAAATGCATGTTTATGTGTTGTTGATCTTGATAGAAATCATGCTTATAGCTAGAGGAGTATGCTTCTATTAGTATATGCTTAGACTTGTTCATTCATCAATTGCATACATTTAGGAGATGTTAAATTCGAGCCTTTGGTTGTTCTAAAAGCAAAAAAATGCATTTATAGGCATAGGGTATCGATACGGCCTTGTGCGTATCGATACGAGTACTTCATTAGTTTACCTGGCTGCATTTTCTCTCTTGCGGGTATCGATACAGTTAAACTTGTTTCGATACGGATTTCATCCGTTTCGATACGGTTCCTTGATACGGGGTTCCATGGAATTACCTTTTTACACCCGTACCGATACACCATTTCACGTATCGATACTCGATCGCGCAGACAGCTATTAATTGGCATTAAAAGAGTTTCACTTTTATCAAAACCCTAATTTCAAAACCCTAGCCGATTTTCCTCTATAAAAAGCCTCTCAATCCCTCATATTTTCACCACAAAACTTAAAATCTCTTGAGGGTTTTTCAAAATCAAACCAAAGTCTTGTCTTAAGGCTCTCCATCAATTGGTGCAAAATCTTCATTCATTCTTCTTGTAGAACTAATGTTTTGATATAATAATTGAAAAATGTTTTGGACTAATTTGAAAAGAATTTAAAACTTGGTCTTAAGTCCAAAGAACATGAATCTATGTTTTGGGAATTTTAAAAGGTTTTTGGCAAGACTTTTCATGTTTTTAATAGCCAAACTTGTGTTTTCAAAGTACCCGTATCAATACGGTTGTACCCGTACAGATACCTTTTTGCCTTAGTTTTGTCACTGCCAAAACCCGTATCGAAACAGGCTTGGCAGTTTTGATACGGATCGAGATCATTTCGATACGCCAGGTAAGCGTACCGATCCCCTTTCAACCACCCCAACGGCTATTTCCAAACGACCTTTTAAAAGTGAACCCGTACCGATACGCCCTCAAGCGTATCGATACGCCTAGGCTGACAAGAGCCCAACGGCTAGTTTCTGATGAAAGCCGTACCGAAACGGTTCCACGTGTATCGATACGGATAGCTGCAGAACAGCATTTATAAAGGGAAATAAAGTCCTCAACGGCTCCAAATCATTCCCAACGGCTAGTAACGGCTACAAACTCAATTGGGAGTATAAAAGGGACCTCCAAGCATCTTGTAATGGTTAATGTTTCAATTGTTACAACATTATGATGACAAAATTTGTCTAGAGCTTTAATTGTTCATTTCTTGCTTAGACAACACTTGTGAGCTTACATTGTTAAATTTGCTCAAGTGTTTAGGTTTTGGGTGAGAGCTTAGAATTGCAAACAAACACCTTTTAAAGGGATTTCGAGTTTGCTAAGTCTTTCTTTGTAAAGAGAGTGTTCCTTCAAGCTTTGGGTAGAAAGCTTTGAGGGTTGTAACGGTTTCCTCCTAATCCGAGAAAAGGGGACGAAATTCTTAGTGAATTTGTTGGAAATCTTTAGTGGGGAGCTAAGGTAGTGGATGTAGACCTTGGTTAGAAGTTTGAACCACTATAAATCCTTGTGTCAAATTGCCATATTTTCACCTCCCACTAAAACACCGAATTATCCAACTTCTCCACACTTGGAGAGCAAGAACGGTTGATCGAATCAAGCCCCTAAAATCTCAACAATTGGTATCAGAGCTTGGCTCAATTGAGGAGGATTCACATCCTATTGAGAAGATCCGGCAAGCTCGATCAACATTTCACCAACCGGCTCAATGGCACAATCAATAGACAAACCGACTTTCTTCGATGGAAATCACTATGCCCATTGGAAGACAAAGATGAAATTCTTCTTGAAGTAAAAAGATTACAAGCTATGGCACATAGTTGAAGATGGTCCGTTCATGCCTCGAGGAAGCAAAGCAGAATGGAGTGCCGACGATCGCAAAAAGATGGAGCTTAATTGCAAAGCCTTGCACATGCTCTTTTGTGCTTTTGGCCCAACCATCTATGAGAATATATCTTCTTGTGAGAGTGCCAAGGAGGTATGGGACAAGCTTGAAGTCACATACGAGGGGACCGATGAAGTGAAGGAGACCAAGATTGGGCTCCTAACCTTAGAGTATGAGAACTTCAAGATGGATCCGGAAGAGAACATCGAGAAGATGTTTGATAGGTTCTCCACTATCACCAATGGTCTTAAAGGTTATGTAGAAGTCATCCCGGAAGAGAAGCTTGTCCGAAAGCTCATCTACTCCCTTACCGAGTCATGGGACTCAAAGAGGACCGCCATCATCGAAGCCAAGAATCTCAAAACCTTGAAGCTTGATGAACTCATGGGGTGTCTTCCCACTCACCAAATAATGAAGAAAAACAAAGAAGATGAGAAGAAGAAGGAAGAGATTAGAGCGATGGGGAAGAAGAAGATCATGGAGCTAGGCATCAATGCAAGTGTCGTAGCTCTCAAATCCTCCACATGCCATCATGTAGATTCAAGTGAGGAGGAAAGTGAAGATGAAGAGATGGCCTATCTCTTTAACAAATTTGCCCGGTTTATGAAGAGCAAAATGGAAAAATTTAAGCATGAATCGATGAAGAAGATGAAGGACTCCCACAAATCCAAAAAGAAGGGATCATCTTCAAAACAAGCATATGTGGCCACATGGAGCGATGAAGACTCCACCGATGATGAAGTAGCCCACCTATGCTTGATGGCCCTCAATGAGGGGGAGGTAACATCTAACTCATCTATTTCAAATTCTTATACATTTGATGAGTTACAAGATGTCTATGATGATTTGCTTTTGGAATTCAAGGCATCATTTTCCAAGAACAAAAAGTTGATTTCAAAAATAAAAATTGAAAATGATTTGCTTTCCAAAACAAATCTTGAACTTGAAGCAAAATTGAAAGATTTTGAACAAAAATGTTTTGATTTACAAAATTTTCTTCTTAAAGTTCAAAAAGAAAAGGATTTGATTTCGAATGAACTTGAAAAGAAAAATAATTTTGGAAAATCAAATTTTTATGTAAGACAATCTAGTGCCCCTAGATTTGTGAATGGAAAATGTTTTAGAAGTGTTTGGGTCCCAAAAGGACTAACCACTTCAACTAAAAAGGATGAAATTGAAAAATGGATTCCTAAAGGGACTAAATTTTGTGCTACTAATGTGTATGGATCTAAAGCAATTTGGATACCAAAAATTACTTGATTGTCTTTTGCTAGGTGTGATGGAGATGATCAACAAGTCAAACTTTGAGGGGGAGCTCCATGCACACAAGGAACAACACTTGAAGAATGAAGGCTTAACATCCTCCCTTTGGGTTCAAGTGTGGTAAAATCTAGTTGCTTTTGTTTTTATTTCATTATTTTTTCTTTTAAGTCAACTAGATAATCATATATGTTGAACTAACATTCTTATAATGCTTTGAGTAAGGGGGAGCCAATTTTAAACCAAAATTTTAAGTGTGTCAAATTTTCTTTACCTCTATTGTTATTTTGAAACTTAATGTTTTAAATTCTTTTTGATATAACAAAAAGGGGGAGATGGTTTGAAAAATTGAATTTTTCAAATGAATAAGGGGGAGCTTTATTTGATTTTATTTGATTTCATATCTTTAATCTCTTATTCACATTTTTAAAGATAAAGGGGGAGAATCCCAAACAATTTTTCAAGATAGTTTTATTATATCAAAAAGGGGGAGATTGTAGAACTAATGTTTTGATATAATAATTGAAAAATGTTTTGGACTAATTTGAAAAGAATTTAAAACTTGGTCTTAAGTCCAAACAACTTGAATCTATGTTTTGGGAATTTTAAAAGGTTTTTGGCAAGACTTTTCATGTTTTCAATAGCCAAACTTGTGTTTTCAAAGTACCTGTATCGATACGGTTGTACTCGTACCGATACCTTTTTGCCTCAGTTTGGTCACTGCCAAAACCCGTATCGAAACAGGCTTGGCCGTTTCGATACGGATCGGGATCATTTCGATACGCCAGGTAAGCGTACCGATCCCCTTTCAACCACCCCAACGGCTATTTCCAAACGGCATTTTAAAAGTAAACTCGTATCGATACGCCCTCAAGCGTATCAATACGCCCAGGCTGACAAGAGCCCAACGGCTAGTTTCTGATGAAAGTCGTACCGATATGGTTGCACGCGTATCGATACGGATAGCTACAGAACAGCATTTATGAAGGGAAATAAAGTCCTCAACGGCTCTAAATCATCCCCAACGGCTAGTAACGGCTACAAACTCAATTGGGAGTATAAAAGGGACCTCCAAGCATCTTGTAATGGTTAATGCTTCAATTGTTACAACATTATGATTTCAAAATTTGTCTAGAGCTTTAATTGTTCATTTCTTGCTTAGACAACACTTGTGAGCTTACATTGTTAAATTTGCTCAAGTGTTTAGGTTTTGGGTGAGAGCTTAGAATTGCAAACAAACACCTTTTAGAGGGATTTCTAGTTTGCTAAGTCTTTCTTTGTAAAGAGAGTGTTCCTTCAAGCTTTGGGTAGAAAGCTTTGAGGGTTGTAACGGTTTCCTCCTAATCCGAGAAAAGGGGACGAAATTCTTAGTGAATTTGTTGGAAATCCTTAGTGGGGAGCTAAGGTAGTGGATGAAGACCTTGGTTAGAAGGTTGAACCACTATAAATCCTTGTATCAAATTGCCATATTTTCACCTCCCACTAAAACACCCAATTATCCAACTTCTCCACACTTGGCGAGCAAGAACGGTTGATCGAATCGAGCCCCTAAAATTTCAACACTTCCCTATCTCAATATCAAGGTATAACAACTTTCTTTTCTTTCTATTTTCTTTCTTTTTTTCTTTTTTAGATCTTTTTTTTGTTTTGTTTGTACTTTCAAAGGGTTTTATCAAACTTTGTTCATTTTGTTTTGTCTTTCCATTTTTTTTACCTTGATTATTGATTTACTCATGGGATCGAATGTGAACATTAATGCATACACATATTGTTTTGCTCAATTTCTCCAGACTATGGCACCTAAAAAGAGAGCGCGTACTACAAGTGAAGTTGGTGAAGGATCGAATCCCAGCGATGGCACTTGTCCGAATTTGACTTTTATCTATCAAAGGTGCTTTAGAACTCCCAGCGAACTCAACTATTTTCAATCTTTTAGAATTATAAGATTCGACCAGAGAGGGCAATTTCCATTCCGTTTCTTAATTCGAAGCGCTTCAAGTTTTTCTATTTACCATTGCTCCACGAATGGAAATTTATAGATTTTCTACAAATCTCAGGTTTCTTCGTTAGAAATTTAGTTTTGATCTTTTATGCCAATGCTAAGTGTGTTGTCGATGCCTCGGGTAATGTCGTTGTCGTTAACTCTTATCTCATGGGCAAAAAGATTATCGTTGATGTTCCGTCTCTTTATGTTGTTTTTAAGTTTGAGGATGAGGGTATCGAAGGTGAAAATTCTCTTGGACATGTTTTGGGGGAATCTGTGACCATTCAAAATGCTCAAGACCGTATCTTACACTTGATGATCACTTGGTGGTTCAGGCCTTCGGGAGGAAAATATTCAATCATCCGCCAAGTTGATGACTTTTGGATTTGGTGCTTTCACCAAAGACAACAACCTAACCTTGCTTGCATCATGTTTGCGGAGATTGTCTTTCTCGTGCAACATCATCACACATCTCTTGTCACTTCATTCACCTATGGCACCACTTTGAGATATTTCTTCACTCAGAAGGAGATTGATTGCTCTCATGACTATTTGACAAGCCTTACCGATCTTATTGATGAAAGGTCTCTTTCTAGGGGAAATTTCACTACTTCAATGGTAATTAGCTTCGTCTTTCTGAGCTTCCTAGTGATGTGATTCCTGAAGAGATTAAATCCTCAAGCTACTCAAGCTCCTTAAGCTCCTCCTCCTCCATCCATGGATGCTCTCATGACCTACCTCAATGAACAATTTACGGGCTTACGCATGGGAATTGCCTCTATAGATAAAGTCATGAATTCAGGATTTGCCGCCATTGATACACGCTTCACAAGCCTAGAAGATCGAATGACTGATGTTGAGAAGTGTATCTCATCTATTGAGACCAAGCACAATTCGATGAATATCTCTCTCACGGCCTTCCAAGATGAGTGGCGTCAATCTAAGAGGAATGATGATGCGGATGAAGATGAAGACGATGATGATGGAGACGAGTCGTAGATTGTCTTTGCATATCATTCATGTCATCGTAGGATTTATTTTCATGCACTTTGAATTATGCTCTTAGGATTAAGTTTATCTTTTAAAACATATGCTTTGATCTCCATTGTTTGGATTTAAGTTTGATGTTTCTTGAATTATGATCTTTATGTTTATCTAGTATATGTTGCTTGGTTATTGATTATGCCTTTATAGCCTATGTCTAATATTTTTGATCTAACAAAAAGGGAGAGGGAACAAGCTCACTTAAAATTTACCTAGCCTATATTAAGGGGGAGTTGTTTTACAAAGTTTTTCAAAAATACTTATAAATTTTAAGCTTTGGTTTTGTTATATCAAAAATGGAGAGATTGTAAAACCTATGTTAGATTTTGATATAACAAAGTGCTTTAACGACTAAATTGAAAAACTTGAAATAATTTTTTAAGTCCCTCAAAAGGTTTCAAATCAACAAGGCTTTGTTCTAGTTTGAAAAACTCAAACTCCAAAATATTTTCTAAGTGTTCCAATGAAAAATTGTTCAAAATCGTCAATGTGTATCGATACGCTCCTTACCGTATCGATACTTTTTTTTACAAACTTGGCTACTGGAGAGAATCGTTTCTATATGCCCTTTACCGTATCGAAATAGGGTATCGAAACAGATTGCATCTGCATCAATACGCTCTTTCTATAAAAACAAGAGTTTAAAGGGTGTACTGATACGGTCTCACCCGTATCGATACGGTTTAAAAAGAATTTTTAAATTCTAAGCCTTAAATATTTTGATCGTTGTGTGTCAGTTGGTTGGTAATGGATTTTTAAAGAGTTGGTTAACCCGTACTGATACGCTCTTACCCGTATCGATACGAATTCCTCCAGTGAGCTATGTTGGAAAAATTGCATCGATACGGTCTTGCCCGTATTGAAATGGTGCCCTAACCTGTACCGATATGCCTACACGCGTATCGATACGCCCCTCTTGTAATTGTGCAACGGCTTTTTCTTTTTTGAGACAGGTATCGATACACCTCCTCGAGTACCGATACGGTAGGTTGTAAAAGTGCATTTATGGTGGTAAGAGAGGGTTCCAACGGCTATAATCAATTCTCTAACCACCCAAACGGCTAGAATTAATGGAGAATGTATAAAAACAAGTCATTTGAAGACCAGCAACAACTATTGCATCCAAGAAAAACATCTATAAAAAAATCCAAGCTCAAGTGCCAAAAGTCTTATTCTTGTAAAATCCCAAATTGTTTTTTAGTGTAATTCATATCTTGTCTTTCAATTTGGGTTGAGTACTTGTATTAAAAGGGGCAAACTTATATTGAGAGATATTCTACTTGCCTTCAACTTCTTCTTTGTAACCAAGTGAGGGTTTGGTCAATTTTGGGTAGAAAATTGACTGGTTTTGTAAAGGTTTCCACCTAAGCCTAGAAAAGGGGGAGATCAATTAGTGAATTGTTGGGAAATCCTTAGTGGGAGCTAAGGTAGTGGATGTAGAGTTCATTTGGAACTTGAACCACTATAATTGTCTTGTTCTTCATTTTTATTCATACCACTTATCTTACAAAATTTTAAAAACTCAATTCACCCCCTCTTGGCTTTGATCAATCCCTTGATCCACTCAACATTTTTACTATTTTTACAGTTGTATTTTAGATTTTGTAATAATGAGATGAAGAGAGAATGGAATGGAAATCAAAAGCGGTGGAGTGAATAAGTTAGAATATTTAAAAACTTGTTTCCCAAGACATATGCATATTTGAAAGGTTAGAATATTTAATTGTGATGAAGAAGTTTGGGGCTTATTGATCTTGCAATTGATTTATCAGCTCAGTTCAACTCTTACAACTTCTCAAATGGGCTCTGGTTGAAATTTTCTGTCTCTTCCAATCTAGTAATAATAGTTATAATCGGAACCAATCATTATAAGCATTAAATTATGTAATTAATTCAATGATTAAATTAATTATAATTAATTGTTCATGAATTGTTTTTATAATGTTTGTTTATTAAGAAAAATAAACGAGTATGAACAAATTTTTTATGTTCATTTATAAAAATGAATGAACACGAATAAAGTTGTGTTCGGTTCGTTTATGTTCACGAAAAGTTCGTTTATTGACTTGTTTACCTTGTTTCGATATTTTTTACATTTTAAATATTGTTGAAGATAAAGACTAATTTGAACACAAGGTGAACTTTGGAGTTCAAACTATGAAGCCTAAGGAACTTAAGGACTAGTGGTATAGTTTCACCATTTTGGCGAACATATAAACAAACTTGTTCACGGACGCTAAACAAACGAACACAAACACGATATTAAATATTTAAACTAACAGAACACATACACCTTCAAAAATAAACAAACGAACACGGACATAATCTTATTTGTTCAAACTCCATTCATTTACACCCTATGTAGAAGCTTGAAGTTGTGGGTCCCTCAATTTTTTTATTAAAAAATAGAATATGATTTTTATCTATTTAAATCTATTTTTTTTGGTATTATGTATGTCTGTTTTATTGGTCCATGTATAGGGTGCGAGACTGCCCTCCAAACATTGATGTCTCGAAAGTTTGGACTCGTGTCCTCTCCTTGAGAGTGCAATATGACTTAACAATATATCCAACACTTGTTGGCATTTAAATATTCATTTTTAATTCATTTGAACTTTATCGTTTTTAATAATTACTTATACTCTGTCCCCTTATCTTAATTTCCGACTTCATCGCTACGATGTGCTAAAACAAGACCATAAATGAAGATATTAGCCTTATGACCCGTATATATGTGTATCTCTGGTGTGGCTGACTTCTTAAAGAAAGGGTTCCAACATAGTTTAACCCAACCAAGGGACCGGTCCATAGTACCTCAAGGCAAACAAATGACAGTAGCCCACCTATTCAGACGCGGGTTTAAAGAGATAAAAACCCGATCGTGCAACCAATAAAACATCAAGGCTAAGTTTGCAGCTATGATACGAATATGAAGTGAATCGACGTGATTGAGTTTCAGTCATTCTTTTGATTCATAAGGGTTAAACTATCGATAATTCTCTTATTCCTAAATTATAGATAATTTTGCTTAAACACATTTAAATTCACGACATCTTAAATACAATAATAATAATAATGTCAACCAAATTAATATTCGATTAACAGTTTTAATCATTCTTTGCTAATAGTTTTATGTAGGTAGGAAAAGACAGTGATGTGGAATGGCATGTGCAAGAACCCCATACCTAACCACTACGATGGATCAACCATGACCATATATGCCAACATTAATGTTCCCAATCATCACAATTGTTTAGAATCGATGATTATCATGGTGATTGTAAACTCTCTCTGGGCGAACGATAGCGGGACTAATGGCGTCTGAGATTTTCTTCAATTTCTATGATTTCTCGCCGAATTTTCTTGTTTTCTGCATGTTTCTTCTATTTTCTCGAGCGACCCAGTACTTCTTTCTCGTGTATTTGTTGCGATTTGTATGGCCATAATCGACTGGAAGAAGCTTTTTGTTGGAGGAGATGAACAATCATTGGAATTCTTTCCTTTTGATGGTTCTGAGCTTATCAAACCTACTCGCGAGGTCTTCAATGAAGGCATCTCTGAGTGGTGACATGCCTTGGTTGGACAATTCATTGGTGGCGCCCCGAATTTCAGTGCTTTTCAGAATATTATGGATTCACTTTGGGGGAAAATTTTCTATTGAAGGTAAGTCTTGTTGGCTCTAACTTGTATGTGTTTTCCTTTGCCAATGCTAGAACATGTGATTGTGTTCGGGATAATGGACCTTTGCACATACAACATAAACCTCTTGTATTGCGTAAATGGGAACCAAATTTTCGCAAACTTGATTTTGATCTTGCTCGTATGCTTGTTTGGATCCAACTGTTTAATGTGCCACTGGAATTGTATTCTATGAAGGGTCTTAGTTACATTGCTAGTGCAATTGGGATACCTTTGCATATGGATACAAATACAACTTCCAATGAGAGGTTGGAATTTGCTAAAGTTTGTGTAGAAGTTGCTAAAGGGGCTAAGATTCCTAGAACTGTATCTGTGCAAATGAGGGATAATATTGTTGCAATTGTTACGGTCAGTGTTCCTTGGATGCCTCCTAGATGCTCTAAATGCAATATTTTTGGACATGTGGCTAAGTATTGCCCTGAGGAATGCCCTAAGGATATAAAGAATGAAGAGTCAAGGCCTCTAAAATTGTTGCTGGAAAAAAAGGGAACCATCTACAGGAACTGCAGTTGTTTATGGGAATTCTATTGTAAATAGTCTTGTAGATGTTGATGGGGCTGGTCCTGTCAGTCCTATGGATGTGGCTAGTTCTGCTGATATGGCTAGTCCTACAGTTATGGTTAGATTGAATGATTTAGGAACTATGGCTAGCCCCGTTGTTGTTGGGGTTAGCCCTGCAGTGGTGGTTGAGCTTGAATCTATTTCTACTAATATCGATGCTAGAAATAAGGATATTGAAGAATCTAATATGCAAGAGTTTCTATCACTTCAGGCTTCGAATCAAAAGAAGAAAGAAAAGGGGGAAGAAGAAGGGAAAATGTGCTAATAAGGCTATTGTTACTGGTTCAAAGAATAAATTTGACATGTTTTCTAGACTAGAGAGTAATGTCCCTGTGGATTTGCCTAGCGCAACCAAGGGCAGCTTCTCAAGGTGTGGCCAATCTTTTACAGGAATTAAAATCTAAGAAAAAAGATGTTCTGAAAAAGGTAAATGAGCAAAATGTTGGTGGTAATTCTTCGCTTATTATTTCCTCATGACAGTTTTATTTTAGAATATAAAGGGGCTAAATAACCCTCACAAGCAACGCATGGTCATGAAAAGAGTAAATAGTCTTGATGCTAAGATGGTATGCTTATTGGAAACTAGGATTAGAGAACAGAATACTTCTGCTCTCTCTTTTCTTCTTTCTGATCAATGGTGCTGCTGTCATAATTATAGTGCAGTGGGGAATGGAAGAATTTGGGTTCTTTGGAGGAAAGAATTGTATTTTTCTAAAACTCACATTGTTGATCAGTCTATTTTGGTTAAGGGAAGATTGGGGGCAAGGATATTCTTACCACTGCAGTTTATGGAAGTAATGGTAGTAACTGTAGAAGAAGGTTATAGTGGCAACTAAGAGAAACAAATCCAAACAACACAATTCCTTGTTTAATGGGTAGTGACTTTAATGTCACTACTTGTGACACTAAGAGTTCTAATTCTGAGATTCTAGGGCCTTACATTTATGGGGATATAGTTTAGTTATAGGAATGTATGAGTGACTATGCTCTTACAGACCATCCATATATGAGACCTTTCTTTACTTGGTTAAATAAGCAAAAGGAGACTTTTCTAGCAAAAAAAACTAAATTGGGTACTTGTGAATTTCTCTTGGGACATTGTTATGAGTGACTCCTATATAGAGTTCCAGGCTCTAGGAGTTTCAGATCATAGCCCAGCTATTGTATGGTGTTATAAGGAAAGCTCTGCCAGTAAGCCTAAGCCCTTCAAGTTCTTTAACTTCTGGACTTTACATATAGATTTGAGAAACATAGTGAAGGATTCTTGAAGTGAGCCATCTATTGGTGACCCTCTACAAATTTTATTTTACAAACTAAAAGGTTAAAGTCTTGCTTTAGGAGACTAAATCAGGATCATTTTGCTTACATCTCTGGACAAGTTCTGAGGAAAAAAGACCATTTAGAAGCTCAACATGTTATTAACCTATCTAATGGTCCTCACTCTAATATAGCTATGGAGAAGAAACTGTAGGAGGAATTGGTTGATCTAAAGAATGTTGAGATGCTATTTTTTCAGCAAAAGGCTGCGATCATTTGGTTACAAGGGGGATCCTGGCCTTAATGGGTACACTTCAGGCTCCTACAAGGTTGTTTGGTCCATTGTAGGTGATGAATTTATTGATGCGGTGAAGTACTTCTTTAGGTCCTCTTTTCTCACTCTTACCTTTAATGCTACAGTTTTAGTTTTAATTCCTAAAGTACCAAATGCATCCAAAGCCAAGGAATTCAGACCAATATATTGTTGCTCAGTTGTTTATAAGACTATCAAAAAATATTCTCTAAGTCAAAAACAACTTGAAAATAAGTTTGAGGATGTTTAAAAAGGTTTTGGTAAGGTTTGAAATGTTTTTAAGTAGCCAAACCAGTGTTTTTAAGGTACATGTTTCGATACAGGGGCAATTTGTATTGATACGTTTTGGAACTGCCAAAACGCGTACCGAAATAGGGCTTGCCCGTTTCGATATGAAGGATTTCTGTTTCGAAACACCCCTTTCATGTTTCGATAAACCTAACAGTCATATTTTCCCAACGGTCATTTGAATGCAGCTCAACGGTCATCTGTACCGAAACAGTTTATAACTGTTTCGATACTTCTCAATAACGTTTCGATACGACCAGAGGTGTTTCGATATGGCATGCTGCATCAGACTTCAATGGCTAGTTCTGAATAAGGTTGTTCTGATACGGCCTCACGTGTTCTGATATAGACAGCTCCAAAACTGTAATTAATGAGAGAAATAAAGTCTCCAACGGCTCCAATTCAATCCCAACTGTTCTAAACGACTACAAACTCAATTCGGAGAATAAAAGGGACCTCCAAGCATCAAGGAAAGGCTAATGCTTCGATTGTCAACAATCATATGATGAGAAATTTGTCTTAGGGCTTTAATCATCCATTCTTTGTATAGACAACACTTGTGAGCCAAAATTTTCAAATTTGCTCAAGTGTTTAGGTTTGGTTGAGTGCTTTAGTGTGCAAAAATCAACCTTGTAAGAGGGATTTTAGTTTGTTTATCTTTATCTCTTGTAGAGAGGATTTGATCAAGCTTTGAGCTAGAAAGCTTTCATCGTTGTAAGGGTTTTCTCCTAAGCCTAGAAAAGAGGACGAATCAATTAGTGAATTTGTTGTGAAATCCTTAGTGGGAAGCTAAGATGGTGGATGTAGGTGCTTGTTAGAAGGCCGAATCACTCTAAATTATCGTGTCTTTTATCTTTTAGCTTCCTTACCTCAATCACCCAAATATACAACTTCTTCACCACTTGGTAATCCATAATGGTTGAAGGAAATCGAGCCTATCAAGCCTAACAATTGGTATCAGAGCAAGGCTTAATCGAAGAGGATTAACATCCTATTGAGGTGATTCGGGAAGCTCGATACATCAATTCAATCAACCGGTCAAATGGCGCAATCCATCGACAAGCCACCATTCTTCGACGGAACCAACTATACCTATTGGAAGACAAAATTGATATTTTTCATCAAATCCAAAGAATACAAGCTTAGGGACATAGTTAAGGATGGTACATTCGTGCCACAACGAAGCAAGACATAATGAAATGCGGATGATCACAAGAAGATGGAGCTAAATTGCAAGGCTTTGCACATTCTCTTTTGTGCATTTAGCCCCAACATCTATGAGAAGATGTCTTCTTGTGAAGATGTCAAGGAAGTTTGGAACAAGCTTGAAGTCACATACGAGGGAACCAACGAGGTAAAAGAAAACCAAGATCGGTCTTCCCAACTTAGAGTATGAGAACTTCAAGATGGACCCGAATGAAGACATCAAGAGGATGTTCGACTGATTCTCTACAATCGTCAATCAACTCAAAGGTTTTGGAGAGGAAATTTCATAAGACAAACTCGTTCGGAAAGTGATCTATTCACTTCACGAGTTATGGGATTCAAAGATGACGGTCATCATTGAAGCCAAAGACTTGAAGAAGCTCAAGCTTGATGAGCTAATCGGATCTCTTCTTACCCATGAGATGATGTCTCTACCTTTGAAGAAATAGATGGAGAAGAAGATCAAGAAGCAAAGCATTGATGTCAATGTCATTTCTCTCAAATCCTCCAAGTGCAACCACGTTGATACAAGCGAGGAGAAGGATGAAGAAGAAAAGATAGTTCATCTCTTCAAGAAGTGTCCCCCATTCATGAAGAAAGCAATGAAAGAATTCGAACGTGAATCAATGAAGAAGAAGAGGGCAAGCACTTCAAGCCATAAGAAGAAGGCATATGTGGCTACATAGAGTGGTGAAGACTCCACCGATGATGAACAAGTCAACATTTGTCTTATGGCCATCGAAGAAGATTCAAGGGTAATTTCTAATTCATTTACCTCATTTTATTACTCTTTTGATGACTTACAAGATGCCTATGATGATTTGATTTCAGAGTTTAACAATTATATTTTGAAAAACAAAAAAGTAGTTTCAAATTTGAAAATTCAAAATTATTTGATTTCTAAAACCAAAATTGAACTTGAAGCAAAACTCAATGAATTTGAGCAAAAATGTGTTGATTTACATAATTTGCTTCATAAAGTTCAAGATGAAAAAAATTTGATTTCCAAAGAACTTGAAAAGAAAACAAATTTTGGAAGATCAATTTTTTATCAAAGACAGTCTAGTGCCCCTAGATTTGTAAATGGAAAATGTTTTAAAAGTGTTTGGGTTCTAAAAGAACTTATCACTTCTAACAAAAAGGATGAAATTGAAAAATGGATTCCTAAGGGGACTAAATTTTGTGCAACTAACGTTTATGGATCCAAAGTAATTTGGATACCAAAAATTACTTGATTGTCTTATGTTAGGTGTGATGGAAAATGATCAACAAGTCCAAATTTGAGGGGGGCTCCATACACACAAGAAAGAACACTTGAAGAAGGAAGGTTTCGCATCCTCCATTGAAGTTCAAATGTTGGTAAAATTTCTTGTTGTTTTTGTTTTTAATTAGATTATTTTTGTTTACAACTAGATTATCATTTTGTTGGACTAACAATGTTTGATGCTTTGAGTAAGGGGAAGCCAATTTTAAAATAAATTTTTTTTAATTGTGTCAAATTTGTTTTTAACCTCCTATGTTATTTTGAGCTTAATGTCTTTTAAATTCTTTTTGATATAACAAAAAAGGGAGAAATGGTTTGAAATTTTATTTTTTTAAGAGAATAAGAGGGAGCTTTAATTTCATTCGAATTTTAAAAATCTCTTATTCAAATTTTCAAACGCTAAGGGGGACAATCCCAAACAATTTTTCAAGTTGGTTTTATTATATCAAAAAGGGGAGATTGTAGAAATATATGTTTTGATATAATAATTGAAAAATGTTTTGGACTTAATTGAAAAGAATTTAAAATATTCTCTAAGTCAAAAACAACTTGAAAATAAGTTTGAGGATGTTTAAAAAGGTTTTGGCAAGGTTTGAAATGTTTTTAAGTAGCCAAACTAGTGTTTTTAAGGTACATGTTTCGATACAGGGGCAATCTGTATCGATACGTTTTGAAACTACCAAAATGCGTACCAAAATAAGGCTTGCCCGTTTTGATACGAAGGGTTTTGTTTCAAAACACCCATTTGATGTTTCGATACACCTAACGGTCAAAATCTCCCCAACGGTCATTTGAATGCAGCTCAACGGTCATCCATACCGAAACGGTTTATAACTATTTCGATACTTCTCAAGAACGTTTCGATATGACCAGAGGCGTTTCGTTACGACATGTTGCATCAGACTTCAACGGCTAGTTCTGAAGAAGGCCATTCCAATACGGTCTCACGTGTTCTGATACGGACAGCTCCAGAACTGCAATTAATGAGGGAAATAAAGTCTCCAACGGCTCCAATTCAATCCCAACGGTCCTAAACGACTACAAACTCAATTTGAAGTGTAAAAGGGACCTCCAAGCATCAAGGAAAATCTAATGCTTCAATTGTCAACAACCATATGATGGGAAATTTGTCTTAGGGCTTTAATTATCCATTCCTTGGATAGACAACACTTGTGAGCCAAAATTATCAAATTTGCTCAAGTGTGCAAACATTAACCTTGTAAGAGGGATTTTAGTTTGCTTATGTTTATTTCTTATAGAGAGGATTTGATCAAGCTTTGGGGTAGAAAACTTTGATCGTTGTAAGGGTTTCCTCCTAAGCCTACAAAAATGGACGAATCAATTAGTGAATTGGTTGTGAAATCCTTAGTGGGAAGCTAAGGTATTGGATGTAGGTGCTTGTTAGAAGTCCGAACCACTCTAAATTACTGTGTCTTTTATCTTTTAGCTTCCTCACCTCAATCACCCAAAAATCCAACTTCTCCACCACTTGGTAATCCATAATGGTTTAAGGAAATCGAGCCTATCAAGCCCAACACTTTGACTCTCTTAGTTGGATTTTTGTTCTAAAAATTGTTGAAGCTCTTGGATTGCTTGCACAGCTCAGATGTTGGATAAAAGCTTGCTTTACTGATTTCATATTCTTAATTTCTTTAAATGGGAGTTTGGTGGGGTTCTTCCACGAGAAAAAGGGAGTCAGACATGAAGATTCATTCTCTCTCTATCTGTTTGTCCTGGCCATGAACGTGCTCTCTTCTATGCTTAATGTAGTTGCTGCCAATGAAATTTTCCAGTACCATCCCAAATGCAAGAGAGTGCAACTAACCAATCTGTGCTATGCAAATGGTTTATTGATATTCTACAAAGTCACTCTGGATTCTGTCTTGGGGGTGCAACGTGTGTTGGAAAGATTTTTTGACCTTTCAGGGCTGGAACTCAATACTTTTAAATCTGAAGTTTTCATTTTTTGGTGTTTCTACCTTGGATTTGGAGGAAATCCATGTTGCATCTGGGTTCAAGGTAGGCCTGCTACCTGTTAGATATTTGAGAATCCCTCTGGTGACTAGGAAGCTTAGCATGAAGGATTGTACTACTCTCATTGCTAAGGTAAAGGCTCGACTTGATTAGTGAGCGGGGAGAAATCTAAGTTATGCTGGAAGGTTGCAGCTTATAAGGGCTATGTTGTTTAGCATGACTAATTTCTGGTGTAGTCAAATTATTTTGCCCAAGAGAGTAATCTAGAAAATTGAGAAGCATTGTTGTAGATTCCTTTGGAAGGGTAAAAATGAAGTAGTTGTTGGTGCTCGTGTGAGTTTGAAGAATAGTTGTACCCCTAAAGAGTGATGATGGTCTTGGCTTGAAGGATTTGCAGAAATGGAACAAGACTTGCATGATTCATTTGATGCATAACTTGCTTCGTGGGAGGAGATCTTTGTGGATTGCATGGATTAAAGAGTATATCAATAAAGATGAGGATTTCTAGCAGCCGGAAAACAAGTCTCATTATAACTAGTGTTTGAGGAAGCTCCTTAGGCTGAGGGGTGAAGCATACCCCATTCTAGCTGCTGAAACTCAAGACTCACAGTTAGAGGGATATGAAATAATATCAGGGAAGTCAAAGAGAATGTCACTTGGCATAAAATAGTGTTTCCCTTGCATGTGCCTAAGCATGATATGATTGTTTGAATGACAATATTGAACGGGTGTCATTTGTTTTTCGAGTGTCCTTTTTTCAAGGAGCTTGGGAATGGTGGTCTTAGACTCTAAGGGATCTCGAGAGTGGTGATAGGTTAGGAAGATGAGCTTCTCTGGGCTATTGCTACTTTGAATGAAAAGTCTACAACTGTGTTCATTTTTCGATTAGCTTGGCAAGCATATATATACTGTGTGTGAGGAGAAAAATTATAGAATTTTAGATGTGTCTCTAGGAGTTGTACATGTATTCTTGAGTGCATTAAATGCGTAGTTTGTATACGAGTGAAAATTAAGGAAACATGAATGAAAAATGTAAATAAAAATCTTTGTACGGCTTAGAAAATTCTCTAAGGAGATGACTTCTCAGGGGCATGCATAGGAGAAATTATTGTATGGACCGGTTCCACCACGTCATCCATGGTCCTTAAGTGTTAAAAAAATCCATGTCACTATTTTTTTACAAGTCAGCTACACACACATATTTTTAATTTCCAA
This sequence comes from Hibiscus tridactylites, assembly GCA_958450335.1. Lineage (NCBI taxonomy): Eukaryota > Viridiplantae > Streptophyta > Magnoliopsida > Malvales > Malvaceae > Hibiscus > Hibiscus tridactylites. Next base: position 80,640,198 of record OY288265.1, on the reverse strand, counting down.
ATCATCTTTCCCAATTAACATATGTCAAAATTGAAAAAAAAAGGTCGACTAATTTAATTTAGGGTTCATCTTAATTCTATCTTCTTCTCCAAAGCGCTCTCCAACCTAGTTCTTCTGTCAGGAAGGCAATCTCTGGGTCGACAAATTTATTTTAATTTTAGGGTTCATCTTAATTCCATCTTCTTCTCCAAGGCGCTCACCAATTTAGTTATCTGTCAGGAAGGCCATCTCCTTCACTAAGAACAGTTAGTTCTTCAAATTCTTCTATCACTCCAATTAAAAATATATGAAAATTAAAAAAATCAACGAGTTTATTTCTTGGGTTTCTCTTAATCCCCTCTTATTCTCCAATTTAGTTCTTGACTACGGCAAAGTTCAAGAAATTTTGGATTTCCCACGAACCCCAACTTCTTCATTGAAACCAGTAAGTTCTTTAAACTTTTTTACATTTCTCAAACTAATAGACTTTGTGTTTGATGTTTTGAGGTTGAAATTTGTGTTTTCTCTTTGGCGATTGCATATTGCATTGAAATATATTAAGCCCCATCACGGCAAAGTTTATATTTCTCAAACCAATTTAGCAGCTTGTATATTTTTTGCATATTGCATTGAAATATATTAAGCTTTTGTATGCAATTTATGTACCGATTTCAGATAGACTTTTCTGGTATGGTTGATGACGAATTCTTGGAGAGATTAGAATTAGAGAAGGGAACTAAGAAGGTTATAAATATATTAAGACTTATGGGGTAGAGTGTTAGATCCAATACTGTAACAATTGTAATTTAAGCCTTAAGGCTAAACCATGAAACAACTATAACAAAATTTTCCTATAAAAAATAGAAAAAGTAGGCAAGTATTCTATGAGCCATTAGTTTAGGTGATAGCAACTTTACTAGTTAAGAATACAAGTAAACAAAAAATTGTTAAAAAGGAATCGATTTTGTAATTATTTCTCCTCTTGATTTTTTGTTTGTCTACTACTGTTTTCGTGTTGAACTAATAACATTGTGATTGTTCTTGTCTTTCACTATTTTGTTTTAGAAAATTTTTAATTGAAAGAATTCATTAAAAAACTGAAAAAGGTTATGTGCCGTCACTTCTACTTATTAGAGAGGTGTTGTTTGTGCTCTTATTTGTGTATGATATCAGTAAAAGAATCATCTTGGACATTGTCGGCCGCTGACTTGATGAACTCAAGTGTAATTTTCAGTCTTTTACTTTGTTTGTTGTTTTTTAATCGGCTTTTTCACTTTTTTTTAGTTTTTCTATTAATTTGGGTTGTTTAAGTTCGCTAAGATTATGAGACAAATTCAAGAGGAGTGCGATCTAGTAAGTTATCATCACAATTAATAATTTTATATACGATTTTATGTTTTGTTATATAAATAATTGTTTTTTAATGTAGGAAATGTGAGGAGGTCAATAATTGAAGAAATATCTAGAGACGACGGCGTTATTGTAAAAGATTGTGAAAACAAAAGTTCTCCGATCTTAAATCCACCATGTGTTAGGCCAAAAGGAATCTCTAATGCTAGACTTAAAGGTCATCTTGAGAAAAGAAAGTCAAAAGCATCAAAGTTACCTAAGCCTAGTATGTGATTTTATTATAAAATTATATTTTTGTACAATAAATTTTACAAATTTATATTTATTTTTGATAAAATGTTGCACCGTGTATAGAAAAAAAGAAACAATCAACGATCGAAGAACACTCGAATGTACCGGCTAGTTCTACTAGAAGTTCTGAAAATGTTGTAAGTATATGATCAATTAACTACATATTGTATAGAAGTAAATTTTATTTTCATACATTATTTATTTATTCTTTTTGCAATGTAGGCCATTCCTTCAATGATGATGCCTCCGAACAATATTTATACATCATCTCATCAAAATGCTATGCAACTTTTCAATATGGTAACTACTAGTTATAGTTATTTTATATTTGTATATTATCAAACACCATGCAAATTAAATAATTTACTTTTATTTATTTATTATAGACTTCAAATAACAATTGGGGTTTAAGTGGTACAAATATACCTTATAATGATATGCAACAAAGGATTGATGTTACGACTCCAACTTCCTATCAAGTATGTATTTTAAAATAAACTTTATTTTATTTTAAAATTTTTATAACAATTGAAGCAACGGTACATTATAATAATATTTGATTCTTAGGTAAAATAGTTTTTTTATTAGGATGAATATTTTATTTTTTATTAATTTTTTATCAATTAATTATAGGAACTACTTGCACGTATTCAAGGATATCCAAATTCCATCCCTTAATCAGAGGTTTATTTCATATTTACACTAATTTATTTTTTAAACAAGTAATACATGTATATAAATTTATTTTTTGTATTTATTAAAATTATGTTTGATAATACACTTTGAGTTGTCCTTTTTTTCTTTCTAATTTTTACATTATTAATGAAGCTATTTTTACAGATCAAGAAAATTTCCACATTGGATGGATTATGATGCCAAAAAAGCTCGAAGAAGCTAGAGCTAATGTTTCTATTGTTTACGGAACTTACATTTTTTAGAGTTTTTATTTATTTATTTTATATATTGAGGTGCTTAAGTGAAGTTTTATTTCACGAATAAAACTTGTTAAAGACTTTGATTGTTTGAAATTTTGTTATTTAATGAGGTTGCAAATTTGAGTTATTCACGTTACGATATCTATTTATCCGAATCTAAATGGCATTTGAATTTTATATCTAATTACAACCTCTAAAGCTCTCATCAATGCTTATAGGTATATACTAGCAATCTTAGACATGAAAAAAATACTAACCGTTTGCAACAAATAAAAATATAAAATATATGAACACTATAATGGTACACGAATGACCACATTCAAATATCATATGAAACGATGTCCTCTAAAGTACAAGAGCACGTAAGGTAACCGCAAATGGTAGTATAAACAATCTATGGTACAATGTAAAAACGCACTTTATAGTAACCTCAAAAGTACATAAAATGCATATGCCTTAAAAATATATAATTTATCCCGAACATATACTCTCTTTTTTTTTGAATCTAATAGAAAGTTGAATTAAAAAAGTATAATTCATTACTTCCCAAATCTAAAAACAGATTATGAATCCTCAAAATTGTTACTTCCCATTATCAACAGAACTGAACAACAAACCAGGCACCTCAAATTTTGCTCATTCATCATTCTCATAGGGAAACAGAAATGATGAACGGTAAAACAGATTACCTTATCAACAAAAGCGAAACAATATCCTAAGGACATCAAAGTTCTAGATACATATTATTACGGAGAATCTTAAAAACACTAAAAGCTCCAACCTCATTTCTTTATCGTTTTCATTGCATTCTCTTCTTTTTTGCTTTTGTCTCTGGTTAAGAACTTGTATCCGCCATATAAAAGTAGACGTAGCCATCGAGGTGATTTCTTCTTTTCTTCTATCTGTAGGCCATATACTCACAGTCAACATTCACCCCTGAATTTGAGTAGTATAAACACTCTATGGTACAATACAAAAAGGCATAAGGTAAGAATTTACAACATACAATTGAACAAATATCAGGTTAGAACAAATGCAATTAAGTGATAAAATCCACTCTATGAGATATAGAAGTGGAGAAAAGATATAATTACAAAATCGATTCCTTTTTAACAATTTTTTGTTTACTTGTATTCTTAACTAGTAAAGTTGATATCACCTAAACTAATGGCTCAGAGAATACTTGCCTACTTTTTCTATTTTTTATAGGAAAATTTTGTTATAGTTGTTTCATGGTTTAGCCTTAAGGCTTAAACTACAATTGTTACAGTATTGGATCTGACACTCTACCCCATAAGTCTTAATATATTTATAACCTTCCTAGTTCCCTCCTCTAATTCTAATCTCTCTTAGAATTCGTCATCAACCATACCAGAAAAGTCTATCTGAAATTGGTACATAAATTGCATACAAAAGCTTAATATATTTCAATGCAATATGCAAAAAAAATATACAAGCTGCTAAGCATGAAGCGAAGTCTGAATAAACAAAGAAAACGACAATATAAGAAAGCGTTGAGAATATAAACAACCATCTCTTCCAATCAATTATCACCATTTGTAGAGAATCTAAAAAATTAACATTCACAAATAAATAAAGCAGACCAACTTCAAAGCTACAAAAGCACAAATCAGTAAAAACACTTTAGCCTAAATTACTAAAACAAATCAATAGAAAAACTGAAAAAAGAGAGAAAAAACTGGTTAAAAAACAGCAAAGTAAAAGACTCAAAATTATTCTTGAGTTCATCAAGTCATCGGTCGACACTGTCCAAGATGATTCTTTTACTGATATCATACACAAATAAGAGCACCAACAACACCTCTCTAATAAGTAGGAGTGACGGCACATAACCTTTTTCAGATTTTTAATGAATTCTTTCAATTAAAAAATTTATAAAACAAAGTAGTGACAGAGAAGAACAATAACGATATTATTAGTTCAACACGAAAGCAGTAGTAGACAAACAAAAAATCTAGAGGAGAAATTATACGTAATTCAAGCTTTTTACATAATTGTTAACTACTAAATTATTTTCAATTTACAGTTTATATATATATATAAGCAAAGGATACCCATTTAAATCTAGAATCGCCAAAGAGAAAACACAAATTTCAACCTCAAAACATCAAACACAAAGTTTATTAGTTTGAGAAATGTAAAAAAGTTTAAAGAACTTACTGGTTTCAATGAAGAAGTTGGGGTTCGTGGGAAATCCAAAATTTCTTGAACTTTGCCGTAGTCAAGAACTAAATTGGAGAATAAGAGGGGATTAAGAGAAACCCAAGAAATAAACTCGTTGATTTTTTTAATTTTCATATATTTTTAATTGGAGTGACAGAAGAATTTGAAGAACTAACCGTTCTTAGTGAAGGAGATGGCCTTCCTGACAGATAACTAAATTGGTGAGCGCCTTGGAGAAGAAGATGGAATTAAGATGAACCCTAAAATTAAAATAAATTTGTCGACCCAGAGATTGCCTTCCTGACAGAAGAACTAGGTTGGAGAGCGCTTTGGAGAAGAAGATAGAATTAAGACGAACCCTAAATTAAATTAGTCGACCTTTTTTTTCAATTTTGACATATGTTAATTGGGAAAGATGATTTAGAAATTAAAAATATGTGTGTGTAGCTGACTTGTAAAAAAATAGTGACATGAATTTTTTTAACACTTAAGGACCATAGATGACGTGGTGGAACCAGTCCATACAATAATTTCTCCATGCATAGGTTCATTGTAACAACTTTTATTGTTTCTTGGATATATAATCCAAAATGCTTATCCAAAAAAAAACACCACACTTGTTCTTACATAAGTCTTGTCTGAAATCTTACCGATGTGTAAAAGTCAATTCAATTCAATTAAAAAAGTGATTAAATTTTTAATTTTCAAATTAAACAGTTTGAGTTTTCTAGTCAACTTGAATTAAACAATTTGATTTGATTTATTCAAATAAATCAAGTCTGTGATACTGATTTAAAATGATAGGATGGAATACTCACCCTATTTTGACGAAGTTGTAGCATTATTGTGCAGCAGAAAGTACAGAAACGAATGCGATGAAACAGTAGGGTAAACCAAATTTTGTATACTCCATTCGGTCTTCTACAAATTTACATCATCAAAACTTGAGTTTGGACATTCAATTATTGCTTGAAAACCATTTGGGAACCCATACCAATGGATTTGCTTCACATGCAGACTGTCACTTTCATCAACTTCCTTTAGGGAAATGGCTAACTAGGATTCAACCCTATGAGTAATTGAAACTACTGACCAACCTTTATGTTGATTTGCTACTATTTTCATTAACCTGAAAACAGGCATAAGTTCATCTCTCCCGCAGCCAGCTTAAATGTCTCCTCTATCGACAGCGCCGCCGGAAATTGTTCAGATACTCCACCAGCCTAATCCATAGAAGAAGAAAAAAAAACCCCACATTATCATAATATCCGGCAAAATTTAAGAGGCCAAGTTTTGTCAAGACTGTACTTACATGGACATGGATCATGTACATGCTACGATACTGATCCGATGAGACGTGAGCTGAAACCACCTCTAATCGATGCTTTTCGAGTATGTAGAGGATGGTGGCTAACGTCCCCGGCTTCCTCGATGAACAGACATTGATTTGTGCATCATCCCCACACATACTGATGACTACATTTGAGGAAAACCATGTCTGAAAGCAAGCTGGAGACATTTGAGACATGTCGATTGTCATCGGATAGTGATTTGTTGGTCCCTGATTATGAGTCAAGAATCCTTCCCTCGATTCAGGAGCTTGCACCTGCGGCTGCGATGTGATTATCGAGGATTGGTCGTAATCGACCGTCGTCGCACTCCTTAGCTTCTCGAGCTTCTGTTTTTCGAGTGTCTGGAGAGTCTGTTGAAGGTTTTTGATGTATGTTACTGCTTCATCGACAATGGTAGACTTGTCTGCCTGTACAAGATTAAAGTTAAAACATCAACAACTTCGCCATATGTTCTTTTCTTCATTGAAGCACACTTTGTTGTTTTCTGCCATGGATCTTAATCTTTTTAATTTTTATATAAAAACGTGAATTAAATTACCTTGGCAGAAAGTTGAGGAAGCAAAGCATGAAGACTAGAGAACATATTCCTCATCTTCTTCCTCCTTTCTCTCTCAGTCCATATATGCATCTCATGCTCCGACTGATCACCACCATTAGCCATCCCTTGCTTCGACCTTCTCTTCCGACCACCCACCGTCTCCGTCTCCATATTTGGGTTATCAGAGCTTGAATCGTACGGTGTCATCAGCCAAACTTTTTTCTTCAAACAGGGAAAGAACCCAAAGAAAAAGGGGGTAGGTAGGAATGGATCAAAATCAAAAAGATTATGGTTGCAGAAATGGGGGTGAATTCATGTATATTTATAATGCGGGAATGGGGAAAGTTTAAAGGGGTGAAGGAGATGATGATGGATGAGTTTTTGAACGCAACAGAACAAAATACAATCATGAGACCATGCCGTTATTTTGCTTCCCAACAAAAAACGGAAGCTAAGCTCTTTTGTTCGGATGTTCATTAAACAGAAAGAACAGATACTTCTGCACTGGGTCCCGCTGTTCTCTACTTCTTCCCCTTTCACCCTCTTCTTCCTTTTATTTACATCACTGCCCTTTTAAAGTTCTCTTGTGCTTATCCTCTCACATGAATTTTAGTGCATCCCAACTAAACTTGTTCTTTTGGTTACATGAAAATAATAAGTTGAAAATTCGAGAAAAAGGAGTTCAATGCTTAAGATTATCTTAATTTCAATATTTAAAACTCCATATGATGTTAGTGGTCACAATAAAAAAAGAAGATGATGTTCATCCTAAAAAAATAAGTTCAAATCGTTTTGTTTGCAAGGTTACATGCATTGTCAAAGGGTTAAGAATATGTTGTGAACAGATAATACTTTTTAATCACCTTAAGACTATTCAAAAAATTGAAACATGTTGTTTGGCCTAATTATGAGTATGAGTACATATTTCAATTTAAATTCGAGCGCCCGACCAATAAACTGGTGATATAGTGTGTGAGTGTAAATTTGTAAAAACACTCAAATCCATTAATCTTAAAATTATTATTTTAAATTTATCGATAGATGGTCCAACAAGTGATTCCAATAAAAAACGAATGATGTTCATATTAAGAGACTCGGATTTAAATCGCTTCGTCTGCAATGTGTGGCATTATCAAATGGTTAAGAATATGTATGAACAGATAATACGTTATAATTATCTCTAGACTATAAAAAATTGTATCAATAAATGCAATTAATATATATTATAATAAATTATAACAAACATTAAAATTAATAATTAACTCAATAATCCAGTTAAATCTAGTCCAAGTAAATTCTAACTATCTCTAATTTAAACATATTTTGTTCAATAAGTTAGTTTGTGGTCTTTTATTATTTAAAAAAAATATGATTCAAATACCCAATTAAAATAAAAGATTATATCTATTATAGTCAAACAAATCATATTTATATATTTTGTAATATTATAATTGTATTTAAAATATGTTATATCCATATATATAACATATTAATAATTAATATTACAGGAAAATTAAAACAAAAGTCTATTTAAAAGATTTGAAGGTTGGGTCCATCCGGAAATCGTTTCCCAAACGCACAATAAAATGCAAAATGGCAGATGTGTAAATATGAGTAAATCCGGGGCTAATAAAGAATCTGTTGGCCAGTAAGATCTTAGAGGGCCCAAACACGTCAGAACAACGACATAAGACCAAAGCAAGCTCATCTGTATTTTTGTTTTCATTTGTATTCATCAAAGTTATATTAGTCCCTGTTATTTTTTCTTACTTAAAATATTTGTAACCGACACATATTTAAAATAAAAGGTAATTATACTGGTGAAAACATTTTATTCCACAAACACTTCAATTTTAAGGTTAGAGATTTAGTTTAGGTTTATAGATTAAGAGTTTAGGTTTATGTACTTAGAATTTAGGGGATATGATTCAAATTTAGGGTTTATGGTTATAATTTAGGAGTTATAGATAAAAATCTAAATTCCTAACATATTACTATAAACCCTAACATCTAAACTATAAACCCTAAATTCTAACCACAAAACTTAAATTCTAAACTTCTAAACTTAAATCCTTAAACTATAAACTCTAAACTAAATTTCTAACCCCTGAAATTACAGTGCTTGTGGAAACAAAATGTTTCCACCGCCAGTGCATCATATATTTTCATTAAATAAATTTATAAAACATAATTAAATATATATATATATATATAATTTTAAATAAATCAAGTAAATTCAAATCCTTAAATTAGAGGTAAAGAAGAGAATGATAACAAAATGAGTTTAAAATGCAGAAAACGGACGATAAAACACAGCTAACCATGTTTGTCCCAATCATATATAAAACGCAAAAGGAAGAAAGGTTTCGGTTTCAAAAACTTTATTTGAATGGTGGAGATAGTAAAGTGTGTAACTCATCAAAACTTTATTGAAGAATCTGAAAGGAAAAGGCCACCAAGTTTTGTTTTCATTACAGATTAATGCCAATCATCAATTACGCCCCAAAACTAACTCACCTTTTCCCATCACCAATCTTACCTTGGCTTCTTCGAGGTTTACTGGTTTCGGTTGCCTCGGGTTTGGAACATTATACATTGTTCTTTTGAATTCGGTCCGAGTCTATAATTTTATATTTTTTTGAACACTTTCTACCTAAGGGAGGGGAGGGGATCTTCCTCTATTAAAGATGAAGACCTATAATTCTTATTAGGGGAAATTAGGCCATGATCTATGAGGGGGGGAAATCGTGAATGAAGAGAAAGTCGACCAGTGGCCCGAGGATTGAACCACAAATCATCAATCATACATTGTGAATTTTACCGTATAAATCATCGTAGTTGTACATCAATATTTGGTGTAATGAGCGTGAATCGTCTTAATTACTTATAAAAATATAAACAGTAGTCTCAATGTCCAAATTGAAACTAGCCATGTGTAACGTGTTCATATGTAGAGCCAAAATCAAAATTGATTAGAGGAAAATATCGCCCAAGAAAGAGAAGGCCCAATTTGATCCAAAAAAAAAAGAGAAGGCCCAAGAACAAAATGCAATTCCAACATGCAAGCAAAGTTGCAAGGAGGTGACTGAAGGGGTGGTTTTAAGCGTGTAATAGGTGTCACTGCATAGGGCCCTCAAAAAGGGGTCTAAAATAAATTTAAATACTTACAAAAAATGATAAAAAAAAAAATAGTTATGCATTAGTAGTAAAGCATATGGAAAACAAAATATTGTTATATTTTATAATTTTTGAGTCATTTACATGCACACAAGTTAACAAACATCTAAACTTTTTTAAATTTAAAAATTTTATTTTAATATATAATACAAGGTCTCATAAATCTTTGAACCATTCATAAATCTTTGAACCATCACTGAAGATGAATCGGCATATGTCCAAGATTAGATAATGCTACATTTACCCACTGAGTCATCTACCCAGTTGATGTGGCATATGGCACAACAACTAATAAATGTAATATAATAAATATTTTAACAAAATGTTGCGCTGTTCCCCACCTGTAACAGTGTTGGTTTGTTGTTTTCATTTAAAGAGTCACTGGCTCATTTTTTTCATTTGTTTTAATCCCTTAAAAATTAAAAAAATAAAAATTACATTTTTTTCTCATCCTAATCTCAAATATATAGTTAGTTTTCTCAAAATCGTATCTAATAAGTATAAATCCTAAAAAGAAAAGTTTGAAATTACATTTCTCGATCTTGTAGATCCGTCGTCGGATTGAACCACCTTTGAAGTATGTCGTCTCTATTGTTTCCGTTCGTCACGGAAAAGGACAGAGAACCCCTAAAAAAGTTATTTTCTATTGAATCAGAAGTAAGTTTGCATGTAAGTGTTGCTTGAAGCATGTCTTTTAATCAAATAAAATTAATGAAATTTGATTTTCCTATAGATTGATATAAGCAGTTTAATCTGCGTCTTGTTTTTTTTAATTGAAAAATAATTAAAAAATAAAACTTCAATTTCCCCGTAATTTAACTTCGTAATTCGACAAAATAGAAATACTTTTATTTAAAACATTAAACTGAACAAACCGAACAATAATTTTGCATAATCATCGCTTAATTCTCACTTTTAATTTCACTTTATAGCTTAATATTCCAAATCAATATTAATAATTTTTGATCCATCAGTCTTTTTTTCAGCAACTTTTACTTTAATTTTCTTCTTCGGTGATGGAGAAGTACCTTCAAACAACTTCTTCTTTTATATATTTTATTCTTTAAAATTTATCGGTGGTGAAATACAAGTAGGAGCCATATATATCTCCTCTTCAGCATCAAAAGTGGAGAGTCCATTGCAATAACTATCTTTATTCTCGGACCCTCTTTCATTTTCAATAAACGCTTGATAAATTACTTAATTTTAATGCTCGGTTTGGTATAATCTACTATTGTTCCTTCATAGAGAGTTTGAAGGCTATTTGAGGATATAGTCATGTTCATTGGAGTTTTTGGAGAAATTAAACTTTTTTTTTTCATTTTCACTCTATTTGATAGAAGTTAAGTGAGAACGTGAGTTTAGATAATGTTTTATATAGTAAAAATGATGAAGACAAGTAAAAGAGGGAGTTGTTGGATACAATGTATGGGGTGAATTTCGATTAATTTTTTTGAAAAGTTTAGTCAAAATTTATTGATTTCAAAATTTTATTTTCATTAAATACGTAATTTAATTAGTTTTTTTAACTAAATTACCATACTAATGGGTAGATAACCTAATGAATAAATAAAGTTTTCTCGTGACCCCAACTAGGAGAAGTGTGTGATTTGTAATGAAATCTCAGTCGTGCATCATAGGAGGAGGCGTCGAGACATGCAAACATAGCTATGTATAGGGGCGGATCGTTATGGAGGCTAGGGGAATTTTCAAAAGTTAATATTTAGTCCTTTGTAAATTTTAAATGTTTAATTTATCCCCTATAAAATTTAAAAATTATTATTGTGTTTCTAATTTTTTAAAATATTTTTAATTACGTCTCCTTCTACGTTCTTAAAAATGACACTTTTATTTTTTTTTAAATTAAAATTAAACTCTACATACAAATCAAACTAATGATTGCAGAACAAATATAGTTTTTATCATTTCATCTTCATTTAGCTTTTATCATCATTGCACAACATAATTGTTCTATATCATATCCCTTTTGCTTCCCTGCCCATTACCAAAAGCATCATAATGAAAAAGAGGGCCACTTCGGGGTTTCCTATAAAATGCGGCATGGAGTGAAACTACTACGAAAAGTTTCGGAGGGTTACAAAGAAAACTCCGAGTTCATATTAGTCGTGGGTGGATTGAGAATGAGAATTGAACTCTATGATATCTGATTTTTTATTGTTCTTTAGATGTATAGCGGTAGAGCGGTCGATTGTTAACCGACTAATCGTAGGCTCGAATTTTACTCAAAGAGATTTGATTAATTTCGGATTAAAGAATTTAAAATGTTAGAATGAAAGAGTTTGTTTTAATCGTTAAAAGCATATAACATGTTATATTTGTCTTTGTTTTTATTGTATTTTTCTCATCGTATCACTTTTTATTATGTAATATTTGAAAATCACAATCAGTATCTTGATATAAGTGTCCGGAATAATTTTTTGTTCCATTATCCTAGTGCTGTTTTGCTCACTGATGCATCACTTGTAAACCACAATTCATCACATCATCAATTAAATGAACAAAACTAAACATTATACGAGGACTTGAAATAAATATTGTAGAATAATATACATTTCATTTTAGCAAGTCCATATCATCCAATGAGCCGTTGTGAATTAATTTGGATGGTCTAACGTTTAACAATGTTTTGAGCACACGAATACTTTATTTTATTTTCTCTCTGTAACACCCCAAATTAAGCTATAAATATGAAAACGAATGAGTAAAAAAAATGGTGATGAAAATAAATGTAGGCAAGAGCGATTGAATTTGTAACCTTTGGTTGTATAGGCAAGTATCTTATCCAGTTGTGCTAATTCACTTATTTGCTATAGTTAGCTAAGAAAATTTATTTGAACCAAATGTTTTCAGGGTAATAAATAAATTAATAAACAAACAAAATATCCCAACTACCCACCTGTATTGAATTAAATGCCCATCTTGGATTTATCCATATCCAGATTCGACCCTCACCTCCCTCTCTCCCAACCTTCCGACTTCTACCACCGGCCACCCCGTTCGATTGGCCTCACCGTCACGTCGTGCCTCGCACCGCTGCCGCCAGTCGAACCGCCTCGTCGTCCCGAGCAAAACCCCTAAGGTCACTCGCGTAGCCACCGCCGCAATCGCCAGCAATCGTGGTTCAACGGTTCGTCAAACCTAGGGTTAAGGACCCTCTCGTTTTTCCAAGGATTTCGGCTGCCGTGGGCATCAGTTCGCCACGCCATGGGTGTCCGTTCACCACGCTGTCGCCACCTCTAGACTCTCCTTTCCAAGCCGAGCAAAACTCATATCACCGATCGTCGAACGGCCACCGTTAGACCGTCATCGGAGCCACAAAAGTTCGAGTGTTTACCGTCAGTTTCGGTAAGTCCGATGAGTTCTGACCTAAATTTTTGGGTTTCCGATTGAAATAGGTTCGATTTAAGGCAATTTTCGGTGTTTTTAGTGTTGTCGGCGTGTTTTCCGGCCGGGAAAGGAAGCGCGTGGGCTTCACGTGCCGTCCAAGGTGATTTTCGGCCGCCTTGGACGGTGGCTGTTGAGCCGATTGGATCAAACCCGATCTGACCTTGAACGAAGCCGCCTAAACCGGTTCGAACAAACCGGCCTATAACACGTGGGTTTGGGGGTCGGGTGCAAGTAATATTAAAATATTAAAATAATATTTCGGGCCTCGGGTTTTCAAAACAAATAAATTATGTTAGACTATTCTCAAAACAAGCCCAAATAGCCATGGATATCCCCTATTTGTAAATGCCTCATTTCATTAAGGGTATTTTGGTCTTTGGCCTTTTTATTTTAAACAAACATTAAAAAAATAGCTTTTGGCTCATCTTATTCCCCTCCCCATTTTCCATTATCACGACACAAAGCTCCCCTTTCCCAAGTCTACTATTCCATCACCATTCTCCCTCATCTTTAGTGATTTTTCAAAGGTAAGCCCATATTCGACTTGTCCTCTCTTTCCTCTACAAGGGTGTACCATTATTTTTCATAAAGCTCATGGTTTTTGTATCTTGGAGTTTTGAGATTTTTGATTAAAAATGTTATCTTTACTATCTTTAACTTAAGATTTTGATTTATTAATATTATATAAGTTGTTTGCTATCTAAAAGGTCCAACATACTCGGTTTTTACATAGTTTTATGGTGTTTCCCGAAATTGGGTTTTAGGAGGTTTTAGAGAGCTTAAATGTTGAGTTTTGGGGGTGTTTTATGTGGGAAAGTGTGGGATGATGGTTAGGCTATATATAAGGGTTGTTTTGGAAGCCTTTGAGAGTGTTAAAAGTGTTGAAATCAAGGGTTTTGGGCTGTGCTTCATGACTGCTCGGGAATGGGGATTTTGGGAGTTGTTTTTAGCTTGAATCATGTGTTTTGTGCTTGCATTATGTTCCGGGTTTGCTACTTTGATTGTGGACTGGTTTGTGGTTATTTTGAATTGTGTTTGGGATGATTAGAAGCAAGGAATTTAGTTGGTGAAGTCTCAGGGACGAATCCGGAGAGTTTGGAGACTTGAGCTTGGTTCTCGGCTTTCATTTGGGTAGCAACAGTGAGTAGAAATATCAAACTTTGATTTGTTTTCGAAATGGAACTCTTGGGGGGTTTGGGATGGACCTAGAGGGTTCACCTAAACCCGAGTGTAAGTTACTACTCCTACCTTTTGTTATGTGTTGATGAGTGGCTATATGTTGTGGTATCATGTGCATCTTGAGTTGTTTTACACTATTGTTGTTGTGTAGTCATGTTGAAGTCGAGCCTCACGTGATGGTTGTCTTATCTATGGTGATGAGTGGTCCCACTGGTAGTGACTAGTAGTAGAGTAAGGTGATGAGTGGTCCCATCGGAAAACTACTAGTCGAACGGTGATGTGTGGTCCCACCGTGTGTATGTTGGTTGTGCATGTGCAAACCACATGTAGTCTTGTTGAGATATCATTCGTGCATCCATTGATTTATTTGTCAATTATGAAAAGTGTTTTGAAAACTACATGCATGTTGAATTTTAGAGCTTCTCTCACTAAGCTAGTTAGCTTACGCTCTCCTTTATTTCCAACATGCATATCGTTAGAGTTCGGGAGGCAAGTGGGCAAGGGAGGAGCTTTTGGTGTTCTCAAGTAACTTGAGTATGATTTACGTGTTTGTAATAATGCCTAGATGATGGGGGTGTAGACTTGTAGGAGTTGGTGTCAAACTCCTTAGTTGATTTTGTGTTTGGATGAGCATGTTAAATTGTTAATTTCATGATTGGCCATGTGTATGCCTTTATATTGTGGATTGTAGACCATGTTTTACTTGATTCATATGTGCCTTGTGTTTGAAGACCTATACCCCTTTCCATGAATGTTATGTGTGTTGTCTAAGGCATATTATTATCTCAAATGCTATGTATTAATCCTTTTTAATTTGAGGTTTTACTTGAGTGGCTTTTATATGTATGATGAGGGTGAAACATGTTGTTTTAGGGTGTCTAGCATCTAGAGTTGTTGTGTGGTTGGTTGTGGGAGGTTTTGGTTGGAAATTGGGGCTGCCTTGTGCCAAAAACCAGCTAAAACTTGTCTGTTCGCAGCAGGTGTATCGAAACGGTTGTCTCGTTTCGATACGACCTCTTGTTTCAGGCCAAGCGTTTTGGTACGCAAGGGGGTCGTTGCGATACGTTTTTTCCACTGGAAATCTAAGATTTTGACGATAAATTGAAGTATCAAAACAGGCCTAGGCGTTTCGGAACGGTCTTTGTATCGTTGACCACGAGAAGTTGACCGCTGAGGGCGTTTCGGAATGGTTGACCAGCGTTTCTATACGATCTTCTCGTGTTGACTTGAGCCTGTTGACTTAGTCAAAGCATTTTGATACACTTCTTGGGTGTTTCGAAACGACCTGCAAATCAAGCTAAAATGGACTGTTTTAGAATGATGTTTGGGTTGATCGTCTCGTTTGTTGCTTCCATTTGTGTCCTTTTACATAGGATTAAATTAATCCATTTAGACAAGATAATAATTAAAGGAATTTTCTAGGGTTTCTAACTGAAGGGGAGCCTTAGCGGGTTTCACTTCGGTTTTCCCCGTGTAGCCTACTCGAACCGGTCAGCCGTCCAGACCGAGACGAGGGGGTTACATTTGGTGGTATTAGAGCCTGAGGTTTCTGAGACCTCGGGTAGGTAAGTGAGGTAAGTTTGGGTTGTTATGTGTTGCTATGCCTCGATGAGTGTTTTTACCATGTATTGCATGAAGTTTGCTTGCTAGTACGGTGTTTGAAAGCATGTTTCAGTGGCTTTTCTGGTTGGGTTAAGGGCTAGTCAAATGTCCCCATTGTTAGGTGTTGTTGTCAAAAAGGAAAATTGTTTTGGTTTAACGAGCTTGAGAACCGGAGTCCTTACCCATTTGCTAACCTAATGTTTTCTTGTTTGTTGTGTGTTTGTTATTTTAGATCTAAATTTGCTATGGTGAGACCAAGGGGGCGACCTAGAGCGGGTGACCAGGCACCCGGAGGTTAGCCTCTTGCTCCCGGTGGTAATGGAGTGGGTGGTGAAGGTGACGTGCCTCAGGCTGGTGCTCAAGTCGGAGGTGATGGTAATGGGCCTCAGGCCGGTGCTAATGTTAGAGGTGTTGGGGCTCAGGCGGGTCAGGGTCCAGCGGGCGCGGACATGACCCATCTAATTTAGACTATAATAAGGGTTTTTTAGACAGCTTTGGTCGGTGCACAAGCTGCAGCACCACCTCAGGGTGTGGGGACAAGATTACCCCTAGAGAGGCTTCGTAACTTGGGAGCAGTTGAGTTTCATGGGTTGACTCCCGAAGGTTCGGAGGGGTGGCTTGAGAGTACTACTCGCATCTTGGGTCAGATGGAGTGTTCAGACGCCCGTAAGTTGGGTTGCATTATCTCCTTGCTTCAGGGGGACGCTTATACTTGGTGGACCACTTTTACTTCGGGGATGGCCGAAGTAGATATCATGTGGGAGTTCTTTAGAAATGCCTTCAAGAGGAAGTATCTTGGAGTTCGGTACTTGGATGAAAAGAAGAGGGAGTTTATGGCCTTGGTTCAGGGTAACAAGACCATGACTGAGTACGAGGTCCAGTTTGTGAGATTGAGCCAGTATGCTCCATAGTTGGTCCCTAATGAGAGGGAGCGGTGTGAGGGCTTTTGATATGGGTTGTCTAGAGATGTGAAGACCTACATGCTTGCCACTGACTACACTGAGTTCGATGTTTTGGTCTCTAGGGCCAAGGTATTGAGCAGAACTTAGGCTCTAGTGCACGTGCTAGTGGGTCCGATTCCGGAAAGAGACATGCGAACTGCGATATAGATCATGCCAAGAGGCATAGGGATAGGAGGTACCAGCCCGATTCGAGACATAGGGGTGGTAACTATGGTTAGGGCTAAGGAGCTATTATACACACACCGAAGTGCAATAGGCGTGGGAGGCGCCATCAGGGCGAGTGTGCGGGTACCTTTGGGTCGTGTTGGAACTGTGAATCTCAAGACCACATGAGGCGTAACTGTCAACACCCGGCTAGGGGCAGACCGACTCCAGCTATGGGTTTTGAGCATCAGAGAGGTCGTGGGTGTGGGCGTGGAAACTTTCAGCCAAGGAATGAGGGTCAGAGGAACTTGGCTCATGTAGTAGCAGTCCAGCCCGAGGGAGGAGGACCGGTTAGGGTGTATGCTCAGTGAGAGGTGGGAATGACACTAATGTCATTGCAGGTAATTTCTCATTACAATCTTTGAGTTTGCTTTCTTTGATAGATTCGGGGTCGACACATTCGTATATTTTAGGTGAGCATGCAAGGTTATTAGGGTTACCATGTGAATGGCTAGAGATAAGTTTAAATGTTACTAGCTCTTTTGGTGATACAGTGGTAGTTAGGAATGTGTATAGGAGGTTTCCCTTGATAGTTCAGGGCCACATATTTCCGGTCGATATGATGGAGTTACCCGTCTACGATTTTGACGTGATTTTGGGCATGGATTGGCTCGTAGAGCATAGGGCTAGGGTTGACTTCGAGACCAAGAGAGTCTCTTTGAGGCTTACCGATGACTTTGAGGTTGTGGTAGTTGGTGAGAACGTTAGGTTCTTGTCCAATGTGGTTTCGGCTTTGGAAGCTCAGAAGTTGTTGAGTTCGGGGTGTCAAGATTACTTGGCTTATGTAATGAATCTGAAAATGAGTGAGGTGAGACCTCAGGACATTAGAACAATATGTGATTTTCCTAGTGTTTTTTCGGAAGAGTTACCGGGTTTGCCTCCAGACAGAGCAGTTGAGTTTGCTATTGAGACGTATTCTGATTCTACACCAGTGTCGATTGCTCCGTATAGAATGGCACCGAAAGAGTTGAAGGAGTTGAAGACCCAGTTGAAGGAGTTGAAGACCCAGCTTCATGAGTTGACCGATAGAGGTTTTATTAGGCCTAGTATTTCTCCGTGGGGTGCTCTGGTCTTGTTTGTGAAAAAGAAAGATGGTAGCATGAGGATGTGTATAGATTATAGGCAGTTGAATAAGGTGACAGTGAAGAACAAGTACCCTTTGCCTAGGATAGATGACTTGCTAGACCAGTTGAGAGGTGCTTCTGTGTTTTCGAAGATTGACTTGAGGTTCGGGTACTACCAGTTGAAGGTAAAGGATGTGGACATACCGAAGACAGCCTTTCGTACACATTATGGGCATTATGTGTTTTTGGTGATGCCTTTTGGGTTGACTAACGCTCCAGCAGCCTTCATGGATATGATGAACCGTGTGTTTCATGAGTTCTTGGACAGGTTTGTGGTAGTGTTCATAGACGACATCTTAGTATACTCTAGGACCGAAGAGGAGCATGATGAGTATTTGCGGTTAGTACTTCAGACCCTACTAGAGAATCAGTTGTATGCCATGCTAAACAAATGTGAGTTTTGGATTAGGGAGGTAGTTTTCCTAGGTCACGTGATCTCGGCTAGTGGGATTAGTGTGGATCCCAAGAAGGTAGAAGCTATAGTGAATTTGAAACAACCAAAGTCAGTGACAGAAATTTGCAGTTTCCTAGGTTTGGCAGGATACTATAGAAGGTTTGTTGAGGGGTTTTCTAGAATAGCGGCTCTGTTGACTAAGTTGCTACAGAAGAATGTTTCGTATGAGTGGTCAGATGCAAGGCAAGAAGCGTTTGAGAAATTGAAGAAAGCTTTGACCGAAGCTTCTATCTTGATTCAGCCTGAACCGGGGAGAGAATTTATGATTTATAGTGATGCATCCTATGTAGGGCTAGGTTGTGTGCTTATGCAAGAGGGTAAGGTGGTAGCATATGCTTCGCAACAGTTGAAAGTTCATGAGATGAATTATCCCACACATGACATAGAGCTAGCCGCAGTGGTGTTTGCATTGAAGATTTGGAGACACCATCTTTATGGTGAGAAGTGCACCGTGTATACCGACCACAAGAGTTTGAAGTATTTGATGTCTCATAGGGAGTTGAACCTCAGGCAACGTAGGTGGTTAGAGCATCTCAAGGATTATGACCTCACGATAGAGTACCATCCGGGTAAGGCAAACGTAGTGGCTGATGCCTTGAGTAGAAAAGTGGCCATTGAGTTACGAGCTATGTTTGCGAGATTGAGCATGTCTAATGATGGTGGGTTGATAGCCGAGCTTCGGGTTAAGCCTTCGTTAGTTCAGTTAATTCGAGAGAAGTAGTTGAGAGATGACTCTTTGGTACCTCACGTGCAAGACATAGCCGAAGATAGGCCTACCGAGTATTATTTTGGTGAGAACGGGATTCTATGTTATCATGATAGGATAGTGGTTCCGGAGGATGCCGAGTTGAGGTGTACGATCTTGAATGAAGCTCACAGTTGTCCTTTTGCTATGCATCCGGGTAGCACGAAGATGTATCGAGGGTTAAAAGAGGAGTACTATTGGGTTGGTTTGAAGAAGGACGTGGCCGAATTTGTAAGTAGGTGTATGGTTTGTCAGCGGGTCAAGGTCGAGCATCAGTTTCCCTCAGGATTGTTACAGCCGTTGAAAATTCCGGAATGAAAGTGGGAACATATTACCCTGGACTTTGTGTCATGGCTACCGTTGACTCCTTCGAGGAAGAATTCTGTGTGGGTGATAGTGGATAGGTTTACTAAGTGTGCCCACTTCATACCAGTTCATACCACCTATACTTTAGACAAGTTGGTCGATCTGTATATCTATGAGATAGTGAGGCTACATGGGGTACCGAGATCGATTGTGTCAGACCAAGATCCGAGATTTAAAGCTAGATTTTAGGAGTGTTTGCATCGAGCCTTGGGTACTTGGTTGAACTCCAGCACTTTGTATCATCTGCAGTTAGATGGTCAGTCTGGGAGAGTGATTCAGGTGTTGGAAGATATTTTGAGATGTTGTATCATTGATTTTCAGGGGTCGCGGGAGAAACGTCTATCGTTAGTAGAGTTTGTGTATAACAACAGTTTTCAGTCGAGTATTCAGATGGCTCCATACGAGGCCTTGTATGGTAGGAAGTGTAGAACTCCGATTTGTTGGGCCGAAGCCAGACAGAAGCTTGTATCGATGCCTGATTTGCTTAAGGGCACCATCGAGAAAGTGAAGTTGATATATGATCGTTTGAAGGCAGCTTCAGATCGACAGAAGTCATATGTCGACTTAAAGAGGAAAGAGGTACAGTATTCCGTGGGAGATAAAGTGTTTCTAAAAGTCTCACCATGGAAGAAGGTGATGAGGTTTGGGAGGAAGGGCAAGTTAAGCCCAAGATTCATTGGACCTTATGAGGTAGTTGAGCGGATTGGGCTAGTAGCTTACCGTTTGAGATTGCCTTCCGAGTTAGAGAAGATTCATAATGTCTTTCATGTGTCGATGCTTAGGAGGTATAGATCGGATTCGTCCCATGTAATGCCCGTAGAAGAGATTGATTTGAATCCGGACTTGTCTTACAACGAAGAACCAGCTGAAATACTTGCTTCTAATAGCAAGGTGTTGCGTGACAAGACCATAGAGTTGGTCAAGGTGTTATGGAGACATAGTGGTGTGGAAGAGGCCATGTGGGAAAGGAAAGCGGATATGCTTGAGCAGTTTCCGTACTTGTTTCCGTTAGGTAATTTCGGGGACGAAATTCCTTAAGTGGGGGAGAGTTGTAACACCCGGGTTTGGGGTCGGGTGAAAGTAATATTAAAATATTAAAATAATATTTCAGGCATCGGGTTTTCAAAACAAATAAATTATGTTGGACTATTCTCAAAACAAGCCCAAATAGCCATGGATATCCCCTATTTGTAAATGCCTTATTTCATTAAGGGTATTTTGGTCTTTGGCCTTTTTATTTTAAACAAACGTTAAAAAATAGCTTTTGGCTCATCTTCATCCCCTCCCTATTTTCCATTTTCACGACACAAAGCTCTCCTTCCCCAAGTCTACTATTCCATCACCATTCTCCCTCATCTTTAGTTATTTTTTAAAGGTAAGCCCATATTCGACTTGTCCTCTCTTTCCTCTACAAGCTTGTACCATTATTTTTCATAAAGCTCATGGTTTTTGTATCTTGGAGTTTTGAGATTTTTGATTAAAAATGTTATATTTACTATCTTTAACTTAAGCTTTTGATTTATTAATGTTATATAAGTTGTTTGCTATCTAAAAGGTCCAACATACTCGATTTTTACATGGTTTTATGGTGTTTCCCGAAATTGGGTTTTAGGGAGGTTTTAGAGAGCTTAAATGTTGAGTTTTGGGGGTGTTTGATGTGGGAAAGTGTGAACTGATGGTTAGGCTATATATAAGGATTGTTTTGAAAGCCTTTGGGAGTGTTAAAAGTGTTTAAATCAAGGGTTTTGGGCTGTGCTTCATGGCTGCTCGGGAATGAGGATTTTGGGAGTTGTTCTTAGCTTGAATCATGTGTTTTGTACTTGAATTATGTTTCGGGTTTGCTACTTTGATTGTGGACTGATTTGTGGTTATTTTGAATTGTGTTGGGATGATTTGAAGCAAGGAATTTAGTTGGTGAAGTCTCGGGGACGAATCCGGAGAATTTGGAAACTTGAGCTTGGTTCTCGGTTTTCATTTGGGTAGCAACGGTGAGTAAAAATATCAAACTTTGATTTGTTTTCGAAATGGAACTCTTGGGGGGTTTGGGTGGGACCTAGAGGGTTCACTTAAACCCGAGTGTAAGTTATTACTCCTACCTTTTGTTATGTGTTGATGAGTGGATATATGTTGGGGTATCATGCGCATCTTGAGTTTTTTTACACCGTTGTTGTTGTGTAGTCGTGTTGAAGTCGAGCCTCACGTGATGGTTGTCTTAACTACGGTGATGAGTGGTCCCACCGGTAGTGACTAGTAGTAGAGTAAGGTGATAAGTGGTCCTATCAGAAAACTACTAGTCGAACGGTGATGTGTGGTCGCACCGTGTGTATGTTGGTTATGCATGTGCAAACCACGTGTAGTCTTGTTGAGATATCATTCGTGCGTCCATTGATTTATTTGTCAATTATGAAAAGTGTTTTGAAAACTGCATGCTTGTTGAATTTTAAAGCTTCTCTCACTAAGCTAGTTAGCTTACGCTCTCCTTTATTTCCAACATGCAGATTGTTAGAGTTTGGGAGGCAAGTGGGAAAGGGAGGAGCTTTTGGTGTTCTCAAGTATGATTTACGTGTTTGTAATAATTCCTAGATGATGGGGTGTAGACTTGTAGGAGTTGGTGTCAAACTCCTTAGTTTATTTTGTGTTTGGATGGGCATGTTAAATTGTTGATTTTATGATTGGCCATGTGTATGCCTTTATATTGTGGATTGTAGACCATGTTTTACTTGATGCATACGTGCCTTGTGTTTGAAGACCTATACCCATTTCCATGAATGCTATGTGTGTTGTCTAAGGCATATTATTATCTCAAATGCTATGTATTAATCCTTCTTAATTTAATGTTTTACTTGAGTGGCTTTTATATGTATGATGAGGGTGAAACATGTTGTTTTAGGGTGTCTAGCATCTAGAGTTGTTGCGTGGTTGGTTGTGGGAGGTTTTGGTTGGAAATTGAGGCTGCCTTGTGCCAAAAACCAACTAAAATCTGTCTGTTCGCAGCAAGTGTATCGAAACGGGTGGTCCCGTTTCGATGCGGCCTCTTGTTTCAGGCCAGGCGTTTTGGTACGCAAGGGGGTCGTTGCGATACATTTTTGCTACTAGAAATCTGAGATTTTGACGATAAATTGAAGTATCAAAACGGGCCTAGGCGTTTCGGAACGGTTTTCGTATCGTTGACCACGAGAAGTTGACTACTGAGGGCGTTTCGAAACGATTGACCAGCGTTTCGATACGGTCTCCTCGTGTTGACTTGAGCCTGTTGACTTAGTCAAAGCGTTTTGATACACTCCTTGGGTGTTTCGAAACGGTCTGCAAATCAAGCTAAAATGGATTGTTTTTGGAATGATGTTTGGGTTGATCGTCTCGTTTGTTGCTTCCATTTGTGTCCTTTCACATATGATTAAATTAATTCATTTAGACAAGATAATAATTAAAGAAATTTTCTAGGGTTGCTAACCGAAGGGGAGCCTTATCGAGTTTCACTTCGGTTTTCCCCGTGTAGCCTACTTGGACCGGTCAGTCGTCCAGACCGGGACGAGGGGGTTACACGGCCCAAGCTTAATAACTGGCCCGACCCATTGACCGACCTGACCCGTTGACTAAGTCAACTCAGTGAGTCAACTCGCCTGAGTCAACCATTGGACCAATGACATCAACATTGACTTTGACCGCTAACGTCAGCATTGACTTTGACCAAAAAGTCAATTTTCCTGAAAAGCCCTATTTTATGTTTTTCGATGTCCTGAGTCTGTTTTTTATGCCCGTTTCATGAAATTCTAGCTCAAAAGCCTCTGAATTAGACCTTGAACTTGAGTTTGCTTATGTAATTTATTAATCAAATATGAGCAATGTGAATAGGGACTGAAATTGGAATTTGTGCGATTGAAGGTATTCATAGTTCCTTGTATTCGAGATGTTGAGGACGTCACATTCGAATTCGAGAGTGATCGAACGAAGTATCATGGCCGACCGATTTAGCAATTACTAAAGGTAATATACACTTCTACCTCTAATATGCTTTATGAGCATGTTGGTATTCGGTTAATGCTTGCATGAATATGATGAAGAATGATGTTAACTTTGCTTAAGTCAAACAAGATATGAAATTGAATATGATAACCTAGATAAGATCGTAATGCTCGAACGAGAAAGTTAATAAATGTAAGGATCTGGAGTTCAATAAATTAAGTAATAAGGCAGCTAATCTTCAAACCCGATTATTAATGTCAAATGATTAAATGCTAAAAATATTTGGATATGAAATTATGAAAACGCCCTTAAGGTATGAGAATGACTAAAATACCCTTGGAATTTGAATCGATTTAGAAATTTATAATGGATATGGTAAAACAACCTACTTGGAAAGTTATGGTAAGAAGATTTAAACCTTCGAGATTGTAAGGTGTTAGGTTTCCTTGAATTTGGAATGAATCTCCAAGTATAGATTTACGGGAAACTATCCATACCTCTTAATTAATCAAGTGGCTCAAAATACTGAATTGGTCGTAATGACTAAAAGTATTGGAAATATTGTTATGGTTAAATTAATCGGAATGATCGTATTGACTAAAAAGGGCTGAAGTATCCTCAGACACTGAGGTTTGCAAATTAACTAGAAGGATGGATAAACCCTTGAGTTCTGAATTGAATGAAGTGGTTGGAGGTACCGAAATTTCTTGAATGGCTGAAACACCCACGATTACTTAAATGATTGAAATACTATAAATGGTTCAATTGACAGGAATGATGGATATACTGAGCTTGAAAATGACTGAAATGCCCCTAAGGGTTGAAGCGTGACTCATGTACGTCAATCACTCCTGATATTAATATAAGGATGGAAGTTTTTTCGCACAGAATATAAGTTCGACTACTCTTTGGCAAGTTCTGAGGTTAAATATGAAGGCAACTGTTCAGATATACGATACAATCAATATTTGGAAATGATACTCGTGAAGTGCATACATCAGAAGGTTTGGTTAGTACTGTAAGGTTGGGACATGTTAGTTCGATTGGGTTTAGAGGCTTGATAAACTTCTGGAAATCTTAAATATTGTAAATCGTCATTTTATCACTATTGAGCTAAATTACGAAATCACCCCTGATAGTTAAATGACCAAGATGCCCTCATTGGCCAAAGTAATCAAAATAGCCTTGAATGTATATGATATCGTGAAAGATCTTGACATAGAAATCTCTGAATGCCTGGTTGGAAACCTAATGAGCAAATAGAATTCTCGCGCCACTGTTTATGCCTTGTTGGTATAAATTACCATAATACCAATGTATGATCAAATGACCATAATGCCTTGTAGGCTTAAATGATTAAATCACTCATGATATGTTTAAACTCTCAAAGATCTTGATGTATCATCTCCCGAATATCTGGTTTGAACCGTTGGTACGAACCCTTTTTTTATAGGGACCTCGTTTCAAAAATCCGTTCAAATTGTCAAAAGTTTGATGTGTTCCCTTCCATAAATTCCAAGTAGCTCCAAGAAACAAACTGTTCGACCTAGTGTGTTCCATGTGTGCTACACGGCTGTTTTGCATACTGGTTTACATATTATAATATCGATCATGTGCACATGACTAGCATACTTGAATTCACAGGAACATGACATGTTATATAACTTAAGCATGATCGTACTGTATTTCTGATATATATGCCTATGCACCCGATATGACAAACATGCTATATAGATAATACATTACTAAAAATACAGTTATTGATTAATGAACTATTGATGATCTGATTCACTGGGGTACATGGGTTATGATATGAAGTTATCGTCGGCTCAACCCTGATCCAGCTGGTAAGTCCGCCCGTTTTCAGTCCTATGCTTCGGCTAGGTCCGCCAATATTCGGTTCCTATGCTTCATCTAGGTTCGCCCATATTCGGTTCCCATACTTCGGCTAGGGTCGCTCGTATTCTAAGGTACTCCCTTAGGATGATACCCATGCCTAATGGGCTCAGGTTAATGCATGTACATGATACCACACTGGGGAAACTATATATTGGAGTATGGTTGGAGGGTAAATAAAGAATTAAAATGAACTTTACTGCTACTTGAAACAAATGTATTTGAAATAAAAGGGTTTATTGCATTGTTACATTTCATGCATTAATGTTGCACTATTGGAACACAATAGACATTAAACCCTCTGATTCCACCTCCGTATGTTATCAGCCTATAATTCTCGTCTAATTCTCGATGTTTGAATGAAGAACAAATATCGTTATTCTCGAGTATGATGCAACCTCGAAATAGTAGAATAGAAATGGAGATTGTTACTACGTGGAACTTCATGAAAATGTTATGCCTACCATATATCTGCATGAGCTTATTGCATCTTTTGGTAGTTCTGTATTATTGAGCTTTTCTAAGCTCAAGTTGTTTTTACCATCGCAGGTTAAAAGAATATATTATGGTATAACGTTTGACATCAGTGTTCGGAGTTCTCTCGACGTTGCTTTTGGAGTACGGTAATGTATAGTTAGTGGGCATGTATGTCATATATTGTTTTATGATAATGTTTGTAAAGCACTTTCTGAAATTTCTGTTATGTGTTTAAACGATTTCCTGAAATAGTATTTTAAACAAAAGTTGATTTTACAGTTTAATAAGTGTTTTGAGGAAATATGTTTTTATGTGTATTTTTATTGTGGGTCGCTCTTGTGACCCTAATGTAACTTCATAGGATCCGTTGTAATGCATAGGCGAATCTAGGGGGTTACACTCTCTGAACAATTTTTACTTAGGGGAGGAGAGGAAAAATTTACTTTTAATGAATTTTCAACCCACAACCTATTGTGAGAGGAGGGTGTCAACTGAGAGCTTTGTCCACTTGCTCTAGAGATTTTAACTCTCTATTTATGTTTAAATACCAATCAAGAAGGTGGGATGGAGGGTGGTCGTCGAATTAGGATCGTTGTACTAAAATTGTGCACTAAATTGTCACTATCAATTGGTCTATAAGATGAGACATTACATTTTTAAACAATATCATAGGTTCATATCTTAATTTCGTAAATAGAGCAAATTAAATTAAAAGACTACTTTCATAATAATTTTTTTAATATTTAATTTAAATTAATCGACAAATAAATTAAATATTAATAGCTATAAGAAAAGAATTATTCATTAAATTCATGTGGATCCTTGACGAAGCAGTCCAATTTATAATAACAAGATTTTGGGTCAAAAGTAATAGGGCCTGTTAACTATTGAACATGGATTGATCTCGGTTAGGGATGGTAATTTGATCTGAATCCGATTCTATCCAAAGGAATTTATTCGATCTATATTCAATTGAATAAATCCGAATCCGAATTCGAGGAAAATGTCCGAGTCCTAATAGAAGATGGGTTGGGTATGGATCATGTTAATATCCGATCCGAATCTGAATATGAATCTGATCCAAATCCATGTTCGATCTGAATCTGACGCATTCGATCCATATCTGAGTTCGAATCAAAATATTTAAGACTTTTAATTCCTTAAAACAAAATATCATGTATAATATTTACATTAAAACAAGAAGACAACATAAATAAAGTAAAAAGTTAAACTAAATACATTAAAAGAAACATAATTACATATATTTTTTAAACGAGAACATAAATGTGTATATTAGGTGGTAAAAACAAAATTAACTTTATATATATATATATATATATATATATATATATATATATATATATATTAAAAGTGATAATAAAAATACAAATGTCTTAAGAATTTAAATAATAATATTAATAATTATGATTTATATATATTAATTAACCTTAATATAGTGTAATATATCTATTTATGCCATATGCATGTATAAATAAAAATGAAAAAAATACAAGATCAAGTCATAGATAAACAAACAATAAAATAAATGCAATGGAGAAACAAATAAATGTAAATATCAATGAATCATTAAAAATTAAAGAAGTTAGTGAATGGAATAGTAAGTGATGTGCAATTGATAGATAAAGTTATGATACGTTATGCTAAAATTATGAATTAAAATAGAAAGCAAATTAAAAGCATAAACAATAAACACAAAAAATTAAATGTAGTCAACAAACAAGAGATAAAAATGAACAAGTGTAGAATTAAATAGCATAAATTAAATGCGTAAGAAATTAAATATACAAAATTATAGACTGATTTGCACTAAAAAAATTATTAAAGGGACAAAACACAACATACCCTAAAGACGCTAAAATTTGCGAATATACCCCTCAGACTTGGGTCAAGATTAGGGATAACAATTTAATCTGAATCTAAAAACTCTGATCTAAATGCGAATGAAACAAATCTGAATCCGATCCGAAAAAATCCGATCTAAAAATAATCTAATGCAAATACGGTTGAAAAAAATCTGAATCCAAATCTAAAAAAAATATCCAAGTCCGATTATAATAGATTAAGACCTAAATTTTATACAATCCAATCCAAATCTGATATATTGTCATCCCTAATCTCAGTAATTAAACTCTATTAGTATATCTTGTTCGTTGATAATAAAAAATGAACCGATATTGAACAAAAAATTAATAAAACTAAATCGAAGTCAAACTAAGCGCAATTTTTACTCCTGAGAAGTGGTGAAGGCAATAATTTCACATCAAAAAAATGGAGGTTTTGAAACATATAGTGGGGTTGCACATCTTATCAGACATGTCTTTTAGAAAGAGGGTAATAGTCCCGTGACAAGTAGTGTCGGATTGACCCTTTGGATGTCTGATTTTACGTCGAGCGCCCATGAGCGGGGTAGGCAGAGTGGACAACCGTGACAATGACCCATCACAAGTCCAGTTAACTCGTGACAAGAGCGTCATGAGGTTGAGTGGGGGAGAATGTCACGCCTGAGAAGAGGTGATGATAGTAATCTCACATCGGAAAAAATAGAAGTCTTAGAATATATGAACGGTGACGCTGCACATCTTATCAAATATGTCTTTTGGAAAGAATGTAATGTCCCGTGACACTATGATTTGAAATAATTTTCGATTTTCTCAAATTTATTTCTTGTCTTGTCCTAAATATTTAAATATTTAGGTTTACTTTTTCTATTTAGTTGGAAAATATTTTTTGCTTCATAAGTAGGGATGGTCATTTGACCCAGACCAGACGGGTTCCGACCCAGCTCGATTTTATAGGGTCATTTTTTTAAAAGAAAAATTTGGGTTTGGGTCAAGTTCGGATATGGTTTTATGAGGATGAGGTTGGGTTTGTGTTTAAGCCGAAAAATACTCGACGCGAAATAACAATTTAATTTTATTTTAAATATTTAGGTATAATTACTATAATGCCCCTCTTTATATATATATATATATATATATATATATATATATATATATATATCACTCTATTTTGTCTAATAAAAATGGAATAATTATTATAATGGTCTCTTTTTATTTGTATTTTTTCAACTAACTCCATATTTTTTCGAATATTAATGAAAAATAATAATTTTTTATGTATGACAGGTCAGGTTAGGTTCTGATTTTTACTCTAAAATTCAGGTTGAATTCGAGTCAAGTTGACAATTATAAAATGTCAGGTTGTGTCGAGTTTGGGCGGAGGAGTTAAATTTTTAGGCCAGACGCGAATTGACTAAAAATTCTAACCCGACCTATGGTCATCCCTAATCATAAGAAGAAAGGTGAATTTTAAGATGAAAACTAATTTTAACCAAAACTAAAAATATTGACTTAAAAAAAAGTATATTTGGTAAGAATCCAAAATTTCAGAGGATTTTTTTTCAACAAAACTCCTAACTAAAAGTAAAAAAAAAACGTTTGTGTATTTTTAGAATACGAAAAACATTAAAACTTCATAAAGGAAAGAGAGAGAGCATTGACTAAAATATATAGAAAAAACAAAATAAAGTAAGGAAGAGGTGCAAAATCTATTGATATATGTGTAAACATTGTGCACCACCAAACTCTTTTAATAAATTGAAAGGTAAATATCTATATCAAGCTATGCCTTTTTTTTCTAACATAATTTTTTTCAATATTTTTTTGTTATTTTTTTTATTTTTTTTAGCCGACAGCGACACCAATTTTAATGTTGGTTGTGACCGTCGATAATTTTTTTTTTCATACTATGTTCTTTGTTTTCTTCTTTTCTTGAGTTTTTTTTATTAAATTTAAGTAAAAATCTTTGTTTTTGTGACATACTTTTGATCTCTACACTTGTGGTACATTTTTTTCTCTACTCTTGCGGCACGATACTTATGATTTTTGGTACGTTTTTCGCATACTTTTGCAGTCATTTTGGTGGTCGCACAAAGACCCTTATAACATTTGTTTTCTGATCGGCTTGTTAGGATCACGTATAGTTAGATCTCCTCTTTGGTAAAAGGTTCTTTGCCGATATAATCAGAATTGTATAGTGAAATAGCCTGTCAAATGGTTATGTTCGCTCACCACTCCTTTATCATTTCATAAAGCGTCTCGTTTGACAAAGACAATGAGTTTTCATGAAGGTTACTGGGTTCTTTTGATGTTGGAAGTCACGCTCAAAGGAAGATTTGATTATTCTTCGTATCTTTAGGTTTAATATTGTTATTTTATGTATGAGTTTTTTTGGTACTATTGTCTTTCGTTTTTCTCTCTATATTTGGGTGTGTTGTAATTCTAATTCATTTCATTGTTTCTATTAATAAAATTCAGTTGTAATTGTTCAAAAAAATTAAAAGGTATATAAGTTCATAATAAACATTAAGATTTGAACCTATATAAAATAAAATAACATAAATATTTTTTACCATTCAACCATAAGTGATACTGATATCCATTCTCCACCACTAAACTCTTTTCTCTTCAAAGCTAACCAAAAAATTGGCACTCTTCCTTGTTAGAAATTTTCAAGGTATCAAACACTGATTATATTAATGGATCCATCTAATTGATATTATAAATAAATGTTCACTTAATTTTTTCTATGCATGATATCAAAATATGCTCTTAACGTTTTATAAATTTATCACTTTGACCCTTAATTTTTTAAATATTTTAGTCTTTAATATTTTATTTAAAAAAATCATCCATTAAATGAAAATTGTTAGTTGACTATCGGTCAAAAGCATCTTGCTGACTAAGTATGCAAGGGTTGAGCCACCCTTTGATGGGGTCAAATGACACCCAAAATATTTTGAGAAAAAATTATATATAAAATTTTTATAGAAAAATAAAATTATTATGATCTAAACTCTAAACCCTAAACTTTAAATTCTAGTCATAAACCTTAAATTGTAAACCTTGTTACTTAAATCCTAAACTACAACATAAATTTCTAAACCCTAAAATTAAAAGGCTTATGTATCAAAATATTGTTCTTAAAATTTACTAAAGGGAATTGGTACAAATGGTAAACAATTTGATATCGGTTAAATAAATCTCGAGTTCGAAGTCTTGTGTATGCATAAAATTCTTGTTAGGAGACACATTCACTAAAATCAAAATATACAATACGAATAAGTAAAAATTAATCATAACAAAGTACTGAAAATTGAGAGGACAAGAAAAAAAATATCATACTAAAAATTAGTGGGGAAGTTATCGTAAGGTTAGCAAGGAACAAACAAACCTAGAACGTCGGGCCACTTGTATCTGCAGAGTATGCAAAAACAGATTAACCATGTGGCAATAAAATTGCAATCAATTGCGGCGTGCACTTGCCAGTTGCCATTTGGATTAAAGATTATTCCCATCTTATTCAAGATAATGTTATTCGTATGAATCAATATAAAAAAAACAGATTTTTCTACCATGCGGCAGCTTAATATGCGGCTAATATACGGCGTTACCGGAAACATGATTGTGTATATAATGTAACCGGTAAAGCGGTACCGGATATGTGGATATCAAATGATAAAACCGGTAAAAACCACTAAAAAATGATAAAATAATGGTAACCGGCAAATTTAAGTAAAAGGTCAGACATAATAAAACCGGTAGCGTCTAATTTGTTATAAGGTATATAATGTATTCGGTAATGTGGTACCGGATATGTTATATTCGAAAGTTTCCATACTTTTGAAAAGTTTTTCGAAACTTTTTATCAATGGTTGAATTTGAAAGTTTCCATACTTTTGAAAAGTTTTTCGAAACTTTTTATCAATGGTACCGCATATGTTGAATTCGAAAGTATGCATACTGTTGAAAAGTTTTTCGAAACTTTTTATCAATGGTACCGGATATGTTGAATTCGAAAGTTTGCATACTTTTGAAAAGTTTTTCGAAACTTTTTATCAATATATGGATACTTATATTAAATGTTTGGATACTTCTATGAGAGGTAGAGATACTATCGAAAAAGTATGGAAACTTTATAAAAATTATGGAAACTTCTATTAAATCGTTTATATGAATTAGAATCAAGAAAATAGTAGTGCATCAGATAGAAAGGAAAAGATTACAAAATGAAAAGATTACAAAACGATATGGCAACGGAAATAAAAAGAAATTGAGAAGAAACAAAAGATTGATCTTCTAATATTTATGTGCAATGCAAAGACCAAGCCGGATTGTTTCCAATATCATGTAATAGAGTTTTATGATATTGGAAACAATCTGGCATGGTCTTTGAACTGTACATAAATATTAGACCATCAATCTTTTCTTTATTCTGAATTCATTGTCCCTTCAAGCCTCCTCCCTTCAAGTCCCCCTGCCACCCATGGAACTTGTTCCAGCACCAGCTTGCTGTCCAACCATCTCTGCATATGGTCGCATCTCAAACTTGACCTTTTGGTTGCCTAATAAACAAATTTTTTTTGCATAAGTATGAGCAGCAGAGTATCTTGTTATTAATAATAGAAGAAAATGATAGAGAAAACCTTGGAGATGGTGGTTGAAGATGTGTATGTCTTCTTTTTCAGCCATGTAACCATATAGTTGGCGCTGGCTGGATGGAGGGGAAGGAGCATGACGTTGCCAAGCATCTAACCCGAAACCTTGGGCAGCAAACTGGTTATGCAGACGCTGAGCATCTAAATAACCTCTTGTTGTGCTCTCAAAAATCAAAAGGCTCATCCCACGATGGCCTCGTGGACCATATGAATGGCGAGCCTTGGCAACAGCACCAAAGGATCTGAAAGCGTTGAGAAGGTCTTGGTTTCCCATGCCAATCCACTGAAGCAAAAAATTAAAGAAATTAGAAGTTAAGTATTATAATAGTAATGAAAACATAATTCAGAAGTTATATAACTACCTTCCCCTCTTCATCTGTATGAAGTTGTGTGTTCCTAATCATCACCATGGGTGGCCAGAGTATTTGGTGATGAGCTTCCTGGTGGCTTGAAGGTGGGGGGAGACAATAGCAGCATCATTACTCAGACCACGCCATTGGCCTGAAGCGTTTTGTTGAGGTTGAGGTTGAGGAGTGGCCGAAGCACCCCTTCTTCGTAATTCCTCGTCCAACGTCTGAGCAAGGAGGCGATGGATTTTCATCTTATCTCCTTTTTTGGTTTTTGCATGGGTGAGTAGGGACTGAAGGCCAGAAAACGACTTAGAGGCACCAGGACCTCCGTGGCATGCTGGACACTGCCATGTAGTAGTAGGGTCGTTCATAGAGTTCATTCGATCGAAGGCCTCGAAGAAACTCCTGAAGAATTTGCTGGATTTCAATGCCTCGTGGCTTAGTTGTTCGTCATTATCAGAATCAGAATCAATGTAGAAATCATCATCACTGTTTGATGATGTGTCGAATTCAATCTTCCTCTTTGCGAAAGACTGAGGAATTTTACCCGAACTTCTGCTTGAACTCATTTTATAATAGAAGATTGTGAAAGAGAACTGATTATAAAAGCAAAGGAAAGGGTTGAGTAGATAAAATTGAAGATGTTGTGAAGAGCAAAATAGAGGAGTTGTTAATTTATAGGCAATTTCCGTTTGGGAGGGAAAGTGATAATGCATGAGACTGAAAAGGCAGAGATTCGTTCGTTCTCCTCTTTTCCCGGGTTATAGAAAAAAATGAGGAGAAGGTACATGAACAGAAACGGTGCATGTGATACATTGGAAAGACGCGAAACTGAAAAGGTAGAATCAGATTCTTTCTTCTCCTCGTTTTCCGGGGTTATAGAAGTAAATGTGGAGAAGTAGGAGCAGTAAACGGTTGCATGCGTGATACAGGGAGGTAGAAGTGAAAAGACACGACACTGAAAAGGAAGAATCAGATTCGTTGTGGGGATTAAGGGTTTCAGCTTTATACAGGAGGAGCAGTAAACGGTGATACAAGTGAGAAATGACATAACACTGGAATGCAAAGTTGTTGAAGTGTATAATGAAACCGCAATGAAACCGGTAATAAAAAACCGGATACATTGATGTAATGAATAAAGAATACAGTAAAAATAAACCGGGAACATGAATGTTTTAAAGCAAACTTATCGATAATTCCATTAAAACATGGAAACAAGTATCGAAAATCTTGTTAAATATCGATATTTGTGTTTTAAAACTATCGAAAATCTTGTTAGTTATCGATATTTTCGAAGGATATTCGTAGCAGAACATTGATTTTCTTTCAAAAGTATCGGGTTTTTTATTAATAGCGTGTAAATTGTATCGAAACTTTTTGTTCTAGTAAGGTATGGGAATCCGTTGTTTCTTAAAGTATCGGTATTTGTATGGTAACGTTAAGAAACTATCGATATTTTCGAGCAGATTCGCTAATGTATGATGGAATTTAACTGCAGTATCGAAACATTTTCAGATAGGGGGAATAATGTATCGAAATTTTATTTGGAGCCAGTGGACAAGTAAGGGATAAAGGATGAAATAAGACGTCATATAACATAATTATAAGATAATTTCAGAAGTTTATTGTTAATCTGAATCATCGTAGTCAGTGGACACGTCTGAACTTAGGTTTAGTTCTTCGATCAGCTGTTGTTTTCTTTCTCTACGCCTGTACATAAAAAGTTGCAGCTCATCCGCAGCCGCATCAACATCCGGTGAAGACGGTGCGCGTTCAGTGTTTGGATCAGGTTGTACGGGTGCAGACGAACTACCTTCGCCGGCGTTGACGTCGTCAAACTTAACATGTAAATCGACGTCTGCAGCTCCGATAGAATTGAGGCGGTCATACATGTTACGAACGTCTGTTTCGTTCGTAAGCTTCATAACGTAGTGTGTTTTGTTTGCAGACGGTGTTGGGATTCGACATTCCATGGAAGAAATTTGTTTGTCGCCGTGTTTACTAACCTCGATTGTTGTCAACTGTATTAAATCTTTCAGTGACATTTTGGTGGTGATTGTTGACTGAAAAAAAGTATCGAGAAAATAAAATGTTGCCTGAAATTTTGCCATAAGGTGAGCAAAGAGTGGCTCGTTGTTTAGAGAGAATTTGGAATGAGTAAGTGATGGTGGAATTGGTGGGTATTTATAGGAAAGCAAAACACCACATAAGTAAATTTAACTGGAATGAAAACTTTAATTCGCATTTCATTTAACAATACTTTCTTTTTACAATAGTATAGAAACATATTTAGTAAGTTGGAATAATGTTGCCTGAAAGTATCGATAAAATTTTTCGTCCTGTAAAGAAAGAATCGAAATTTTCGAGCAGATTCGGTAACGTATCAGGGAATTTAACAACAGTATCGAAACATTTTCAGAAAGGGGAAAATTGTATCGAAACTTTATTTACAGTAACCTATGAGAATTCATTGTTTCTGAAAGTATCGAAACATTTTATCGTGAAGGAAAGAAAGATTCGATATTTTCGCGCAGATTTGGTAATGTATCATGGAATTTTACAACAGGATCGAAACTTTTTCAGTAGAGGAAAAAATGTATCGATAATAAAATAGAATTTATTGCACGTTAACTTTGTAGGAAGGAAGAAATAAATTGCTCTAAATGCTTTCAACCACCATCAACCACCATCAACCACCACCACCTACCGAATTTAGTACCTGAAAATGAAAGCAACACAACAGAAGTCCTGTGCAGGAAAAGTTAGGACCACTTCAACCGATCGTGTTTAAGAAAATGGAAGATATTCCATCCAACGATGTTAATGGTAGCGGGAATTTGCAAGATGAGAAGTTGACCGTTGATGATTCGGAACTGTTGGTAGGACAGCTATTCTCTTCACGAGAGGAAGCTTGGAATTTTTACAAGGAATACGCAATGAAAAAAGGTTTTAGTGCACGTCGAGGAACATCACGGCTGGATGGCGAAGGGAATGTTAAGACACAAGAATTTTGTTGTTCAAAAGAAGGGTTTAGGTGTTCGAAGGTCGAAAATGTTAATCGTCGACGTGCGCATACGCCAGTCACACGAACAGGATGCAAGGCCAAAATCGTTGTCACAGCAACAAAAACAAAAGATCAGTGGGTTCTAAGTAAGTCTTTCCACAAACATAATCATGCATTGTGCACACCTCTTATGACACCATTTATGCGTTCAAATAGAGGTGTGACTGAGGCTGATGTGGCTGAGGCAACAGCGTTGAAAGATGTTGGTGTTGGGACATCAAAGGTAATGAAATATTTCATGAATCAGGCAGGGGGATTTCGTAATGTTGGATTTACTAGTAAAGACCTGTACAATGCACTTGATAGAGGTAAATCAAAGGAGCTTGTCAATGGGGATGTGAATGCACTCCTTGATTACTTTGAGTACAAGAAAGATGATGATCCAGGGTTTTTTATGACATACTCCACAGATGAATCAGGGGCATTGCAGCATCTTATTTGGGCTGATTCAACTTCGAGATCAAAATTCCGATTTTACTTCAACATCACTAAACCCAAAACATTATCCCCAACTACCCAATACTACATTACCAAAAAATTAGGGTTTCGACAACATACCTTTTACTTCAAAGTCCCCAAACCCTAAACCTATCCTTTCGATTCTGATACAACAAATTAGGCTTTCTGTAAATGCAACCAAACTCGTGTCGATTTCACAGCAACCAAACTCGGGTCGATTTCAAATACTCTCCTTTCTTAGGTTTTCTGTAAATGCAAGCAATACAAAGGATACTTTTAACCGGTTATATCATTATGATATATATAATCGATAAAATTCCCAAAAGTTTCGATACGTTTTTGAATTGTGTCGATTCTTTCCACACCAAACAATAAATTCGGTAAAGATTTACCGGTTACATTATATGAATTAATAATGTACTCGGTTATGTTTTACCGGTTAGATTATATGAATTAAATATCGATTCTTTTCTGCACGCTCTTAATTAAATATCGATATTTTCGCCATTTTTTTCAACAACGGTTACGTTGGTGTTCAAAAAGTTTCGATAATGATTTAAAAAGTATGGATAATTTCGAAATAATATATCCGGTATGTTTTACCGGTTAGATTATATGAATTAAATATCGATTC
Source organism: Hibiscus tridactylites (assembly GCA_958450335.1). Classification (NCBI taxonomy): domain Eukaryota; kingdom Viridiplantae; phylum Streptophyta; class Magnoliopsida; order Malvales; family Malvaceae; genus Hibiscus; species Hibiscus tridactylites. The sequence continues at coordinate 80,602,988 of OY288265.1, read as the reverse complement.
TTTTCTGCACGCTCTTAATTAAATATCGATATTTTCGACATTTTTTTTCAACCACGGTTACGTTGGTGTTCAAAAAGTTTCGATAATGATTTAAAAAGTATGGATACTTTCGAATTAAACAACAAATTAGGCGCTACCGAATATATTGAAATTCGGATCAACATAACCGGTAATTTTACCGGTTTTGTTATAGTCCAAATGTCCGAGTGCCCATCCGCTCCAACTTAACAACAAATTCGGCGCTACCGATTATATTGATATTCGGATCAACATAATCGGTAACTTTTACCGGAAACATGATCTTTAACCGCTCACCGCCCTAGCTGGTTACGCCGTTTATTAGCCGCATACTAGGCGCCGTACCGCAGAACCTCCCAAAAAAAAAATAGCTTAGTTTGAAATGTTCCCAAATTCACAAAATCAACGTCAGTCCACAACATTCACATATCAAAACAATGAGAAGCCAACAAAAAAACAACCACACGTTAGCTTTCTTTGTCACACTTTCACTTCAACATTAATTAATAATTAAATTCCGCACCCACGCCAAGGTCAACCTTCATACACAAGACACCATCCTTTGTTTGAAACAATAAAGAAAGAAAAGAAACTCATTTGTTCATTTGCATGTCATTAATTATATAAATAATGGGTCATGATTCACAACTTTAGTGGAGACATTGGAACATGATCCACCACCATATTCTATATTATTATTGTTATGTATGAAAGGGGGGAAATTGAGTGTAAGAACATTAAAAGAAACCAAACACTTGCATGATTGAAATCCCACCAAATCCACAATCTTCTTTTCTTATGTTTTTGTGTGGACAAAACCAAAAACAATGAATCCTATATTGTCTTGTAGCATAAAGCCCTGGATCCAAGTTGATCATCTCAAACAACTTTACAGATTGCCTGATCTTGGGGTTGATTCGATTTTGTTGATGGTTTCAGGGACTAAGATGACTCCAGGATCATAGTTGCCGGGACATCGCTGATGTTTTGTCTATGGTTGTGATCCCCTTCGTATGTTACAATCAGCATCCTCGGATCGTCTAATGCTCGCTCCACGTGTTTCCTCGCAGGACAGCCTCGGACGCTGCTACACTTGTAGTAGCCCCTGCAAAATTGAAGAATGAAACGAGTTAGGTAAACTCAGGGACCGAGTTAACTCGACTCAGAAACACCTAACAAATGAGCTATAACAAGTTAACAACTCACCTTGGATGAGGTGATCCCTTGATTGGTTTCTGCCCATACTTTCTCCAGGAATAATCATCAGGAGGAATATCAGCCATCTTATTACTGATTGCTGGAACTCTAATCACTTTCTTCACTCTTAATTTCCTACATTAGAAAAAAAAGATTAAAAAGGTTGAAACTTTTATGATCAAATCAGATCAAAACGAGAAAAACCAACCTCTTCTTGGAGCAATGGCAGCGACCAGATGAGGATCCACACTTGAGAGCAGCATCATCCATGGAATTGCACTTCCTTTTCAATGGAGGTTTACCAGACGAAGGAGCAAGGGAAGAGAAAGATGGCCGCATGCTATCAGTCTCCCCTGTCATTGATGAGAAATTGATATTGCCAGCCGCTTCATTTCTCTCCGATACAGCCAAAACAGCGATGTTTTTACTCTGGTGATGATTATGAGGCAAAGGAGGCAGCCTATGAACTTGTTGAATCGGAGAAAATGGCTTAAAAGCAGACACCTTTACTTTGGTTTCTTCAACAGAACAAGTGTTCAACTGTTGGGAATCTAATTGTTTATGTTTCTCGTCAGTAAGCGGAGCGCGTCGGAACCGAGCATGGCCTGTTCTGGGACGACCCAACAAAGAAATAACCTTCTTGAAAGAATTTACAGTCTTGTCTGTAACAGCTTGGATCTCAACACTCTGCTCTGAATCTGAAGAAGAAGTAGAAGAAGAAGATTTAAAAGAATCATCTTGGTTGTACAGATATTGAGCTTTGGACATCAATCTTATCAATTCCTCAACGCCTTGAATCCCAGCAGTCGCAGCTTCTTTCAAAGCCGTTTCCTCCATTTTCGCTGCAAAGCCATATCCCATCATCAATTCCACCGCCATTTTTGTACATCCAAAGAAGAAACCCAGGATTCTGATTTTATAGACAAACACTTGGAATCGAAGAAGACGACTTGAAATAATGATATAAAAAAAGAAAAAGATTCGAGTCAAAGCGATGCCTTCTGGATACAATGCATTGGGCATCGGGTCACTGACATTTCTCGTCTTTCATATATTCCCGTCAAAGTCACACTCCAATAAAATCATTCCACGTTTTCCACAATTGTCAGCACATTGACCAACTCGGTTTAGAAAAAAGTAAAGGTTCTCGGCAACGGGATGAACCGGTTTCGAAAACCGTGTCTGGATGATGATTAAAGGGAAAAGCAGCAAGTCAAAAGGTGGTGATTAGCTGGTAGAGTTGACATTTTACAGCTTTTAATGCAAATGAAATTAAATAAAGTCGTTTGTGGGCCCAACGAAAAACAGCTCCACTTATTTTACCGGTAACCGGAAGCGGGCGTCAAAGTTATGTCCCACAATTCACATGGGATTCCTTCTTCAAACATTAAAAGAGACTGGACCAGCAGTCGTTCGATATTTGATTACTTGAATTCAAATTAGTCGTGAGTTTTTTTGGTAAACTATATAAATGACCACCATACTATTAGAAAAGTTGTGATTTGACCACCTTACATTTTTTAAGTAATTAAACCACCTTATTGATCCTCGTTACTTATATATTATATTAATTGGTGACACGTGTCACAAGATTGGAGAAGTAAAATTGAAATCAAAGAATTAGGGGTAGGGGGATTCAAACCTGGGTTGGAATGGTGGGAGGACACTGGACTTGTCACTAAACCAAGCCTACTTTTGTGTTATAAAATACCACATATATTTATGTTTATATCGTTATTAATGCCTGAAAAAATTGAAAGTAACAAAATTAAGGCTAAGGGGATTCGAACCAAGGATCCCTTGGTAAAAAGAAGCATGTGCTTGCCACTAAGCCAATGTTATTTTTGTAATATGAAGTACAACATATAATATATCTGCTATATTATTGTTAATGCATGGAAAATGGAGGAAATACGGTTTTAAGGAACTCAAACACAACAAACTTATAACGCATAAAAACATCTAACTCAATTAAATAAATCTAATAAATAAATTAAAATTAACAATATTTTGTATATATTTTAAATTATGTTTAGTGTACGATTAAAATAAAAAATTTAAAAATATATTAAATTTTTTTATATAATGATTAAAATATATACAAATTTAATTAGTGTAGGATTGTCGTTATTTTAAATTTGTATATATTTTAATCGTTATATAAAAAATTCATATAATTTTAAATTTTTATTTTAATCGTGCACTAAACAGAATTTAAAATATATACAAAATATTGTTAATTTTAATTTAATTGTTAGATTTATTTAATTGGGTTAGATGTTTTTATGCATCATAAGTATGATGTGTTCGAGTTCCCTAAAACCGCATTTCTTCCATTTTCCATGCATTAACAGTAATATAAGAAATATATTATATGTTGTATTTCATATCACAAAAATAACCTTGGTCTAGTGACAAGTACATGCTACAAGGGATCCTTGGTTTGAATCCCTTCAACCCCAATTTTGTTACTTTCAATTTTTCCAAGCATTAATAACGATATAAACATATAATATATGTGGTAATTTATAACAATAAATTAGGCTTGGCCTATTGATAAGCCCAACGTCCTCCCACCATTCTAACCCAGGTTTGAATCCCCCACCCCATTTCTTTAATTTCAATTTTCCTTCTCCAATCTTGTGACACGTGTCACAACTTGATTGGAGGGGGAATTAATTAATTAAATTAAATTAATAAAGTCCTCCAATAAGGTGGTGACACGTGTCACGAAATAATTAATTTATTTTATTAAATTAAAATTAAGATCAAATTAATAGAGTGTATAAGTAACGATGACCAACTGTGTAATTATACTTTTATTTTTTTAACTGTCACGTCACCCTTCCGTTAACTTCTAACGGTTGGTGGTCAAATTGCATCCAATTTAATAGTATGGTGGTTTAATTGCTTCGAAAAAAAGTAAGATGGTCAAATTACGACTTTTCTAATAGTATGGTGGTCATTTATGTAGTTTACCCTTTTTTACTGTTAATTTGATTGGTTATCAGCGAACCACCATTACACGAATTTAAATTATACGGGTCTTCGAACATGCAAGTAAAACTTGGGAATGATTATTAGCGATCTCATACATGTCACTTACAATCTCTAGCGAACATAATTTATGAACGATTACCGGTGATCACGAGTTAACACACGTGCTCGTATTTAATAACAAATCAGTCTAATTCGTAACTTTTTAAGATGTCCAATCAATACTAATGTCACGATAACTCTGTCAATACTTATTCAACCACTATTAATAGTCATACAACGGAGAGTAAGGACATTTGCCATCATTTATTTTTTAAAATATTTTATTGTAATTACATGGAATACCAAATATATTTTTTTATTTTGAATTTTTTTTGGATAATTAATTTTATTACCCCAAAGAGCAACAAAGTTGCTACAAAAAGACAATCATGTACAAGCAAATAAGGAAAAACAATCCTCACCCTATACAATTAAATTCCAGTTATAGCTCAATTGTCTATTTATACTATTCCTCAACTGTATAACCTTATCATTCAGCCTCGTATGAACAACATCTCGTATTCTAGAAAAAATATCAGTAGATGAAAAAGAACTTGACCCAAAAACTATGTCGTTCCGTTCCCGCCATATGAAATAAAAGAAAGCACTCCAAGCAATCCTCAAAATTAAGGCAACCAAGGACTTACCTTTGAAGTGTTTCACCGCCCATTCAAATTCATCATCCCAAGTAGACACTCCCCTGCCAATGCAACAGCACTGCAGGACCTCTTTCCAAACAAGCTTTGAATAACCACAACCAGAAAATAAATGATTCCGAGTCTCATTAGACCTACCACATAACACACAAGTTACCTCGATTATCACTCCCCAAGAGATAAGTCTGTCATTGGTGGGAAGCCTCCCTATGATAGCCATCCATGTAATAAGAGCGTGCCTAGGAATGTGCATAGGAAACCAAACAAGACGATGCCAACTCACCTTGGCCCTTTGCACTCGTATCTCCAGCAAAGCTTGGGACGTAGTCAAAGCAGTACAATTCAAGAGCTGGGAATGACAATCCTTGATCTTCATCAACTGCTTCCAAATCCAACTTAGAGAGGACCTAGGGGATAACTACCAAAAGGAACCCCCTTCAAAACATAAGCATCGACCCAAGCAACCCAAAGGGAACCGTGATCAGCAAGCAACCACCTCACCAGGATTAACATACAAGCAACATTCTAGTGAAGCAAATCACGCAACCCCAATCCACCCTCAGATTTCAGAGAACATATGACATCCCAACCGACTCTAGCACCAGCCCCTCGCTTATCCTCCCCTTTCCAAAAGAATCGTAAGCACAACTATTAATTCGTCTCAGCACAGATTTAGGAAGAATAATTTGCCGACACCAGTAGCTTTGAATGCCAAAAATAGTAGATCTGGTCAGCTCCAGTCTCCCAACAAAGCTGAGCTTCAACGAGGACCATTGTTGGATCTTATCCTGAATCCTAACCAGTAGAGGCTGACAATCCTTAATTGATAACTTTCTAGTCACCAAAGGAACCCCAAGGTATCTAACAGGAAGAGTTCTATGCTTGAAACCCGAGGCAAGGGCCATACTTTCTATCTCTTCAGCTGATACACCTGAAGTAAAAAATTCACTCTTAGTAGCATTAAGGCGCAACCCAGACATCTGATAGAATTAATCCAAAACACAACAAACGCCCACAATTGACTCCAAATTGCCTTTAGTAAAAATCATCAAGTCATCCGTAAAGCAAAGATGAGTTAGCTTAATCTTATGACATTTAGGATGATACTGTAACACACCCTTCTCACCAGCAACATCAAGCAATTTTGAGAGAACATTCATAACTAAGACAAATATATAAGGGGGGAGAGGATCACCCTGTCTTACTCCCCTCTCACCCTTAAAGAAACCAACAAGCCCACTATTCACCGAGATAGAAAATCGAGGTGTCATCACACAAGATTCAATCCATCCAATGGTTCGAGAAAGGAACCCCATAGCATATAAAACAACTAGAATAAATTCCTAGTTGATTGAGTCAAACGCTTTTTGTAGGTCAATCTTTAAGGTGCAACGCGAAGAAAGAGAGGTTCTACCATAACCGCAAACCAATTCTTGTGCTAGGAGGGTGTTATCCACAATATTACGACCCTTAACAAATGCACTCTGATTAGGTGCAATCATAGCTGGGAAAATAGGACACAATCGATTTACCAAGACCTTGGTGATGCATTTGTACACTAAAGAACGACATGAGATAGGCCTGAAGTCCCTAACCTGGTTAGGACTCAAAGATTTAGGCACCAACACAATGGTGGTAGCATTAAATCCTGGAATAATTTCATCGTGATCAAAGAAATGTCGATCAACAAGCAAAAAATCCTTCCCTATAATGACCCAAGTCTTTTTAAAGAATAATGCAGTGAACCCATCAGGACCAGGGGACTTATCATTACCCATGTCAAACAGGGCAGACTTGATTTCATCGTCAGTAACCTCCCTGACCAATGATTCAACATCAACAACAGGCAAAGTAAAAGAAATTATCTTTCTGAGCAGATCAACTGGAGGAACTACAACATGTGGATCACTAGTCCCAAGCAAATCAGTAAAGAACTGAACCACTTCCTTAGCAATCCCCTCTTGAGTATCCAAACAAACTCCATCAGCTGACACAAGAGATTGTATATACTACCTACGATTTTTTAACTTTGACAACTGAGTAGAAAAACTTGGTACTCTGATCAGCTTCACAAAGCCACTGAATTTTATCCCGTTGTTTATAAAAGCTTCTCTCGGCAGACTCCAATAGAGAAAGCACCTCTCTAATCACTTGGACCTGAGCAACAATATAAGAGCAGGCATTAGTTAAGTTTGCCAACTGAGCTTCCTCCAATTGCTTCCTCTTTGCAATAACCCGAGAAGTAAGTTCACCAAAATGCTCCCTATTGAATTACCTCAAGATAGGCTTAAGCCTTTTCAACTTCACAAAAAACTTCCTCAAAGGGTCACCAAACACCTCAACATCCCAGCACTGAGCAACTGTTTCTAGGAACTGAGGATGATGACACCAGAAGTTAAAGAATTTAAAAGGTTTCGGGGGAAAGAAAAAAGCCTTATCAGTCTAGAATAATCCAGGAGAGTGATCAGAGATCCCAGGAGCTAAAAATTCAGCTTGGGATCAAGGAAACACATTATACCAACACATATTAGTTAGCATTCTATCCAACTTTCGAGCCAACGGTCTTTGCTCTTGATGATTCGACCAGGTGAAAAAAGGACCTGAACAAGGAAAATCCACCAAACCAATCTCCTCTAAACATTCTCGAAACTCACCCATATCAGACACAACATGGTAATGTTCATCAGAGCTTTCCTGTGGACTAAGGATAGTATTAAAATCCCTAGAAACTCATCCATATTTTTTAAATTTTTATTTAATTGAATTCTTAAATTATAAGATAAAGTATATAATTCATCATTCAACTATTAGTGTGGTTATATTTTCTATTTTTGCTTATCAAATTATTATTTATTTAATTGAATTCTTAAATTATAAGATAAAGTATATAATTCATCATTCAACTATTAGTGTGGTTATATTTTCTATTTTTGCTTATCAAATTATTATTTATTTAATCATTAATCTAATAAAATTAGGACTCAATTTTCACTTGATTTCGGGTCACGAGTTGGTTGTCAATATTCGGGTTTTGGAAGCTAATTTGGGTTTAAATTGATTAAGATAATTGATGGGCGACAATGATATGTTTGATGATTAAGTTGATAAAGTTTACCAATATAGGTGATTGAATTTGTTGAATTATTTAGATTTAATGTTAAATAGATAAAAATATGCAAATGTTGATGATTCGAATAGCTAGTATGCTTAGGGGAGGGCAAGACCGAGTACCCGGCCAATTTGTCTAGAATTGGTCCCGGTCCCGGTAACCACCAGTTCTTAAAAACTAGAACCAGTCCCGGTTAGATCGGGTCCAAGATTTTAGAAACTGGTCCTGGTACTAGTGGGAACCGATATCAATACAGGGTACCCGGTCAATTAGTCTATTATTAATAAAATTTGAGCATTTTTTTAAATTAGGACTTTATTAAATTTGGAGAAAGTCACATAGATTCATGTCTCGTTAAAAAACCTCCCTAGACCTAAGTGGAGGAAAAAGAGTGCGATGAATCCATGTTTACACGATCCGCAGCTAAGAGAAAACACAATCACTACCGAGCTCAATGAGCATACTCACTATTACCGTACCCATGTAACCACAGCAAAGAATGAAGATCCAACAAGCATAAACAAAATAAAGACAATAAAATCTTGTTGTGAGTTACAATGCAAAAGCACGGGCAACTTTGACTTCTGCTACTTCACTTTATGCCCACGATCGAGCAGCCAAATCAGACCTTGTAGGAGCGTCTTCAAAACCAAGGGTTACCTCTAGCTAACCATACTTAGCTAACCATACTTAGCTAACTTGTCAGCAGTCTTAATTGCTTCTTTCGAAATGTGATGTAATCACCAACTATAACTCGAACACAAAATCAGACTGACCATTTGTAATCTACTACACACACAACTAGCACCATATCGAACTAAAAGCAGGAAAAGTTGTAAAAAAGGCATCACTCTAGAGTTGATTGAGCTCACGCTTTAGCCTTATTAGAAAACCATATCACATCCTCCCTTCTCTCTATACCTTTCTTCGTAAGAGAATCGGCTAAGGCATTTGCCTCTCTTGGCACATGCAGTAGATACCACTCTATGTCCATGCCATTCCTTAAACAAGATGAAATCAAATTCCTGAACGTCAAGGGGCATTTTCAAGGGTTATGAATCCAATCTACCCCTGAAAAGCAATCACTTTCAAAAACCACCTTTGTAGACTTAGCCCATCTGGACCTTTTAAATAAACTAATAGCTTCCGAAATTCCTAGGATTTCTGCAGAAGTTGCGTCAAGAAAACCAGCACCCTTAGAAAAGCTGATTAGCACCTCCCCCTCCTCATTCCGAAGCACTTCTCTAATACCCGCCTTGCCAAAACTTCCTCTCACCGCCCCATCTGTATTCAATTTTAAGCAGCCATTAATAGGAGGGGTCCAAAGGGATTTATAATCCTTAGATTTAGAACTAACAATCTCCCTAAATCTATCAGGACAATTCAAAATATTGTTTAAATCACTCACACCCTCTGGCCAAAGGGCTTTACACCACCAACCAAGCTTAAGGATACACATTTGAAATACAAAGCATGGCGAAACCTTGGACTTTCTGAACACTGTCTAATTGCGCGCCAGCGAAATTGTCCAAGAGAAGCAGCAAAAACCGTGTCTCCAAATCTTCACTTGAATCCGATAGGGAATTGAAAACATCCAAACTCTAAACAAGTCTACAAAAGAGTTGAGGATTACAATATGGATATCCCACAGCCGAAACCATGATTGCCAAATCTCCCACACTTTGTGGCAATGATAAAAAAATGCTCTACAGATTCAACTTCAAGATTGCAAAGCTGACAAAGAGGGGAGGATTATCGAATACATCCTCTTTTTTGAAGCTCGACCAAGGTAGGCAATCTGCCCAAGATCACCTTCCACACAAATAACACGACCTTTGGTTGAGCTTTACTACTCCAAACCATCTTCCACAGCCCATCCCTTGCCTCGCCATTTCCGCTACCTAACTCGCACCATGACTTTGTATTGAAAACTCCATTTAAATTTGCCACCCACCTAATACTATCCGGAACTTCAGAATTCGATTTAAAACCATATGTAGTAGCGAGCAAAGAGTCTCATTCATCTTTTTCCCAATCAAATAAAGGTCGCCGTAATCTTATATCCCATCTCCATCCCCCATTAAAGAGGGAGCCAAAATTTGCGATTTTTCTCGTTTTGTTGTTTGATAAAGCGAAAATTCTCAGAAATGCTACCTTTAAAGAGAGATCCCCTCCGTTCCAAAAACTAACCTTTTTGCCATCCCCTACCAAGTGCCGAATTTTTTTCTGGAAGGTGTGCACACTTTCAGGATATGAAGTGGTAATATTCTTCCACAGTGTTGACTTCCTCGATTTCTTCAGATTGGACATGAAAAAAGAGGTATTAGCACCCTCATATCTTGCTGCGATAACCTTTCTCCACAAGCTATCTGATTCAGACCCGTATCGCCATAGCCACTTTAACAATAATGCTTGATTCTTGAGTTTCAAGTCGATCAAATCAAGATCACCGATCTTTTTAGGTAAACACAGAATTTCCCACCGCACCCAGTGAATAGCTTTTCTATTCATATCTCCCCAAATAAACTTCGATTTAAGGCTCGACAACATACTGTTGATTTTATTTGGCATATAGAAAATTGACATGTAATAAATCGGGAGACTAAGAAGCACAGACCTTACCAACGTGATTCTACCACCAAAGGATAGTTTCTTTGCTTTCCATCCCGCGAGTTTATGTTTGATTTGTCCACAACCGGCTCCCAAATCTTGGCATTTTTCTTTTTGATGCCTAAGGGTAACCCGAGATATGTTGAAGGGAAACTTCCCTTTTTACAGTTAATAGAAGTAGCCCAACCCGCCACCAAAGAGTCTTCAACATTTATACCAAGTAATTTTGATTTCTGTAAATTTAGTTTGAGGCCCGAGGCTAATTCGAATCCCATCAATAAATAGACTATGTTCTTTAACTCAGAAGGACTTGCCCCATAAAAGATGATGAGATCATCAGCATATTGCATATGCGAAATCCTCACCAAACTATTACAAATACATCTTGCTTGAAAAAGGCCTACCTCCACAACTTTTTGAAGAAGACAGTTCAGCTCCTCAGCCACCAAGTTGAAAAGGAGGGGTGAGAGCGGGCATCCTTGTCTAAGGCCGCGTTTGATCCGGAGCTGTTCTGTCGGAGAGCCATTAACCAAAACTGAAATTAAAGCCATAACGATACACGTGTAGATCCAACCAATCCATTTCTGTCCGAATCCCATTTTATAGATCACAAAAACTAAGAAGTTCTAGTCCACACAATCATAAGCTCTTCAGAAGTATGCTTTGAAGACCAAACCACTTAGGCCTTGCTTAGCCGTGAAGTCTAATACCTCATTTGAAATTAGCGCACAGTCTAAGATTTGCCTCCCGGAGCAGAAAGCGAACTGAGTTTGGCCTATCACTTCTTCCATTACCAAATTTAATCGTGTTGAGAGAACTTTGGCAAGGAGTTTGTAGACACATCCTACCAAGCTTATAGGCCGGTAATCCTCTATCAATGCAGGCGAATTTGATTTTGGTATTAACACTATAAAAGAGTTGTTGAAGGACGGGCCTGAAACCTTTATGTTTAAAAAATCCTCGAAAAATTGTAAAATATGTTCTTTCAAGTTAGCCCATATTTTTTTCAAGAACCCGGCATTGAAACCATCTGGCCCCGGGGCCCTCGAACTGTCCAACGACAATAAGGCTGAAATCACCTCCTCCTCTGAGAACGGACGTTTCAGCATATTTGCAGCAGTATTGCCAATACACTTCATATTACACTCAAGGTCTGCAACTGGCAACGTGTGAGACTCACAATAAGCTTGTTTAAAATATCCTGAGATCGCCTTTTTAATCAAGGCTGGATCTTTCACGTTCACACCACCAACCCAGCTACTATCCATATGATTAGCCCTCATTCTTGAAGATGCGACAAGATGAAAAAAGCGGTGTTTTTGTCTCCCTCATGGAACCACTTAATCCTAGACTTTTGTCTCCATTCCCATTCTTCTCTTCTCTCCGCCTTCCATAATTTCGATCCTAATACTCTAAGTTCTTGCCATTTTCTAGGGGAATGTCGACCAGTACTCAACTTCAATTCCAGTTTCATTGCATCTTGATTCAAGTAATGGAGCAAATTCTTCATTTTGCTCCCGGTTATTTTGTATCCAATCTCTTGTAGTTGTCTTACAGGCTCGAAGAGATTTCATAATCCCAGACCCCTCATACTTAGAGCACGTAGATTGAATCTTTTCAACCAGCTCTTTGTTTTCACCCCCAATGGTCACACCATTTGAAATATTTGGGTCCCCAATTCATCTTATCGATAGATAAGACAATCAGATTACGATCTGACAAGCCCCTGGGAAGAAACTGGACCAAGTATACTTTCCACTCGTACAAGGCAAATCTACAAGACCCAGTTCTTCGATGGAATTAGAAAAACAAGCCATTTCCTTGGCCTTCAAACATACCCTCGTGCTTTCCTCTTGGCTTCTAACAATATTAAAATCACCACCAAGTATTAATGGCATCGGATTAGAGAGAGCCCAGGTTCGGATTTCATCAAAGACCACACTTCTGTTCACGCCTTCATTTGGAGCATACAAATTTATAACTCAAACCCTCAAATTAAACTTACACAACAATCCCACACAGACAATAAATCGCTGACTCGAATAAGAAGATTCACACTTAAAAAATTGGATTCCATAAGGTGATTAGTCCCCATCCTGACCCAACAGAAGAGACACTTAGGGATTCATAGTTGGAGGAGCTGTCGCACAAATCCCGAACAAATTTCTCCGTCAGATTACTGCACTTGGTTTCTTGTAGAAAGATAATTTCCGGCTTTAATTGGCCGACCACTCTTTTAACTGCTCTCTTCTTTTCAGCCTTTCCGACCCCTCGGACATTCCACGATAAAAAAATATTTTACAGAGACATTAAAAGCTACTGAAAAAAACTCTATCTGCGCAAACTAGACTCTTTAAGTCAGTCCACCTGATGCCAATTCTTCTAGCTGATTACAAACCTGGTCATCTTCAACCGCGAACTTCAGCCCCACCGCCTTGCATACATCCAAAACTTCTCTCGAACCTAACTCTGTCGATCCTTTATTTTGAATTTCACGAATGTTTCCACTAGGATTTGTTTTCTTACTTTTAACCGGGATTGAAGCCTGATTCAGAGAAGCCCACATCTGGATTTTGTCCACCTTGGACCTGAAGGAACTGGCCACTAGAGGCCTTGGATTTCTCATATACGTGGTCCAGACTCTAAAAATACCAGTCTCTTTATCTAGGATTGAGGCCATCGGGGTACTGGACCCAGAAGAACCTCTAGGTGACTCTTGGGTTGCAGCAATGGGAACATCGATGAGCCTATATGACCCAACAGACATACTCTCCAATCTTTTGGCTTTAATCGAGCATTTTTCTTTTTTTGTCGCAATTTTCTTAGAGCCCACAGAGTTGGAATTTTCAATATGCGTCGTTTTGCCATTGGTGTCTTCAACTGGAGTTAGAATCTCGACACAATGATCATTAAGGCGCGTATTTCCCAAATTATTGGGAAGCTCCCCGGACACTCTACCTTTGCCTGACGCCGGAAAGTCTTCATCCCGGCAACTTGGTGCTTCATCGACAGAAAAATCTGGCGACTTGTCACTGTTATTCCAGATCGGCGACCCACTGATCCAGCACTTCTCATCCTCGAAATCTAACACCGTAATTCTAACTATGGAGCTGGAGCCATTAACAAAGATATTAGCATGGGATGGAATATCTAAGGGGTACCTGACACCAATTAAGAGCCTGGCGGCATCGAATCTTTTCTTCAATCATCAATAATAATATTAAATAACAAAGTTAGAATATTGTAGGTTTGAAGGTTGAAGTCTTAAAATGAGTCATACTCATAATATTCATACATAAAGAGAAATAAAAGAACACCTTCAGTTGTTTCCAACCTATTCAACGACAATTGGTACCAGACCAGTATCGGGTACTGGTTCCGGTCTCATTGGGTACCCACCGAGTACCGGGTCTAAAAAATCAAGATCCAGTCCCGGTTGCAACCGATACCTAAATTTTAGATCCAGTCTCAGTCCTACCAGAATCAATTTCGGGTAGAAGTTCACCAGGTCCAACTGAGTCCGGAACCAAGACCGGGTAATCGCGTTTTTTGCCCACCCTTAAGTATGCCAATTAAAAAGACACGCCAACAATTTCATTCGCGATTTAACTACAACAAACCAAAATGATCAATTTTTGTAACCCTACACACTAATAGAAACAAATGAAAGTAGTAAAATAACATGTAAATAAAATATGGTTTAAAACACAAAATGGTCTCCGAACTTGGTAATTCGGTCAAAATAACCCATGAAGTTTTTTGTTCAAATTCACCCCTAAATTTAAAAGGTTTGGCCAATTTGACTCCCTATATTTTTTTGGTTCAAATTAACCCCTAAACTTGATAATTTTGGTCAAATTAGCTCATAAACTTTTTATAGCAACTTATATGCCTAAGGGCCAATATGACCTAAAATTGTTTATGGGTTAATTGGACCAAATTTGTCAAGTTCAAGGGCCATTTGTGTTATAAGCCATTAAATATACAATAATTTTAACTTGTTTATAAAGTTAAAAAATTTAGGTCCAATCATGGATTGCATTCCTCGACTTTACAAAAAATGAGAAACTAGTTCATTTATATTAATTTATTAAAGTTTGATCATCGTATTTTATGAGAACTAAGAAGTTAGTAAACACATAAACTTGATATGTTGATTTCTGCAAACTTGTTGCATACAAGTTGTTAAACTTGTAACCCCCTCGTCCTGGTCCGGACGCTTGACCGGTCCGAGTGGGCCACACGGGGAAAATCGAAGCGAAACCCGTTAAGGTTCCTCCTCGGTTAACGACCCAGAAATTTTCTTTTTAATTTAATCTTTACTAAAGGCTCATTCAAATCCTATGTGATCATAACAGCGGAAAGACAAACATTCATACAACAATAACTCGAACAACCTATGCAAAACTGTCCATTTTAAGTGATTAAGCAGACCGTTTCGAAACACCCTCAAGGAGTATCGAAACACCTTGACCTGGTCAACGGTTCTGAGCCTACATGAAGAGGCCGTATCGGAACGGAGGTCAACCGTTCCGAAACACCCTCAACGGTCAACTTCTCGTGGTCAACGAGATTTTGACCGTTTCGAAACTCCATAGACCCGTTTCGGAACACCTTCATCTCGTCAATTTCTCAAAATTCCAGTAGCGAAAAATGTACCGAAACGACCTCTACGCGTTTTGAAACGCCCGACCAAAAACAAAGGGACCGTATCGAAACAGGGTAGCCCGTTTCGAAACACCCTCTGTCTGTAGACTGGTTTTAGCTGGTTTTTGGCACAAGGATGTCCCTAAACCCCTCTAAAACTTCAAACATCACACTAACATCAATCCTAAGGCAAACCAACATAACAAGCATGCTTAAAACACCCAAGACACATATAGAGAAACATCAAAACAAGGCATTACCAAAAGCATACATCAACATAGTCAATACTTAGACAATTTTAGGTAGCAAAATTCTAACATGGTTTCAAGCATGACATACATCCCAAAAGCCAAATAAACAAGCACAAATGAGGAGTCTAACATGCTCCTAAACAACATCAACAACAACATAATCCAAAAGCGTCATAACACGATTACATGTCCCATTGCTTGACCATTACATCATAATTAAAATGTTCATACTTGGTAGCCAAACAAGCACCACGAAGCACACTTGGAGGCCCCCTTCTTGCACTTAGCAACCCACGAACTAAGGATCTGCATTGTCGAACAAAGAGAGAGCGTAAGCAATTAGCTTAGTGAGGGTAAGCTCTTTAAAAACAAACCTCGACAATGCAGGGTCCAAACACGATCTCAACCAAGGTAATGCATAAATATACCATTGATACTCAAGAGCCAAAAGTTAAAGATGCATGAACCATATTCAATTATATGCCATGCTCATCAAGCTCTATTTCACAACATATGTAATCACATATAAACATCCAAATATAGAGATCACATTTCACAACACATTGATACACATATCAATCAATATTGGCACCTAGCTATGACCCGAATACGCAGATAAACACGTTGGAACTCACATCCAACAACCACTTTACCTTACGGTGGGATTACACTCATCACCGGTCTCGCGGAGGGGATTCCACTCATCCTCACGCCCCGTCGATGGGATTCCACTCATCATCGACACACACACACACATATATATATATATAACAATTTCTGGGCGAACCCGTACTCCTCCTTGGTGACTCAACGCCACCAAGGTCACGCGCGAATTTAAACTCATGTGGCACACTAACATCCTAATGATCGATCATTTGTACTCAAGCATACTAGTGCCAACATTTAACTCAATCCACATTATTCATTTCAACCAATTCCGTGCTTAGCACGTACTCACCATGATCACAATCATGAACCATTCACATGCAATTCATAGTGCATCACAAGTCATGCCTCATCTCACATGTATAACACATTATAATAAACAATCATATCACAAATCATGCGAGGCATAAACATCCATTACAAGTTCAACCAATGGCTCTAGTTTAAAGTTTAGGATTAGGCTACCACCCTAATCCTAACTCTAGGTGGGTCTACCAAGCCCGACCTAGTCCATATGCTCGAACCAACCATTTAAAACCACTTTAAAACATTAACCACTCACCTAAGCTTCCAAGCTCCAAGCCAAGAAAGCTACCACCCTCAAGCTTCTGGATTTCCTCCCGATGCTTCACCGACACAAGTTCTCGCTTCTAAACAACCTCAATACAATTCAAATAACTTCAAATCAGCCCAAACATCAAAATGCTAACCCGGAACACAATTCAAACACAATTCACACAAATTTCAAGCCATGAACAAACCCCACATTTAGCAAACTCGGGCAGCCTCAAAACCTCATCCAAAACCCATGTTTCCAACACCTTTTATACCCACAAATGATCCCAAATCAACCCCTAACCATAGCACTATCAATAGCCCATCAATTCCAACCTAAAACAACCACCCAAAACTCACCCAAAACCCTTCAAAAATCCCATTTAAACCAAATTTCGGGAATTTGTTCAAAACCAAGAAAAATTCATATATGTGGTACCATTTAGCTCCTAGACTTCATAACTAACAACATTGAATCAAAACATTAAGCTTAACAATATAAAGTTACCATTTTTAATCAAAATCTCCAAAAACTCAATTTCTAAAACTTTAAGGAAAATGAAAACTAATTGTACTTTTGAAGAGAGGGAGTTGAGGAGAAGTCAAAAATGGTGTTACCTTTCAAAAACGAGTTGAATCCATGGAGAAATGAGATGGGATAGTGGAAATAGGGGATGAGAGCTCAATGTCGTTGAAATGGTGTTTTGAAGGAGATGAATAGTGAAATGTTGAATAAAGGGGGATTTAAAATTGGAACTTGTATTATTTACAAGTTTGCCATTAATGAATGGTTATCCCTTTTATTCTTTAAAAACTCTTCAATTTGCAATCCATTCAATTTGGTCCAATGTAAAATATTTATTTTTGAAACCCGAAACTTAAAAGATTATTTTAATTATAAAACCGAGCCCAAAATAATATTAAAATATTATTTTCACCTGACCCCAAAATCCAGGTGTTACAAAACTGGTTATTTTTGTTTTTTTTTTCATTAAATTGTTTATTGTAGATTCCCAGGTCAATGATAAGGTCCAACAGTATTATTCAATCGGACTAGCTTATTAGTTTTCATAAAGAACAAGGATCAAATTCTGATAAATTAAAAAGGACAGACTAATTTCACAGTTTTCATAAATTAGAGAGGATGAAATTTGGATTTAGACCAAATTTACTATTAATTTAATTTTTTTTCAATAACTTAAAGTGTATTTGTGAAACCAAAATATTCTTTTATTAAAAAAGTCAACAATATCTGGCCAATAAAAAATTAAAGTCAACGTGGACAAAATTGGGGATTATAATTTTAGAATTAGAAAACGTGTTTTTGAATTCAGATTTTTCATTTTCCATGTGTGAATGTCAACCGAAAAAAAAAAAGCAAGTATGAACCTTTCTTATTATTCGTAAATTAGTAAATTGTATGATACTCCTATATAATAAGAATTTTCAAAATTAAAACTATAAACAATTAGATATGTTGTAAATCTTTTATCTCTTTCAAATAAATAAATCTTTATCTCTATTTAAGCCTTTGTAATTAAAACGGATAAATCGACCTAAATCGTAGTGTTTAGAAAGTTTATGGCCAACAAGTTTTAAACTACGATTATTCGAATTGAATTAAATTGTTTTTAATTTTTTATTTAATTTATAATTAATTTTAATTATTTTACAATGTAAAAATAATTATTTTAACTTAAAAACAATATATGAATTATTAATTATTTTCTATTTACTTGAAATATTTTAAAAAAATATTTATGAAAAATACTTTAAAATTTTACAAATTAATGTTTAAAAGAAATAAAATAAAGTTATTTTCTAAGATAAAATACAAAATTTTAAAGCTTAAAGTAAATATGAAAATACCGAAAACTTAGGTTAGTCAAACCGAAAACTGACGCACTATTAAAAAAATTATCAAATTGAATCGAACCGAACCAGATACACCCTTATCTCTAGTTTTTCATTTGGATGGATCGGTCTATAGATAGAAAATTGATTATTGTACCATAAATTCGAAAATTTGAATTCAATTCAAAAAAATTTTACAATATTAGCTTTTTGTTTGGCTGGGTTGTTAGTAACGTTACACATGATTTAGGCATAAATATACATTTGGTATCTAAGTTAGACATTTTTGTTTATGTTGGTATTTAAAGAAATTTTTACTCAACAAATCGATACCTGAATTAGACATTTCTCCCAAGTCAGCACCTAAAAAAATTTTACTCCCAATTTCGTACTTGAACTAGACACTTTCTCCCAAATTGATACCAAAACTTATACATTTTATCAATTTGGTTCTAATTCGAAACAATTAAATAAATTTAACCCTATACATTTAAAAATTCTACCAATTTACTCTTTGCTATTCTCCTAAATTATTTGTTCTCCTAGAAATGCTATATTACTTTCCAGATATAATAAAAGTTTAATAGTAATTTATTCTTTTATTATAGAATGCAGTTATGTAACTATTGCTTTGATCCGATAGACTAGTTTGGTTTCACAATATTGTGAAAATTAACTAAATTGATGTAATTTTTAAATACGAAGGGTTAAATTTATGGACAATTTGGTCAAATATTCTCTTTTGAGAAATTATTTGGAAAAATAACCCCCTTTGGGGAACATTTGGAAAAATACCCCCATTTGGCCCAGGCTAGGGTAAATCTGTTTTGCATCGCGCGATATCCAAAATTTCTTTGTACAAGGCGCGACTTCTGTCCGATGTGGATTATATTATCCGATATTTAATTTTTAAAAAATAAATTAAAGTCGCAGTCTGTAGGACGCGAATTCTACGAGAATTTCAAACTACTCGTCCGGATAAGATGAAGTCGCGTTGTGTTTGCCGCGATTTCTGCGTTAATAAATTGGAATGATTGAAAATTTAATTACCGCGTTCGGGTTATGAAGAAGTCGCGCTCTGCACAGCGTGATTTCCAAAGTCGCGTTATGCAGGACGAGATTTTAATTGAGTAATTGCACCCCCAACCAACGCGATTTCTACTATAAATTGGTCCTCACCCTCCCATTCTACCCCACACCAAAAAATTCACTCTCTCTCAAATCTACTTTCTTTCAATTTCTTGGTTGATTTTTCATGTTTGATATAGTGGCAGTATTGATAAGCTTCGATCACAAGCACGTGTTCGATTATCATCGGAGACATGTAAGTTTTATCCTGTTTTATTTATTTTTATTATTTTATTATATATTGTTATTTATACATACATATTTTTTATATAGTTTAATATATACATACGTATTTATTTTTTTTAGAATATGGAACGACGTCTAAAGGTTTCTTACAACCGAATGACGAGATTACCAGATGTTATGATCGAACCGTACTTAGAGCAAGCCAGGTTTTTGTAGGCATCCAAAATTGTTGGATGTGCGAAAATAAACGTTGATTTGGTCAACGCTCTTTTAGAGAGATGGAGGCAGGAGACAAACACATTCCACCTTCCTTGTGGCGAGTGATGATTACCCTGGAGAACGTGTCCCATATCATGGGTTTGCCTCTTTTTGGAGAGGCTATCACTGGTCCCGGTGTTGATGCTTGGGTGGATCTATGTTTGATTGGGCTAGGGCTGCGCCGAAGCGTTTTAACGGGGGGAAAATACAATTAGTGTGGTTGGGGAATAATTTTAGTGATGTACCCGTTGACGTGAGTGAAGAAGTGAAGAAGGTAACAATAATATTTTTAGTGAATATTATTGTAATATTTTTTTACATATGGTAATATATATATTCGTATTGTAGGCATATGCTCGCGCTTATATTTTACAGATGATCAGTGGGGTATTGATGCCTGACAAAACTCGGGACAAGGTTCACACGATATGGTTGCGGCATTTGTAGAATTTTGAAGATGCCGGTAAAATAAGGTGGGGATCCGCAGTTTTGGCCACTCTGTTTAGGGAGATGTGTAAGAACACCGATCTAGAGAAGTATTCCATCAGAGGTTGTTTGGTGTTGCTCCAGTCCTGGGCGTGGTGAAGAATGTCGTTTTTTACGCCCTGAGCTTCTGGAGCCTACTCCATATGTTTATTCTGACTCCAGAAGAGGCATCAGTCGTCTATCAACGTCAGCAACACAACCCCCCATTGACTCAACATTCGAGGGGAGGGGAGCACGGAACACCTCCGGCGGTGGTCTTGCCTTCGCAACACCGCCACCGCCACCATTAAATGCTATGCGGCCACAGCTGACCCAAAGTCCAAGTCAAGGTTATTTAATGCCTTCTGTGTCAGACCACTTTGCTCAAGTTTGAGCGATGATGAGTGGTGCCTCCAGCTATCCTGTAGGCTATATGCCATACGTGCCCTTCATGTCGTTCCTCTCGATGTCAGCCGCATTTGGAACCAAGATTGTCCAACAAACGCTACCACAGTCGATTTTCTACCTTATTGGGCTCAGTGAAACAAGCGGTACTGGAGGAGCTGGAACCGGGGATGGTGATGATGGTGACGACGCTCTCCCCCAACGCAATTTGGAGCGACATCGTCATGCACCGTCTTGTAATGCGATGTCTGTACCGTGCATTTGTTCAAGATGATCAACAAGTCATAATATCCGGAAACGCGTGGTGGGGTGCCACGAAAATGATTGGTACCACGAAATCACAATAGCTGCAACTTTATATGTACTGTCCAGGGTTACAGCTTTTGGTGGGTGCCGATTACATTTGATAGGGTGGGTCAAAGCGGCTACCATTTTCGGTGTTTTCAAAGCTATGTTATGTGTAACCCCCTCGACCCGGCCTAGCCACCAGACCGCATCGAACGGGTTACACGGGGAAAACCGAAGTGAATCCCGTTAAGGTCCACTCCAATTAGCAACCCTAGAAAATTTCTTTTAAAGTTATCTTGTCTAGATGCATTAATTATATCCTATGTGATGGGACATGCAGCGAAAAACACACATGGATACAAAACAAGCAAAACAGAAAATTAAGATGGCCCTTTTTAAATTCTTCAACAGGCCGTATCGATACGCTAAAGGACCGTATCGATACGCCTGTACTTGGTCAACATCCCATGTCAAACCTAGGGAAACCGTATCGATACCCACAAGGTGAGTATCGATACGCCCTCAACGGTCAACTTCCCTTGGTCTACTTCGAAGACCGTACTGATACTCTCAGAACCTGTACTGATACGCCAAAATCTCGTCAATTCCTCAGATTTCCAGAGAGCATTTTGGGTATCTATACGCCCCCCGCGTACCAGTATGCCTTGCCCAAAACAAGGGACCGTATCGATACCACCCTTGAGCATATTGATACGCCCTGCCCTGCAAAACTAATTTTAGCTGCTAAAAGCATAAGGAACTCAACACAAGAGGCATTAACAAGCATTTAAGCAACATACCAACACACATACAACACAAGGCATCCATGGATATACTTATAAGGCAAATTTAAACACTTAACAATGCAGCATCCAACATGATAAGATTCTTAGAGAAAATAAGCATACGTAGCATTCACCAACATAGCCAAAAACTAAACAAAAGCATAAATCAACAAGGCATAAGGCAATACAAGCCCAAAACAACTAAGCAAACTTGTCCAAAGAAAGAGACATGCCAACAAACTCCTCAAAACATAAAGGTCCTATCCCATTGCTTAATACTAATTATTGAAGTCTAAACTCATACTAGAGCAAACCAAACTCCCTTGTTCCCTGAGCTGCTCCGAAGGTCTAAGGGTCTGCATTATTGGAAAAGAGAGCGTAAGCGTTTAAGCTTAGTGAGCGGTGCTCAAAACGATAGCTTCAACAATGCAGTTTTAAAAAATTAGTTTGCTTGAAAACCAAAACCATTTCCAAATTATTTTCACATGCTTGAATACATAACAACATGCATTTACCTTCACGTGTATTTACCGAATGCAACCACAAGCCATAGGCTTACCACATGCTCATTCTCATAACGCAAGCAAAGTAACCAACAATGAACAAGTATAAAAGAAGAAATCAACAACATGCTTAACATGAGAATTAAAGCATCATGAGTATATTGACATTCATCGTTTTTACTCGGATATGCGGATAGTTTCTCAAACCCACTAGACACGTTCGGCGGAATCTCACATCACTGTACTCACCCGTCTAGTAAAAATATAACTTCCGATGGAATCTCACATTACCGTACTCCTCCTTAGTGGAATCTAACATCACTAAGGCCACGCGCGACTTTCACATCGAGTGCATTCTAATCCTATTGATAGATCAATTATATCTGGTAACAACTCAACACGTGTCAATATACTCATTCACAACCACAAGCATTACCGATGCTTGAACCACTTACCATGTCCAAACTTCAATGCAAGGCATGTACTCACAATGCAAATATAAACACAAGTCATAAGTCTCAACATGTATAATAATGCAAACTAACACATTATCAACATAACATGTTCAACTTGCATCAAGAATCGTAAAACACAATTTAATTGCATAAAACCTTTAAAACTTACTCTTGAGCTTGGATTGGCTTTTCAAGCTCAATCCAAACTTCCAAAACATTCTCTTAACCACGTTAAGGCTTTTAAAATTGATCCACTCACCAGCCAACACACAACCGATGCCCAAGAAGCTGAATCAAGCCTCTGAACTACCCGGATTTCCATCCACGAAGCCCGAATCTGATTCCTCTATTTTGAGCAACCCAAAACTGAACATTAGAACACTAATAAACTCACAAACACAGCAAAAACCCGGAACTCACAATCTTGCAACAACACACATTGATTCAAGCCTCAAATTTCACCCGAAATATTTCAAATCAGTCCCAAACTACTTGCAGCCACACCCTACAAGTTTACCATAAAAATCTACATTTTAACATTCCAAAACATCAACCCAAAGCTATCAAACCTTTAGCTGTCATTTAGACCCAAAACCCATCCAAAAACTCAATATTTTCAACTCTCAAAATCACCCACAATACCCATTTTGAGTTTCCTATAACAACCTACCATTTTCATGTTATTTTAGCAATAAAACAAAGTTAAAAACACTCTCAAACTCAGCCATAGACAACCCAAACAAAAAACCCATAAACTCCCTTTCATTTCAAACCAAGCTTTAAAAATCAAAACATGTTTAAACCATGGGTTTTGTAAAAATCTCAACATTTATGACTCAAGGAAGATGAAACCAAGTTAAGGAGCCATTTACCTTGAAGAAATCACTTGGGTTGAGAGCTTGAGGCAATGGAATAGTGAAATGGGGTTTTTGAGAGGTTTTGAACGTGGAAAGAGATTTGGAGAAGATGATGGTTTTCAAAAAATCCCCTTTACCTTATTTCTTTTTGTGAGCAAAATTCCCATTTTACCTCGTTGATAAAAATCAAGGTTATCCATTTAAAAATAGTTTCAAAATTAACCTAACCCGAAACAGTTTAACTAATCTGATTATCTCATGGCCCTAAACTCGGTGCGTTACATTATGACCCTCGCATGTAACGTTGTTGGTGACAACTGTACCGTGGAAGATGATTGATGAGTGGCTAGTTTGGTCGATATTTTAGTGCTAATTACATTTAAATGGTTGATTTGTGGTGCTGAATTGTGGTTTATCATATGATTTTGGTGTAGGACTTTGTGGATGGAAAGCATATTGGAAAAGGCTTGATTCTATAGTTTTTCTGGATTCATGGCTGGATTAGTGGACATTAACTGGGGCATGAAAATGATGACTGGGCAAGACACGTCAGCAATACGAGAGGATGACGTCAGCAGCGGCGGTGATAGCTTATCAAAAAGATTTAAATTTTAAACTTGGGGATTTATCTTTTGTATTATCTTTTTAGGAACTATCTTATTTTCTTTTTAGGAATTATCTTTTATCTTTAGGATTTAAATTTAAAAATTATGAGAATTATCTTTTGTATTTTTAGGATTTTATCTCTTAGGATTTTTAGGGTTTTTGAGGACTATAAATACCCCATTGTGGGTAAGCCTCAAAAACTCATCTCTCATCTCATCTTTTAGTTTTTATTTGTTCTTAGGAATTTTACTTTAATAAAGTTTTATTTTTCCATAGCCAAAGGCTAAAGCAATGACTCGATTCCAACGTGAGGAATGAAAAGCACTTAAATAACTTCAGGTTTTTTCTCTCAGTTTTTTAAGCTTAATTTAAAAAATGTAAACGATTTCAAAACTAAAAATTGACTTTGGTCAGGATGTTGATTTTGGTTAAATATGTGGGACGAAAGATCGGCTATTGAAGCACATCCAACTTCTTGGGAATGCACTTAGTAAATTGATTACTAAGAGAAAATTGAGATCAAAACCATTGTTATTGAAACAACATAATTCGAGTCGGGGTTTTCCAGAACTTTAAAACTGTTTATTTTTAACAGCGATAGTCGCGGTTAATCTAACCAGTAAACCGATAATCTAAAAATTGATTTTAAATTATCAGTTTACCAGAGAGAAAAAAACAAGTCTCAAGGATTGATCCTTGTAGGCAAGTAACCGACGTGAATCTTGAAGTAAAAAACATTTTCCAATGATCTGGGAAATTGAGTCAAAGTAAAAGCTCGAAGCTAGTCTTTATTATATTGAATCATTTTTTAATATTCTTTACAATCTTTATTTATTTTTACTTAAATTCTACAAGTCACCCCTTTTTCTACTTAAAATTATTTAGCTCTCTTCTTGGCTCACTAATCAAGCGAACATAAACCAGGAAGTTTTCTTAGTCCCTATGGGATCGCCCTTTACTTCTCTTTTACTACATTTAATTTCCTTTATTTATTAATAGAGAATAAGGAATTATTTTGATGCGTACACGACGCATGTCAAATTGGCGCCGTTGCTGGGGACGTCGGCAAAGTTACTGATTATAATTTGTTTTGATCTATGACCAGGTCATGAAGCTAAACGACATTAAATAAGCGCTTAACGGGAGGCAACCCATTATTAGTTTATTTTATTCAAATATATTTGTTTCTTCATTTTATTTTGCTTCTTTCCAATTTTTACTTTAACTTATTTAAATTTATATCTAATGTTAATCTTATTTCTTTTAGTTTGATAATCCTTTGCTGATCGAATGTATTTTTGTACAGAGTTTTAGGCTACATGCAATTATGGTGCACAATAGCAAAACCCAATGTTTATCCCATGAAAATTTTACCCTTAGCCCTATCGCTTACCACTATTCAAATAGATTTTGAATTAAATTTTTTAAAACTCCACCAATCCTTATCTTTATCCTTACCTTTTAAAAACCCACGCGAGCCCTTGTAAATATATATATATCTTATTATATTTTGAATTTTAAATATATATTTTATTATGAATTAATATCTTATACACTGGCGGTGGAAACTGAAAGTTTCCACAAGCGCCTTAGTTTTAGGGTATATGAAGTTAGTTTAGGGTATAGGGTTTGGGGGTTTAGGTGTAGCGGGTTAGAATTTAGGGATAGTTGTTTCAATTTAAGGTTTAGGGTTATAATTTAAGGTTTATAGGTTAAAACCCAAATCCTCGCTATATTACCCTAAAAACTAAACCCTAACCTATAAACCCTAAATTATAACCCTGAACCTTAAATTGAAACAATTATCCCTAAATTCTAACCCCCTACACCTAAACCCCTAAACCATATACCCTAAACTAACTCTCTATACCCTAAAACTAAGGCGCTTGTGGAAACTTTCAGTTTCCACCGCCAGTGTATAGGATATTAATCCTTTTATTATTATTATTATTATATTTATTTTTAAACTCTCACATGCGGGACTCACTTAAAAGTGATAACAATTCCTCACATATTAAAAATATTATGGCTGATGGGATTGCAAACACCCAAACTTATCACTCGGTCATTATCTTTGACCAACCCCAACTCTTTTCAACTTGATAGTGTTGAGACTTTAGGGGCTCGATTCGATCAACCGTTTTTGTTCGCAAAGTGTGGAGAAGTTGGATAATTAGGTGTTTTAGTGGGAGGTGAAAAATTGGCAATTTGACACAAGGATTTATAGTGGTTCAACGTTCTAACCAAGGTCTACATCCACTACCTTAGCTCCCGACTAAGGATTTCCAAACAAATTCACTAAGAATTTCGTCCCCCTTTCTAGGCTAAGGAGGCAACCTTTACAACCCTCAAAGTTTTCTACCCAAAGCTTGAGGAAACACTCTCTTGTACAAAGAAAAACTTAGCAAACTAGAAATCCCTCTAATAGGTGTTTGTTTGCAATTCTAAGCACTCACCCAAAACCTAAACACTTGAGCAAATATAACAATGTAAGCTCACAAGTGTTGTCTAAGCAAGGAATTTACAATTTAAGCTCTAGACACATTTTGACATCATAATGTTGTAACAATTGAAGCATTAACCATTACAAGATGCTTGGAGGTCCCTTTTATACTCCTTGATGAGTTTGTAGCCGTTACTAGCCATTGGGATTGAATTAGAGCCGTTGGAGCCTTTATTTCCCACCATAAATACAGTTCTGCAGCTGGGCGTATCGATACTCGTTAAACCGTATCGATACGGTCTCAATGAGGAATTAGCCGTTGGGCTTCTTCAGCTGATGCGTATCGATACGCATGCCTGGCGTATCGATACGGTCCTGCAAATTCAAATGACCGTTGGGGTAGTTAGGCGTATCGGTACGTGATACAACTGTATCGGTACGTGACTAGCCGTTGGGCTATTTCAAAGCACACCATATCGATACGGCTAAGCGTATCGGTACGGGTTTTGGCTACTGGAAAGTTCAGTTGGTTGAAACCCTAAAGCGTATCAGTACGGTCCAAGACCGTATCGGTACGGGCACTTACAAAGACTAGTTTTGGCCACTTTAAATGTACTTTAAACTCATTCCAAAGCCTTTAAAACCCTTAAACATATTTTCAAGTTATTTTTGACTAAAACCACATTTTAAATTCTTTTCAATTTAGTCCAAAACATTTTTCAAATATTATATCAAAACCTTAGTTCTACAATCTCCCCCTTTTTGACATAATAAAACCAACTTGAAAATTATTTGGGATTCTCCCCCTTTAACATTAAAATTGTGAATAAGAGATTAAAGATATGAAATCAAATAAAGCTCCCCCTTATTCATTTGAAAAATCAATTATTCAAACCATTTCTCCCCCTTTTTGTTATATCAAAAAGAATTTAAAATGACATTTAGCTCAAAATAACATAGGAGGCAAAAAAATTGACACACTTAAAATTTTGGTTTAAAAATTGGCCCCCCCTTACTCAAAGCATCATGAGAATGTTAGTTCAACATATATGATTATCTAGTTGACATAAATGAAAATAAATCAAATAGAAACAAAAGCAACTAGATTTTACCACACTTGAACTCAATGGAGGATGTGAAGCCTTCCTTCTTCAAGTGTTCTTCCTTTGTGTGCATGGAGCTCCCCCTCAATTTTTGACTTGTTGATCACTCTCCATCACACCTAGCATAAGAAAATCAAGTAATTTTTGGTATCCAAATTCCTTTGGATCCATAGACATTAGTAGTACAAAATTTAGTCCCCTTAGGAATCCATTTTTCAATTTCATCCTTTTTAGTTGAAGTGGTTAGTCCTTTTGGGACCCAAACACTTCTAAAACATTTTCCATTCACAAATCTAGGGGCACTAGATTGTCTTACATAAAAATTTGATTTTCCAAAATTATTTTTCTTTTCAAGTTCATTGGAAATCAAATCTTTTTCTTTTTGAACTTTAAAAAGCAAATTTTGTAAATCAAAACATTTTTGTTCAAAATCTTTCAATTTTACTTCAAGTTCAAGATTTGTTTTGGAAAGCAAATCATTTTCAATTTTTATTTTTGAAATCAACTTTTTGTTCTTGGAAAATGATGCCTTGAATTCCAAAAGCAAATCATCATAGGCATCTTGCAACTCATCAAATGTATATGAATTTGAAATAGATGAGTTAGACGTTACCCCCCTCATTGAGGGCCATCAAGCATAGGTGGGCTACTTCATCATCGGTGGAGTCTTCATCACTCCATGTGGCCACATATGCTTGTTTTGAAGATGATCCCTTCTTTTTGGATTTGTGGGAGTCCTTCATCTTCTTCATCGATTCATGCTTGGATTTTTCCATTTTGCTCTTCATGAACCGGGCAAATTTGTTGAAGAGATAGGCCATCTCTTCATCTTCACTTTCCTCCTCACTTGAATCTACATGATGGTATGTGGAGGATTTGAGAGCTATGGCACTTGCATTGATGCCTAGCTCCATGATCTTCTTCTTCCCCATCGCTCTATCCTCTTCCTTCTTCTTCTCCTCTTCTTTATTTTTCTTCATTATTTGGTGAGTGAGAAGTGACCCCATGAGTTCATCAAGCTTCAAGGTTTTGAGATTCTTGGCTTCGATGATGGCGGTCCTCTTTGAGTCCCATGACTCGGGAAGGGAGTAGATGAGCTTTCGGACAAGCTTCTCTTCCGAGATGGCTTCTCCATAACCTTTAAGACCATTGGTGATGGTGGAGAACCTATCAAACATCTTCTCGATGTTCTCTTCCGGATCCATCTTGAAGTTCTCATACTCTAAGGTGAGGAGCCCAATCTTGGTCTCTTTGACTTCATCGGTTCCCTCGTATGTGACTTCAAGCTTGTCTCATACCTCCTTGGCACTCTCACAAGAAGACATCTTCTCATAGATGGTTGGGCCAAATGCACAAAAGAGCATGTGCAAGGCTTTGCAATTAAGCTCCATCTTCTTACGATCGTCGGCACTCCATTCCGCTTTGCTTCCTTGAGACACGAACGAACAGTCTTCAACTATGTCCCATAGCTTGTAGTCTCTAGACTCCAAGAAGAATTTCATCTTTGTCTTCCAATGGGCATAGTGATTTCCGTCGAAGAAAGGCGGTTTGTCGATGGATTGCGCCATTTGAGCCGGTGGGTGAAATATTGATCGAGCTTGCCGGATCTTCTCAATATGATGTGAATCCCCTTCGATTGAGCCAAGCTCTGATACCAATTGTTGAGATTTTAGGGGCTCGATTCGATCAACCGTTCTTGCTCGCCAAGTGTGGAGAAGTTGGATAATTGGGTGTTTTAGTGGGAGGTAAAAAATTTGCAATTTGACACAAGGATTTATAGTGGTTCAACCTTCTAACCAAGGTCTACATCCACTACATTAGCTCCCCACTAAGGATTTCCAAACAAATTCACTAAGAATTTCATCCCCTTTTCTAGGCTAAGGAGGCAACCTTTACAACCCTCAAAGCTTTCTACCCAAAGCTTGAGGAAACAGTCTCTTGTACAAAGAAAGACTTAGCAAACTAGAAATCCCTCTAATAGGTGTTTGTTTGCAATTCTAAGCACTCACCCAAAACCTAAACACTTGAGCAAATATAACAATGTAAGCTCACAAGTGTTGCCTAAGCAAGGAATTTACAATTTAAGCTCTAGACACATTTTGACATCATAATGTTGTAACAATTGAAGCATTAACCATTACAAGATGCTTGGAGGTCCCTTTTATACTCCTTGATGAGTTTGTAGCCGTTACTAGCCGTTGGGATTGAATTGGAGCCGTTGGAGCCTTTATTTCCCACCATAAATGCAGTTCTGCAGCTGGGCGTATCGATACTCGTCAAACCGTATCGATACGGTCTCAATGAGGAATTAGCCATTGGGCTTCTTCAGCTGATGTGTATCGATACGCTTGCCTAGCGTATCGGTACGGTCCTGCAAATTCAAATGACCGTTGGGGTAGTTAGGTGTATCGGTACGCGATACAACCGTATCAGTATGCAACTAGCCATTGGGCTATTTCAAAGCACACCGTATCGATACGGCTAAGCGTATCGGTACGGGTTTTGGCCACTGGAAAGTTCAGGTGTTTGAAACCCTAAAGCGTATCGGTACGGTCCAAGACCGTATCGGTACGGGCACTTAAAAAGACTGGTTTTGACCACTTTAAATGTACTTTAAACTCATTCCAAAGCCTTTAAACCCTTAAACATATTTCAAGTTGTTTTTGACTAAAACCACATTTCAAATTCTTTTCAATTTAGTCCAAAATATTTTTCAAATATTATATCAAAACCTTAGTTCTACAGATAGGTTATCACCTCATACCAAATTTTAAACCAACTCCTTTTTGCCTAAGAATCACTCACGTGATTCAGTTGAACTAAAAACCCATTCTTTGTTTCTTTTCCCAAGCACGCACATTCGCCTCTCCCCCCTCCTTCGCATTCATCTCTTTCGAACCACCCCAACCTTACCTTGCAAATTTTTTAGAGTAGCCGATGACCATGGTGCGAACATGGAGCAGGCTCGGCGGCTACCGCAACCACAAACTCCCACCGTCCTCGGTGGCCGTAGAAAGACGACGCCACCACAATTCTTTCCTCTCTGTAACGGCTCCGACTCATTTACCGAACCACTGTCGCCTCCCTCACGTCGCGGCAGAAGTCAACAGCGACAGGCGGCTGCCGTACGACCAGGACCTCGCCTCCGAGCGCCTCGCCGTAGTTTCGATCATTTGTGGTTTCTAGATATTCAGCCCCACCATCCCCTCCTCGCCAAGGCAGAACGTCGAGGCTTCAAGCCGGCCCTTCCCTTAGTCGATCCACGTGAACAACGCGTGCCACCAACGAGGAAGATACATCCCAACTTTCGCAGCACCATACCAAGCTACAACTAGCTTAGTGAGTTTTCCGTTCCCTCTATTTTTATTTGCTTTTGCATTTTGGGACAAAATGACTAAGTGAGGGGGAGTAGAATTTTGTGTTAAATTCTTTTCTTGCTTATCCGATTGGTTGCCTCTTGTTCTCTTAATTTTACTTAGTTTATGTTTCTTGTTTTCATCCTTTGTTTCACCTTGTCCCTTGTTTCTATATGATGTTGGTAGCTTACTTGTTAGAAATTTAAGTTTACATGATAGACTGCGGCTTGATTAACACTTTCATAACATTCTTTCACTTTCATTTTTTCGAGTATGCCAACTAATCTTAACATTCTAGAACTTGTTGGAATTATTGTTGACGCTATGTGCATGAATTTGATGAAAAAAGAGAAAATAAAAAGAATAAAAAATAAAAGCTAGAGGTGCCTAACATTAGCTCTAGCTGGAAATAAAAAGCTAGAGGTGCCTATCACTTGCTCTAGCAAGAAGCTTGTTTAGCTAGAAGTGCCTAAAATTGGTTCTAGCAAGTAAATAAACTTTTTACATCATGTTCATTTCGCAATAGTGGAAACTAGGTTTCATTACAAGACTATGGTATGCTTTGCATAGATTGGCTTAAGTACTCTTGCGATGGAATGTCTATTTTGTTGTTAAAATATTTTTTCTATTCTTGCCGTTTGCCTATTCGTTTCCTTTCTTTCTTACATGTGTAGATATTACGTCATATTGAACACTAGGGCCTTCGTGAAATTAAGGATTAGAACTTGAGCTTAAATTTGTTTGATTTTAATATTGTGGTAGGCGGACGACGCCACCACAATTCTTTCCTCTCTTTAACGGCTTCGACTTATTTACCGAACCACCACCGCCTCCCTCACACCGCGACAGACGGCAACAACGACAGGCGGTTGCCGTACGACTAGGACCTTACCTCCGAGCGCCCCGCCGCGGTTTCGATCATTCGCGGTTGCTAGATATTCAGCCCCTCCATCCCCTCCTCGCCAAGGCAGAACATCGAGGCTTCAAGCCGGCCCTTCTCTTAGCCGATCCACGCGAACAGCGCGTGCCACCAACGAGGAAGATACATCCCAACTTTCGCAGCACCATACCAAGCTGCAACTAGCTCAGGGAGTTTTCTGTTCCCTCTCTTTTTATTTGCTTTTGCATTTTAGGACAAAATTACAAAGTGAGAGGGAGTAGAATTTTGTGTTAAATTCTTTTCTTTCTTATCCGATTGGTTGCCTCTTGTTCTCTTAATTTTGCTTAGTTTATGTTTCTTGTTGTCATCCTTTGTTTCACCTTGTCCCTTGTTTTTATATGATGTTGGTAGCTTACTTGTTAGAAATTTAAGTTTACATGATAGACTGCGGCTTGATTAGCACTTTTATGACATTCTTTCACTTTCATTTTTTCGAGTATGCCAACTAATCTTAGCATTCTAGAACTTGTTGGAATTATTGTTGACGCTATGTGCATGAATTTGATGAAAAAAAGAGAAAATAAAAGAACAAAAAATAAAATCTAGAGGTGCCTATCACTGGCTCTAGCAAGAAGCTTGTTTAGCTAGAAGTGCCTAAAACTGGTTCTAGCAAGTAAATAAACTTTTTGCATCATGTTCATTTCGCAATAGTGGAAACTAAGTTTCATTACAAGACTATGGTATGCTTTGCTTAGATTGGCTTAAGTACTCTTGTCGATGGAATGTCTATTTTGTTGTTAAAATATTTTTTTTGCTATTATTGCCGTTTGCCTATTAGTTTCCTTTCTTTCTTACATGTGTAGATATTACGTCATATTGAACACTAGGGCCTTCGTGAAATTAAGCATTATAGTTCATCATACACCATTCCGGTAGCGAATCTTGATTGTCAATTGAAATGTTTGAGCTAGGAGGCTGCAATTTTGCTAGAAAAAAACCTTTCAAAATTGAAAAAATATGGGTTGCTCTTTCGGTTATAGATGGTTCAAGAGCTCCTGGCCTTGATGGGTTTAAATGGGGTTTTTAAAAGTCTTTCTGGTCGTCTCTAAAGGATGAAATACTAGAGTTCTTTGCTAAATTTTATCATAGGTCCATCACTGATACTTCTTTCAACCACGCATTCATTGTTATTATTCTAAATACTCAAGCCCCTAAAACATTAAAGGATTACAGGCCTATAAGTCTGGTGGGCAGTGTCTACAAATTACTAGCCAAAGTTTTAGCATTGAGACTAAGTCGAGTGTCTGGGTAGATTATTGGAGACTCACAATTCGCTTTTTGTCCAGGAAAACAAATATTGGATTGCTCCTTAATTTTGAACAAGATCAGAGATTATTTCAAAAGGGGTTTGGCTTCAATCATTTTCAAATTTGATTTCTGAAAGGCCAACGACTAGAATTTTTCTCATTATTGTCATAAAAAACAGGCTTCCCGAAAAAATAGTGTTTTTGGATCAAACTTTTCATATCAACAACTAAATTTTCGATATTGGTTAATGGATTTGTCACTAATATTTTTTATATGAAGCACGGTTGAAGATAAGGATGTCCACTACCTCCCCTCCTTTTCAACATCATTGCAGAATCTTTGAGCTCCCTATTACACATGGCAGTGAATAAAGGTTTTTTTCACAGGATTCGAATCTGGGATAGCAGTAACGAAATATCTCACATTCAATTTCTAGATGATTTCATCCTATTTTGCGGTGCAAGTGAAACGGAAATTAAAAATGTGGTTTGGGTGTTACGAGGTTTTGAATTAGCTTCAAGATTGAAGTTTAATCTTAGAAAATAAAAAATGTTGGGATTTAATGTGGAGGATGATACTATTTCTACTTGGGATTCTATTTTTAAGTGCTAAAGAGAAAGATTTCCATGTAAATATATTGGCTTACCTTTAGGCCACTCTAAGAATTCAGTGTAGATTTGGGAGCCGATAGTTGAGAAATTCAAGTCTAAATTAGCGGGCTGGAAAACTAAACTATTATCTTTTGCTGGACGGATTACGTTAGTCAAGTCGGTTCTTTCAAACTTATCGATATACTTCATTTCCATATTTTTGACGCCAAATCAGATTTGCTCCAATCGATCTAAGTAGATTGAAAACTTCATTTGTGGGTTGTTGGATTGTCGATCTATTCACTGGGTAAGTTGGGAGTCTATTTTCTTGCCGAAAGCTTGTGGGGGTCTCTGTTTAATAAATTTGAAGTTAAAAGGTCAAGCGATGCTCAACAAGTGGATATAGAGATACGGTACAAAATCTAATAGTTTTTGGCGTAAATTCATCACGGCTAAATATGACCCTAATTCTGATTCCATTCTACCATCCAATCTAAAAGCCAATAATCAATCCTGGATTTGGCGTAACATTTTTGCTAAATTGACTATTCCTGTAAATATTTTGCCGAATAATCTTTCCTTTATTGTGGGTGATGGTAATAATATAAATTTTTGTTTTAATTTGTGGATCGTTCGGACCTTTCTATGCGCTGCCTTCACAAGAATTTTTGTTGTAGCAGTAAGGAAGAAAGAGGTCTGTGAAACTGATATTTTAATTTTGATATAACTAAAGAACCTAAGGAATAAATTGAAAATGTAAAAACGAATTTTTAAGTCCTCAAACATCCCTATATGATTTAAAGAATATGCCTAAGTTAAAAACTAATTTTATCAAATATTTTCTAAGTGTTCTTAAAGCCAAAACAGTGATTTTCGAGTCCCTGTTTCGAAACGGCCTAAAGCGTTTCGAAACAGTTTTGAAACTGTGAACCCATGTTTCGAAACAGGTATCGAAACGATTTCAACACTGCCAACCCATGTTTCGAAACAAGTTTCGAAACAGCTTTAGAACAAAGAGACCCCGTATCGAAACGACATCAAGTGTTTCGAAACGGTTCTTAAATTGATTTGAAAAATATGACCGTTGAAAGTTTTTAACTGATTTTTAACAAACTGTTAAGGCGTTTCGAAACAGTCTCAAGCCGTTTCGATACGACCCTTGACAGTGGCAAAATGTTTCAAAACAAGTTTCGAAACATGCTCTTAGCGTATCGAAACTGGTCTAGCCGTTTCGATATGGGCTATTAATGCACCCCAACGGCTCTTTCTATTTTGGTTTGTTTCGAAACAGGGTCGGGCGTTTCGAAATGGTTGGTTGCAGACTGCATTTATGAAGGGAAGATAACACCCCCAACGGCTCTATTCATGAATGCAACAACCACAACGGCTAGAAATCAATGAGAAGGTATAAAAGGGACCTCTAAAAGCCTCAGCAACAACTATTGATCCAAAAAGAAAACATCCAAACATCAAATTCAAGCATTTGTGCCTAAATCCCATTATTGTCTAGAAACCCCAATTGTATTTTTCATTCTTATCATTTCAATTGGGTTGAGTGCTTGTAATTGGGCTAGTTTATGTATTGAGAGATACTTGTTTAGCCAACAAATTCTTTGTTTTATTTGTGTGAGGATTGGGTCAAATTTTGGGTAGAAAATTTGACCGAAAATTGTAAGGGTTACCTCCTTAGCCTAGAAAAGGGGAAGAGCAATTAGTGGAATTGTTGCAAATCCTTAGTGAAGCTAAGGTAGTTGATGTAGAGTTCATTTAGAACTTGAACCACTCTAAAATTCCTTGTCTATCTTTTTAATTTGCAATTTCCACCACCTAGAACGTTAAAAATCCAATTCACCCCCCTCTTGGTTCATTTCGATCATTCGATCCACTCAACAATTGGTATCAGAGCCTACCTCTTTGAGGATTAACAATCACAAGATGAGTTCCTAGGAAGAGTGTGATCATCCAAAAATCAAGAGATGGCTTCTACCTCCGGTTCAGGCATGCATGAGTCTCAATCTACTACAAAACCACCCTTCTTCAATGGTGACAACTATCCGTTTTGGAAGAATAGAATGCGTCTCTTCATCAAGTCAAATGACTACTTGGTTTGGGATGTCATTGAAAATGGCCCTTACATTCCATTGAAGCAAGATAGTGAAGGGAAGATGGTTTTGAAGAAAAAGGTGGAGATGAGTGAAGAAGAAAGGAGAAAGATCCAAATCAATAACAAAGCTCTCCACATACTCTTTTGTTCATTTGGTCCGGACATCTACTCCAAAGTATCATCCATTGAGAGTGCCAAAGAAGTGTGGGACACTCTTGAGACTACCTATGAGGGAACCAATGATGTCAAGTATGAAAATTTCAAGATGGAGCCCAATGAGACGGTGTCCAAGATGTTTGATAGGTTCTCCACCATAGTCAATGGGCTCAAAGGATTTGGAGAGACAATACCGGAAGACAAGCTTGTCCGGAAGCTACTCTATTCACTTCCCGAATCTTGGGGTGGGAAGAGAACCGCCATCATAGAAGCTAAAAATTTGAAGACTTTAAAGCTTGATGAGCTAGTGGGTTCTCTCCTTACTCATGAGATTATGAAGCAAGGAAGGGAAGAAGATAAGAAGAAAAAAGAGAAGAGAGTAGAAAAGCTAGAGGTTGAAAAGAAGAAGAAGATGGGAATAGCTCTCAAAGCTTCACTACTTGAGGAGAGCTCTTCTAGTGAGGAGGATGAGCTAGAAGAATTGGCTATGATAGCCAAACGATTCTCACGCTTTATGAGGTCCAACCGAGGAAGAAAAATTCAAAAGAAGATGGACTTCAAAGGTAAAAACAAAGAAGACGCAAGGGATCAAATCATTTGCTTCGAGTGTAATAAACCCGACCACATACGTTCGAGTGCCCTCAACTCAAGAAGAAGGGCTTTGAGAAGAAGAAGAAGCTCAAAGCCAAGCTTGCTACTTGGAGCGATGAGGAGTCATCCGAGGATGAAGAACAAGAAGTGGTCAACCTTTGCCTCATGGCACTTGAGGAAGATTCCTCCATGGTAACCTCTAACTCATCATCTTTAGATTTTACATATGATGAATTAAATGATGCATATGATGAGTTGCAAGAGGTCTATGATGAATTAGTTGAGAAATACAAGGAGTCGGTCATTAGGAATAAGAAAATTATTTTGGAACTAAATGATAAAAATGACTCACTCTCTCAAGCTAATTTAAAATTTGAGAAAAAGATATTAGGGTTGAAAGATGAACTAAAATTTTTTCAAGATGAAAATATTGACCTTAATAATCTTTTATCTCAATGTAATAGTGAACACCAAAAGGTGTTAGATGAGCTAAATAAGCTCAAAGAGTCTTTTAAAAATGTTGGTAGTGTGAAGCATGAAATAGGTGAATCTTCAAAGACAAACCAACCTAAGAAAAAGACTAATCACTACAAACAAGGTAGCTTTCCTAGACATAGTAGAACTAAAAGGATTAGAAGTGTATGGGTCCCTAAGGAACTTGTAAAATCTAATAACATTGTTGCTATGTCATCTTGGATTCCTAAGGGAACCAAGGTTTTGGGAGCTAACACTCATGGACCCAAAATGATTTGGGTACCAAAAACAAAATCTTAATATCTTTGTTTGTAGGGGGAGCATTGCTACAAGGCCAAAGCACAAAGTCAAAACTCATGGTACCTTGATAGTGGATGCTCAAGGCATATGACCGGAGATAAGAGTAGATTCATGGATCTAAAGCCAAAAAGTGGAGGAGTGGTGACATTTGGTGACAACTCCAAAGGCCACATTAAAGGTATTGGCTCCATAGGTAATCACTCTACTATTCTCATTGAAAATGTCTTGTATGTCGATGGTCTCAAACATAACTTATTGAGCATAAGTCAATTGTGTGATAAGGGATTTAATGTTTTATTTGATAAAAA
This sequence comes from Hibiscus tridactylites, assembly GCA_958450335.1. Lineage (NCBI taxonomy): Eukaryota > Viridiplantae > Streptophyta > Magnoliopsida > Malvales > Malvaceae > Hibiscus > Hibiscus tridactylites. Next base: position 80,564,837 of record OY288265.1, on the reverse strand, counting down.
TGGGTGCAAAATTGTTGACATTAAATCTAATAATATTATGCTCATAGGTCATCGCATAAGGAACATATACATGGTGCATCTAGATGACATACATACATCTCATGCATGCTTAGTAGCACAAAATGAAAATGATGCGTGGTTGTGGCATAGGAAACTAGGACATGCTAGCATTAGTGTTTTAGAAAAACTAGTTTCCCTTGATCTAGTTAGAGGTTTACCCAAGATTAAATTCTGAAACGATAAAATTTGTGATGCATGCTCTAAGGGTAAACAACATAAGTCTTCCTTTAAGTCCATTAATGATGTTTCTACAAGTAGATGTTTACAACTTATCCACATGGATTTATTTGGGCCAATAAGGACTATGAGCTTGGGTGGTAAATCTTATGCATTTGTACTTGTTGATGATTTTTCTAGATTTACTTGGGTTCTATTTTTAAGTAGTAAAGATGAGGCTTTAGAAAAATTCACCACATTTTCAAAACTAACCCAAAATGATCTTGAACTTAGAATTTCACATATTAGAAGTGATCACGGAACCAAGTTTCAAAATTTAGTGTTTGAAGATTTTTTGAATGAAAATGGTATTATCCACAATTTTTCGGCTCCTCGAACTCCTCAACAAAATGGGATAGTTGAGAGGGAAAATAGAACTTTGCAAGAAATGGCTAGAACCATGCTTTGTGAAAATAATTTACCTAAATATTTTTGGGCGGAAGCCACAAACACCTCTTGCTACATTGTAAACCGAGTAATGATTAGGCCAATTTTAAAGAAAACACCTTATGAGATTTTAAAATCTAAAAAGCCTAACATTAGCTATTTTCATCCTTTTGGTTGCAAGTGTTTTGTTTTAAATAATGGAAAAGACAACTTAGGTTAATTTGATGCAAAAAGTGATGAACCTATTTTCATAGGATATTCTTTAATCTCTAAAGCCTATCGAGTATTTAACAAAAGAACTTTAGTAGTAGAAGAATCTATACATGTTGTATTCGATGATAACCTCTTTCCAAGGAAGGATTCCCTTGATGATGATGATGTAGGAATCATAAATGCCTTTGATGGAGGACAAACTTCAAAGGAGGATGAGATTCCAACAAAAGAAGAGGACACACAAGATCCACCTCTTGAAGCCTTGAAGGACTTGGCTCTTGAGGAAAAGGAAGTGAGCTACCCAAGGGAGTTCAACTATGTCAAAGATGGTGAAATCTTGGGTGATCCATCCAAGGGGGTAACCACTCGACCTTCTCTTAGATTAATGAATCATGTTGCAATTATCTCATGCATAGAGCCTAAAAATATAAAAGAACCAATTTGAGAGAAGTAACGTTTGGACATTAGTTGATAGGCCTAGTAATCAATCTACCATAGGAACTAAATGGGTCTTTAGGAACAAGCTAGATGAAAGTGGTAACATTGTGAGAAATAAAGCTAGACTAGTAGCACAAGGTTACACTCAAGAAGAGAGAATAGATTTTGATGAAACCTATGCACCCGTAGCTAGAATGGAAGCCATTAGGATGTTGCTTGCATATGCATGTTATCATGATTTCAAGCTTTTTCAAATGAATGTTAAAAGCGTGTTTTTAAATGGTTTTATAAATGAAAAAGTGTATGTGGAACAACCACCGAGTTTTGAAGACTCAAAATTTCCAAACCATGTTTTCAAACTCTCTAAAGCTCTTTATGATTTAAAACAAGCTCCTAGAGCTTGGTATGAAAGGCTTTCAAACTTTTTAATTGAAAAGGGTTTTGAAAAAGGCAAGGTGGACACTACGGTTTTTATAAAAAGATATAAAAATGACATCTTAGTAGTTCAAATTTATGTTGATGATATTATTTTTGGTTCTACTAACGAATGTCATTGCAAAGAGTTTGCTAAGCTAATGCAAGGTGAATTTGAGATGAGCATGATGGGGGAACTCTCATTCTTTTTGGGACTCCAAATCAAGCAAAAGAAGGATGGCACCTTCATAAATCAAGCAAAGTACATAAAGGATATGCTCAAAAAGTTTGGCTTGAAGAATGCAAAGCCTCAAGCCACACCTATGAGCTCATCTACAAAGCTTGACAAAGATGAAGGAGGTAAGTGTGTCGACTCTAAGCTTTACCGTTCTATGATTGGATCATTGCTTTACCTTACCGCAAGTAGACCGAATATCTTGTTTAGTGTTTGCTTGTGTGCTAGGTATCAAGCTAGTCCTAGAGAGTCTCACCTTATAGCCGTTAAGAGAATCTTTAAGTACCTTAGAGATACTCCTTGTTTAGGTCTTTGGTACCCTAGAGACTCCACCTTCAACCTTCATGCTTATTCTGATGCGGATTATGGGGGATGCAAAATTGATAGGAAGAGTACTTTGGGAACTTGTCAATTCCTAGGTAGTATGCTCATATCTTGGTTCTCTAAGAAACAAAATAGTGTAGCCTTATCTACCACCGAAGCCGAGTACATATCCTTAGGGAGTTGTTGTGCTCAAGTCCTTTGGATGAAGCAATAACTCTTAGGTTATGGTATTAAAGTTGAAACCATACCCCTTAAATGTGATAACACTAGTGCCATATGTTTGACAAAAAATCTCATCCAACACTCTAGAACCAAACACATAGAAATAAGGCATCATTTCATTAGAGATCATGTTCTTAAAGAAGATGTGGTTATAGAGTATATTGACACCTTAAATCAATTAGCGAACATATTTACAAAACCTTTAGACAAAGAGCGTTTTTGGTCCCTTAGGAGAGAGTTAGGTCTAGCTAGCCTATCTTGACCTTTTAGGACCTCTTTTGTGCTTAAAATTGCTTGATCTTGTGAAATGCCATGTTTATGTGTTTTTACTCCTAATTTCATCCATGCCTATAGCTAGGTGGAGTATGTTTATGTTTGCATATGTTTTTCCTGCTCATTTATGTCATTCATGCAAGTTAGGCCTTAGAAAAATTCATTTTTCTGCACTTTTAGAGCCTCATCTACACTTCCAGGCCCAGGTGTATCGAAACGGGTTCCCCTATTTCGATACGGTTGCTTTAAATTTCTATCTGAGAGAAGGGCGTTTTGAAATGCCTTAACAGGGTTTCGAAACGTTTTGGCTACTGCCAATGGGTGTATCGAAACAAGTTTCGATACGAGTCAACGGGGATTCGATAAGGTCAAACACGTATCGAAACAGTCAGCTAGAGTTGAAAAATCGGTCAATATTTCGTGCCCGCGTTTCGAAACGGTCTACACCATTTCGAAACGGTTTTGCGGACTGCTTTAAAAGAGGCTTTAATGTTAAAGTTAAACACAAACTAAAACTCTCCCAAAACCCTAAAAACCCTAAAATCGTTTTTTCCTATAAAAACCCTCTAAACCTCATTGTTTTTCACCAAATCTTGAGGGGTTTTACTCTTAAACACAAGTCTAAGCAAGCTTCAACAATCTTGTGCTAGGATTTTCATCCATTCATCCAAAATCCCAATTTAAGGTAATTTTCATCTTTTTCTTTTTCTTTCAATTTGTATTCGAATCTTAGGTTAGAAAATTTAAATTTTGTATAGTTCATATGTTTTGATTCTTTGGTTTTTCAAATCTTGTAAAAAAATTTCAAAATCTTCAATTTTTTGATTCGAATATATAATTTCTCTCGTATTTTATTTACTATTTTTCTCTCAAATTTTTTTTTTGTTTTGTATATTTATTTGTTTGTTTTTAAAACTTATTTTTAAACCTAAGTGTGATTTACCATTGGATTGAATTACGAAATCTCATGCATACACTTAATTTTTTTAGGGTAATCTTCACTGATGGTCACTTTTGTTTTGGGTTTGTTTTATTATGGTCACCCGAATTCAAAAAAGATTATTCTGGCCACTTACGTTCAAAACCGTTTCTGTTTTGGTCACTGGACCGTTAACCTCCGTTAATTAAAAGTAATAATTTCTAATTTGACCCCCAAACTTTTAAAACTTCATTTTTTACCATCTTCCCCAAAACTATTCGTAAATTATTAATTTATCTGAATTCCTCCATTGCTATAAAAAGCTAAACAAACACACACACACAAAAGGTGTTGCGAGTTCTGGAGATTAAAACACCAGAATCAAACAACCCCAAATCTCTTATAATCTGCAAACATAATTTTATAAACAAAATTGTTGAATTTTTGTTGTCAATTAGAAAATTAATCAAACACATAAAAGTCTTTAGCTTTATATAAAACACTTCCATTATGTATGAAAAAAAAACATCACCTTTATTCCCTGGAAAAATAACATGAGACAAATAAATTAACAATGAAAATGAAAACCAACGAAAAGAGCAAAAAAGGAATAAAATGAAATGAAACCTGACAGTTTTAAACTATCCACCCGTCGAACGGCACCTGAAACCAATAACCCAGAATTCAGAAATCCTTTTTGTTTCTCTTTCATTTGATTTCTTTAGAATTACAGTAAACAAAATTTTCAAGTAAAAATAGAAACCATCAAAGCAACTCCCAGAAACCAATATATTTTGTAACGAAAATTAAAAACAATAAGCGGAGGTCAAAAGAGAACGTAAGTGACGGAGGTTCTACAGTGGGAAGTTCATTGAGTTTTGGGGAAGATGGTGAAAAATGAAGTTTTGAAAGTTTGGGGGTCAAATTAGAAATTATTATTTTTAATTAACGGAGGTTAACGGTCTAGTGACCAAAACAGAAACGGTTTCGAACGTAAGTGGCCAGAATAATCTTTTTTGAATTCGGGTGACCATAATAAAACAAACCCAAAACAAAAGTGACCATCAGTGAAGATTACCCTTTTTTTTAAATTGCTTGATTAATGTTTTTAGGATGGCTACGAAGAATGTTAACAAAAAGCGTAAGCCGTTCAATCCGGTGACTCGAGTATTTGTCCAAATCTCACCCTGCTCATTCAAAAATCTCTTCGAACTCAAGAGATGAGGGATCGCTTCAAATATGTCAAGAAGTACGAAGTTCGTCGTGAGCATGTTATTGATCTTGAGTTTCTTGACTCCGAGCGCTTTCTTTTTCGTTACCTCGACCGTTTGAGAGAATGGAGTTTTCTTGGTCTTTTGAGCATCCCAGACATTTGATACAAACACATGGTACTTCTCTTTTACTCCAATTCTCAATTTATCAATGATGAAGACAACTCCGAAGTTGTTGGCCTTGAGTCTTTTATCTTAGGGAAAAGGATTGTCATTAACATCCCTCTCTTGGAGTCTACGTTTTCTATTAAGAACGAAGGAATTGAGAATGAGAGTCACTTTGGTTCTCACACCGGTTTGGTGCCTAGCTTGGATGCGCACGATAGATTCCTTCATTTGATGGTCTCATGGTTCCTTCGCCCCTCCGGAGGTAAATATTCTCACATTCGTCAAGTAGACTATTTTTGGCTTGAGTGTTTCCGTCGTGGTGAGCGCCCTAATCTAGTTAAGATCATATTTGCCGAAATGGTTAACAATGTTAAGCTTCGTGACACCGATGCACTGAAATCCTTCACTTATGGAACGATTTTAAGTCACATCTTTAGCACGCTTAATCTTGATTGCACCTACGACTCTCCGGAACCCCGCAAGTCAAAAATTGGTGAGTCCTCTCTTCGTAAGTCCGATTTTTGCTATGTAAACAATGGACATTGGGAACGTGTTGATAGGGAAGCACCTCCTCCTCCCGTTGAACCTCAACCACAAGCTCAAGTTGCGAACAATGAAGCTCTCATGGCTTTGCTTACCGAGCGGTTCAACGCCATGGACACTAACATGGCTTCGGGCTTTGGTACTATCAATACCCGCTTGCAAAATGTAGAGGATCGACTCCAATCCATTGAGAATTCACACTCGGCCATGGACATGTCCTTCTCCACCTTTTATGGCCAATGGATGAATTTTCGTCATTCTCAAGTCAAGAGCGATGATGAGATCTCGGATGATGATGGTGACGACGAGGCCTAGGTTTTTCATGACATATCATATTAGCTATGCATTTTAGGATTAAGTTTGCATCTTTGTTTCCATTATGTTTTATGAACCTATGCTTTTGATTTCATTTGGGATTATGCTTTGAACTTATTGTTGAAGATTTATGTTCTGGATATTTTAATTTTATGAATTAATATTATTGTTGCTTATTGCTTATTGCTTAATGCTTATTGCTATTAACCCTATCTCTTCTCTATGAGCCTTGTTTATTATTTTTGATCTAACAAAAGGGGGGAGAAGTAATCTAAGAGCCAAAATTTGTTTTTAAATGTTTTAAGTGTTTTTAAGTTTTAAACCTTGAATTTAAATCCTTAAATCTTTTTAAAACCTTAAAAACCTATCTTAAATTGAGGGGGAGTTAGAATGTGTTCAAAATTTTCAAAACTCTAAAAAATTCTAACTTTGGTTTTGTTATATCAAAAAGGGAGAGATTGTGAAACCGATATTTTAATTTTGATATAACTAAAGAACCTAAGGACTAAATTGAAAATGTAAAAACGAATTTTTAAGTCCTCAAACATCCCTATATGATTTTAAGAATATGCCTAAGTTAAAAACTAATTTTATCAAATATTTTCTAAGTGTTCTTAAAGCCAAAACAGTGATTTTCGAGTCCCTGTTTCGAAACAGCCTAAGGCGTTTCGAAACGGGTATCGAAACGATTTCAACACTACCAACCCATGTTTCGAAACAAGTATCGAAACGGATTTAGAACAAAGAGACCCCGTATCGAAACGACATCAAGTGTTTCAAAACGGTTCTTAAATTGATTTGAAAAATATGACCGTTGAAAGTTTTTAACTGATTTTTAACAAACCGTTAAGGCGTTTCGAAACGGTCTCAAGCCGTTTCGATACGACCCTTGACAGTGGCAAAATGTTTCAAAACAAGTTTCGAAACAAGCTCTTAGCGTATCGAAACTGGTCTAGCCGTTTCGATATGGGCTATTTAATGCACCCCAACGGCTCTTTCTATTTTGGTCTGTTTCGAAACAGGGTCGGGCGTTTCGAAACGGTTGGTTGCAGACTGCATTTATGGATGGAAGATAACACCCCCAACGGCTCTATTGATGAATGCAACAACCACAACGGCTAGAAATCAATGAGAATGTATAAAAGGGACCTCTAAAAGCCTCAGCAACAACTATTGATCTAAAAAGAAAACATCCAAACATCAAATTCAAGCATTTGTGCCTAAATCTCATTATTGTCTAGAAACCCCAATTGTATTTTTCATTCTTATCATTTCAATTGGGTTGAGTGCTTGTAATTGGGCTAGTTTATATATTGAGAGATACTTGTTTAGCCAACAAATTCTTTGTTTTATTTGTGTGGGGATTGGGTCAAATTTTGGGTAGAAAATTTGACCGAAAATTGTAAGGGTTACCTCTTTAGCCTAGAAAAGGGGAAGAGCAATTAGTGGAATTGTTGCAAATCCTTAGTGAAGCTAAGGTAGTGGATGTAGAGTTCATTTGGAACTTGAACCACTCTAAAATTCCTTGTCTATCTTTTTAATTTGCAATTTCCACTACCTAGAACGTTAAAAATCCAATTCACCCCCTCTTGGTTCATTTTGATCATTCGATCCACTCAACAAGGTCATTGTAGATTTTGGCTCAAATATTGATGAAAGGTGGGTGTGGAATATTGAGTTGCGTAGGGACTTTTTTTACTGAGAAATTATTATTTGGGAAGATTTCAATAGGCTAATTGGTAATTTTCGGTTTAATGTTTCCTTTCCAGAAATTATTTGGTGGAATGCTTCTTCGAGTGGTATCTTCACTTCAAAATCCTATTGTGATTGTGTTCAAAATTCTTCATCAGAGCAAGACGTGTATGGAAACTAGTTTAGGCTAGTTTAGCTTCTCCCCAGGTCGAAGCTTTTTTTGGATGGTAGTTTGAAATCGCTTACCGAATAAAGAAGCTTTGTTAAATAGAAGATGTTGTTGAACGGACGGTGAACTTCGGTGAAAGGTAGCAATGGAGGTCGTAAGTTGGCAATGAAGTAACAGAAAAAACTGAATAGGAAAACCTTTCTTTATTTATTATTCGAATGAATATTAAACAGAAAAGGAAACTTACCTTATATAGCCTATTCCTAACGGTTAACAACCCTAACCGTATAAGTGTAAATACAATAATAACTCTATAATTCAACACCCCCTCAAGTTGGAGGGTGAAAATGTCTTTCACACCCAACTTGAACATAAGGTGTTCATGTTGTTTAACAGCAAGCCCTTTAGTTAAAATATCAGCCTGTTGATCTGCTGTAGGTACATGCAGTGTCTGAATCACTGTTTTTTGAATTTTCTCCCTAATAAAATGGCAATCAATCTCGATGTGTTTCGTTCGTTCATGAAACACCGAATTGGCTGCTATCTGTAAAGTTGCCTGACTATCACTGTACACGGTGGTTGGTTCTTTTTGCTCGAAACCAAGCTCCTACAGTAATCCCCTTAACCAAACAACTTCAGTTGTCGTTGAAGCCATGCCCCTATACTCAGCTTCAGCTGAAGATCTGGAAACTATGTTCTGTTTCTTGGACTTCCAGCAAACAAGAGATTCTCCTAGCTTAATGCAGTACCATGTGACTGATTTTCGCGTTAAAGGGTATGATGCCCAATCAGCATCGCAGTAAGCTGTTAGATGTGGCATCCCTGCAGCTGGTAGAAGTATTCCTAAGCCAGGGTTCTTCTTAACATACCTCACAACCCTTAAAGCAGCATTATAATGTGCTTTCTTAGGCTTATGCATAAATTGACTTAAGTGTTGAATTGCAAAAGCTATATCGGGCCTCGTGTTGGTTAAGAATAAAAGCCTCCCTATCAAGCGTTGATAAGATCCCACATCTTCAAGATAATCTTCTTCTGCTGCATTTGGAATTTGTTTTTCATTTAGCTCCAACGGTGTCGAAGCGACCTTAGCATTTCCCAATCCTGAATCTGCAAATAACTCAATTGCATATTTTCTCTGATTAAGTATAATTCCTTCTTTCGATCTTAACACTTCTATCCCCAAGAAGTATTTCAACTGTCCTAAATCCTTCATTTTGAAGTTTTGATTCAAAACTTTCTTCAAGTCATCCATCATCTCTTGATCACTCCCTGTAATTAGCAAGTCGTCTACATAAACTAGTAGAATCACCAGCTTATTCCCATTCTTCTTTGTAAACATAGAATAGTCATGTAAACTTTGTGTATAACCACCTGCCACTAGTGCTTCAGTAAGCTTTAAATTCCATTGACGCGAAGCCTGCTTCAATCCATACAAGGACTTCTGTAATCTACACACGATTCCCCCCTGATTACAAAACCCTTCAGGCATTGTCATGTAAACCTCTTCATAGAGGTCACCTTGCAGAAAAGCATTAAACACATCCATTTGGTACAATGGCCAGTTATTCATGGATGCTAAGGCAATTATAGTACGAACCGTGACCTACTTGGTGACAGGAGAGAACGTTTCTTGACAATCAATCCCTTCTTGTTGATTATAACCCTTTGCTACTAGGCGTGCCTTGTAACGCTCAATTGTACCATCTGCATTGTATTTTATCTTGTAAACCCACTTGCACCCAATAGGCTTTTGACCAGGTGGCAAATCGACAATTTTCCAAGTTCCATTGGACTCGAGCGCTGCTATCTCCTGTTGCATGGCTTTGATCCAATTATCATCATGCATGGCTTCCTTATACGTACGTGGCTCACATGTAGAAGAAATAGAAGCTGCAAATGCACGCGTAGACAAAGGAAGGTGCACATAAGATACAAAATTAGCTATAGAGTTTTTACTTTGAGTTCCAGCTTTGGTGCAAACAAAATCATTCAACCATGTTGGTTGTCTTTGCACACGAGAAGACCTTCTGATAATTTCCTCTTATGGAACATTTTGTACATCATTAATGACATGTTGCTCAACACGTTCATCAGGCACAACATTATTGATACTGGATACATCAATGACTTGCTCATCTTGCAAAACAGAAACTGAAGGATTAATAGAAGGAGCTGAAGAACGTGGCATATCGAGGGAAGAAACATGATCAATATCCAAAAAACTAACATCAGAATGTGAAGTAGGAAATAAACGATATGTCTTCACAGGAAATGTAAAAGGGAAAACATTTTCATGGAACACAACGTCCCTACTGACAAAGAAAGTTTTGCTTTCTAAACTAAACAAAATATATCCCTTCTGGCTAAGGGAATATCCCATGAAGACTGAAACAACTGCCTTAGGGGCAAACTTATCAGAATAATTTGGAGTTGTAGCATAAGCTAGACATCCAAACACACGCAATCTTGAAAAATCTGGAACCTTGTTATATAGGATTTCAAAAGGACATTTCCACTTTAAAACAGCACTTGGTAAGTAATTAATTAAGTAACATGCAGCATTGACACAATAACCCCAAAACTTGGTAGGAACATTTGAATGAAACTTTAAAGCACGAGCAACCTCAAGAAGATGGCGGTGTTTTCGCTCAGCAACACCATTCTGTTGTGGTGTGTACACGCATGAACTCTGATGATCAACTCCATTGTCTTGAAAGAAGGAAGCACTTTCATTTGTGAAGAATTCATGCCCATTATCACTGCGAACTTTTCGAACACTAACAGCAAATTGAGTCTTAACATAATTGAAAAAATTCTTTAAAGCAACAAAGGCATCACTCTTAAGTTTCAACAATCGTATCCAAGTCATTCGGGAATAATCATCAACGATGGTTAAAAAATATCTTTGTCCATGCACAGTACTAACACGATATGGCCCCCATAAATCGATATGTATTAATTCAAAAGGAACAATAGAGGATGAGCTACTCAAAGGAAAAGGCAGCCTTGTTTGCTTAGCAAGAGGACAAACACTGCATTCTCTTATTTCATTTTCCAAATTGGAGTTACATTGTATAGAAGAAATATGAGACAAAGGCCTATAGGAACTATGCCCTAACCTAGCATGCCACAAGGAGTTCATACTGACCCGCAAACAAGAGTCTTTGGAAATACATGCACTAAAACAAGAACTTGTATCAAAAGGAAGATGAAGAACATATAAACCATCTCGAAATCTACCAATCGTCTTCATCTCGCCACTGCAAAGGTCCTTAGCCATGCACACGTTAGGCAAAAACAAAATTGCACAATTCCAATCTTTAGCAAGCCGTGAAACAGATATGAGATTAAACTTGAAAGTAGGTACACACAAAACATTCTTAAGAACCTTAGTAGATGTCAAATTACACGAACCAATATGTGTAAAACTTGTAGAGTTACCATTCGGTAACTGAACATTAGAAGAGGAATCACATTTAATAGGTGTTGTCAACAAATCAAGATTATAGGTCATATGATTAGTAGCACCTGTGTCCAGAATCCACTCTTGTGCCAAACTACCAGAAATCATACCTGCCATGTGAGCTGTCCCTTTAACAACAGGATCTTTTCCCAAAAGGGACAAAATTTGCCGATACTGCTCAGCAGTGAAAGTAGGAGCTTGTTGGTTGGCTAACGACTGTGTTGTATTGGCCAACTGAGTTGTACCCTCTGTACCATTTTCGACTGTAGCTGAGTTAGCTGCTTGTCTCGTATTTACACCACCTTTCCTATTGAACTTAAAATCAGGTGGATACCCAATTAGTCGATAACAAGACTCTTTCTTATGCCCTTTAAGATGACAATAGTCACAAATTCCATTGAATTTCTTTCGAAATTGACCATATCCTTGCGCTCCAGAGGAGCTATACAAAGCTGTTGGCTCAGCAAGATTCTGAGTTGTAACTGAGGAATACTGACGTTGTCCCTCCTCTTGTACTAGCATGTTGTACGCTTGATTCACGGTTGGCAGTGGCTTCATTAGCAAAATTTGACTCCGCACCATAGAATATGTATCATTCAGACCCATTAACATTTGAAATAACCTCTGCTGATTGAGAAGTGAACTGTTATCGCGTGCTACTTCACAATCACATGTGGCAAACGGCACCAACGCATCATATTCATCCCATAACAACTTTAAACGTGAAAAGTAGACTGATATAGATGACAAATTCTGAACATGCGTTACAATTTCTCGATGCAAGAAATAAATTCTTGACCCATCTACTTTGTTAAACCGCTCTTTTAAATCTGCCCAAACAATCGAAGCATTAGAAGCAAAAACAATTCCGTCTGACAATTCTTGACTCACTGTATTAAGGATCCAAGACAACACCAACGCGTTGCATCTGTCCCACTGTGCTCGCAGGGGTTCAGCCACTGACTCTCGCTTACAAGAACCATCCACAAGCCCAACCTTATTCTTAGCCAGCAACGCGATCTTCATAGATCTACTCTACAAATTGTAATTCTCTATCCCTGTCAACTGTTGCGACACAAGAAGCGTTCCAGGAGTGTCTGAGGCGTGCAAGAAGAGAGGATGATTCGAGTCTATAGTTGTTTCCATCTCAAAACCAGAAAACACACAAAGACTTCAAGAAGAAGAAAAATAAAGAAATTGTAAAAACAAACAGGAAAAGATCAAACACTCATTGGCCGGTCGCCGGAAAACCCCTCCACTGGTGGCTCTAATACCATGTTGAACGGACGGTGAACTCCGGTGAAAGATAGCAATGGAGGTCGTAAGTTGGCAATGAAGTAACAGAAAAAACTGAATAGGAAAACCTTTCTTTATTTATTATTCGAATGAATATTAAACAGAAAAGGAAACTTACCTTATATAGCCTATTCCTAACGGTTAACAACCATAACCGTATAAGTGTAAATACAATATTAACCCTATAATTCAACAGATGTGTACAACAAATGTCTTTATTATGTCATTTATGTAGCAAAGTAGGCGAATTTGGCAATCACATTCTTTTCCATTGTCAAGTCTCTCGGGTAGTTTGGCAAAGGTGGTGCTCGGTTTGGAATGTTCACTTTATTATGCTTGCTTTCTTTCGTGATCTAATTCTTCAGTGGGCTGCTATCTCGGTTGAAAATTTATTTACTCATATATGGCACCTAGGTTTGTTCAGTTTTGCTTGGTCTACTTGAATTTATCGTAATGAGATTATTTTCAGGTAGTCTTCAGTGGATGTTAGTCAATTATTTGACATATGCATGTTACGACATAGCTGGTGGTGTTTTGCTAAATGGATGTATTATGGATTCTCTGTTACTACCTTGCTGCAATCCCCGTCAAACTTCTATTTCGATTCTACAAAAAATAGAGTCATGTCGAGAGTGAGTGATATTCTCCCTCAGTTGGTTTCTAAAGTTTAATACAAACGGCTCAATTAAAGGAAGTTTTGGTGAAGCTGGCATTTGATGATGTATACGAAAATTAAAAAATTAAAAAATTAAAAAAATTAAAAGTTTAATCGAGAGTGAGTGATATTCTCCCTCAGTTGAACGATTCTACAAATTGTAAAGTAAAGTTATGTATTTTCTTAAGTAAAATTAAAAAATAAAAATCTTTGACAGTGTATATAAAGGGAGAGGGATAGACTTTTTTTTACAATAAACGAGATTAATATAAAGCAAGCAAAATTACAAAAGTCTCCTCAAACCTTGAGGAATACAAACATGCCAATCAGGGCGCATGAGAAAATACATGTTACTTTAGCGACCCATTTCACAACTTTATTACATGCTCTTTTAATGGAAGAAAAAATAAAATTAGAAAAACAAGTCGACAAGCCAATAATGTGTTCGTCGATGGCAGCTAACTCCCACACGAATAGCATTTTGGAGTTAATTCGTTTAATAACACATGCGTTATCAGATTCCAAAACAACTTGGTTGTAACCAGCACCAATGGCAGTCTTAGTAGCCAAGCGAACAGTGGTAGCTTCTGCACATGAGGTCGAGGGAGCAAAGAAAGTGGAGGTTGCGCCGCCAATCAACAGACATGTCGCATCACAGGACAACACTGTTGCGCTTGTTGAACCTGACGCTAAATCGAATGAGGCATCACAATTCGCCTTCACAAATCTCGGGCTTGGAGGACTCCAATGCTCCTCATATCAAGTTGTCGTTGTTTTGCTTAATATGTGGGAAGCTTGGCCATGGGGAAAGCTTCTGCCCACTGAGACTCACAGTAGAGCAGAAGGACATTACGTTTGGGTGGGACTTGTCGATTCGAGCGCCGGTCAGGCGAGCCTTACTGCCGCCGAGCAGGTGGTTGAGGGAAGAGATTACAGGCACCTCCTTAGTGGACATCAAGGCAGTTACGGACGTGCATGGGAAGTTAACTTTGCATGATCCCCACAAAGACGTGAAAAACCCATCCAATTTCCCACGTGGAGAGATAAATGGTGAGGTGGAAAAACAAACTTTTCCAACTACTGCACTGACAGGGGCCAAATGGAGTTATGTTCAGACAATGAAGATCAGCCCCTACCTATTGTGGATGGGAAAAAACGACAAAGGATCCTAGGGGATGTGACAACAGTTTCTGAGAATTTGGATTCTACACCACATGGCAAACTCACTGAGATACCGGCTGGCTCTTCGAGGCAAGGCAGCCGAACGCCATGAAAATATTATGCTGGAACGTCTGTGGGCTGGGGAAACCACGGACGGTTAACCGTCTCAGAAATGCTCTGAGAGGTAGCAATCCCCCAATTTTGTTTCTCATGGAAACAAAATTACATGCCCGGAAAATGGAGAAGGTACGTCGACGGTGTGGATATCTCTTTGGATTTGATGTAAGTGCTGAAGGCACACGGGGAGGCTTGTCTCTAGGATGGAGGCCTGAGGTTGACATTACTCTGCGCAGCTATTCTCAATCCCATATAGATGTCACTGTTGAAGAAGGTGAAGATATCCGTTGGCGTTTTACAGGGTTCTATGGTAACCTGGTGGAGAGCCAAAGACATGCCTCATGGAGATTACTGCGTGAGTTGGGAAGTGATCAAACATTGCCATGGATCGTTGCTGGAGACTTTAACGAGATTGCCTACTCGTTCAAAAAGCAAGGGGGACGTCTGAGACCTGAAAGAAACATGTTGAGATTTCGAGACGCGCTGGAGGATTGCCATCTTTCTGATTTGGGTTTTAAGGGCACGTGGTACACGTGGGAAAGAGGGAAGTTACCAACAAACAATGTTCGGGAACGTTTGGATCGAATGGTAGCCAATCCAAGCTGGTGGCAGATGTTCCCAAGGTACGTGGTGTCCCATTTAACACACTCGATCTTGGACCATTGCCCACTGCTACTGGATACTTCAGGTGCTGATCTTCAACTGAACAAAGGTACGCATAATGAGTTTCGCTTTGAGGCTATCTGGTTAATGGAAGATGGTATAGAGGAGATTATAAGGCAATCCTGGAATGGCTCTACTGCATCAGTGCCAAACAGATTGAAGGACCTAGGCTGCAATCTCGCAACATGGTGGAGAAACAAGAAGAGCATGTCTAGCTCGCATAAACGGTCATTGCACAAAAAGCTACAACAACTGTCTAGTTCAGATCCAGATGAAGATGTCCTCCAGGAGCTGATAGAAATTAAACTGGGATTAAACCTTGAAGCAGATAGGGAGGAGCTATATTGGGCTCAGCGTTCTAGGGCTAATTGGTTGCAATATGGGGACAAAAATACCCCCATTTTTCCACAATCATGCAACGTATAGAAAGAAGAAAAAAACTGTGACTGAATTGTATGATGCAACTGGAAATTGGGTCACAGGAGATGATGAATTAACTACAGTGGCCACGTCATACTTTGAAGAGCTGTTCACTACATCCAATCCAGGTGAAGCATCGTGCATACTCGATAAGATTCAACCCCGACTCACTGCTTCAATGAATGACAATCTCCTAAAACCATTCGAAGCAAAGGAGGTATGGAATGCAGTCAAACAAATGTCCCCCCTAAAGGCAACAGGTTTTGATGGTTTCCCAGCACTATTTTACCAAAAATTTTGGCATATAGTAGGTCCTACTGTTACATCTTACTGCCTATCGACACTAAATGATAACATGCCTATTGAAGAGATTAATATGACAAATATTGTGCTTGTGCCGAAAGTTGATAAGCCTGAAAACATGTCTCATTTTAGGCCAATTAGCCTATGTAGTGTGCTGTATAAGATCATAGCGAAAGTCCTAACAAACAGATTTGCAGCTGTCCTTGATGTTTGCATTGATAAAGTTCAAGGAGCCTTCATTCCAAACAGACAAATATCAGATAATATAATAGTTTCTTTTGAGCTCTTGAATGCCATGCACAGGAACCGTACAGGAAAGCAAGGCACATTTGCCCTTAAAGCTGACTTGAGCAAAGCGTATGATAGGGTAGAATGGGTTTTCTTGCGGGGCATGATGCTTAAAATGGGTTTTGACGAACGCTGGGTGAATCTGATAATGAAGTGTGTTAGCACAATGTCCTATTCAGTTGGTTTCAACAATGTATATGGCTCAATCTTCAATCCAACTCGGGGTATACGGCAAGGTGATCCCCTTAGCCCGTACCTGTTTTTGATCTGTGCTGAAGGCCTCTCTACACTTCTCAATGCTGCAAGAATTAATCGATCCATTAGGGAAGTCACGATTGGCAGGAGAAGACTGGAAGTGGGGCACTTGCTGTTTGCTGATGACAGCATATTATTCTGCGATGCATCCCTTGCTTCAGCCCGAAAGATAAAAGACATTCTCACTATATTTGGTAGTGTATCTGGGCAATGTGTCAACTATACCAAGTCCCTTATATTTTACAGTGGCAACGTGAGTGCGGATCTTAAAGAACAAATTGGATCACTCTTGAATGTTCGAATTTCCACAAACCCCGAAAGATACCTAGGCTTACCTACAATGGTTTGAAGGAGGAAAAAGGAAGCTTTCTCTTACTACTTTGATCGCTTCAACAAGAATACGCAGAATTGGGGTGCAAAGTTCCTCTCCATGGGCGGCAAGGAAGTCCTCATTAAAAGTGTCATGCAAGCCATCCCTGTATACGCGATGAATTGCTTCTTATTGCCTGTCACTCTATGCCGAGAGCTGGAACAAATAATGGCCAAGTTTTGGTGGAGAAACAGTAGCTCAAAAAAAGGGATCCACTAGTGCTCTTGGGAAAGTCTAGCAAGATCGAAACAAGATGGTGGCATGGGATTTCGGAGCCTCTCTGAATTTAACATAGCACTCTTAGCAAAACAATGCTGGAGATTAATTACTCAGCCACAAAGTCTCCTAGCTCAAGTACTCAAAGCAAGGTACTTCCCAAATGATGATTTTCTACATGCAAATCTAGGCTCCAATCCATCGTATGTTTGGAGAAGCCTTTGGAGTGCACGAGGGTTAATTGAGAAAGGAAGGGGATGGAGGGTCGGGAATGGACGCAGCATCAATATTTGGAGTGAACCATGGCTTCCGGGACCTAATGGAGGTTTTCTTAAAGACCAAGCTATTAACCACAATTATACACTTGTGTCGAACTTGATTGATGAGGAGTCAGGTTGGTGGAAAGTTGAAGACTTAGAACGCATCTTTGATGAAGAGCATGTTCAAGAAATCTATTCGATCCCCCTGGCCAAGTCTGAGTTAGATGATGAGTTGGTTTGGAGATATGAGGGGTCTGGATCCTATACTGTGAAAAGTGGATATAGATTGCTAAGATCAAATTCCTCAAATGCTTCAAATGCCATCAGCCTACAAATGACAGACATATCTAACTTCTACAGGGACATGTGGGCACTTGATCTCCCCCCTAAGGTTAGAATACACTGTTGGAGAGTGGTGAACAATTATCTGCCAACCTTATCTAACTTGCAGGTAAGGAAATTGAATGTGGAGAATAGATGTCCACTGTGCAAAACCATGCCTGAAACCATTGAACATGATATGCGAGATTGCGAGTTTATGCAACAGGTCCTTGCTACCCAAGCTATCCAATTTAATGGCTTAAGTACAAATACAGGGTGGAAGGATTGGGTGACTCAGGCTTTCCTCTCATTGGATAGAAACAAACGCCAAATCTATATTGTGGTACTATGGGCGGTTTGGGGTACTCGTAATAAAGTAGTCCATGAAGAACATACACCGTCTATGAGACATGTTGCTTCATTCATTATGGCTTATCTCCAAGAGAAAGAGACAGTACTGCAACAAATCCAACTACAACCACCAAAAGCTCAGGCAAGATGGATGCCACCAGCCTTGAACCTATACAAGCTAAACTTTGATGCAGCATATGATCGCATATCCAAGAGAGCTGTTGCAGGTATAATCTGCAGAGATAGTGCAGGTCTCATAATGGCAGCTTGCGCTATTCCACACTCCTACATTGCAGACCCGTTTATTGCTGAAGTATGTGCGTGTTTAGATGCAGTCCAGTTTGCATGGGATCTGGGCTTCAATAATGTAATGATTGAAGGCGACTCGTTAACAGTTATTAAGAAGTGCCAAGCATATGCACATGACATTTCACCATTGAGTCCAGTGATAAATGATATAAAAGAGACAGCGAAGGTGTTTGAGACCATCAGTTTCAAATTTGTAAACCGAGACGCTAATGAGGCAGCCCACACTTTAGCCAAGGATCACAAGCTACTGGCAAGCCCTAGAAACTGGATTGAGGAAGCTCCAACCCACACAGCTGATGTTGCCACAAGAGACTGGGAGAAGTTTCAGCAAGCAGCCTGATGTTTTCGCTCGGATTTAATTGAATTTGCATTCTAAGATGCACTCCGAGTTTTCTTAGTTTTAGCTGGTTTTGTATTGCATGTTCACTTAAGTGTGTTGCACTATTAGATGCATGGCTGTAATACTCCTTTTCGTTTAATGAATACCAGCTTTCGAAAAAAAATCTTAATAAATTCATTGCTCCCAATTTTTCTTTAAGTAAAAGCTCTTTTAGTAATTTTAGATCAAAAAATAACTCGTTTCTATCAACACCATATAACTCACCTTTCTTAAGAGCATTTTCAAATTTTTTACAATGAGTTTCGAGATTAACATCATTCAATGAATTTAGTTTATCATAATAAAATAAGGAGCCAAAAACATTATCATATAATTGATACTGTTCAAATCTCTTACCCAAAGAAATAATAACTTGATCGATAATATACAATAAGTATTTAATTTTAAATGACTCCTCGATAGATATTAATGTTTCATCACTATCAATTTCATCAAATTGTCTTTTCCTATGTACCATAAGCTTTTGGGGAAAGATAGGATCAATTCTAATTTCATTAGCTATATTTCTTGTTGTGTCCATTGCACTTGAAAATTCATTATCTCTATAAATTTAAAAAAAATGAAATAAGCCCTTTTATCTCATTAATAGCAAAATCAATCAACATGTCTTTTGACTGTAAATCTTTGCTAACTAAGTTCATAACAAGCAAAATTTCATAAATATTAAATAAATCATACTCGTTTTCCTAAACATTTTGAGCTTTCTTCTCAAAATTTTGTTCTTCATTTTGTTCATAGTCTTGTGAGCTCACAGTGTCTTCTATATTAACTTCATTATTCACATGTTCTACTTGTTCAATATTTCTATCGTCAATATTTTTTTACATCAACCTCTTCTACATTAATAAACTTTTTACCTAGTTAAGACTCTTTAAAAAAATATTTATTAAGAGAACCCTTTTGAGATTGGATTAGTCATTTTGTTTTCTTTTTACGTTTTTCATATCCAAATGGATATTTTCGAAACATATTAACACCAAGTAAAATTTTATTATTACTAAATAAAGAGAGATAAAGAGATTAGATAGCACCCATATTGTCGTAAAAATGTATCATCGGACAATTTGAGACCACTGTTCAAATGAGATCAATAAATCAACTTATAAAAATCAAATATAAATTGATTAAAATAATTTGAAATTACAAATATAAAATAAAATAAAAATTTATCGTGAAGACATGAAGTTTCATGTAATGAGAGAGATTGGACTGTTGGAGATATTTAAAAGAATTTCACTAACAACCAATTATCGAAGAATTGAGGAGTATGAAATTGTAAAGTAAAGTTATGTATTTTCTTAAGTAAAATTAAAAAATAAAAATCTTTGACAGTGTATATAAAGGGAGAGGGATAGACTTTTTTTTACAATAAACAAGATTAATATAAAACAAGTAAAATTACAGAAGTCTCCTCAAACATTGAGGAATACAAACATGCCAATCAGGGCGCATGAGCAAATACATGTTACTTTAGCGACCCATTTCGCAACTTTGTCACATGCTCTTTTAACGGAAGAAAAAATAAAATTAAAAAAACAAGTCGACAAGCCAATAATGTCTCCTTCGATGGCAGCTAACTCCCACGCGAATAGCATTTTGGAGTTAATTCATTTGATAACACATGTGTTATCAGATTCCATAACAACTTGGTTGTAACCAGCATCAATGGCAGTCTTAGTAGCCAAGCGAATAGCCGTAACTTCTGCACATGAGGTCGAGGGAGCAAAGAAAGTGGAGGTTGCGCCGCCAATCAACAGACATGTCGCATCACAGGACAACACTGTTGCACTTGTTGAACCTGACGCTAAATCGAATGAGGCATCACAATTCGCCTTCACAAATCTCGGGCTTCGAGGACTCCAATGCTCCTCATATCTAGGTTGAGAAGCATCACAAACAGCCTCTGCTGAATGATAAGAGGAAAATTCCAAAAAAGCATTTTGAGCTTTGAGCCATAATTAAATAGGAGAGTCAACAGCAACAACAACAAAAATAAAGGAGTACTTAATTGCTGAAAACATATATCAAATATAACCTCAAATTCCAATGTCGGCTGCCAACTATAAAAGTTTAAATTGAAGAAAAAAACTTTTTAGTCGAAAAGTTTTAGGTAGTTGTTATATATATACCAAAATTTGTTATATGGATTATTATCCTATACACAGGTGGTGGAAACTTTTTGTTTCCACAAGCTCCTCAATAAAAGGGTTTAGGGAGTTTAGGGGTTTTAGTGTAGGAGTTTAGAATTTAGGGCCTATGGTTAGAATTTAAGGTTTATACTTAGGGTTTAGGTTTTAGGGTAATATAGGTAGGGATTTAGGTTTTAACCTATAAAACTATAAATTTTAACCCTAAACCTAAAATTCTAACAATAGCCCCTAAATTTAAAAGTACTACACTTAAACCCCTAAATTTTAAATCCTAAACTAAGTCTCTAACTGCCCCTCTTTTTAGGAGCCCCTGTCCGATCGCTCTTATTGTACTTGTCCAAAACCCCTACTGGATGGTTTGATGCCCAAAAATTGTGGTCTTGTGAACTTTTGTCAGGATTCCTTTTTTTTTATCGAACTTTTGTCAGGATTCCTCATTTACTTATTCTTAGCTCTTGTCATTTGCCTAGGAGTATTCGTGGGTGGTCTGCACCTAAGCCTTGAAGGACTTGGCTCTTGAGGAAAAGGAAGTGAGCTACCCAAGGGAGTTCAACTATGTCAAAGATGGTGAAATCTTGGGTGATCCATCCAAGGGGGTAACCACTCGACCTTCTCTTAGATTAATGAATCATGTTGCAATTATCTCATGCATAGAGCCTAAAAATATAAAAGAACCAATTTGAGAGAAGTAACGTTTGGACATTAGTTGATAGGCCTAGTAATCAATCTACCATAGGAACTAAATGGGTCTTTAGGAACAAGCTAGATGAAAGTGGTAACATTGTGAGAAATAAAGCTAGACTAGTAGCACAAGGTTACACTCAAGAAGAGAGAATAGATTTTGATGAAACCTATGCACCCGTAGCTAGAATGGAAGCCATTAGGATGTTGCTTGCATATGCATGTTATCATGATTTCAAGCTTTTTCAAATGAATGTTAAAAGCGTGTTTTTAAATGGTTTTATAAATGAAAAAGTGTATGTGGAACAACCACCGAGTTTTGAAGACTCAAAATTTCCAAACCATGTTTTCAAACTCTCTAAAGCTCTTTATGATTTAAAACAAGCTCCTAGAGCTTGGTATGAAAGGCTTTCAAACTTTTTAATTGAAAAGGGTTTTGAAAAAGGCAAGGTGGACACTACGGTTTTTATAAAAAGATATAAAAATGACATCTTAGTAGTTCAAATTTATGTTGATGATATTATTTTTGGTTCTACTAACGAATGTCATTGCAAAGAGTTTGCTAAGCTAATGCAAGGTGAATTTGAGATGAGCATGATGGGGGAACTCTCATTCTTTTTGGGACTCCAAATCAAGCAAAAGAAGGATGGCACCTTCATAAATCAAGCAAAGTACATAAAGGATATGCTCAAAAAGTTTGGCTTGAAGAATGCAAAGCCTCAAGCCACACCTATGAGCTCATCTACAAAGCTTGACAAAGATGAAGGAGGTAAGTGTGTCGACTCTAAGCTTTACCGTTCTATGATTGGATCATTGCTTTACCTTACCGCAAGTAGACCGAATATCTTGTTTAGTGTTTGCTTGTGTGCTAGGTATCAAGCTAGTCCTAGAGAGTCTCACATTATAGCCGTTAAGAGAATCTTTAAGTACCTTAGAGATACTCCTTGTTTAGGTCTTTGGTACCCTAGAGACTCCACCTTCAACCTGCATGCTTATTCTGATGCGGATTATGGGGGATGCAAAATTGATAGGAAGAGTACTTTGGGAACTTGTCAATTCCTAGGTAGTATGCTCATATCTTGGTTCTCTAAGAAACAAAATAGTGTAGCCTTATCTACCACCGAAGCCGAGTACATATCCTTAGGGAGTTGTTGTGCTCAAGTCCTTTGGATGAAGCAATAACTCTTAGGTTATGGTATTAAAGTTGAAACCATACCCCTTAAATGTGATAACACTAGTGCCATATGTTTGATAAAAAATCTCATCCAACACTCTAGAACCAAACACATAGAAATAAGGCATCATTTCATTAGAGATCATGTTCTTAAAGAAGATGTGGTTATAGAGTATATTGACACCTTAAATCAATTAGCGAACATATTTACAAAACCTTTAGACAAAGAGCGTTTTTGGTCCCTTAGGAGAGAGTTAGGTCTAGCTAGCCTATCTTGACCTTTTAGGACCTCTTTTGTGCTTAAAATTGCTTGATCTTGTGAAATGCCATGTTTATGTGTTTTTACTCCTAATTTCATCCATGCCTATAGCTAGGTGGAGTATGTTTATGTTTGCATATGTTTTTCCTGCTCATTTATGTCATTCATGCAAGTTAGGCCTTAGAAAAATTCATTTTTCTGCACTTTTAGAGCCTCATCTACACTTCCAGGCCCAGGTGTATCGAAACGGGTTCCCCTATTTCGATACGGTTGCTTTAAATTTCTATCTGAGAGAAGGGCGTTTTGAAATGCCTTAACAGGGTTTCGAAACGTTTTGGCTACTGCCAATGGGTGTATCGAAACAAGTTTCGATACGAGTCAACGGGGATTCGATACGGTCAAACACGTATCGAAACAGTCAACTAGAGTTGAAAAATCGGTCAATATTTCGTGCCCGCGTTTCGAAACGGTCTACACCATTTCGAAACGGTTTTGCGGACTGCTTTAAAAGAGGCTTTAATGTTAAAGTTAAACACAAACTAAAACTCTCCCAAAACCCTAAAAACCCTAAAATCGTTTTTTCCTATAAAAACCCTCTAAACCTCATTGTTTTTCACCAAATCTTGAGGGGTTTTACTCTTAAACACAAGTCTAAGCAAGCTTCAACAATCTTGTGCTAGGATTTTCATCCATTCATCCAAAATCCCAATTTAAGGTAATTTTCATCTTTTTCTTTTTCTTTCAATTTGTATTCGAATCTTAGGTTAGAAAATTTAAATTTTGTATAGTTCATATGTTTTGATTCTTTGGTTTTTCAAATCTTGTAAAAAAATTTCAAAATCTTCAATTTTTTGATTCGAATATATAATTTCTCTCGTATTTTATTTACTATTTTTCTCTCAATTTTTTTTGTTTTGTATATTTATTTGTTTGTTTTTAAAACTTATTTTTAAACCTAAGTGTGATTTACCATTGGATTGAATTACGAAATCTCATGCATACACTTAATTTTTTTAGGGTAATCTTCACTGATGGTCACTTTTGTTTTGGGTTTGTTTTATTATGGTCACCCGAATTCAAAAAAGATTATTCTGGCCACTTACGTTCAAAACCGTTTCTGTTTTGGTCACTGGACCGTTAACCTCCGTTAATTAAAAGTAATAATTTCTAATTTGACCCCCAAACTTTTAAAACTTCATTTTTTACCATCTTCCCCAAAACTATTCGTAAATTATTAATTTATCTGAATTCCTCCATTGCTATAAAAAGCTAAACAAACACACACACACAAAAGGTGTTGCGAGTTCTGGAGATTAAAACACCAGAATCAAACAACCCCAAATCTCTTATAATCTGCAAACATAATTTTATAAACAAAATTGTTGAATTTTTGTTGTCAATTAGAAAATTAATCAAACACATAAAAGTCTTTAGCTTTATATAAAACACTTCCATTATGTATGAAAAAAAAAACATCACCTTTATTCCCTGGAAAAATAACATGAGACAAATAAATTAACAATGAAAATGAAAACCAACGAAAAGAGCAAAAAAGGAATAAAATGAAATGAAACCTGACAGTTTTAAACTATCCACCCGTCGAACGGCACCTGAAACCAATAACCCAGAATTCAGAAATCCTTTTTGTTTCTCTTTCATTTGATTTCTTTAGAATTACAGTAAACAAAATTTTCAAGTAAAAATAGAAACCATCAAAGCAACTCCCAGAAACCAATATATTTTGTAACGAAAATTAAAAACAATAAGCGGAGGTCAAAAGAGAACGTAAGTGACGGAGGTTCTACAGTGGGAAGTTCATTGAGTTTTGGGGAAGATGGTGAAAAATAAAGTTTTGAAAGTTTGGGGGTCAAATTAGAAATTATTATTTTTAATTAACGGAGGTTAACGGTCTAGTGACCAAAACAGAAACGGTTTCGAACGTAAGTGGCCAGAATAATCTTTTTTGAATTCGGGTGACCATAATAAAACAAACCCAAAACAAAAGTGACCATCAGTGAAGATTACCCTTTTTTTTAAATTGCTTGATTAATGTTTTTAGGATGGCTACGAAGAATGTTAACAAAAAGCGTAAGCCGTTCAATCCGGTGACTCGAGTATTTGTCCAAATCTCACCCTGCTCATTCAAAAATCTCTTCGAACTCAAGAGATGAGGGATCGCTTCAAATATGTCAAGAAGTACGAAGTTCGTCGTGAGCATGTTATTGATCTTGAGTTTCTTGACTCCGAGCGCTTTCTTTTTCGTTACCTCGACCGTTTGAGAGAATGGAGTTTTCTTGGTCTTTTGAGCATCCCAGACATTTGCTACAAACACATGGTACTTCTCTTTTACTCCAATTCTCAATTTATCAATGATGAAGACAACTCCGAAGTTGTTGGCCTTGAGTCTTTTATCTTAGGGAAAAGGATTGTCATTAACATCCCTCTCTTGGAGTCTACGTTTTCTATTAAGAACGAAGGAATTGAGAATGAGAGTCACTTTGGTTCTCACACCGGTTTGGTGCCTAGCTTGGATGCGCACGATAGATTCCTTCATTTGATGGTCTCATGGTTCCTTCGCCCCTCCGGAGGTAAATATTCTCACATTCGTCAAGTAGACTATTTTTGGCTTGAGTGTTTCCGTCGTGGTGAGCGCCCTAATCTAGTTAAGATCATATTTGCCGAAATGGTTAACAATGTTAAGCTTCGTGACACCGATGCACTGAAATCCTTCACTTATGGAACGATTTTAAGTCACATCTTTAGCACGCTTAATCTTGATTGCACCTACGACTCTCTGGAACCCCGCAAGTCAAAAATTGGTGAGTCCTCTCTTCGTAAGTCCGATTTTTGCTATGTAAACAATGGACATTGGGAACGTGTTGATAGGGAAGCACCTCCTCCTCCCGTTGAACCTCAACCACAAGCTCAAGTTGCGAACAATGAAGCTCTCATGGCTTTGCTTACCGAGCGGTTCAACGCCATGGACACTAACATGGCTTCAGGCTTTGGTACTATCAATACCCGCTTGCAAAATGTAGAGGATCGACTCCAATCCCTTGAGAATTCACACTCGGCCATGGACATGTCCTTCTCCACCTTTTATGGCCAATGGATGAATTTTCGTCATTCTCAAGTCAAGAGCGATGATGAGATCTCGGATGATGATGGTGACGACGAGGCCTAGGTTTTTCATGACATATCATATTAGCTATGCATTTTAGGATTAAGTTTGCATCTTTGTTTCCATTATGTTTTATGAACCTATGCTTTTGATTTCATTTGGGATTATGCTTTGAACTTATTGTTGAAGATTTATGTTCTGGATATTTTAGTTTTATGAATTAATATTATTGTTGCTTATTGCTTATTGCTTAATGCTTATTGCTATTAACCCTATCTCTTCTCTATGAGCCTTGTTTATTATTTTTGATCTAACAAAAGGGGGGAGAAGTAATCTAAGAGCCAAAATTTGTTTTTAAATGTTTTAAGTGTTTTTAAGTTTTAAACCTTGAATTTAAATCCTTAAATCTTTTTAAAACCTTAAAAACCTATCTTAAATTGAGGGGGAGTTAGAATGTGTTCAAAATTTTCAAAACTCTAAAAAATTCTAACTTTGGTTTTGTTATATCAAAAAGGGAGAGATTGTGAAACCGATATTTTAATTTTGATATAACTAAAGAACCTAAGGACTAAATTGAAAATGTAAAAACGAATTTTTAAGTCCTCAAACATCCCTATATGATTTTAAGAATATGCCTAAGTTAAAAACTAATTTTATCAAATATTTTCTAAGTGTTCTTAAAGCCAAAACAGTGATTTTCGAGTCCCTGTTTCGAAACAGCCTAAGGCGTTTCGAAACGGGTATCAAAACGATTTCAACACTACCAACCCATGTTTCGAAACAAGTATCGAAACGGCTTTAGAACAAAGAGACCCCGTATCGAAACGACATCAAGTGTTTCAAAACGGTTCTTAAATTGATTTGAAAAATATGACCGTTGAAAGTTTTTAACTGATTTTTAACAAACCGTTAAGGCGTTTCGAAACGGTCTCAAGCCGTTTCGATACGACCCTTGACAGTGGCAAAATGTTTCAAAACAAGTTTCGAAACAAGCTCTTAGCGTATCGAAACTGGTCTAGCCGTTTCGATATGGGCTATTTAATGCACCCCAACGGCTCTTTCTATTTTGGTCTGTTTCGAAACAGGGTCGGGCGTTTCGAAACGGTTGGTTGCAGACTGCATTTATGGATGGAAGATAACACCCCCAACGGCTCTATTGATGAATGCAACAACCACAACGGCTAGAAATCAATGAGAATGTATAAAAGGGACCTCTAAAAGCCTCAGCAACAACTATTGATCTAAAAAGAAAACATCCAAACATCAAATTCAAGCATTTGTGCCTAAATCTCATTATTGTCTAGAAACCCCAATTGTATTTTTCATTCTTATCATTTCAATTGGGTTGAGTGCTTGTAATTGGGCTAGTTTATATATTGAGAGATACTTGTTTAGCCAACAAATTCTTTGTTTTATTTGTGTGGGGATTGGGTCAAATTTTGGGTAGAAAATTTGACCGAAAATTGTAAGGGTTACCTCTTTAGCCTAGAAAAGGGGAAGAGCAATTAGTGGAATTGTTGCAAATCCTTAGTGAAGCTAAGGTAGTGGATGTAGAGTTCATTTGGAACTTGAACCACTCTAAAATTCCTTGTCTATCTTTTTAATTTGCAATTTCCACTACCTAGAACGTTAAAAATCCAATTCACCCCCTCTTGGTTCATTTTGATCATTCGATCCACTCAACAAGGTCATTGTAGATTTTGGCTCAAATATTGATGAAAGGTGGGTGTGGAATATTGAGTTGCGTAGGGACTTTTTTTACTGAGAAATTATTATTTGGGAAGATTTCAATAGGCTAATTGGTAATTTTCGGTTTAATGTTTCCTTTCCAGAAATTATTTGGTGGAATGCTTCTTCGAGTGGTATCTTCACTTCAAAATCCTATTGTGATTGTGTTCAAAATTCTTCATCAGAGCAAGACGTGTATGGAAACTAGTTTAGGCTAGTTTAGCTTCTCCCCAGGTCGAAGCTTTTTTTTGGATGGTAGTTTGAAATCGCTTACCGAATAAAGAAGCTTTGTTAAATAGAAGATGTTGTTGAACGGACGGTGAACTCCGGTGAAAGGTAGCAATGGAGGTCGTAAGTTGGCAATGAAGTAACAGAAAAAACTGAATAGGAAAACCTTTCTTTATTTATTATTCGAATGAATATTAAACAGAAAAGGAAACTTACCTTATATAGCCTATTCCTAACGGTTAACAACCCTAACCGTATAAGTGTAAATACAATAATAACTCTATAATTCAACACCCCCTCAAGTTGGAGGGTGAAAATGTCTTTCACACCCAACTTGAACATAAGGTGTTCGTGTTGTTTAACAGCAAGCCCTTTAGTTAAAATATCAGCCTGTTGATCTGCTGTAGGTACATGTCGTGTCTGAATCACTGCTTTTTGAATTTTCTCCCTAATAAAATGGCAATCAATCTCGATGTGTTTCGTTCGTTCATGAAACACCGAATTGGCTGCTATCTGTAAAGTTGCCTGACTATCACTGTACACGGTGGTTGGTTCTTTTTGCTCGAAACCAAGCTCCTACAGTAATCCCCTTAACCAAACAACTTCAGTTGTCGTTGAAGCCATGCCCCTATACTCAGCTTCAGCTGAAGATCTGGAAACTATGTTCTGTTTCTTGGACTTCCAGCAAACAAGAGATTCTCCTAGCTTAATGCAGTACCATGTGACTGATTTTCGCGTTAAAGGGTATGATGCCCAATCAGCATCGCAGTAAGCTGTTAGATGTGGCATCCCTGCAGCTGGTAGAAGTATTCCTAAGCCAGGGTTCTTCTTAACATACCTCACAACCCTTAAAGCAGCATTATAATGTGCTTTCTTAGGCTTATGCATAAATTGACTTAAGTGTTGAATTGCAAAAGCTATATCGGGCCTCGTGTTGGTTAAGAATAAAAGCCTCCCTATCAAGCGTTGATAAGATCCCACATCTTCAAGATAATCTTCTTCTGCTGCATTTGGAATTTGTTTTTCATTTAGCTCCAACGGTGTCGAAGCGACCTTAGCATTTCCCAATCCTGAATCTGCAAATAACTCAATTGCATATTTTCTCTGATTAAGTATAATTCCTTCTTTCGATCTTAACACTTCTATCCCCAAGAAGTATTTCAACTGTCCTAAATCCTTCATTTTGAAGTTTTGATTCAAAACTTTCTTCAAGTCATCCATCATCTCTTGATCACTCCCTGTAATTAGCAAGTCGTCTACATAAACTAGTAGAATCACCAGCTTATTCCCATTCTTCTTTGTAAACATAGAATAGTCATGTAAACTTTGTGTATAACCACCTGCCACTAGTGCTTCAGTAAGCTTTAAATTCCATTGACGCGAAGCCTGCTTCAATCCATACAAGGACTTCTGTAATCTACACACGATTCCCCCCTGATTACAAAACCCTTCAGGCATTGTCATGTAAACCTCTTCATAGAGGTCACCTTGCAGAAAAGCATTAAACACATCCATTTGGTACAATGGCCAGTTATTCATGGATGCTAAGGCAATTATAGTACGAACCGTGACCTACTTGGTGACAGGAGAGAACGTTTCTTGACAATCAATCCCTTCTTGTTGATTATAACCCTTTGCTACTAGGCGTGCCTTGTAACGCTCAATTGTACCATCTGCATTGTATTTTATCTTGTAAACCCACTTGCACCCAATAGGCTTTTGACCAGGTGGCAAATCGACAATTTTCCAAGTTCCATTGGACTCGAGCGCTGCTATCTCCTGTTGCATGGCTTTGATCCAATTATCATCATGCATGGCTTCCTTATACGTACGTGGCTCACATGTAGAAGAAATAGAAGCTGCAAATGCACGCGTAGACAAAGGAAGGTGCACATAAGATACAAAATTAGCTATAGAGTTTTTACTTTGAGTTCCAGCTTTGGTGCAAACAAAATCATTCAACCATGTTGGTTGTCTTTGCACACGAGAAGACCTTCTGATAATTTCCTCTTATGGAACATTTTGTACATCATTAATGACATGTTGCTCAACACGTTCATCAGGCACAACATTATTGATACTGGATACATCAATGACTTGCTCATCTTGCAAAACAGAAACTGAAGGATTAATAGAAGGAGCTGAAGAACGTGGCATATCGAGGGAAGAAACATGATCAATATCCAAAAAACTAACATCAGAATGTGAAGTAGGAAATAAACGATATGTCTTCACAGGAAATGTAAAAGGGAAAACATTTTCATGGAACACAACGTCCCTACTGACAAAGAAAGTTTTGCTTTCTAAACTAAACAAAATATATCCCTTCTGGCTAAGGGAATATCCCATGAAGACTGAAACAACTGCCTTAGGGGCAAACTTATCAGAATAATTTGGAGTTGTAGCATAAGCTAGACATCCAAACACACGCAATCTTGAAAAATCTGGAACCTTGTTATATAGGATTTCAAAAGGACATTTCCACTTTAAAACAGCACTTGGTAAGTAATTAATTAAGTAACATGCAGCATTGACACAATAACCCCAAAACTTGGTAGGAACATTTGAATGAAACTTTAAAGCACGAGCAACCTCAAGAAGATGGCGGTGTTTTCGCTCAGCAACACCATTCTGTTGTGGTGTGTACACGCATGAACTATGATGATCAACTCCATTGTCTTGAAAGAAGGAAGCACTTTCATTTGTGAAGAATTCATGCCCATTATCACTGCGAACTTTTCGAACACTAACAGCAAATTGAGTCTTAACATAATTGAAAAAATTCTTTAAAGCAACAAAGGCATCACTCTTAAGTTTCAACAATCGTATCCAAGTCATTCGGGAATAATCATCAACGATGGTTAAAAAATATCTTTGTCCATGCACAGTACTAACACGATATGGCCCCCATAAATCGATATGTATTAATTCAAAAGGAACAATAGAGGATGAGCTACTCAAAGGAAAAGGCAGCCTTGTTTGCTTAGCAAGAGGACAAACACTGCATTCTCTTATTTCATTTTCCAAATTGGAGTTACATTGTATAGAAGAAATATGAGACAAAGGCCTATAGGAACTATGCCCTAACCTAGCATGCCACAAGGAGTTCATACTGACCCGCAAACAAGAGTCTTTGGAAATACATGCACTAAAACAAGAACTTGTATCAAAAGGAAGATGAAGAACATATAAACCATCTCGAAATCTACCAATCGTCTTCATCTCGCCACTGCAAAGGTCCTTAGCCATGCACACGTTAGGCAAAAACAAAATTGCACAATTCCAATCTTTAGCAAGCCGTGAAACAGATATGAGATTAAACTTGAAAGTAGGTACACACAAAACATTCTTAAGAACCTTAGTAGATGTCAAATTACACGAACCAATATGTGTAAAACTTGTAGAGTTACCATTCGGTAACTGAACATTAGAAGAGGAATCACATTTAATAGGTGTTGTCAACAAATCAAGATTATAGGTCATATGATTAGTAGCACCTGTGTCCAGAATCCACTCTTGTGCCAAACTACCAGAAATCATACCTGCCATGTGAGCTGTCCCTTTAACAACAGGATCTTTTCCCAAAAGGGACAAAATTTGCCGATACTGCTCAGCAGTGAAAGTAGGAGCTTGTTGGTTGGCTAACGACTGTGTTGTATTGGCCAACTGAGTTGTACCCTCTGTACCATTTTCGACTGTAGCTGAGTTAGCTGCTTGTCTCGTATTTACACCACCTTTCCTATTGAACTTAAAATCAGGTGGATACCCAATTAGTCGATAACAAGACTCTTTCTTATGCCCTTTAAGATGACAATAGTCACAAATTCCATTGAATTTCTTTCGAAATTGACCATATCCTTGCGCTCCAGAGGAGCTATACAAAGCTGTTGGCTCAGCAAGATTCTGAGTTGTAACTGAGGAATACTGACGTTGTCCCTCCTCTTGTACTAGCATGTTGTACGCTTGATTCACGGTTGGCAGTGGCTTCATTAGCAAAATTTGACTCCGCACCATAGAATATGTATCATTCAGACCCATTAACATTTGAAATAACCTCTGCTGATTGAGAAGTGAACTGTTATCGCGTGCTACTTCACAATCACATGTGGCAAACGGCACCAACGCATCATATTCATCCCATAACAACTTTAAACGTGAAAAGTAGACTGATATAGATGACAAATTCTGAACATGCGTTACAATTTCTCGATGCAAGAAATAAATTCTTGACCCATCTACTTTGTTAAACCGCTCTTTTAAATCTGCCCAAACAATCGAAGCATTAGAAGCAAAAACAATTCCGTCTGACAATTCTTGACTCACTGTATTAAGGATCCAAGACAACACCAACGCGTTGCATCTATCCCACTGTGCTCGCAGGGGTTCAGCCACTGACTCTCGCTTACAAGAACCATCCACAAGCCCAACCTTATTCTTAGCCAGCAACGCGATCTTCATAGATCTACTCCACAAATTGTAATTCTCTATCCCTGTCAACTGTTGCGACACAAGAAGCGTTCCAGGAGTGTCTGAGGCGTGCAAGAAGAGAGGATGATTCGAGTCTATAGTTGTTTCCATCTCAAAACCAGAAAACACACAAAGACTTCAAGAAGAAGAAAAATAAAGAAATTGTAAAAACAAACAGGAAAAGATCAAACACTCATTGGCCGGTCGCCGGAAAACCCCTCCACTGGTGGCTCTAATACCATGTTGAACGGACGGTGAACTCCGGTGAAAGATAGCAATGGAGGTCGTAAGTTGGCAATGAAGTAACAGAAAAAACTGAATAGGAAAACCTTTCTTTATTTATTATTCGAATGAATATTAAACAGAAAAGGAAACTTACCTTATATAGCCTATTCCTAACGGTTAACAACCATAACCGTATAAGTGTAAATACAATATTAACCCTATAATTCAACAGATGTGTACAACAAATGTCTTTATTATGTCATTTATGTAGCAAGGTAGGCGAATTTGGCAATCACATTCTTTTCCATTGTCAAGTCTCTCGGGTAGTTTGGCAAAGGTGGTGCTCGGTTTGGAATGTTCACTTTATTATGCTTGCTTTCTTTCGTGATCTAATTCTTCAGTGGGCTGCTATCTCGGTTGAAAATTTATTTACTCATATATGGCACCTAGGTTTGTTCAGTTTTGCTTGGTCTACTTGAATTTATCGTAATGAGATTATTTTCAGGTAGTCTTCAGTGGATGTTAGTCAATTATTTGACATATGCATGTTACGACATAGCTGGTGGTGTTTTGCTAAATGGATGTATTATGGATTCTCTGTTACTACCTTGCTGCAATCCCCGTCAAACTTCTATTTCGATTCTACAAAAAATAGAGTCATGTCGAGAGTGAGTGATATTCTCCCTCAGTTGGTTTCTAAAGTTTAATACAAACGGCTCAATTAAAGGAAGTTTTGGTGAAGCTGGCATTTGATGATGTATACGAAAATTAAAAAATTAAAAAATTAAAAAAATTAAAAGTTTAATCGAGAGTGAGTGATATTCTCCCTCAGTTGAACGATTCTACAAATTGTAAAGTAAAGTTATGTATTTTCTTAAGTAAAATTAAAAAATAAAAATCTTTGACAGTGTATATAAAGGGAGAGGGATAGACTTTTTTTTACAATAAACGAGATTAATATAAAGCAAGCAAAATTACAAAAGTCTCCTCAAACCTTGAGGAATACAAACATGCCAATCAGGGCGCATGAGAAAATACATGTTACTTTAGCGACCCATTTCACAACTTTATTACATGCTCTTTTAATGGAAGAAAAAATAAAATTAGAAAAACAAGTCGACAAGCCAATAATGTGTTCGTCGATGGCAGCTAACTCCCACACGAATAGCATTTTGGAGTTAATTCGTTTAATAACACATGCGTTATCAGATTCCAAAACAACTTGGTTGTAACCAGCACCAATGGCAGTCTTAGTAGCCAAGCGAACAGTGGTAGCTTCTGCACATGAGGTCGAGGGAGCAAAGAAAGTGGAGGTTGCGCCGCCAATCAACAGACATGTCGCATCACAGGACAACACTGTTGCGCTTGTTGAACCTGACGCTAAATCGAATGAGGCATCACAATTCGCCTTCACAAATCTCGGGCTTGGAGGACTCCAATGCTCCTCATATCAAGTTGTCGTTGTTTTGCTTAATATGTGGGAAGCTTGGCCATGGGGAAAGCTTCTGCCCACTGAGACTCACAGTAGAGCAGAAGGACATTACGTTTGGGTGGGACTTGTCGATTCGAGCGCCGGTCAGGCGAGCCTTACTGCCGCCGAGCAGGTGGTTGAGGGAAGAGATTACAGGCACCTCCTTAGTGGACATCAAGGCAGTTACGGACGTGCATGGGAAGTTAACTTTGCATGATCCCCACAAAGACGTGAAAAACCCATCCAATTTCCCACGTGGAGAGATAAATGGTGAGGTGGAAAAACAAACTTTTCCAACTACTGCACTGACAGGGGCCAAATGGAGTTATGTTCAGACAATGAAGATCAGCCCCTACCTATTGTGGATGGGAAAAAACGACAAAGGATCCTAGGGGATGTGGCAACAGTTTCTGAGAATTTGGATTCTACACCACATGGCAAACTCACTGAGATACCGGCTGGCTCTTCGAGGCAAGGCAGCCGAACGCCATGAAAATATTATGCTGGAACGTCTGTGGGCTGGGGAAACCACGGACGGTTAACCGTCTCAGAAATGCTCTGAGAGGTAGCCATCCCCCAATTTTGTTTCTCATGGAAACAAAATTACATGCCCGGAAAATGGAGAA
Organism: Hibiscus tridactylites; assembly: GCA_958450335.1. NCBI lineage: Eukaryota > Viridiplantae > Streptophyta > Magnoliopsida > Malvales > Malvaceae > Hibiscus > Hibiscus tridactylites. The sequence goes on along the minus strand of OY288265.1, from coordinate 80,530,060 downwards.
GGTACATCGACGGTGTGGATATCTCTTTGGATTTGATGTAAGTGCTGAAGGCACACGGGGAGGCTTGTCTCTAGGATGGAGGCCTGAGGTTGACATTGCTCTGCGCAGCTATTCTCAATCCCATATAGATGTCACTGTTGAAGAAGGTGAAGATATCCGTTGGCGTTTTACAGGGTTCTATGGTAACCTGGTGGAGAGCCAAAGACATGCCTCATGGAGATTACTGCGTGAGTTGGGAAGTGATCAAACATTGCCATGGATCGTTGCTGGAGACTTTAACGAGATTGCCTACTCGTTCAAAAAGCAAGGGGGACGTCTGAGACCTGAAAGAAACATGTTGAGATTTCGAGACGCGCTGGAGGATTGCCATCTTTCTGATTTGGGTTTTAAGGGCACGTGGTACACGTGGGAAAGAGGGAAGTTACCAACAAACAATGTTCGGGAACGTTTGGATCGAATGGTAGCCAATCCAAGCTGGTGGCAGATGTTCCCAAGGTACGTGGTGTCCCATTTAACACACTCGATCTCGGACCATTGCCCACTGCTACTGGATACTTCAGGTGCTGATCTTCAACTGAACAAAGGTACGCATAATGAGTTTCGCTTTGAGGCTATCTGGTTAATGGAAGATGGTATAGAGGAGATTATAAGGCAATCCTGGAATGGCTCTACTGCATCAGTGCCAAACAGATTGAAGGACCTAGGCTGCAATCTCGCAACATGGTGGAGAAACAAGAAGAGCATGTCTAGCTCGCATAAACGGTCATTGCACAAAAAGCTACAACAACTGTCTAGTTCAGATCCAGATGAAGATGTCCTCCAGGAGCTGATAGAAATTAAACTGGGATTAAACCTTGAAGCAGATAGGGAGGAGCTATATTGGGCTCAGCGTTCTAGGGCTAATTGGTTGCAATATGGGGACAAAAATACCCCCATTTTTCCACAATCATGCAACGTATAGAAAGAAGAAAAAAACTGTGACTGAATTGTATGATGCAACTGGAAATTGGGTCACAGGAGATGATGAATTAACTACAGTGGCCACGTCATACTTTGAAGAGCTGTTCACTACATCCAATCCAGGTGAAGCATCGTGCATACTCGATAAGATTCAACCCCGACTCACTGCTTCAATGAATGACAATCTCCTAAAACCATTCGAAGCAAAGGAGGTATGGAATGCAGTCAAACAAATGTCCCCCCTAAAGGCAACAGGTTTTGATGGTTTCCCAGCACTATTTTACCAAAAATTTTGGCATATAGTAGGTCCTACTGTTACATCTTACTGCCTATCGACACTAAATGATAACATGCCTATTGAAGAGATTAATATGACAAATATTGTGCTTGTGCCGAAAGTTGATAAGCCTGAAAACATGTCTCATTTTAGGCCAATTAGCCTATGTAGTGTGCTGTATAAGATCATAGCGAAAGTCCTAACAAACAGATTTGCAGCTGTCCTTGATGTTTGCATTGATAAAGTTCAAGGAGCCTTCATTCCAAACAGACAAATATCAGATAATATAATAGTTTCTTTTGAGCTCTTGAATGCCATGCACAGGAACCGTACAGGAAAGCAAGGCACATTTGCCCTTAAAGCTGACTTGAGCAAAGCGTATGATAGGGTAGAATGGGTTTTCTTGCGGGGCATGATGCTTAAAATGGGTTTTGACGAACGCTGGGTGAATCTGATAATGAAGTGTGTTAGCACAGTGTCCTATTCAGTTGGTTTCAACAATGTATATGGCTCAATCTTCAATCCAACTCGGGGTATACGGCAAGGTGATCCCCTTAGCCCGTACCTGTTTTTGATCTGTGCTGAAGGCCTCTCTACACTTCTCAATGCTGCAAGAATTAATCGATCCATTAGGGAAGTCACGATTGGCAGGAGAAGACTGGAAGTGGGGCACTTGCTGTTTGCTGATGACAGCATATTATTCTGCGATGCATCCCTTGCTTCAGCCCGAAAGATAAAAGACATTCTCACTATATTTGGTAGTGTATCTGGGCAATGTGTCAACTATACCAAGTCCCTTATATTTTACAGTGGCAACGTGAGTGCGGATCTTAAAGAACAAATTGGATCACTCTTGAATGTTCGAATTTCCACAAACCCCGAAAGATACCTAGGCTTACCTACAATGGTTTGAAGGAGGAAAAAGGAAGCTTTCTCTTACTACTTTGATCGCTTCAACAAGAATACGCAGAATTGGGGTGCAAAGTTCCTCTCCATGGGCGGCAAGGAAGTCCTCATTAAAAGTGTCATGCAAGCCATCCCTGTATACGCGATGAATTGCTTCTTATTGCCTGTCACTCTATGCCGAGAGCTGGAACAAATAATGGCCAAGTTTTGGTGGAGAAACAGTAGCTCAAAAAAAGGGATCCACTAGTGCTCTTGGGAAAGTCTAGCAAGATCGAAACAAGATGGTGGCATGGGATTTCGGAGCCTCTCTGAATTTAACATAGCACTCTTAGCAAAACAATGCTGGAGATTAATTACTCAGCCACAAAGTCTCCTAGCTCAAGTACTCAAAGCAAGGTACTTCCCAAATGATGATTTTCTACATGCAAATCTAGGCTCCAATCCATCGTATGTTTGGAGAAGCCTTTGGAGTGCACGAGGGTTAATTGAGAAAGGAAGGGGATGGAGGGTCGGGAATGGACGCAGCATCAATATTTGGAGTGAACCATGGCTTCCGGGACCTAATGGAGGTTTTCTTAAAGACCAAGCTATTAACCACAATTATACACTTGTGTCGAACTTGATTGATGAGGAGTCAGGTTGGTGGAAAGTTGAAGACTTAGAACGCATCTTTGATGAAGAGCATGTTCAAGAAATCTATTCGATCCCCCTGGCCAAGTCTGAGTTAGATGATGAGTTGGTTTGGAGATATGAGGGGTCTGGATCCTATACTGTGAAAAGTGGATATATTGCTAAGATCAAATTCCTCAAATGCTTCAAATGCCATCAGCCTACAAATGACAGACATATCTAACTTCTACAGGGACATGTGGGCACTTGATCTCCCCCCTAAGGTTAGAATACACTGTTGGAGAGTGGTGAACAATTATCTGCCAACCTTATCTAACTTGCAGGTAAGGAAATTGAATGTGGAGAATAGATGTCCACTGTGCAAAACCATGCCTGAAACCATTGAACATGATATGCGAGATTGCGAGTTTATGCAACAGGTCCTTGCTACCCAAGCTATCCAATTTAATGGCTTAAGTACAAATACAGGGTGGAAGGATTGGGTGACTCAGGCTTTCCTCTCATTGGATAGAAACAAACGCCAAATCTATATTGTGGTACTATGGGCGGTTTGGGGTACTCGTAATAAAGTAGTCCATGAAGAACATACACCGTCTATGAGACATGTTGCTTCATTCATTATGGCTTATCTCCAAGAGAAAGAGACAGTACTGCAACAAATCCAACTACAACCACCAAAAGCTCAGGCAAGATGGATGCCACCAGCCTTGAACCTATACAAGCTAAACTTTGATGCAGCATATGATCGCGTATCCAAGAGAGCTGTTGCAGGTATAATCTGCAGAGATAGTGCAGGTCTCATAATGGCAGCTTGCGCTATTCCACACTCCTACATTGCAGACCCGTTTATTGCTGAAGTATGTGCGTGTTTAGATGCAGTCCAGTTTGCATGGGATCTGGGCTTCAATAATGTAATGATTGAAGGCGACTCGTTAACAGTTATTAAGAAGTGCCAAGCATATGCACATGGCATTTCACCATTGAGTCCAGTGATAAACGATATAAAAGAGACAGCGAAGGTGTTTGAGACCATCAGTTTCAAATTTGTAAACCGAGACGCTAATGAGGCAGCCCACACTTTAGCCAAGGATCACAAGCTACTGGCAAGCCCTAGAAACTGGATTGAGGAAGCTCCAACCCACACAGCTGCTGTTGCCGCAAGAGACTGGGAGAAGTTTCAGCAAGCAGCCTGATGTTTTCGCTCGAATTTAATTGAATTTGCATTCTAAGATGCACTCCGAGTTTTCTTAGTTTTAGCTGGTTTTGTATTGCATGTTCACTTAAGTGTGTTGCACTATTAGATGCATGGCTGTAATACTCCTTTTCGTTTAATGAATACCAGCTTTCGAAAAAAAATCTTAATAAATTCATTGCTCCCAATTTTTCTTTAAGTAAAAGCTCTTTTAGTAATTTTAGATCAAAAAATAACTCGTTTCTATCAACACCATATAACTCACCTTTCTTAAGAGCATTTTCAAATTTTTTACAATGAGTTTCGAGATTAACATCATTCAATGAATTTAGTTTATCATAATAAAATAAGGAGCCAAAAACATTATCATATAATTGATACTGTTCAAATCTCTTACCCAAAGAAATAATAACTTGATCGATAATATACAATAAGTATTTAATTTTAAATGACTCCTCGATAGATATTAATGTTTCATCACTATCAATTTCATCAAATTGTCTTTTCCTATGTACCATAAGCTTTTGGGGAAAGATAGGATCAATTCTAATTTCATTAGCTATATTTCTTGTTGTGTCCATTGCACTTGAAAATTCATTATCTCTATAAATTTAAAAAAAATGAAATAAGCCCTTTTATCTCATTAATAGCAAAATCAATCAACATGTCTTTTGACTGTAAATCTTTGCTAACTAAGTTCATAACAAGCAAAATTTCATAAATATTAAATAAATCATACTCGTTTTCCTAAACATTTTGAGCTTTCTTCTCAAAAAATTTTTCTTCATTTTGTTCATAGTCTTGTGAGCTCACAGTGTCTTCTATATTAACTTCATTATTCACATGTTCTACTTGTTCAATATTTCTATCGTCAATATTTTTTTACATCAACCTCTTCTACATTAATAAACTTTTTACCTAGTTAAGACTCTTTAAAAAAATATTTATTAAGAGAACCCTTTTGAGATTGGATTAGTCATTCTGTTTTCTTTTTACGTTTTTCATATCCAAATGGATATTTTCGAAACATATTAACACCAAGTAAAATTTTATTATTACTAAATAAAGAGAGATAAAGAGATTAGATAGCACCCATATTGTCGTAAAAATGTATCATCGGACAATTTGAGACCACTGTTCAAATGAGATCAATAAATCAACTTATAAAAATCAAATATAAATTGATTAAAATAATTTAAAATTACAAATATAAAATAAAATAAAAATTTATCGTGAAGACATGAAGTTTCTTGTAATGAGAGAGATTGGACTGTTGGAGATATTTAAAAGAATTTCACTAACAACCAATTATCGAAGAATTGAGGAGTATGAAATTGTAAAGTAAAGTTATGTATTTTCTTAAGTAAAATTAAAAAATAAAAAACTTTGACAGTGTATATAAAGGGAGAGGGATAGACTTTTTTTTACAATAAACGAGATTAATATAAAACAAGTAAAATTACAGAAGTCTCCTCAAACATTAAGGAATACAAACATGCCAATCAGGGCGCATGAGCAAATACATGTTACTTTAGCGACCCATTTCGCAACTTTGTCACATGCTCTTTTAACGGAAGAAAAAATAAAATTAAAAAAACAAGTCGACAAGCCAATAATGTCTCCTTCGATGGCAGCTAACTCCCACGCGAATAGCATTTTGGAGTTAATTCATTTGATAACACATGTGTTATCAGATTCCATAACAACTTGGTTGTAACCAGCATCAATGGCAGTCTTAGTAGCCAAGCGAATAGCCGTAACTTCTGCACATGAGGTCGAGGGAGCAAAGAAAGTGGAGGTTGCGCCGCCAATCAACAGACATGTCGCATCACAGGACAACACTGTTGCACTTGTTGAACCTGACGCTAAATCGAATGAGGCATCACAATTCGCCTTCACAAATCTCGGGCTTCAAGGACTCCAATGCTCCTCATATCTAGGTTGAGAAGCATCACAAACAGCCTCTGCTGAATGATAAGAGAAAAATTCCAAAAAAGCATTTTGAGCTTTGAGCCATAATTAAATAGGAGAGTCAACAGCAACAACAACAAAAATAAAGGAGTACTTAATTGCTGAAAACATATATCAAATATAACCTCAAATTCCAATGTCGGCTGCCAACTATAAAAGTTTAAATTGAAGAAAAAAACTTTTTAGTCGAAAAGTTTTAGGTAGTTGTTATATATATACCAAAATTTGTTATATGGATTATTATCCTATACACAGGTGGTGGAAACTTTTTGTTTCCACAAGCTCCTCAATAAAAGGGTTTAGGGAGTTTAGGGGTTTTAGTGTAGGAGTTTAGAATTTAGGGCCTATGGTTAGAATTTAAGGTTTATACTTAGGGTTTAGGTTTTAGGGTAATATAGGTAGGGATTTAGGTTTTAACCTATAAAACTATAAATTTTAACCCTAAACCTAAAATTCTAACAATAGCCCCTAAATTTAAAAGTACTACACTTAAACCCCTAAATTTTAAATCCTAAACTAAATCTCTAACTGCCCCTCTTTTTAGGAGCCCCTGTCCGATCGCTCTTATTGTACTTGTCCAAAACCCCTACTGGATGGTTTGATGCCCAAAAATTGTGGTCTTGTGAACTTTTGTCAGGATTCCTTTTTTTTTTATCGAACTTTTGTCAGGATTCCTCATTTACTTATTCTTAGCTCTTGTCATTTGCCTAGGAGTATTCGTGGGTGGTCTGCACCTAAGTCTTCATATTTTGGTTTTTATGATTTTAGGCAAGAATCCTAAAGGTCAATTATTTGCTAGGTTTATTTTTTTGAAAGGATACCAACTCAGCATTAATTGTAATAAAAAGATACAATGTTCGAAAAAAGAAAAGGAAAAGACATAAACAAAGAAATACCAACAATAAACTCACAACAAAAAGTGAAAACCTCATATGATCCATCTAACCCTTGATTATCCAACATCAGACTGGAGAAGCTTGAATCAAGAGAGAGCGGTCAACATTCAACAACATCGGTTTGCCGAAGAAATCCCCAAATATCAGCTATGGGGGGTCAATCCATCTTCTATCTGCGGCGGCTGACGAGAGAACAATTGTCGATTCATCCTCGTTTCAGTAACCATCCTCAAACGTCGTTCTTCCAAGTATCGCCATAGCATAAGCAGTTTTGTTCCCTTCTCGACCAACAAAAAAAATAGCAGCCTTTGAATCTTTGAGACAAGGATTTTGCATCCGAAATTAAGGCTCGGATAATCGAAGTATCATTAATTGGGGAACTCAACTTTTGAATTACAGTTATGGAATCCTCTTCCACAATGACATCTTTGCACCCGATATATTCCCCATATTGGAGACCTTGATACACAGCTAAAGCTTCTACCTCAAAAGCTGATCTGACACTAAGATTGACACAGTGAGCAGCACCCAAAATAAATCCTTCATTATCTCTAATGACAATCTCTAAATAAGATTTGTTCTCCACAAGCACAAAACTAGCATCAAAACTTATTATTACCTGTGAATTAGGTGGAGGGGTCCAATGGATGTCCGTACAAACATTAGAATGTTTGAGGTTGGAGGAAGTTGCGCTGAGTTCAGCTCCATATCCTTTAATAAAGGTAACAAGCTCAGGTATGGTCTGGACTACGCCCTCGTGCACCAACTTATTTCTTGCAAACTAAATTGTTCAAATAGAGATAAATATTATATTGTGCTTGTTGGTACTGAACTGTTGTAGCATCCATATTAGTCAATCTCTAGATAATCTGACACTGAAAGGGGCAAGCTTAAGCCTAGAGCTACCCAAACTTGTCTTGCAAAATCACAACAGTAGCTAGAATAGGGAATACTTTCTGCATTAACATGGCAACGGGGACACATGGGAGAATGGGCAATATGCCTCGTATGTAGATTTTGCATTGTTGGGACATATTTCCAACTACATTTTCATATTAATATCTTAATTTTCGATGGACATTTGACATTTCGTATAGCTATATAAAAGGAAGACATATCTGACATGGACTTAGTTCTAGGTTGTAACATGATGTAACCACTACGAACAAAATAGGTTTCTAAAAGCTCACCAATCGAGTATAGTTTATCATGTTACCTTGCTAGGGATAGTCGAATAGATAATATTACTCTAGTATCTTCAATGTTAAAACCTGAAGAAATAAGATTTTCATTCCAACTTCGTTCTTCAGTATCCATCAAGTATGAGACTTAACGCAGACCTTGGAATGTTGGAGTAGATACCTTTCTATGTGGTTGTCCGGGTAGCCAATAACCATTCCATATATCAATGGAATTTCCATCTCCAACCGACCAGCTCAATCTCATATCTAAAAGCCCTTTTGAACATCAAATGTGTCGCCAAATATAAGAAGGACTAGAACCCAAAACTAAATGTAGGAAATCTGTTGAATGGTAATACTTAGATTTTAGAATTCTAGAGACCAAAGAATTAGGGTTATGCATCAGACGCCACCCATGTTTTGCAAGTAAGGCAATATTGAATTTGCCTAAGTCTCGAAAGCCCATACCACCCACCTCTTTAGGCTGACAAAGGTACTCCCACTAAAACATAGGGGTGTTCATTGTCGGGTACCCGAAAAAATCGAGTACCTACTTTAATGGATTGTGTTTCGGCCCATTACACTCGGGTACCCACTATTCAGTTACTCGTGAAAACTGAGTACCCGCTATTCAGGTACTCGTGAAAATCGGGTACCTGGTTTATATTTTTTATTTTTTTAATTCTAAAATTTAAAAGAAAAATTACATATTAAACACAAAAATATTTTTAAAAAGTTTTAAACTTAAAAGTATATAATACAAGCATAGAAAGAATTTAAGGATTTAAATTTAATTTTAGAGTAAAAATTAATATTAAGAAACTTAAAATAAAAATATAATTTTAAATATAAAATATATATATATATTAAAAATTATCCGGTCGGGTTGGGTACCCGATAAGTAAAAACTTTCGGCCCGTGTCCTAGAAAAATTACTGGGTCGGGTAATTTTTTTATAAGATTACTCGACATCTTTAAGTTTGGGTCGTCAGATCGGGTCAACCGGGTCAGTTGTTTTTTAACACCCCTACTTACACCAATGGATACCTTTGTTTTCCATCGATTTCTGCCACCAAAATCGTGCAAAAACAGCTTCTAGCTCTGAACAAAAAGTTTTGTGAAATAGAAGACACGACATGGCAAAAACTGGTATCGCTTGTAGAACAGCCTTTATAAGCATTTCCTTTCCTCCCATTGGCAAAACTCAGGCACTGCAATTCTGCACTTCCGTCAAGCATCTATCTTTTAAGTTTGCAAGGGCTTGCTTTTTATTTCTCTCGATAATAGAAAGTAAGCTCAAATATTTCTCGGGGCTGCATTGACTTGTAACTCTGAGGATCTGACAAACATCTCCCTTGTTACTACCTATCACATTGGAGTTGAAGAACACGCTAGATTTATCAAAGTTTATTACTTGCCCAGAACATTCTGAGTATTCGTGAAGTAAATTCTTGAGAGATGCAATGTAGAAATTAGCAATATCTGCCCCAACTATATGCCAAAACCTTTGGTAAAACACATCCCCAAGGCCATCTTCACCAAAAGCCTTCAAAGGGCCCATTGATCAAACAACTTGGTGAACCTCTTCAGCAAAAAAATCTCGAAGCAACTCCTCATTCATGGCAGGAGATATGCACGTATCCACCCCCTGTAATATATCAGATGCATCTGCAGTTCCTCCAGTTGTAAAAAGATCCTGAAAATAATCAGTGTCAATCTGAAGAATGTTATTATCATCATCCACAAAAATACCATTACCGTCATTAAGGGATCAGATCTTACTTTTACGGCACTAATGAGAGGCACAATGATGAAAACATCCAGTATTCTTGTCCTCGGATCGCATCCAATTTGCTCTTGCCCTCTGTTCCCAGTACAATTTCTCTTGATCAGCTTCCAAATTTAAAGCCAGCTTTACATCAGTAATTTCAGCCAATGTATCGTCGGTTGGGAAATCATCATTAAGAGCATTTAGTCGGTGTTTTAAAACACTGGTAGTGAGGTTTTTCTCATTTCTAATACGATGAAACCACAAATCTAATCCTTGACTGAAGTTACATAGCCTATCAGAATTAAACCCATACTGCCTGCCACAATCTTTTTACTTGCTCTTCACATGAGCTTTCAAGGAGCCAAGATGCTTCGAATCTAAAATAGGTTAATCGGAGTGAAGATACAATCATGATGTCTGTCGTTAGCAATAAAGGACAATACATGAGAATGCATGGTTTAGATGACAAAGATTGGAATTTGGGAAAAGATTTCTGTAACACCCCAAAAATTATGCCCAAATTGTAAACCCTAGATTTGAAAAATCCCTAATTTAGAAACATAATTTCAAAATCCCTAATTTTTAAAACCTTAATTTTCTATGATGAACTAAATATGAATTTTTATTAAACTTGAAAGTTAATATAAAATTTCTTAAAAGTTTAAGGACTGGCTCCGTAAATAACCCTTTTTTGTCAAATTGAATTTCAATTCATTTAGTTTCTACCGTAAGTTTATTATTATTATTTATTATTATTAAAGAACTATATTAAATGGAATTCTAATCCATTCGTTTTCTTTTTAATTATTTCATTTATTTTTTATTCTTTTCTATCTTATATCACTTTCATTATTTTACTTAAATTAGGTTTACTCTCCCTATAAATATTTACACACATAGTTCAAATAAGATCACTCCAAGAACCCTAATCTCCACCGCTCTATACCCTTTTTTGTTCGTTAATCCCTTCCACACCAAGTTTAGTTCGGTACCGATACAGTTGGATCCAATAGTGCTATAATTAAATTATATGTTATTTTTCTATGTGTTGGTGTTTTACCTTTTATGTGATTATTTATATGTATTATGATTTTTATGGTTGACATCACATGCATACGTTTTCAGAATATGTTTTTACTATGATTTACGAACCGTGATTTATGAACTATGATTTATGGACTTATGGACTATGATTTATGAAGTATGTTTTCGAAATATCGGATTTATGAAACTTTGTTTATGGAACTTGATTTCTAATCATCATATCATTGTATGAGCATGGGTTGGGATTTGTTCGGGAAAGTTCAGTGGTTTCACCCTTCGGGCTGAATTCCACTTCGGATTGGCGGTTGTAGTGAGGAGTTCTGGGGAACTTTCCTCTTGGCGGTTGTAGTTGGGTGCACTGCATTGCGCTTGTGATATTGTATCATGTTTTCAAAGGATTTTAAGAAAATAATACTATGTTTTTACGACTATGATTTCCTTGCACTTTAGAGACACACTAAGCTCTTTAGCTTACTCCCCCATAGTTTTCTCTTACAGATATCTGTGGGCTTTAGGCGACGTGGTACTTGGAGGATTTCAGATTTTATTTTGTTATTTTATTATTCAGTACGAAATTATTTTAGTTTAATCAGATTTTTATTTATTATTTTGGGACATGGATGAAATTTTGGAATATTTATGTTTTGGGGTTATTTTTTTTCATTCATTCACTGTTATTTTAATTCAGCGATTTCATACAACCATTCGAACACTTATTATGGTATTTATATTTTTATTTTTTTATTAAATTTATGTTATTTTATTTTAATTAAAGTATAATTTTCAAAATTGGATTTCTTAAGGGAAAAGTTTTCAAACGTAATTTCCTAAATTCGGTCTATTCTTCTAGGCCGGGTTTAGGGGGGTTACATTTAGTAGAATCAGAGCTAAGTTCAACCCTCGAACTGTGTGGCTCACATAAAATTTTAAGCCGAAAATGATTTTTGCATGCATATTAAATGTTTTGGGGCAGAATGAGAATTTTTGATAAATTTATTATTTTAAAGAATTAAATATATGTTTTGAATAGAAACTCCAAGTACCAACTCTAATTCTAGGATTGTCCCTTTTGTAGATAGATTATTATGTCACCTCGTAGGATCTCTATATTAGCGATTGATCGTGATCATACTCGTTCTTATGAAATTGAGATCAAAGTCTATCTGAAAGTCATGTGTTGTCATTTAATCTAAAATGTCTTTTTAAATTTTTATCAAAACTTTTTTTAAAGTATGCCGTTAGTCTGAAAATTTTGAGGACAAAATTTCTTTTAAGGGTGGGAGAGTTGTAACACCCCAAAAATTACGCCCAAATTGTAAACCCTAGATTTGAAAAATCCCTAATTTAGAAACATAATTTCAAAATCCCTAATTTTTAAAACCTTAATTTTCTATGATGGACTAAATATGAATTTTTATTAAACTTGAAAGTTAATATAAAATTTCTTAAAAGTTTAAGGACTGACTCCGTAAATAACCTTTTTTGTCAAATTGAATTTCAATTCATTTGGTTTCTACCGTAAGTTTATTATTATTATTTATTATTATTAAAGAACTATATTAAATGGAATTCTAATCCATTCGTTTTCTTTTTAATTATTTTATTTATTTTTTATTCTTTTCTATCTTATATCACTTTCATTATTTTACTTAAATTAGGTTTACTCTCCCTATAAATATTTACACACATAGTTCAAATAAGATCACTCCAAGAACCCTAATCTCCACCGCTCTATACCCTTTTTTGTTCGTTAATCCCTTCCACACCAAGTTTAGTCCGGTACCGATACAGTTGGATCCAATACTTCTGATCATGGAAAATCACATCATTCTATAGGTTGAGTATAGCTTGGCTAAGGTGTGTTTTCTTCCGGTGCTATAATTAAATTATATGTTATTTTTCTATGTGTTGGTGTTTTACCTTTTATGTGATTATTTATATGTATTATGATTTTTATGGTTGACATCACATGCATACGTTTTCAGAATATGTTTTTACTATGATTTACGAACCGTGATTTATGAACTATGATTTATGGACTTATGGACTATGATTTATGAAGTATGTTTTCGGAATATCGGATTTATGAAACTTTGTTTATGGAACTTGATTTCTAATCATCATATCATTGTATGAGCATGGGTTGGGATTTGTTCGGGGAAGTTCAGTGGTTTCACCCTTCGGGCTGAATTTCACTTCGGATTGGCGGTTGTAGTGAGGAGTTCTGGGGAACTTTCCTCTTGGCGGTTGTAGTTGGGTGCACTGCATTGCGCTTGTGATATTGTATCATGTTTTCAAAGGATTTTAAGAAAATAATACTATGTTTTTACGACTATGATTTTCTTGCACTTTAGAGACACACTAAGCTCTTTAGCTTACTCCCCATAGTTTTCTCTTACAGATATCTGTGGGCTTTAGGCGACGTGGTACTTGGAGGATTTCAGATTTTATTTTGTTATTTTATTATTCAGTACGAAATTATTTTAGTTTAATCAGATTTTTATTTATTATTTTGGGACATGGATGAAATTTTGGAATATTTATGTTTTGGGATTATTTTTTTCATTCATTCACTGTTATTTTAATTCAGCGATTTCATACAACCATTCGAACACTTATTATGGTATTTATATTTTTATTTTTTTATTAAATTTATGTTATTTTATTTTAATTAAAGTATAATTTTCAAAATTGGATTTCTTGAGGGAAAAGTTTTCAAACGTAACTTCCTAAAATCAGTCTATTCTTCTAGGCCGGGTTTAGGGGTTACAATTTCACTATATAAAATTTGCCACACCACAATCTAATCGTTCCCTGATTTTTGTGTTTTCAAAACGCTTTTTTCCCATGTAAATCAAAGGCCGAAAAAACCCATGTCTTTGAGGGTACAATCAGGTAATACTGATCGGAAATTATCCATTTGCCTATGATTGCTAAGCTGACCACCACTTCTTTCTGTCGCATATAGCAATTCATTAAAGTCACCAATTACCATTCTTGGAAGAGAATGAGTATCATTTAATTGTCGAAGCAAATTCCAAGAATCTTCTCTATTATGTTCTTTAGGGGCACCGTAAAAACCAGTATATTTCCATGAATTACTATTAGAATCATCAAAGAAGACATCAATATGCCGATCCGAAAAAGATCTAAGAGTCACAGTGCAGTTCATGTTCCATCCTAAAAATATAATATATAAACAAGTCTAATTATTTAGTTATTTAATTGTTAAGTTATTTTAGGCTTGTTTATATATTATATTTTTAGGATTTTTTTTAAATTTTTAAGACTTCGATATATAATATTTCGATAAGTTATAATATATTTGAAGTAACTATTTTATTTTTCGTATAGTTATTATATTTCTCACAGTATATGTATTATTATATTTTAGTACAATTGTTTTTATATTTTCTTATTGTTACTTAATATTTCGTTTAGTTAATATAGTTCTTGTATGATTATAATATTTTCAATTAATTACTAGAATTTTATTATAGTTATTATATTTTTGTATATGAATTTTATTTTATTTTGAGTTTTATGACGATATTTGTAATAATAATTCTGTGTGGTTTTGAGGGTAGTTATGTATTATTAGGGACGGATCATTGAAGGGACTAATGGGGACTATGTCCTCCACCCAAATTTTGAAATATTTGAATTTTGTCTTTAAAATTTTTAAAAATTTTAATCTGGTCTCCTCAAAAAATTTTAAAATTCATATTAAATTTTAAAATTTTGAATATTTTTAATTAAATTTTTTCTCAATTTTTTAAATTTTTTTTTGTTAAATCTCTTGAAATTATTAAAAATTTTAGTTAAACCTTCAATTTTTTTAAAATTTTCTTCTAAGCCTTTAATTTTTAAAAATATATAAGTTGTCTCCTCAAACTTTTACTCGAAGTTCGGCACTGTATATTATAGTGCTTTTCAAAACTCAGTGTTTGAATTTTCCTTCCTTGTAAGTTAGTAAGTTGTCGAGCATCGTTCAGGGCGTTGACATCATGTCCAGAAGTTCAAACAACCGCTTTTATTCGAGTACTATATTTATTCATTTAGTGGACATGTATATCATAACACCTTGATTTTTATATTCGAGTCTGTAAGTTTAATTTGATGTTTTGACTTTTGTTACTTATATATTTTTAGAGCTCCAACTGTTATAAATGTCTTATGCCAGATTTATGCTTATCGGGTCTAAGTAATTACATTTTTAGTTATATTAAACAAATTTATTATTTATATTTTAAAATGTGGATTGCTCTTGTGATATGAAGTGACATCCTCGATTCAACGAATCATCCGAGTCGAATTTAAGATGTTATAGTCTTCATTATGCTTCATTTCTCCTAAAACAAAAGGTTTTATATATATTTTCGTTGGTGCAACAAATAAATGTTCTCATATGTTTTCTTCTATCTATTAAAACCTTTTATTTTCAAACCCTAATCTTTAAATCACTTCCACATCTCAAAATCATCATAAGGGACGGAACGTTCAAGGGACATGTGGACATGTGGACGTGTGGGCCCTCCAAAAATTTGAAAAAATAAAATATAGTTCTTTAAATTAAAAAATAATAATTTAGCCCATGCAAAATTTTAAAAATTCATATTAAGCTTCAAATTTTTTTAATATTCTTAATTAAATCATTTCTAAAATTTTTAAAAGTTATCATTAATTCTTTCAAAATTTTAAATAATTTAATTAGACCTAAATTATTTTGAAAAAATAAATTAAACTCCTTAAAATTTTAAAAATTTATATTAAACAACTAATTTTCTACCTTTTAAATTGACCCTCCACCTAATATTTTCACTCTTCCAGATGAAGTCTTCACCAGAATCGTCAAAAAAATGTGATATCCAAGGCCAATTATCCTACAAACACATTATGGAATACAATATTTAAAACAAACTTTTCTTTTAACCCATTTTGTCCTAATTAAACATGTTTATCTTCATTTAATTACCAACAACCACGTAATAAATTAAATAGAAAATCCTAACAGTGCATAGACACCTACTTATATTTGTTGAAGTCGTAAACAACCACTGATACAGGGGCAGAACATTGGGGGGTTTAAGGGGTATTGTCCCCCAATTTTTTTTTCATGAGGAATAAGATAAAATTTTTTTAGAAAAAAAGGTAAAATTACCTCTATAATCTCTTTAAAATTTGTAAAATTTTAGTTTGGCCCGCTCAAAATTTTTAATTTCACTTTGGTCCCCTTCATAAATTTTTAGTTTTTTTAAATTTTATTTTGGTCCCTTTATAAATTTCTAGTTCCGCCCCTGCATTGATACACGTAAAAAAAACAATATAGTTAACCTACTTCATTATTCTGTCTGCTCGAACTTCAAAATAATATTAACTATTTTTTATAATCAATCTTTCATTTTTCTTTAACTTTTATGTGTTGCGTGTTAACTAATTTTTTTCTTTTTATAAATTAAATGAAATGTCGGTAAGGTCAAAATGAGTACTAAAATACATTTATTTAACTTGACTTTTATATTTTTTTTAAAGGAGTTAACCTTTATATCCAAAAAGGGATCAACAAGTTATTGTAATTTGTAACTAGTCTAAGCAATCTTTATTATTATAAAATCTATGATTGAGTTAGTGCGAGTTAATCAGATATTTTCATATTGATCTAGTTGAAGAAAGATCAAAATCATTTTCCCTAAAAATGATATTTAGTGTCATTATGAAGGTACTTTTATTTTTTATTTTTTATGTCATATTTAAATAAAATGACTATTTGATAATCAAAACACGAAACAAGTAGATTTCTACGTAAAAATTTTACCACTTCATTTATTGAATTAATTCTTATAAAATTTATTTTTTACATAAAATATTTTCATCAACATATATCGTCATTTATTAAAATTAAAATAAAATCGTTAAAAGAGGCCCAATGTTTTTGGGCCAAATCAGAAAAGTTGATTAAGAACGAAATCCATGTCCATGGTATCTTCGCCATTTTGGATATTTGTCGGCATGAATTGGTGGGTTAGGTTAAGCCACTCGAGTTGCAGGTAGGTATGGAGTGCAGCAGTTTAGGTACGACTGAAAGATGACCTGTTTTGAAATTTGTTCAAAAATTTAAAATGTTAGATATTTTGATAATATTTTAGGTTAAATTTTTTATGTTTTTGGACAAGTATCGATACTTATTTTGTAAGTGTCGATACTTAGTTTTTTTATAACATTTTAAGATTTTGGACAAGTATCTATACTTGTCAAAAAACACGACTAATAACCTAAAATGTTATAAAAAAAAGTCTAACCTTTTAAATTTTTAGAAAAGTATCGAAACTTGTTGTCTTTTAGCGTACCCTTAACTTGTTGTACGTTAGACTCACCCTCGAGTTGCCAAATGATATTGAGAAATTAAAAATGCAAAAATATTTAAAATTTCAATTTTAAATAATTATTTTTAAAAATTATGGGAATACAAATAGTATATTGATCGCATAATAAAAGAGAATCTAAGATTTTACATAAAATGTGTTTTGACGGGAACAATCATACTCAGAAAAAAAATACTATGGTATCGGAGGAGTATAAAAAAGATAGATTTGTATAGCTAAACCTAAATGACACTAAAAAACGCCTAATTCGCTTTTAATTTTATATACTCAAAAGTCCTAAATCACATTACATAATTATGAGATTATAGATCACTTTAATAGTAAAAATTATTTAAACTAGATTTATCTCTTTAAACTAAAATATAATTAAAGTGTAACCCCTCGTCCCGGCCTGGTCGGATGACCGGTCCGAGTGGGCCACACGGGGAAAACCGAAGCGAAACCCGTTAAGGCTTTCCCTCGGTTAACGACCCAAAAATTTCTTTTAACTTTAATCTTATCTAGATGCATATTTAATCCCTATGTGAAACACAACAGCGGAAGATACAATCAACGAAACATTTACCGACCAAACAACACAAACAGTCCATTTTATTTCATTTTCAGCAGGCCGTTTCGAAACACCTATAGGGTGTTTCGAAACGCCCTGACCTGGTCAACGGGTCTGGGTCAACCACAAGGGGACCGTTCCGAAACAGGGGTGACCCGTATCGGAACGACCTTGACGGTCAATATCTCGTGGTCAACGAGATTTGACCGTTTCGGAACATCAAAGGCCCGTTTCGGAACGGCTTCATCTCGCCAATTTCTCAAAATTCCAGTAGCGAAAACGTTCCGGAACGACCCTCATCCGTTTCGAAACGGCTGGCCATTTACACAGGGGCCGTTTCGGAACATGGGGACCCGTTCCGAAACACCCCCTGTCTGCAGTCTTTTCTGGGCTGTTTTGAGGCACAAGGATGCCCCAAAACACTTCCAAAGCATCATACAACATCCAAGCAACAGCAAGACAAGATAACCTAAGGCTTAGCAACCATACAATCATGCTTCAACAATATTTAGACATGTCTAATACCAAAGCAACAATCCACAACATATATTCATTCTAACTATGATCAAGCACAAGTAGAAACTCTTAAGCATAGGCCAACATATCAAGCAAACAAAATAGACATAAGTTGACATTCAACATGGCTACACATCCATGCATAAGCAATATATATAAAGGAGTCCACACATGCTCCTAACAACCAACAACAACCAACACATCCCATTGCTTAAACTATTACTTGTCTTAACAAAAACCATACTTGATGAACTCAAGTCCAAAACCACACTTGGAGGCCCTTCACTTGCCCGAGCAACCCACGAACTAAGGATCTGCAATGTTGAACAAAGAGAGCGTAAGCAATGATGCTTAGTGAGGGTAAGCTCTAAAAACAAACCTCAACACTGCAGGGTCCGAGCACGATCTAGCCAAGCAACTCACATTACCAAGAGTTCACAAGATATAGATGCATGAGCAATATATCACATATATGCCATAATCATGAGCTCAACACTACCATACATGTAATCACGTTTAAACATCCAAACAGCTCATATATCACAACACATTTGATACACATATCAATCCACATTGGCACCTAGTTATGACTCAAATACGCGGATAGACACGTTGGAAACTCATATCCAACAACCACATTACCTCGGTGGGATTCCACTCATCACCGGTCTCGCGGAGGGGATTCCACTCATCCTCACGCCCCGTCGATGGGATTCCACTCATCACCGACTATATTTAAATACCATTTCCGGGCGTACCCGTACTCCTCCTTGGTGACTCAACGCCACCAAGGCCACGCGCGACTTTGACTCATGTGTACACACTAACATCCTAGTGATCGATCATTTGTATTTAAGTATACTAGTGCCAATATTTTACTCATTCCACATTACTCATTTCAATCATTCCCGTGCTTAGCACGTACTCACCATGGACACAACCATGAACCATCACCATGCATGCTTTAAGCAATACAATCCATGCCTCAATTCACATGTATAAAACAATATACATAAGCATTCATAACACAAGACATACAAGGCATATACATTCATGCATTTGAGTTCATCCAAAGGCTTAGATCAAGATTAGGATTAGGCTACCACCCTAATCCTAACTCTAGGTGGGTCTACCAAGCTCAACCTAGTCCATATACTCGAACCAACTAATTTAAAACCTTTAAAAGCAAACAACCACTCATCTAAGCTTCCAAGCACAAGACCAAGCAAGCCACAACCTTCAACCTTCCGGGTTCACTTCCGATGCTTCACCGACGCCCAACCTTGATTCTAATCACACAAAACACATACATTACTTCTCAACCCAATGCTAATTCAATCACCAATCTACTTTGCAACTCACAACCCATTTCCACAATTTTCCAAACCACACAACATTCCCAAAACCCCAATTTTCGGACTCCCAAAATCAAGGACTGAAATACCCAATTCCAAGCACCCAAATGGCTTCAAAAACACCCCAAATCACCCTCCTAACATAGGTAGACCATCAGCCCTTCAATTCCAACACTAAACCTCTCAAAAACCCAATTTTTCATACCTTAGAATTTGCCCTAAAGACCCACTACGAAAATTCACCCAAAATCAACCAAATTAAGATATGTTGCATATTTCATTATGATTAAACATAACCCCAAAACAATTTCTCAAAACAAATTGAAAAACTCCATCAAAACCCCAATTTTCCACATAAACCCTAATTCCCAAAACTCACTATTTTTGAAATTTAAAACAATGGTTGGATAGAGGATGAAGAGGAGGTTAGGAAAACGTAATTACCTTTGAAAAAGACCTCGGATTGAAGAAGGGGATGAATGGAATAGTAACTAGTGTAGTTGGGAGGGTTTGAGCATGGGAGGGGGTCTTTCACGTTAATTTTTGGAAGAAATGGGGAAAGAGAAGACACTTTACAATAAAGTGGTCTTACTTTTAAAAGTTTTGGGTAAAATCACGATATAAGTCCCTCCCTCATTAATATGGTTCAAAAAGGTCATTATTTATAGTTGAATTGTCTTAATTAAATTTTTATTTAACTCGAACTAAAACCCGGTTAACTCCTAGGCCTAAGACACGGGTGTTACAACTCTCCCCCACTTAAGGAATTTCGTCCCCGAAATTACCTGGTGGAAACAGATACGGAAACTGCTCAACCATATCCGCTTTCCTCTCCCACGTGGCCTCTTCCACACCTCTATGTCTCCACAATACCTTGACCAACTCTATGGTCTTGCCACGCAACACCTTGCTATCAGAAGCAAGTATCTCTACGGGCTCTTCATTATAAGACAAATCCGGATTCAACTATATTTCTTCAACGGGCATCACATGCGAAGGATCTGACCTATATCTCCTAAGCATAGATACATGAAAGACATCATGGATCTTTTCTAACTCAGAAGGTAACCTCAAACGATAAGCTACGGGCCCAATCCGCTCAACTATCTCATACGGACCAATGAACCTCGGACTCAACTTGCCTTTCCGGCCAAATCTCATTACCTTCTTCCACGAAGATACCTTCAGAAACACTTTCTCACCCACTGAGTACTCAACCTCTTTCCTCTTCAAATCTGCATAGGACTTCTGACGATCGGAAGCTGCTTTCAAACGGTCACAAATCAACTTCACTTTTTATGTGGTTCCCTTAAGCAAGTCTGGCATAGGTAACAACCTCTGACCTGTCTCAGCCCAACAAATCGGAGTCCTACACCGTCTACCATATAAAGCCTCATAGGGTGCCATCTGAATACTAGACTGATAACTGTTGTTGTAAGCAAACTCAACCAACGGTAAATGCTTCTCCCAAGAACCTTGAAAATCAATCACACAACAACGAAGCATATCCTCTAGAATCTGTATCACTCGCTCTGACTGCCCATCAGACTGCGGATGATAAGATGTGCTGAAATGCAAACGACTACCCAAAGCCCATGCAAACAACTCCAGAACCTCGAAGTAAATCTAGGATCCCTATCTGAAACTATAGACTTTGGAACTCCATGAAGTCTCACAATCTCACGAATATACAAGTTTGCCAACTTATCTAAGGAATCCGTAGTGTTCACTGCTAAGAAGTGAGCACACTTAGTGAACCTATCAACAATCACCCAAACGGAATTCTTCTTCGAAGGGGACAAAGGCAACCCCGATACAAAATCCATGGTGATTCTCTCCCATTTCCATTCCGGAATCTTCAAAGGCTGTAGTAAACCTGAAGGAACCTGATGTTCTGCCTTCACTCTCTGACAAACCATGCAACGACTCACATACTCGGCTACATCTCTCTTCAAACCAATCCAATAGTAATCATTCTTCAAATCTCGGTACATCTTGGTACTACCCGAATGCATAGAAAAGGGACTCGAATGCGCTTCACTCAAAATATGTCGTCTCAACTCAACATCTTCCGGTACAACAATTCTATCTCTAAAGCACAACAAACCCTCACCACTGAAACTATACTCGGTCGGTCTTCCTTCGGCTATGTCCTGAACATGAGGAACTAGGCTCACATCTTGCAACTGAATCAAGGAAGGCTTCACTTGCAACTCGGTGATCAGACCACCATCATCGGACACACTCAATCTAGCAAACATAGCTCTCAGCTCAACGGCCACTTTTCTACTCAAAGCATCGGCCACTACGTTTGCTTTACCCGGATGGTACTCAATAGTCAAGTCATAATCTTTTAACAACTCTAGCCATCTCCTCTGTCTCAAGTTCAACTCTTTCTGTGTCATCAAGTACTTCAAGCTCTTGTGATCGGTGTAGACTATACACTTCTCACCATACAAATAGTGACGCCAAATTTTCAATGCAAACACAACTGCGGCTAGCTCTATGTCATGAGTAGGATAGTTCTTCTCATGAATCTTCAACTGTCTAGAAGCATAAGCAACAACTCTCCTATCTTGCATCAAAACACATCCTAAGCCTACGTAGGAAGCATCACTATAAATCACAAACTCCTTACCTGAAACATGTTGTACTAACACTGGAGCATTGGTCAAAGCTTCTTTCAATTTTTCAAAGGCCTTTTGTCTTGCATCTGACCATTCAAACTTGACTCCCTTTTGCAACAACTTAGTCAAGGGAGCAGCTACTCTAGAGAAGCCATCAACGAACCTCCTATAGTAACCAGCTAATCCTAGGAAACTCCTAATCTCGGTCACGGACTTAGGTTGTTTCCACTCAACAATAGCCTCAATCTTCGATGGATCAACTCGGATACCTTCGGCCGAAACAACATGGCCAAGAAACACAACCTCTCGAATCCAGAATTCACATTTACTAAGCTTTGCATACAACTGATTGCTCAACAATCTCTGCAAAACAAATCTCAAGTGCTCATCATGCTCTTCTTCTGTCTTCGAGTACACAAGTATATCATCAATGAAGACAACTACAAACCGGTCTAGATAGTCTCTAAAAATTCTGTTCATCATGTCCATGAATGCTGCTGGTGCATTCGTGAGCCCAAATGGCATCACGAGAAACTCATAGTGACCATATCTAGTCCTAAAAGCTGTCTTCGGAACATCACACTCTTTCACTTTCAACTGGTAGTACCCGGATCTCAAATCTATCTTCGAGAACACTGAAGCACCCCTCAACTGATCAAACAAATCATCTATACGAGGCAACGGATACTTGTTCTTCACAGTCAACTGATTCAGCTGTCTATAGTCAATACACATGCGCATGCTACCATCTTTCTTTTTCACAAACAACACTGGAGCACCCCACGGAGAACTACTAGGCCTAATGAAACCACGGTCTAATAATTCTTGCAACTGACTCTTCAATTCTTTCAACTCTTTCGGAGCCATACGATACGGAGCTATCGAAACTGGACTAGACCCCGAAACTGTCTCAATCACAAACTCAACATCTCTGTCAGGAGGCAAACCAGGCAACTCTTCAGGAAACACATATGGAAAATCACACATTGTTCTGATATATTTCGGTCTAGCTTCACTCATATCCGGATTCATAACATAAGCTAAATAGGCCCCACATCCAGAGTCCATCAACCTATGAGCATCTAAGGCTGACACCACGTTAGACAAGAACTTAATGTTCTCGCCCACTACCACTACCTCGTAGTTATCAGAAAGCTTCAAGGAAACTCTCTTTGTCTCAAAATCCACACTAGCCCGATGCTCAACCAACCAATCCATACCCAAAATAATATCAAAACCGTAGAAAGGGAGTTCCATCATATCAACTGAGAACACATGACCCTGAATCTTCAGCGGACACCTCCTATACATACGTCTAACAACAACTGTCTCACCAAAAGAACTAGTAACATGCATACCTACATCTAAGATCTCAACAGGAATATCTAACTTCTGTGCATGCTTACTCAAAATGTAGGAATGCGTAGAACCCGAATCAACCAAAGAAAGCAAGGACATAGACTGTAACTCAAAATTACCTGCTATCACATCGGTGTCGTTCTCGGCCTCTCTCTGAGCATAGAACCTCGCTGGTCCTCCCGCCTCTGGCTGCACAGCCACAACATGTGCAAGGTTCCTCTGAGCGTCTACCCTAGGTGCATCAGCCCTCGGCTGGAAGTAGCCACGACCGCGCCCACGGCCTCTCTGAAAATCATTACCTCTCGCAGGAGCCTGAGCTATGTTCGGTGCCTGGGCTG
Source organism: Hibiscus tridactylites (assembly GCA_958450335.1). Taxonomy (NCBI): domain Eukaryota; kingdom Viridiplantae; phylum Streptophyta; class Magnoliopsida; order Malvales; family Malvaceae; genus Hibiscus; species Hibiscus tridactylites. The sequence continues at coordinate 80,506,104 of OY288265.1, read as the reverse complement.
CCTGACGTGGACAGTCCCTCCTAAAGTGGTCCCTCGAACCACAGTTCCAACAAGCATGAAAGTTACCCCAGCACTCTCCCGTGTGCTGTCTCCCACACTGTGCACACTCGGGCAAGCGCCCTCCTCCTCTATGGCCCTGATGGCCCCTACCATGGTGGCCACCGCCACGTCTCTGATCAAACTGATGTCCGACACCTCTGTGCCTCTTGGCATCTCTACCATCAAAGTGGTTATGCCTCTTTCCAGAACCAGAACTACCAGCTCGTTTGGCTGAACCCAAACTATGCTCCAAATCCTTGGCCCTCGCGACCAACACATCAAAGTCTGAGTAGTCAGAAGCCAACGTGTACCTCTTAACCTCTTCATTCAATCCGTATCGGAATCGTTTGCAGCGTTCCACTTCAGTAGGAACCAACTCTGGGGCATACTGACTCAAGCGAACAAAGCGGATCTCATAATCAGTCACTGAAGCATCTCCCTGAGTGAGAGCCATGAACTCTCTCTTCTTCTCATCTAGGTACCTCGGTCCTAAGTACCTCTTCCGGAAAGCAGACTCAAAGAAATCCCAATCTATCTCGGCCTCTGGAATCCCGGTAGTGATGGTGACCCACCAGGTGTAGGCATCACCCTGAAGCAGTGAGATCACACAACCCAATCTATGTGCGCCCGCACAACCCATCTGAGCCAAAATACGAACTGTCTTCTCTAACCATAACTCCGACCTCTCCGGAGTAGATCCTCTAAACTCCTCGGCCCCTAAGCTACGGAGCCTCTCCAACGGTAAGCTAGTATCATCACCCCTAGGCTGAGCTGCAGCCTGGGCTCCCGCAACTGCGGCCTGGAATGCTCCCGTTATTGCTTGCACAAGCGGAGTCATATCAATTCCAGCTGGACCTCGGCCACCTTGGCCACCTTGAGGTCCATTTCCCCCGACTCCATCCTCGCCCCCAACTCCCGGTGGAGGAGGTGGTGGTGGTGGAGGTGGTGGAGGAGCGCCAACTCCCGCTGCCCCCGGTCCCTCTATGTGAGCTCCCGCACCAACTACCGGCTCAACAGGAGCCACAACTCGCGGTTCCTGACGAACCAACCTCGGTCTACCTCTCGGTCTAGATATCGCTCTCACGATAATCAACTACAACCACAACAAACAAACATACAAGTTGGGTTAGCAAGGCAAGGCTTCCAAGTGTCCAAGTATGTTTCCTCACCTAAAAATCATTTTTTTTTTCAATGTAATAGTAGCAATGGGACCCACACACACATGCTTAAAAGTAAAACAATCAGCATACTTGTCACATAAGCAACCATTCTTGTAGAACAAGCAAACACCGTGCAATTCAACTTAAAAATTTAAACTTACCTCTCTTACCTGCCCAAGGTCTCGGTAACCTTAGGCTCTGATACCAACAAGTGTAACCCCCTCGTCCCGACCTGGTCGGATGACCGGTCCGAGTGGGCCACACGGGGAAAACCGAAGCGAAACCCGTTAAGGCTTCCCCTCGGTTAACGACCCAAAAATTTCTTTTAACTTTAATCTTATCTAGATGCATATTTAATCCCTATGTGAAACACAACAGCGGAAGATACAATCAACGAAACATTTACCGACCAAACAACACAAACAGTCCATTTTATTTCATTTTCAGCAGGCCGTTTCGAAACATCTATAGGGTGTTCCGAAACGCCCTGACCTGGTCAACGGGCTTGGGTCAACCACAAGGGGACCGTTCCGAAACAGGGGTGACCCGTATCGGAACGACCTTGACGGTCAATATCTCGTGGTTAACGAGATTTGACCATTTCGGAACTTCAAAGGCCCGTTTCGGAACGGCTTCATCTCGCCAATTTCTCAAAATTCCAGTAGCGAAAACGTTCCGGAACGACCCTCATCCGTTTCGAAACGGCTGGCCATTTACACAGGGGCCGTTTCGGAACACGGGGACCCGTTCCGAAACACCCCCTGTCTGCAGTCTTTTCTGGGCTGTTTTGAGGCACAAGGATGCCCCAAAACACTTCCAAAGCATCATACAACATCCAAGCAACAGCAAGACAAGATAACCTAAGGCTTAGCAACCATACAATCATGCTTCAACAATATTTAGACATGTCTAATACCAAAGCAACAATCCACAACATATATTCATTCTAACTATGATCAAGCACAAGTAGAAACTCTTAAGCATAGGCCAACATATCAAGCAAACAAAATAGACATAAGTTGACATTCAACATGGCTACACATCCATGCATAAGCAATATATATAAAGGAGTCCACACATGCTCCTAACAACCAACAACAACCAACACATCCCATTGCTTAAACTATTACTTGTATTAACAAAAACCATACTTGATGAACTCAAGTCCAAAACCACACTTGGAGGCCCTCCACTTGCCCGAGCAACCCACGAACTAAGGATCTGCAATGTTGAACAAAGAGAGCGTAAGCAATGATGCTTAGTGAGGGTAAGCTCTAAAAACAAACCTCAACTCTGCAGGGTCCGAGCACGATCTAGCCAAGCAACTCACATTACCAAGAGTTCACAAGATATAGATGCATGAGCAATATATCACATATATGCCATAATCATGAGCTCAACACTACCATACATGTAATCACGTTTAAACATCCAAACAGCTCATATATCACAACACATTTGATACACATATCAATCCACATTGGCACCTAGTTATGACTCAAATACGCGGATAGACACGTTGGAAACTCATATCCAACAACCACATTACCTCGGTGGGATTCCACTCATCACCGGTCTCGCGGAGGGGATTCCACTCATCCTCACGCCCCGTCGATGGGATTCCACTCATCACCGACTATATTTAAATACCATTTCCGGGCGTACCCGTACTCCTCCTTGGTGACTCAACGCCACCAAGGCCACGCGCGACTTTGACTCATGTGTACACACTAACATCCTAATGATCGATCATTTGTATTTAAGTATACTAGTGTCAATATTTTACTCATTCCACATTACTCATTTCAATCATTCCCGTGCTTAGCACGTACTCACCATGGACACAACCATGAACCATCACCATGCATGCTTTAAGCAATACAATCCATGCCTCAATTCACATGTATAAAACAATATACATAAGCATTCATAACACAAGACATACGAGGCATATACATTCATGCATTTGAGTTCATCCAAAGGCTTAGATCAAGATTAGGATTAGGCTACCACCCTAATCCTAACTCTAGGTGGGTCTACCAAGCCCAACCTAGTCCATATACTCGAACCAACTAATTTAAAACCTTTAAAAGCAAACAACCACTCACCTAAGCTTCCAAGCACAAGACCAAGCAAGCCACAACCTTCAACCTTCCGGGTTCACTTCCGATGCTTCACCGACGCCCAACCTTGATTCTAATCACACAAAACACATACATTACTTCTCAACCCAATGCTAATTCAATCACCAATCTACTTTGCAACTCACAACCCATTTCCACAATTTTCCAAACCACACAACATTCCCAAAACCCCAATTTTCGGACTCCCAAAATCAAGGACTGAAAATACCCAATTCCAAGCACCCAAATGGCTTCCAAAACACCCCAAATCACCCTCCTAATATAGGTAGACCATCAGCCCTTCAATTCCAACACTAAACCTCTCAAAAACCCAATTTTTCATACCTTAGAATTTGCCCTAAAGACCCACTACGAAAATTCACCCAAAATCAACCAAATTAAGATATGTTGCATATTTCATTATGATTAAACATAACCCCAAAACAATTTCTCAAAACAAATTGAAAAACCCCATCAAAACCCCAATTTTCCACATAAACCCTAATTCTCAAAACTCACTATTTTTGAAATTTAAAACAATGGTTGGATAGAGGATGAAGAGGAGGTTAGGAAAACGTAATTACCTTTGAAAAAGACCTCGGATTGAAGAAGGGGATGAATGGAATAGTAACTAGTGTAGTTGGGAGAGTTTGAGCATGGGAGGGGGTCTTTCACGTTAATTTTTGGAAGAAATGGGGAAAGAGAAGACACTTTACAATAAAGTGGTCTTACTTTTAAAAGTTTTGGGTAAAATCATGATATAAGTCCCTCCCTCATTAATATGGTTCAAAAAGGTCATTATTTATAGTTGAATTGTCTTAATTAAATTTTTATTTAACTCGAACTAAAACCCGGTTAACTCCTAGGCCTAAGACACGGGTGTTACATAAAGAAAGGGTAAACTTATGGTTGGGCGTTCGATCGAGTCGAGTGGAGTCAAAAAATTTCGAGTTATTCGAGTTTGCAAGTCTTATTTTACGATTCAAACTTTATTTGAAATTTTTTCGAGTCGAATCGAGTTTATAAAATTCGAGTCGAGTTTCGAGTTTCTGTACAAATTTAATTATACATATATATTTCTTCGTATATATATATATTTCTATATGCATATACGTAGCGGTGCATGTATATATTTCTATATGCATATATTTAGGGCTAGACGTTACACATATTGATTCCAATTTCAACGGCTTTCTATATGCATATATAATATACATATATATTTCTTCATATTTTCACATGTGATATACATAACATATTAGACATAATTGATAAAATCGACTCAAACTTGGAAATTGATCAACTAATTAATAAAAACTTCGAGTTATTTGAGTTATTCAAATTTCCATTTCATAACTCAAACTTTATTTGAAATTTTTCTAAGTCGAGTCGAGTTTATGAAATTACGAGTCGAGTCAAAACGAGTCGGGTTTTTTTTGCCTCGAGTCGAGTCGAATAATTCGGTTTTTTCGAGTCGAGTCGAGTTTTGCCCACCCCTAGGTAAACTACACGAAATACTACTGAACTTTAACTTTTGTATCGAAAATACCACTGAACTATAAAATAATATTATTATACAACTAAACTTCATTTTTGGCTTGGTAAAATCATTAAGTTGACTTGGTGGTTTGATGAAAATCTTTTATCTTAGAAGTTTTTAGTTCGAGCCTCATAAAATGTAATGTTTTTTTCTCTAATAAAACGACGCGGTTTTGGTAGAATCTTTAACTTGTATGTACAGTGGGACTTCGCCCTCTACACTCCAATCCGAGATCATTGTGAATAGGATCTATGGTGGCTATAGGCGCTGGCCAAACTTTAAATTTATATATTAATCAATTAAATGATGGTGCTGCAAGGGAGGGGCAATTGACCCAAATTTGATGGGTTAATTATATTTTAAGTACCAATAGTTTTATAATTATTATAGTTAAACTCTTTTCCCTCTCAAAATTTTCTGGTTTGTTTTTCTTTTAGGATCCTTTTATTTAGAATTAATAAAACTACAACCTTGACCCCTCATTATTTTTGGTTTAATTATTTATTAAGCTCTTTTAATTTTAAATTTTATAAGATTAAACCTAAATTTCCTTAATTTTATAGTTTAATTATTTTTTAACGTTTCAAAGTTAATCGGTCTGTCTCTTGTAGTGCAATCCAGATTTGGCCATGATTAAATCCAATCAAGATAAAATTCAAATCACAAACTTTAAAAATAATAATAATAAATAAATATTTGAAATTTATACAAAAGTGGTGATTAATATATAAATTATAAATTATAAAAATCAAGTGATAAGCTATAGAAGAAGAGGAAGAGAAAGTATAAATAAAATATATGGTGGGAAGGATTCAACGTCGAGATGTGAGCTTAAAAGACGTAAAGGAAAGGGATTCCTTAGGAAAATGACAAATGAAAATAAATAAAGGGATTCCGATAGGATTCCCTGTCGTACACAACATTAGCTCTCGGATTCCATTTCCGCCCACCATCCAACTATTTCTACATTACTTTACTCTCGCACCTACAAAATCAATCAATTTTCTTTTTATCAAAAATAACAAAAGAATCTTAATTTTTTTAAAACTAATCACTAATTTTATAAATATTGTATATTAACATAAACCAGTATTGTTTAACACTAACACAATGAATCATATTATGTTTAACAGTATAGGGTGGATAGTGATTTGTGCTGTTTTGGTCATTGGATTTAGTAATTTTGATGTTGAAATTTGGAGAGAGTAGCCACTTGTCTACTTAAATATCAAAGACTTTGGAGGCTTTCTTATTGTAAGAGAGAGAATTTCACAATCTACAACTACCATATATATATATATATATTACTCAAATTATTATTTTTTTTATAAAAATATTTATATTTTATTATATTTTCTATGTATATTTTATGGTTTTCGTTCAGGGTACAAAGATATCTCTCTTAATAATATTATCTACAAAATTTAAACTTAAATATTTTTTTAGAGATGAGTCTACTACATTCGTGAACAACGCTGAACACTACTAACGTTGAACACTATTAAATTGATTAATAAAGATTAAAAATCTCAATGACTCAAAATACAAATATAAATTATTTAAAATAAAATTTCAATTAAATTATTTTTCATATATATTGTATTTTTAATTTTTTTTAAATAATTAGATCAAATATCAACCATAACCAATCCCTAAATTAAAAAACCCTACATCTTTTTTCCCAAATTAGAACCCTAATTTACGAATGCAAACCTTTGGGGGAAATATTTTCTCAAGTCGGCTTCTCTCATATATTTGTGTTTACTTCCCAAATTAGAACCAATTATTTCAAAGTAAATGCAAACCCTAAATTTAGATATTAATACTAGTTGACTTTTTTCCCTTCAAATTAGAACCCTAATTCCCAAATTAGAACCAATTATTTAGGGTTTAAATTGGGAATTATGGTTTTACTTTGTGAATTAGGGTTCTAATTTGAGAGAGAAATTTTTTAGAGATGTTTAATTTAGGGATTGACTATGGTTTGTATTTGATCCAATTATTTGAAAAAAAATTTAAAATACAATATATATAATAATTTAATTCAAATTTTGTTTTAAATAGTTTATAATTGTATGTTGAGTCCTTAAAATTTTTAATCTCTATAAATCAATTTAATGATGTTCAACGGTGTTCAGCGATTTTCCACCCTCGCTGTAGAATTTTCTTTTTTTTTAAGTACATTACTTACTACTACAGCTAACCTTGTTGGTAAAAACAAATATAATTTTATTTAATATATGATTTTGGACCTATATTTAAATTGAAGTATAATACTTTTTAAAATATAAATAAACACCAACTGTAATGGAATCTAAATAAATATAAACATTAAATATATTGGAATCCAGCACTCATTTATTGATATATTAAAATTATCACTGGCCTACATGTATCAGATATATTATTTTTAGGATAAAGTGCACAAGTAGTCACCAAACTCTGAAAATGATTATTTTGGTCACTTACATTTCAGAAGTTATAAAATGATCATTAAATTTATCAAATTGTTATAAAATGCTCATTGAATTTTACCAAACTGTTACAAAATGATCATTAAACTAATAGAATTGTACACTATTTTATAACATTCAATGACCATTTTGTAATAGTTTAATAAATTGAATGACCTTTTTATAACTCTTGAAATATAATTGACCAAAATTGAAGTTTTTACTGTTTAGTGACTATTTTTGCATCACCTTTGAAATTTTCTTATTTCCCAATATCTTTATCTTTCATTTATCTTTTAGGTATAATTATAATTTAGCCTTTAACATTTACACCTTATGTTAATTTGGTCATTATTTTTTTAGTTAAATTTGATCATCGAGCCCTAATTTTTCAAAAAAAATCAAATCAAATCGTTACTTTTAAATAGAAATATAAACTAAAACATTAATATTTTTAACGTTGATGTTATGACATTTCAGATGATAGTATATGTTTATGCAATTTCTTTTTAATTTCAATTTTGTTGTGAAATACTTCATAGTTCATAGTAGTCCATGGAAGTTAATTTGACAAACATAAATAAATATTAATAGCTAAATTTATTGTGAAACTTTTTTTTATGCATGAAAATAAAGATAAACAACTTAATCACTCAGGCTCGATGCGCTTACTAAAAAAAATTCTTTTTACATAAAGGTAGGTAGTATACATCATAATATGCATGGGGTTGGAGACTTCATCTTTATTCAAATGGTCTTATCAACCCCCCCCCCCCCCCCCCCCCACACACACACACACACACACACACATTTAAATAAAAAATTTATCCAACAACCCGTTGGTTTAGTTAGATGAGATATTAGACTTTTTAAACAATATCATAGGTTTGAATCCTGACATTGTAGATGGAGAAAATTGAGTTTGGAGAGTTGCTCCGTAATAGGTCTCTGCAAAATTCGATCTGAATTAGTCAGTCGGTGGGTCAAAAATCAAAGGTTAAACCAATAATTAAATGTAATTTCTTTATAACTTAAATACAAATAAAATATTAACACAAGCTATTTTTTATTTATAATAAAATTTATTTAATTAAAAATCTAATGATAAGTGCTTATTTTAATTAAATAAAAGTGCATAAACTTAAGAAAAAATTCATAAAAGGTTAAAAGAATGAACATATATTATCATGAGATCACACTAAATGTTAAAAATTTCAGACTTTTTCAATATTTCATAAGTGTTTTATATAAAACTAATATACTAAAACGATGAGCAAGATATTTTTTTTCTCTCTCAAAATATTTACTAGAGTGAATTTAGTGAGTAATAATTCATATTTGGAGGTTCATATAAGAGTAGACCTCCGCCATAAGTTATATATTAACTCCATGTTTAAAACGATGATCGAACCTTCTATCACATGATAAAATAATAAAATAAAATAGTTTTCAATATTTAGTTAGTGTTTTATTAAATTGCAATCAACATGCCATCAACTAAAATTAGGCCCTGTTTGGCAATTAGCTGATAGCTGATAGCTGATAGCGGATTACATTAGCTGATAGCTGATAGCTGATTGCATTAGCTGATTTGACTAGCGGATTGTATTAGCTGATTATATAAAAGTGTTTGGTAAAATTAACTGATAGCTGATAGCTGTTTGATTATTTAAACAAGCAAAATGACATATAAGGACATGATTATATTTAATACTTGTTTGAATAATTTATCAGTTGTTAATATTTTGTATCTAACAAATATTAATTAGATTTGTAAAAAAATATTTTTAATATAAATTTCCTAAACATATTTGAAAGATTTATATATTAATTTATTATTTATATAATTATTAATTTTTTTATATGCACATATAAATATGTGATAATAAAAAAATAGAATTAACTTACAAATGTCGCCGTATAAATTAATAGTAACAACAAATAAGTGCAATATTTAATATGTTATTATTTATATTAAAAATATTATTATTTAATTTAGGTTATTTGGAGATTTTTGATAATTGTTAAGGGTAAAAGAGTCATTACAACTATAATATCAAACCTCTAATCTCAAAAAGCTCATATTAGGAGCTTTTTCAAAATTAGCTTTTTCACCCCAATCCGCTCTTTCAATCCGCTATTTACCAAACATCAATATTAGCGGATTTGACTAGTCAAACCTCTAATTATACTTCAAACCTCTAATTTTTACCCAAACCGCTATTTACCAAACAGGGCCTTAATATTTCATCCATTCGAAAGTTCAAGATAAAAAAAAGGAACGATAAAAAAGGAAATTAGATATTTGATAAGTGATGGCCTATTTGCAATCCCTTCATAATTATTGATAATTGTTTAAATATTTAAATTTTATACACCAACCGTGGATGTAAAAATATCATTTTGTTTGTCTTAATCGACTGATGACACACTAAACTTAATCATCCACATTATGAATATCATAAATATAGACACAAACATGCACGGTATAGAAAAATAAAATAGATCTAATCAAGAGCGTTATCCCTTTTATTTCATGAAAACTGAAAAAAATTAAGGGTTACTTTGGTTTTAAAAAATAAAATCTGTTTTTATTTTTATTTTCTTGAAAAATGAAAAACGGTAAAAAAAAACGTGTTTGGTTGTAAAATTCGAAAATAATTTTTAGAAAATGAAAATAAAAATAAGTGAAAATTTGAAAAACATAAAAAAGATGTTTTCATTATTTTTATTGAAAATGTTTTGGAAAAGTGGAAAATATGAAAACAATGGTTTTTTAATTTTAACTTTATTTTAACCCGGGTTAGAATTCTTCTAATGTTATTTTTTAAAACATACATTTATTAACTCATATTTTATTTATTTACTATTATAATAACATTTTCTAACTATATTTTATTTTAATTATTTTTTCATTTCTATTTTAAAAAGTTAGATATCAAACACATTTTCACTATTTTCATTATTGAAAACAAGCTTCTATCCTATCATCCAAGCATGTTTTCTAATTTTTAAAAAACTAAAAATGAAAATTATTTTTTGAAAATGAAAATAGAAACCAAAAATAGAAAATACCAAACGGACCCATATCTTTGCACTTTAATTTGCCACAATTTAGTTCTAATATTTCATAAAATTTGAGAAGTTAATTAAATTGGGTAATATTGTTAAACTTTATTATTGAATGACTAATTTTGAAATCAACAAATAAACAATTTATAGATGTAACAAATTATAAGGTAAATGTTGAGTTGTTGATTTTAATATAACTTAAATGAAAAATGTTTTTGGACTTAAAACACATTTGTAAAATAATTTGAAGTTCAAATAACTTGAAAAAATGTTTGAAAGGGTTTTAAAGTATTTTTGACATGTTTAAATGCTTTTAAAATAGCTCAACTGTCAACAAAAGGCTGTGAGTCTTGGTACAATCTTCCTCGTATCGATATTCAATAGTCTGTACTTGTACGATCGTACGTGTAATAATACGCCCTTTGTTTCCCCAAAGTTTTCCAAATTTCCAATAGGAAATCTTCGAACCGATACGACCAAGTCTGTAACCCCCTCATCCCGGTCTGGTCGGATGACCGGTCCGAGTGGGCCACGCGGGGAAAACCGAAGCGAAACCCGTTAAGGTTTCCCCTCGGTTAACGACCCTAAAATTTTCTTTTCATTATATCTTGTCTATAGGCATAATTGAAACCTATGTGAAGCACAGCAGGGGAAAATACAAACATTGAAACATACGCCGACCAACTAAAACATCAAACGGCTCATTTTAGCCCTTTACAGCAGGCCGTTTCGAAACGCCCTTAGGGTGTTCCGAAACGCCTTGACTTAGTCAACAGGCCAGGGTTAACCATAAGGTGACCGTTCCGAAACATGGGTGACCCGTATCGGAACGACCTTGACGGTCAATTTCTCGTGGTCAACGAGATTTGACCGTTTCGAAACATCAAAGGCCCGTTTCGGAACGCCTTTATTTCGTCAATTTCTCAAAATTCCAGTAGCAAAAATGTTCTAAAACGACCCTCATCCGTTTCGAAACGGCAGGCCATTTGCAAAGGAACCGTATCGGAACAGGGGACCCGTTCCGAAACGCCCCCTATCTGCAGACTCGTTTGGGCTGTTTTGGGGCACGTTTTAAGGCACAAGGGTGCCCTAAAACACCACCAAAACCCCATACAACACCATAACAATTCAACTTAAGGCTTACCAACTATATTAGCATGCTTCAACAAGGTTTAGACAAGTCTAACACTAAGGCAAAACCTCACAAAACATGCATTCATTCAATCATCATTCAAACATAAAGATAGCCTCTAAGGCATAGGGCTAACATTCAAGTTAAGCAATTTAGGCATGAGTTAACATTCATCATGGCAACACAAACCATACACAAGCAAGGCATCAAGGAGTCTAAACATGCTCCTAGCAACCAACAACTATCCAACAAAATAATACATGTCCCATTGCTCAAACCATTACATGTTCAACTTAAAAACTCATACTTGAAATACTCAAAGCTAACAACCACACTTGGAGGCCCTCCACTTGCTCGAGCAACCCGCGAACTAAGGATCTGCAATGTTGAACAAAGAGAGCGTAAGCAATGATGCTTAGTGAGGGTAAGCTCTAAAAACAAACCTCAACATTGCAGGGTCCGAGCACGATCTAGCCAAGGCATTTCACAAACATGCCAAGGTTCCACAAGAGTCATAAAGTAAAGATGCATGAGCAATGTACATTATAAATGCCATGATCATAAGCTCAACTCCACATTACATGTAAGCACATTCAAGCATCTCATCAATGATCATAAACCTCAACACATTGATATACACATCAAACAACATTGGCACCTAGCTAGGACCCGAATACGCGGATAGACATGTTGGAACTCACATCCAACAACCACATTACCTCACGGTGGGATTTCACTCATCACCGGTCTCGCGGAGGGGATTCCACTCATCCTCACGCCCCGTCGATGGGATTCCACTCATCACAGACTACATTTAAATACAATTCCGTGCGAACCCGTACTCCTCCTTGGTGACTCAACGCCACCAAGGCCACACGCGACTTTAGACTCATGTGTACACACTAACATCCTAATGATCGATCATTTGTATTCAAGTAAACTAGTGCCACTATTTACTCACTTCACATTACTCATTTCAATCAATCTCGTGCTTAGCACGTACTCACCAACAACCATCATCATGCATGTCTCAAGCATCACATGTCATATCTCAACCCACATGTATAATACAATATACACAAGCATTCATACCACATTTCATACGAGACATACACAACCATATAATGAGTTCATCCAAGGGCTCTAGATCAAGCTTAGGATTAGGCTACCACCCTAATCCTAACTCTAGGTGGGTCTACCAAGCCCAACCTAGTCCATATACTCGAACCAACTATTTTAAAACCATTTAAAACAATTAACCACTCACCTAAACACCCAAGCTCAACGACCACGCAAGCAACCACCTTCAACTTCCCGGATTCACTTCCGACGCTTCACCGGTGCCCAAACTTGATTCTAATCAATCCCAAACACAAACAAAACATCCACAATCAATATCTTATCACCGAAACTAACCCGGAATGCAATTCAACCACAAACTATCATGTTGCAAGCATGAACAATATCCATTTTTCACCAATTCGGATGGCCCCAAAACCTTGTCCAAAAACCATGTTTTCAACTTCCATTACACCCACAATTGATCCCAATTCAACCCCTATCCATAACACTATCAAAAGCCTATCAAAACCCACCTAGAACAACCCCCAAAACTCACCCAAAACCTCCCAAAAACCCCAAGTTTACCCAAATCCGAAAATTGATTAAAATCATTTGAAATTCACATATGATACACCCTTTGACTTCTATATACCATATCTAAGCATAACGAATCAAAATACTCCATTTATCAACATAAAAATCTCATTTTTAATCAAAATATCCAAAACTTCTATTTTCTAAAAACTTCATGAAAACTAAAATGAAAGGTACTTTTATGGAGGGGAAGATGAGGGGAAATCAAAAATGCAATTACCTTTCAATTTGGGGTTGAAATGAGTGAGAAATGGGATGTGTTAGTGGCTTGGTGAAGAGCTCTTCTCTTTTACGTTGGAGGAAAATGAAGAAGGGGATGAATAGTAGAAAGATGTTATGAAAAAGGGGGGTTTAAATTTGGTGGTGGGTAAATTACCCAAAAGGCCATTAATGGATGGCTTTCCTTGTTTTTAAAGTAGCTCTTAAATTTTGAAACTAATCAATTTGGTCCCATTTTAACATGTTTATTTTTGAAACTCAAAATTTTAAAAGGATCATTTCAAAAACAAACCCGAGCCCAAATAATATTAAAATATTATTTCCACCTAACCCCTAAACCCGGGTGTTACAACTCTCCCCCACTTAAGGAATTTCGTCCCCGAAATTACCTGGTGGAAACATATACGAAAACTGCTCAACCATATCTGCTTTTCTCTCCCACGTGGCCTCTTCCACACCTCTATGTCTCCACAACACCTTGACCAACTCTATGGTCTTGCCACGCAACACCTTGCTATCAGAAGCAAGTATCTCAACAGGCTCTTCATTATAGGTCAAATCCGGATTTAATTCTATCTCCTCAACGGGCATCACGTGAGAAGGGTCCGATCTGTATCTCCTAAGCATAGACACATGAAAGACATCATGGATCTTTTCTAACTCAGAAGGTAACCTCAAACGATAAGCTACAGGCCCAATCCGCTCAACTATCTCATACGGACCAATGAACCTCGGACTCAACTTGCCCTTTCGGCCAAATCTCAATACCTTCTTCCACGGAGATACTTTCAGAAACACTTTCTCACCCACTGAGTACTCAATCTCTTTCCTCTTCGAATCTGCATAAGACTTCTGACGATCGGAAGCTGCTTTCAAACGGTCACAAATCAACTTCACTTTTTCTGTGGTTCCCTTAAGCAAGTCTGGCATAGGTAACAACCTCTGACCTGTCTCAGCCCAACAAATCGGAGTCCTACACCGTCTACCATACAAAGCCTCATAAGGTGCCATCTGGATACTAGACTGATAACTGTTGTTGTAAGCAAACTCAACCAACGGTAAGTGCTGCTCCCAAGAACCCTGAAAATCAATCACACAACAACGAAGCATATCCTCTAGAATCTGTATCACTCGCTCTGACTGCCCATCGGACTACGGATGATAAGATGTGCTGAAATGCAAACGGCTACCCAAAGCACTATGCAAGCAACTCCAGAACCTCGAAGTAAATCTAGGATCCCTATCTGAAACAATAGACTTCGGAACTCCATGAAGTCTCACAATATCACAGATGTACAAGTTTGCCAACTTGTCTAAGGAATCCGTAGTGTTCACTGCTAAGAAGTGAGCACACTTAGTGAACCTATCAACAACCACCCAAACTGAGTTCTTCTTCGAAGGGGACAAAGGCAACCCCGACACAAAATCCATGGTGATCCTCTCCCATTTCCATTCCGGAATCTTCAAAGGCTGTAGCAATCCTGAAGGAACCTGGTGTTCTGCCTTCACTCTCTGACAAACCATGCAACGGCTCACATACTCGGCTACATCTCTCTTCAAACCAACCCAGAAGTAATCATTCTTCAAATCTCGGTACATTTTGGTACTACCCGGATGCATAGAAAAGGGACTCGAATGTGCTTCACTCAAAATCTGACGTCTCAACTCAACATCTTCTGGTACAACAATCCTACCTCTAAAGCACAACAGGCTCTCACCACTGAAACTATACTCAGTCGGTCTTCCCTCGGCTATGTCTTGAACATGAGGAACTAGGCTCGCATCTTGCAACTGCTTCTCTCTAACCAACTGAATCAAAGAAGGCTTCACTTGCAACTCGGTGATCAAACCACCATCATCAGACACACTCAATCTAGCAAACATAGCTCTCAGCTCAACGGCCACTTTTCTACTCAAAGCATCGGCTACTACGTTTGCTTTACCCGGATGGTACTCAATGGTCAAATCATAATCTTTTAACAACTCTAGCCATCTCCTCTGTCTCAAGTTCAATTCTTTTTGCGTCATCAAGTACTTCAAGCTCTTGTGATCGGTGTAAACAATACACTTCTCACCATACAAGTAATGACGCCAAATCTTCAATGCAAAAACAACTGCGGCCAACTCTATATCATGGGTAGGATAGTTCTTCTCATGAATCTTCAACTGTCTAGAAGCATAAGCAACAACTCTCCTATCTTGCATCAAAACACATCCTAAGCATACGTAGGAAGCATCACTGTAAATCACAAACTCCTTACCTAAAACAGGTTGCACTAACACTGGAGCATTGGTCAAAGCTTCTTTCAATTTCTCAAAGGCCTTTTGTCTTGCATCTGACCACTCAAACTTGACTCCCTTTTGCAACAACTTAGTCAAAGGAGCAGCTACTCTAGAGAAACCATCAACAAATCTCCTATAGTAACCGGCTAATCCTAGGAAACTCCTAATCTCAGTCACGGACTTAGGTTGTTTCCACTCAACAATAGCCTCAATCTTCGACGGATCAACTCGAATACCTTCGGCCGAAACAACATGGCCAAGAAATACAACCTCTCGAATCCAGAACTCACATTTACTAAGCTTCGCATACAACTGATTGCTCAACAATCTCTGTAAAACAAATCTCAAGTGCTCATCATGCTCTTCTTCTGTCTTCGAATACACAAGTATATCATCAATGAAGACAACTACAAAACGGTCTAAATAGTCTCTAAAAATTCTGTTCATCATGTCCATGAATGCTGCTGGTGCATTCGTGAGCCCAAATGGCATCACAAGAAACTCATAGTGACCATATCTAGTCCTAAAAGCTGTCTCCGAAACATCACACTCTTTCACCTTCAACTGATAGTACCCGGATCTCAGATCTATCTTCGAGAACACTGAAGCACCTCTCAACTGATCAAACAAATCATATATACGAGGTAACGGATACTTGTTCTTCACAGTCAACTGATTCAACTGTCTATAGTCAATACACATGTGCATGCTACCATCTTTCTTTTTCACAAACAACACTGGAGCACCCCACGGAGAACTACTAGGCCTAATGAAACCACGGTCTAATAATTCTTGCAACTGACTCTTCAATTCTTTCAACTCTTTCGGAGCCATACGGTACGGAGCTATCGAAACTGGATTAGACCCTGAAATTGTCTCAATCACAAACTCAACATCTCTGTCAGGAGGCAAGCCCGGCAACTCTTCAGGAAACACATCTGGAAAGTCACACACTGTTCTGATATCTTTCGGTCTAGCTTCACTCATGTCCGGATTCATAACATAAGCTAAATAAGCCCCACATCCAGAGTCCATCAATCTATGGGCCTCTAAAGCTGACACCACATTAGACAAGAACTTAATGTTCTCGCCCACTACCACTACCTCGTAGTCATCAGAAAGCTTCAAAGAGATTCTCTTTGTCTCAAAATCCACACTAGCCCGATGCTCAACCAACCAATCCATACCCAAAATAATATCAAAACCGTAGAAAGGTAGTTCCATCATATCAACTTAGAACACATGACCCTGAATCTTCAGTGGACACCTCCTATACATACGTCTAACCACAACTGTCTCACCAAAAGAACTAGTAACATGCATACCTACATCTAAGATCTCAACAGGGATATCTAACTTCTGTGCATACTCACTCAAAATGTAGGAATGCGTAGAACCCGAATCAACCAAAGAAAGCAAAGACATAGACTGTAACTCAAAATTACCTGCTATCACATCGGTGTCGTTCCCGGCCTCTCTCTGAGCATAAACTCTCGCTGGTCCTCCCGTCTCTGGCTGCACAGCTACAACATGAGCAAGGTTCCTCTGAGCATCTACCCTAGGTGCATCAGCCCTAGGCTGGAAGTAGCCACGACCGCGCCCACGGCCTCTCTGAAAATCGTTCGCTCTCGCAGGAGCCTGAGCAATGTTCGGTGCCTGAGCCGCCTGATGCGGATAATCCCTCCTAAAGTGGTCCCTCGAACCACAGTTCCAGCAGGCATGGAAATTACCCCAACACTCACCAGCATGTTGCCTCCCACAACGGGTACACTCGGGTAACCGCCCGCCTCCTCTATGGCCCTAATGGCCCCTACCATGGTGGCTACCGCCACGTGTATGATCAAACTGATGTCCGCCACCTCTGTGCCTCTTGGCGTCTCTACCATCAAAGTGGTTATGCCTCTTTCCAGAACTAGGACCACCAGCTCGTTTGGCCGAACCCAAACTATGCTCCAAATCCTTGGCCCTCGCGACCAATACATCAAAGTCTGAGTAGTCAGAAGCCAACGTGTACCTCTTAATCTCCTCATTCAATCCATAACGGAAACGGTTGCAGCGTTCCACTTCAGTAGGAACCAACTCTGGGGCATACTGACTCAAGCGAACAAAGCGGATCTCATAATCAGTCACAGAAGCATCCCCATGAGTGAGAGCCATGAACTCTCTCTTTTTCTCATCTAGGTACCTCGGTCCCAAGTACCTCTTCCTAAAAGCAGACTCAAAGAACTCCCAGTCAATCTCTGTCTCTGGAACCCCGGTAGTAATGGTGACCCACCAGGTGTAAGCATCACCCTGAAGCAACGAGATCACACAACCCAATCTACGTGCGCCCGCACAACCCATCTGAGCCAAGATACGAACTGTCTTCTCCAGCCATAACTCCGACCTCTCCGGAGTAGATCCTTTAAACTCCTCGGCCCCCAAGCTACGGAGCCTCTCCAAAGGTAGACTAGCATCGTCACACCTAGGCTGAGCTGCAGCCTGAGCTCCCGCAACTGCGGCCTAAAATGCTCCCGCTATTGCTTGCACTAGCGGAGTCATGTCAATTCCAGCTGGACCTTGGCCACCTTGGCCACCTTGTGGTCCATTTCCTCCGGCTCCATCCTCGCCTCCAACTCCAGGTGGAGGAGGTGGTGGTGGAGGTGGTGGAGGAGCGCCAACTCCCGCGGCCACCGGCCCTTCAAGGTGAGCCTTCGCACCAACTGCCGGCTCAACAGGAGCCGCAACCCGTGGTTCCTGACGAACCAACCTCGGCCTACCTCTCGGTCTAGACATCGCTCTCACAAATATCAACTACAACCACAACAACAAAACATACAAGCTGGGTTAGCAAGGCAAGGCTTCCAAGTGTTCAAGTACGTTCCCTCACTTAAAAATCATTTTTCCAATGTAATAGTAGCAATGGGACTCTCACACACATGCTTTAAATAAAACAATCAACATACTTGTCACACAAGCAATCATTCTTGCAAAACAAGCAAACACCGTGCAATTCAATTTAAAAACTTAAACTTACCTCACTTACCTGCCCAAGGTCTCGGTAACCTTAGGCTCTGATACCAACAAGTGTAACCCCCTCGTCCCGGTCTGGTCGGATGACCGGTCCGAGTGGGCCACGCGGGGAAAACCGAAGCGAAACTCGTTAAGGTTTCCCCTCGGTTAACGACCCTAAAATTTTCTTTTTATTATATCTTGTCTATAGGCATAATTAAAACCTATGTGAAGCACAGCAGCGGAAAATACAAACATTGAAACATACGCCGACCAACTAAAACATCAAACGACTCATTTTAGCCCTTTACAGCAGGCCGTTTCGAAACGCCCTTAGGGTGTTCCGAAACGCCTTGACTTAGTCAACAGGCCAGGGTCAACCATAAGGTGACCGTTCCGAAACAAGGGTGACCCGTATTGGAACGACCTTGACGGTCAATTTCTCATGGTCAACGAGATTTGACCGTTTCGAAACATCAAAGGCCCGTTTCGGAACGCCTTTATCTCGTCAATTTCTCAAAATTCCAGTAGCAAAAATGTTCCGAAATGACCCTCATCCCTTTCGAAACGGCAGGCCATTTGCAAAGGAACCGTATCGGAACAGGGGGACCCGTTCCGAAACGCCCCCTGTCTGCAGACTCGTTTGGGCTGTTTTAAGGCACAAAGGTGCCCCAAAACACCACCAAAACCCCATACAACACCATAACAATTCAACTTAAGGCTTACCAACTATATTAGCATGCTTCAACAAGGTTTAGACAAGTTTAACACTAAGGCAAAACCTCACAAAACATACATTCATTCAATCATCATTCAAACATAAAGATAGCCTCTAAGGCATAGGGCTAACATTCAAGTTAAGCAATTTAGGCATGAGTTAACATTCATCATGGCAACACAAACCATACACAAGCAAGGCATCAAGGAGTCTAAACATGCTCCTAGCAACCAACAACTATCCAACAAAATAATACATGTCTCATTGCTCAAACCATTACATGTTCAACTTAAAAACTCATACTTGAAATACTCAAAGCTAACAACCACACTTGGAGGCCCTCCACTTGCTCGAGCAACCCGCGAACTAAGGATCTGCAATGTTGAACAAAGAGAGCGTAAGCAATGATGCTTAGTGAGGGTAAGCTCTAAAAACAAACCTCAACATTGCAGGGTCCGAGCACGATCTAGCCAAGGCATTTCACAAACATGCCAAGGTTCCACAAGAGTCATAAAGTAAAGATGCATGAGCAATGTACATTATAAATGCCATGATCATAAGCTCAACTCCACATTACATGTAAGCACATTCAAGCATCTCATCAATGATCATAAACCTCAACACATTGATATACACATCAAACAACATTGGCACCTAGCTAGGACCCGAATACGTGGATAGACATGTTGGAACTCACATCCAACAACCACATTACCTCACGGTGGGATTTCACTCATCACCGATCTCGCGGAGGGGATTCCACTCATCCTCACGCCCCGTCGATGGGATTCCACTCATCACCGACTACATTTAAATACAATTCCGGGCGAACCCGTACTCCTCCTTGGTGACTCAACGCCACCAAGGCCACGCGCGACTTTAGACTCATGTGTACACACTAACATCCTAATGATCGATCATTTGTATTCAAGTAAACTAGTGTCAATATTTACTCACTTCACATTACTCATTTCAATCAATCTCGTGCTTAGCACGTACTCACCAACAACCATCATCATGCATGTCTCAAGCATCACATGTCATATCTCAACCCACATGTATAATACAATATACACAAGCATTCATACCACATTTCATACGAGACATACACAACCATATAATGAGTTCATCCAAGGGCTCTAGATCAAGCTTAGGATTAGGCTACCACCCTAATCCTAACTCTAGGTGGGTCTACCAAGCCCAACCTAGTCCATATACTCGAACCAACTATTTTAAAACCATTTAAAACAATTAACCACTCACCTAAACACCCAAGCTCAACGACCACGCAAGCAACCACCTTCAACTTCCCGGATTCACTTCCGACGCTTCACCGATGCCCAAACTTGATTCTAATCAATCCCAAACACAAACAAAACATCCACAATCAATATCTTATCACCGAAACTAACCCGGAATGCAATTCAACCACAAACTATCATGTTGCAAGCATGAACAATATCCATTTTTCACCAATTCGGATGGCCCCAAAACCTTGTCCAAAAACCATGTTTTCAACTTCCATTACACCCACAGTTGATCCCAATTCAACCCTTATCCATAACACTATCAAAAGCCTATCAAAACTCACCTAGAACAACCCCCAAAACTCACCCAAAACCTCCCAAAAACCCCAAGTTTACCCAAATCCGAAAATTGATTAAAATCATTTGAAATTCACATATGATACACCCTTTGACTTCTATATACCATATCTAAGCATAACAAATCAAAATACTCCATTTATCAACATAAAAATCTCATTTTTAATCAAAATATCCAAAACTTCTATTTTCTAAAAACTTCATGAAAACTAAAATGAAAGGTACTTTTATGGAGGGGAAGATGAGGGGAAATCAAAAATGCAATTACCTTTCAATTTGGGGTTGAAATGAGTGAGAAATGGGATGGGTTAGTGGCTTGGTGAAGAGCTCTTCTCTTTTACGTTGGAGGAAAATGAAGAAGGGGATGAATAGTAGAAAGATGTTATGAAAAAGGGGGGTTTAAATTTGGTGGTGGGTAAATTACCCAAAAGGCCATTAATGGATGGCTTTCCTTGTTTTTAAAGTAGCTCTTAAATTTTGAAACTAATCAATTTGGTCCCATTTTAACATGTTTATTTTTGAAACTCAAAATTTTAAAAGGATCATTTCAAAAACAAACCCGAGCCCAAATAATATTAAAATATTATTTCCACCTAACTCCTAAACTCGGGTGTTACAAAGTCCGTACCGATACACAAGGACTCGTACCGATACTTAGTATCGTGTACCGGTACGCCTTGCATTAATTGCTTGTAACGACTCTTTCTTCTTAAGGCAGATATCGATACCGAGACCCGTATACCGATAACGAGATGGCCATAAGAGCATTTATTGCTGAAAATAAAGTTCTCAACGGCTCTAATCAACCCCGAACGAAGGCTAGTAACGGCGGCTAGTAACAGTCATGAAGCCAAAAGAGCATTTAGTGCTTAATTTTGTCATTTTTCTTGTAGAACACACTTGTGAGCTTAATTGTTAAATTTGCTCCAGTGTTAGGTTTTGGGTGAAAGTTTAATTTGCAAAAACATTTTCCTTGAGAGATTTTTCCTTTGTTTGCACAATTTATATTTTCTTTTTGAAGAGAGTGTCTCAAAGCTTTGGGGTATAAGCTTTGATGGAGTTGTAAGATTATATCCTTTAACCTTAAAAGGAAAGACAAATTGAGTGAATATGTAGAAAATCCTTAGTGGAGAAGCTAAGGTAGTACAGATAGACTTGGTTTAGAAGTCAAACCACTATAAACCCTTGTGCAAAAATTTTAAATTCCCATTGCTTTCATCAAAGGCCAATTCACACCCTCTTGGCTATATCGGTTGATCAAATTCCAACCCAACAATTGGTATCATAGCCTCGTCTCTACATCAGATTAACATCCTAGAGTCGATCCTTGAAGTGCTCAACATTTCTACATCAATTGGTTGAAATTGCGCAATCCATCTCCAAGCCTTCATACTTCAATAGTGCCAACTATTCTTATTGGAAGAATAAGATGATAATCTTCATTCAGTCCGTTGATTATAAGCTTTTGGAGATCATTAAAGATGGCCCCACTTTTCCACAGAATAGGGTATGAGACATTCTTATCCTCAAGGATAGGAATGAATGGAGTGATCAAGAAATGAGACAAATGCAACTCAACTCAAAGGCCACGCATATGCTATTGTGTGCTCTTGGCCCGGAAGAATACCCAAAAGTCTCCTCTTGTGACAATGTGAAGGAAATATGAGACATGCTCGAAGTCACATATGAATGAACCAATAAGGTGAAGGAGACCAAGATTGGACTTCTCAACCTCAACTATGAGAACTTCAAGATGGACCTTGAGGAGGACAAGCTCAAAAGGAAGTTGATTTATTCACTTCTCGATTCATGGGATTTCAAGAAGATCGCAATCATAGAAACAAATAATTTGAAGATGCTCAAGCTTGACGAGCTAATGAGATCTTTGCTCACCGATGAAATGATGATGTCAAAGGGAAAGAAGAAAAAGACAATGAAGGGATGAAAGTTGCTCTTAAATCCTCTACAAGCCGACAAGAAGATTCAAGTGGAGAGGATTTTTTTAAATTATTTATCGTTAATTGACTAACAATTTTCATCTACAAATGGTCCATTTTAACCCAAACATTAGGGGTTAAATTGGTTCAAAAAATAGGGATCAAAATGACTATTCAGTCAAACGTTAGGGGCATTTATTTTGTCTTTATGCCTTTCATATACTTTTGATGATTTACAAGATGCCCACGATAATTTGATTTTAGAACTTGAAAATCATATTTTGAAAATTAAGAAAATGGTTTTAAAATTGAAAGTTCAAAACCATAGTTACTAGGAACGGGGGAATGACCCATCGGACAGCTAACCGGGAACTACGACCGAAAACATGAAACGAAATGCGTCCGGTACGTGATTCAGAAATGAAGAAGAGCGACAAAGGATCCACTCTATAAACGAACTGTCAGAGTGGGTTCCTGCCGTAGCCATGGATCATGAAGAGATTTGGCTTGTAGATCTCGAATCGACAGTGATTGGTGACCCATAAATGGAGGGTCGTATGTTGACGAAAGGTCGGGGTTGTTGAGAGATAAAGGAAGATGAGCTGTCATGAAGATGAGTTGTCATGGGTTTTCTTGGATCCCAAAGCGTCTAGAGATTATTTGGCTTTTTTAAGAAATTTAAATTTCAAATTTATTGTTAAAAATTTATTATTGTTTAATTAATTTAATTTAATCAATCAATTAACATGGTAATATATGTACATATGATACGAATAATTAATTTAATCTAATCTGTCAACTAAAGCAATTAATGTAAAACATATCATACTAATTTAAATCTAATTTATAATATATATGTATAATATAAGGATTTTGCTATTAACAGCCCTAAGGGTTGTCAATAAGAACTCTATAAATTTTTATAATCAATGCTTGTTTTGCTTTATAATAAATGGTTGTTTTGCTTTGTAATGAAATCTAGTAAAATGTAATTAAATACATTCCTAAAAATTCATGTTTAATTAATTTTAGGTTATTTAATGTAATTAATACTCACTTAAAATGGTTTATTGTTTAGGGTTTAGGGTATGAGGGTTTGGATTTAAGGTTTAGGGTTTAGGATTATGGCTTATGGTTTAAGTTTTAGGGTTTGATGTTTAGGGTTTATGGTTTATGGTTTGATCGTTAAGGTTTAGGGTTGGGGTTTAGGGTTTATGACTTAAGTTTTAGGGTTTGATGTTTATGGTTTAAGGTTTGGGCCTGAGGTTTGGGTTTATAATTTAGGGTTTAAGTTTGAGGTTTGGAGTTTGAATTTAGAGTTTTATTGTTTACTTAAATTAAAAAATTTAAATTAATGAAACACAACTTTTTAGGAATGTAATTAATTACATTATACTATATTTCTTTAAAAAAATTAAAGAAAATTAATTACAAAAATCTATAGTGTTCTTATTGACAGCCCTTAGGGCTGTCAATAGCATAACCCATAATATAATGGTTTTTTTATAATAATTCACTATGTTTAAGTATATTAATATACTAATTATTTTTATGATAAAAACGTAAAATAATAATTATTTTTATTATTAAATCACTAGAACTTATAACTGTTTGCATTCCATAAAGTCATTAGTTTCAATTTCAACATGGGTGGCTTGAATCAAGCTAGCACTAAAGCATATATTACAATATCAAGACGTTTTTATTCACCAAGATTTAGAGTTAAAGGCAGATACGCTGCAAATTTCAATTTAAATTCATATTGGTTGTTTTATTTAAATTATCTTCAGCTTCACTTATTCATGTACTCACAACATATACATTAAAATAAAATCAGATTTCAAATGGCATTTAACAAAAAAAAGACAACGATTGAAAGTAGGGCAATCACAAAATCAAGATTCTCCGATTGACGACATCCATGATATAGAAGAAGAAAATCATCCAATGGAGGAAGAAGAAATCACAAATACAAGTACTACAACAAATTCGAAGGCATTTTCGTCAACAAATAATAGTAAGCCATTACTCGATGAAGTGACAATCACAACGAATGGGACGGGTTAAAATCCAAGAGGAACAAGAAGGTGGATTTGTAAATATTGCAAAAAATCTTACAATAGATCGTATTCCACATCAACATTTTTTTGATCATGGGGTTGGAAAAAACTAGAGGTTGCTCATTATCAAGCTTTGTTAACCAATCGAGCATAATTTCAAAGAATAATGAAGAAAGTTGAAGAACATTGAATGTTGGTATTTCACCATCCCTGTCTAAATATACTCTCAACAACAGCCACGTTAAACCAAAAACAACTACTTGTCCCATTGCAAAAAATTTTGGGACAATGGAGCAACATCTGGTTGATATTTTAATTGTTAGAGCTTTTTGTGCGAATGACATCCCATTTAACGTTCTTAGAAATCCAAACTTTCTTGCCATGTTGAAGGGAGTTAATTAAGCTCCAAAAGACTACAAACCCCCATCATTTGATCAAGCAAGAACAAATTTGGTGGATGAGTGTCAATGAGAGCTTGAAAAATAATTGACTCTAATGAAGGATACAAGGACCACTCAAGGAATTTCCAAAGTCTCTGATGGTTGGACAAATGTGAAGCGTCAACCACTTATAAATGTTGTGGCATCCAATAGTCGTGGTTCCATGTTCATGTACTCTAAAGATTTTACTAGACAAAAGAAAACAAGGACAAACATTTCAGAGTATCTTTTGGAATCCATTGAGGAAGTTGGGCCTTCAAATGTGCTTCAAGTTTTCACTGATATTGCAGTAAATTGTAAATCAACGAGAAAAAATTTGAAAAGGTACACAAACATATCTTCCGGTCTCCTTGTGTGGTTTATACATTGAATCTCATATGTAGAGATGTTGCTGCCACATTTTCATGGTTGAGTGAAACGTATAAAAAGGGAAAACGCTAAATGTTTTTAAACCCTGAAAAGGCCATTACAATTTTTAAAAGTCAATCTGATCTTGAGTTGCAACAAGATTTGTTTCTCATTATGTTTTATTGAAAAGATTGTCACGTTATAGGGAAGCTTAAGCTACTACTACTGTTCTTATGTGTTGGAAAGAATGAGTCAATTTAGGGGATGATCTCACTAAGGCTTTAAGTGTAACTCTTTCGACCCGGCCTAGCCGCCAGACCGCATCGAATGGGTTATACGGGGAAAACTGAAGCGAAACCCGTTAAGGCTCCACTCCGATTAGCAACCTTAGAAAATTTATTTTAAAATTATATTGTCTGAACGTTTAATTATATCTTATGTGAGAGGACACGCAACGGAAACACACATGGATACAAAACACGCGAAACAGACAATTAAACAAACCCTTTTTTAACCTTTACAACATGTTGTATCGGTATGCTAGAGGACCGTATCGATACGCCTGGACTTGGTCAACACCCTAAAGTCAACCTAAGAAGACCGTATCGATACGCTAAAAGACCGTATCGATACGCTCTAAACGGTCAACTTTCTCAAGGTCAAACTATGAAGACCGTATCGGTACCCTCAGGACCCGTACCGATACGCCAAAATCTCGTCAATTTCTCATATTTTCAGAGAGCATTTGGCATCTCGATACACCCCCGCGTACCAGTATGCCTTGCCTAAAACAATGTCCAAAGCAAAGGACCGTATCGGTACAACCCTTGAGTGTATCAGTATGCCCTGCATTGCAAAACTTGTTTTGGCTACTAAAAACACAAGGACTCAACACAAGAGGCATCTAACGACCATTCAAGCAACATACAATCAAGCATATATCTCAAAGCAACCATGGATAATCATATAAGGCATTTTAAACACTCAACGAAGCAACATCCAACAAGATAAGATTCATAAAGGAGACATGCATGCAAAGCATTCACCCACATAGCCAAAAGCTAAAAAAAAGCATAAATCAACATGACATAAGGCAATACAAGCCCAAAATAACTAAACAAACGTGTCTAAGCAAAAGAACATGCCAACAACACTTCAAACATAAATGTCTTATCCCTTTGCTTAAATACTAATTATTGAAGTCTAAACCATACTTGAGCAAACCAAACTCCCTTGGATTCTCCCTTGTTCCCCGAGCTGCTCCGAAAGTCTAAGGGCCTGCATTGTTAGAAAAGAGAGCGTAAGCGTTTAAGCTTAGTGATTAATGATATTATCTCCAAAGTACTGAATTTACCATTTTGTAACAACTAAATAGATTACAACATTTCCAAAATTCAACGATCATTTTCTAACAATTAATATATTTTTCAATAAGGTGGACATTCGTACTCATCCGGTAGCTAGGTTGTTAACGACATTTAATGGTTTATTGTCTATTTTGTAACTTTTGAAAGTTTAATGTCTAAAAAATTATTTTTTGGATAATTCAATAACCATCATTGAACTTAACCATAAATTAAAAAAAATCCACAATTCAACATTTCCTATGTAACAAATTAATAAAAAATAGTTTGCTTAAACTAATGTGCTTACCAATAACCGACTAATTTTTTAGTTTTCATAAAATACAGATAAAATTCAAACAATATAAAATAAAGAAGAAACTAATTTCATAATACCCTTGCAAACGACATTGTTGAGAAAGAAAGTCATAAATCTTGAATATAGACAATAAAATAGACATAAATTATATAAAAAATAATACAATTTAAGGAAATTAATGGCCCTATTTAGTAAAGAGAAGTTTAGGCAAAAATTAGAGGTTTGACGCATAATTAGAGGTTTGACCAGTCAAATCCGCTAATATAACAGTTTGGTGAACAACAGATTGAAAGAGCAGATTGGGGTGAAACCGCTAATTTTGAAAAAACTCATAATAGGAGCTTTTTTATATTAGAGGTTTGATATTATAGTTGTAAAAACTATTTTACCCTTACCAGTTACCAAAAATCTCAAAATAACTTAAATTAAATATTTTCTCACCCTATTTATAAGCTAATCCTATTTACTTTTTTTTCTTTTTTATTATCACATATTTATATGTGTATTTAAATTTATTAATTAATTAAATTATATTAAAATAATTATATAAATAATAATTTTATATATAAATCATTCGAATATGTTTAGAAAAGTTATATTAAAAATAATTTTATAGATCTAATTAATAATAGTTAGATACAAAATATTGATAACTAATAAACTATTCAAACAAGTAGTGAATATAATCATGTCCTTATATGTCATTTTGCTTGTTTAAATAATCTAACAGCTATCAGCTATCAGTTAATTTTACCAAATACTTTTATAAAATCAGCTAATACAATTCGCTAGTCAAATTAGTTAATACAATCAACTATCAGCTAATGTAATCCGTTATCCGCTATCAGCTATCCGCTAATTACCAAACAGGGCACATGTATATAATAATATGCACTTGCTTGGATTCTTTTATAGATATATCTATATACAACTTGCTTGGATTCTATCTTAGTCTAATAATGTTGTATATTTTATTGGTTTATTTTCCAAAAGTTAGCCACGGAACATGTCAAATTTTAACTTGTCACCTAATCAATATTGTGGGTACAACAACATTGATAAAATGGTAACATCCTATGGTCCATATCACTTTTGGGGTCAATGTCACATCATTATTCTATTTTACAAATACACCTAAATGATATGCCTTTGATGACTTAAATATCCAAATGTGACTATGTTTGATTCACATTATAATAAAAATAAATGAAATTTTTTTATTCCAACTTTTTAAAAAAAGTGTTTTGATTTTTAATTTTTTTTGTTAAATTAAACTGACAAAAGGTAATAAGTCTATTAAACTGATTAAATCTTTTTACCAATAATAAATGTTAATTATTTAGAATCTATTACTAATTCTCACTTATGAATAAAATATTATGTATAAATTTCGAATATCTATGGTTTCGTGGAAGAGTTTCTTAAAGGTATTTCCATTGAATTTGTTTAATATAAGAAAACGAGATGCCGTGAATAACTCAATTAGTGGGAGCTGATCAAATCATGAATGCGAAATGTAGGGAGGTGGGTCCAAATTATTGATGCCAAATATTCCTCATGGGCCCCTATACCAAGACAAATATGACAATTTTCTATAAAATTTTAAATTAGACCTAATTTTAATTAAAAATATCTTTTTTGATATTCGATATTTTAATTTTTGTGCAATCATGCTTATATAAGTTTGATTTTGATTCAGTTTTGTTGTAATATTAATATAAACATCCAATATCTTTGCATGCTAGTAATTACATGATGTATTTATAACATGTTTTGCTTACAATGAAAATTTTCAGTTTGTTTTTTTTTAAATCAATGCATTCAAATGTTCACTTTGGTTTTTATGTTTTATATGAAATTAGTATTATTATAGAGATTTTAATTGCATTTGGTGTAAAGAATTAAAGTTATACCAACTCCACCAATAAAATTCAAAATTACCCTATCTATAAAATCAAAAATATGAAGTGATAAACATAATTAGATAGAGATGGAATTAAGATCTAAAAAGAATTTAAATAACAAAAATGAGAGGAAAGTTTATTTCATATAATTTGAAAATTGACAGACAACTAAGAAGTATAATACAAAAAAATGGGGTCAAGGTTTAATTTGTATAGTTTCATACCTAATGGCTAATAAGGACAAGAACCCAAAAAATTTTGAGAATAAAATTTAATTTAATTTAATTTTCAAAGTTATCATAGACCCTAAAATTCAATTGAAAAAACAAAGTTGGGACAGGACCCCACCAACTAGTTTCGTCCCAGTGTTAGATATTTTATAATTTCTAATACGAATAAATTTATACACAAAATATATCTATTGTTTTTAATAAATACTAGATTTTGTCACAATATGCGTGAACGGGTATGTTTCTTGTAAAAAATAAAATTTTCAAAAATTAAATTATCAAAAATTCATAAATTAAATGCTAAAAATTATGTATGCAGATCTATAAATCTTTTTTTTTTGAACAGTAGATCTATAAATCTCGTGTTTTATTCTAAGTAAGAATTTTCAATTGTTGTACGTAAAGATTATATATAAGAGTAATATTTTTCTGATAATATTTATTATACGTTTTTTATATAATATAAATATTAAATTTAAAAAAGAAAATTTATACTATGTGATTTTGAGGTTATCCTTTTGGAGGGTTCAAAGGTAAAGTACGTGGCGAGTGCAAATTCACTCAAAGTTTCATGACAAGTCATCCCTAAAGGTAGGAATTAAAAAAACGTAAATAATTTACATTTAAGATCACTAAATTTAACTTTAACGTTTATTTGTTCAACCCTTTGTGTCCCAATAGTAAAGGATGACGTTTATCATCTTAGTGACAGGGGTTCAAGCACCGGTGTTGCCATGTTGTGTGTATCTTTTTAAAAAAAATTAAAAAAGTTGAATAGATGCTACCCTTGCATCACACCGGCATATTAAAAAAAACTTTAACGTTTATTTATATCACAAACTATTAATTTAATCAAATTAGATTGTTGAACTTTTATTATTAATAAATTAAGTCACTTATAATAATATATTTTGAATAAATTTAACGAAAAAATAAAATTAACACTTGTACTTAACATAATTTTTGCATATCATTACCAAATAATGTTTAATTAAAAATTTAAATATTTTTAAAGAATTGTATATAAATTTTATGATTTTTATTTGAATTTATTTAAATAAAATATTTGAGAAAATTATAACAAAAAATATTTAAATGATCAATTAAATATTATTCAACGATGATATGTGAAAGATATGTCAAGTAAAAGCGTCAATTTTAATTTTTCATTAGAATTAGTTAAAATTATTCGTATGAGTGACTTATTTTATCAATAGTAAAAAGAGTTAACTACTGGAATAGTCACTTATGTTTCCCTAGTATAGAGTTGGTCACCGATTTTAAAAAATGACCAGTAAGGTCACTTACGTTTTCAGGGCGTAAACTTTTGGTCACTCAGCCGTTTATTGTCGTTAAACGTTGACGGCTTGGTGACCTAGCATCGAAAAATAAGGGTAAATTACTAAAATGGCCACTAAAGTTTATCTCATGTACATTTTTAGTCTCCGATTTTAAAAAATAAACATTATGGCCACTACTAAAAAAGTTTCCTTCTAATTTCACCCTTAAATTTTTAAAAATTCATTTTCAACCCTAAAACCTTGCAATCAATTAGTACAATAATATTATAATGGCTTAAATAAAATATATGTGCCTAAAGTATACCCAAATTAAAATAAATATTAAAATTTAATATTGTTTAAAATAAATAATACTCATAGCAGGGGAGAAAAGAAAGAATTATCAGAATAGGCATACATTAAGAACAAGAGAAAGAGAAAACTGCTTATATCCTTGAAACATTACAAAATTTCCAGGTAATGGATTCTTATCGCATAAATGTAATATATATATATATATATATATATATATATATATATATATAATTACAAAGCAGAGTTGGGAAAATGACTGTCTTGATCTGGCGACGTCGTGTTGGGAGAAATGATTGTCTTGATCCGGCGATCAAAGGGGTGTGCTCAGGTGCGACGATCGGCGGCAGAAGCGGGGACAATTTGGGAGTTTGAGTTTAGGTAATTTAAGGGATTTTGAGACCGTTTTATAAAAATTTTAAAATTTCATGATTTATAAAAAAATGAAAATTTTAGGTGTAGTTCTTTTTAAAAAATCAAATTTGTGCCATGTGTCAAACATTGATTAGTTAAATATATTTTTTTAACATCCATTAACGGCCAAACACCTAAAATTCTAACTTTTGAAACTTTAGGTACTTATTTTTACAAAAAAAATACTTTTGACACCTAAAGTTCAAAAAGGATTTTAATTTTTTTAAAAATAGCTCATTAACATTTCAATTTTTATCACTTTAACATCTACTAACCAAACCACTATAATTATTAATTAATATATATTATAAATTTACTTTCCAAAATAAATATATATTATAAATTTAATGATTTTTCCATTCATTTTGGTTAATACTAACATGTATTGGTGCGAATTGATTGGTACAAGATGTTAATATTTTAAATCAATCTGTTAATAATATTATTGGTACGAATTTGTTAATACTTTCAACACCTAAAATTCAAAAAAAATATTCTTTAGGCTCCTATTTTTCATTTAAGCCTTTATAATATTATTGTACTAATTGATTGTAAAGTTTTAGGGTTGAAAATTGAATTTTTAAAATTCAAGGGTGAAATTAGAAAGAAACATTTTCAGCAGTGACAATAATGTTTATTTTTTAAAATTGAAGACTAGAAATGTACATGAGATAAACTTTAATGTCCATTGCAGTAATTTACCCTTATTTTTTTCGCTGTCAGGTCACCAAGCCGTCAACATTGAACGATAATAAACGGTTAAGTGACCAAAAGTTTACGTCCTGAAAGCGTAAGTGACCTTACTGGTTGTTTTTTAAAATCGGTGACTAACTCTGTACTGGGGAGAAACATAAGTGACTATTCCAGTAGTTAATTTTAATAAAATTTTAATTATATAATTAAATTAAATTAAATATTTGTAATTTAAATGAAAGTGGAAATTAAAGTATCTAAAAATTACCGGAAAACGTTGTTAACAACTGTCCTCAAATGAATTATTACAATTTGACCAAAAAAAAGAAATGAATTATTACAAGAGCTCCTATTTCCGTGGGCTTCTGTCAGTATTGTGTTTTTTCCTCCACCTATCACATCTCTTTCACATGTATCTTGGCTGTACTGTTGTCACAACTCCCTTTTCATCTTTGGCTTAATTCACAAACTGGTCCTCAATTATACACGTTATTTTTATTTTGACACCTAAATGTTTTAGCATTTCTGTATGAGACCCAATATCCAATAGTCACATAGGTGATAGGCCTCAACTATATTTGGAGTCGAGTAGGTCTAGGTCAGGCTCTTAAACTACAATAAAGCTCTTTTAATGTTATTTTTTTCATCTACACGATTTGAATTTAAAATTTTACTTAAAAATATCAAACTCTATAAGATTTACGTAAAAAGTAATGATGTTCAATCTTATGCGACCCGAATTTGAGCATTTATGTGTTCAAGGTGAAAAAGAGTTAGAAAAAGGTATAAACATATACTATACACTAGAATATTAAAAAAAGATAAAACCAATAAATAAAAACGTAACATGTGATAGATAATATTTTATTGTATAAATAAGACACATTTTATTTAATAATATGTATTATATTTCTAAAATAAATGTCAGAATTTAAACTCATAAAGAATAAGATAATATAATCATCTTTAACCACCTATCCGATTAGTAAATCTCCGTATTACTGAGATTTTATTAAAAATTTCTTTTAACTTTTTTGGATTAATGGAATCGAAGCTTATCCAAAAACATAATGATTTTAAAAGTCAAACTGTGAATTAAACATTTTTCGTTATACCGTATTTAAATTACTTATTAAATTCCCATTTTTGTTTCTTCTCCACCTGGTAATTCACTGAATTTACTGGGTTAGAGATATTTTTTTTCTCTTTATAAACCTACTGTCTCTCGCCTTTCTTCTCCCCCACACATTCAAAATCCTATTCCTTTTCTCCTTTATTTCCCCAGAAAACATGGGTTCTCAGCGATCGACTATGGCGATTCTTCTGCTGATGATGTTCGCTTTATCATCAGCTTCCGACATGTCCATCATCTCCTACGACAAAACTCATCCCGACAAGTCAGAGTCCAGTTGGAGAACAGACGCCGAAGTTATAGCCATGTACGAGGAGTGGCTGGTAAAGCATGGCAAAACATACAACGGGTTGGGAGAGAAAGATAAGAGGTTCGAGATTTTCAAGGACAACCTTAGGTTCATCGACGAACACAACGCCGATGAGAGTCTCAGTTTTAAGGTTGGTTTGAACCGGTTCGCCGATCTCACCAACGAGGAGTACCGAGCCGCCTACTTGGGAGTCAAGAAACCCAAACGGAAGCTTTCAAAGGTGAGTGATCGGTACAAGCCGGTTGCCGGTGAAGAGTTGCCGGAGTACGTTGATTGGAGGGAAAAAGGAGCTGTTGCTGAAGTCAAAGATCAAGGAAGTTGCGGTAATTTTTTAAACCCTCTTTTAATTACTGTCTTCTGATCTTAAATTCTTAGTTCCTATGTTTTATTTTCATGGATGTTTGTCTTGTCTGGTTGAAAAGTTGCAATTAATTTCCACTAAAATGATAATTATTTGAGTCAACAGTAAAACCTGGGAAAAAATGATATTGATATATTCGATGCTTCAGGGAAGGATCCTATCTCTGTCCTTGTCTTAGGAAACCTTTGTTCAGATGAGAAAGATAGAAGAGACCTCAGTTCTAAAAAAATATTAAAAAATTAATTTCGAAGTTGAAATATTGCTAAAATTATTTTGGCTTAATAGTTAAAGAGGCCTAATTTATACCTGTTTTTTTAGTTTGGTCACTAATTTTTTTTGGGCCGTTTTGGAGCCTAACGTTTCATTTCGTAATCCAGTTTGGATACTCCGTACTCAAGTGATGGATCGAGAGATGTTAAGGCTGATCACACTTTTTATAATTTTAAATTTTCATGTAGTTTAAATATTGTCTATTTATTTTCTATTGATATATTTTTTGATTAAATAGAGAGTTATTACATTCTCAAGGTAAATATCAGATTCGAGCCCTCACACAAAAATAGATAATATGAGCATCCTTACTCCTTGACCAATTAGCTAGTGGATTTCATTTTTTATTAATATTTAATTTTTCTCTTAAAATTTTATAATTTTGCATCCTAAATTTTTAAAAATTTATTTTCTCAAACATAAGTATTTGGGTGTATGAATTTGAGGAGGAGTATGTGTAGATAGTTTTTCAAAAATTTGAAAGATAATATCCGGCGTGGGATATAAGGCTCTTTCTGTAGTAGTGCAGTCAGAGATCAGTACTTGAGTTGTCTTCATAAAGAATAAGGTAGCTTGCACGAAGGTTCAGGACTTATTCCACTGTAAAAATTGAGCCACAGAAGATATGTCCGCTGGAAGTTTGTAGTTTATACTTTATATATATATATGAATATTAATTTTTACTGACTAATCAATGTTAAATACAGGGAGTTGCTGGGCCTTTTCAACTATTGCTGCAGTTGAAGGCATAAACAAGCTTTTTACAGGCGAACTCGTTTCACTATCCGAGCAGGAGTTGGTAGATTGTGATACATCCTACAATGAAGGTTGTAATGGGGGTCTCATGGACTATGCCTTTGAATTCATCATAAAGAATGGCGGCATCGACACCGAAGAAGATTATCCTTACACCGGTTATGACGGTAGATGTGACAGTTACAGGGTACGGTTTATGTTTTTCGAGCTGGATATGAATACAAAGATTCCTTATACTCACTCTTGGTGTTTTCAATCACCCTGCAGAAAAAGGCTAATGTTGTTTCGATCGATGATTACGAGGATGTTCCCATAAATAACGAGAGAGCATTGCAAAAGGCCGCTTCAAATCAACCGATTAGTGTTGCAATTGAAGGAGGAGGCAGGAGTTTCCAGTTTTATGATTCTGTAAGATTCTGCATCCATCAAATTTACCGGTTTCTGAAAGACCATAAGTCCGAAAACGGAACAACATTCGATAAATGTCAATTTGATCATGGAACAACATTGGATAAATGTCAATTTGATGATGGAACAGTAATAATATTCTTAAATCTGAAATTTGGGCATGGGTACGTTTATGTTTTTTCCAGGGTGTATTTGATGGAATTTGTGGTACACAACTAGACCATGGCGTGACTGTTGTTGGATACGGAACAGAGAATGGTAAAGACTATTGGATCGTAAAGAACTCATGGGGAAGCAGCTGGGGAGAGGCGGGGTATATCAGGATGGCGAGAAACGTGGCCAACTCCGTAAACGGGAAATGTGGAATCGCAATGGAACCATCGTATCCGATCAAAACGAGTGCAAACCCTCCGAATCCCGGTCCGTCGCCGCCGTCTCCCATTGAGCCTCCGACCGTGTGTGACAATTATTATAGCTGTCCGGAGATGAATACCTGCTGCTGCATCTACGAGTACTATGGGTACTGCTTCGCTTGGGGATGCTGCCCACTTGAGGCTGCCACTTGCTGTGCTGACCACTACAGCTGCTGCCCTCATGACTACCCCGTTTGCAACCTTGATCAAGGCACCTGCCTTTTGGTATGCTGCGATCCATCCTTTTCCTTCAACTTATTTCTGTTGGATTTACTAACTTGTGTGGTGTCTCGCAGAGCAAGGACAACCCGTTGGGAGTGAAGGCACTGAAGCGCACTCCGGCCAAACCATTCTGGGCACATGGGAATTTAGGCAGAAAGAGCATTGCTTAAGTTGAAGGCAGCCCCACATTGCTTTAACAATATCTCTGCTTCAATCCCTCGTATTCATAGATGCATGGTTTATAAAAGTTACTTAGATGCTGCTGATTATGTATATAATTTCGTATTTGGGAAAACAGACAACATTTCCATGTTATGTATATCATGTGAACATTAATCAATGGATTCTACAAGTTGGTTAATATAACCTACTTCTAAACTTCCTTCATACTATATCAATTATGTATGAACAAAAATTCTCTATTATGCCTTACCATTCAAAACTAAATTTTGAGCCATAACCTTAAATTTAAAATCTTAGAGCCAAAACCCTAAGAATACAGCATACCCTTAACTTCCTAATCTTAAACAGTTAAACCTTAACTCTAAACTTAATTTTTAATATGAGACATAAATAGGAGCACCAAAAAGAAGTAAGAATTTCTATTCATTATGTATTTGACTTGAAAAATTAAACACAAGAGGCAAAAAAAAATAAAAATTCTGTCATTTTTCGATGCCTATTTTTATGCCTAATACTAAATAATCAAATTCCAATCTTTAATTATAAATTATAAATCTTAAAATCTTAAAGCCTAAATCCTAAAAAATACACTTCACCCCAAATTTTCTAAACTGTAACCTTAAACCTTAGTCATAAACCATGAACCTAAGGTTTTAGTGTTGGGCATAAATAAAGACACCAAAAAATAACGAGGATAATGTGATTTTTGCCTTGCGCACAAAGGAAAAAAAAGATGCACAATTGTGTTGTTGAAGACAAAAAATTATTATCCATCCTCCTCTCACAATTTTGATGGATCCCAAGAAATTCCTACATTTTATTCAAAGAAAAAACAAGGAATTTTAAACTCATCACTTTGTTATTTCCCCAATTTTCCATGTTTGTGAGTGAGTCTGCAGCTCCAACTGGAATCTCACCCCATTGAGTTTTGACACTAATTCGTGATCGCTGGAATTTGATATATAAATAAGGGTAAATTATTAGAATGATCATTTACGTTTAGTAAGTGTACACTTTTAGTTACTGATTTTGAAAATTAATCGTTATGGTCACTTGTATTTTCATTTTTAAATATTTGGTCACTTGGGTGTTAATTGCCTTTAGACACCGATGGTGTGCTGAGTTGACACAGTAAAAAGAAGGATAATTCACATTTACTCACATTTACTAAACAGAGGATCAAAGTGGCTATCCCAGTTGGATGTGGTCTTGCTTGAAACCTGTTAAATGATAAGTGCTTGGATGTGGTCTGTTGTGCTCATTTTGGTAAAGACTTTGATGGAATGGATGGGGAAGAAAGAGGCAGTTGTTTCAGGCTTACTGCATGCCAGCCGGAGTCGTTGAACGGATTTCATTTGTTAATAGCCCTACAGCTCATTCTCATCTTATACTCAATATAACTGGGGAAGAAAGAATCTAAACATAAAAGTAAGATTGATAAAGCAAGGGCCAAGTCTTCATCACCAGCTCCAAAATCTAAAGCCAAACTAAGATTTCTCTTGTACCAATTCTTTAAGACAACATCTGCATCAGGCAATTCAAGTCCAGGAACAAATGATACAGCTTTTGGGATCAAACAAGGAAGTTATAGTATTTTACCACAATACACAAAGAACAACTCTACAAGTTGTTCAACTTTCTTACTACAAGTAATTGATTCGAGTGTTGGCTCTGTTGTAGCTAATTTCAAGGCAGATATTCCAGATTACTTATGTAAGATTGTCTGGTTAATTACGTCCTCCGAAAGATGACCAACTGACTAAGCTAATCCCTCCATGTGATTACCTTATATATAAACCATTCCATGGATCACGCGTAATTCAAGTGCTGCATTTACTTCCTGAACGCAAAGCCACATCAGGTATCAACTTCCCAAAGTTATTAAACGGGACAAAAGAACTCAAAGTGTTCCAACAGAATTGGTTGGCAATCGATCAACATAGAACCTTTTCATCTTGTCATCCGTTAATCGAGAAGGCAGAGATGCACGGAATAACCGAGATAAGTGTTGAAAAGCTTTTAAATGAGAAGAGGATTCTGGTAGTTGAAGACAATCTTATATCGTAGCTGTGGCCCGTGGGGAAGATGGGGGAGGAGAAAAGAAATAAAAAATTTGTAAATATAGAGGATTAAATGTGTAATTATACAAATTGTTTTTATTTTGGTGGTTAAAATAAAAGTAGAGTAATAGTTTAGGGACTATATGAGTAATTTATCTTGTATTTTACTGTGCCAACTTAACACCCGAGTGACCAAATGTTTAAAAAACAAATACATAAGTGACTAAACGGTCAATTTTTAAAATCAACGACCAAAAGTGTGCACTTACTAAACATAAGTGACCATTCAAGTAGTTTATCCTATAAACTATATAATGATAGGTTTAAGTTCTATTTTAGTAGTTGAGATCGAATCAAATAGTCAATTTAGTAATTTGTAAGAATGTGTCCGATTAAGTCTTCAGATTTGCGAATTACATGAATTCAACTAGACCTGGCAAACTTGACCCGAGACCCGAAACCCGAACCGAATTACCTGAATCGAAACCCGATTTTGACCCGAACATGATGATTCGAAGTTGATCCGAAACCCGAACCGAACCGAACCGAACCGAAAATTTTTGTTGAACCGAAATTGACCCGAACCGAAATAGACCCGAACCGAATAGACCCGAACCGAATGGACCCGAACCGAATGCTATCCGAACCGAAAGCTGAACCGAAAGCTGAACCGAATATCGACCCGATTTTAACCCGATTTTAACCCGATTTTGACCCGATTTTAACCCGAATATCTATTGTTAACAATATAATAAATAATAAAATGAAGTATAGAAATTTGAGATCTTGGTGACCAATTTTATAATTTCATCATAAAATATAGTATAAAATTGAAATTGTAGACTAAATTGACAATTTGGAAGTGGAGAAATTTGAGAGTCCAATGATCAAATTTGTAATTATACCATATAAATAAATAGGGGTCAATTTTGGCTAAAAATTAAATCTTTGAAATTAAAATGAACGAAAATATAAATATATTAAATTAATAGACTAAATTACAAAGATTAGTAAGTAAATTTTTAGAGACTAAATATCACTACGGGGAGGGGATTTGTATATCCGAAGTCTAAACCGTAGGAATACTTGTGACTAAATTAAATTAAACTAAAACTTAAAGTTGACTAAAATGTAACATTTTAAATGCAACATGGCCTAAAAAGTAATTAATCTCTAGCTTAAAAAATTGGTGGCTTATTTCCCTCCAAAATTTTGTCTTTTCTCTCTCTATTTTTTTCAATTGTCTTTTTTTTTTCAATCTAGCTTAAAAAATTGGTGGCTTATTTCCCTCCAAAATTTTGTTTTTTCCCTCTCTATTTTTACCAATTGTCTTTCTATTTTTCTTGATTTAATTGAGTTTCAATTTAGATTAATTTAACTAAAATTTCACATTTAGTTTTAAAATTATTTTAATTATGTCCGTGATTTATGCTTTTAGATTTTAGTTAATTCAATTAGATTCTAAGTTTAATAAATTAATTCATTTCAGACATTATTATTATTATTATTATTATTATTATTATTATTATTATTATTATTATTATTATTATTATTATTATTATTAACTTTGATTCAATATAATTATACAAAAAATTATATGGATACATGAAGCTTTGATTTAAATATTTAATCAAACTCAAATGCATAGATTGACAAGTTGAATTAGAATTAATCTCGTACATCAATAACTCTAAACCCTAAACCATAAATACTAAACCTCAAACCTTTAACCCAACTCAAATCAAATTGACCCGAAAATTTAAATGTTGACTCGACCCGAAATTGACCCGATTTTAACCCGAACCGAAAGCGACCCGAACGACCCGATTTTGACCCGAACCGAAAGCGACCGATCCGATACTGACCCGACCCGAAAACAACCGATCCGATTTTGACCCGATCCAATACCCGAACCGGATCCGACTCATCACAGACCCGAATTAGACCCGAACCCGAACCGAACCGACCCGAACCGAATCTAAACCGATTCTAGATAGACCCGAAATGACCCGAACCGAAACGACCCAAACCGAACCCGAACCGAATGACCCGATTGCCACCTCTATTCTTATTATGACCCAAACCGGGTCATTCGGTTCGGGTTCGGTTTGGGTCGTTTCGGTTCGGGTCATTTCGGGTCTATCTAGAATCGGTTTAGATTCGGTTCGGGTCGGTTCGGTTCGGGTCTAATTCGGGTCTGTGATGAGTCGGATCCGGTTCGGGTATTGGATCGGGTCAAAATCGGATCGGTTGTTTTCGGGTCGGGTCAGTATCGGATCGGTCGCTTTCGGTTCGGGTCAAAATCGGGTCGTTCGGGTCGCTTTCGGTTCGGGTTAAAATCGGGTCAATTTCGGGTCAATTTCGGGTCGAGTCAACATTTAAATTTTCGGGTCAATTTGATTTGAGTTGGGTTAAAGGTTTGAGGTTTAGTATTTATGGTTTAGGGTTTAGAGTTATTGATGTACGAGATTAATTCTAATTCAACTTGTCAATCTATGCATTTGAGTTTGATTAAATATTTAAATCAAAGCTTCATGTATCCATATAATTTTTTGTATAATTATATTGAATCAAAGTTAATAATAATAATAATAATAATAATAATAATAATAATAATAATAATAATAATAATAATAATAATGTCTGAAATGAATTAATTTATTAAACTTAGGATCTAATTGAATTAACTAAAATCTAAAAGCATAAATCACGGACATAATTAAAATAATTTTAAAACTAAATGTGAAATTTCAGTTAAATTAATCTAAATTGAAACTCAATTAAATCAAGAAAAATAGAAAGACAATTGGTAAAAATAGAGAGGGAAAAAACAAAATTTTGGAGGGAAATAAGCCACCAATTTTTTAAGCTAGATTGAAAAAAAAAGACAATTGAAAAAAATAGAGAGAGAAAAGACAAAATTTTGGAGGGAAATAAGCCACCAATTTTTTAAGCTAGAGATTAATTACTTTTTAGGCCATGTTGCATTTAAAATGTTACATTTTAGTCAACTTTAAGTTTTAGTTTAATTTAATTTAGTCACAAGTATTCCTACGGTTTAGACTTCGGATATACAAATCCCCTCCCCGTAGTGATATTTAGTCTCTAAAAATTTACTTTTAGTTGAAATTGACTAATCTTTGTAATTTAGTCTATTAATTTAATATATTTATATTTTCGTTCATTTTAATTTCAAAGATTTAATTTTTAGCCAAAATTGACCCCTATTTATTTATATGGTATAATTACAAATTTGATCATTGGACTCTCAAATTTCTCCACTTCCAAATTGTCAATTTAGTCTACAATTTCAATTTTATACTATATTTTATGATGAAATTATAAAATTGGTCACCAAGATCTCAAATTTCTATACTTCATTTTATTATTTATTATATTGTTAACAATAGATATTCGGGTTAAAATCGGGTCAAAATCGGGTTAAAATCGGGTTAAAATCGGGTCGATATTCGGTTCAGCTTTCGGTTCAGCTTTCGGTTCGGGTAGCATTCGGTTCGGGTCCATTCGGTTCGGGTCTATTCGGTTCGGGTCTATTTCGGTTCGGGTCCATTTCGGTTCAACAAAAATTTTCGGTTCGGTTCGGTTCGATTCGGTTCGGTTCGGGTTTCGGATCAACTTCGAATCATCATGTTCGGGTCAAAATCGGGTTTCAGTTCGAGTAATTCGGTTCGGGTTTCGGGTCTCGGGTCAAGTTTGCCAGGTCTAAATAAGAAACACTAAAATGTTAATACATTTAAATACCTTCAGACAAATCTTCCCGTATCAGGAGAATTGACATTTTTTTACATATTTTCAATGAATTTAGGCTTTGCTTGATGTGAAAGGTAAAAATAAAAAAAGATAAAAAATTTATTATTTGAATGGTGTAGATTCATAACCAACTTTTTACTTTGAATCTTAATTATTTAATTAACAAATTTTCTATTCTTTTACACTTCCATCTTTCATACCAAGCAAATCTTAGCTTTGTATTAGAGCAATAATGATCTATAAGATACTCTCCTATAATTAAACAAAACACAAATTTGGTACCTCTTCTTCTTCTTCTTCTCCTTTTTCTTATGAATCTTACGTTTGTATTTTTAGAAGCAATTGATATAGTAAGACAACAATTTGAGTATCTGGATAACTATTTAGTCAATTATGATATTTATTATTTTATGTGAATATATCAATATGAACTCGATTTTATTGTGGAGAAACTCAAACCGCTGTTATATTATTGTATCGGTTATAATTGAGAAATTAAAATTTGAGATTCAAATTAAGACTCATAAATATCATTCTGATGCAAACTCTCTCTCGCCATTTTTAAATTAAAGGAATAAACTTTAAAAGTCATTGTTATTTTAATGAATGTTAATTCTATTAAAATATATATTTTATTATTATAGTCATCACGTCGTGATGACCAACACACGGACATCAAATTATTGTAATAACAAATAAAAATCATATTATAAGACAGACGAAAAGTGTAATTTAGAAACAAACGAATTCTCGGGTGGTTACTTAATATAAATTTATGTTCCGTAGCATGTATTTTGTAAAAGGAT
The DNA here is from genome assembly GCA_958450335.1 of Hibiscus tridactylites. Taxonomy (NCBI): domain Eukaryota; kingdom Viridiplantae; phylum Streptophyta; class Magnoliopsida; order Malvales; family Malvaceae; genus Hibiscus; species Hibiscus tridactylites. The sequence continues at coordinate 80,463,142 of OY288265.1, read as the reverse complement.
GAGTCTACCACGTACGATGAACATTGATGAACACCACTAACGCTGAATACCATTATTTTTTTAAACTTTAAAAATCTAAAAGACTAAAATTATAATTAAAATTATTTTTTAAAAATAAAAATCAAATTTAATAGTTACTTTATAATATTATTTTAATATGTTAGAATCAAATATACCCAATTCTTCTAAACCCTAACAAAATCAATCTCTTACAAAAATAGAAATCAGTTTATAATTTTTAATAGATTAGAATTTGTTAGGGTTTAGGTTTAGGAGAGTTGGGTATATTTGATTCTAATCTATTAAAAAATTATAAACTGATTTCTATTTTTTTTAAGAGATTAATTTTGTTAGGGTTTAGGAAAATTGAGTATATTTGATTCTAACCTATTAAACAATATCATAAAGTAACTATTAAATTTGATTTTTATTTTTTAAGAGATAATTTTAATTATAATTTTAGTCCTTTAGATTTTTAAAATTTAGAAAAAATTAATAGTTTTCATCGGTAGTGGTGTTCATCAAAATTCATCACCCGTCGTAGAATTTTCCTCTATAAAATCATTTAATATATTTTAATTTATACATACAATCGGCTGGTTTAAATAATGTATATTTCCATTACAGGTGGGATGCCCAATTCATATGGATTGAGCTAATGGGCTGTTAGGTTAGGTCAGGGACTCAGGGATTGAGACACACGTGGTCAATCTCCATTATCATTTAATAATTAAAAAATAAATATAAATTATAGCGAACCAATTGGATGGTCTTCAAAGATGGAATATACACATTCAAACATAGTGGTGATAATCGGCTGGTAAATAATTGAAAATCGTGGGTATCTAAATTAACAGGAAGAAGAAATAATTAAAATCTTTATTTACAAAGATATGAAAGTAGAAGTTTTATCCCCGAAGTTTAAATGGGGATAATAACAGAGATTGCGGTATTCTAACCGTGAAGATCCCTAAATTATACTCATATAATTCTTCATAGATATTAAACTCGAATTTTCTAAGATGAACACCAGTCGTTTTTTTACTGGGACTACTTGTTGAGTTCACATTATATTTTATTAATTTAAGGTACATGGATCATGTCTGATTGACCAACATACAAGTTTAACTTCTTTCAAAGTTCAAGCAAGAAAACAAATCCACAAATTCAATTTGTTTAGAGTAGTTGTAGAATCAAGAACTGATTATTTAAAAGCTTTTTGCTTATAGTTTATTTTAAATTAATTCAGATAAGCAGAAAAATACAATCATAATTCTTAAAAGAATAAAATATATTTATTAGAGTTATATTACCTACCATCATTTTTTTCTCCAACCTCAAAATTTTATTTTCATCTCAAAATAATTTAGGTATTCCTATTTAGCTAATAGTTTACATAGCAATGATAAAATTTTGAATAAATCTGAGTGAACTTAAGATGTGAATCTATAGAGTGATTAAATTTTGGGTAAAATATAAGTTTGACCTTAATAAATAAAAAATTATAAAAATGTAATAATATCTAAAATTTAACATTGCATTTTTAAATTTTTTTGGTAGTAAGTTTTATTTTTAGGGACCAAGAATTAATCGAAACCCACGGGGATTCACGTGAGTTGGGAATGAGGATGAGAAATTTTTGAAACATTTAATAAGAATTCTCAAAACCGTATTCACAAGTGATAGCGACGGAGTGGAGAATGCAAAACCGTCCTCGCCTCGCCTGTTATCACCCCTATTCAAACATTAAAGAACGAACCACCCAAAGTTTGGAATTAAGCTTAATAATTGAATAACTGTCCAAAGAATCACATATTTTTTCAATATAGGTGCCTAAACTATTTTTTGGATATTAATAAAAAACTATTTTTTATATAAAATATATGGCTAAATTGTTTATTTTGATATAAAAAGGTGCCTAAAATTTTAATTTTTGTCCAAATAAGTGCCTAGCTCTTTTGAGAATTTGGATTTTTTAGCCACATGTCAATTAATGATTGAGTGTTGTTTTTTTAAGTTATGCACCTATTTTGACAAAAATAAAAACTCTAGACATGTATATTATTCAAGAAATAGTTTAGACACCCAAATAAAAAATACTTTAGACACTTATTTGGGTGAATCTAGGGTACGACGCCTTAATTTAAGGCTAAAAAGGGTCCAACCAAAATGTTAGAAATACAAAACCTAAAATGTTATCATACAACCAAAATGTTATATTTTTTGAAAAAAATTAGGTTCCGTTTTTTACGAAAAATTCAAAACTTGTAAAAAAACCACAAGTCAAATTTGATAATATTTTTGGTACAATATTTTCTAACATTTCATTATACCATTTTAGCCTTAAATTATACTGTTATATTGCAGACTCGCCCACTTATTTTATATTTAAGCCTTTAGAATTATCGGACATTAGGCATACCAACCCTAAGACATAAAACCGTTTCCAATTAATACAAACTAAAGTAACTCATCAGAATAAATCAAGATTAAATCCACTCGTAAAACATGATGAAATTAGGCCTAAACCCTTCTTAACGCTTCATTACCATTGAACCAACCTAACCCTGTTACACAAAATTAGAACCCGACAAAGGATACACATAATGCCTTAAAATATATAATATACAAATTATTAATGAATCGAAATTAAAAAAGGAAACTACATACCCGCCCGCGTTACCGTTTAGGTACCTCAATTATTATTTTTTGGTAAAATAATATTTAACGTTACTGTAATCACTAATTTTGTCTAGACCTTAAATCCCTTTTGTTTTTGTCAATCTGAGCTTATATCGGACTATTATGTAAATTAAGACTAAAAAGATGAAAAAAGGAAAAGAAAAAAAAAAGAAAAAGAAAAGAAAAGAATAGTTTATGATTAGTAACGTTCTATATTATTACTTTGCTTTTTTATTGTATTGTTATCCTTAATATCTGTTGTTATCTTTTACGTATTAATATTATCATTTGTATAATATTACTATTAGTAGTTATTATTTCTATGTTTATTACTATTATTATTATTATTATTATTATTATTATTATTATTATTATTATTATTATTATTATTATTATTAGTTATGTAGATATTACTACTATCATTCATTATCTTTATTATTATTATTAACTATTATCTATTAATTGTTATTATTATTATTATTGTTGTTGTTGTTATGGAAATAAAACATAAGGTAAATAAAAGATGTAGATAAATAATACGAGCCCAAGTATATTAATAAGAGTCCAAATTTATATAAAAAGTCTAAAAAAAATTTGTAAACTACACGACAAGCTCGATTAGAGCCCAAAAAGCCTTAATTACAAAAAACATTAATCCCATGTTCTGTGATGCAGCCGTCACAAGCCCCAGCCATCGAATCTGGCTCGAGATCAACGACCCAGATTGGACCCCGTGGAAACCCTAGAGAGCCCATCTCTTTGCCCCGCGCCGCAAGCACCCACCACCGTTAGATCGAGACGCGGTTTGACGGTCCAAATGAAGCCCGAAGAAAAAACCTTAGGGAAGCATGGAGGCTCTCGCGCCGCACGACACCAACACTGTTAGATCCAGGCGCAACCAACGGCCTATATCACGTCTGGGGAAACCCTAGTGAGCCCGGTAAAGTCAATCCGCGCCGCACGTACCCCCGCCGTTAGATCCAGGCTCGATCTAACGGATCAAAAGCCCTCTAGATCACGCGTGTCGTACACACGAGTCCGTTCGCATCCCACGCGCGCATCCACGACGAACCGACTTCCCCCACGTGCGCATAGCCCGGTCTCGTGACCCCTCGTCTCCCACGAACACGCCCTCTGCCGCCTCTAACCCGATGCACGCCAAAGCAATCCCATTTCGGGAAAACTCGACATGAAATAGCAAAAAAACAAACATCAGATACCGAAGTTGTAAATCAAACAAAAACTCAACAAAATGTCAATCAGACAAGGCAGATCAGAGAGAGTCCGTAATGTAATTTTGTTTGCTACCTCGATGTAATTTCGGTATAAAAGAAACCGAAAAAACGAATTGTAACCCTTAAGGAGAAAAGGGGAACGTTTCGATTTCAAGTAATAGAGAAACAACTTCCAGAGGTATTCCTTTTCGAGTTTTTATTTTCGATCCATTTTGCATGCAAATGAACGAAACAAAAAATAAAAAGAGGAGTTTTGTTTTTTACCTTTCGAGAACCACATCCCCTCTGGCTTCGAGTCGTGCCGACAACAAGCTCTTGGCTTCCGTCTGGGAAGTCGTCGGGGTGAGCCATCAGAGGCACAACGAGAATTTTTTTAGGGCTCCGGTTCGAGTTTCAAAAAGGGGGGGGGCGCTCTTAGATTTTGTTTTTAAAAAAGGGTTTCGGTGCCTTCACCTTCGTCTCTAGCCTACTTTTTGAAGAGGAGGGTTTCAGATGGTTCTTTGCCGTTGTCAGCTAGTGGCAACCGGTTGTTTTGGTTTAACGGGAAGGGCAGACGGAGAAGAGGAAAAAGGGCTCTCTATTGTTTCTTAAAATGGCAAAAAATAATGTATTTAAAGATTAGGTTTTTATATCAGATTTGTTTTTTTAAAAAAGGGCCCATTAGCGTTTTAAGCCTCCCATGTTTTTAAAATTACGCCCGTAGTCCTTTTGATTCTCCAAATCTTCACAATTTCTCCCCATCTTGCTTAATTGGTCCTTTCCCGTTTCGGGGATTATTTCGCTCAAACCATCCAAATCTTTGTTTCCCATTTGATTTTCGTCCCTAAATCAGTCGGTTATTTACATGTTTAATCATGAAATCCGCATATGCTTGCATTTCGACTTCCCTGTTGCTCATGTTAATTTAATTCGGTTTTAGTATGCTTTTATATAAGTACATTAGAATGTTAATTAATCCCACCTTTGTTATAAATGCCACATGTTTTATGTATAATTAGAACGATATAATAATAGACATGCGTATATTTCATGTGATTTTTCATATAGTTTATTTCTTTTTTCGTGATTTTATGAGTATGTACGTCTATATATATGCTTCACGCGTTTCATGTTTTTTTTAGTTTACATTGAATTCATATGCCTTTTTATCATTTATTTTGGTTGTGTTGTAACATGCCTTTTACTATATGCCTCTATCTTCTTTATTTAATCGTATAAGTTTATGCTTCATAAGTTGCATCCGGATCAAAAAATGTAATGCATATGTCTTTTTATTTGGGAGTTAACAAGGCCAGTACTAGTCGTAGTGGTGGTGGTTCGGACGTTCTTTCTTGAATATTAAGGCTTTTGAAATTTACTCATCCGCATAACCAATTTTCGATACGAATCGTCACTTTAATTCGCAAAATTTAATATTAACTAAGAGGTAATGGTTTCGGTACCGATTTTTAGGGCACGACGGGGGTGCTCATCCTTCCCCGCGTGTAACCGACTTCCGAACCCATTTTTTTAGAAAATCTCTGGTTTTACATTCGGTGTCCGGTCTACCATTTTTAAGTGGCCGGTGACGACTCCTCTTTTTTCAAAAATCCGATTAAAATTTCAAAACCAACTAAAAACCCGTTTCCTCCAAGTGATACCGGTATTTCCTAAAATTTTAGTCGCAACAGATGATGACTCCGCTGGGGATAAATTTTTGTTTTCAAAAACAAAAAAGAGAGTCGAGCCAAAGAAAACTTTACCGCTTAATTAATATTAGACGTTGTAAATTAAAGTGACCAATTCGATCGATATTTGTTTATAAGTGCGAGTTTATTTTAAACGTATTTAAAATTGGCATTTAAACCCGTTTGTCTAAGTGGGGGGAAAATGCTTGTGCTTTCGCGAGGATACCGTTCCTCCGTATGGGCCTAGCAAGTACCTTCGGGGCTCGAATACCCTATTTCTTCGTGGGAATACCGTTTCTCCGTACGGATATAGCTAAATAGTCCTCTTGAATTGAACTCGGTTGAGAGGAGCCTATAATGAGTGATGACCAGGGGCCTTGCTACCCTTAGTAGGGGACAGCGAGGACAATTCAAGTATCTCCTAGAACCAAGACTGCATGTAGCGAATTTAGAATGCCCACCCCTTTAGAGCAATGCGGATAACCTAGGTGTGCTAGATAAATAGGGTTGCTTGTTTAATCCTTGTTTTATTTCCTTTTTGTTTATTATGATAAAGTATGTTTATTCGATACTAACACATTTTTTTCTTGTGTCTTGTGTTCTTTTTCCTTTTGCATTTTGCATCTGCATTGCATATTTTAAAGGTGTTGAATCAGGGTGGTTCTACTCATTTTCAAGGCACTCATTATGGACGGAAGGTTTCTCAAAAAGGAGGAGCTCAGCTCTCAGGTCAGACATTGGTTAGAAATAAACCAAAGAGTTCAGGGGGACAATCCACCAAGTGAACGTATTGTACCGGGTTACATATATGTGAGCCTTCAACAAAGTGATCTTTACGAGTTAAAAGGAATCTGGGAGAGTTGGGATAGGATACTATAAGGCTTGTTCCGGAAGAATTATGGTGATGTGGCGGATCTAATCTATGTAAGAATCAACGAACCTTTATTCCGGGCTTTGTTTGAGTTTTAGAATCTCGCCTTCTGTTGCTTCACTTTTAATGGAGAAGATTTGATGCCTACCATCGAGGAGTATACGACCCTCCTTCATCATAAGGGAGTAAACTGAGATTGGATTTATTCCAAACCTTCTAAATCTCAGAATTATCCAGCCAAGCTTCGGGACACAGCCGAGATGAGCGTGGATTGGGTAAAGGGTTTGATTCAGAAAAGAGGGGACAATATGGCTTTCTCGTGTGAATGTATCCATGATTTGATACCATCGCACCCCGACGAAGTGATGAAGATGGATCTTTTCGCCATAGGAGTGTACGGTTTGGTCATCTTTCTGAGAGTTCTAAACGACATCGATGTGGCAGTCCTAGATGTCTTCAAACGGTTGAAGAAAAAAAGCAAACCCAGCCGCGACGATCTTGGCCGAAACTTTTATCTTATTAAATGCAATTCGGAGACATGAAGAGTGACGCTTTAGGGGGTGTGCTCAACTACTCTAGGTGTGGATTCAGAGCCACTTTTGGGTGACGCCAAAAAAGGTCTTACAAGGAGTTTTGTTCGAGGACTTCTCTCCATTGCAAGCGTATTTGAGCAAAGAGTGGCGGAGGACATCAAGAAGGTAAAATGGGCTACGATTCTCAGGAATGTCCAAGACAGCGAGATAGTGTGGAGGGCACCTTGGTTGGGCCGGGTTTCATACTTCCTTTATCGATGCGAAGATTACAATTGGCTATTGCTTTTAGGACTTTACGGGGGAATTGGTTGTGCTCCTCTTTTGGTATCAAGGCAATTCGGGTCCCGACAGTTCATAACTTTTACGTCAGGTTTGAGCCGAAGTGAGTTTCTCTTCAAAGGGGAATTTAGAGCGAAAATTGTGAATGCCACTCGAGCATGGAACCACTGTTACCGTGTGAGAGTTGATGAAGATGTAATTAGCATGATTACCCCAGATTATGACTTTTGAAGGAGATGGAGGACTAATGATGAGATTTCGAAGCTCGATCAAGGGTGGATCATGACTATAAAAGAACACATGAGGATTGTGCCCTCCGAGGCGAACATCATGAGGAAAGAACTCGAGGAAATGAGGACAAAGATGGAAGCTTTGCAAACCGAACATGCCGACGAGCTTTATCAGTCAAGTTTGGACATCAACATCAAGGAAGGAACAATCAAGGATTTGAGGAAAGAAAACACCGAGTTGAAAGAGAAAATTGCCCTTTATCAATGAGATGTTGTCAAAATGCAAGCCTCCATAAGAAGTGCAAGTCAGAAGAAGCTCGTGGCAGTCGAAAGAGAAAAAAGAACGACATGCGTTCGGTCGAAGAGGAAAGGAGAAAAGGTAAACAAGAAGTTGAAAAAGAAAGAGCGGGAAATAAGTTGGTTTTGGAAAAGGAAAGAAGAGCTTTAAACATCGTAATCAACTGAGAGAAAGAGAAGGCAAGGCAAGAGTTGGAAAGGGAGAGGGAAAACTCAGCCGTGTAGAAAAGAAAGGCGCATGATCACAAGAATCGAGTACAAGAGCTGCAAAGTTTGTACGAATTGACCACCGAAAACTTAGAACATAGTCAAAGTTATATCACTCAACTAGAGATGAGGGTGGAAGATTTAGACGTCGCCTTTTATGAGTACCATGAGCGTAATGGCTTCTTCGAGCTTCAGACTAGCCAGCAAGAGAATGCGACCCTCCGCGCGCAAATCGAGACCTTAAAGGCTACGATACAAGATTATTAGGCTCTTGGTTCTTGAGGAAGCCGCAGTAGGTAGGGACGACTATTAGTGACGAAGGCTCCGGGACGCTACCCGTATGATCCAAGATAGAGATGATTTCTATACCACCTTGATGGTGCAAGTGCAAGAGGTAGCTTAGCACGTGAAGAACTTAGCCGCGGAAGCCGAAGCGTTACGCCCTCTTGTTACCCTGGACATGGCCGAAGCACCGAGATTCGTCCAGCTGCTCCAGGCAGTAGAGAAGTTAGGGGTTAGGGAAACAACCTATCTCTAGATTTTTGTCTTGACTATTTTGTAAGAAGGGCCTCCCTTTTTTGGATGATTGGTCCGCCTATCGGACAATATCTTTTGTTAGTAAGCGGGGGCCCACCGATAAACTTTTGATGTGATGATCTTTGTTCCAAGGGGACCTCCTAATTAATGAAATGTGGCATGTGAGGAGCCACCATTATGATCAACACCTTTGTTCACATACATATTTGCACGCATTCGTTGCATCTCCCATTCATGCACCAGTTCACAACATAACATGCATTGACCAATTAATATCAATAAATTAGCATAATAAATATTATTACAGTGGAAGAACCTCAATCTACAACCATTCCGCATTCATACGATACCCATTCCCAATCAAGAGCAATGGAGGAGAGAATGGCAAGGGTCGAACAAAGTCAAAAGGACCTCGAAGGCCGATTAGATGGAATTGAACATAACATCAAGGATCAGATCGCTCAGTCGCAAACCAGCATCATCGCCCAGATGACCGAGCTGCTCACGAAGAAGTTCAGTAAGGAAGGAGGTTCGAGAGAAGGAATAGAGGAGACCATGTCGCACATTTAACCGGAAATACCGGTCACCGGGAAGGGAGTACACATCAACCTTGGAGGGGCCTCCAACCCAGTCGACCCTCAAACTAACCACCATGTGGGCTCTTTAGCTAATCATCCGGTGGAAGTAGTGGAAGGCCCCGAAAATGAGGTTCCAGATCTAAATATGATGAACGAGGTAGAGGAGCGAATTACAGCCGGAATGGATAGGAAATATGAAGAAAGGTTCCGTTTCTTTGAGGAAAGGTTCAAAGCGTTACAAGGAATAGATGAACAAGGAGGTGACGCTAGCGACTTAAGTCTCGTGGCAGATTTGGTAATACCGCCAAAGTTCAAGGTTCCCGACTTCGCTAAGTATGATGGAACGACTTGCCCTTCCGCCCATATCACTATGTACTGCCGAAAGATGGCTGCTTTCATAAAGGATGAAAAATTGCTCATTCACTGCTTTCAAGATATCTTAACAAGTTCAGCAACCCGATGGTACACTCAGCTTAGTCGGGTTAACATCAAGTCATGGAAAGACCTCTCAAGGGCCTTTGTGGAGCAATATAAACACGTAACGGATATGACCCCTAATCGAATCATGTTGGATGGTATGGAGCAAAAACCGAATGAAACTCTACGCCAATATGCTCAAAGGTGGCGTGATATGGCTGCTCAGATTCAGCCACCAATCCCTGATTACGAGATTACACCCATGTTTGTGAACACTTTGAGGGGTGCTTTGTTCGACCGTTTAATAAACAACACCACTCAAAGTTTTGCCGATATGGTAAGAATCGGTGAGTCAATCGAGGTGGCTATAAAAAGTGGAAGGATTGAGAGCTGAGAGAATTCCCGAAGGAACTACAAAAGGAAAGACAGTGAGGTAAATATTGTGGGGGCTTATAACACCCTAAAGAACTTCACTATCTCCTAGCTGAAAAATACGTCCGGAGGCGGGCAAGGTCCGAACAACAAAGATTCAAGGCCCCCGAGGAAGGAAAGTGATAAATTGTCATTTACTCCCCTACCGGTATCATATGCCGAATTATACTCGTAGTTGCACAAGGCTGATTTGGTTAGGCCTCATTATGTCCCTCCATTTGAACCACCATTTCCCGCATAGTACGATGGGAAGGTGAATTGCGAATATCATGCCAGTGTTCTGGGGTACACTATAGAAAATTGCATCACATTCAATAAGTTCGTACAAAACCTAATCAAGACGGGAGTATTGTAGTTAGACGAGCCAAGCGCGACCAATAACCCCTACCTAACCATGGGGGCCGAGGGGTTAACGCTATTGAAGAGGATTATGCTAGGAGGGAAAAGCGAAGCGTGTCCGAGATCAAATCCCCGTTAAGGTGGGTTTTCCAGCAATTGTGTATGGCCCGACAAATTGATCAAGGCATGGTGATCATACAAAAGGGATACGGTCCCTATTGTGAGTATCACCAAGACGAGGGACATGACATCCAGAATTGCGAAGATTTCAAGCAACAAATTCAAAAAATGATAGACAATAAGGAGATTGCTTTCTTTGAGAAAGTTGATGAAAAGAAAGAATGGGAAGTCTACACCTCAGACAGCCCCAAGATTTTGTATGGAGTTGAAAGAACGTTTAGAATTTCGATCAAGCCAAAGGAGGAAGAATCATCCAAAGGGGCAAACGTCAAGGCGACCCCCAAGATTGTGATAACAGCGCCGACATCGTTTCCTTTTGAGGATACCCAGAGTGTCCCATGGAATTACGCCGCCCAGATCTCCGTGCCAGAGGTTCCTAAGCCACAAAAGAGCGATGAGGTGTCCGCAGGAAAAGAGCCAATGCAAGAAGAGCCAACGGGGTATGACTACGAAGAAGTGAATGAGGTGGGACATTTCACAAGGAGTGGTAGGTGCTATTCGCTGGAAACATCTAAGGCTGCGGAGGAGCCAAAGCCAAAAGACAAGAAAGAAGGAAACAAACCCGAGAGGATTTTTGGAGAGGATCCACCACCCAAGATCCATCAGCCAGTCACGGAAACACAAGCCCATGAATTTCTAAAGTTCTTAAAGCATAGTGAGTATATCGTCGTCGAGCAACTCTGGAAACAACAAGCAAGGATCTCGATACTCGAGTTATTGTTAAGCTCAGACAAGCACCGGGACGTGCTACTAAAGGTGTTAAATCAAACCTTTGTCTCGGATGACATATCAGTGGGAAAACTAGACCGAATAGTAGGGCACATTGCTGCCGGCAATTACATTACGTTCAGTGACGATGAGATCCCGAATGGAGGCATGAGATCAACTAAGGATTTAAACATCACTACTCACTATAAGGGGCATATTTTACCCGACGTGCTTATCGATAACGGATCTGCTTTGAATGTGTTACCAATGGCCACCCTACAATGGTTGCCAATTGACAGTTCACACATAAAACCTTGTCACAACTCCGTTAGAGCTTTTGACGAGACTCAACGAGAAGTAATCGGGAAGATTGAGGTGCCGCTAGTGATTTGACCAACCGAATATGTCGTTGATTTTGTGGCGATGGACATCCGACCAACTTATAACTGTCTATTGGGTAGGCCTTGGATTCACTCAGTGGGTGATGTACCCTCGTCACTACATCAAAAGGTTAAGTTTGTCATCGATGGGAAATTGGTAAGCGTGGGGGCCGAGCAAGACATCATTACATCCATAACAACCGATACCCCTTATGTACAAACGGACAAGGAGGCCTTGGAGTGTTCATTTAGAGCCCTAGAATTTGTCAACGCCACCTTTGTGGCAGAAGGAAGTAAGATCCCACGCTATCGACTATCCAAATGCACCCAGATGACAGTCCGAGAAACTTTAGGGCGAGGAGCCAGGAAAGGAAAAGGTCTCGGGAGGAACCTTTAGTGGTGCTTACGTGCGAAGAGCGTAATTAACAAACAAGACAAGTTCGGGTTGGGCTTTAAGCCCAACTTTCAGCAAAGGAAACAAGAGTGGAGGAAGAGAGAAGAACGAAGGAAGGCCATGCTTAGGGACGCAGACATCCCGTGGGAGCCCATAACTTACACCGATATAGAAAAAATCTTCTTGTCCGGAGGGATAGTCAATGTGGAACAGAAGATAGATGAGAATGATCGAGAGGTCGCCCAGCTCAGTAAGGAAGAAAAACTTAATAAGGCATTTGAAGAGATGGACATTAATATTGTGACAAAAGACGAGCAAAATGACCACTTGTCAGCCGGGATTCATCCATGCCGCCCAGGGGAGACACTCAATAATTGGACTAGTGTGGACCTGCCTTTAGTTTTTAGGTCAGAATCAAAGTAATGCTTAGAATCAACCCTATCCGCTTTTGCCCGCGAGCAATAGGGATCTTTTGTAAATGGCTCATATCCCAACTTATTTAATGAAAGGGACGCTTCCCAATATTTTCTCAAATGGAAAACATCTCATTCATTGCATTCTTTCATTACTTATTCATTTTATAATCATATTATTCTTTCATTTCCCAATATACGTTCTTCTTAAACTTTGTTTCAGGGCCTCTGAGATCAGTCATGTGAATGACCTTGAACCTATGACCGAGATAGATTTTGATCAGCCCTTGTACTCCGTTGAGATTGATGAGGGGGAGGAGGATATAGACTGTGGGGTCCTAGATGAATTGCTTAGGTTAATGGAAAGTGAAGAGAAGCAAATCATTCCTCATCAAGAGGACTTAAAGGTTATCAACCTAGGGACTGATGAAGAAAGGAGGGAAGTAAAGATTGGCACCGTGTTCTTATCCAAAAATAGACGTGAGTTGATTGAGTTGCTTGTAGAATTCAATGATGTTTTTACTTGGACTTACCGAGACATGCCGGGTTTAAACACAAATATCGTGGTACACAAGTTACCAATAAAGCCTGAGTGTAAGCCGGTTCAACAGAAATTGCGACGAATGAGGGCGAACATGTTGTTAAAAATTAGAGAAGAGGTAAAGAAGCAGTACGAGGCGGGCTTTCTTCAAGTCACCAAGTACCCCAAATGGGTATCCAATATAGTCCCAATTCCGAAAAAAGACGGAAATGTTCGTATGTGCGTCAATTACAGAGACCCCAATAGAGCAAGCCCTAAAGACAACTTCCCGTTACCCCACATCGATACTTTAGTGGACAATACCGCGTGGCACTCATGGTTTTCATTCATGGATGGTTTCTCGGGGTATAATCAAATAAAGATGCACCCCGCAGACATGGAAAGAACCACTTTTGTCACCATGTGGGAGACCTTTTGCTACAAGGTGATGCCTTTCAGATTAAAGAACGCTGGGGCCACGTATCAAAGAGCTATGGTGAACATATTCCATGATATGATGCACAAGGAGATTGAGGTGTATGTAGACGACATGATAGCCAATTCCCAAACCGAGGAGAGGCACATTCAGAATCTAAGGAAGCTCTTCTAGAGATTGAGAATTGGGGAGATTGAATTATATATCTCATTTTATTTCTCAATTAACCGACAAATACGACCCCGTTTTTAGTTTACTCCGAAAAAACAATCCCGGAGTATGGGACGAGCAGTGCCAAGAAGCTCTAGATAAGATCAAGAAGTACTTAACTAAGGCACCAATCTTAGTGGCCCCAACGTCGGGAAGACCTCTAATTCTATACCTAACAGTGTTTGAGAACTCAATGGGATGTGTATTAGGGCGGCATGATGAGTCTGGAAGGAAGGAGAGGGCCATCTATTATTTGACCAAGAAATTCACCGATTGTGAGACCTGATATCCACCCATCCAAAAGCTGTGTTGTGCCTTGGTATGGGCTACAAAGAGGCTCCAACAATATATGTTGTACCATACTACGCGGTGAATATCAAAGTTGGACCCATTAAAATTCATATTGGAGGCACCAGCTTTAACCGGGAAAATGGCACGTTGGTAAATGCTCCTATCCGAATATGATATTGTGTATGTGAGTCAAAAGGCGATAAAAGGAAGTGCAATAGTTGTTTTCATAGCCAGTCGAGCCTCGGAGGACTACGAACCTCTGAATTTTAACTTCCCCGATGAAAATGTAATGCATACATCCGTAGTAGAGAAGGATATCCCATAAGATGGATCGTGGAAACTCTATTTTGATGGCGCCTCCAATGCCTTAGGTCATGGAATCGGGGCAGTGCTAATCTCACCCGAGAACGTCTACTACCCTTTCACAAGTCGATTAGAGTTCTTCTACACCAATAAAGTAGTCGAATATGAAGCATGTGTCATAGGGCTACGTGCAGTCATCGAGAGAAAGGTCAGGGCCTTTAGGTTTTTGGAGATTCGTCTTTGGTAATCTTTCAACTTAGGAAGGAATGGGAAACCAGAGATTCGAAGTTGGTCAAATATTATGACCTGATTCAAGAATTAATCCAGAACTTTGAGAAGCTCAGCTTCGCCTATCTCCCGAGAGAGGACAATTAGATGGCAGATGCCTTGGCAACTTTGGCTGCCATGTTCAAAGCAAGCACCGAAGTAGAAATGAGACCGACCGAAATGCAGACCTTTGATATGCCAGCTCATTGTTACACCTTGGAAGAAGAGGCGGATGGAAATCCTTGGTACTTTGATATCCTCCAATATATCAAGTCCCAAACCTATCCTCAAGAGGCCAATGAAAACGACAGAAGGACCATTAGGAGAATGGCAACGGGATACGTGTTGGATGGGGGAGATTCTATACAAAATGGGCAAAGATCAAGTGTTGCTAAGATGTGTCGATGCTCGGAAAGCTAAAAATATCTCGGCCGAGGTACACGACAGATTGTGCGGAACCCATGCTAACGGTTTCTCTATGGCTCGCAAGATTATGAGATATGGGTATTTTTGGTCAACCATGGAAGGGGATTGTATCGATGATGCGAAGAAATGCCACAAATGTCAGGTGTATGCTGACAAGGTCCATTCTCCACCATTACCACTGCACACCATGAATTCGTCGTGGCTTTTCGCTGTTTGGGGCATGGACATCATCAGACAAATTCATTCAAAAGCCTCTAACAGGCATCGCTTTATCCTTGTGGCCATTGATTACTTCACTAAGTGGGTAGAGGCAGCCTCCTAAGCCAACATTACAAAGGCAACTGTGTGCAAGTTTTTAAAGAAAGAAATCATCTATCGATATGGTTTACCGGAAAGGATTATCACTGACAACGCTTCTAACTTAAACAACAAAATGATGGACGAGGTGTGCGAACAATTCAAAATCACCCACCACACTTCCACCACTTACCGTCCCAAGATGAATGGAGCGATAGAAGCGGCAAATAAGAACATCAAGAAAATCATTTCAAAGACGACATATACCTTTAAAGATTGGCATGAGAAGTTTCCATTTGCCCTCTTCGCCTACCGGACACCAATACGAACATCCACGGGGGCCACGCCTTACTCTCTAGTTTACGGCACCGAAGCGGTTCTGCCAATTGAGGTAGAAATCTCGTCGCTTCAGATTTTGAATGAAGTAAAATTGGAAGACGCTGAGTGGATACAAACGCGGTTCGACCAATTGAATCTCATTGAAGAAAAAAGACTAAAAGCCATTTGCCACGGTCAGATGTACCAAAGAAGGATGATGCAGGTCCACGACAAAAAGGTTCACCCAAGAGAATTTCGGGAAGGGGACCTAGTACTTCGAAGAATCCTGCTTAATCAGAAAGACTTTCGGAGAAAATGGATGCCTAATTGGGAGGGCCCGATTATTTTCAAGAAGGCCTTCTCTGGTGTAGCATTAATTTTAACAAAAATGGATGGAAATAAGCTAAAACACCCAGTGAATTCAGACGTAGTGAAGAAGTACTATGTATAAGAAAAAACACTCCTTAAAGGGGAGGATACCCGAGGCGAAAACCCTGAAAGGGGCACTAAAAAAGGGAAACGCCCACACAAAACAAAAAGAAGAAGGAGATGGGGAGAGAGCAGCTCAAAGAAAATCACGAACTTCGACACCCCTGAGTCAGGACTCTTGGTATAGTGCGAGGCGCTTCAAGATCCAGCTTGGTCAACGGGTTCACAGCTATTCACGCAACTAGCGCTCGAAGTCCTACTTTGTTTTTATTTTTTGTTATTTGCTCTTTTATGTTTTCCATGACTTTTAAATCATCTCAAAATTCTCAATAAAATCACGTCTTCTCTTATCTTTCGGCCAAAAGCGTTCCACGAGTAAGTTGAGGTATGGATTATAATAGGCAAAAGATTTCTTAGTATTACTATGATTTAACCTTTTAATGAGCGGTTTGTCCAGGGGCTAGCATCAGCATCAAATTACATCCAAGCCGGAGCGGGCGACCAAGAGAGCCCAAGAAAAATTCAGTAAAACACCCTAAAAGGGGCAGGGGCACCAGGAGAAGTCAAACCCAATGGAAAACACAAAAAGCGCTAAAAAAGAAAAAGAAAAAAATGGGGAAAAGAAAAAAGAAAAAGAAAAAGAAAAAAAGAAACAACAAAGAAGATAAAAAGAAAATGAAGAGTTCAAAGTGAAAACCCGAAAGGGCACTTTAAAGCAGACAATTCTAGAAGAAGATCAAGATGAGAAGAACAAGGGTCCAGAAGAACTGAGAAGAGGTGCAATCAGCGCAAGAAGCAGCACCAAAGGATACAATGGCAACAAAATTAATATGTTTAAACAACTCAGAAACCCCAGTCATGCATCACGAGTAGTTAGGCATCCCCAGGTTAGGAGCATGCTAACAACATCATAGCATTTCATCCTTTTAAAGATATCCAAAAAACGAGTCGCGCCCCTCATAAAGGGAGAAGTAAACGACAAAGTAAAGATTTCAGAGCAAAGCAAGCGGATACCCGTCGCTCGGGGGTCAGAAGAAGCTCTCAAGCTTGCCACCAGATTTCAAAAATGAAGGATCCCACAGAGAAAAGGTCCTAAAAGGTTCTATATAGGAAGAACTTATAACGGTGGGGTCTCGAAAGCAGAAGGTCCTATGGAGAAGGGACGTGTAGACCCCTAACTGCAAGGAGTTCATAGGGGAAGAGCTACTCCTCGAAGAATACAATAAGGAAGAAGGGTTCGGTAGAGGAAGAACCCAGAATTCCGAAGCCTCAAGGTCTCGAAAGCGGAAGGTCCTATGGAGAGAGGGCTAGTAGATCCTTGATTTCAGCAAAAGGGAGTCTCGTATAAGAGGGACAACTATTCAAAGAATATTCGAGGAAAATGAGCTCCAAGGAGAAAGAACTCATATTCTTGGGGCTTCAAAGAAAATTAACCAGGCTAGCGCGTTACCGCCTCAAAAAATCGTGTGATAAGGAAGTAGGACAAAATTAGTGCTTATGGTCTTTGCTTTATTCTTGTTCCACAAGTATAAGCAAAAAGGGGCAGATATAATCACTAATTTTGTCCGGACCTTAAACCCCTTTTGTTTTTGTCAATCTGGGCTTATATCGGGCTATTATGTAAATTAAGACTAAAAAGATGATAAAAGTAAAAAGAAAGAGAAAAGAAAAAAAAGAAAAAAGAGAAAAGATTATTATGATTAGTAACATTCTTTATTATTACTTTGCTTTTTTATTGTATTGTTATCCTTAGTATCTGTTGTTATCTTTTATGTATTAGTATTATCATTTGTATAGTATTACTATTAGTAATTATTATTGCTATGTTTATTACTATTACTATTATCATTAGTATTTTATTATTATTATTATTATTAGTTATGTAGATATTACTACTATCATTCATTATCTTTATTATTATTATTAACTATTATCTATTAACCTTTGTTATTATTATTATTATTGTTGTTGTTGATGTTATGGAAATAAAACATAAGGTAAATAAAAGATGTAGATAAATAATAAGAGCCCAAGTATATTAATAAGAGTCCAAATTTATATAAAAAGTCCAAAAAAAATTGTAAACAACATGACCAGCCCGATTAGAGCCCAAAAAGCCTTAATTACAAAAAACCCTAAACTCATATTCTGTGATGCAGCCGCCACAAGCCCCAGCCGTCGGATCTGGCTCGAGATCAACGGTCTAGATTGGACCCCGTGGAAACCCTAGCAAGCCCATCTCTTTGCCCCACACCGCAAGCACCCACCACCGTCAGATCGAGACGCGATATGACGGTCCAGATGAAGCCCGAAGAAAAAACCCTAGGGAAGCATGGAGGCTCTCGCGCCGCACGACCCCAACACCGTTAGATCCAGGTGCAACCAACAACCCAGATCACATCCGGGGAAACCCTAAAGAGCATGGTAGAGTCGATCCGCGCCGCACGCATCCCTGCCGTTAGATCCAGGCTCGATCTAACGGACCAAAAGCCCTCTGGATCATGCGTGCCGTACACACGAGTCTATTCGCATCCCACGCGCGCGTCCACAACGATCTGACTTCCCCCACGCGCGCATAGCCCGGTCTCGTGACCCCTCACCTGCCACGAACACGCCCTCTGCCGCCTCTGACCCGATGCACGCCAAAGCAATCTCGTTTCGGGAAAACTTGACATGAAACAGCAAAAAAACAGACATCAGATACCGAAGTTGTAAATTAAACAAAAACTCAAAAAATGTCAACCAAACAAGGCAGATCAGAGAGAGTCCGTAATGTAATTTTGTTTGCTACCTCGATGTAATTCCGGTATAAAAGAAACCAAAAAAACGAATTGTAACCCTTAAGGAGAAAAGGGGAAAGTTTTGATTTCAAGTAATAGAGAAACAACTTCCAGAGGTATTCCTTTTCAGGTTTTTATTTTTGATCCATTTTGCATGCAAACGAACGAAACAAAAAATAAAAAGAAGAGTTTTGTTTTTTTACCTTTCGAGAACCACATTCCCTCTGGCTTCGAGTCATGCCGGCAACAAGCCCTTGGCTTCCGTCTGGGAAGTCGTCGGGGTGAGCCATCATAGGCACAACGGGAATATTTTTAGGGCTCCGGTACAAGTTTCAAAAAAAGGGGCGGCTCTTAGATTTTGTTTTTAAAAAAAGGGTTTCGTTGCCTTCACCTTCGTCTCTAGCCTACTTTATTGAAGGGGAGGGCTTCATATGGTTCTTTGCCGTTGCCGGCTAGCGGCAACCAGCCGTTTTGGTTTAACGGGAAGGGTAGACGAAGAAGAGGAAAAAGGGCTCTATGTTGTTTCTTAAAATGGCAAAAAATAATGTATCTAAATATTAGGTTTTTATATCATATTTGTTTTTTTAAAAAAGGGTCCATTAGCGTTTTAAGCCTCCCGTGTTTTTAAAATTACGCCCGCAGTCCTTTTGATTCTCCAACTCTTCACAATTTCTCCCCATCTTGCTTAACTGGTCCTTTCCCGTTTCGGGGATTATTTCGCTCAAACCCTCCAAATCTTTGTTTTCCATTTGATTTTCGTCCCTAAATCAGTTGGTTATTTACATGTTTAATCCTGAAATCCGCATATGCTTGCATTTCGACTTCCCTGTTGCTCATGTTAATTTAATTCGGTTTTAGTATGCTTTTATATAAGCACATTAGATGTTAATTAATCCCACCTTTGTTATAAATGTCACATGTTTTATGTATACTTAGAATGATATAATAATAGACACACGTATATTTCATGTGATTTTTCATATAGTTTATTTCTTTTTTCGTGATTTTATGAGTATGTACATCTATATATATGCTTCATGCGTTTCATGTTTTTTTAGTTTACATTGAATTCGTATGCCTTTTATCACTTATTTTGGTTGTGTTGTAACATGCCTTTTACTATATGCCTCTATCTCCTTTATTTAATTGTATAAGTTTATGCTTCATAAGTTGCATCCGGATCAAAAAATGTAATGGATATGTCTTTTTATTCGGGAGTGAAAGAGGCCAGTACCAGTCGTAGTGGTGGTGGTTCGGATGTTCTTTCTCGAATATTAAGGCTTTTGAAATTTACTCACCCGTATAACCAAATTTTGATACGAATCGTCACTTTAATTCACAAAATTTAATATTAACTAAGCGGTAATGATTTTTGTTGAGTGGATCGAATGATCGAAATGAACCAAGAGGGGGGGTGAATTGGATTTTTAAAAGTTTAGGTGGTGGAAATAGCAAATTAAAAAGATAGACAAGGAATTTTAGAGTGGTTCAAGTTTCAAATGAACTCTACATACTCTACCTTAGCTTCACTAAGGATTTGCAACAATTCCACTAATTGTTCTTCCCCTTTTCTAGGCTAAGGAGGTAACCCTTACAATTTTCGGTTAAATTTTCTACCCAAAATTTAACCCAATCCTCACACAAATAGAAAAAAATTTTGATGGCTAAGAAAGTATCTCTCAATACAAATTGTAGCCCAATTACAAGCACTCAACCCAATTGAAAATGATAAGAATGAAAATTACAATTTGGGTTTCTAGACAATATTGGGATTTAGGCACAAATGCTTGGATTTGATGTTTAGATGTTTTCTTTTGGATCAATAGTTGTTTCTGGAGCTTTTAGAGGTCCCTTTTATACATTCTCATTGATTTCTAGCCGTCGTGGTTGTTGCATTCATCAATAGAGCCGTTGGGGGTGTTATCTCACCTTCATAAATGCAGTCTGCAACCTACCGTTTCAAAACGCCCGACCCCGTTTCGAAACAGACCAAAATAGAAAGAGCCGTTGGGGTGCATTTAAGAGCCCGTATCGAAATGATATTTACCCGTTTTGAAACACTTTTGCCACTGTCAAGGGTCGTTTCGAAACGTCTTGAACTCGTTTCGAAACGCCTTAACGGTTTCCTGAAAATCAGTTAAAAACTTGCAACGGTCATATTTTTCAAATTAAATGAAGAACCGTTTCGAAACACTTGATGTCGTTTCGATACGGGTTCTCTATGTTCTAAAGCCGTTTTGATACTTGTTTCGAAACATGGGTTGGCAGTATTGAAAACGTTTTGATACCCGTTTCGAAACATGGGTTGACAGTTTCAAAATCGTTTCGAAACGCCTTAGGCCGTTTCGAAACAGGGACTCGAAAAACACTGTTTCGGCTTTAAGAACACTTAGAAAATATGTGGAAAGCTTAGTTTTTAACTTAGGCATATTCTTTAAATCATATGGGGATGTTTGAGGACTTAAAAATTCGTTTTGACATTTTCAATTTAGTCCTTAGGTTCTTTAGTTATATCAAAATTAAAATATCGGTTTCACAATCTCCCCCTTTTGATATAACAAAACCAAAGTTAGAATTTTTAAGAGTTTTGAAAATTTTGAACACATTCTAACTCCCCTTAATTTAAGATAGGTTTTTAAAGTTTTAAAAAGATTTTAACTTTGAAATTCAAGTTTTAAAACTTAAAAACATGTTAGACATTTAAAACGAATTTTTGGCTCTTAAATTTCTTCTCTCCCTTTTTGTTAGATCAAAAAAGAATAATAAACAAGGCTCATAGAGAAGAGAAAGGGTTAGTACCAATAAGCATTAAGCAATAAGCAATAAGCAACAATAATATTAATTCATAAAATTAAAATATCCAAAACATAAATCTTCAATATAAAATTCAAAGCATAATCCCAAATAAAACTAAAAGCATAGGTTCATAAAACA
This sequence comes from Hibiscus tridactylites, assembly GCA_958450335.1. NCBI lineage: Eukaryota > Viridiplantae > Streptophyta > Magnoliopsida > Malvales > Malvaceae > Hibiscus > Hibiscus tridactylites. Next base: position 80,441,552 of record OY288265.1, on the reverse strand, counting down.
TAATGGAAATAAAGATGCAAACTTAATCCTAAAATGCATAGATAATATGATATGTCATGAATGTCCTAGGCCTCGTCGTCACCATCATCATCTGAAGTCTCATCATCGCTCTTGACTTGAGAACGACGAAACTTCATCCATTGGCCATATAAGGTGGAGAAGGACAAATCCATGTTCGAGTGGGAATTCTCAAGGGATTGGAGTCGATCCTCTACATTTTGCAAGCGAGTGTTGATGGCACCAAAACACGAAGCCATGTTAGTGTCCATGGCAATGAACCGCTCGGTAATTATAGTCGTGAGAGCTTCATTGGTTGCAACTTGAGCTTGTGGTTGAGGTTCAACGGGAGGAGGAGGAGGAGGTGCTGCTCTATCAACACGTTCCCAAGCATTGTTCACATAGTGAAAACCAGACTTACGGAGAGAGGACTCACCAATTTTTGACTTGCGGGGTTCCAGAGAGTCGTACGTGCAATCGAGACCAATCTTGCTAAAGATGTGACTTAAGATCGTTCCATAAGTGAAAGATTTCAAGGCATCAGTGTCACGAAGCTTAATATTGTTAACCATCTCGTAAAATATGATCTTAGGAACATTAGGGCGCTCACCACGACGGAAACACTCAAGCCAAAAATAGTCAACTTGACGGATATGAGAATATTTACCTCCGGAGGGGGCGAAGGAACCATGAGACCATCAAATGGAGGAAACGATCGTGCGCATCCAAAGTAAGCACTTGACCGGTGTGAGAACCAAAGTGACTCTCATTCTCAATTCCGACATCCTTAAGAGAAAATGTAGACTCCAAGAGAGGGACATTAACAATAAACTTTTTCCCCAAAATATAAGATTCAATCCCAACAACTTCGGAATTTGTTTCATCGTTGATAAGGTGAGCATTGGAGTAAAAGATAAGTACCATGTGTTTCTAGCAAATGTCCAGGATGCTCAACAAAACAAGAAGATCCCATTCTCTCAAACGCTCGAGGTAAAGGAAAAGAAATCGCTCGGAGTTAAGGAAGTTGAGATCAATCACACGCTCACGACGAACTTCGTAATCCTTGACATATTTGAAACGTTCTCTCAATTTTGTAGTTCGAAGAGATTTTTGAAAGAGCAGGGCGAGATTTGGACGCATACTCGATTCACCGGTTTGAACGGACTTACGCTTTTTGTTAACATTCTCCGTCATCCTAAAAATATAAGCAAGCAAATTTAAAAAAAAATAAGTGTATGCATAGATTTCTTAATTCAATCCAATGAGAAATCCCACTTAAGCTTAAAAAAATTTTTAAAACAAAAACAAAATTTTTTTAAAAGAAAAACAGTAAAAGAAAATACGAGTGAAAATTTTTATATTCGAATCAGAAAATTGAAGATTTTGACTTTTTTACAAGATATGAAAAACCCAAGCATAAAAACATATAAACTATACAAAAATAAAATTTTCTAACCTAAGATTCGAACATAAATTGAAGGAAAAAGAAAAAGAGGAAAAATACCTTAGTTTGGGATTTTGGATGAATGGATGAAAATCCTTGCACAATATTGACGAATCTTGCTTAGACTTGTGTTTTAGAGAAAACCCCCTCAATATTTGGTGAAAACAAAGAGGTTTAGAGGGTTTTTATAGGAAAAATTCGGGCTAGGGTTTTTAGAGTTTTGGAGAGTTTTAATTAAAGTTGAACTTTAACATTAAAAACCCTTCTTAAAGCAGTCCGCAGATTCGTTTCGGAACGGGCTTGACCGTTTCAAAACGCGGGCACGAAGGTTTGACCGTCTTTTGGACTTCGGCTGACCGTTTCGATACGGGGTTGACCGTATCGAAGCCCCGTTGACTCGTATCGAAACTTGTTTCGATACACCCCTTGGCAGTAGCCAAAACGTTTCGAAACCCTTTTAAGGCGTTTCGAAACGCCCTTCTCTCAGACATGATTTTAAAGCATCCGTATTGAAACAGGTTGACCCGTTTCGATACACCTGGGCCCGAAAGTGCAGATGAGGCTCTAAAAGTGCAGAAAAATGAATTTTGCTAAGGCCTAACTTGCATGAATGACATGAATGAGCAGGAAAAACATATGCAAACATAAACATACTCCCCCTAGCTATAGGCATGGATAAAATTAGGAGTCAAAACACATAAACATGGCATTTCACAAGATCAAGCAATTTTAAGCACAAAAGAGATCCTAAAAGGTCAAGATAGGCTAGCTAGACCTAACTCTCTCCTAAGGGACCAAAAACGCTCTTTGTCTAAAGGTTTTGTAAATATGTCCGCTAATTGATTTAATGTGTCTACATACTCTATAACCACATCTTCTTTAAGGACATGATCTCTAATGAAATGATGCCTTATTTCTATGTGTTTGGTTCTAGAGTGTTGGATGGGATTTTTTGTTAAACATATAGCACTAGTGTTGTCACATTTTAGGGGTACGGTTTCAACTTTAATTCCATAATCTAAGAGTTGTTTCTTCATCCAAAGGACTTGAGCACAACAAGTCCCTAAGGATATGTACTCGGCTTCGGTGGTAGATAAGGCTACACTATTTTGTTTCTTAGAGAACCAAGATATGAGCATACTACCTAGGAATTGACAAGTTCCTGAAGTACTTTTCCTATCGATTTTGCAACCCCCATAATCCGCATCTGAATAAGCATGAAGGTTGAAGGTGGAGTCTCTAGGGTACCAAAGACCTAAACAAGGAGTATCTCTAAGGTACCTAAAGATTCTCTTAACGACTATAAGGTGAGATTCTCTAGGACTACCTTGAAAGCTAGCACACAAGCAAACACTAAACAAGATATCCGGTCTACTTGCGGTAAGGTAAAGCAATGATCCAATCATAGAACGGTAAAGCTTAGAGTCAACACACTTACCTCCTTCATCTTTGTCAAGCTTTGTAGATGAGCTCATAGGTGTGGCTTGAGGCTTTGCATTCTCCAAGCCAAACTTCTTGAGCATATCCTTTATGTACTTTGCTTGATTGATGAAGGTGCCATCCTTCTTTTGCTTGATTTGGAGTCCCAAAAAGAATGAGAGCTCCCCCATCATGCTCATCTCGAATTCACCTTGCATTAGCTTAGCAAACCCTTGACAATGACATTCGTTAGTAGAACCAAAAATAATATCATCAACATAAATTTGAACTACTAAGATGTCATTTTTATACATTTTTATAGAAAGTGTAGTGTCCACCTTACCTTTTTCAAAACCCTTTTCAATTAAAAAGTTTGAAAGTCTTTCATACCAAGCTCTAGGAGCTTGTTTTAAACCATAAAGAGCTTTAGTGAGTTTGAAAACATGATTTGGAAATTTTGAGTCTTCAAAACCCGGTGATTGTTCCACATACACTTCTTCATTTATAAAACCATTTAAAAACACGCTTTTAACATCCATTTGAAAAAGCTTGAAATTATGATAACATGCATATGCAAGCAACATCCTAATGGCTTCCATTCTAGCTACGGGTGCATAGGTTTCATCAAAATCTATTTCCTCTTCTTGAGTGTAACCTTGTGCTACAAGTCTAGCTTTATTTCTCACAATGTTACTACTCCCATCTAGCTTGTTCCTAAAGACCCATTTAGTTCCTATGGTAGATTGATTACTAGGCCTATCAACTAATGTCCAAACGTTACTTCTCTCAAATTGATTTAACTCTTCTTGCATAGCCATAATCCAAAAATATTCTTTTAATGCTTCCTTTATATTCTTAGGCTCTATGCATGAGATAAATGCAACATGATTCATTAATCTAAGAGAAGATCGAGTGGTTACCCCCTTGGATGGATCACCCAAGATTTCACCATCTTTGACATAGTTGAACTCCCTTGGGTAGCTCACTTCCTTTTCCTCAAGAGCCAAGTCCTTCAAGGCTTCAAGAGGTGGATCTTGTGTGTCCTCTTCTTTTGTTGTTGGAATCTCATCCTCCTTTGAAGTTTGTCCTCCATCAAAGGCATTTATGATTCCTACATCATCATCATCACAATAATCCTTCCTTGGAAGGAGGTTATCATCGAATACAACATGAATAGATTCTTCTACTACTAAAGTTCTCTTGTTAAATACTCGATAGGCTTTAGAGGTTAAAGAGTATCCTATAAAAATAGCTTCATCACTTTTTGCATCAAATTTACCTAAGTTGTCTTTTCCATTATTTAAAACAAAACACTTGCAACCAAAAGGGTGAAAATAGCTAATGTTAGGCTTTTTAGATTTTAAAATCTCATAAGGTGTTTTCTTTAAAATTGGCCTAATCATTACTCGATTTACAATATAGCAAGCGGTGTTTGTGGCTTCCGCCCAAAAATATTTAGGTAAATTATTTTCACAAAGCATGGTTCTAGCCATTTCTTGCAAAGTTCTATTTTTCCTCTCAACTACCCCATTTTGTTGAGGAGTTCGAGGAGCCGAAAAATTGTGGCTAATACCATTTTCATTCAAAAATTCTTCAAACCCTAAATTTTGAAACTCGGTTCCATGATCACTTCTAATATGTGAAATTCTAAGTTCAAGATCATTTTGGGTTAGTTTTGAAAATGTGATGAATTTTTCCAAAGCCTCATCTTTAGTACTTAAAAATAGAACCCAAGTAAATCTAGAAAAATCATCAACAAGTACAAATGCATAAGATTTACCACCCAAGCTCATAGTCCTAATTGGCCCAAATAAATACATATGGATTAGTTGTAAACATCTACTTGTAGAAACATCATTAATGGATTTAAAGGAAGATTTATGTTGTTTACCCTTAGAGCATGCATCACAAATTTTATCGTTTGAGAATTTAATCTTGGGTAAACCTCTAACTAGATCAAGGGAAACTAGTTTTTTCTAAAATACTAATGCTAGCATGTCCTAGTTTCCTATGCCACAACCATGCATCATTTTCATTTTGTGCTACTAAGCATGCATGAGATGTATGAATGTCATCTAGATGCACCATGTATATGTTCCCTATGCGATGACCTATGAGCATAATATTATTAGATTTAATGTCTACAACTTTGCATCCATTTTTATCAAATAAAACATTAAATCCTTTATCACACAATTGACTTATGCTCAATAAGTTATGTTTAAGACCATCGACATACAAGACATTTTCAATGAGAATAGTAGAGTGATTACCTATGGAGCCAATACCTTTAATGTGGCTTTTGGAGTTGTCACCAAATGTCACCACTCCTCCACTTTTTGGCTTTGGATCCATGAACCTACTCTTGTCTTCGGTCATATGCCTTGAGCGTCCACTATCAAGGTACCATGAGTTTTGACTTTGTGCTTTGGCCTTGTAGCAATGCTCCCCCTACAAACAAGGATATTAAGCTTTTGTTTTTGGTACCCAAATCATTTTGGGTCCATGAGTGTTAGCTCCCAAAACCTTAGTTCCCTTAGGAATCCAATATGACATTGCAATAATGTTATTAGATTTTACAAGTTCCTTAGGAACCTATACAGTTCTAATTCTTTTAGCTCTACTATGTCTAGGAAAACTACCTTGTTTGTAGTAGTTAGCCTTTTTCTTAGGTTGGTTTGTTCTTGAAGATTCACCTATTTCATGCTTGACACTACCAACATTTTTAAAAGACTCTTTGAGCTTATTTAGCTCATCCAACACCTTTTGGTGTTCACTATTACATTGAGATAGAAGATTATTAAGGTCAACATTTTCATCTTGAAAAAAATTTAGTTCATCTTTCAACCCTAATATCTTTTTCTCAAATTTTGAATTAGCTTGAGAGAGTGAGTCATTTTTCTCATTTAGTTCCAAAATAATTTTCTTATTCCTAATGACTGACTCTTTGTATTTCTCAACTAATTCATCATAGACCTCTTGTAACTCATCATATGCATCATTCAATTCATCATATGTAAAATCTAAAGTTGATGAGTTAGAGGTTACCATAGAGGAATCTTCCTCAAGTGCCATGAGGCAAAGGTTGGCTACTTCTTGTTCGTCATCCTCCGATGACTCCTCATCACTCCAAGTAGCAAGCTTGGCTTTGAGCTTCTTCTCAAATCCCTTCTTCTTGAGTTGAGGGCACTTCGAACGTATGTGGCCGGGTTGTTTGCACTCGAAGCAAATGATTTGATCCCTTGCTTCTTCTTTGTTCTTCCCTTTGAAGTCCATCTTCCTTTGAATTTTTCTTCCCCGGTTGGACCTCATAAAGCGTGAGAATCGTTTGGCTATCATAGCGAATTCTTCTAGATCATCCTCCTCACTAGAAGAGCTCTCCTCAAGTAGTGAAGCTTTGAGAGCTATTCCCATCTTCTTCTTCTTTTCAACCTCTAGCTTTTCTACTCTCTTCTCTTCTTCCCTTCCTTGCTTCATAATCTCATGTGTAAGGAGAGAACCCACTAGCTCATCAAGCTTTAAAGTCTTCAAATTTTTAGCTTCTATGATGGCGGTTCTCTTCCCATACCAAGATTCGGGAAGTGAATAGAGTAGCTTCCGGACAAGCTTGTCTTCCGGTATTGTCTCTCCAAATACTTTGAGCCCATTGACTATTATGGAGAAACGATCAAACATCTTGGACACCGTCTCATCGGGCTCCATCTTGAAATTTTCATAACTAAGATTGAGAATTCCAATCTTAGTTTCTTTGACATCATTGGTTCCCTCATAGGTAGTCTCAAGAGTGTCCCACACTTCTTTGGCACTCTCAATGGATGACACTTTGGAATAGATGTCTGGACCGAATGAACAAAAGAGCATGTGGAGAGCTTTGTCATTTATTTGAATCTTTCTCATTTCTTCTTCACTCATCTCCACCTTCTTCTTCAAAACCATCTTGCCTTCACTATCTTGCTTCAATGGAATGTAGGGGCCATCTTCAATGACATCCCAAACTAAGTAGTCATTGGACTTGATGAAGAGACGCGTTCTATTCTTCCAAAATGTATAGTTGTCACCATTGAAGAATGGAGGTTTTGTGGTGGATTGAGACTCATACATGCCCGAACCGGAGGTTGAAGCCATCTCTTGATTTTTGATGATCACACTCTTCCTAGGAACTCCTCTTGTGGTTGTTAATCCTCAAAGAGGTAGGCTCTGATACCAATTGTTGAGTGGATCGAATGATCGAAATGAACCAAGAGGGGGGTGAATTGGATTTTTAAAGGTTTAGGTGGTGGAAATTGCAAATTAAAAAGATAGACAAGGAATTTTAGAGTGGTTCAAGTTCCAAATGAACTCTACATCCACTACCTTAGCTTCACTAAGGATTTGCAACAATTCCACTAATTGCTCTTCCCTTTTTTCTAGGCTAAGGAGGTAACCCTTACAATTTTCGGTTAAATTTTCTACCCAAAATTTAACCCAATCCTCACACAAATAGAACAAAGATTTTGATGGCTAAGAAAGTATCTCTTAATACAAATTGTAGCCCAATTACAAGCACTCAACCCAATTGAAAATGATAAGAATGAAAATTACAATTGGGGTTTCTAGACAATATTGGGATTTGATGTTTGGATGTTTTCTTTTGGATCAATAGTTGTTGCTGGAGCTTTTAGAGGTACCTTTTATACCTTCTCATTGATTTCTAGCCGTTGTGATTGTTGCATTCATCAATAGAGCCGTTGGGGGTGTTATCTCACCTCCATAAATGCAGTCTACAACCTACCATTTCGAAACGCCCGACCCCGTTTCGAAACAGACCAAAATAGAAAGAGCCATTGAGGTGTATTTAAGAGCCCGTATCGAAACGGTATTTACCTGTTTCGAAACACTTTTGCCACTGTCAAGGGTCATTTCGAAACGGCTTGAACTCGTTTCGAAACGCCTTAACGGTTTCCTGAAAATCAGTTAAAAACTTGCAACGGTCATATTTTTCAAATTAAATGAAGAACCGTTTCGAAACACTTGATGTCGTTTCGATACGGGTTCTCTATGTTTTAAAGCTGTTTCGATACTTGTTTCGAAACATGGGTTGTCAGTGTTGAAAATGTTTCGATACCCGTTTCGAAACATAGGTTGACAGTTTCAAAACCGTTTCGAAACGCCTTAGGCCGTTTCGAAAGAGGGACTCGAAAAACACTGTTTCGGCTTTAAGAACACTTAGAAAATATTTGGAAAGCTTAGTTTTTAACTTAGGCATATTCTTTAAATCATATGGGGATGTTTGAGGACTTAAAAATTCGTTTTGACATTTTCAATTTAGTCCTTAGGTTCTTTAGTTATATCAAAATTAAAATATCGGTTTCACAATTTTGGTACCGATTTTTAGGGCACGACGGGGGTGCTCATCCTTCCCCGCGTGTAACCGACTTTCGAACCTATTTTTTAGAAAATCTCTGGTTTTACATTCGGTGTCCGGTCTACCATTTTTAAGTGGCCGGTGGCGACTCCTCTTTTTTCAAAAATCTGATTAAATTTTCAAAACCAACTAAAAACCTGGTTCCTCCAAGTGATAACAGTATTTCCTAAAATTTTAGTCGCAACAGTTACGTTTTTATTTTGTTTTGGTACCTCTATCGTTTAAAATTAACGAAAATGGTGACGTGTCTTGGGTTAATAACATTTTTAGTCTAAAATCTTATACAATCTATCAATTTAGTCTAAAATTTTATCAATTTAAATATTATTTTAATTTTTGGATTAAAATTGTAAATTGCTCATTTTTCTTCTTCTAGTCGAACACTTTTTTGGGTTTTGGAGTTTAAAAATACGCTAGAGACAATCAAAACTTTAGGATTTGAGGATCAACGAGGGGCTAATGTGGGGTCTATTGGAGGACCCAAACTCCACGATCGGGATACCATCAAGAAGACGAGGGGGTGGGAAAAGGATGAGACAAAATTCTATCAAAATTAAGATGATGTTTTACCCAAAAATTAAGATGATGTTTTAAATTGATAATATATATATATAAGTGTTTTGGACTAAAAATGTGATTATACCAATCTTCGTCATCATCTTCGTTAGCTTTTAATGGTCGGGGTACCAAAACAGGAAAAAATAACGTTAGGTATCATTTTTCCAAAATAATAGTTGAAATACCAAAACTGTAACACGAACATAGTTGGGGGTACTAAGTATGTAGTTTTCCCAAATTTAAATTACTTTCTAAGTATTATATTCTGATACGCAAAATACAGAAATATATGAATTGACAAGTTATTACAATGACAATAATACAACTATGTAAAATATAAAACATGTTAAAAAGATTTGGACATATATGACGACAGGAATGCATTAGTAATTTAGTCATATTGTAATCAATGGATTTATAAAAAAACACAAACACCGATAAGGTAAAAAATATGATGTTAAAAAAAATGTTCAAAATGATAAGGTAAAAAAATATTAAATTAATATATTAAAATAAAACTAAAGATAAACCCTCATGGGCCGCTACAAGGGTGCGAGTATGTTAAACCCGGTGGGAGGCCGTTGGATGCTATACCGGTAATCTTTGGTGCTCCGGCCGGGGAGAGGTCGGCGTCTCCGACTTAGTTGGATAGGATGCGACTACTGAAGGAGGGGCGTAACGATGATTTGGTTGATGTAGGTGTGGACAATGTTGCGATGGAGGCTGGCGTTGTAGATGGGGTTGATGTGCACGATAAGGTTGCTGGGTAGACGACGAAGGACGATACTAGACCTAAGGCGGATGCTCTAATAGGGGGTGCAAAAGCTTCATACACAAGTAAGGTTGCTGGATTGAAGGATAAGAGTGGGGAGTGTCCAGGTTTTCCTAAGGATGAAGTCAAGATTCTGGCTGAGGATATCATAATGGATCGCAATTGGAAATTTCCCTATATTCAATTTTCTGGTAGAGTTCATGACCAAATTGATGATAATATGCGCAACTCTATTATTGTCTGGCTTTTGGGAAGAGCGATAGGATACAGGGATTTGATTAATCTGGTGCATGCTTTATGGAAACTTGTGGGGGAGTTACACATTATCGACATTGATAATAACTATTTCCTAGTGAGATTCTCGGATCCTAGTTATTACACGAAAGTTTTAACGGAGGGGTCGTGGACCATCTATGGAAGCTATTTGACAATGCAACCATGGAGTTGTTGCTTTGCGACCATGGAGAAACATCCTACGCAGGTGATTGTTATGGTAAGATTGTCGGGGATGTCGTATCATTACTATACGAAGGTTGTATTTCGTCATATTGCCTCTTTTATTGGGCGGGTTGTCCGGATTGATTATACTACTAACATGGACGGTAGAGGTAGATTTTCTAGGTTGACGATCCTTGTTGACCTTAATAAACCCTTGTTGTCGTGTATTCGAATTAATGGACGGTTATAAACGATTAAGTATGACGGATTGCAACAAATTTGTTATGAATGCGGTATTTATAGTCATTCGAAGGAGATGAGTGGTGCAAGTTCACAGGGTAAGGCCGAATCGGGGGGTAATGCATCGGCTACTGTTGCAACAGGTAGTTAAGTTGAGGGGGATGTGTCGGAATCCAATCTGTTTGGCCCGTGGATGGTGGTCGCAGATAGGCGTCAAAGGGGGGGTCAAGGCCTGGCAGGGGATAAATTGGTTAAAAGTGGTGTTTCAGGGTTGAGGCTTGCTAGCTTGGGAGTCGAGGATGTTGATGGTGAGGATGCTAAGGGTATTGGCCACAAGGCTTTGGACCGTGTAGTTGAGGTTGGTTCTATTAAGGATAATCCTGTTGCTTCTTTAGGTAAAGAACTTGTACGAGAGGTATTACACAACACCGCATATAAGGCCTCTAATCCAGATAAGAAAAGTAAGGCAAACAAAAGAAATAGCATGTCTAAGGTGGTTCTATTGGGGAGTACGTCGGAAGTTCAGGTTGTAGAGCATACCGTAAACACTAGAGTTCGCAATCATAAGATTGTTACTAACACGCATCGTAACGTGTCAAGAATAATTTCCTTCTTTCAAATAAATAGATAAACAAAGAAACTAAATTAAATATAGATAGGGAAATAGGAGTCGAACCCACAAGGACTTGGACTTTCCTTGTTGCACCTTTGACGTTTCTGAACCAAGAGATGATGTAATTGAATTTGTGTGATTTGGGGGGGGGGTAAAATTGCAATGAAATAATTTAAGTGAACAAGAAGAATGATTTAAAGATTTAATACTAACAGTAGAGATATTCAACCTTGGCTAAACTTTGACTTGTTGTACTCGGTTCATTGGTATAGATTTTAATTTCGAAAAACTTGTTGGCGAAATTACTTCAAGGTCAATCCTTGAGTTTTTGTTTGTAAACTAAATCTCCAAAATCAATTTTTGGTTTCAGTTTTGATAATTTGTCTAAACCGACTCAATGTTTTAGAAAACAAATTCTTTAAGCTCGTAACCAACTCGAAAAGTTATTTATATAAAAACGATTCGATCTCAATTTCCCTTAGTAATCTATTTACTAAGTGTGTTCCATGGAAGTAAGATTTGTTTCAATAACCGATCCTCTCTCCCACTTGCTAGATCAAAACAATCGTTTTCTCCAAAGTCAATCTTCGGGTTTAAAAATCATTTTGATTTAAAAAATAAAGTATGAAGAAATCGAGAAAAGCTTCTGAAATGTTTGAAGCATAAATTCAAACATCGCCTTAAGAACGCGTCATTGCATAAGCCTTCGGCTTAAGAAGATCTAGCCGAGCATGGTTATCAAATTAATCATGCTCGACATTTAAGAAATAATCAAAAAAAAAAGAAAAATAAGAAAAGAACTTAAGGAAAAAAACTAAGAAGACAAGAATTTCCAAGAGAAAGATGAAATGATATTCAATTGATGATGAAGTCTTTCCCCAAAAGGGGTATTTATAGTACTTCAAAAAACCTAAAAATACTAAGAGATAAAAACCTAAAACACAAAAGATAATTCTAAAAAGATAATTAAAAAGATAAATTCCCAAGTTTAAATTTAAAACTAAAAAAAATCCGAAGATAGGCTATCTGATAAGCGGCCTGATAAGCTATCGATGTTGCTGACGTCAACTTCTAGAAGACGTTGACGTGGCGCCCAGTCAGCATTTATGCCATGATTCATGCTCATGAATCTGCCCATGACTCTAGCATTTTCTATAGCATTCTAGCTTATTTCCAGCATCACGTCCCTTGCATGAAAACAACATAAAACGGCCCAGTTAAGTCCCTCAAACTTATATTTAATCGAAATAAGGACCAAAAACACAACCAAAATAAACACTCATCAAATTCCCCCTCACTTATCCGATGCTTGTCCTCAAGTATCTCAAAATTAAACAAATCTAAGCTCAAGTTGTCATCCTTAATTTCACGAAGTCTCAAAGTTTCTGATATGATTAAGCATCTAAACATGAAAGAAAATAAGGAGCAAATAGATAAATGGCAAGATTTAGATATTTAAGCAAAAACGACATTCCAATACCCTACTAACATCAATGATGCAAACCAAGTACCCTCATAAGGAATCGCTCATGTCACTCAAAGTGTTTAAGGGTAGAGAAAATCACTCGAGCCAAAACTAATTAGAGCATTACCATAGGATTGTGGTTAAATCTAATCTCCACTACTAAGTATGAATGTGATGCAAAAACCAAGAGGTCTAAAAGGGTTGTAACGGGGCTAAGGTTCGGGTAGGATAAAAGCCAAAAAATAGGGGTTAAAATTCAAGAAAAAAATCATCCCAAAAAAATTTATTCGAAACTGTTTTTTTTATTCTTCTTTTTTTTCTTTTTTTTTCATTCGAATCAAAACTGTTATGCAGTATAATTTTTTGAACTGTATTGCTATTTTTCTGCTCTTTTTTACTGCAGATTCGAATAATTTTCTGCACAGTTTTTTTTCCTGCACTGCATATTCGAAACAGTTTCTGCAGTCTTTTTTTTCTGCACAGTGTTTTCTGCTATGCTGGACTGCATGATTCGAATCTATTTTTTATGAGACAATTTTGTCTTGAAAAGGGGACAAAATAATGGAAATAAAAAAAACGGATTAGGCTAAAATATGGTGAATCTCAAGAAAAAGGCCAAGGCTCAAAATTGTTTCACTAAGGAAAATTAATCAAAGGGTAGGCAATTTGTTTGGAAAGAGAAAAGGTTAAAACCTAGTGCCTCAATCATATTTAAGCATCATATTCAAATAATGTAATCTCAAAAAGAATTTAAACACAAGTTCTAGAATGCAACTAATTTAGCTAGGCACACTCAAAGAAACAAAGAGCAAAAATAATGCATGCTCATTAGGCTAAAAAACTCACAAAAATTGTCTTGTGTACCTAGGTAAGCATCATGTCAATTAATAGAGTAAGGGATGTCATAAAAAGGATTTTATGGAAAAATTAATCATGCCAAAATCTACCATGCAACCTAAAATTTTCTAACAAGGTAGATATAAAATCATACGGAAACAATGAGACAAGGCCAAACTAAGGATTAAACAAGGAACTTAAATTAAATAAAATCAGGAAAAGAAGGGAACAACCAAACGAATAAGCAATATGAAAATTTGACAAGCATATCTCCCCCTCACTTAATGCATTTTGTCCCAAAAATGATAACTAGAGTAAAAGAGAGGAAAGGAGAGACTCTCCTGATCAATTGCGGCCACGACTGCGGCCTCGTTAGAGAAGATGTGGGTTGGCCGAGCAATGTTTGGTTCGAAGGTTGGGGGCTTTACGTGCGTGAAGAAAGAAGGGTGAGATGACGGCTGTAGAATAAAGAAAAGGTAGGAGAAAATTATGTTAGTTTTTTTTTTAATTTTTGAAATAAAAGGATAAATAAAAATTTGTAAAAGGATAATTTTATTTAAATTTTTAGATATAGGTGGTAAAGATATATATATATATATATATTATGATTTTAAAATTTAAAATAAATAATAATTTAACATGATAAAGATAAACCACCAAGGGTTAAATTGAAAAATAAGATAATATATATATATATATTTAACTTACGTAAATCTAAAAAGATAATATAAATATATAATAAATTTAAATTAGTAATAATAACTATATTATTAGGGGGAGTTAAAAAATACTAAAAAGAAAAGATAAAAGAGAAGTAGATGTGGGTTTTAAAAATAATAAATAAAATAAGAATAAATTCGAAACTGAAAAATTAAAATCAAGAAATAAATAAAATGGGTTGCCTCCCATCCAGCGCTTGTTTATCGTCATTAGCTCGACGACCTGTGTCACTCATACTACAGACACTGCGACAAATACTCCTTCCAATTTATGCGCTTAATCCAACTAAGAATTTCCCAATGAGAAATTTTATGACAATGGCATTTCTTCATTTTCCCTAAAAAAAATTCTTTTTTACTCTTCAATTTATTCGGCGGTAATTTTAACTCGATATCTGGTGCCTGCAAAATGGAAGAGAATTTTTTTTTAATTTTTGAGGGAGTTAAGTGTAGATCAAGATTAACAAATAAAGTGTTTTCCAACTCCCTAATTTTTTCATCGCGTCCTATCAATTTCTTGCACGAACTATCAGATAAATTAGTTTCCACAAAATCATCAACTAAAGGTTTATAAAATCAACCAAAGCTAACATTTTCCATAGAATCTGGATGTTCAATCGCCTTGTAAACATCAAATTCTACGACCTCACCATCAAATTCCATAGACAAAAGACTGCTCCTCACGTCTATTTTCGTATTTGTTGTGCTAAGGAATGATTGTCCCAGCAACACTTTAGAGCAAGTGTTTGTTCTATCATGAGCCATATCGATCACATAGAAATCTGCAAGAAAGAATAAAGCATCTAATTTTACCAACACATTTTCCAACACTCCTTCCGGGTAGATGATCGATCGATCCGCCAACTGTATCGTAACCCTGGTTTCTTTTAAAGGATCGTTAGTAACTTTTTTATAAACAGAAAGTAGCATTACATTTATAGAAGCTCCAAGATCGCACATATCACGTTTAATAGATATGTTACCAATTTGACAGGGTATAGAAAACATACCTTGGTCTTTCATTTTGGGTGGTAACTTACGTTGAAAAACTGCAGAAACGTGCTCTCCCAAGTTTACCTTTTTGTGCCCGGTGAGTTTTCGCTTGATTGTGCAGAGCTCTTTAAGAAAACGAGCATACCTTGGCACTTGTCGAATGAATTCTAAGAGGGGAATGTTCACTTGGACTTTTTTTAAACACGTCAATGATTTCCCTCTCTTCGGCCTTTTTGTCGCGTTTTACTAAGTGTGATGGGAAAGAAGGTGGATACGAAAGAGGGGATGGTGGTAAAGGGTTATCTTGGTTTTCTTTACCTTCTTCTATGACGGGAGTGGGATTGTTGTTTTTTGATGGTTCTTTTGGAGCTATAACGGTCCCACTACGGAGTGTGATGGCACTTACATTTTCTCTAGGGTTTGACTCCGTCTGAGAAGGTAACTTTCCTTGTGATTCTATTCTTCCTAATCTTTGGGCCATTTGACTCATTTGCTTATCTAATTCTTGAATATGTGCTTCTACACGGTTTTGGAATTTTTCCTGGGATATGGACAATCGTTCTATAATGAACTCTAGGTTTGATTTTTGTTGGAATTGTTGGTTAGGCTGCCTTGGCTGGTACTGTTGTCTTTGGTTTTGCGCAAAGGTTTGGTCTCTCCACCCTTGATTGGAATTAAGGTAGTATGGCTTTTGATAGGATCCCGAAAAGTTCCCCATCACTTTCACTTGTTCGGTATCTTCTTCTTGGATCATAGGGCAACAATCCGTCGGGTGCTTGGGGCTTGTGCATATCCCACAAAGCCTAGAAACAATCTTCCTATCTGCAACCAAAGTTTGAACAATTTCAGTTAATTTATCGATCTTGCTTTCTAATGAAACGATACATGCCTCATTAACTCTTCGAGATGGTTCATTCGATTGGTAGAAGCGTTGTGAGTTGGCCGCCATGGTCGAAATCAATGTCCTTGCTGTCGTCGGAGTCATATTGACTAGGGCTCCTCCGCTAGCTGCATCAACTACATTCATATCTGTAGGGGTTAGTCCTTCATAAAAATATTGAATAAGTGTTTGGGCTGACAAACCGTGTTGTGGGCAATTTGCGCATAGTTTCTTAAAGCGCTCCCAATACTCATTAAGTGTTTCAATATCCTTTTGTCAGATACTTAGAATATTTCGCCTCATTTCGCTTGCTTTAGCGGCTGGAAAGAACCTGTCAAGAAACAAGTGAGCCATTTCAGTTCAGGTAGTAACTGAGTTAGAAGGTAAATCATAAAGCCAATCCTTAGCAATATCAGATAAAAAAAGGGAAAGTGCGAAGTTTAATTTGATCCTCAGATACTCCCTGTGGTTTTGTAGTTGAGCAAACCATGTGGAACTCCTTAAGGTGTTTGTGTGGGTTTTCGATGGGCAAACCGTGAAATGTTGGTAAAAGATGAATCAAGCCTGTTTTTAGTTGGAACTGCGTTTCACCATTCGGGAAGGTTATACACAAGGGCTGATTGTCATCTGGTGCCCTGATCAGTTGTTGGATCGTCTGTTCGTTGTCTCCCATTTGGCTTTATTCTTCAAAGTGTGTTTCGGGTTGGGATGATTCAATATCTTGCTGGAATAGTTGTTGACGCAATTTATATTGCTTCTCTCGGTTTCGTTGTGCATTTTGTCGTATCATAAATGCTTCAATTTCGTAAATGAATTCAACCTATTCTCCCAGATTTCTCCTAGTCATAAACAATCAAAAACAAACAGTAAAAGTTGTCGAATTCCCCGGCAACATCACCAATTTTGACACGCTTCGTAACGTGTCAAGAATAATTTCCTTCTTTTAAATAAATAGATAAAAAAAGGAATAAAATTAAATATAGATAGGGAAGTAAGAGTCGAACCCACAAGGACTTGGACTTTCCTTGTTGCGCCTTTGATGTTTCTGAACCAAGAGATGATGGAATTGAATTTGTGTGATTTGGGGGGGGGGGGGTAAAATTGCAATGAAATAATTTAAGTGAGCAAGAAGAATGATTTAAAGATTTAATACTAACAATAGAGATATTCAACCTTGGCTAAACTTTGACTTGTTCTACTCTATTCATTGGTAGAGATTTTAATTTCGAAAAACTTGTTGGCGAAATTACTTCAAGGTCAATCCTTGAGTTTTTGTTTGTAAACTGAATCTCCAAAATCAATTTTTGGTTTCAGTTTTGATAATTTGTCTAAACCGACTCAATGTTTAAGTAAACAAATTCTTTAAGCTCGTAACACACTCGAAAAGTTATTTCTATAAAAATGATTCGATCTCAATTTCCCTTAGTAATCTATTTACTAAGTGTGTTCTCTGGAAGTCGGATTTGTTTCAATAACCGATCCTCCCTCCCACTTGCTAGATCAAAACAATCGTTTTCTCCAAAGTCAATCTTTGGGCTTAAAAATCATTTTGATTTAAAAAATAAAGTATGAAGAAATCAAGAAAAGCTTCTGAAATGTTTGAAGCATAAATTCGAACCTCGCCTTAAGAACGCGTTATTGCATAAGCCTTCGGCTTAAGAAGATCTAGCCGAGCATGGTTATCAAATTAACCATGCTCGACATTTAAGAAATAATCAAAAAAAGAAAAATAAGAAAAGAACTTAAGGAAAAAAACTAAGAAGAGAAGAATTTCCAAGAGAAAGATGAAATGATATTCAATTGATGATGAAGTCTTTCCCCAAGAGGGGTATTTATAGTATTTCAAATAACCTAAAAATACTAAGAGATAAAAACCAAAAATACAAAAGATAATTCTAAAATGATAATTAAAAAGACAAATCTGATAAGCTATCACTGCTACTGACGTCAGCTTCTAGATGACACTGACATGGCGCCCATTCAGCATTCAAGCCCATGACTCCAGCATTTTCTGCAGCATTCCAGCTTATTTCCAGCATCACGTCCCCTGCATGAAAACAACATAAAACAACCCAGTTAAGTCCCTCAAACTTCTATTTAATCGAATTAAGGACCAAAAACACAACCAAAATAAATACTCATCAGTTACCATAATGTAAAAAGGGTGGTAGGTGATTCCAAGGGGAGTCGTGGCAGTCATCGTGGGAAATCAAGTTTGAACAAGGGTAATTCGGATGATAATCAAATGGGCTTGAAAGTTCGATGTGCGAATGACTCGAGGTCTAGTGGGCGTATGTTGGTGACTGATTTTGTATGTCAACTAACGTTGAAATCGGATGCTGTTGATACCGGTGTTGGCCCAGGTGATAGTTTCCGACCGAAGCTTCCTGGTGCTTCGTCCCTACGTTGCAATCGTTCTATGATGATGAGTTCTATTTGTCGGATTCTCCAGAGGTTCTGACTAAGGGTGCAGTTTTCGGTGACAAACAATAAGGTTCGTGTCATCTTTTTTTTACTTATAATGAAGTTTATGTTATGGAATTGCCAGGGTGCTACTAGCTTGGAGTTTCGTGGTTATTTCAGGTCTTTTGTGGAAGAGTATTATCCTTATATTGTGGCGTTATTTGAGCCGCATATCAATGGTCACAGTGCTGATAGACTTGTCGACCGACTTGGTTTCTCTCAATCTTTCCGAGTTGAATCGCATTGGTTCGGTGGTGGTATTTTGCTGCTATGGAATGACAATATTGCGGTTGATATTCTTAAGTTCTAAAATTAGTTTGTACATATTTGGGTTAGTGTTAGTGATGGGGGTGGTTCGTTTGAACTCACAACTATATGTGCAAGTCTGACTAGTTCCAGACGCAGTCATCTTTGGCCTCAGCTTGCGACACTTAATATGGGTAATGGTGTTCCGTGGTTAGTCGGGGGTGTGTGAAACCTAAATTAATTTTGATATAACAAATTTCATAAGGGCTTATTTTCAAATACAATAAATTTTTAAGTATTTCAAAGACTCACTAAATTGACAAGCTTTTTGAAACCAAATGATCTTTCAAGACAAAATATTGTAAGTGTTCAAATTTTTCTAAGTGTTTTTGAAGCAAAATTTCAATCTTACACCCAGGCGTACTGATACTCTTAGCCCGTATCGATACGATTTTCCTTCACTGGAAAACCAATTAACCAAGGTGTAACGATACAGTTAAACCCTGTATCGATATGATATTCATCTTTGTAAATTTTCAAGCCATAGTGTACCGATACGGTTACACCCCGTATCGATACGATTTCGATGATGATAGCAAATCTTTGTAATTACTGATTCGAATGTTTCTTGTCAGTTATGGGAATCCCAAATTTTTAAATAACTATTAATCATATCGGTACGCTTAGATAGCGTACCGATGCGCTTTTTGTCAAAACACAATTCATGATTCTAGTGAGAAAAAACTGTATCGATACAACATTTTGTATCGATACGCTCCTTATAATCGTACCGATACGCCCTTCCTGCGTATCAATACGCCCATGTTTTTCAGTCACAATGGCTCTTTCTTCTTTGAGACAGGTACTGATACGATCACGAGGGTACTGATACGATGTGCAGTTGAGGAGCATTTATTGCAGGAAAAATGCAGCTCAACGGCTAGATTAATGACTTCAACCACCCAAACGGCTAGAATTTAATGCAAGGGTATAAAATCAAGCCTCCAAAGCTCAAATAACAATTATTGAACCTTCAAGAAACATCCAATCAATTATTCCAAACCCTTGAGCTTATATAGTCAAATTTGTGTACCCAACTTGTAAAATTCTTCATTGTTTATCTTTCCTTCAAGTTTGGGGAGTGTTTGTTTGTAATTGGGTAATTCATTAGTCTTGTGAGAGATAAATTTCTGATTGCCTATCCTTCTTTGTAATTGTGAGTGAATTTGATTAAGCTTTGGGTAGAAAGCTTAACTGGTTTGTAAGGTTGCCTCATAATCCGAGAAAAGGGGAAGAATCAATAGTGGATTGGTTGAAAATTCTTATTGGGAGCTAAGGTAGTGGAGGTAGAGCTTGTTAGAAGCTTGAACCACTCTTAATTCCCTAGCCTCAATTTTTCATTTATTCCTTCACTCTCTTCAAAGTTTTAATTGTCAATTCACCCCTCTTGGCCATTTGCAAGTGTGATCAACTCAAAAGGGTGACTTTAATGCTTTCCTATTGGACGATAAAAGAACTGAAGGAGCTTGTATTCGGAATTGTGGGAGATGTCTATTTTCTGACTTTCTTTTTTCAGAAGGTCTGACGAATATAGGGTTTCGGGGTCCGCTGTTCACTTGGTCAAGGGTACATTGAATCAGCATCTTGATAGGTGTGTTTTCAATTCCATGTGGAATGCATCTTATGTCGATTCCCATGTGCTACATTTAGATAGATTAGGGTCGGATCATAGTCTACTTTTGGTATCGATGGGAGAGGATCGTAGTGCAAGTCAGAATCAACCTTTTCGATTTATTGAGGCATGACAGTTATGGGTGTTAAAAAATACCCAACCCGACTACCTAAACACAAAAAATTGGGTATTTACCCAGATTTGTTTTGCCTGGGTTGGGCCCGAGTCGAGCCCCGGGTTAAAAAATTAAGAATTTTTCGGATACCTAGATATATTTGAAATTAAATTTTTTATATTCAATATATTTATATTAAACTAATAAAAATTCTTAATTTTTTATATTATTATATTTAAAAAATACATAATTTTATATTAAACTAATATATATTACATTTCTATACTAAACTAATAAAATATTTTTATATTTAAAAAATACATATTTTTATATTCGAGCACCCAAGTACTTAATTTTTCAGGTACCCGCAACACCCGGGCCAGGGTACGGGCCGACCATAGAACTACCTGACGATCTGGGTACCCGAATATTCGAATTTGACCACCCCTAATGGTAGTCGCATCCACAATTTGAGGAGTGTTTATACTCGACTTGAACCTCTGAGGTGGAATTGAAGAACATTGGTAAATTTTGTGATGAGGTGGGTATTTGGAACCGTTAGATGTTCGGCTACATAGGTGAGAGGAAGAGGAGATTGTGTTGGGTCACACCGGTACACCCCATGGCGCAGCAAAAAAATTATCCGGCGATCACCACCAGAGATCCATGTACGAGGAACGAATCAAGGTGAATAAGGGTAAAGAATTACCTGTTTAAAATCTGGAATTCTGACTTTGGAGAACATGGATATCCAATCACAATTCCACGATATCGATTCTTAAGCCGCAATGATAACACTCTGAACTATTTAGAAACGAGCATATAAAAAGCATATAAAACAATGAGTGCTAGATCTTTCATGCCTTTATATAACCTTTGTAATCCTAATTCAACTCATATTAAGATTTCAATATATATATATATATATATATATATATATATATATATATTAAATATACATAATCTCAAGTTAACTTTAATTATGATTTCAATATATATATTAAATATATATAATTCCAATTCAACTTAATTAGAATTTTAATATATATATATATATATATAATTCTAATTCAGCTTAATTAAGATTTCAGTATATATATATTAAATATATATAATCTCAATTCAACTTTAATTAGGATTTCGTTATATATATATATATATATATATATATATATAATCTCAATTCAACTTAATTAGGATTTCAATATATATTGACTTAAATCGAATTATATTATTTATATATTAAAAGATTCATAATTACAATAATTATTTTTCTTTTAATATTTACCCAATAGTTAAATTATAAATATCAAATATATATTAATTTAACTAAATCCGTGTACAACAAATTTGTACATATATAATTTGTTTAATATATGCTCATTTCAACTGCGGGTGTGACCATGTAGGTTCATGTAACGTTATTAGTAAAAATTAGAACATTTTTAATATTACAAACAATGAGTGTCATTGTCAACTAAGTTACAAGAAATCTAGATTCGACATAACCTCTTTGTGATTAACTCTTTTCATGTATTACATCTTTTTGTCCTTATATCTAGATTGGACACAAGTCATGGAATAGTCACACTTGTATAGTCCATCTAATATTTCTTGATATCTTGAGTAGACTATTATAAACGAATAACTATGATATCTCATATCAACCTATTCGAGCATGACCATGCATTTCTAGTCTCACTCAATCAAGTGGCCTGCGATATTACTCCTATTATGTAGGAGGGACAAATACTATCTTGAACAACCATATCCCACTACATAGATTGTGACATATCAAATATAAGTCTTTATAGTGTAGTTAGTTATGAAACACATTTGATTGTATCAAAATATGTCACTCGCGATGTTGAAATAATGATGATCTCAAGTCTGAGGATCATACATGTAGTTATCACTATAAGAAATGTTGCATGTCACATAATAATCCAAGAAATATGATCATAGCGGGTCAGTCTAGCATGTCGTTCTCTAACGTATACTTATGTATTGATTTTGACATCTCCATGTCAATGACAACACTTTGTCATCAATCAACTACATATTAGTCTTAATGCATTATTATTGTTCATGCCCACAATAGTACTCAACTAAGGACATTTAAGAAGTTTTGAAATGCGTTTTTCACTTATGTGACCCAAGTGACAATGCCAAAGATATGATTAGAGTCATTTGTTTTTGATCTCTTCATATTTATGTTGTAAATGGAATTCTCTTGATCCAATATGTAAAGGCCATTTATTAATTGTGTCACACCATAGAAAACATTATCGAGATAAAAGAACAACAATTATTCTTAATAATTATCTCAAAACTAATTTTGTCTAAACAAGAAATCGAAATATTGTTTTAGTCAAACTATACAGAAAATAACAATCCTCTAAACATAAATAAGTTCACTGGGCAACGATAAAGTATATGTTCCTTTAGCTAATGCAGCAACTCTTGCTCCATTAACAGCTCGTAGGTCCACCTCTCATTTTCTCAGATTTCTACCTTTTTGTAGTCCTTATACAAATGTACAAATATGAGAACCACATCTGGTATCTAATACCCAAGACGTAGGTGTTGATAAATTAATATCAGTAACATAAATACCCGAGGCGGACGCTCCGCTTTCATTTTCCTTCTTGACTTTTCAAGATAAATGGGGTAGTTCCTTTTGCAATGACATATCTTATTACAATGGAAACATTTTTCTTCCAGTGACTTGTCAAGGTAATTTACACCATTCAACTTGTCCTTCTCAATGACCGATCGCAATGATCCAAATTTTGAGTACGCTTACCAAATTTATTTATAAAAGGACTTTATACTCCCACTACTTTTATTAGAATTAATAATACTCAAATATTAATGTTGAAAATACTTTATGTAAAGTTTTTCTAGTGGGCAAGGATCCAAATTTCACATTCTCTTAAGTCAACTTTGGCTTTTCTCTTAAGATTATGGTCTATATAGGTAAGCAACACTTGCTAATTACATCTCATGTAACTCATTCATTTGGTGAACAACTCTTGACCATAATCATCTTATCATTATCCAAATAAATAACCTTTAGGTTTCTAATCATATTAGAGTAACCTAATTAAGTCTTTAACCAATGTTAAAACCAACAAATATCACTTATTCTTCGTGTTTGGCCAAGATAGATACAATTATCTCGCTTTAGCATAACCTACATTATATTGATCTAGACTTTAACGAGGGTTAACATTGGGAAACAATAAAAGACTTAATATTTTATTGAGGGGTTTTGTGAATATTATCTCACCATTTAACATTTGATCCAATCAATTAATCAACTTGCATCTCATACATTCATTTTATTA
The DNA here is from genome assembly GCA_958450335.1 of Hibiscus tridactylites. Classification (NCBI taxonomy): domain Eukaryota; kingdom Viridiplantae; phylum Streptophyta; class Magnoliopsida; order Malvales; family Malvaceae; genus Hibiscus; species Hibiscus tridactylites. The sequence continues at coordinate 80,417,927 of OY288265.1, read as the reverse complement.
CAAACATGAAAAGCAGTAAATATGAATGCAATAATTATAGCCCATATCATAAGGTGGCCTGTCCCAAGCCAATGGGAGAACCAAATTATTCTAAGGATAAAAACACTTCTCAAGCATCTTTCTATCAGCCCACACTTCTGCTCCTCTGGTCCATGCTTCTTTGTATAGATTAGAATTTAAGTAACTCGTTTTACATACGAGGGAGTAGGATGAGAAGAGAATTACAATAGAAGTAGAGAAAGGCACGACACGCATGCCGTATTTATAAAATCTTATAAATAAAACTAAATGAGCTATTGGGTTATAACCATGCATTCCAAACACCGTGCATATCAAACATAATAACGACGCGGTTTATTATTAAGGTCTTACTAGATTGTTCCTACGTAGGGGTCAAGCCCCTGACGGGGTTCTGACGGCCCTACAGGCACCGACGGGGTTGTCGCTGCCCGGTTAGCGACGGAGAATTTTTTTTAATATTATCATCATAATTGCTATGTAAAAATCTCATGATTTAAAATTCCATTTTGAATATGTAACTGTAACAACTTTTGTTACTTTCCCGCACTAAATCTATAGACTAACCATTAGTCTAATATTTAACTGTAACCCGTGTAAGTTAATACTTAACATCTAAAACCCTAAATTTCATATTGAATATGTTAGTACTTAACATATAATATGTCAAACCCTATAAACAAAGATACTGATGATTAACTCTTTAATCAGCGATCTTAGGAACATCTTTTAACTGGATTAACACAGTAACCATGATTGAATATATTTACTCGTACAAATATCATATATTCGCTAAATAAATCGAAAAATAACATATATCTCATACAATTACATCACCCAAGTAATTAAAATCTGAATATGTATCGTACAAGTAGCTCTAATACCACAGTTGGGTCACGCCGGTACAACCCATGGCGTAGCAGAAAAATTATCCAACGATCACCACCAGAGATCCATGTACGAGGAACGAATCAAGGTGAATAAAGGTAAAGAATTACATGTTTAAAATCTGGAATTTTGACTTTGGAGAACATGGATATCCAATCACGATTCCACGATGTCGATTCTTAAGCCGCGACGATAACGCTCCGATCTCTACGTAGTTGTAACCCCCTAAACTCGACCCAAGGGTTATGGGCCGAATCTAGGAAGTCGGGCAGAAAATGTGTCCCTCAATAAGATGAATATTAGGTTTTAAAAACTAAATACTTAAATTATTTATTAAAACGGCGTCGTTTCACATTAAATTCTTTTTTCAAAACGTGGTCGTATAGAAGAAAACATAAAAAATCATCAAAATATCCGATTAAAATTCTCATGCATGCTAAAACAGTTGAAAAATCCCAAATCAAAATATAAGTATTTGATTTACATAAAGTTCCCAAATAGTAAAATAACTGATATAAAAATGAAATAAATCTGAAAATCTAAAACGTCCATACAGAAAACTGAAATAAATCTGCTAAACTGTGGTCCTCCCAATACCGAACTCCTATGTGTGAGAATCTAAAATATAAGCTAATGGGGAGTCAGCTATTAAGCTCAGTGTGTCTCTAAAGTGCAGGCAATCACAAACTCAGTTTCACATCAATAAATTTTCACAAAAATGTTTAAAAGACACATAGTAAGTTTAAACACGGTTTTATGAAATCACAATGCAATGCACCCATACTCCATAGTCACCAAAAAGAGAAGGTTCCCCATAACCTCTCACTACATAGTCACCAACGCAAGTGGTATAAACCACTGAACTTCTTTCGTACAATCCCAACCCATGATAACACAGTAAAAAGATATCACAGCTTTCATAGTCTCAACACAGTCTGATAATAAATCAGGGATTCACAGTTCATTTATTTTAAATTACAATTTTATTCACAGTTTGAAAATAGTATGCACGGAAAACATAATGTAAAATCACAACACGATTGAAAATCATTCGAGCGTAAAATCACAGTCACAAAAATAAAGTATGTAGCACGGAAAGAGAACACACAAAAATAGTTTATTTACAGTACAAGAAGAAACACACTTTAAGCGGCAATACCTCTAACGACGAACAAAGGGAGGTTGCGACTTCGATGTAAGATGATGACAACGTCAATTCGAGAAGAATTCATAAAACATGGGAATAACTAAGAGCGACAATACTTTAAAACTTAAGGCTTAGGTTATTTCTGTATGTAATAACTATGACTATATATATAGAGAGTTGAGAGTTGGTAATCTAAACAAATTAGGTTTGGAATAATAATAATAATAATAATAATAATAATAATAATAATAATAATAATAATAATAATAATAATAATAATAATAAAAGAATTTAAGTTGAAAAAGAAGAGTCAATTCAACTGTGAGTAAAAGAGAAAATTAGAATTCAATTTGAAATTAAAAGATTAAATATATATTGTACTGTTATAATTAATAATTATACTAATAATAATAATTAATAACAGAGGAAGGCACTTACCGCAGTAAACCATTTGATTTTGTAATTCAATTTCATAAAAAAGGGTTATTTACAAAGTCAATCCTTGACTTTTCAAGAAATTTTAAATTAATTTTTAAGTTTCATAAAAATTCTTTTTTAGTCCCTCATAGAAAATTAGGGTTTTTAATTAAAAATTTCCAATTGTTAGGGTTTTCAATTAGGGATTTCAAAAGTAGGTTTCTAAATTAGGGATTTTTCGAATCTAGGGTTTACAATTTGGGCATAATTTTTGGGGTGTTACAGTAGTTCACCCTGAAACGAGCATATAAAGCTCTCTAAACTATTTAGAAGAGAACGAGCACATAAAAGGCTCTCTAAACTATTTAGAAGGGTTTTCCTAAAAAGAGCATTAATGACTGCTAGATCTTTCATACCTTTATGTAGCCTTTGTAATCCTAATTCAACTCATATTAGGATTTGAATATATATATAATCCCAATTCAACTTAATTAGGATTTCAAAATATATATATATTAAATATATATAATTTCAATTCAACTTTAATTAGGATTTTAATATATATATATATTATATTATATATATAATCTCAATTCAACTTCATTAGAATTTCAATATATATATATATATATATATTGATTTAAATCAAATTATATTATTTATATATTAAAAGATTCATAATTACAATAATTATTTTTCTTTTAATATTTACCCAATAGTTAAATTATATATATATATAATATATATTAATTTAACTAAATCCGTGTACAACAAATTTGTACATATATAATTCGTTTAATATATGCTCATTTCAACTGTGGGTGTGACCATGTATGTTCATGTAACGTTAGTAGTAAATATTAGAACATTTCTAATATTACAAACAATGAGTGACATCTAGCAATATGTCATTGTTAGCTAAGTTACAAGAAATCATGACTCAACATAACCTCTTCGTGATTAACTCTTCATAAATTACATCTTTTTGTCCTTATATCTAGATTGGACACAAGTCATGGAATAGTCATACTTGTATAGTCCATCTAATATTTCTTGATATCTTGAGTAGACTATTATAAACGAATAACTATGGTATCTCATATCAACTTATTCGAGCAAGACCATGCATTTCTAGTCTCACTCAATCAAGTGGCCTACGATATTACTTCTATTATGTAGGAGGGATAAATCCTATCTTGATCAACCATATCCCACTACATAGATTGTGACATATCTAATATCAGTCTTTATAGTGTAGTCAGTTACGACACACATTTGATTGTATCAAAATATGTCACTCACGATGTTGAAATAATGATGATCTCAAGTCTGAGGATCATACATGTAGTTATCACTATAAGAAATGTTGTGACTGTCATATAATAATCCAAGAAACATGCTCATAGCGGGTCAGTCTAGCATGTCGTTCTCTAACACATACTTATGTATTGATTTTGACATCTCCATGTCAATGACAACATTTTGTCATCAATCAACTACATATTAGTCTTAATGCATTATTGTTGTCCACGCTCACAATAATACTCGACTGAGGATATTTTAGAATAACCATATTATTCTAAGGACTTTATTATAATTTAGTTTATTTGTGCACGTAGAATTGTAACTGAAAATAATAATGGCAGTGTCTTTTTTATGAATAAAAGGATAAAAACAAATATCATTTATAATCATCTTATGATTGGTCTTTGGGCATACTCTAACAGATTGCGAGCACGACTTTGAGGGATTGATCGTGCATTAATGAGAAGGCATTCTAAGTACTTGGTGATTTGGCAGCCAAATTGAAGGTGGAATTGGAAACAATTATAGACCAGGATGAAATTTTTTAGCGTCCGAAGGCTTACTCACAGTGGGTGTTGCAAGGGGGTCGCAATACTAAGTTCTTCCACACTTTGGTGATTGCTCGTAAACGTGCTAATCAGATATGTATGCTCCAACGTGATGATGAGGGTGGTGCTCTGATGGATCTGAATTAAGGAAGTTAGCTACGGACTTTTATCAAGCATTGTTTACTAGTTCTCTTGGTCCTAGACCTCTCTATGCAACGAGAGGGTGTTTTTCGGAATGGCGAATAGTATTCAGGATTCTCTTATGGCCTCGATTTCTACGGATGAGATTCATCGGACAATGTTTAGTATGGTGCATCAAAAGCTCCGGGGATATAGGGTTTGAATGCTGACTTTTTTTTCAAAAGAATTGGTATATAGTTGGGGATTCTGTTTGTGGTTTTGTGAGCATGTCTTTCGTACAGGGATGATTCTTGTAGATATCAATCAAACTTTGCTTGTACTTTTACCTAAAGTGCCATTGCCTAAAAAGATGAGTCATTTTCAACCTATCAACTTATGCACAATTATTTACAAGGTTATTTCTATGGCCCTGGTTAACCGGTTGAAGCCTTTCTTGTCGTCATGGGTTTCGGATAATCAATCGAGCTTTATCCCTGGGCGTGTGATTACGGAAATCATAATTATCACTCAAGAGATAATCCATTCAATGTACCGAAAGTCTGGGCGAAAAGGATGGATGGCATTGAAAATTGATTTGGAGAAGGCATATGATCGTCTCAAGTGGGATTTTATTTCCGATACTCTTCTTGACATCGATCTCCCAGAGTCCATGGTTTACCTGATAATGCAATATGTGTCCACCGTCTCATCTCAGATTTTATGGAACGGGTATATGATGGATTCTTTCACTCCTACTCGGTGGATTCATCAGGGAGATCCTCTGACGTCATATCTTTTTGCTTTATGTATGAAACGACTAACACATTCTATAAATGCATCGACTACAGCATGGTGGTGGAAGCCGTTTAGGAATTTTGCTAATGGTCCAGCGATCTCGCATTTTTTTTGTCGGTGACATGATATTGTTTGTTGAGGCGTCGGCAGAACAAATAGATGTTATTTGATCGATTTTAGGAGATTTTTCCTTGTTTTTGGACATAAAGTGAGTGCGGAAAAGACAACGATGTTTTTCTCTAAGAACGTTCATGTCGAAACTAGACTATTAATTACGAATGTGTTTGGTTTTAAGGAAGTTGATGATCTTGGCAAATATGTAGGGGGTTCCTATTTTACATCGTCGAGTCACATAGGCTTCGTATTAGTATTTTGTTCGTATGATGAAGCGTAAGCTGAGTGGTTGGAAAGCGAAGTGTCTCTCGCTTACAGGTAGAATTTTATTAGAAAAGACAATGCTTGCCGTGATTCCCATTTATACCTTGCAAATTACGATTTTACCTAAGAAAACTTACATGGCAATTGAGAGGTTAATACATCGTTTCAAATGGGGTATTACATTGGAGCGTGGCAGTGTGCATTTAGTGAAGTGGGAGGATGTATGGAAACCTATTTCTCATGGATGTTTTGGGTTTTGCCCAATGGAAACACTTAATGAAGCATTTCTTAAGAAGTTAGCATTTAATATTCTTGCGCGTAAGGATGCGCTTTGGGTACGGTTTATTCGTGTGAAGTACAAGTGTGGCGAAAGGGTTCTGATGTCTTTATGCAACACGAGTTGTTCGTGCCTATGGAAGGGGTTGAGTATGGTTTGGAATATGGTTCGGTCCAACATTGTTTGGTTGGTTGGATCCGATAAAAGGACAGATTTTTTGCGCGACCCATACGGACGATGTAGGGCCATTGATTGAGTATGTTGACCCTAGTGTGTTGCTGAACATTGGACACAATATGGTCGCTAGCATGGTGAAAAGTTTGGGGCAGTGGCAATGGAGCTGGTTTGAGAATTTTCTCCCACAAGATATACTGTTGAGACTTTCTACAGTTAAGGGGCCGAATCCAAGGGTATATGAGGATTCAATCGAGTGGCGAGGTAGGCGTGATCACCGTTTTACTTTGAAATCAGCTTACTTGCTTCGAGCTGGTATCATTTATAGCCTTCCGAATTCGTTATGGTCTGTGGTTCATAAATTTCGTGGATTACCTTGTGTTAAGTCCTTTCTCTGGATTGTATGTTGTCAAATGCTTATGACTAACTTAGAACGTAGCAAACGCCAATTTACTGTGTGTAGTCAATGTTCGTTGTTTGGAGACGCGATTGAGGATGTTGAGCATGTTTTTAGACGATGCCTACCAACTACTCAGGTTTGGAATGAGTTGCTTCAAGCGTCTAAATTGGATATATTCTTGTCGATTGATTTTCATGATTTGATATGGGTTAATCTTACCGAGTCAGTGTCCTTTGTACGTCTTGGAGAGCATTGGGATCTTGTCTTTGGGTATATGTTGTGGCACTTGTGGCTTAATCAGAATGCTCACACGTTTGATAATTCGATTGAGGGGCAAGGTAGGTGCTCGAGAGGATGCGCTTCCTTGTTGCGTAGTCGGTCCAGGCAACATTATTGACGCAAGGGACTGTTGCAGGTGGGGTTGGGGTGTCGGGTAGCACCTAGTATTAGACTCCTCCCGATCAGTATTGGCTGAAGATTAATACGGATGGGGCTCGTAGGGCTGCAGATGGGTATGCGATATGTGGTGGTGTAGGTCGGAATAGTGTAGGCGAATGTTGTTTCGGTTTTGCGAAATTCCTTGGTATATGTTCAGTTCTTGTTGCCGAGTTATGGAGAGATCTTTATGGTTTGATTCATGCTTGAGAGTTGGGGTCTCGCCAAATTATTCTTGAGTTGGATAGTTTGGAGGCGATTAAAGTTCTTAAGGATGACTATAATGGGTTTCATGTCCTTAAATGGTACTTGGATGAGCTTCGTGGTCGAGATTGGCTTGTGCAGATTCAACATACGCGACGTTCCCAGAATAAAGACGTCGATGCTTTGGCTAAGAGTGTGGGAGTTGATAGTTTGGAGATGGTTTGTCATGTGGAGCCACCAGTTTGGATTAGTTCGTCGTTACTAGAGGACGTTGCACATATTTAGTTGTTTATTTACTTTGTTGTTTATTTTTTTGTCGTGTGTTCCAGTTGAACTTTATATTTATAATATTAGTATGGGTACTCTTTTACTCCATTTAAGATTAGAGAGATTTTTACCGAGCCATATACTAATATTTTTTGTATATGATTATTCATAAATATGATCATATTTTTTCACCAAAAATATATATTAAAATAAAGCTTAGATTTGAAAGGTAATTCATAGGGTGCGTTCAGTTTTATAATCTAAGATTTCGTATAATACTATTGGTTTAGATTCATATTACCTAATATTATCTAATGTTGTGATACTATAAGATTAATAGCGGCAAACATTGCTATACACAACACTTAAGGTTGTGTATAAGAACTACTAGATTCCTATCATTAATTATTATTTTACTTCTCAATGAAATCTATTAGAATGCAATTAATTACATTCCTAAAATATTAAAAATCATTAATTGTGTTTAATAGAATTAAATCATAACATCCTAAACCCTAACTCTAAACCCTAAATCCTAAATAATTAACCCAAACCCTAGAAATACTAAACTCTAACCCTATTTGTAAACCTTGAACCTTAACCATAAACCTTAAACCATAAACACTAAACCCTAAACATTAACCATAAACACTAAACCCTAAACTATAAACAATAAACCTTGTACCCTAAACCCTAAAACCCATAAAAATACAACACTAAAACCCTAAAAATAAACCATGAACCCTAAAATTATAATCCATAAACCCTAAACACCTAAACTCTTTTACATAATTATTAATTACATTAAACACCCTGAATCAATGATGTTTAATATTTTAGGAATGTAATTAATTATATTCTAATAGATTCCATTAAAAAGTTAAATAACAATTAATGATAGGAATTTAGTAGTTCTTATACACAGCCCTTAGGGATGTGTATAGTAAAACCCTTATTAATTACATTAAACACCGTGAATCAATGATGTTTAATATTTTAAGAATGCAATTAATTATATTCTAATAGATTCCATTGAAAAGTAAAATCACATCCTTTGGCAATGTGACATTGCATGGAGGGTATGGGACTGTTATTTCGCATGGTGGGGGGTATTGGTGGTGCGACCGAGGCAGGCGAGGGAGTTTGTCAGCCATTGTTTTCACAGCTTCTTCTCTAGTGATCTGAGACATTGGTGGCTCATTGGATGTGCTAGTGTTTTTTGGTCGCTTTGGTTAGCTCGAAACAAGTTGATGTTTCAAGACAAGCGTCTCTCGTACCAGGGGATTTTTTTCTTAGCCCAGTTACGGTCCTTCCATTGGACTCGGTTACGTTATGGACAATCGGAAATTTGCAAAGTGGCGTGGTGGAAATGTCCACTTCTTTGTTTGAGCGGGTCGAAGGTGGTGACTCCGGTGCGTAGAGGAGTGGTATGGTCGCCTCCCATGAGGGGGTGTGGAAGTTCAATGTTGATGGGGCAGCTCGGGGTAAACCGGGGATGGCGGGATGTGGTGGGGTGCTATGGGATTGGGAGAGCCGGATTGTGGGATTATTTTCCGGGGCGATTGGTTTGGCGGACTCTAATGAGGCTGAAGTACAGGCGATTGCATTTGCTTTGAAGATGTTGCGGGAGATGTCATGGGAGGGGATTCAATCAGTGATTATTGAATCGGACTCGACGGTGGCAGTAGCGTGGATTCAGGGTGTTGAGCGTAGGTCGTGGCGTTTGTGGCGCTGGTTTTATCAGATAGACGATGCGTGCGAGGCTTTACCCAGGGTGTGCTTCTCGAATGTGTTTCGGGAAGCTAACCACTTGGCGGATACCCTTGCAAAGGGAGGTGTCGACAGGTTATCCTGGTTATGGGAGCGAGCTTGTTGATCTTTGCATGTATTTCTTTTGACACAACAGACGGTACTCTTTTCCTCCATTTAGGATTAGGGGTTTTTTTAATGAGGCCGTTGGTTGTGCTTTGTATGGTTTTTCGGAAATAAAATCATGCTTTGCCGTTCAAAAAACAATTAATTATAAGAATTTAGTACTTCTTATACACAACTCTAAGGGTTGTGTATACCAAAACTCTTATTTTATTACTTTAATTTTTTCAAAATAAATTTGTTCATAAATGGAGTGACTTATATCACCTGGCCAAAATATAATTTGAATAATCTAAGAGTTTTTTTCTTAAATTTAATTATGAAATAATTATATTTTAATATTTTTATTTATAAATTGAAAACGAATAATTTGAGCAAAACAGATCAGATTTGAGCTTGGGGTTTGAGTTTGGAATTCTCGATGTCATCTAACCCAATCGATAAAAACTTCTATAACAAATGAAATATATAAATTTTCGTAAAAATGTTTTCTAATTTAATATTAAAAATTAATCATATTTAAAAAAAATTCTAGCCGCTTTATTCTTCTTTTTTCTCTCTAACCGCTTTGGTTTTTTAACTTAGCCGCTTCATCTACGTTCTAAGGCTGGTGGCAACATCAACCTTAAAATTCATTGTCGACCGCCTATTTTCTTTTTGCTTTGTTCTTTTAATTTCAATATTTTTTTCAGTAAATTTGTCTTTATGACACGTTTTTTCCTACCTTTTGGTACGTATTTTCTGTCTTTTAACATACTTTTCTGCCTATTAGTACTTTTTTAATGTTAGTCACCGCTCTTGTTCACGATTGAGTTGTGGTAAACGTACCTCAATTCTGCAATATGTATTTTTTAATGTTGTTGATGTTTTTTATCTTTATCGTCGAGCTTTGGTGATATTTTGTATCTATTTTGATTCGAGTCTTTAAATTAAGTTTTTTTCCTTTTCTTTGGTCCTGTTTATGATCTAGAGGCGTTAGTTTTCGTTTTAAGAATTGGTCTTGGTCAAGTTGTAAACTTTCATCTTGATTTTGTTTCTTTATGAATAAAGCTGACATGCTCATTTTAAAAAAAAAATCTAACACAAACAATAAAAATGTATTTTAAAATAATCTTATATTTCCTCAACCACTAAATGAACGAAACAAGGTAATGTAATATTACCAATAATGTATCAATTAATCTACCATTTTGATAAGTATTTATATTCAATACATAAACGATGAAGACAAAAAGTTTTCACAAGCGCCTTAGTTTTATAGGTTAGGGTTAGATTTCATGGTTAAAAAGTTATAAATTTAGAATTTAAGGTTTATAATTAAAATTTAGGGATTAAGGTTAGAATTTAGGGTTTAGAGTTCAATCTATTGTTGTTAGAGATTAAGGTTTTAAAATATGGATTAATATCCTATACACTGGCGGTGGAAATTTTTTGTTTCCACAAGCGCCCCAATTATATGGTTTAGGGTTAGGGTTTAGGGTTTAGAGTTTAGAGGTTTTAGTGTAAAGGTTTAGAATTTAGGGTTCATGTTTAGAATTTAGGATTTAGGGTTAGAATTTAGGGTTTAGGGTTAGGGTTTAGTTTTAGAGTAATATGGGTAGGGATTTAGATTTTAACCTATAACCCCTAAATTTTAACCCTGAACCCAAAATTCTATCAACAATCCCTAAATTCAAAACTACTACACTTATAGCCCTAAACTTTAAACCCTAAACGGAGTCCCTAACCCCGAAAACTAAGACGCTTGTGTAAAAAAGTTTCCACAAGCGCTTGTGTATAAAACAATTACCCTTAAAATATAAACCTTAAATTATAACCAAAAACCATAAATCTTAACCACAACCCATTATTTTTAAACTACTAAACTTAAACCCCTAACATTTAAACTATAAAATTTAACTTTAAACCCTAAAACTAAAACAATTGTAAAAAAAATTTGTTACCCGCTTGTGTATTGTATAATTACACTTTTTGATAATCATATTCTTAGAAAAAAAAAGTAATATCTTATGAACCACGCGGTTAACTTTTGTTTGGTAATTTACCCAACCAAATTGCCTAAGGGTGGAAACTGGTCGACTTGAGGACGATTTTATATTCTCTATTTCATTCTGTTTCGGTAAATTATTTTACTAACAAAAATATATGATCGATTTCAATTTACATGTCAATTGTTATATACTCAATATACTTAAACATATGGTTGAAGGAGAACAAAATTTGTGTAAAATGAACATAAAAAATAGAGATATAAATAAATTATATATAATTAACAAACAATGGTAAATTATTAGAAATGTCACCTAAACTTAATAAAATTAGAACAAAAGATACAAATATATTAATAATAAGATAAGTAGATATACATGCAAATGAGAGTTAATTTTATATATTTTAAAAATTTTGTAAAATATCAGTGATAGTTGTGAATATTTTTTTGGAAATTTTCACTGTTATTTATACGGTCAAAATTGTCAGAGCTAAACCCTGAAATTGTCAAAATTTCCAGAAACCTGCGAATGTATCCCCAGCAATAGAAACAAAAGAAAAAGGTTCCCTGCATAAAGAAAATGCAAGTACATGAAAGATGTAAATGAATTAAGCGTTTAAAATCCACAGGCTGCTGAATGAGAGATTCTAGTGCAATTTCTAACCAATTAAACCATTTGACATTGCAGATCAACAAGCCACTGCAAAATCAACATCATAAACCATATAAAAGATGGGTTCATATAAATTATAATAGCAAAGCTATACTGATTGGATTCTTATCCAATCTTTTCTCATCAAACCATGTTTGAACCTAGCTTTGATTTCTATAAGTGGGTTCTCAGTTCCATCCCCTGCTCATGTTTCAAACACTCAGCAACAGAGGACTGATATTCATATCAAAGAAAACTAAACTGTCCGGGTAACAGGGTTAGGTATATACAACAAAAGAATTGAAAGCTAAAATTAAAGACATCTAACTAATGCAACAGAATACTCTTCTTTAAATTCCAGTATCGGATAACTATAGTTGTGAAGAATGAAGAATGAAGAATAAAGAAACTAAGAAGCAACACAGACAGATAGAAGGTAAACTGAAATGAAGATTGAATTCAAATGGAAATCATTAGCACACATCATTGAATTAAATACACAAAGGAGAAAAAAATAATGTAAACAGTTCAAGACCAAGAGTGCTTTCGTTTTTACTCTGATTTTGTCTTGCAATTAACTTCGAGAAGTTCCATTACTACTTGCCAACCTCCTCAAAGTACAAGCCACAAAACTCCTCCCACTCAAAAGCCCTGAAAACTTAAACGATGTCGATCGCCCCGTGCTACTCGAAGCAATACTAGGAGCTCCAATTTGATCCCCCACCATCGCAGGAAATTCAACTCCATTATCTTGTGCCCCACCATCACTAGCATCTAATTGTTCACCAATATCCAAATTAACAGCAAGTGATCCTCTAATTGCTCTTAACCAATCCGCGCCTTCTGAGGTAACTCCTCTACATTTCTTCACCTTCACTTTAATCAAATTAGGGCAACCGTTAGCAAGCGCTTCCATTCCATGATCCGAAACAGGGCAGCTCTTAATACAAAGCTTCTTTAAAGCTATACATTTCACTGCAATACACGATATCTCTGCATCACCAACTGTATCACTACCGCATAAGGCTAACCGTTCCAAATTTAGACAATTCGAAGCTAACATTTCCAAACTCAATTTGGTGGGATTTAGACCAATGAGAACTAATTCTTGCAAATTGGGGCAAGATTTCGCAACCGCAATTAATCCTTGGTCGCCTATTCGATTTGCTTTCCATCCATCAATGTGAAGCTTCCTTAACAATTTGCATTTCTCTGCAACAGCTGCGAGTCCAAAGTTGGTACACTCTGGAGTCTTAACAAGATGAAGAATTTCTAGGTTTGAGCAGTTGGATATGGCCGCAAGACCGACATCGCTTACTTGGATCCGCTCCATATGGATCTCTACCAGACCCTTGACCCGTTCCACTATGAGAGGGAAAAGCTTGTCCCAATCACCAGAGCATCTAAAAAGTTTTAAAGATTTCAGATTCTTCGCACCAATAATAAGCGGACCAAAACACTGCCCGTTATAAAGCTCTTTTAAGCAAATAGATTTCAGCGCCGCCGCTGCCACACCAGGCCCAATCGGCTCAGCTGCGGCACCGTCGGTGATGCCACGAAGTCGTTTCACGGAGAGTTCCTCGAGAGCTGGACAGTTGTCTAGCACAGCGTTCATGCCTTTAGCTCCAAAAGTGCAAGAACCACAGGAGAGCTTCTTTAGACCACTGCAGTTTTTAGCGAACGCGGACATTCCTACATCGGTCAAGTCACGGCAAGCTCGGAGCTTCAGGCGAGTTAGGTTCCGGCAACGCTCGGAGATTAGAACAAGCGCATCGTCGCCGATGCTAACAGATCTACGGTCACATTTGAGAGCCAGTTTCGTAACGGCATCGAAGCGAGAAAAGATGGAAGGAATCAGAGGGTGTAGATCTGATTGTGCGTTGAGGGAGAGGCGGTGGCGGCTCTGTCCTTCAATGACCAACCACCGCCGGCAAACGAGAGAGCATCGTTTTCGGTCACCGGGGCCAAGAGACTGAAAAATACAAGCCAAGCACTCGTCGGGAAGATCCGAGATGAAATCCAAGGATACATCAATGCTACTTCGTTCAAGCTCTTCAGCTTCCTCAGCTTGCATCGGACAGATCAGAGCCGTTGAATTGGGTTTTGACTGCTGGCGATGGTCCCAATCTCGACGGATCCTCAGCTTCGCCGTCGATACTGATTGGCCCATCAACAACAACTAACTAAACTAGAAAAGAAGAGAAATTAGGGACAAACACAGGGTAATGGATTTCAAAATCTAAGCATAAATGAGTTTTAAGGTTCTTCTTGGAAATGTCCAGAACGACGGACTTCAAAATCGGATTTCATTTTGCCTTTTTCTCAACTTCATTATTTATTTATTGAGTAAACTACATAAATGGTCACTGCACTTTTAAAGCTTATTCATTTTGGTCACCTAATTTTAAAAACTTGCAATACAATTACTGGATTTTTATTTTACTTTCAGAATGGTCATTGTCGTCAACTTTCGTTAAAAATAACTGATGTGACGGTTAACCCCTCCATATCTATATTTTTTCTCATTCTTCTTCTTTTTAGCCTCTTAAATACACATCGTTAAAGCTCTTGGGTTGTTCCTCAACTGTTAAAGATGGGTCGTCGGAGCAGTTTTTCAAGCGATAGCTACGGGTTGCAGATGAGTATTATCAATTAATGATCATTTGTCTATGGCTATCTGCAGTATAGGTTGCAAATATAATGTAATAAGATATAACAACATTCAGATTTAACCAGTCAGCTTTTATGGAAAAACTTAGATGCGAAAAAACAGATCAAGTGCATTACCTTGGTTATAGTCAAGGTTGGACTGATACGGGACGAAGACGAAAAATGACAATTTTTAAAATTATAAAGTACGAGGACGACAAAGGTACGACATATAAAAAATTAAAATTATATATAGAACAAAACATCATAAATAAAGTTCATACTTCATAAAAAATTAGAAAATAAATTTCATAAATAAATCACAATATTAAACCATAAATAATAAAATTCAAACCATAATATTAAGTCTAGAATAATAAAACTCATAAACAAACCACAATATCAAAATGTCAAATTTCAAAACTCAATTATTACAATATTGGATAAAATCGGACTTGAGCAAGTATATATGGTGTTAACTCTTAATACTTTCAAAACGAAGACAAACATGAGATTAACGCTAGCCTAATTATTGAAATATTGGATGAGAAGAAGAAGAACAAGAGAAAGACATTGTCCTCCTTTAGACAATAGCCATCTCATCAAACCATTGAAGAATTAGCAAAAATCAAAGATTTCAGAGTATGTAGATTTGGTATTTCTAATGTGAAAACAATGACAGCTAATATGATTATAACCAATCAAGTTTTCTATTTCTTTTAGGCCCCCGTTTGCGGTTGCGTTTGGCAACCCAAACGAGCTTTTTTAAGTGCTTTTACTTGTTTTCTGTTGTTTTTGGTTGCTTTTAAAATTAACTTTTTTACCCAAATCAAAAAGCTAGATTTTATAGCTTTTTGGGTGGAAAAGCTAGTTTAAAAATAAAAATATTTTTTATCCATATTATTTAATTATAATTTATTGTACATTATGCATACATAATTATAAAATAATATATATTTTATAATATTTATATTGAGAATAAAATTATTTTATTTGTAATTTATTTTATATTTATTATTAATTTGTAAGTGATATGTTCGTATATAATTTAAAACGTAGTTTATATTTTTAAATTAGATTTTATAAAAAAATATTTTTTATTATAACTAAAATTAACTTATTTCATATATCATAACATTAACTAATTTGAATATCACCCAAGTTTACTTTTACTTTTCAATATCATGTCTAAAATAGGCATTTTATCTCCTCAAAATCACTTTTTGACATCAATGACAAACACTAACGAGCTTTTCAAAACTACTTTTCAACAGCTAGTTTGAAAATAACTTTTTCCAGCGCACTTTTTAAAAGCAACTGCAAACTAAGCCCAATATGCCAGTGAGGAGAAGCCAAAAGCAAAGTAACAAAATTTAGTGTGCTAAGCTAGAGATTGTGCCTCCAAAGTCCAAACTCACCGACAAAACAAAAAAAAAAGAAAAAAAGCGATAGAAATAAAGAAGAGGATTTGTAAAGAGCTATATACTCATAGCAGCTAACAGATACAAAACAAATCTCGCCAAAGTTTTAGAAAATGAAAGAAAAAGAAAACATATATAAAGCAGAGGACCCGTAAACATGAAAATAAAGTTAAAAGGAGAAGAAGACATACCTGAAAATTAAGGCCGGAGTTTTGAACACACCGGAATACAAATTTCGTCGGCAGGGGCTTATTGAAATTGTGCGATGGTGTCGCTCGCTCTTCTTCAAACTCCAATCGAAAGAAAACATAAGAAGTGTAGAACAGAGTACATTAAATTATGTTTGTTGTCTGAATTTTTTTAATTAAAAATATCAAAATTACCCCTAAGGACGCATGTGATAGTCATATGCCGTCCTCGAAACGTCCACAGGTAAGCGTGAAACGTCCCCAAATATCTTCAGCCGTACCCTATTACTGTGGCACGTCCCCAGAACGTCCCTGTGCTGAGTACTTGAACGGCGATTACTTTGCGATCCCGTGATTCCTAGGTTATATTTACAAGAATCCCAATAGTCCCCAATAGAAAATATAGGCTTAGCTTCTTCAATATATTCTGACATATTTTGCTGAGCAACTGAAGTTGGGTTTTGGTTGAAAAGTCGATGGTAATTATTGAAAATCTTAAAATGTGAAGTTGACTGCCACATCAGTTATTTTTTACGAAAATTTACGGCAGTAACTATTTTAAAAGCGAAATAAAACTTTAATGACTATATTATTAGTTTTAAAAGCCTATTGACCAACTTCTATTCCCGTCCACATAATACTTTTGTTGAGCCCACTCTCTGATTTTGGTTTTGATTGAGAAAATTCAAAGTCAATGTTAGTTATAAATCAATGATGATACTACTAAAATAAAACTAAACTAAACTAGCTAGGGTGAAAGTTCAAAGAAAAAAACGGCTAGGGCTAGGGTGAGGTTGGCCAAACTAGATGTTTTCTTTGTAGATTATTGTTATTTATTAATAATAGCACCTATTTTTTTATAAAATTAAGATAAAATTCACAACGGGTCACTAAGCTATTTCAAAATATTATTTTAGTCACTTAATTTTTAAAAGTTATAAAATGAACATTAAACTTTAAATTTTGTTATAAAATGTCACCGAACTGTTAGATGCAATTAATAGCCTAACGTCATTGTCAAAGGGTCATTACGCTCTTCCCAAAAGACATGTCTGATAGGATGCGCAACGTCACCACTTTTATATCTTATGACTTCACTTTCCCTTTCTGGTGTGGGATTAATGTCCTCGCCTCTTTTGAGGCATGACATTCTTCCCAATTCAACCTCGTGACGTTCTCGTCACGAGTTATCCGACCTTGTGATAGGCCACTGTCACTGTTGTTCACCCTACCTACCCCACACATGGGGCGCTCATCGTGAAATCGGGCAGTCAAAGGATTGCTCTGATATCTCTTGTCACGGGGTCATTATCCTCCTCCCCAAGACATGTTTGATAGGATGTGTAATGTCACCGCTTTTATATCTCAAGACCTCTATTTCCTTTCTGATGTGAGATTAATGTCATCGTCTCTTCCTATGCGTGACAGCATTTTGATTGGACAATTAAAATCATATATTTTTTTATATAAAAATGATAATTTGATTATTTAATGCTTATAAAATGGTTATTAAACTATTTAATTGTTCTAAAATTGTTGGTTCACTAAGGATGGCCCGAACACAGACCAAGGATGTCGGAGAAAGACAACAAACATACCAAGGTGTACTACAACACCCAAAGGAGGAAGAGAATAAGAAATATCTGGTAACTTTCTTTTATAACCATCATTCTATCTTCTAATAAGCAGCTTCAACACCCAACTAAACCTAATCTGCAAGGCCTTAAGAGTTAAGACACCTCCTCTCACGTGCCTGCTGATGATTTGGCAATATTTGATTATACCGTTTCAAGCAACTACCGACCTTCATCTCAATGCTTCGGATTAGCTTGCAAACAATACATTTGCTTGAAGCTTCAAGTGTCTATCACTTGTTTGTGTTCCCAACTGCCAATGGCAAAATTCAAAAATTGATGTACGATTCGCAAAATAATCTTCATCAATTTTGTGCCACCCAAGTGATTCATCATAACCAATGTCATCTCCACCTTCTTCACCATATGCTATTTTTACTTCAGGAGACCTGAAATTCAGCTTCCTTTTTCTATAAGCTAGAATGGTGCGCTTTAAAGTCTGCATGAGAGATGGCTTTCACATCATTGTAGTGAAATAAGCAGCCAACATGATAGCCGGTTATATCGCTTCATCCATTGATACCATCGGTGAGCTATTCCTTCAAAATTAAATGAAGCAATAGTAATTAGATGAGTATCCTCTATCTGGTAAATGTTGAAGAATTCTTCGGGATGAGCAATCCATGACTCTAGATTTGTGCCATCAAATGTAGATAACACAACATAAGTCGATTTTAAATTTAGCTTGCTGTTTTTTATGTTAAAACTTATTTCTCTACGCGTAATGTTAAAAAAAAAATTCTCCTACATTTGACTAAATAGTCATTTTAACTTTTATTTTTTTAAAGCAATTTAACCATCAACGCTTCATTTTGGGTTAATAACGGCCCATCTGCTGATGAAAACTGTTAGCTAACTGACGATAAATTACTTGAATGTCGTGACAAACCTACGTGGCAGTACACGTCGCGATAGCTGTGTCATATAGACAAATATGTTGACTTTACAGAATGACATATAAGTCAAAAATAATTTTAAAAATTGTATAAATATAAAATAATATTTCTTCTAACGTTTCATTTCAAGTTATTTATTATTAGTTGACTAACCGTTTTCATCCGCATAAGTGTTATTTTAACCCAAAATAAAATGTTGAAATTTTAAATTGCTTAAAAAAATATAGGCCAAAGCAAACGCTATAAGTATTTTTTTTTTGGTATTATTCCTTGTTTATATTTTTAGCAAGTATGTAAGAATTGAGTTATAAATAACTTTTCAAAACACATTTATTAGGTTTTATTAATTGACATTTACATCAAATCAAATCCAAGTGACAGGTTCAGAGTAGGGATGTAAAAACAGGTAATCGGACAGGTTTCAGGTCGGGTTCTGTCAGGTCGGGTAAAATCGGATACAGGTCATTTTAGGTAAAAAAAATTTTGACTCGACTCGGGTCGGGTGCGGGTCCAATGCAGTCGGGTAATTTGCAGGTCGGGTCCATTTCAGGTCGGGTCAATTTTCAGGTCGGGTCCATTTCAGGTCAAACTCGTTGCAGATCGGGTAAAAACAGGTCGGGTAAAATCAGTTAATTGGCAGGTAAATTGCAGGTCGGGTAAATTTCAGATCGGGTTCATTTTAGTTCGGGTTCATTTCAGGTCGGGTTCATTTTAGGTCGGGTAATTTCAGGTCGTCGGGTTCATTTCAGTTCGGGATAATTCAGGTTCACCAGAAATGAACAATTTTGAATAAAAACAAAGTTTTATGGACTATAGTGAAAAATAATAATAAATAAGAGCTAATTTGGACTAAAATAAAGTTTTATGGACTATAATAGGCTCATTTTTGAATAAAAACAAAGTTTTATGGACTATAGTGAAAAAATAATAAATAAGAGTTAATTTGAAGTAAAAACAAAATTTTAAGGACTCAACTGAATTGAATTAAAACTTAAAGGACTTGAATAAAAAACTTATATAATATAAATGGCTTTATTTATAATTTACCCCAAATTGAAATTCAATTTGGGAATTGGGCGGTTTCAAAATAAATTTTCCCGCCCATATATATTATAATTTAATATTATTTATTAATTATTGTAATATAATATAACTTATTAATTATTATAATAACTTTATAAGTATAAATATATGTGATTATGTGTATATATTATATATATATGTATTTTTATGTATTCACATGTATATAAATTACAATATATAATTATATATTATATAAACATGTATGTATTTATGTATATGTAATGTATTATACATAAATACATGTATATGTATATACATAATACATACTATGATACTAACAACATACATGTATATATGCATGTGTGTATATATATATATTATACAAACATATGTATATATTAAATTATTAATACATTATACATATAACATATCATACATAATAATTAATACATATTATACAAATATATGTATGTTAATATATAATATATAATGTACATGTATATATATATATATGTATATATGCGTGTATATATGTATATAAATACATAAATATACATATAAAATATATGTATATATATAAATATATGTATTTATAAAATTATAAAATATATGTATTTATATATGTATTTAAATACATAAATTGAATTGAACTCAATTGAATTGAACTAAAACTTAAAGGACTTAAATGAAAAACATCTAAAATTTAAACGGCCACAAAATATTTAGCCCATCTAAAATTCAGAGGGCTACAAAATATTTAGTCCATCTAAAATTTTTAGCCCAAAGCCCAACAATTAATAATTATTATTAATCATTATATTTTGCCCATCTAAAATATTTAGTCCAAAGCCCAACAATTATTAATTATTATTTATTATTGATATTATTAATTATTATATATGGGTGGTGGGATAAGAGCCCAAGGCCCAAGGCCCAAACTACTACTAATTATTATTAACTATTATATAAATTATAAGTTATAAGTTTATATATATATATATATATATATTATATTTATACATTATAGGTTTTAGGGGCCCATCTAAAATAAATGAGTGGTGGGATAAGAGCCCAAAGGCCCAAGGCACAAACTATTACTAATTATTATTTATTATTAATTATTATATTATAAATACATTATATAAATTATAAGTTATAAGTTTATATATATATATATATATATATTATATTTATACATTATAGGTTTTAGGGGCCCATCTAAAATAAATGGGTGGTGGGATATGAGCCCAAAGGCCCAAGGCCCAAACTATTACTAATTATTATTAATTATTATATAAATTATAAGTTATAAGTTTATAAATAAATATATATATATATATATATATATATATATATATATATATCATATTTATACATTATAGGTTTTAGGGGCCCATCTAAAATAAATAGATGGTGGGATATGAGCCCAAAGGCCCAAACTATTACTAATTATTATTTATTATTAATTATTATATTATAAATACATTATATAAGTTATAAGTTATAAGTTTTTATATATATATATATATATATATATATTATATTTATACATTATAGGTTTTAGGGGCCCATCTAAAATAAATGGGTGGTGGGATATGAGCCCAAAGGCCCAAGGCCCAAACTATTACTAATTATTATTTATTATTAATTATTATATTATAAATACATTATATAACTTATAAGTTTATATATATAATATATATATATATATTATATTTATATACATTATAGATTTTAGGGGCCCATCTAAAATAAATGGGTGGTGGGATATGAGCCTAAAGGCCCAAGGCCCAAGGCCCAAACTATTACTAATTATTATTTATTATTATTTATTATATAAATTATAAGTTATAAGTTTATATATATATATATATTATATTTATACGTTATAGGTTTTAGGGTTTAGGGTGTTGTATTATGGTTTATGAGTTACATTAGGGTTTATGAGTTACCATCATTGTTTATGGTTTAGGGTGATGTGTTAAGGTTTATGAGTTACCATCATTGTTTATTGTTATGGGTTAGGATTCATGGTTTAGGGTTTAGGGTTTGAGAGTTAGTGTTTATATTCGATGGTTTAGGGTTTAGGGTGTTGTGTTATGATCACGAGCTATCATTATTGTTTATGGTTTAGAGTTGAAGGGTTTAATGTTTATGGTTTAAGGTTCCATGGTTTATGGTTTAGGGTGTTTACATTAGGGTTTATGTGTTATCATTAATTCATTTTTGCAATATTGCTTATGGATTAGAGTACATGGTTTAGAGCTTTAAAGTTTAGGGTTTAGGGTACACCGTACATAGTTCATATTTAAGTGTTTAGGGTTATTATTATTGTTCATGGTTAGGGTTCAGGATCTAAGGTGTAAGATTTATGGTTTAGGGTTTATAAGTTATGACTTATCATTATCATTTAAGGTTTATAGTTTAGTGTTTAGGGTTTAGTGTTTAGGGTTTGTAGTTTTGGGTTTAAGGTTTTGGGTTTAAGATTTATGGTTTAAGGTTTAGGGTTAGGGTTATACAACCGACTTTATGTGTTTTCACTACTATTAATGGTTTAGGGTTTAGGGTTTATAAGTTTTCATTATTGTTTAGGGTTTATAAGTTTTCATTATTGTTTAGGGTTTAGGGTTTATAAGTTTTCATTATTGTTTAAGGTTTAGAGTTTAGGGTTTAGGGTCTAAGGCTTAGGGTTTGAGGTACATAGTTTAGGGTTTAAGGGTTAGGGTTTATAAGTTTTCATTATTATTCATGGTTTGTAGTTTGGGTTTAGGGTTTGGGGTTCATGGTTTAAGATTTAGGGTTTATGGTTTAGGGTTAGGGTTATACAACCGACTTTATGAGTTTTCATTATTAATAGTGGTTCAGGGTTTAGGGTTTATAAGTTTTCATTATTGTTTAGCGTTTAGTGTTTAAGGTTTAGGATTTAGGGTTTAGGGATTCATGATTGATACCAAAATTCAAAAGTCAAAACCATGAACCCTAAACCTAAAGGCTTCATAAACCCTAAATCAATACCCTAAACCCTAAACATTTATCATAAAAACCTAAACCACAAACCTTAAATGTTAAAACATTAAACCCCAAAACTCAAACACTAATTGAAACAATAGCACTAAACCTTAAACCTAACCCCTAAATTATAACCTTAAACTCTAAATTATAACCCTAACCCCTAAATTAAAACCCAAAACCTTAAATTAAAACCCAACCCTAAACCTTAAAACTGAAATAAGGACCAAATAGAATATAAAATAAAGTTTTAAGCTGAATTTCACAAAAATCAGGACCAAATTGAAACAATTGAAACTATGCGTGCTTGCGGAGCAAGACCCGTATAACCCGTTAAAAAACACGCGGATCTTTTTGACCCGGCTCACCCTTATAAATAAACCCTCACCCCTAGCCATTTTACACCATTTTTACCCTAGCGTTACTCTGCCAAAATTTCTCCTCGTTTTCTCTCTCTCTCAAAAACATCTCCCAGATTTCCTATCTATTCTCGATCAAAACCTCACTTTTTCACAAAGTTCTTCATTGTTCTTCCCCCAAATCCTTCCAAATCCTATACAAACATCCTACTTCAGTCTAAACCTGTTTCCTCTCGATCAAAACCAAACTTTTTCACCAAGTTCTTCACCGTTCTTCCCCAAAATCATTCTAGATCCTATACAAACATCCAACTTCAATCTAAACATGTTCCCTCTCGATCAAAACCAAACTTTTTTTATTTTATTTTTCATTTTTTAATTTTTTATACTCTGATTTATCCTAACTTTGTTTCTGTTTGATATGCATGTTTATTTTCTGGTAGCCGATCTTCTCTGCATTTTCAGTTGTTGGTATATTTCTAAAATCCCTAACTTCTGGTTGTTGGTATATTTCTGTTTATGTGTTGCTGGTATATATTTATGTTTGATATGCATGCTTTTTCATTTGGTTTCTGTTTTGTTGGTTTAGTATGCATGCTAGGGTTTCCTTGGTTAAAGTTTCTGGATTTTGTTATGTAAATGTTTTAAAGTTTCTGTTTATGGTTCTGGATTGTGTTATGTATATGTTTTAAAGTTTCTGTTTATGTCTTGTTGTTTTAGTATGCATGCTAGGGTTTCCTTGGTATATTTTTGTTTGCCTTATCTTCTGGTTGTTGGTATGTTTTTGTTTGTATCTTTTGGTTGCATGTCTACTTTGTTTGGTTTTTCTTTTGGTTTCTGTTTATGTGTTGTTGATTTAGTATGCATGCTAGGGTTTTCTTGGTTTAATCCGAGTATTTAGGCTGAAATACCAGACCTGCGGGGCTACTGGTGCCAAAGGGGGGTTTTTAAAGGACCCTGGGGTTCGGTGTAAACAACGCCATGTACAAGGATTAAACTGAAACCACTTTCTTTGTTTGGTTAATTGTTTCTGCTTTGATTTGGATATATTTATGTCTTTATGTTTGTTTAATGTTTCTGGATTTTGTTATGTAAATGTTTTAAAGTTTCTGTTTATGGTTCTGGATTGTGTTATGTATATGTTTTAAAGTTTTTGTTTATGTCTCGTTGTTTTAGTATGCATGCTAGGGTTTCCTTGGTATATTTTTGTTTGCCTTATCTTCTGGTTGTTGGTATGTTTTTGTTTGTATCTTTTGGTTGCATGTCTACTTTGTTTGGTTTTTCTTTTGGTTTCTGTTTATGTGTTGTTGATTTAGTATGCATGCTAGGGTTTCCTTGGTTTAATCCGAGTATTTAGGCTGGAATACCAGACCTGCGGGGCTACTGGTGCCAAAGGGGCTTTTTAAAGGACCCTGGGGTTCGGTGTAAACAACGCCATGTACAAGGATTAAACTGAAACCACCCTTTGTTTGGTTAATTGTTTCTGCTTAGTTTTGGATATATTTATGTCTTTATGTTTGTTTAATGTTTCTGGATTTTGTTATGTAAATGTTTTAAAGTTTCTGTTTATGGTTCTGGATTGTGTTATGTATATGTTTTAAAGTTTTTGTTTATGTCTCGTTGTTTTAGTATGCATGCTAGGGTTTCCTTGGTATATTTTTGTTTGCCTTATCTTCTGGTTGTTGGTATGTTTTTGTTTGTATCTTTTGGTTGCATGTCTACTTTGTTTGGTTTTTCTTTTGGTTTCTGTTTATGTGTTGTTGATTTAGTATGCATGCTAGGGTTTCCTTGGTTTAATCCGAGTATTTAGGCTGGAATACCAGACCTGCGGGGCTACTGGTGCCAAAGGGGCTTTTTAAAGGACCCTGGGGTTCGGTGTAAACAACGCCATGTACAAGGATTAAACTGAAACCACCCTTTGTTTGGTTAATTGTTTCTGCTTAGTTTTGGATATATTTATGTCTTTATGTTTGTTTAATGTTTCTGGATTTTGTTATGTAAATGTATTCTATAATTGTATTTTTTGCTGTTTGATTCATTTCTGGGATTTCACATATTTTTGTTTTGTTCATTTAGCACAGCTATGCCTATGGATGATATTTCTTACGAGTTGGAGTTTCCTGTTCAAAGAGGTATACTCTTTTAACTTTTTTATTTTCAAAAGATCATTGTTATTATTTGATCAATCACTAATTCATTTTGTTAATGTTTTGTTTGAAGCGGATGAAAATGACCAAGCCTCTACTGTTGTTCCTTCCTCTAGAAGGAGGGCTTCAACAGCTTCATCAACAGAGTTTGGGAGAAGAACTTTTCCTGTTTGGGATCATTATTGCTTCGTTAAGGAGCAGGATGGTCTCTTTGCTGAATGTAAGTATTGCAAATCAAAAAAGTATAAAGCTGATTCTTATATTGGTACCTCTAATCCTAAAAGACATACTGAAAAATGCCAAGCCTATAAGGATTTCCTTGTATCCAATCCCAATAGTTGTTTAGAAAGTTCTTTTGATTAGAAAACTTACTGTGATTTGTTTGCTGAAGCTATTTTGTGTCATAGATATGCATTGAGCATGGTTGAGCATGATAAACTTAAGATTTTGCATCGTTATCTTAATTCTAATGTCAAGGATATCTCTAGGTATACTGTTACTAAGCATTGCATGTTAAAGCATGAGAAGCATAAGAAGTTGTTACTTGATTCAATGCTTTCTGTTTCAAGTCGAATCTATTTTACATGTGATGGTTGGTCTGCTTGCACTTCACGTTCATATTTTGCTCTGACTGCACATTATGTTGATAATAATTAGAAACTTCAGTCAAAAATTCTAAACTTTCGTCGTTTCCCCCCACCCCATGATGGTGAGTCTATATATAAATTTGTTAAAAAGTTGATATGTGAGTGGGGTCTTGAAAGGAAAGTTTTTACTATAACTCTTGATAATGCTTCTGCAAATGAGAAAATGGTTAAGCGTCTCAAAGACGATTTGCATGTCATATCTCCCTTTCCTTGCAATGGTAAGTACTTTCACATTAGATGTGCTGCTCATATTCTGAACTTGATAGTTCAAAGAGGGTTGAAGGTAATTGATTTTTCTGTTGTTAAGTTGCGCGAAATTGTTAAATTTATTGACTCTTCTAATTCTAGACTACGTGGTTTTGATTCTGCTGTTAGAGATTGTGGTTCTGATTTTTCTGGTAAGTTAGTATTGGATGTTCCTACTAGGTGGAACTCCACTTATTTGATGCTACGTAGGGCTATTGATGCTAAGTTAGCTATCAATTTGTTTGTTAATAGAGAGAATGGCCTGGATATTATATTAGAGGATGAGTGGGAAACTACATCTTTGATCTGTGATTTTCTTGAGCCTTTTTATGAGATTACTACTCTGTTCTCAGGATCCAAGTATCCTACTTCTAATTTATATCTGGCTAATGTTGTTGCTATTGAGAAACTTTTGTGTGATGCTCACAATGATCCTTGTGATGAAATTTCTGCAATCGCAGGACCTATGCTTGAGTTGTATGAGAAATACTGGTCTGAACACTCTACTATTTTGTCTTTTGCTGTTTTACTTGATCCTCGTTATAAGTTGCAACTTCTGAAGGAGTTTTATGGTGTCCTCTATGTTGAGGATGAGGTTGAGAGGAGGGTTAGTCTTGTTTACAATGAATTTGTGAATTTGTATATATATTATTCTAGAATTGTTCTGTGTTCTTCATCTTCTTCTAATTCTTCTGTCCAATGCAATTCATCTCAAAGTACAAGTGTGTCCAGTTCGAATCGGCTTAGGACCTTCAAAAAGTCAAATCTGTTTCAGGTCAGTCTTATTTTAGCTAATGTTTTCACTTTTATTTTTTTAACTTACAATTTTCTAATTCATTTTATGTTTTCTTGTAGAACTTTGATGCAAATTTGGCCGCTTCTAGGAGTGGTAAATCTGATGTTGACTCTTACATATCTTTGCCCCTTCTCCCTCGTTCTGATGATTCTGAGTTTGATATATTAGATTATTGGAAGTCACAGTCCGTTTCTTTTCCTACTCTTTCTCTCATGGCTATAGATGTTTTAGCCATTCCAATAACTTCTGTTGCTTCCGAATCCTCATTTAGCATGGGGGGTCGAATTTTGAACAAGTTGAGGGCTAAACTTTTGCCCAAAAATGTTGAAATTTTTGTTACAACCCGTAATTGGTTGTATGGTTTTGAACCTGAGGATAAAGATGATGAATATCTCTCTGTTGTGAATGAATCTTCTCTGTCTGATGTTGCTGTTGAAGATCCCATTCCTGAATAAGGTATTCTTCTCTCTCTCTCTCTTTGTTTTTATTTTTTTTGTTTTGTTTCTGTTTCTTAATCTAATATCGTTATCTGTTTTTTATTTTAGTTTATGTTGCTGTTATTTACTTGATGTTGCTGGACTTGGTCTGATGTTGCTGTTTTTTTATGTTGCCCAAAAATGTAAGTTTTAATTTCTTATCTTTTTGTTTCTTTATTTAAATGTCTTTTATTTTACTTTTTCTTATACATTGTTTTTTTATCACTTAGTGTTGTTTATTGCTGGTTGCTGTTCATTGCGGGGTTTGATGCTGGTTGATGTTCATTGCTGGATGCCGGTTGCTGCCTTGCTGGTTGCTGATTGTTGGGTATTAAGTAGTGTTATTTTGTTGGTTTAATTTTGTTGCCCTTGTTTTAATTTTGTTGGTTTCTTAGCTTTCATAGCTAAGTTACCCATAATTAGAACTTGTTGCTAGCTTTATGTTGTAGCTCGATGAAGATATTTCTGGTAGCAAAGTCTTTCGACTTTGCTATAAGATTTGAGAGCAAAAATACTTATCATTTTGTAAGCTTGTATTCTGTTTGTAAGTTTGTTATCCTAAAGTTTGTATTCTCTTTGTAATTAACTTATCTTATATTCAATTATAAGTTAATATTTTTTGTATTCTGTTCATTATGTTCAATTAACTTATTTTTTTAACTGAATCACAAATAATGAAGTTAACAAAAATATTCAAGTTAACAAATTGAATTAAAATAATTTAAGTTAACAAATTACAGATGTTGTCCAGATTAATCTAAGTTAACTATCAATTTGTCAACAAATTTAAGAAGTTAACCCGATTAAGTTAACAAAATAGAGTAGTTATTCAGTTTGTGTAACAAACTATATCTAGATTAATCAATTGAAAGACAATTGACATAATACTAAATTATATTTTGTAGTTATGTTAATTTTCTTATACTTATTAAAGCATAATAACTTTATGAACATAATAAAGTTAACATAATATATTTTATATAATAAAGCATAATAAGCATAATAAGTGTATAATTTTACTATACATAATACATATTTTTATACTTAAACAAATTTTTAACTATATAAGTTTAATATATTATATTAACTATATATTATTAATATATTATATATTTAGTAAAAAATAAGACAAATCTTTTAAGTATATAATTTTATTATACATAATATATATTTTTATACTTAAACAAATTTTTAAGTATATTATTTTATTATACATAATGTAGTTACAAATTAATACAAATTTTTCTAAGTATAATGGAAGATAAAAATTTTCTAAGTAATGAAATTAACATAATCTATTAAAAAATTATTAAGTTTATAATGAACAGTTTACACTTTAAATTATTTAACATTTTTAGTCAGGTCTACATTAGTTTAGGTCAAAAACAGTTCATGTTCAAAACAGGTCGGGTCCATTAACAGATCGGGTTCAAAACAGGTCGGGTAAAATCGGATCTCGGGTCGTTTCAGTCGGATAATATCAGGTAATTTGCTAGGTCGGTCTCGGGTTCGGGTTCGTTTCAGTCGGATGCAGGTCGGGTTTCAGGTCAAAATTACCAGGTTAGATTCGGGTTCGGGTCGTTTTCAGTCGGACACAGATCGGGTTCGGTTGCTACAGTAACAGGTTCAACTCGAGTTTGGGTCAGCAACAGTCAGTTACAGTTCGGGTTCGAATCATCGAATTCTCGGGTCAAATCAGGTTCTGATTCGAGCAGGTTTCAGACAGGTTTTCAGGTCCTGACTTGTTTTTACAACCCTAGTTCAGAGATTGAAGTTACAAAATGCGAATGTCACGTGTTGGAGTAATTGTGTACGTATGGCCCAGGATTCAAGTTTGATTAATTACTCCATATCAAAGATTTAAGGGAAAACTACACCACTAACCATCAAACATATTGGGGATACCTATTTGGACTACCGAACTATAGAAATCGTCAATCAGACCACCGAACTTATAAAATCAACCTATTTTGACCACCGTTGTTAAAAACCTAACGGTGGAGTGACGGAACTGCCACGTGGCAATTGACGGGAAAATTTAAAAAGTACACATTTGGTCCCTGTTATTTACACATTCTTTTAATTTAGTATTTTAAATTAATAAAATAGTAAATTATTTAATTAAGTGGTGACATGTGTCAACACCAATTTAGAAGAGAAAAACAAATTTTTCTTCACCTGCACATAGCAGGATTCGAACCTGAAACTTCCAAGGGTAAAGCAAATGGCTTTGCCACTAGACAAAGCACAATTTTATACTATAATTCTCTGGATATAATATATATCTCTTACTAGTTTCTACATTTATAAGCCAAAAGCTCAAACCCTAAACACTAATTTCACATATATAAACCCTAAACCCTAAACTCTAACCCTAAATATTTCAAATTAATTTCACGTTAAATATTTCAAATTAAACCTCAAACCCTAAAAATTTCAAATTAATTCCATATTAAATATTTTCAAATTAAACCCTAAACCCCAAACCCTAAAAATTCAAATTAATTTCACACTAAATATTTCAAATTAAACCCCAAACCCAAACCCTAACCTTAAACCCTAAAAATTTAAAATTAATTTCACGCTAAATATTTAGGGTTTAATTTATAATATTTAATGTGGAATTAATTTGAAATTTTTAGGGTTTGGGGTTTAATTTGAAATATTTAGCGTGAAATTAATTTGAAATATTCAGGGTTAGAGTTTAGGGTTTAGGATTTATATGTGTGAAATTAGTGTTTAGGGTTTGAGCTTTTGGCTTATAAATGTAGAAACTAGTAAGAGATATATATTATATCTGGAGAATTATAGCACAAAGTTGTGCTTGGTGCAGTGCCAAAGCCATTGTCTTTACCCTTGGGAGTCTCAGGTTTGAATCCTATTATGTGCAGGTGAAGAAAAAAATAATTTTCTCCTCTAAATTGGTGGTGACACGTGTCACCACCTGATTTGAGGGGGAAAATAAATTAATAAAATTAAATATAAATAATTAAAATCTTCCAATAAGATGTTGAGACGTGTCACCACTTAATTAAATAATTTATTATTTTATTAATTTAAAATTAGGACTAAATTGAAAGAATGTGTAAATAAAAGGGACCAAATGTGTAATTTTTAATTTTTCCATCAATTGCCACGTGTCAGTTCCGTCAC
The DNA here is from genome assembly GCA_958450335.1 of Hibiscus tridactylites. Lineage (NCBI taxonomy): Eukaryota > Viridiplantae > Streptophyta > Magnoliopsida > Malvales > Malvaceae > Hibiscus > Hibiscus tridactylites. The sequence continues at coordinate 80,387,396 of OY288265.1, read as the reverse complement.
TCCACCGTTAGGTTTTTAACGACGGTGGTCAAAATAGGTTAATTTTATAAGTTCGGTGGTGTGATTGACGATTTCTATAATTCTGTGGTACAAATAAGTATCCCCAATTTGTTTGGTGGTCAGTGGGGTAGTTTTTCCAAGATTTAAACATGTTTCCGTGTAGATAATGGATATGGAAACCTCGTTTAAATCAGCAGACACCGAACCCACAAACCAAAAATCACGTCCTTTTGGTTTGCTGCACACTTCCCCCAATCCTCTCTTCCAAACAGAAATATGGCTCAAGCTCCCTTTCCCACTCCTTCTTCTTCACTCTTGTTCTATAAATGAAACCCACACCTTAAAAGAAAGAAAAAAAGGAAAATATGTGTTTAGCTGCTGGATGACTCAACTAGCTGCTGTTGCAGCCAAAGTGGAAGAAAACCAAGTGCCTCTCCTCTCCTACTGGACTTTCAGGTTTGTTTAATGCTCTCTCTTTTTTCATTTGATTCGGCTTATCAATGTTGTGATTTTGTTGGTCTGTTTAGGTGGAAGACAGCAAATATGTGTTCGAGGCCAAAACTCATGGAGATTTTGGTATCTCTACTGTAATATCCATGGCAATAACCTCTCATTTTTATCCGGATAATATTATACATTGCATTATTATATTTTATCAAAAAAAAAAAAAAAAAAAAGATAAAAGGAAAATATCGTGATGCCATGCAAGGCATCCACGTTCCACTACCTTTGAATCATCCCTCCCCCCAATTTCCTATAAAAGGCGGGGAGGCTTTGCCTAAATCAACACACAAAGCTATTAAAATGGCACAAAAAAATAAGCCATGGAGACATGGCAAGCAAAGCGGGCAGTGCCCCTTTCGAATCTCAAGGGCAGTGTCTTTTAAATAGTTCGATCAATCATTTGGGGTTTTGTTGAGATTTGTTCGAGTCGTTGTTTTTATAGTCAGATGATGCAAAGATCTTGCTAGGAGTCGATCGAAGTTCTTCATTCGAGCTTCTAATAGGATAAATTTTGATCTTTATCTTTGTATTTATTTTGATGTCGGCTTTTTATAATAAATATTTTTGTATGAATTATTTACGATGTTCTTTTAATTATTTGTATGTTTTTATATTTTTTTATGTCATGTATGTATACTTTAAGTTGTATGAATTATTTATATGAATACAATATATTTATATATTGTTTAATTAAATTTTAAAATCTTTAATTAGGGATTGTCGTGAAAAACGTACCTCGAACCGTAAGGGGTGCCGTGTAACCCCCTCGTCTCGGTCTGGTCGGATGACCGATCCGAGTGGGCCACACGGGGAAAACCGAAGCGAAACCCGTTAAGGTTCCCCTCGGTTAGCAACCCTACTTTTTTTTTACTTAATCTTTTCTAAAAGTTCATTTAAGTCCTATGTAATCAAACAGCGGAATAAAATACATGAGACAAACATTCGAACCCAAAACAACAGTTAAACAGCCCAATTTTAATCTTTTAAAACAGGCCGTTTCGAAACGCCCTTGAGGCGTATCGAAACGCCTTGACCAGGTCAACTGTCCTAGAGCCTTTACAAGGGGTCGTATCGAAACGGTGGTCAACCGTTTTGAAACGCCCACGACGGTCAATATCTCGTGGTCAACGAGATTTTGACCGTTTCGAAACCTTTACACCCGTTTCGAAACACCTTCATCTCGTGAATTTCTCATAATTCCAGTAGCCAAAACGTTCCGATACGCGTTTCGGAACAGGGGTTCCAAAGGCCATACCGTATCGAAACACGTTCCGATACGGGGTCCCTGAAGCCTACCCGTTCCGAAACGATCCCTCCCGTTTCGAAACGCTGGCAGTCTGTAACCTTTGAAATACAGATTTAAGGGTGTTTTGACAAGTCTAAAGGTCTCATAGGACCCCTAAAGGCACACAAAACCATCAAACAAAGTCTAGAGGCATACATCCTAGATTTAGCATACTCAAACACAATTCAAGCATGGATTTAGACAATCTTTCTAACATGGCAAATTACACATCAAGAGCCTTTCATACAAGCATGCTCGAAGACATTAAAAAGAACCAATAAGCATCATACATATCAAATAAGTTTACATGCCATTCAAAGCAACTTAAACATTCATAAGACATCCATCGTACTAGCATTTGGAAAGATATATCATGCTTACAAACCAAGTCAACCATAGACATACATCAAGACTCGAATCATCAATTCCTATCCCATTGCTTAACTATTACATTCTATTACTTAAAATTCATACATTGAGCTCACCAAAGCACCACTTGGAGACCTTCCCTTGCCTTTGCCACCCACAAGCTATTTATCTGCATTGTCGAACAAAAGAGAGCATAAGCATAAAGCTTAGTGAGGGTAAGCTCTTTAAAAACAAACCTCGACAATGCAGGGTCCAAGCACGAGCTACAACCAAGGTAAAATGCATGCTCTTACCTCCGAACCACACGAGCCATAACTCTAAATGATGCATGCACATATAATCAATATCATGTCATGCTCAACATGTTTAAATCCACAACATATGAAATCACCTATATTAAACCATGTTAACAACACATCCCAAATCACATCGGCTCACAATTAACCATATATTGGCAACATAAACTACAGTCCGTATTGACACCTAGCTATGACTCGAATACGTGGATAACCGTTGGAACTCACATCCAACAACACAACCATTACCTGACGGTGGGATTACACTCATCACCGTTCACGCGGAGGGGATTCCACTCATCCTCACGCCTTATTTCACGCGGAGGGGATTCCACTCATCCTCACGCCCGTCGATGGGATTCCACTCATCACCGACTAATATATATATGAAGATTTCTGGGCGAACCCGTACTCCATCTTGATGACTACCATCATCAAGACCACGCGCGCATTTTGACTCACGTGTGCACACTAGACATCCTAATGATCGATCATTTGTACCCAAGCATACTAGTGCCAATACTACACATTTCATTAATCTATGACAACTTCCGTGCTTAGCACGTACTCACCATGACTCACCGTCATGCACAAACCACATTTCCATGCCTAGCATGTACTCACCATGATCCTCGGATCATACAATCATCTCATAACATCATTACACATGTCAACACTACATGCATCTCAATAACACAAATATCACATCATATTTCATACATATGTATATCTCTATCACATTTATAATCAACATGCATGTAACAATGCATTAAGCCATGCCTCCATATACATGTATAACAACATAAGCATAACCACCATAAGCATGACTAAACATAAGGCATAATTCAACACTTTAAAGATCAACCAAGGTCTCTAACTAAAGTTTGGGATTAGGCCACCACCCTAATCCCAACTCTAGGTGGGTCTACCAATCCCAACCTAGTTCACATGCTTGAACCAACACTTGAAAACCATTTAAAAATATTTAACCACTCACCTCTACCTCCAAGCTCATCTACTACCAAGCAACCATGGTCTTCAATTTCCGGATTTGTTCCCAAGGCCTCACCAACACAAATTCCCGCTTCTAAACAACCTCAAACACAATTCAAACAATTCCAAATCAGCCCAACATCAAAAGACCAACCCGGAACACAATTCAAATTCGATTTACAACGTTGCAAGCCATGACCAAACCCCATACTTTGCAATTTCGGACATCCCACATACCCCTTCCAAAATCCATGTTTCCAACACCCATTGCACCCACAAATGATCCCAAATCAACCCCTAACCATAGCACTACCATCGGGCTATCAATTCTCACCTAAAACAACCCCCAAAAATCACCCAAAACCCTTCAAAAAACCCATTTTTACCCAATTTCGGGAATTCATCAAAATCCAACCAAATTAACATATAATGTGCATTTTAACATGATTAAGCAAAGCCCCAACTCAATTTATCAAAACCAAATGAAAACCCCTTTAAAAATCCAAACTTTAATATAAACCCTAATTTTCAAAACCCCATAACTTTCAAATCTAAGACCATAGATAGGTAGAGGACAAAGAGGAGGTTAAAAAAACATATTTACCTTTGAAAAACACCTTAAAACGAGGTTGGAATCGAATGGAATAGTAACCCAAAATTTGAAGAAGCTTAAAGATGGTGGGGAGGGTTTCCAACGTGAAAATGGGAGAGGGGAAAGAGAGGAAGACAACTTTTTCAATAAAGTGGTCTTGCTTTTGAAAGTTTTTGGTCCAATCACAAAATAGGTCCCTCCCTCTTTATTAAAGCTCAATTAGGTCACTATTTAGGTTGAATTGATTTAATTAAATTTTATTGACTCGGACTCTAAACCCGGTTAACTCCTGGGCCCAAAACACGGGTGTTACAACTCTCCCCCACTTAAGGAAATTTCGTCCCCAAAATTCATCGAACATGAAGAGCCATCGAGACATGCTACTCCACACTTTCCTTCTCACCACAACATACTTACCAACTCGGTAGACTTACCATACAACCATAGATATCTGATGCTAAGATCTCGACTGATCCTTCGTTGCACACATTTTCAAACTCAACTCAATCTCTTCAACAAACATAGCACGGAACAGATCTGACTCGCACTTTCGAATCACAGATACACATGACACATCACAAACCCTTTTCTAACTCTGGTGGTAACTGCAACAAACAACAAAACTAGCCCGATTCATAATCTCATACAACACTATTTAAAAAAATTTGACCAATGACTTTCTCTGACTGACCATCTGACTTCAACAGGTAACCAAACACTATACAAACGTCTTCAGAAATAATCTAGTTGAAATCTCAAGGCTCTATTATCCACTTCATTAAAAATCTTCCACGAATGTAGCAAACTAGAAGAAACTGATGCTCGGTCTTGACATGCTGGCAATTTACACACTTACTCTCATACTGAACCACATTATTCATCAACTCAATCCAGAAGCACTCGTCTTCAACCCACAATACGTCTTCATACAACTCAGATGCAATACAAATGAACTGCCGTATGCGTCGGCCAACACAATACGTCTCAAAACACTATGTCTATAGGTACAACTATTCTGTCTCTAAAAATACAAACTCTATCATCTCTGAAATTGTATTCTGAGGGTCTTCTTTCCGCTGTGTCTTGCACGTGAGGTGCTAAGAACCTGTCTTGCAACTGTTTCTCTTCAAACATCCTGACTCAAAGTAGGTTCAACATGAAACTCGGCCACAAAACTGTTATCCTTCGGTAAACTGAATTTCGGCAATTATATCTCGCAACTCAACTACTAATCTAACAACAATTACACTCGGAACATCGGTCACTACATTGACTATCTTCGGATGGTACTCAATCTTGATATTACAGTCTTTAAGCAGTTCTAACACTTTATGTCGTTCAAGTTTCAACCTTTCTTATCTCTTCAAATATTTCAAATTCTAATGATAAATGTATATACTGTGTATTTCATACTATACAAGTTTTGTCTCTAAGTCTTCGAAGCAAATACAACTGTAACTAAATCTATGTCTCATATCGGATGACTCTTCTCACGGTCTTTCAACTATCTCGATGATCAAGCCACAAATCTTCTGTCTTGCATAAACACACAACCTAACTCTACATGTAACGCATCACTATGGTTCACGAATTCTTTCTCTGACATGGGCTGGATCAAAGTCGAAGCTTTCATCAAAGTTTCTTTCGGTTTCTCAAGGGCTCATTGTCTCGCATCTAACCACACAACTGAACATTCTTCTGTAGCAATCTATCAATGGAGCAACTATCTTCAAAAGGCTATTTACAATTCTCTTAAAGTAACAATGCTAGACCTAGGAACTATAGATATCTGTCACAGTCTTTAGTTTCTTCCAACTCACATCTTCTTTTGCCTACTTAGGATTTACTCTAATACACTCGGATGATCTGCATGTCCTAGGAGAACATCTTCATTAACTCGAAGTTCACGTTGCACAACTCGGTATACAATTAATTCTCTAATAGAATCTACCATACCAACTTCAAAGCTTGTCATGGCCTTCTTCGGTACGTGAATATACTCATGTGTCGTCTATGAGAACTACTACAACTGATCCAAGAACTCGAGAATTATTCTGTTCAACATCTCTATGAAGGTAAATAATACACTAGTCAAACAAAGCGGCATAACTCAGAGCTCGAGGTGATCACATCTTGCCCCTAAAGCTGTCTTCGGTACTTCAACCTTTCTCACTTTCAACTGGTAGTAAACGGATCTCAAACTAATCTTCAAATAGACTGAAGCACCTACTAACTGACCAACAAATCACTGACACTCGAAAACTGATGCTAATCATTCACTGTCACTTGTTTCAACTCTCTGAAATCTAAACATATTCTTGTATTGTCCTCTCTCTCCTTCACAAATTCCACTGTAGAACTCTGAGATGATGCACTAGGCCTAATGAATCTAAGGTCTAACAAGTCTCGAAGTTAATTCTTCAACATTTTCAATTCTTCCGGAATTCATAAGTTACAGAACAAACAAAACAGAAGCAACCTCGAAAACGGTCTCAATAACAAACTCTTCTTCTCTATCAAGAGACAAACTGGGTGGATCTTCCAAATACTTCTAGGAAAACACAAGCTATTCTAGCATTCTGCGGTCTAATCTTCATTCAAAATCAAATTCATCACAATTTCTAAGCAAGCCTGCCAACTAAACTCGATCAATCTTCGACCTCCAAAGCTGGATCAACATTCAATAAGGAGTTCACATCCTTACCTACTACTACAGTCTCACAAAAATTTGCGACTTCAAGGCAATTCTCTATCTGTCTCAAAGTATATCCTAGCTTCGTGCTCTACAAGCCAAACCATGTCAAAAAGGTACATCAAAACCGTAGGAAGACAATCACTTCACATCTACTAGAAACTAGTAACTCTGAACCACCAATAAACATCTTCTGTACATCTTTCTGATCACTACTATTTCCCAAAAAGGACTAGCCACATGCGCTCCTACGTCTATAATCTCAACACGTATATCAAGTTTCCTCGCATGCTCACACAAGGGACGAATCTGCAGAAATTACAACTTCACATGTACACATCTGTTAGTCTTCGGTCCTCTTGTTTTCAGGCTAGTTCTTCAACAAAATCTGACTCTTCTAGACTGTTCTTAGAGCATTTCAAAACTTCAAAAAACGCAGTTCTGAGCACACACAGACAACCATGCTGGAAAACCACCCAGACGCACACTGGCCCCAAACACACAAATCGGTTCCCATTCACAGATACTGATCGGCTGTCTTGTATCAAAATCACAGGCTGAACCCCAGCGGTCACCAACTAACACTTTTGAATTTCGGATTACTTACACGAGACCCCTACCTTGATCTCGCTAAAAGGACTAAGGTACTTGTACCTACCTCTAACACTTCACCGGGCATATTCAAACTTGCATACTTGCTGACAATGTACAGAGGTACGGAATCGGAATCGGCTGGTGGAAACAACTTGATACTGTACCAAGGGCTCATTCGATAAGACATCGAAACTACTCTAACTCCCACTCATATGCCTTCACCTCTTCTTACCAACTGATGCCAGAGTTGATCACATCGTCTCTCATCCACAAGAGTCAACCCACATAGACACCGTCTCAAACGGACAAATTGTACCTCAATTCCGGTACGACCATACCTCTCTAACTATGGTGGTGGACTCCCCTAACGTCGTCCACCTTTTCAGAAACTACAACTTCTATTTACCAAAGAGCAATTAAATAAACAACAACATCAACAGTAAATTTTCATACAAATTGGGTTAGCAAAGGAAAGGTCCAAGTGGCTCAAGTATGATTTCCCTCACTTAAAATCCTTTTTCCGATGTAATAGAAGCAATGGGACTCTACTAAACATGCTTCAAGCAAATCAACACACATACATGCTCAACCAAGTATATAACAAGGCTTACTTGCTAAACAAGCAAACATACGCGTACAATCAAACAACATACACTCTCAATCAACAATCATACATCACAACATACACGAGTAACGAACAACATGCTTTTAAACAAACAATCAACATACTTGTCATACAAGCAGTCATACTTATAGAGCAAGCAAACACCGTGCATATCAATTCAAAACTTGAACTTACCTCACTTACCTGCCCAAGGTCTCGGAAACCTTAGGCTCTGATACCAACAAATGTAACCCCCTCGTCCCGGTCTGGTCGGATGACCGATCCGAGTGGGCCACACGGGGAAAACCGAAGCGAAACCCGTTAAGGTTCCCCCTCGGTTAGCAACCCTACTTTTTTTTACTTAATCTTTTCTAAAAGTTCATTTAAGTCCTATGTAATCAAACAGCGGAATAAAATACATGAGACAAACATTCAAACCCAAAACAACAGTTAAACAGCCCAATTTTAATCTTTTAAAACAGGCCGTTTCGAAACGCCCTTGAGGCGTATCGAAACGCCTTGACCAGGTCAACTGTCCTAGAGCCTTTACAAGGGGTCGTATCGAAACGGTGGTCAACCGTTTCGAAACGCCCACGACGGTCAATATCTCGTGGTCAACGAGATTTTGACCGTTTCGAAACCTTTACACCCGTTTCGAAACACCTTCATCTCGTGAATTTCTCATAATTCCAGTAGCCAAAACGTTCCGATACGCGTTTCGGAACAGGGGTTCCAAAGGCCATACCGTATCGAAACACGTTCCGATACGGGGTCCCTGAAGCCTACCCGTTCCAAAACGATCCCTCCCGTTTCGAAACGCTGGCAGTCTGTAACCTTTGAAATACAGATTTAAGGGTGTTTTGACAAGTCTAAAGGTCCCATAGGACCCCTAAAGGCACACAAAACCATCAAACAAAGTCTAGAGGCATACATCCTAGATTTAGCATACTCAAACACAATTCAAGCATGGATTTAGACAATCTTTCTAACATGGCAAATTACACATTAAGAGCCTTTCATACAAGCATGCTCGAAGACATTAAAAAGAACCAATAAGCATCATACATATCAAATAAGTTTACATGCCATTCAAAGCAACTTAAACATTCATAAGACATCCATCGTACTAGCATTTGGAAAGATATATCATGCTTACAAACCAAGTCAACCATAGACATACATCAAGACTCGAATCATCAATTCCTATCCCATTGCTTAACTATTACATTCTATTACTTAAAATTCATACATTGAGCTCACCAAAGCACCACTTGGAGACCTTCCCTTGCCTTTGCCACCCACAAGCTATTTATCTGCATTGCCGAACTAAAGAGAGCATAAGCATAAAGCTTAGTGAGGGTAAGCTCTTTAAAAACAAACCTCGACAATGCAGGGTCCAAGCACGAGCTACAACCAAGGTAAAATGAATGCTCTTACCTCCGAACCACACGAGCCATAACTCTAAATGATGCATGCACATATAATCAATATCATGTCATGCTCAACATGTTTAAATCCACAACATATGAAATCACCTATATTAAACCATGTTAACAACACATCCCAAATCACATCGGCTCACAATTAACCATATATTGGCAACATAAACTACAGTCCGTATTGGCACCTAGCTATGACTCGAATACGCGGATAACCGTTGGAACTCACATCCAACAACACAACCATTACCTGACGGTGGGATTACACTCATCACTGTTCACGCGGAGGGGATTCAACTCATCCTCACGCCTCATTTCACGCGGAGGGGATTCCACTCATCCTCACGCCCGTCGATGGGATTCCACTCATCACCGACTAATATATATATGAAGATTTCCGGGCGAACCCGTACTCCATCTTGATGACTACCATCATCAAGACCACGCGCGTATTTTGACTCACGTGTGCACACTAGACATCCTAATGATCGATCATTTGTACCCAAGCATACTAGTGCCAATACTACACATTTCATTAATCTATGACAACTTCCGTGCTTAGCACGTACTCACCATGACTCACCGTCATGCACAAACCACATTTCCATGCCTAGCATGTACTCACCATGATCCTCGGATCATACAATCATCTCATAACATCATTACACATGTCAACACTACATGCATCTCAATAACACAAATATCACATCATATTTCATACATATGTATATCTCTATCACATTTATAATCAACATGCATGTAACAATGCATTAAGCCATGCCTCCATATACATGTATAACAACATAAGCATAACCACCATAAGCATGACTAAACATAAGGCATAATTCAACACTTTAAAGATCAACCAAGGTCTCTAACTAAAGTTTGGGATTAGGCCACCACCCTAATCCCAACTCTAGGTGGGTCTACCAATCCCAACCTAGTTCACATGCTTGAACCAACACTTGAAAACCATTTAAAAATATTTAACCACTCACCTCTACCTCCAAGCTCATCTACTACCAAGCAACCATGGTCTTCAATTTCCGGATTTGTTCCCAAGGCCTCACCAACACAAATTCCCGCTTCTAAAAAACCTCAAACACAATTCAAACAATTCCAAATCAGCCCAACATCAAAAGACCAACCCGGAACACAATTCAAATTCGATTTACAACGTTGCAAGCCATGACCAAACCCCATACTTTGCAATTTCGGACAGCCCACATACCCCTTCCAAAATCCATGTTTCCAACACCCATTGCACCCACAAATGATCTCAAATCAACCCCTAACCATAACACTACCACTGGGCTATCAATTCCCACCTAAAACAACCCCCAAAAGTCACCCAAAACCCTTCAAAAAAACCCATTTTTACCCAATTTCGGGAATTCATCAAAATCCAACCAAATTAACATATAATGTGCATTTTAACATGATTAAGCAAAGCCCCAACTCAATTTATCAAAACCAAATGAAAAACCCCTTTAAAAATCCAAACTTTAATATAAACCCTAATTTTCAAAACCCCATAACTTTCAAATCTAAGACCATAGATAGGTAGAGGACAAAGAGGAGGTTAAGAAAACATATTTACCTTTGAAAAACACCTTAAAACGAGGTTGGAATCGAATGGAATAGTAACCCAAAATTTGAAGAAGCTTAAAGATGGTGGGGAGGGATTCCAAAGTGAAAATGGGAGAGGGGAAAGAGAGGAAGACAACTTTTTCAATAAAGTGGTCTTTCTTTTGAAAGTTTTTGGTCCAATCGCAAAATAGGTCCCTCCCTCTTTATTAAAGCTCAATTAGGTCACTATTTAGGTTGAATTGATTTAATTAAATTTAATTGACTCGGACTCTAAACTCGGTTAACTCCTGGGCCCAAAACACGGGTGTTACATGCCGCTTTCCGTTAGTCCCTATTACAAAAAATATTATTTTTAATCTTAAATTATAAATTTCAAAATAGGTTTTCTTTATTCGAGAGCCTAACGAAAATTATGCCCTAAGCGTAGGGGTGTAAATTCTTTTATACACGAAAATTATACCCCGAGCGTTGGGGTGTAAATTTTCCTTTATACGAAAAAAAATATTTTTTAAATATTTTAAGGGATCACAATTTTTAATTCAATTTGAATTCATAATTTCCATCATTAAAATACTACGTAATCGTCAGGTACCAATTTTTGGGCGTTGTGGGGATGCTCACCCTTCCCCACACGTAACCGACTCCCGAACCTGTTTTTTCTGGTTTCGCAGACCAAAACTCGTTGTTTTAATAAAAACGACAGAAATAAGTTTTATTAAAATAATCGGGTCTTCAGGTGATCTAATCTCACCTAAATTTAAAAAAAAGAGGTGGCGACTCCGCTTGATACTTTTTTTAAAGTGAAGCCACTAGTTGATTATCTTTTGTCTATAGAAGGAAATTATGACTTTTATGATCCCTATTTTTTCTATTTTTTTGAATTTTTTTATAAAATATGTCTTATGAGTTTTCATATCATGAGCTCTGTACCCGAGCTCTGTTCCTTTTAAGTGGGAGAGAGAAACTACTCCTTCTTGAGGTACCCTCTCAGTGCAGGATAGTGGACGCTTCCGGGATATAGGTCCCTCTATCTTCGTGAGACCTTCGTCTCCGTGCAGACCTAGGGAAATGCATCCTCCCGAATCGATGTTCTAGCGACAGTTTGGGTACCGTTACTTTAGAACCAAACCACATATAGTGAGCCGTAAGAGCCTACCCTTTAGAGCCATACAGAAACTATGCCCGTTAGTGGTTACCCTGTTTAGGTTTTGATGCCTTCATTTTCCATTTATGTACATATTTTCTTTGCTGTTTTAATTTTTACCTTATTTATCATTCGATTTATTCATCCATTTTTTTTGTATTTTTGAACTAACCTATCCTTTTCCTTTTGGTGATCATACTCCATTAAGTCATTCATTTCCCATTAATTGCATGACACCACTATAATATTTTAATTTGTGTATTTCACTAGCATGAAGTATTGATTCACGACTAATTCTCAATTTGAAAAAGACTTATCATCAGGAGAAAATCTTGTACCCTAGATATCAATGCAACATTCAAAAGTTGTGAATGAATCCCGTGAATTCATAAATTAAGCAATGTGAACCATTTTTTTTAAATCAGTACCTTCGCATCTACGACATGCACCTTGTATATACATGCATACATTTCAAAATTTTGAAATCGGTCCATGGGATTCCCATGCCAGCAAATATAGGACATACACCTTGTATATACATTAGAAATTTCAAAATAGGTTCCCTTTATTTAGGAGTCAAACTAAAATTATGCCATGAGCGTAGGAGTGTAAATTTTTTTATACACGAAAATTATACCCTAGGTGTTGGGGTGTAAATTTTCTTTTTTTACGAAAAAAATAAATTTTTAAATATTTTAAGGGATCACAATTTTTAATTTAATTCAAATTCATAATTTCCATCATTAAAACACTACGTAATCGTCAGGTATCAATTTTTGGGCGTTGTGGGGGTGCTCACCCTTCCCCACACGTAACCGACTCTCGAACATGTTTTTCTAGTTTCACAGACCAAAACTTGTTGTTTTAATAAAAACGGCAGAAACAAGTTTTACTAAAATAATTGGGTCTTTAGGTGATCCAATCTCACCTAAATTAAAAAAAATTGGTGGCGACTCCCCGTTGTTATAGCTTGGCGACTCTGCTGGGGACTTTTTTAGAGATTCAAGCCATTAGTTGATTACCTTTTGTCTATAGGTGGAAATTATGACTTTGATTTAATTAACTTGTGATCCCTATTTTTTTCTATTTTTTACAATTTTTTATATAAAATATGTCTTCTAAGTTTTCATATCATGAGCTCTGTACCCGAGCTCCGTCCCTTTTAAGTGAGAGCGAGAAGCTACTCCTTCGTGAGGTACCCCCTCCGTGCAGGATAGTGGACGCTTCCGGGATATAGGTCCCTTTGTCTTCGTGAGACCTTCGTCTTCGTACAGAACTAAGGAAATGTATCATCTCGAATCGATGTCCTAGCGACAGTTCGGGTACCGTTACTTTAGAACCAAACCACTTGTAGTGAACCGTAAGAGTCTACCCTTTAGAGCCATACCGAAACTATGCCCGTTAGCGGTTACCCTATTTAGGTTTTGATGCCTTTATTTTCCATTTATGTAGAAATTTTCTTTGTTGTTTTAATTTTTACCTTATTTATCATTTGATTTATTCATCTAATTCTTTTATTTTTGAACTAACCTATTCTTTTCCTTTTGGCGATCATACTACATTAAGTCATTCATTTCGCATTAATTGCATAACACCACTATAATATTTTAATTTGTGTATTTCACGAGCATGAAGTATTGATTCACGACTGGTTCCAAATTTGAAAAAGACTTATCATCAGGAGAAAATCTTGTACCCTAGATATCAATGCAACGTTCAAAAGTTGCGAAAGAATCTCGTGAATTCAGAAATTAAGCAACGAGAACCATTTTTTAATCAGCACCTTCACATCCACGACATGCACCTTCCATTTACATGCATACATTCCATTTTTGAACTAGTACCTTTGCATCTAGGACATGCACCTTGTATATACATGCATACATTTCAAAATTTTGAAACCGGTCAATGGGATGCCCATGCCAACAAATATAGGACAAAGCAAAGTCGGCCAATCTAGCACCATGCAGAACCTATGCAAGAGCCCAGTCTAGGGGCATTTTCGAATAACCTCCATACACCCTGCCTCTACAAGGCCCAGTCCTGGAGCATTCCCCGACAAGTTCTGGAAGCATGTCTCCGATACTGAATTAGACTTCTGCACCCTAGACGACTACATCAATTATCGTCCGTAGCACTTCGCTCGAGCCGTAAGTAATGAGCTGCCATGAACCAACACAACAAATTTATAGACCCTACCAGGGGTAAAATAATATAATGCATTCATGAGAACATTGGAAGCTCTTCAAGAAGAGGCAAAAACATACTTCAATCTTCGAGTTCGCTTCAAGAGAAGTCTCGGACGAAAATGTTGGGGCATTCACCCGAGGAAGTAATCCAAAGATGGTTGAACCCAAGAAAGGTTGGGGCATCCTCACATACAAGACATTGAACACTACTTAATCAGAAGCAAAGATTTGATCAACAGAGAATCATGAGCATCCCTTTAAAGGTCGAGAAAAATCATGTCACATTCATGCATTTAGTTGCATACAGTAAAAATCATCATTCATTTAGATGAAGTACATACATCTAAAGTTTATCATGCATTTAAATTAGACATACACATTAGACATACAATTAGGGGCGTTCATGATGCATTTTTTGGCTTGAACGCGCAAACAGGTCCATGGAAGAGACCGAAGAACCTCAACGGGTCATACCTCCCCGCATGGACCAGTAGGACCCACTTTTGTTCAAATATGCGGGTAGAAAAGTATGATTGCTTTTGTTCGAATAAAGCATGTTAACTTGTAAGTTCTATATCTTTTGATTTTTTGCAATACATTATTGATTATTCTACTCGTACTAACTTGTTTTATTGTTGCATAGCATTTGCATCTCATTTTGCATACACTTGCATCACATCATACTGCATAACCATTTCTTGCTCAGAGTTTTGATCATAGTAATTTTGAGGCATCCGAGTAAGCCAAGTCAACATCAGTTTTTCACCCGAAGCAAAGCTAAAGAAATGGATGACTGTTTGGCAAAAGTTGAAAAAACATGTGAAGATCAGAATGAACAATCCTTAAGGAAATGCTGATTTCTTTTTAGGCATCTTTGTAATTTAAATCTCTTTTTGAGTAATGCTCGAAAGCTTTTTGCCTAGAGCTGAAGGCAAAATGGAGTATTTTGTAAGGGCATGTGTCTATTTGCTTTTAATAAGTGATGCATTTTGATAATTTTCTCAAAATTCATTTGTCTTTTTGTACATACATACATGTATATCTATTTTTCAGAAGCGCCATCGATTTCAATTCGACGGTTGATTCCAAGCAATCATGTGTCTAGAGGAAATTGAAAAGTTTGAAAATGAGGGGGATGTGACCTATCTTCCAACCTACTTAGGCTAACAAAAGGACAACTGAGTGTGTTAGGGATCGATGGAGAGGTCCCAAACATAAATTTTGAGTGAATATTTCCTCTCAAGCATTGTTGTCTAAGAGTTTTGAACATCGTGTTAATTCCAAACATCTATCCAACTGAAGACTACCCTTCCTCGATGATGTCTGTGTATGACATGATGTTTGTTGTTCCCTAACCTATGATCACCGCCACCCTGGGGCAAGAGACAAGAAAAGCTTCTTCAAGCACAATATAAATAATTTTGATTGTGTTGAAAAGACTTGCCCATCAAGGAGCATGCAATGAAATGATCTAACATCAGGTGCAAGCAGTAATTTGTGCTCAAAGAGCTTTCCAAGTCAAATTGAGAATCCCGAACTCAAAATAAAAAAAATCAAGCAAAAGAAAAGAAAAAAAAGAAACCAAGGTGAAAACCCGAAAGGGCGCTTTGAGAAAAGAACTTTAAAAAAGAAGAGAAAGAGAGGAAAAAAAAGGTGAAACAGAAAAAATAAAAACGAGCCTTCAAGGGAGAAGCAAACACTGAATCTTCTCTATCCAAAAGAGATTTGGAGGATTGTTCACCTGCAAAATCAAAGCAGTGTAACACCCAAATTTTTGCCCTAAATTAAAAACCCTAATAATTGGGAATTTTAATTGAAAACTTAACTAAATTTCAGTGATCAAATTGTAATGGTTGCAAAACTTAAGTGCCGTTTCATAAACCCTAGAAATGTATATTGGCACGCTCTGTAATTAACCCTTTTCTTAGGGTATAAATGGAACCTTTCAGCCATTTCTCTGGTTTTTTTGGCTACCCTTTCCCTTTCCCTTCATCGTCTCGTGCGAACAAAAGGGAAACTACCGCCGTACTTCGTTTATCGTTCGGCCAAGGGACAAACACCGTCCGTTTGACGGTCCGACGCCACCGTTCGACTCTCTGTGGCCGCGTGATCAAAACCCTAGCCACCATCTCTGTTTTTTCGTCCATCGTCGATAGGAAATGGTTTGAAAACCGTTCGTCTTCCTCCATAGCGTCACTGATTCTGGTCGTTTTGCCGTGTTTCTGAGTTGGGTGAGTGCAGAATAGTTTGGGTTATGGTGGGCTTGGTTTGAAATGGGTTGTTTTGGCCGGAAATGGTATGGTTGGGGTCATTGGAGCGTCATCGACGGTGGGAATCGGAAATGGGTGTTGAGTCCTAATTTTAGATTTGGGGATTTTTGGGTTTGAACCGGTCCAGGGGCTGAACCGGGTTGACAGAACCGAACCGGCTCGTCTTTTAAACAGCCGATTGACGTTAAAGATGACGTCATTGTTGACCCGTTGACTTTTTCAGAACATGCATATTTTATGTTTTTCGACGTCCTGATCTCGTTTCTGCTGCCTGTTTTCTCAAATTCGAACCCGAAAGACTATTTTGACCACTTTTGTTCGAGTTTGCTTAGTTTTAAAGATTTGAATATAAAAAAAATTAATTGGTATTATTCGTATTTGCAGACGACATTGACTCGGATACTGAGATCCTTCCTCCTCCTCCACCTAGACGACCTCCTGTTGCTTAGACATCATGATCCGCTCGTGAGTTTAATTGTTAATATATTCGATATCTATATTATTAGTGTCTTGGCATAGTAGTAGTATCTTTGATGGTGTATTTAATTGTTATAGGAGCTGACTCTGACCGACCTAGAGATAGAGCTGAGTGTGAGAGACGTCACCGTCGACTTTGAGTGTTAGCTACTTGAGGTGTGTTATCTTATGTGCTGTCTGTTTACAGTGCTCTGTATGTAAATGTGTTGATTTGTTGAAATGTATACATGATGTGGTCTGATGATATATTATTGTAATATTTTGTTGATCTCTGATGTTTGACTTGTTCAGCATTCTATTATGTTATGAAATATTTGTATATACATTCAGATTCAGATGATATGATTATGCATTTCTGTTGATAAACAATGCATTCAGATTTAGAACTTAGATTTTATGTCATCTCATTATGGGTGGGATTCTGTACGGGGAAGTTCAGTAGCTTCATCCTTCGGGATAATGTCTACTTCGGATCAGTGGTTTCACCTTACGGACTGGATTCCACTTCGGATGGTGATGAGGTAGAGAGTGGTTCTAGGGAACCTTACTCTTCCGATGGTGATGTAGTTTGGGTGCATGTCATATTGTGTTGCATGTTCTTTCATACTTGCTTATGTGTTTGAATTGATTCATGATGGAAAAAACTGTATTATGATAATGTTTGGTTGTCTCTAATGTTATAATGACTCTGTTAGTTCTGTTGCACTGTAGAGACACACTGAGCGTTATCGTTGACTCCCCCTTAGTTTCTATTTTTAGATACTCATGTCTAGGCTACGATACTTGGAGGACCTCGTTTTCCAGCTTATTTATTTATTATTATAAGTATGAGACTTGGATTTATTTATATTATATGTTTTATCAGATTGTATATATTTTCAGATTCTGGATGTTTATTTGGGGTTATTACGTTTTATCATGCATGCATATTTTGAATATTTAATATTTTAAGGAATATTTTATCAGAATGTAATTGCTATATTATTATCTATTTTAGAATTAAAGTTTTGAATCAAGTTACTTGTGTGAGGGACAAGCTTTGAGTTTGACTCCTTATATTCGACCTAGTTCTTCTGGGTCGGGTTTAGGGGGTTACATTTAGTGGTATCAGAGCCAGGTTCAACACTCGGCCTGGGTGATATAAATCAATTTTAAATCGAAAATAAATTTTTGCATGCATTATCAAATGTTTTTGGGTAAAACGGGAATTTCAGATAAACTTATGACATGTTATGAATATATTTATACTTATTATGAATAAGGTCTCCAAGTACCGAATTTAATCTTAGGATTCTTTCCTTTGTAGATATACTACTATGCCACCTCGGAGAAGTTCTAGAGTAGCGGCCGGTCGAGGCTGTGGCCGAGGTCGAGGCCGTATCGTGACTGCAGATAGTGACGTTCCACCTCTTGAAGGTTCAATACAAAATCAAGATGAGGTCCAGGGTGCGAATATGAAGGAACAACATGTGGATCAGACAGGAGCTCAGCAGAATGGAGCTCATCAGACTGGTGGAGGAGACCCACATGTTCAGCCTGCTCAGAGTAGTGGTCATTGTGATTTAGGGGATATTGAGACAATGGGCATAGATGCTGTGACTGTTTAGAGAGAGTTATTGAGATGCCTTCGTCAGTATGAGATTATTCGGAGACCTATATCTATAGAGTTTCTTGCTGCCGGGATGACTATGTTCGATGGAAAGACGGGTACAGACCCGACAGATGCAAAGTACTGGCTGAAGAAGCTTCAACGATTATTTGTTGAGATGGATTATCCTACCGACCGGAAACTCAGGGCTGCCGTTTCACTGCTGCAGGGTGAAGCCCAGAATTGGTGGGAGGCTGAGAAGTTTGTCACTCCAGCTAGTACTATTACTTGGGATCATTTCAGACAGGCTTTTCGTGATCGATATGTCGGAGCTGATTATATAGCTAAGTGCAGAGATGATTTTATGAATCTGAGACAGAACGATATGACTGTTAATGACTATGAGATCGAGTTTATGAGATTGATTCAGTACGTCCCAGGATTAGTGACCACAGAAAAAGACAAGTGTGATTGGTTTCTGAAGGGATTGCGTCCTATGATAAAGGCCGATGTTGCTTTACATATGGACTAGGAATACAAAGACATTACTCGATGAGCTAGACGGCTGAGCGTAATGAGGCAGAGTTGAGACAACTTGAGTTGCATGGATCTGATAGAGGAAAGAGACCAGTGTCAGTGCCAGTTCAGCATAGTCAGGGAAATAATGTCTAGGAAGAGGGCCAAAGATGAGACAGACTATCAGGGTTATTCGAGAGCTAGACCGGTGACTTCTTCTGTTTCGAATGTCAGTGCTGGTGGTTCGACTTGTACTCGAGGGGTGCCACAGTGTCCTTTTTGAAAGAAGTGGCATTCGGGCAAGTGTAGGAGGTAGACTGGAACTTGTTTTAGATGTCGTTCATTTGAGCATCGTTTCAGAGATTGTCCGGTTCCACCTCCCTTAGCTTTTACTACTACTCAGTCTCAGGCATCAGTACAGACTCCCGTCAGGGGAAGAGGTCAGATCAGATCTATTACTTCAGGCTCTGCTAGTAGAGGTAGACCAGCTACGAGTAGAGGATCAGCAGGATCAGGAGCCAGACAACCGGGGTTAGTTTATTCTACTAGGAGGCACGAGGACCGTGATGAGCCAGATGTTATTGTCGGTACATTCTCTATCCATTCTATTCCATATTTTGCTCTGCTAGATAATGGTTCGACTCATTCATATGTTACGAGTTCTGTGTCTAGGGGTCTTGAGATTTCTATTGAGGACACTGTTAGTGCTGTTATTGTACACAGTTCAATAGGTAATCCAGTTGAGGTTGCTAAAGTATACAAGAATTGTCCTCTTGAGATTCAAGGTGAGATCTTTTTAGCTGATTTGATGGAGTTACCCTTTGGAGAGTTCGATCTTATTATGGGCATGGATTGGTTTTCTACACACCGTGTTACTTTGGACTGTGAAAAGAAGAGGGCTACACTGAGAACTCCTGATGACCATGAGGTGATTCTGATTGGTGAGTGTAGAGGGTTCCTATGTAACATCGTCTCAGCTCTCAAAGCTGAGAAAATGATCAAGAAAGGTTCTATTGCTTATCTTGCCTATATCCTTGATCCGAGACAGTCTGATTTTGGATTAGATAAGATTCGAGTTGCGAAAGACTTTTCAGACGTTTTCCGAAAGAATTTCCTAGGGTACTGCCGAAACGGGATATGGTTGAGTTTGGCATCAAGGTTTATCCGGGTACAACTCATGTGTCTATGGTACCTTATAGGATGGCACCGAAAAAACTTAAAGAGTTGAAGATTTAGTTGCAACAACTGTTGGATCGAGGTTTTATTCGACCTAATGTTTCTTCTTGGGGAGCTCCTGTTCTGTTTGTTAAGAAGAAGGATGGGACACTTCGACTCTTTATAGATTATCGGAAGTTGAACAAGCTGACAATCAAGAACAAATATCCTCTTCCCCGTATTGATGATCTGTTTGACCATTTTCGGGGAGCTACGATATTCTCTAAGATAGACCTGAGATCTGGTTATTACCAACTCAAGGTTAAGGATTCTGACGTGTTCAAAACAGCTTTCCATACACAATATGGTCATTATGAGTTCCTTGTGATGCCTTTTGGGTTGACTAACGCTCCTGCCGCTTTTATGGATATGATGAATAGGATGTTTCAACCCTATCTTGACCAGTTTGTTGTGGTATTTATTGATGATATACTGGTATATTCTAGATCTGAGGCAGAGCATGAGAAACATCTTCGGATTGTATTACAGACTCTGCAAGAGAAACAACTGTATGTAAAATTCAGTAAGTGTGAGTTCTGGCTTTCCGAGGTTATGTTTCTGGGACATATAGTTTCTGCTCAGGGTATTCAGGTTGATCCGATGAAGGTTGAGGCTATTATGAGTTGGAAGCAGCCCAAGAATGTTCCTGAGGTTCGAAGCTTCTTGGGTTTAGCTGGTTATTATCGGAGATTTGTTAAGGGTTTCTCTTCTATTGCAGCTCCGTTGACTAAGCTTCTGAGGAAGGATGTTCCCTTCGTTTGGACTGAGGCTCAACAGTCTAGTTTCGAAAAGCTTAAGTTTGTGTTGACTGAAGCACCAGTTTTGATTCATCCTGAGCCTGGTAAGGCTTATACAGTTTTCAGTGATGCTTCGTACATCAGATTGGGGTGTGTTCTGATGCAGGACGGGAAGGTAGTGGCTTATGCGTCTCGACAGTTGAGACCGCATGAGGGTAATCATCCTACCCACGACCTAGAGCTTGCTGGTGTTATTTTTTGCACTTAAGATCTAGAGACACTATCTCTACGGAGAGAAGTGTTATATCTATACAGACCATAAGAGTCTGAAATACCTCCTCACTCAGAAAGAGATTAATCTGAGGCATCGTCGCTGGTTGGAGCTTCTCAAGGATTATGATTGTGAGATTGAGTATCATCCGGGTAAAGCTAATGTCGTTTTTGATGCATTAAGTCATAACACCATTTCAGATCTGAGAGCTTTGTTTGCTCGGATGAGTTTGTATGATGATGGCAGTCTGTTGGCAGAACTTCGAGTTATTCCTACATTGATTTTTGATATTTGAGCTGAGCAACCTAGTGATCCGTTTTTGATGCATTGTATCAGGGAGGTACATGAGGGTACATCTCGAGATTTCTCTATTGATTAGGATGGGGTATTATGTTTTCGTGGCCAATATTGTATTCCGAGGAAATCTGGGTTAAAACAGTTTATTCTCTGTGAGGCCCATGATAGTCCTTATCCTATGCATCTTGGTGGTGACAAGATGTATAAGAATCTTCGTGAGAGGTACTGGTGGAAAGGTCTCAAGCGAGACGTCGTCGAATTTGTATTGAGGTGCTTGACTTGTCAGAAAGTCAAAGTAGAGCATCAACGTCCGTCCGGGTTACTACAGTATACTGAGATTCCTCAGTGGAAGTGGGAGCGCGTGACTATGGACTTTGTTAGTGGACTTCCTTTGACTCCGTCGAAGAAGGATTCCATCTGGGTTATTGTTGATCGTCTGACGAAGTCCGCGCATTTCATTTCTGTCCGAGTTAACTATTCTTTGAGTAAGTTAGCTCAGCTTTATATTTCTGAGATCCTTCGACTTCACGGGGGTACCGTTATCTATTATTTCTGACAGAGATCAGAGGTTCACTGCAAGATTTTGGGGGTCTCTTCATTCTGCTTTGGGTACTCGGTTGAACTTTAGTACATCTTATCATTCGCAGACAGATGGTCAGTCTGAGCGTGTGATCCAGATTCTTGAGGATATGTTGAGGGGTTGTATTCATGATTTTATAGGCAGTTGGGAGGATTTCTTGCCGCTTGCAGAGTTTGCTTATAATAACAATTATTAGGCCAGTATCAAGATGGCACCGTATGATGCTCTGTATAGGCGTAGGTGTCGTTCACCTATTGGCTGGAATAAGTTGAATGAGCACAGGTTGTTGGGACCGAAGATTGTACACGAGGCTGAGCAGACTATCAAATTGATTCGGGATCGACTTAAGGTTGGTTTTGACAGACATAAGTCTTATGCTGATTTGAGACGTCGTGTTCTTGAGTTTGAGGTGGGTGATGAGGTTTTCTTGAAAGTATCTCCTTAGAGGAAGGTACTTCGGTTTGGTCGGAAGGGCAAGCTGAGTTCTCATTACATTGGCCCTTATCGGATTATTCGTCGAGTCAGACTAGTTGCCTATCAGCTAGAGCTACCACCAGAGCTTCAGTGTATTCACGATGTTTTCCACATTTCAGTGTTGAGATGTTATCATCCTGATCCGTCACATGTTATGCATGTTGAAGATATTGAAGTCCGTCTTGATTTGCGTTTTGAGGAGGAGCCTATTGAGATTCTTGCTCAGGATAAAAAGGTTCTCAGAAGGAAGACCATTAAGATAGTCAAAGTCATGTGGCGTGGTCGTAGTCATGATGAGGCTACATGGGAGCCCAAGACTGTCATCCGAGCTTAGTATCTGCATCTTTTTGCTCTAGGTAAATTTCGAGGCCGAAATTTCTTTTTATCAGGGGGAGAGTTGTAACACCCCAATTTTTGCCTTAAATTAAAAACCCTAATAATTGGGAATTTTAATTGAAAACTTAACTAAATTTCAGTGATCAAATTGTAATGGTTGCAAAACTTAAGTGCCATTTCATAAACCCTAGAAATGTATAATGGCACGCTCTGTAATTAACCCTTTTCTTAGGGTATAAATGGAACCTTTCAGCCATTTCTCTAGTTTTTTTTGGCCGCCTTTTCCCTCTTCCTTCATCGTCTCGTACGAACAAAAGGGAAACTATCGCCGTACTTCGTTTATCATCCGGCCAAGGGCCAAACGCCGTCCGTTCGACGGTCCGACGCCACCGTTCGACTCTCCATGGCTGTACGATCAAAACCCTAGCCACCATCTCTGTTTTCCGTCCACTTTCGTTAGGAAACGGTTCGAAAACCGTTCGTCTTCCTCCATAGCGTCACCGATTCCGGTTGTTTTGCCGTGTTTCTGAGTTGGGTGAGTGCGGAATAGTTTGGGTTATGTCGGGCTTGGTTTGAAATGGGTTGTTTTGGCCGGAAATGGTGTGGTTGGCGTCATAGGAGCGTCGCCAACGGTGGGAATCGGAAATGGGTTTTGAGCCCTAATTTTAGATTTGGGGATTTTTGGGTCTGAACCGGTCCAGGAGCTGAATCGGGTTGACAGAACCGAACTAGTTCGTCTTTTAAATAGCCGACTGACGTCAGCGATGACGTCAGCATTGACCCGTTGAGCGTTGACCGTTGATCGTTGACCCGTTGACCGTTGACTTTTTTTAGAACATGCCTATTTTATGTTTTTCGACGTCGTGATCTCGTTTCTGCAGCCCGTTCTCTCAAATTCGAACCCAAAAGACTGTTTTGACCACTTTTGTTCGAGTTTTCTTAGTTTTAAAGATTTGAATATCAGAAAATTAATTGGTATTATTCGTATTTGCAGACGACATTGACTCGGATACTGAGATCCTTCCTCCTCCTCCACCTAGACGACCTCCTGTTGCTTAGACATCAGGATCCGCTCGTCAGTTTAATTGTTAATATATTCGATATCTATACTATTAATGTCTTGGCATAGTAGTAGTATCTTTGATGGTGTATTTAATTGTTATAGGAGCTGGCTTTGACCGACCTAGAGATAGAGCTAAGCGTGGGAGACGTCACCGTCGACGTTGAGTGTTAGCTACTTGAGGTGTGTTCTCTTCTATGATGTCTGTTTACAGTGCTCTGTATGTAAATGTGTTGATTTGTTTAAATGTATACATGGTGTGGTCTGATGATATATTATTGTAATATTCTGTTGATCTCTGATGTTTGACTTGTTCAACATTCTATTATGTTATGAAATATTTGTATATACATTCAGATTCAGATGATATGATTATGCATTTCTGTTGATAAACAATGCATTTAGATTCAAAACTCGGATTTTATGTCATCTCATTATGGGTGGGATTATGTACGGGGAAGTTCAGTAGCTTTATCCTTCGGGATAATGTCTACTTCGGATCAGTGGTTTTTCCCTACGGGCTGGATTCCACTTCGGATGGTGATGAGGTAGAGAGTGGTTCTAGGGAACCTTACTCTTCGGATGGTGATGTAGTTTGGGTGCATGTCATATTGTGTTGCATGTTCTTTCAGACTTGCTTATGTGTTTGAATTGATTCATGATGGAAAAAACTGTATTCTAATAATGTTTGGTTGTCTCTGATGTTATAATGACTCTGTTAGTTCTGTTGCACTGTAGAGACACACTGAGCGTTATCGTTGACTCTCCCTTAGTTTCTATTTTCAGATACTCAGGTCTAGGCTACGATACTTGGAGGACCTCGTTTTCCAGCTTATTGATTTATTGTTATCAGTATGAGACTTGGACTTATTTATATTATATGTTTTATCAGATTGTATATAATTTCAAATTCTAGATGTTTATTTGGGGTTATTATGTTTTATAATGCATGCACATTTTGAATATTTAATATTTTCAGGAATATTTTATCAGTATGTAAATATGATATTATTATTATTATCTATTTTGGAATTAAAGTTTTAAATCAGGTTACTTGTGTGAGGGACAAGCTTTAAGTTTGACTCCTTATATTCGACCTAGTTCTTCCAGGTCGGGTTTAGGGGGTTACAAGCAGGTACCAATGTTCGGCCATAGTTCAAGTTTCCTTGAACTGCAAGTTTCCAAGTGAAAGAAAAGAAATGAACTCTAGGGTGAAAACACAAAAATGGGCAGTCTAGAGCAATCTAGAAAAATGAAGAAAAATAGTGCATCTAAGCAAGTTCAAATCAAACACTGCAATAATATCATCTCTTTCATAATTGCAAGTTCTAGCCTACAAAGACCATTTCGATCATACATGGATATTTGCGTTGGAAGAGTTTGTCTTCAAACTACATCCTACCTTATAGAGTTATCCTTTATTCAAAGATTTGAAACTTCCAATGCTTTACTGAGATCAGAAAAGAGGGAAGATTAAAATATGGGAGTTCGTGAGTCAAGAGAGCCACCCAAATTGGCTAGAAATTAGGCATATGGGAAATGACCTTCAAGAAAGCCTAATAGCCTGGAAGGCACTTCACATCTCCGGACATCGACACAACATTCGAGGTCCTCTAGACATAAGCTATGCTTGGGATGACCATCGGCAAGTGGGTTCAATGATGCTCCTACACAAGATATATGGGGGCCCTATTTTTTAAAAAAACATCATACATTTGAAAGGATAAATATTCTTTTCTCATTCATATAAACATCTTGCATAGTTACGAAACAAAAGATTTCTCTCTACAGAGATTTTACAAGGACCTAAGACAAGTTTCTACTCAGATCAAAAGTTTGAAACCTTTCATTTGGGTTTAAGAAAACGTGGGGGCATTTGAGCTTCCATCAATGATAAAGTTGTTTTCCCTTGAAAAGAAGAAAACGACGTCAACCAAAGACATTCAAAAGTTCAAATTCAGAAAAAGAATGAGGACAATGAAATTGGAGGGCAAACTTCTGTTGGGGCAAATGTTGAACAAAAAATGATTTAGAAGACTAAGCTAAGCTAGGAAAAGAAGACTTCTACAAGAATTTCATGCATCTCCATGAGAACATATATGAAAACAAATGCATCATTGCATCACCAAACATGTTCATACATCAAAGCATCTAGTTTTAAAGAAAGCATTCATGACTTAAATATTCTGATAAGAATTTCATGCATCTTTGCATCATCACAAAAACATACGCATGCATACCATTTGCATAAATACATTACCGGAAAATAATTTTGCACTCGTTGTTCAAGGAAATGTTCTAAAATCCATCATTTCATAAGGATAGTTTTTCTCAAAATAGAATTTAATTTTATCCTATCTTAAGGACATTTTTTCTCAAAACATGAATTTCTTAATTCCATCATTTCTTAAAGATAGCTTTTCTCGAAACAGAAATTTCTTAGTTTCATCCATTCATAAGGATAGTTTTTCTCAAAATCAGAATTTCATAATTCCATCCTTTCATATGGAATTTTCTCTAAAATAAAGAATTTCTTACTCTCATCCTTCCATAATTCCATCATTTCACAATGATGTTTTCCTCAAAATATGAATTTCTAAATTCAACCCTTTCATAAGGATGTTTTTCTTAAAAAAATGGATATTTTCTTAAATCAACCCAGTCTTTTCTTAAATATATCTAATGCTTTCTTAAAGGATGAATAATTTACATGTCTAGTATCCTTAAACAACAAGAAGGAGCAGATTGTCGTTAACAAGATCCAACATCCTTGACAGGAAGGAGTGGATCAACCAAATCAAACATTCAAATCAAACCTTATAGTTCACGAAGTAGTTATTCCATGACTCATTTTGATCAGTCACCCTTTTACTTTTGCAGGTCCTATCTCACCCGTAACATGGTGTAGCGGATCAACAAATTATCTTCAAGATCCTACCTCTTCATCGGTGTTGTAGCAGATAAACTTTTTCAGATTCTACCTCCCCGTCAGAGGTGCAGCAGATTACCCCGAATTTACAGATTCTGTCTCTCCAAAAAGTGGTGGAACAAATCAGCGCAAGGAGCATGACAAACAATACCGTCTTCCTGAATTTTCAACGGAAGATACAATGAAGCAAGTCACCCTTATTACTTTTTCGAGAAAAGATAAAATGACCAATGCCCTAGAGGGTCGTGACGCCTTGCCATGATGTAGCATAACCTATGTTTTCCAAGGCTTGCTCCGCCGTTGATGGGTGCGACATGCCGATTGTTTTTCCAGGTCTAGTTTCATCGTAGTAGGTGTGACTAGATCAAAATCCAAATCACGCTACGATGACAGAGCCACAGTAGATCAAACCTCAGATCGTGCTACTTCATCAGAGTTGCAGCAGGTCGTATCTTCCAGGTCTGGTTTCGCTGCAATAGGTGCGACTAGGTCAAAATCCAAATCATGCTATGATGACAGACCCGTGGTAGATCAAACCTCAGATCATGCTGCTTCGTCAGAGTTGCAGTAGGTCATATCTTCCAAGTCTAGTTTCGTCGTAGTAGCGACTAGATCGAACCAGTTCATGCCACTTCGTCAGAGTTGTAGATTGATAAAAAAAACAAAGCCTTATGATCATGCCTCTTCGTCAGAGTTGTAGCTTGATCAGAACTTCTCTCAGACCTTGCCTCTTCGTCAGTGTTATAGCTCGGTCAAATTCCAATCTTGCCCCTCGTCGTTGTTGTAGTTGGATCAAAACAACTTCAGACCCAGCCTCTTCGTCGGTGTTATAGCTGGACCATATAGGCCAAAATCCCGATCATGCCTCCTCGTCAGTGTTGTAGCTGGATCAAAACAACTTCAAACCATGCCACTTCGTCGGTGTTGTAACTAGGTCAAACCTTACAATTCCTGGTCTTGCCTATTCATCGGTGTTGTAGTTGGACCAAAAAAGCCAAAATCTCGATCCTGTCTCCTTGTCAGTTTTGTAGCTGGATCAAAACAACTTTAGACCCTGCCTCTTCGTCGGTGTTATATGTAACACCCAAAAACAAGGCTAGTCAAAATTGGATTCCGATGATCGGGTATTGATATTAAAATGTTTAAATATCGTATCTTTACTGCCTAAATTATAGATTATATTGTTAAGGGGCCCTAATTGGACTTATTCTTAGTTAAGAACATCATTAGAAATGCCCAAATGATATTTTTGAGCTGGGCATTTCGATACAGTAAGATCCGTACCGAAACGATCTAGGTAAAGCATTTCGAAACGATTGTAGGGTGTTTCGATACAGTCCAACAATATTAACTAACTTTTGGACTTTTGCTTAGCCGTTTCGATACAACTTCATGCGTTTCGAAACAAGTCCTCTGATTCAAATCTGTTCGAAAGTTTAATTGAAAGAAAATGAAGTGGTGATGGCTCACCTACTTGAGTTTGTTCCTCCCACGTGGAAGCTGGATAGAAAGGATGGCTAATAGCTTACCCTTGGCAAGAGAAATCCTTCTTATTGGCTGAGTGGGAGGTGAAGCAATAAATAAGTTTTGGCTCTTTATTAATGAATAAAAAGAAAAGCCCTTAATCCTTTGAGTTTCACCGAGACCCAAACCCATCTTTTGTTCAAAGGAATTAAACAAGCACCACCAATGTCATCTTCTCCACCAAGCTCAAGCATACACCTCTCAATTTGTGATCCTTAAGCTTAGGCTTTCTTTGATTTAAGAACATCAATTCATAGTTACCGATCGGTTCAAAGTTTAGAGGAAGCTACTCCATCGTCTCTATCGAAAGCTCAGAATAAAGGGATAGTCATCCGAGAGCCTTAGAAGCTTCAGAATATCGAGGTGAGAGTAGTCGGAGTCTCGAGATTAGGCGACGAGCCTTTACGAATTCATCGTTATTGATTCTGTTTGAATAACTAACATTGTCTTAAGTTAAATTGCATTGAATCTCTTGGTAGACTCAATTGGTAAGCCGAGGTAAGTCTCGCATTGAAATCGTGTTCGAAGCATTATTGTTGTTATCATTGAAGTCATTGAAACATTTCCAAATGAATCATTGAGCCTCAAACATTGACTATTGTACATTCGATATTGCATATTGCTATTGAGATATTGGTATTGATATATGCATATTGTCATCAAATCATTTTTATTGAATTATTGCTATTATTGATATTGAATCCTTGTTGTTGAACCATTAATTGTTGAACCTTGTATTCAAGAGTATTGGATAAAATTGGCATACCATAGAATTCACGAGCTCATTGGTACGAGTATTGAGCTTCGACCATTGGTGCAACGGAGGGATGTGTTGTGCGTTGGTCAATTGGTGCGGCGAAGGGATTATGACGACCATTATTGTTATTGTTGGTGATGTGGTGGAATTCATGTATCCAATTATCGTGAATCGATCCAAGGAAAAAATTAGTTATTTATATTGCTTAGTAATGATATTATGATATTGTTATTGGCGATATGGTGATTGATATTATGATTTTAATATGAAGGAGAAACATGTCATGTTTATTTACATAATTAATATTATGATTGTCATCAGAGCATGATAAATGGCATACCATGTTCATACATTGTTATTGGCTATCTCACTTAGACTATATAAGTCTAATGCATTCATTGCCATACATTTCAGGTTAAGAGTTATCGTTCCAAGATTGGAGCTAGTTGGTAAAGCGACAAGTCACCTCGAGCCCAAAGTAAAGTATTTTGTCTCTATAAACTCCTAGAATGGTGGAAAAGTAGTTAAACGAGTTGATTTTGATGTTTTTTCTATGTGTATAAAGGTTATTTGTTGTATGTGGTTTAAGTGCCTTAAATGATTTGTTAAAGTTTGCTTATAATGGCCTAATATGCATATTTAGCTTAAAAAGGTGAAAATATAATAAACATAATCGAATGATGATAAAATTTTGCGTGCCAATAGCTTATAGTATTGAAATATTGTGTGTAAAGTTTCATTGCATTTGAACATCGTTTAGTACGTCAATTCGATTAAAAACAAGTAAAAATTTGTCATTACAGGTCAGGTCGTATCGATACGGGGTAATGGCGTATCGATACGGGTAGGCATAATTGAAATCATAGAACATGGCGTTTTGATACGGTTTAGAGTCGCACCGAAACATTTTGCTACTGGAATCCTCTATTTCGATACAGGTCTAACGTGTATCGAACGGGTCAAAGGTCAAAGTTAATAAGAGTTAAACCGTACCGATATAGGCTTGCCCGTACCGATACGAGTAGTAGGAAAAGTTAACCAAGGTTGACCATCGCGTACCCGTATCAAAACAACAATAAAGCGTTTCAATACAGAGTTAGTTAAGTTGGTTAAAAGGTATGAATTTGGTAGTTTACATTATTTACAGAATGGTCACTAAATTTAGGATGATTTAATTTGATGAGTTAATGAATTCAGTATTGCATGAAAATTTGCAGACTTATTAATATTGCATTGAATTTCATTATGGTATGATCAATTGAATCGAAGGACCTCTAATTTATCAGACTTACAGTTTAGTCCCTAAAACTCGTAAAAGTTATAAATTGGTCATAAGTGATTGGTTAATGTTTCATAAGGGACTAAATGGACTAAGATGCGCATCTCGGTAATTTTTTTATTGTATATTATTATTTAAGTGTGGATTTTAAAACGAAATTTTAATTTACCAATCGTTGCATTGTTCATCGGTAGCACTCTTCGACCCGATTCTCGACCAGGCAGGGAAGGGGGTGTTACATTTTTGGTATCGGAGCTAGATTTTAGTCAGTTCTGGACTAAGCATATGCTTGTCTGTATTGTATATTGTGTTACTTTTTCACTTAGGAGTTATTTATTGTGTATTGTGACTTGCTGGCTAATCCTATCTCTTTGTTATAGATGTCTAACTTTAATCAGACTCATATAGATGAGAGTATTATTGCTGGAGAAAATTCGATGACGAATTTTTCTTAAGGGGGGAGTTGTAACACCCCAAAAACGGGGCTAGTCGGAATTGGATTCCGATGATCGGGTATTGAAATTAAACTGTTCAAGTATCATATCTTTACTGCCTAAATTATAGATTATATTCTCAAGGAACCTAATTGAACTTATTCTTAGTTAAAGACCTCCTTGGAAATGCCAAAAATGGTATTTTTGAGCTGGGCGTTTCGATACAATAAGATCTGTACCGAAACGGCCTAGGTAAGGCATTTCGAAACGATTATAGGGCATTCTGATACAATTCCAACGGTATTAACTAACTTTTAGACTTTTTCTTAGTCGTTTCGATACAACTTAATGCGTTTCTGTGAAACAAATATTTTAATTTTGATATAACTAAAAACCTAAGGACTAAATTGAAAATGTCAAAACGAATTTTAAGTCCTCAAAATATCCCCATATAATTTTAAGATTATGCCCAAGTTAAAAACAAAGTTTTTCAAATATTTTTCTAAGTGTTTCAAGCCAAAACAATGACTTTCAAGCTCCTGTTTCGAAACGGCCCTAAGGCGTTTCGAAACGTTTTCATCACTGTCAACCCCTGTTCCGAAACGTGTATCGAAACACTTGAACCCGTTTCGAAACGGTCTCTCACGTTTCGAAACTGTTCTTCATATTTGATTTGAAAAAACACAACGGTTGCAATATTTTTGCTGAATATTTAAAGATAAATAGGGTGTTTCGAAACGAGCTAAGGTTGTTTCGAAACGACCCTTAACAGTAGCAAAACCGTTTCAAAACGAAGCCAAGCGTTTCTGTTATGACCATCAAGAACAAGGACCCGGAGAAGTACCCAAGTGGCCCCATTACACGTGCATGGGCCAAAGAGTTTCAATCAGCCATGGAAAGCTTGTTTACAACAAGCCATGAACGTGGGAAAGAAGAAATAATAAGGGAGGAATGCCTTACCTTGCTCATGCATGCATTTGCATGAGAATTTAAGTATTTCAAACTTCCATTGCATTGATAAAGTGTGTTGGCCATTAAAGCATGCACTTCATTTATAGTTTTAGTTCATTTAGGGAAGTAGTTTAATTATGTATCTTAAATCATTTTTAAAACTACTTCATTCATGCATTTAGTTAAATTCAATAAAGTTAGTTCTTTAGTTAAACTAGTTCATTCATTTAACTAGTTCACTCAATTAACTAACTCTTTAATTGTTTCATGCATCTATTATTTTAAGTTTGAATAAATCCTTTGTGTGTGTCTAGGTTCATGTGACATGTGGATTAAAGAAGAGACTTTTCAACTTCAACTTGGAAACAAGTCATTGATGACCATCTTTACTCATGCAAACAAGGCAATTGAAGGCAATTCAAGGCTGAATTCTTTTCATCTTTTCAAGGCTGTTCATCTTCTTAGAGAACAAAGCATTTAAGCTTCATAATTCACCTATTCAAGGTTGAAATTATGAACCAATGAAGGCCATTCACGTTCAAGAGAAGGGACATGCAATAATCAGCATTCAAATTATGCATTCAAGGCCTTTATTTATCATTTTGAAGGCTGATCATATTCCACAAATGGGCAAGCAATGAAGGCTGGTTTGATATCATTTAATCATCAAATTAAGTGATAAAATCATCAAGGAATTCAAAGAGACAAGCTGATTTGGATGTGTGGGATGTCTACATTCATCCTATGTCCACATTCATTCTCTTTTATCCATTTGCAAGCAAAATGAAGCAGCCCAAGAGTCACCACTTCTTTTAGACGAATTTAAGGCTAAATTCATCTCAATTTAAAGCAAAATTCATCCACCAAAAGGATAAGAAAGAAACATTTCATTTATTTGTATTAAATAGCATTTAGATGAGCATTCATCTCTCTTTTGTGTGACTTTTCATATGGTGCCTAGCCACACTATAAATAGGCACCTTAGGTTCATTTGTAAACACTTTTTTTAGAGAATATAAACCTTTGAAAGATTGCTTTCATCTTGTTCTTGCGAGAACTCTATCGGCTTCAAGTTGTGCTTGTAGTCTTCTATCCATTTCATTTTACTATAGCGTTGGTTCCAAGCTCTCTTATAGCTTGTGGGTCACGTTCCACACTCCTCCACCTCGACTCCATCAAAATATATTGTTGGTTCCTAGCTCGTTATAGCTAGCGGGTCACAATTCGCTATCCTTGCAACCATACAAATCCACGCCGCCTTTAGCATCTCCCATCACTCCTTTGATTTACACCTTTCCATGATTATCATCCTCCATCCTTAGCGACCATACTCTCCATATTACCTATCCAATTCCTTTCTTCATTAATTTTTCTATTATATTGCTATTCATCTCACATGATTGTTTTATGATATCTCAGAGTTCAAAGCGTAGCAAAGAATATTTCTTACTAGAATCACGATCGGGCACATCTATATGACTCGGGTTACATTGTCGGGTTCATATCAATTGGCATCAGAGAAAGGCTGATTCAGTAAGATAGTCGCTGTCTCTCTTCTAAAAAAAAGAAAGAAAAAAAACAAAAGAAAAGAAAAGAAAAAAAATAAAAAAAAAATTAGAGAAAGTTAAAGAGGGAGGGGCATCGTATTCTCTATTCTTCTTTAAAAAAAATCTTACATCATTTTTCTTTTGCTACTATTTTGTCATCTTTACCAACTCTCACAATTTACCCTTTTTTTGTTGTTGCCACTTTTTCTTATCCTACCTTCCAAATTCTTTTCGCCAAGTTTTGTTTTTTCAGCCGAATTCTACAAGCCATTTGCAAGCCTTGAGGAAGTTCTTAAAAGGACTTGATTGAGAGCAAGAGTGGAAAAAGGCAAGAGTGCACATCAAGGGTAAAAGCCATCCCGAGTGAAACACGAGTGTGAGTGCATTTTCTTGGAGTGGAATAGGTGAGGTTTTGTGTTTGTGAGGTTTTAATTTTTTTTTATTTTGTTACTAATAATGTCTCAAAATTCCGTGAGAAATTCTGTTGGAGGAAGTAATAATGTTAACGTAGATGCAACTAACTCCAATCTTCAAGATATTATCCGAGAGATGGACAGGTTGTTGCAACAAAGGTTGGGGCCGATGCAAGAACGATTAGATCATTTGGAGGAAAGATCTCAACGAAGGCATAATTCAGATCATGAGGAAGAGTATGAGGGAGAGGTGGACGAAGAACTCATAGACGAGCGAGCCTCCCAGCAAAGTTTGAGGCGTCAAGAACCTAGGTACCAAAGAGCTCGGCCAAGAGTTGATGATAATCTTAGCAACATCAAAATAACCATTCCTCATTTCCAAGGAAGAACGGATCCTGAAGCCTATCTTGCATGGGAAAAAAAGTTGAGCACATCTTTGAGTGCCACAACTACTTCGAGCTTAAGAAGGTAAAACTTGCAGCCATTGAATTTACAGATTATGCACTAATATGGTGGGATCAGTTGACATCTAGCAGGAGACGCAATGGCGAACATCCAATTTCTACTTGGAATGAGATGAAGGTCGTTATGCGTAGGAGGTTCGTTCCAACTCACTATCATAGGGAGTTGTTCAACAAGCTTCAAAATCTCACCCAAGGCAACCGTAGTGTTGAGGACTACTTTAAAGAGATGGAAGTAGCAATGATCCGAGCTAACATTGATGAGGATTGAGAAGCCACCATGGCAAGATTTCTATCCGGCCTTGACCCAAATATTGTGGTCGTCATTGAGTTGCAACATTATGTGGAGATCGATGACATGGTGCATATGGCCATAAAAGTGGAAAAGCAACTTAAACGGAAGGGTTCCACACGAACCTATGGGGGAGCATCATCAAGATGGGGGCAAAGTTCTTACAAACGGAGTCCTCCAATACCACCTAATGAAAGAGGCGCACCACCCAAAGGAAGCAAGGCCAATGCCGAAACTAGCAAAGGTAAGGCTCCGAATGTTCCAAACCGTTCCCGAGATATACAATGCTTCAAGTGCTTGGGAAGAGGGCATATTGCAAGCCAATGCCCAAATCGCAACACCATGCTTCTTCGTGATGATGGAGAGGTTGAATCGGAACAAGAGGAGGAAGATGAAGTTGCTGCCATACAAGAAGATGAAGGTGATGATATAGAGTATGCAGCAGAAGGAGAGGCCCTTATTGTGAAAAGGAGCCTAAGTGTGCAAGCGAGTGAAGGGAATGAACAACGCGAGAATATCTTTCATACTCGCTGCCATGTTAATGGAAAGGTATGCTTTGTCATTATTGATGGAGGTAGTTGTACTAATGTTGCTAGTACTCTTATGGTAGAAAAACTTGGATTAGCAACCACAAAGCATCCACATCCCTACAAGCTGCAGTGACTTAATGACGGAGGAGAACTCAAGGTTACCAAGCAAGTTCTTGTTGCTTTCTCCATTGGAAAGTATAAGGATGAAGTTCTTTGCGATGTTGTTCCGATGCACGCTGGCCATTTACTACTTGGGAGGCCATGGCAATTCGATAAACGAGTCATACATGATGGATATACCAATCGGTATACACTCACCCATGGAGTAAGAAAGATTACCTTAGCCCCTCTTTCACCAAAACAAATTCACAAAGACCAAATACATTTGAGAGAAAGTATTGAAAGAGCCAAAGAGAGAGAATCAAAATTCGAGGTAAAAGCAAGTGAGAGTGAGCAAAGTGAGGGTGCGAAAATGTGTGTTTTTACCAAAGAAAGAGAGTTGAGAAAGTGTTTGCTGTCGGGAAAGGAATTACTTGTACTTGTGTACAAGGAAAGTTTATTGAAAACTAACCAACTTGATCACACTTTGCCTTCTTCTATTGTGTCTTTGTTGCAGGAATTTGACGAATTATTTCTGGAGGAGGTACCAAGTGGGCTGCCACCAATCCGTGGCATTGAACATCAAATAGATTTCATTCCTGGTGCCGTCATTCCTAACCATCCAGCTTACCAAGCAATCCCGAGGAAACCAAGGAGTTACAAAGGCAAGTGGCTGAACTAATGGCCAAAGGCTACGTGAGGGAGAGCCTTAGCCCATGTTCCGTTCCGGTATTACTTGTGCCAAAGAAGGATGGAACTTGGCGCATGTGTGTAGATTGTCGAGCGGTAAACAAAATTACGGTAAAGTATCGCAACCCTATTCCCCGTTTAGATGATATGTTAGATGAGCTTAGTGGTTCTAACCATTTCTCTAAGATTGATCTTAAGAGTGGTTATCACCAAATAAGGATGCGGGAAGGTGATGAATGGAAAACAACATTTAAAACAAAGCAAGGACTCTATGAATGGTTGGTTATGCCTTTTGGCTTAACTAATGCACCAAGTACCTTCATGAGGTTAATGAACCATGTTCTTAGACCATTTTTGGGGAAATTTTGTGTGGTTTATTTTGATGACATCTTAATCTATAGTAAATCAATGGAAGAACATGTTCAACACTTGAGGTCAGTTTTGTTGGTTTTAAGAAAGGAGAAGTTATATGCTAATTTAGACAAGTGTACATTTTGTACTGACAAAGTTGTCTTTCTTGGTTTTGTTGTCAGTTCTAAAGGCTTAGAGGTTGACAAAGAGAAGGTTAAAGCCATTGAAGAGTGGCCACGACCAGCAAGCATTTCCCAAGTTAGGAGTTTCTATGGACTTGCAAGCTTTTACCGGAGATTTGTGCCAAACTTCAGCACCATTGCCGCCCCTTTAACTAGTGTCATCAAGAAGAATGCTAACTTTTTCTGGGGGGAAGACCAAGAGAAATCTTTTAATGTCATTAAAGAATGTTTAATTCATGCCCCTTTGCTTACCTTACCTGATTTTAACAAAACGTTTGAAATTGAATGTGATGCATCAGGTGTGGGAATTGGAGCGGTATTATCTCAAGGTGGACGTCCTATAGCATATTTTAGTGAGAAATTAAGTAGAGCTACGTTGAATTATCCAACATATGATAAGGAATGTATGCCCTTGTTCGCGCAATGGAAACATGGCAACACTATCTATGGCCTAAGGAGTTCATTATTCACACCGATCATGAGGCATTGAAGCACATTCAGGGGCAACAAAAACTCAACAAACGACATGCCAAATGGGTGGAGTTTCTTGAATCTTTTCCCTATGTCATCAAATATAAAAAAGGTAAGGAGAATATAGTTGTCGATGCATTGTCTCGGAGGTACGCTCTTCTAAACACCTTAGAATCTAAGTTGTTGGGTTTTGTTTTCATTAAGGATTTATACGAATCTGATTCTGATTTTGAAAAAAATTACAAAGCTTG
Organism: Hibiscus tridactylites; assembly: GCA_958450335.1. Classification (NCBI taxonomy): domain Eukaryota; kingdom Viridiplantae; phylum Streptophyta; class Magnoliopsida; order Malvales; family Malvaceae; genus Hibiscus; species Hibiscus tridactylites. The sequence continues at coordinate 80,350,123 of OY288265.1, read as the reverse complement.
TGAGAAAGGCACGTTTGAAAACTATTATAGGGACAATGGGTTCCTATTCAAGGAAGGAAGACTTTGTATTCCACAAGGTTCCACACGTGAATTACTTATCAAAGAAGCCCATGGAGGAGGCTTAATGGGACATTTTGGAATAGCAAAGACTTTAGCCATACTTCAAGAGCATTTATATTGGCCAAAGATGAGACGAGATGTAGAGAGGTTATGTGAACGTTGCATCACTTGCAAGAAGGCTAAGTCTAAAGCCATGCCACATGGACTCTACACGCCACTACCTATTCCAGAAGCACCATGGATGGACATTTCAATGGATTTTGTGCTAGGGCTTCCACGCACAAAGAATAACAAAGACTCCATCTTTGTAGTAGTGGATAGATTTTCCAAAATGGCTCATTTTATTCCTTGCAACAAGACTAATGATGCCTTACATATTGCTAACTTGTTTTTCAGGGAAGTCTTGAGATTACATGGTGTGCCAAGAACTATCGTTTCCGATCGAGACGTGAAGTTCTTAAGCCACTTCTGGAGAGCCCTATGGAGTAAGATTGGAACTAAGCTGCTATTTTCCACCACTAGTCACCCTCAAACGGATGGCCAAACCGAAGTGGTGAATCGAGTACTCTCCATGTTGCTTAGGAGCATCATTAAGAAGAATCTAAAGACATGGGAAGAGTGCTTACCACATGTGGAGTTTGCATATAACCGATCAATCCATACCACCTCGGGACACACTCCTTTTGAAGTTGTGTATGGGTTCAATCCATTAACTCCGATGGACTTATTGCCACTACCCGCTGATCAAATTGTGAATAAAGATGGACTTAACAAAGCCGAATTTGTTAAGAAAGTTCATCAACAAGTGCGAGATAATATTGAAAAGAAAACTAAGCAATATGAGCAGCAAGCAAACAAGGGTCGAAGGAGAGTTGTCTTTGAGCCGGGAGATTGGGTGTGGTTGCATATGAGAAAAGAAAGGTTTCCAGCCCAACGAAAATCTAAATTGATGCCTCGAGGAGATGGGCCATTTCAAGTAGTTAAGAGGATCAATGATAATGCTTATCAACTAGACCTCCCAGGTGAGTTTAATGTTAGTGCAACCTTTAATGTTGCTGATTTATCTCCTTTTGATGTAGGTGACGATTTGGGGACAAATCGCTTTAAAGAGGGAGGGACTGATATGACCATCAAGAACAAGGACCCGGAGAAGTACCCAAGTGGCCCCATTACACGTGCACGGGCCAAAGAGTTTCAATCAGCCATGGAAAGCTTGTTTACAACAAGCCATGAACGTGGGAAAGAAGAAATAATAAGGGAGGAATGCCTTACCTTGCTCATGCATGCATTTGCATGAGAATTTAAGTATTTCAAACTTCCATTGCATTGATAAAGTGTGTTGGCCATTAAAGCATGCACTTCATTTATAGTTTTAGTTCATTTAGGGAAGTAGTTTAATTATGTATCTTAAATCATTTTTAAAACTACTTCATTCATGCATTTAGTTAAATTCAATAAAGTTAGTTCTTTAGTTAAACTACTTCATTCATTTAACTAGTTCACTCAATTAACTAACTCTTTAATTGTTTCATGCATCTATTATTTTAAGTTTGAATAACTCCTTTGTGTGTGTCTAGGTTCATGTGACATGTGGATTAAAGAAGAGACTTTTCAACTTCAACTTGGAAACAAGTCATTGATGACCATCTTTACTCATGCAAACAAGGCAATTGAAGGCAATTCAAGGCTGAATTCTTTTCATCTTTTCAAGGCTGTTCATCTTCTTAGAGAACAAAGCATTTAAGCTTCATAATTCACCTATTCAAGGTTGAAATTATGAACCAATGAAGGCCATTCACGTTCAAGAGAAGGGACATGCAATAATCAGCATTCAAATTATGCATTCAAGGCCTTTATTTATCATTTTTGAAGGCTGATCATATTCCACAAATGGGCAAGCAATGAAGGCTGGTTTAATATCATTTAATCATCAAATTAAGTGATAAAATCATCAAGAAATTCAAAGAGACAAGCTGATTTGGATGTGTGGGATGTCTACATTCATCCTATGTCCACATTCATTCTCTTTTATCCATTTGCAAGCAAAATGAAGCAGCCCAAGAGTCACCACTCCTTTTAGACAAATTTAAGGCTAAATTCATCTCAATTTAAAGCAAAATTCATTCATCAAAAGGATAAGAAAGAAACATTTCATTTATTTGTATTCAATAGCATTTAGATGAGCATTCATCTCTCTTTTGTGTGACTTTTCATATGGTGCCTAGCCACACCATAAATAGGCACCTTAGGTTCATTTGTAAACACTTTTTTTAGAGAATATAAACCTTTGAAAGATTGCTTTCATCTTGTTCTTGCGAGAACTCTATCGGCTTCAAGTTGTGCTTGTAGTCTTCTATCCATTTCATTTTACTATAGCGTTGGTTCCAAGCTCTCTTATAGCTTGTGGGTCACGTTCCACACTCCTCCACCTCGACTCCATCAAAATATATTGTTGGTTCCTAGCTCGTTATAGCTAGCGGGTCACAATTCGCTATCCTTGCAACCATACAAATCCACGCCGCCTTTAGCATCTCCCATCACTCCTTTGATTTACACCTTTCCATGATTATCATCCTCCATCCTTAGCGACCATACTCTCCATATTACCTATCCAATTCCTTTCTTCATTAATTTTTCTATTATATTGCTATTCATCTCACATGATTGTTTTATGATATCTCAGAGTTCAAAGCGTAGCAAAGAATATTTCTTACTAGAATCACGATCGGGCACATCTATATGACTCGGGTTACATTGTCGGGTTCATATTTGAAACAGGTCTTAAGTTTAAATTGAAAATATAACCGTTGAAGTTGTTTTAACTGATTTTCTGAAAACTGTTAAGGTGTTTCGAAACGGGCTAAGACCGTTTTGAAACGACCCTTGACAGTGGCAAAAGTGTTTCGAAACGGCCCTAAGGCGTTTCGAAACAGGCTCTTAAATGCACCCCAATGGCTCTTTCTATTTTAGTCCATTCCGAAACAGGTACCCCGCGTTTCGAAACGAGTTGTTGCAGACTGCATTTATGGTGGTGAGATAACATCCCCAACGGCTCTATTGATGAGTGCAACAACCACAACGGCTAGAAATCAATGAGAAGGTATAAAAGAGACCTCTAAAAGCTCCAGCAACAACTATTGATCCAAAAGCAAACATTCAAACATCAAATTCGAGCAATTGTGCAAAAATCCCATTTTGTCTAAAACCCCAATTGTAATTTTCATTCATATCTTGTTCAAATGGGTTGAGTGCTTGTAATTGGGCTATCATTTGTATTGAGAGATACCTTATTAGCCATCAAATTTCTTTGTTCACTTGTGTGAGGATTGGGTTGATTTTTGGGTAGAAAAATCAACCGAAATTGTAAAGGGTTGCCTCCTTGTCCTAAAAATGGGGAAGAGCAATTAGTGGAATTGTTGCAAATCCTTAGTGAAACTAAGGTAGTGGATGTAGAGTTCATTTTGAACTTGAACCACTCTAAATCCCTTGTCTATCAATTTTTTAATTTGCAATTTCCACCACAAAACTTTAAATTTCCAATTCACCCCCTCTTTGTCTATATCGATCTTGCGATCCACTCAACAATTGGTATCAGAGCCTACCTCTTTGAGGATTAACAACCACAAGAGGAGTTCCTTGGAAGAGTGTGATCATCAAAGTATCAAGAGATGACTTCAACCTCTGGTTCCAGCATGTACGAGTCACAATCGACCACAAAGCCTCCCTTCTTCAACGGTGATTACTATTCTTTTTGAAAGAATAGAATGCGTCTATTCATCAAGTCAAATGACTATCTTGTGTGGGATGTCATTGAGGATGGGCCATACATTCCATTGAAGCAAGATGGTGAAGGCAAGATGGTGTTAACGAAGAAAGTGGAGATGAGTGAAGAGGAGAGAAAAAAGATTCAAGTCAATGATAAAGCTCTCCACATGCTATTTTGTGCTTTCGGTCCGGACATCTACTCAAAGGTCTCATCAATTGAAAGTGCCAAAGAAGTGTGGGACACTCTTGAGACCACTTATGAAGGCACCAATGATGTTAAAGAAACTAAGATTGGGATTCTTAATCTTAGCTATGAAAATTTCAAGATGGAGCCCGATGAGACGGTGTCAAAGATGTTTGATCGATTCTCCACGATTGTCAATGGTCTAAAGGGGTTTGGAGAGATCATACCGGAAGACAAGCTTGTCCGGAAGCTACTCTATTCACTTCCCGAGTCTTGGGATGGGAAGAGAACCGCTATCATCGAAGCAAAGAACTTGAAAACGTTGAAGCTTGATGAGCTTGTGGGTTCTCTCCTTACTCATGAGATCATGAAGCAAGGAAGGGAAGATGAGAGGAAGAAAGAAGAGAAAAGGGTAGAGAAGCTTGAGGTTGAGAAGAAGAAGAAGATGGGAATAGCTCTCAAGGCTAAAGCTTCACAACATGATGAGAGCTCATCTTGTGAGGAGGATGAACTTGAAGAATTGGCTATGATAGCCAAACGATTCTCACGCTTTATGAAGTCCAACCGGGGAAGAAAAATCCAAAGGAAGATGGACTTCAAAGGCAAGAACAAAGAAGAAGGAAAGGATCCTATCATTTGCTTTGAGTGCAAACAACCCGGCCACATACGTTCGGAGTGCCCTCAACTCAAGAAGAAGGGCTTTGAGAAGAAGAAAAGACTCAAAGCCAAGCTTGCTACTTGGAGTGATGAGGAGTCATCGGAGGATGACGAACAAGAAGTGGCTAATCTTTGCCTCATGGCACTTGAGGAAAATTCCTCCTTGGTAACCTCTAACTCATCTACTTTAGATTTTTCATATGAAGAATTAAATGATGCATATGATGAGTTACAAGAGGTATATGATGAATTAGTTGAGAAATATAAGGAGTCGGTCATTAGGAATAAAAAGATTATTCTAGAACTAAATGAGAAAAATGACTCACTTACTCAAGCTAATTCTAAATTTGAGAAAAAAGATATTAGGATTAAAAGATGAACTTAAATTTTTTCAAGATGAAAATGTTGATCTTAATAATCTTTTATCTCAATGTAATTGTGAACACCAAAAGGTGTTGGGTGAGCTAAATGAGCTCAAAAAGTCTTTAAAAAATGTTGGTAGTGCCAAGCATGAAGTAGGAGAATCATCTAGAACATACCAACCTAAGAAAAAGACTAACTACTACAAACAAGGTAGCTACCCTAGACATAGTAGAACTAAAAGAATTAGAAGTGTATGGGTTCCTAAGGAACTTGTAAAATCTAATAATATTATTGCTATGTCATCTTGGATTCCTAAGGGAACCAAGGTTTTGGGAGCTAACACTCATGGACCCAAAATGATTTGGGTACCAAAAACCAAAGTTTAATATCTTTGTTTGTAGGGGGAGCATTGCTACAAGGCCAAAGCACAAAGTCAAAACTCATGGTACCTTGATAGTGGATGCTCGAGGCACATGACCGGAGACAAGAGTAGATTCATGGATCTAAAGCCAAAAAGTGGAGGAGTAGTAACATTTGGTGACAACTCCAAAGGCCACATTAAAGGTATTGGCTCCATAGGTAATCACTCTACCATTCTCATTGAAAATGTATTATATGTCGATGGTCTTAAACACAATTTATTGAGCATAAGTCAATTGTGTGATAAAGGATTTAATGTTTTATTTGATAAAAATGGATGCAAAATTGTAGACATTAAATCTAAAAATATTATGCTCATAGGTCATCGCATAGGGAATATATACATGGTGCATCTAGATGACATTCATACATCTCATGCATGCTTAGTTGCTCAAAATGAAAATGATGCTTGGTTGTGGCATAGGAAGCTAGGACATGCTAGCATAAGTGTTTTGGAAAAACTAGTCTCTCTAAACCTAGTTAGAGGTTTACCCAAGATAAAATTTTCAAATGATAAAATTTGTGATGCATGCTCAAAGGGTAAACAACATAGGTCTTCCTTTAAATCCATTAATGATGTTTCTACTAGTAGATGCTTACAACTAATTCACATGGATTTATTTGGGCCAATTAGGACTATGAGCTTGGGTGGTAAGTCTTATGCTTTTGTGCTTGTTGATGATTTTTCTAGATTTACTTGGGTTCTCTTTTTAAGTACTAAAGATGAGGCTTTGGAAAAATTCATCACATTTTCAAAATTAACCCAAAATGATCTTGAACTTAGAATTTCACATATTAGAAGTGATCATGGAATCGAGTTTCAAAATTTAGGGTTTGAAGATTTTTTAAATGAAAATGGTATTAGCCATAATTTTTCGGCTCCTCGAACTCCTCAACAAAATGGGGTAGTTGAGAGGACAAATAGAACTTTACAAGAAATGGCTAGAACTATGCTTTGTGAAAACAATTTACCTAAATATTTTTGGGCGGAAGCCACAAACACCGCTTGTTATATTGTAAATCGAGTAATGATTAGGCCAATTTTAAAGAAAACACCTTATGAGATTTTAAAATCTAAAAAGCCTAACATTAGCTATTTCCACCCTTTTGGGTGCAAGTGTTTTGTTTTAAATAATGGAAAAGATAACTTAGGTAAATTTGATGCAAAAAGTGATGAAGCCATTTTTATAGGTTACTCTTTAACCTCTAAAGCCTATCGAGTATTTAACAAAAGAACTTTAGTAGTAGAAGAATCTATTCATGTTGTATTCGATGATAACCTCCTTCCTAGGAAGGATTCTTGTGATGATGATGATGTAGGGATCATAAATACCTTTGATGGAGGTCAAACTTCAAAGGAGGATGAGATTCCAACAAAGGAAGAAGACTCACAAGATCCACCTCTTGAAGCCTTGAAGGATTTGGCTATTGAGGAAAAGGAAGTGAGCTACCCAAGGGAGTTGAACTATGTCAAAGATGGTGAAATCTTGGGTGATCCATCCAAGGGGGTAACCACTCGTTCTTCTCTTAGATTAATGAACCATGTTGCATTTATCTCATGCATAGAGCCTAAAAATATAAAAGAAGCATTGAAAGATGACTTTTGGATTATGGCTATGCAAGAAGAGTTAAATCAATTTGAGAGAAGTAATGTATGGACATTAGTTGATAGGCCTAGTAATCAATCTACAATAGGAACTAAATGGGTCTTTAGGAACAAGCTAGATGATAGTGGTAACATTGTGAGAAATAAAGCTAGACTTGTAGCACAAGGTTACACTCAAGAAGAGGGAATAGATTTTGATGAAACCTATGCACCCGTAGCTAGAATGGAAGCCATTAGGATGTTGCTTGCATATGCATGTTATCATAATTTCAAGCTTTTTCAAATGGATGTTAAAAGCACATTTTTAAATGGTTTTATAAATGAAGAAGTGTATGTGGAACAACCACCGGGTTTTGAAGATTCAAAATTTCCAAATCATGTTTTCAAACTTACCAAAGCTCTTTATGGTTTAAAACAAGCTCCTAGAGCTTGGTATGAAAGACTTTCAAATTTTTTGATTGAAAAAGAATTTGAAAAAGGTAAGGTGGACACTACACTTTTTATAAAAATGTATAAAAATGACATCTTAGTAGTTCAAATTTATGTTGATGATATTATCTTTGGTTCTACTAATGAATGTCATTGTCAAGAGTTTGCTAAGTTAATGCAAGGTGAATTTGAGATGAGCATGATGGGGGAGCTCTCATTCTTTTTGGGACTCCAAATCAAGCAAAAGAAGGATGGCACCTTCATCAACCAAGCAAAATACATAAAGGATATGCTCAAGAAGTTTGGCTTGGAGAATGCAAAGCCTCAAGCCACTCCTATGAGCTCATCTACAAAGCTTGACAAAGATGAAGGAGGTAAGTGTGTTGACTCTAAGCTTTATCATTCTATGATTGGATCTTTGCTTTACCTTACCGCAAGTAGACCGGATATCTTGTTTAGTGTTTGCTTGTGTGCTAGGTTTCAAGCTAGTCCTAGAGAGTCTCATCTTATAGCCGTTAAGAGAATCTTTAGATACCTTAGAGATACTCCTTGTTTAGGTCTTTGGTATCCTAGAGACTCCACCTTCAACCTTCATGCTTACTCGGATGCAGATTATGGGGGTTGCAAAATTGATAGGAAAAGTACTTCGGGAACTTGTCAATTCTTAGGTAGTATGCTCATATCTTGGTTCTCTAAGAAACAAAATAGTGTAGCCTTATCTACCACCAAAGCCGAGTACATATCCTTAGGGAGTTGTTGTGCTCAAGTCCTTTGGATGAAGCAACAACTCTTAGATTATGGAATTAAAGTTGAAACCATACCCCTAAAATATGACAACACTAGTGCAATATGTTTAACAAAAAATCCCATCCAACACTCTAGAACCAAACACATTGAAATAAGGCATCATTTCATTAGAGATCATGTCCTTAAGGAAGATGTTGTTATAAAGTATGTAGACACATTGAATCAATTAGCGGACATATTTACAAAACCCTTAGACAAAGAGCGTTTTTGGTCCCTTAGGAGAGAGTTAGGTCTAGCTAGCCTATTTTGATCTTTTAGGACCTCTTTTGTGCTTAAATATGCTTGATTTTGTGAAATGCCGTGTTTATGTGTTTAAACTCCTAATTTCATCCATGCTTATTGTTAGGGGGAGTATGTTTATGCTTGAATATGTTTTGCTTGCTCATTCATGACATTTATGCATGTTAGGCCTATTAAAACTTCATTTTTCTGCACTTTTAGAGCCTCATCTGCACTTCCAGGCCCAGGTGTATCGAAATGGGTGACCCTGTTTCGATACGGATACCTTAAATCCAGTTCTGAGAGAAGGGCATTTTAAAACGCCTCCAATGTGTTTCGAAACGTTTTGGCTACTGCCAAGGGGTGTATCGAAACGTGTTTCGATACGGGTCAACGGGGCTTCGATACGGTCAACACCGTATCGAAACGGTCAGCCTATGGTCTCAAAACGGTCAAAACCCTAGTCGTCTCGTTTCGAAACGGTCCTGACCGTTCCGAAACGGCATCGCGGATTGCTTTATTTAGGGCTTTTAATGTTAAAATTCACTTTTTATCAAACTCTTAAAAACCCTAAACCGCCTCCCTCTCTATAAATACCCTCTCAAACTCATTAATTTTCACAAAATTGTGAGGGGTTTTACTCTAAAACTCAAGTCTAAGCAAGTTTCATCAACATTGTGCAAGGATTTTCATCAAATCATCCAAAATCCCAAACTAAGGTATTTTTTTTCTTTTCTTTTTCTTTCAATTTATGTTCGAATCTTAGGTTAGAAAATTTTATTTTTGTATAAATTATAGGTTTTCCTTTGTGGGTTTTCCATATCTTGTAAAAAAAAATTCAAAATCTCAAAAAATTTTATTCGAATAAAAAAATTTTCAGTCGTATTTTTTTAATTTTTTTTACTGTTTTTTTTTCTTTTTATCTTTTTGTTTGTTTTTAATTTTGTTTCAAAAACCTAAGTGGGATTTACTATTGGATTGATTCTAAATATCAATGCATACACTTAATTTAAAATATACTTGCTTAATGTTTTTAGATGGCGGAACAAGCTAACAAAAAGCGTAAGGCCGTTCAAACCGATGATTCGAGCATTCGTCCGAATCTTGCTCTGCTTTTTCAGAAATCCCTTAAAACTCCGGAGATGCGTGCTCGCTTCTCTTTTGTCAAGGATTTCGAAGTTCATAGAGAACGTGTCATTGATCTTGATTTCCTCAATTCCGAGCGATTCCTATTCCGTTATCTCGACCGTTTGAGTGAGTGGGATCTTATCTTTTTCTTGAGCATTCCGGATATTCGCTACAAACACATGGTACTCCTTTTTTACTCTAATGCTCGTTTTATTCATGATGAGACCAAAACCGAGATTATAGGAATTGAATCTTTCATTTTGGGCAAAAAGTTTGTTGTTAATGTTGATCTCTTGGAGTCTATTTTTAAACTTAAAGATGAGGGTCTTGAGGATGAACGTCACTTTGGCACTTTCACCGGTCGGGCACTTACTTTGGATGTGCACGATCGCGTTCTTCACTTGATGGTTTCATGGTTCATTCGACCTTCCGGAGGTAAATACTCTCATATCCGTCAAACTGATCATTTTTGGCTTGAGTGTTTTCGTAGAGGTGAGCGCCCTAATGTGCCTAAAATTATTTTTGCCGATATAGTCAATAATATTAAGCTTATTGACACAAATGAGTTGAAGTCTTTTACCTATGGCACAATCTTGAGCTACATCTTTAATGATCTTGGTATCGATTGTACCTACGACTCTCCGGAACCTCGCAAGACCAAGATTGGTGAGTCTTCCCTTCGCAAGTCCGGGTTTACATATGTGAATGATGTTTGGGAAAGAGTTGATAGAGAAGCTGTTCCTCCTCCCGTTGCTCCTCCACCGCAAGTTCAGGTTGGAAACAATGAAGCCCTCACGGCTCTCATTACCGAGCGGTTCAATGCTTTGGATACTAGCATTGCTTCGGGTTTTACTGCCATGGACAATCGTTTGAAAAATGTCGAGGATCGGCTTCATACTCTTGAGACTTCCCATTCAAACTTGGATTTGTCCTTCTCTACTCTCTATGGGCAATGGACGAAGTTTCACCGTTCTCAAGTCAAGAGCGATGATGATACTTCGGATGATGATGACGAGGCCTAGGATCTTCATATTATATTATTTATGCATTTTAGGATTAAGATTGCATCTTTATGTCTTCTTATGTTTTAGGAACCTATGCTTTTGATCTTTTGTTTGGGATTTTATTATGAACTTAATGTTGGTTTATGTTTTGGATATTTTGATATTATGAATTAATATTATGGTTGCTTATTAATGCTTATTGGTACTAATCCTTTGTCTTCTCTATGAGCTTTCATTATTTTTTTTGATCTAACAAAAAGGGGTAGAAGAAATTTAAGAGCCACAAACTAAAATTCGTTTCAAATTTTAAAAGGTTTTTTAAAGCTTTACAACTTGGATTTCAAGTCAAACATTTTTTTACTTTAAAAACCTATCTTAAATTAAGGGGGAGTTAAATATTTTCAAAACTTTCAAAATTCTTAAAAATTCTAACTTTGGTTTTGTTATATCAAAAAAGGGGAGATTGTGAAACAAATATTTTAATTTTGATATAACTAAAAGCCTAAGGACTAAATTGAAAATGTCAAAACGAATTTTAAGTCCTCAAAATATCACCATATAATTTTAAGATTATGCCCAAGTTAAAAACAAAGTTTTTTAAATATTTTTCGAAGTGTTTCAAGCCAAAACAGTAACTTTCAAGCTCCTGTTTCGAAACGGCCCTAAGGCGTTTCGAAACATTTTCATCACTGTCAACCCCTGTTCCGAAACGTGTATCGAAACACTTGAACCCGTTTCGAAACGGTCTCTCACGTTTCGAAACTGTTCTTCATATTTGATTTGAAAAAACACAACGGTTGCAATATTTTTGCTGAATATTTAAAGATAAATAGGGTGTTTCGAAACGGGCTAAGGCTGTTTCGAAACGACCCTTGACAGTAGCAAAACCGTTTCGAAACGAAGCCAAGCGTTTTGAAACAGGTCTTAAGTTTAAATTGAAAATATAACCGTTGAAGTTGTTTTAACTGATTTTCTGAAAACCGTTAAGGTGTTTCGAAACGGGCTAAGACCGTTTCGAAACGACCCTTGACAGTGGCAAAAGTGTTTCGAAACGGCCCTAAGGCGTTTCGAAACGGGCTCTTAAATGCACCCCAACGGCTCTTTCTATTTTAGTCCGTTCCGAAACAGGTACCACGCGTTTCGAAACGAGTTGTTGCAGACTGCATTTATGGTGGTGAGATAACATCCCTAACGGCTCTATTGATGAGTGCAACAACCACAACGGCTAGAAATCAATGAGAAGGTATAAAAGAGACCTCTAAAAGCTCCAGCAACAACTATTGATCCAAAAGCAAACATTCAAACATCAAATTCAAGCAATTGTGCAAAAATCCCATTTTGTCTAAAACCCCAATTGTAATTTTCATTCATATCTTGTTCAATTGGGTTGAGTGCTTGTAATTGGGCTATCATTTGTATTGAGAGATACCTTATTAGCCATCAAATTTCTTTATTCACTTGTGTGAGGATTGGGTTGATTTTTGGGTAGAAAAATCAACCGAAATTGTAAAGGGTTGCCTCCTTGTCCTAGAAAAGGGGAAGAGCAATTAGTGGAATTGTTGCAAATCCTTAGTGAAACTAAGGTAGTGGATGTAGAGTTCATTTGGAACTTGAACCACTCTAAATCCCTTGTCTATCAATTTTTTAATTTGCAATTTCCACCACAAAACTTTAAATTTCCAATTCACCCCCCTCTTGGTCTATATCGATCTTGCGATCCACTCAACAGTTTCGAAACGGGTCCCCTGATTCGAATCTGTTCGAAGGTTTAATTGAAAGAAAATGAAGTGGTGATGACTCACCTATTTGAGTATGTTCTTCCCACGTGGAAGCTGGTTAGAAAGGACGGTGTTGCGTGTACAAGTGTCTATCGCAATGTAGTGTAAGTGTACACGACGCAAGTAGTAAAGTGATACGTAAGTATCGGATATCGTCTCCACAGGGACTGGGCTAATAGCTTTAACCTTGGTTTGCTGCACGAGAGGAAAAAGAAAGAGTTTTAATTGTTTGTCATGAAATAATAAAGAAGACTGAAAATAAAGGATGAAAATATTCAGAGTAAAGAATGGGCCGATATTGATCTGCTCCGTAGTGCAGTTGTTTGCAATGTCTAAGACTTCTCTGTTCTGTTGTAGCGCCTGTCGCGGCAGCACCTGCTGCGGCAACGGTCTGTTGTTGTCGCGAAATCGAACACACAACTCAGTACTTCAAGCTTGGCAAGAATCCATGTTATGCCTTGGCCTATCCCTAGGTCCAAGTCTATCGATGAACACGTCTTTGATGATACCTCCCGGTGTGAATCGAAGGATGGACACCGATGTTGTTGAATTCTTCCTTAGCCACTTAACCTCGTCCTATCCCTAGGTCTGAGATAGTTCAACCATAAACTGGAGAACCCGTATTTATTCCTTTCGTATACTTAACTCTCCCGATATTAAGTAAATGTGTAATCTCACAATGCTCTCCCGATACTCTCGCAAGATGTTGAAAACCAGAATAACCAAATTTGAAGTCTATTTTATTGAACAGAAAAAATTCTAAAACAATGCAATTCTTGCAACTACTTTATAGAATCAACCCTTAGCCCTAGGGGAAGTTTAGAACATGATGAGAAAGGGGAAAACAACTAAGGTTTAGGGGAAGACGGTTAGAGAATATGATATCCTTCCCTAGGTCGAATTACATGCCTTTATATAGGCCTTGAGTTCAAGTTTTCTAATATGGCAAGAATACACGTTTAAATTAAAGTACAACTCCATTAAAGACTAAATCTTGAGAGTATATGTCTTTAATTCGTCCTTCCTTCTTGCTTGGAGTTTCTTCCTTAAACTTTGGGCTTGGCCTTCATTCTGATCTAGGGCTCAGAATAATATAAGAGTGCTTCACGACAGACCGACTTAATTTCCTCTTTCTGTTGAGGTCCACTTCAAATCTTCCCTTCACCATTGCTATCGTCCTTGGCTGCCACGGCAGCGGCCATGGCAGCATCCTTCTTCTCAGCTGCAGTCCAGTGTTCCAGCTTTGCTTCTCTATTGCCCTTCATCTGCTACAGCAGCTACCTGCAAAAGCAACCAATTTCAGTAGAAACTGTGTCATTTAATATAATTGTGATACATGAATGAAATCTATGCTAAATGCAATGAATTATGCTTGAATGCAGCAGAAATATGGGTTAAATAGGGGGTAAAATATATAACTTTTACACACTCAACACACCCCCAAACTCAAGTTTTTGCTTGCCCTCAAGCAATTAAGACCTAACTTAATAATAATATTTTTTTCTTTGGCTTAAATCAGTGAACTTTACATTACCTACCACTTGTATTCTATCATGAGTAGTACCTTGTCTGACATTTCTGGACTTATTCGAAACTATGCTATAATTCTTGTGAAGTGTGTGCGGGTTTTGTGAACACTTATGCATCTAAACTACCTTAGTATACTAGAATAGTTATGTCTACAAACTTGAGGTTATGCCATTTCAATTTTTTCTAGAGGCAATTCTTAGGCTCCTTATTTAATTGCATCTTTTCTGGAAGCAATTCTTGGGCTCCTTTAGTTTTTTCTAACTTAGCTCAAAAAAGAAATCTCCTAAAGTAAGTGCAAGGCAGTTTTGCAAGCTATTGAGTCTGAATATTTTTTCTTTCTTTCTTATCTTCCTAGAGCCAGTGATAGGCACCTCTAGGGGCAGTTTCAAGCGGGTAAACATTCATATTCCAGTGTACTAAAGAAATCTAAAAAGCATAAGAGTCACAAAGAGTGTTTTACAGGGTAGAATCATAGCAAGGCTCTAAACAAATTCTAAAATTTCCTAAAGGTACTGTCATGACTGCATATGTCGTGGCAGGTAAGTGAAGTTCAAAGACTTAAGCCAATTTTTTTCATTTTTTTAGCAAAAGTAAACTAAACATGTAGACACAATTTCTAAACATAAAGACACTTCATTAATGGAGGGATGCCACCCCAAACTCAAGGGTTGCATTGCCCTCAATGCAAATGACAGAATGAAGAAGAAAAAGAAATAAAAACAACATCAGAAATATAACAAAATAGCAGACAACAAATATAAGAAAAGAAACTTAAATTTTAAGCGCTGTCGTCGCCGCTGCTGCTGCTGCTGATTCGAATCTGCCGGCGGGCAGTGACTTTCCTTGTCGGTGCCGACAGATGGATGGGAGAGGCAGAGGTGTTCTTGTTCTTGGCTTCCCTCGGAGGCTGGATACGAGTAGGTGAAATATGTGGTGGTTTCTCCAGCACCTGAACCTCATCGGAGGAGCTGCTGCTGCTACTGCTGCTGCTGCCAAATTTTCCTTGGTCGGATGGTCCGACTCCGGAGCCTGGTTTCTGCCGTTTCACCGGGGTGAACTCCTTGGACAAGTTCCTCTTGACAGAGGGCTCGTCATCGGATGCCCCCCAAATTTCGGAGGAGGAGAAGCCAGCTATATACCTGTCGAGGTCGGACATGGGCTCTTTTCTCTTTGCTCCCCTGGCAGATATTGTGGCCGTGTGGCTGCCACCTGCAGCTGTTGTGGCCGGGGTCGGGGTGGACGTGGTAGATGGTGTTCTCGGTGTGGCAGAAGGGGTAGGGGTATGGGCAGGTGTGGGGGCAGCAAAATAATGGTTAGGGAAGGCAGGAAACAGTACATCAGGAAAATTAAGATTGGTTTGAATGAAATGTACCGTTGCTGTTGTGAAGTCCCAAATGAAGCTCATCAGGCCCACATGTTGTTCCTCCATTTTCTGCAGGGCAGCAAGGATTTGTGTTGAGGAGTCTGTTGAGGGAGCTGCTGCAGTGGGCTACCTTTGTTCGGTGGTGGCAGGCTCTGTCTAGGTTGGCTCTGTCGGTTCATCTGCCGCGGCAGAGGGGTCGATGGATGACAGGGGCGTGGCAGCTTTCAGCTTCATCAAGCTGAGGATGTTCCTTTCTGTCTATCCTTTCCCTCGGACTCTCAAATCCTCGATAGCTTCAGGTACGTTGTGGCCACGGCAGATGGCTGTTATGAGGTAGGGGAAGAAGAGTGGTCCCGATGGTCGGTGTACGCAATCCAAAATTCCCTCCCGAGCGTATCTACCAACATTGATAGGCCTCTCGTTTAAAATTGAATGGATGAGGGCTAACCTTGGTTGGTCTACCGTGCTGTTGTGCGAGGAGGGCATGATCCTCTTTTTGATAAATGCGTTCCACAGCTTGGCTTCCGGAGTGAGTTGGATTCGTTTTACCGTCCTTGGATGTTTAGGATCGGTATTCCACTCGGTGCCTTCATCGGTGAGTTCTGCCATAACATCATCATAATCTGCCGGCTCCAAGCTCTCTACAAATCTCTGGTGGCCGTCTTCCCGACTGCCAACATAGAATCCATACAAGGTGTTGATGTATTCGGGCTCAAAGGGTACCTCCTTCCCACGAACCGTCACTGCTGTCGCCTCCCTGCTGTTGATGGCAGCATAAAATTCACGGACTAAAGTGATGTTCATCTCTTCCGACTGCTCGGCAAACATCTGCCACTGTAAGGCTCTGATCTTACGGGCTATAAATGGTTTTAGCCCAAGGTTCTCCGATCGTGTGGTATAGATGAAGCCTTTCTCCTCCCACATATCTCTGGCCTGGAAGGAGCTGGGAGTGGCTGCTGCTGGGGCAGATCCTGAGGCAGCACTACGACGGGTGTTTCTGGTACTTATATTGCAAGGAACTGTAGAAAAAGATGAAAACAAATGAAATTCTAGAGAGGAAGCAAGTAGAGAGAGTAAGAGTGAGTGAAAAATGAATAGTAAAATGGGGTTTATATAGATGAGGAGTTGCTGCCCTTTGGAGCTGTAACGACATGCACGAATAACGGGGCCAGCTGTTACGCGGTTTCTGATGCGTCTATCACGCGTTTCTGTGTCTGTTGCGCGTCTGTTACGCGTTTGTGTGTCTGCCGCGACAGCGTATTGACAAGCTGGATTTTCCGCGTTTGTCGCGGCAGCTGTAACGGTAGGCTCCTAGTTTGGGCTTTTTGGTCTGATGGAAAGATGATGGGCTGAATTCACTTCTCATCTTCTTCTTGTCTCCTTTATTTCCTGAAAGTAATAAAAATAAAAACTTAGTTCCTAAAAAATAAAATAATTCTAATTACCTAATAAATATATATAAATCATAAATAATAATAAAAATAAAATTAGGTTAAATTAGGGATGCCAAGAGGGGCATCTCTTAAAGTAACCACTTCCTGCATTCTTGGGGCTTCAGTCCCCTGATAATGCTTCAGTCTTTGTCCGTTGACTTTAAATTGGCGCCCGTCTTTTAAAGATCTGATCGTGATGGCACCATGAGGAAAAACTTGCACCACTTGGAATGGGCCGGACCACCTAGATTTCAACTTCCCTGGAAAGAGTTTCAACCTAGAGTTGAACAACAACACAAGCTGCTCTGGGTAGAACTGTCGTGGCAGCAGCTTCTTGTCATGCCACTTTTTTGTCTTGTCTTTGTAGATCCTTGCGTTGTCATAGGTCATTGCTCGAATTTCTTCTATCTCATTCAAGTCAAGTAGCCTTTTCTGCCCTGCCTTTTCCAAGTCTAAATTCACTACTTTGATGGCCTAGTATGCTCTGTGCTCAATCTCAACAGGTAGATGGCATGTTTTTCCATAAATCAGCCGGTAGGGTGACATTCCCAATGGAGTTTTAAATGATGCTCTGTAGGCCCATAGTGCATCGTTGAGGTGTAGAGACCAGTCCTTTTGAGTTGGCTTAACCATCTTCTCTAGAATGTTCTTTACCTCTATGTTAGATATTTCAGCTTGTCCATTGGTCTGAGGGTGGTAAGATGTTGCGATCCGATGTTTGACACCATACTTTTTTAAGGCAGCAGCTATAACCCTATTATCAAAATGCCTCCCTTCATCACTGATGATCGCCTTGGGGATGCCAAATCTGGAAAATATGTTCTTGTGTAAAAACCTCTAAACAGTCTTGGCATCGTTTTTCTATGTAGCGATCGCTTCAACCCATTTGGACACATAGTCCACTGCCAGGAGGATATATAAGTTCCCACATGATGCTGGGAATGGTCCCATAAAATCTATCCCCCAAATGTCGAAGATTTCGACTTCAAGAATGTTTTGCAGCGGCATCTCATGTCTTCTTGAGATATTTCCAGTCCGTTGACATTTATCACAGCCTTTGTAAAATGCCTGGGCATCTTTGAACAGTGACGGCCAATAAAATCCAGACTGCAAAACCTTGGCAGCAGTTTTGTTACCACCTAAGTGTCCTCCGTATTGTGAAACATGGCAGTGATGAAGCACAACTTCTTGTTCATCCTGTTGTACGCATCTCCTGATAACCTGATCTGTACAATATTTGAAAAGAAGAGGTTCGTCCCAATAATAATGCTTAACATCATTTTGGAACCTCTTTCTAGCTTGATATTTAAGGTCATGAGGAGTTATTCCGCTAACTAAATAATTAACGAAATTAGCATACCAGGGGAGTTCAGAAAACTTACCTGCCGCCATGGCTGTTGCGGCAATGCTTGTGGCAGCGAACAGCTGCTCGTCAAGGAAGGTCTCCAGTATGTGTGTTTCATCTGTTGGGAGACTCTTTCCCTTCTCTAATCTCGACAAGTAATTTGTGACTTGGTTCTCTGTCCCCTTTTTATCCTTGATCTCAAGGTCGAACTCTTGCAGTAGCAGAATCCAACGTATCAGTCTAGGCTTCGCATCCTTTTTGGCGAACAGATACTTTAATGCAGAATGGTCTGTGTGGACTATGACCTTCGTTCCAAGTATGTATGTTCGAAACTTGTCAGTCGAGAACACCACAGCTAACAGTTCTTTCTCTGTTGTGGTGTAGTTTACTTGGGCATCGTTCAGTGTTTTGTTGGCATAGTATATAACATGAAAGAGCTTGTCCTTCCTCTGCCCTAGTGCTGCCCCAACAGCATAGTCACTAGCATCATACATGATCTCAAATGGTAGTTTCCAATCTGATGGCTGTACCATCGGGGCTGTTACCAGCTTTTCTTTCAGAACCTTGAATGCCTCAGTACATTCAATGTTGAAGTCGAAGGGACGGTTCTGCTCCAGAAGGTGGCACAAAGGTTTGGTGATCTTCGAAAAGTTTGCGATAAACCTCCGATAAAACCCAGCATGCCCTAAGAAACTCCTGATTCCCTTGACTGTGGTGGGTGGTGGCAGCTTTTCAATTACCTCGATCTTAGCTCTGACGACTTCTATGCCTCAACAGCTTACTTTATGGCCTAGGACTACCCCTTCATCCACCATGAAGTGACATTTCTCCCAGTTCAATACCAAGTTTGCTTTCTCGCATCGCTCGAGCACTTTCTGTAAGTTGCCTAGGCAGCTTTCAAAATTGTCTCCAAAGACAGAGAAATCATCCATGAATATCTCCAGGAAATCCTCCACCATGTCAGAGAATATTGCCATCATACACCTCTGAAAGGTTGCTGGTGCATTACAAAGTCTAAATCGCATCCTCCGAAAAGCGTAAGTACTGTATGGGCAAGTGAACGTCGTCTTCTCTTGATCCTCCGGTGCGATGGCTATTTGGTTATAACCTGAGTATCCATCAAGAAAACAGTAGTAAGGCTTTCCCGCTAATCTATCAAGCATTTGATCAATAAAAGGCAGGGGAAAGTGGTCCTTCCGGGTAGCTTTGTTAAGCTTCCGATAGTCCATACAAACCCTCCAACCGGTCACAGTCCCGGTTGGGATTAACTCATTTTCTTCGTTGGTTACCACGGTTATTCCTCCTTTCTTAGGAACGCACTGCACCGGGCTCACCCACATGCTATCCGAGATGGCATAAATTATTCCAGCATCTAGCCATTTGATGATTTCCTTACGAACCACCTCTCGCATAGCATTGTTTAGACGTCTCTGGGCATCAATGGTCGGCTTGTGATCATCCTCTTAGAGGATTTTATACATACATAGTGCCGGACTGATGCCTTGGATATCAGCTATCGTCCATCCAATAGCCCTTTTGTGCTGCTGCAACATCCCTATCAGCTGTTGTTTCTGTTCCTGCATCAACTTGGAAGAGATGATTACGGGCAACGTATCATTTAATCCAAGGAAAACATATTTAAGTTGCCCTGGCAGGGGCTTAAGATCTAGAACAGGTGGTTCTACAGTTGATGGCTTTTGGACTATATGTTCATTCGAGGTATAGTTTAAGGCTCGAATAACTTACCTGGACGATTACCTATCCAGTTTACCTCCTCATGATCTTCAGTATCAGATATATCGGAGTCTGAGGAGCTGCTGTCGTCGTCGCTGCCGTGACAGTCTTCTAAATGGCTGCTGGGGCAGTGGCCAAATTTGATGTCATGGCAGTCTGACCTGATGCAGGGTTGGTCAAGGATAACTTCAGTGATAGCCTTGCATTCTTCTTCTGCATCAGCGTGTTTTATTGCTTGGAGAACATTCAGCTTGATTTCTTGATCGTTCACTCTCATAGTGAGTTCTCCCTTTTCTACATCAATCAGTGATCTTTCTGTGGCTAAGAAGGGTCGCCCCAGGATGATTGGTGCATTCTCATCTGCTTCACAATCTAAAACAAGAAAGTCAGCAGGAAAAATAAATTTATCCACTCTTACCAGGATATCTTCTATCTTCCCTTCTAGATGTACGTAAGAGCGGTCTGCCAGCTGCAGTACGACTGTTGTGGGTCGCGCTTTTCCAATACCTAACTTCTGAAACACAGATTTGGGCATTAAATTAATACTAGCACCAAGATCACAAAGTGCCTTAACCACAAATTTGTCTCCGATTATGCACAGTATTATAAAGCTCCCAGGATCCTTCTTTTTCTGGGGTGGATGCTTGTGTAGAATAGTCATGCATCTCTCTGTTAGTTTAACCGTCTATAATTCCCCAAGTCTAGATTTCTTCGACATGGCATCCTTGAGAAATTTTGCATAACCAGGCATCTCCTTTATAGCATCTAACAACGAAATATTGATATGGACTTGCTTAAAAATTTCATAGATCTTCTTAAGCTGAGATTCTTGTTTCAACTTCTGTAGCCGCTGTGGAAAAGGAGGTGGAGGACGATAATCTGCAATGCGTCCTTCCCACTGCATTCGGATCTGAGGAGGCTTAGGTTTTTCATCCTTCTCCTCTGTCTCTTCTGCTGTCGTGACAGGTTCATCAGCAGCAGGCTGTTTGTCGTCTGCCAGGGCAGCGTTCTCGGCAGTCGATTCTAGGGCTGGTTCCTTAACCGGTTCAGCTTCCTTCTCTGGCCCTGGTAATTTCTTCCCACTCCTAGTTGTGATGGCTTTACACTGCTCATGTGTGGGTTGTCTAGCGTTTTCAGTATCGCTAGGGAATCCTTCATTCTGCCTCATTTTAATATACTGGGAGACCTGACCCATCTGTGTCTCTAGTGATTTCAGAGTAGCTTCATGGTTAGTCATCTGCCTCTCTGTTTTATCCATGAATGACTCAGTTTTCTTGACGAAGTGATTCATGTGGCAGCTGGTGGCTGTTGTGGCTGCTGTTGCGGTTGCTGTCGAGTCAGTAATCTAGGTCCCCCTGATTTTGATTGTTCTGTGCTTAAGGATTCAGGGCATTATTAGGGTTGCTCCAAGAGAATTTGGGATCCTTTCTCCAGTTGGGATTGTAGTTGTTGGAATTGTAGTTCTGTTTGTTGTAGTTCCCAACATACATCCCTTCCTCTAACTGTAGCGAACAATCTTCCGAACTGTGATTCCCATCGCAAGTTTCACATATCTCTTCAGCAGAGTAGACAAGTTTTGAATCTTTCTTCAAGAGCTTTTCCAATGCCTTTGTGAGATATGCCACCTGTGTTTTTAGGGAACTGTCGGCCTCATAGTCTTTCACAGCTAGTACTCGTTTACCCCCTCTTCTTGCTATAGGAAACTGTTCCTCGTTCTTTGCCAGGTTTTTCAATACTACCATTGCTTCATCAGGATCTTTGTCCAACAGCAATCCATTCACTGCTGAATCAATTCTCATACGAGTCTGTAAGTTGGCAGCATTATAAAACTTAATTACCTGGTTCCAAATGGGGAATCCATGCATCGGGCAGTTCATCAGTAGAGTGGTAAATCTGTCTCATGCCTCGTGCATTGGCTCGTTATCTTCCTGTTGAAAAGTAGCAATTTCGTTACGTAATCGCTCAGATAAATGTGAAGGATTAAAACGAGACAAAAATTCACGAGTTAAATCTGCCCAAGTTCGTATTGAACCCGATGTTAGTTTATTCCACCAAGTTTTTGCCCTGTCCCTCAATGAATGAGGAAGTAACTGAAGCCTCATTATCTCCAGATTTACTCCTAGTAGTCTAAACGAACCACAGATTTCCTAGAACGTTTTCAGATGCTCCCTAGCATCCTCTAGAGCAGCACCACTAAATTGGCCAGCGTTATTAATCATGCTGAACATGACAGGTTTCAGCTCAAAATTTTCAGTTTCCACGTCTGGCAGGGTGGTCTCTAGTTCCACATGATCGTTGATCATGTAGTCTCGGCATGACCGGCGTGCGGCAGCAGCAGGAGGATCGGCAGGTTGTCCGTTTCCTCCATCTCCGACATGATCTTCAGGACCTCGGAGATTCTCTTGGTTGTTTCTCCTGTCTTCGCGTCTTTCGTTCACCATTGCTTCTATTTGTTCCTCCAGGTATTCATTTCTTTCTACAAGGAGGCGGACTCGTTTCCTGAGATTGCACGTTCGTTCGATTTCAGGATCTAACTGGTGTCCAGGTTCTTTTCCTTGTTGAGATCTGCGCATAAGCAAACAAAAGACCTTGTGAAAAGCACAGGATGAACAATCCAAGTAAAAACAGAAAAATAAAAGAAGTGCAGTAAAAGGAAGGGTAAAGATATGCTGTCAGTCCCCGGCAACGGCGCCAAAAACTTGTTGCGTGTAAAAGTGTCTATCGCAATGTAGTGCAAGTGTACACGACGCAAGTAGTAAAGTGATACATAAGTATCAAATATCGTCTCCACAGGGACTGGGCTAAAAGTTTTAACCTTGGTTTGCTGCACGAGAGGAAAAAGAAAGAGTTTTAATTGTTTGTCACGAAATAATAAAGAAGACTGAAAATAAAGGATGAAAATATTCAGAGTAAAGAATAGGCCGGTATTGATCTGCTCCGTAGTGTAGTTGTTTGCAATGTCTAAGACTTCTCTGTTCTATTGTAGCGCCTGTCGCGGTAGTACCTGCTTCGGCAGCGGTGTGTTGTTGTTGCGGCAGCGAACACACAACTCAATACTTCAAGCTTTGCAAGAATCGCTATTATGCCTTGGCCTATCCTTAGGTCCAAGTCTGTCGATGAACACGTCTTTGATGATACCTTCCGGCGTGAATCGAAGGATGAACACCGATGTTGTTGAATTCTTCCTTAGCCACTTAACCTCGTCCTATCACTAGGTCTGAGATAGTTCAACCATAAACTGGAGAACCCGTACTTATTCCTTCTGTATACTTAACTCTCCCGATATTAAGTAAATGTGTAATCTCACAATGCTCTCCCGATACTCTCGCAAGATGTTAAAAACCAGAATAAGCAAACTTGAAGTCTATTTTATTGAACAGAAAAAAATCCTAAAACAATGCAATCCTTGCAACTACTTTATAGAATCAACCCTTAGCCCTAGGGGAAGTTTAGAACATGATAAGAAAGGGGAAAACGACTAAGGTTTAGGGGAAGATGGCTAGAGAATAAGATATCCTTCCCTAGGTCGAATTACATGCCTTTATATAGGCCTTGGGTTCAAGTTTTCTAATATGGCAAGAATACACGTTTAAATTAAAGTACAACTCTATTAAAGACTAAATCTTCAGAGTATATGTCTTTAATTCGTCCTTCCTTCTTGCTTGGAGTTTCTTCCTTGAACTTTGGGCTTGGCCTTCATTCTGATCTAGGGCTCAAAATAATATAAGAGTGCTTCATGACAGACCGACTTAATTTCCTCTTTTTGTCGAGGTCCACTTCAAATCTTCCCTTCACCATTGCTGTCATCCTTGGCTGCCACGGTAGCGGCCATGGCAGCATCCTTCTTCTCAGCTGCAGTCCAGTGTTCCAGCTCTGCTTCTCTACTGCCCTTCATCTGCTATAGCAGCTACCTGCAAAAGCAACCAATTTCAGTAGAAACTGTGCCATTTAATATAATTGTGATGCATGAATGAAATCTATCCTAAATGTAATGAATTATGCTTGAATGCAGCAGAAATATGGGTTAAATAGGGGGTAAAATATAGAACTTTTACACACTCAACGGATGGCTAATAGTCATCATTTTCCTTGAGTTGATAAAAAGTTGAAAGGATAAAGAAAATATAGTAATTATTATTTTTATAGCTTACCCTTGGCAAGATGAAACCTTCTTATTGGCTGAGTGGGAGGTGGAGCAAGAAATTAAGTTTTGGCTCTTTATAAATGAATAAAAAGAAAAGCCCTTAATCTTTTGAGTTTCACCGAGACCAAAACCCATCTTTTGTTCAAAGGAATTAAGCAAGCACCATCAATGTCATCTTCTCCCCCAAGCTCAAGCATACACCTCTCAATTTGTGATCCTTAAGCTTAAGCTTTTTTTGATTTAAGAACATCAATTCATAGTTACCGATCGATTCAAGGTTTGGATGAAGCTAATTCATCGTCTCCATTGAAAGCTAGAAATAAAGGGATAGTCATTCGAGAGCCTTAGAAGCTTCGGAATATCGAGGTGAGTGTAGTCGGATTCTCGGGATTAGGTGAGAAGCCTTTCCGAATTCATCGTTATTGATTCCATTTGAATAGCTAACATTTTCTAAAGGTAAATTGCATTGAATCTCTTGGTAGACTCCATTGGTAAGCCAGAGTAAGTCTCGTGTTGAAATCGTGTCCGAAACATTGTTGTTGTTATCATCGAAGTCATTGAAATATTGCCAAATGAATCATTGAGCATCAAACATTGACTATTGTACATTGGATATTGCATATTGCTATTGAGATATTGGTATTGATATATGCATATTGTCATCAAATCATTTTTATTGAATTATTGATATTATTGATATTGAATCCTTATTGTTGAACCATTGATTGTTGAACCTTGGATTCGAGAGTATTGGATACAATTGGAATGTCATTGAATTCATGAGCTCATTGGTACGGGTATTGAGATTTGGCCATTGGTGTGACGGAGGGATGCGTTGTGTGTTGGTCAATTGGTGTGGCGGAGGGATTATGACACGACCATTATTGTTATTGTTGGTGATGTGGTGGAATTTGTGTATCCAATTGTCGTGATTCGATCCAATGAAAATATTGGTTATTGATATTGCTTAGTTATGGTGTTATGATATTGTTATTGGCGATATGATGATTGATATTATGCTTTTAATATGAAGGAGGACCATGCCATGTTTATTTATATATTTAATATTATGATTGTCATCAAATCATGATAAATGGCATACCATGTTCATACATTATTATTGGCTATCTCACTTAAACTATATAAGTCTAATGCATTCATTGTCCATACATTTTAGGTTAAGAGTTATCGTTTCAAGATCAGAGCTAGTTGGTAAAGCGACAAGTCACTTCGAGCCTAAAGTAAAGTATTGTCTCTATAAACTTCTAGAATTGTGGCAAAGTAGTTAAACTAGTTGATTTTAATGTTTTGTCTATGTGTATAAAGGTTATGTGTTGTATGTGGTTTAAGTGTGCCTTAAATGATTTGTTAAAGTTTGCTTATAATGGCCTAATATGCATATTTGGCTTAAAAAGGTGAAAACATAGTAAAAATAATTGAATGATGATGAAATTTGGCGTGCCAGTAGCTTATAGTATTGAAATATTATGTGCAAAGTTTCATTGCATTTGAACATCGTTTGGTAGGTCAATTTGATTAAAAAGTAGTAAAAATCTATCATTACAGGTTAGGCCGTATCGATACGAGGTAATGGCGTATCGATACGGGTAGGCATGATTGAACTTATAGAACATGGTGTATCGATAAGGTTTAGATTCCTACCGAAACATTTTGCTATTGGAATCCTTTGTTTCGATACGGTTAGTTAAGTTGGTTAAAAGGTATGAATTTGGCAATTTACATTGTTTGCAGAATGGTCACTGAATTTAGGATGATTAAATTAGATGAGTTAATGTATTTATAATTGAATGAAAATTTACAACCTTATTAATATTGCTTTGAATTCATTTTGATATTATCAATTGCATCGAAGAACCTCTAATTTATCAGACTTACAGTTTAGTCCCTAAAACTCGTAAAAGTTACAAATTGGGACTAAGTGATTGGTTAATGTTTAATAATGGACTAAATGGAATAAGATGTGCATCTCGGTAATGTGTTATTGTATATTATTGTTTAAGTGTGGTTTTTAAAACGAAATTTTATTGCACCGATCGCTGCATTGTTCATCGGTTGCACTCTCCGACCCGTTTCTCGACCAGGCCGGGAAGGGGGTGTTACATTGTAGCTGGGTCAAACCTTACTAATTCTTGGTCTTTCCTCGTCGCCGGTGTTGTAGCTGGACCAAATAGGCCAAAATCCCGATCCTGCCTCCTCGTTAGTGTTGTAGCTGGATCAAAACAACTTCAAAACCTACCTCTTTGTCGGTGTTGTAGCTGGGTCAAACCTTACAAATCCTGGTCTTGCATCTTTGTCAATGTTGTAGCTAGACCAAATATGATAAAATCCCGATCCTGCCTTCTTGTCAGTGGTTGCAGTTGGATCAAAACAACTTCAGACCATGCCTCTTCGGCGACGTCGCAGCTCAGTCAAATCCTAGTCTTGCCTCTTCGTCGGTGTTGTAGCTGGACCAAATATGCAAAAATCCCGATCTTGCCTCCTCGTCAGTGTTGTAGTTGGATCAAAACAACTTCAGACTTTGCCTCTTCGTCGATGTTGTAGTTGGGTCAAACCTTACTAATTCTAGGTCTTGCCTCTTCGTAGGTGTTATGGCTAGACCAAATTCACTAACTCCTGATCTCGTCTCTTCGTCGGTGTTATGGCTAGACCAAATTCACTAACTTCTGATCTCGTCTCTTTGTTGGTGTCATAGCTGGATCAACCTTACTAACTATAGACCTTGCCTCTTCGTCGGTGTTGTAGCTTGGTTAAAATTTACTGATTTTTAAATTCATCCCCTCATCCATGTTGCATCCAAACAAAAGAGAGAAGGAACATGCTCGTCGGACCCTACCTCTTCGTCGGTGTTGTAGCTGGATCAAACCTCAGAACCTTCATCTTTTGATCTCGTCTCTTCGCAGCTGAATCAAAGCTATATTTGGCAAGTCCGACAAAAATGTCGGCACAACGTGCTTAAACACGGTAACATTTAAGACAATGGATAATTCAAATATCCATCAAAAATTCATTTTTACGAATGGCCAAAGGTAAAAAAATCCTTTGGAAAAATTCAATATCATGATTAGTATAAACTGATTGTACCCAGGGGAATGGTATAACTAGCCCGGAGCAGACGACTACCGATAAAGGTAAGTCAAAACCGTTTATCCCTGTGCATTTGAGAAAAATGCAAAAGAAATCTAGGAGCTAAACTGGAGGTATTTTCCAGATCCAATGTTAGAACCTTCATTCTTGGATCTTGTCTCTTCGTCAGAGTTGCAGCTGAATCCAAGATTAGAGCCTTCATCATTCGATCATGTCTCTTCAGATCAACTGTCAGAACCTTCATCCTTCTATCTTGTTTCTTCGTCAGTGTTACAGTCGGATCAAGTTTTGTAGACCTTGCTTCTTCATCAGTATTGCAGCTAGGTTAAATTTTCTCCAGGTATTGCGCAATCGTTAGAGTCGTAGCAAGCTAAACTTATTTTACTTCCCCCACGGATCTCCGTAGTTTTAATATTCTCTCTCCAACGGATCATTCCATTTTTAAAGATTTTGCTAATGAGAACGGTCGAGCAGATCAAGTGAAGCCTAAGAAAAAGCGCTGACCGGAGAAAGAAACTCAGACTCAACCGGACATAAAATGATTATCCTTTTGTCTTTGCTCTATTCCTGTTACACAACAATGAGCAAAGGGGGTAGCTGTAATACCCATTTTATGTTCGGGTATAATCACTCATTATTGTCCGAAAAATATTATACATTGTATTATTATATCTTATCGAAAAAAGAGTAAAAAATGAAAAAAGCAAAATATATATATATATATATATATATATATATATATATATATATATGTATATATATATATATGTATCGTAGATGCCATTCAAGGCATCCACGTTCCACTACCTTTTGAATCACCCCTCCACCCAATTGCCTATAAAAGGCGGGGGAGGCTTTGCCTAAATCAACACACAAAGGCATTAAAATGGCACACACAAAAAGAGAGCCACGGAGACATGGCAAGCAAAGCGGGCAGTGCCCCTTTCGAACCTCAAGGACAGTGCACTTTCGATGGTTCGATCAATCATTCGATTAGATTCTACTGAGATTTGTTTAGGTCGTTGTTTTTATAGTCAGATGATACAAAGATTTTGCTAGGAGTTGATCGAAGTTCTTCATTCGAACTTCTAGTAGGGTAAATTTTGATCTTTATATTTATATTTATTTTGATGTCGGCTTTTTATAACAAATATTTTTGTATGAATTATTTACGATGTTCTTTTAATTATTTGTATGTTTTTATATTTTTTACATCATGTTTGTATACTTTAAGTTGTATGAATTGTTTATATGAATAAAATATATTTATATATTGTTTAATTAAATTTTAAAATCTTTTATTAAGGATTATTGTGAAAAACGTACCTCGAACCGTAAGAGGTGTCGCTTTCCGTTAGTCCCTATTAAAAAAGTATTATTTTTAATCCTAAATTATAAATTTTAAAATAGGTTCCTTTTATTTGGAAGTCGAACGAAAATTATGCCCTGAGCGTAAGGGTGAATTCTTTTATACACGAAAATTATGCCCCGGGTGTTGGGGTGTAAATTTTCTTTTTTACGAAAAATATTTTTTAAATATTTTAAGGGATCACAATTTTTAATTTAATTCGATGTAACGCCCGAGTTTGGGGCTCAGGAGATACTCGGGTTTGATTAAACTGGTTCGGGTTAAAATAGTTGGGGAAAAACATTTTAAATGACCAAATTCTAAGGCTTTGGAAGAAATTAGGAGCTTTTGGTAAAGTGGGTTTTAAAGATAGATTGTTAAATTAGAATAAAATAAAATATTTCGAAGAGCCCCATTTCTTCTTCTTTTTTCCCATTCTCTTTTTCACGTTAAGTTTTCCCAAGTCTATCCACTCTCCATTTTTCACTAAGTTTCACCATTTTTGGAGGTTTAAAAAGGTAAGCAACTTGGTTTTATTTTTTTCTTCATTTTAATCTAGTTTTTAGCCTCTACTTTATAAGGTTTTGGGGGATTTCTAAGTTTCAACATTTGGGTAAAAATGAGGGTTTTGAGGGATTTAGGCTCTATGGTGAAAATCAATGGTTTGAGTGAGTTTTAAAGGATGTTTTGAGTGTAAAATGGCACAAAGATGTTGGGTTTAACATGAAATCCCGGATTTTGTGAAAATGGGTGATTTTGATAAATGGGTATTTGAGTTTTTGGCTTATAAATGGTGGAGAAGGGTCCCTAATGCTTTGGAGTTGTTGGGTTGATATTTTTAGAGCATTTGAACATGGTTTGGATGTTAAATTGATGGGGTTATGGGTGATTTGAGGTTAGTGTATGTTTGAGGATAGTTTGGGTTAGTTTGGAGTTGAAATGAGATGCTTGTTATTGTCAGAATTTTGATGGTAATAATTTCAGCAAGTTAGAATGTTGAAAGATGTATTAATTCTTTATTTTGATTTGGGTAGAAGTAGCGGATAACGATTCGGGTCCTTCGGACGTCACACCAGGAGTTGAGGAAGCTTGAAGGAGAACCGTTAGCTCGTATCGTGTTTTGAGCTGGTGAGTGGTAATGGTTTGAAGCTTTAAATGTTTCACGAGGTTTTCTCGGGGGTTTGGGTGGAGCCTTAATGGCTAGCCTAAACCCAAGTGTAAGTTTGCTAAATTATCTTGTTTCGTTAAGTGTTGGTGTGTGCGATTATTCGTGTGGTTGTGTAAAATGTGGATTGCCTTTACTCTCTGTTTTAATGTTGTTGTGTAGTCGTTGTTGATGTCAAGCCTCACGTGATGGTTAGTTGTTGTATACGGTGATGTGTAGTCCCACCGATACTAACTAGTAGAAGAGTACGATGATGTGTAGTCCCATCGAAAAACTACTAGTTGTTGTGAACGGTGACGTGTAGTCCCACCGAGAATGGTTGTGCATGTGCAAATCATGTTTGGTCTATTCTTGTGTTTATTTCATCTCTTACTTAAATGGTTTTGTTTCCAAAACTAAGATTTACATTTTTGAACTGCGTTGTTGTCGTGTTTTAGAGCTCCGCTCACTAAGCTTTTAAGCTTACGCTCTCTTTTTCAACAATGCAGATCGTTAGAGGCTCCGGGAGGTAAGTGGGCAAGGGAGGAGTTCTTGAAGTTCTTGCTAAGCTCAAAGTATGGTTTATGTTTTGTAATAATGCTTAGACAATGGGAATACTAGGCTTTTGTTATGGAGTTGGTGTTCAAAATCCTAAGTCTTGTTATTGTTAATGTTGTTGACATGTTTAAATGTTGAAGCATGTCTCGTTATGGTCTTTGACTCTTTTGATGGATGTTAAGCATGTTTGGTTGCTCGTTATACCTTGGTTGATGAATTGAGTTTTGTTTTGTGCTTGGATGCCTTAAATGAATGTTTCATGCTTGCCTAAAGTTGTATGCATGTTTATATGATGATCTAATACCTGCTTAAGTTGTTTAGGCTAGTCTCTTGTGCTTAAAAATCAAAATTTGCAAAATGTCTGTGTAGGGCGTATCGATACGCTCAAGGGCGGTATCGATACGGTCCCTTGTTTTTTAGCCTAGCGTACCGATACGCGGGAGCGTATCGATACCCAATTTGCTCTCTGGAAATTTAAAAAATTGACGAAAAATTGAGGTATTGGTACGGGCCTCATGCGTACCGATACAGTCTTGGGGTTGACTTTGAGATTTTGACCGTTGAGAGTGTATCGATACCAGCCTTGGAGAGTATCGATACGGACTCTCAGAGTTGACTCTGGGGAAGGTTGACCGTTGAAGGCGTATCGATACGGTCTTTTGGAGTATCGATACGCCCTGATCTAAATGGATAAAAATTTTTCTTAAAATGTTAGTTTTGCTTGTATTGAATTGGTGGTTGCTTTTCCGCTGTTTGCTTATATCATGTAGGGTCAAATAAATCATTTAGACAAGATAAATTAAAGAAAAAAATAGGGTTGCTAATCGGGGTGAGATCTTAACGGATTTCGCTTCGGTTTTCCCCTTGTAACCAGTTTGGTTCGATCTGTTGGCTAGACCGGGACGAAGGGGTTACATTCGAATTCATAATTTCCATCATTAAAACACAACATAATCGACATGTACCAATTTTTTGGCATTGTGGGGTGCTCACCCTTCCCCACATGTAACCGACTACCGAACTTGTTATTCTAGTTTCGCAGACCAAAACTTGTTGTTTTAACAAAAACGGTAGAAACAAATTTTATTAAAATAATCGGGTGTTCACGTGATCCAATCTCACCTAAATTAAAAAAAAGATTGGTGGCGACTCCCCATGATTACATCTACACTTCAATGGAAGATGAACCCTGTAACCCCAATTTCATTCCTTGATTACATTGCAAGGAGGCTAAGGTTAAAGGGTCATTTTTGTTTGGAATTTCTTCGCAAATGTGACCGAATTTTGCTCTGTCATTTCAGGTTAGCACCAAAAACAAAAGCCCTTTGCTTTCTTTTACCAAATTATGAATGCCATTTTAATTCGTGTTGAATTCGCTTGCAGATTCTAGGTTTTTGCGCTTCCTCCCTTCTGCAATGGCTACTTCTGTAATGCTGCAAGTTATGGATGGTGTTGAGCCTAATCTTAGACAAGAATTCCAAAACCAGCTTTTAGGCAACCTGGGAATTGATAAGGTTATTGTCTAAACTTTTAAACGGTGCAAATTTCGTACTTGGTTTTAAAATCTCGATTCATGTTTCAAACAGGACAAAGTGGATGAATCCTGTATGTTGATAACGAAATTGGCATGAACAAGAGTTGAAGGCAACCCGTGGAGCAAGCGCAGGTTCAGCTCCATTCCGGGAAGCCCGAATGGAGTAATGGATTTGTTATTTAATTCCCAAAGATGGAATGATTCGTGGGCAGTTTCATCATCGACCCTGTCTTCTTCACCTGAGCCTGTCTCCAAGAAGATCAAAACTCAGCAAGAACACTTCCTGGAAAGGCAAAATTAAAATAAAAACCAACCAATCACGAGGGCCTAATTTGGCTAAACTAAAATTAAAATTTGTATATACTTATATTTTTAAAAATATATTTTTCTTAATAATCCAAGTATTATGTACAAAATTTAAGAAATTTTTTTATTAATAAGAAGTTTTACAATAACATTCTCAAAGTAATTATCGATATTTGAACTTAAACAAAACGTAAAGCGGATGAGCATCCATGATCACTAGTCAATTAATGAATCTAAAAATTTTAGGGTAAACTACACAGTTGACCACCGAACTATGGGGTTGGTGTCAAAATGACCACTATATTATTTTTCGTCGCAAATGCACCACACAACTATTTAAATGGTGCCACGTTAGCCACACGTCGTTAAAAAAAATGAAAAAGTTAACGGAACTGTTAAAAAAAATTGGTATAATTACACATTTGGTCCTTTATATTTATACAATATATTATTTTTCGTCCTAATTTTAATCTAATAAAACAAATTAATTATTCAATAAGACGGTGACACGTGTCACCACCTTATTGGAAGTCTTTAATTATTTTTATTTAATTAATTTAATTAATTTTCCACCTCCAATCAGGTGGTGACACATGTCACACCCAATTGGAGGTGGGAAAATAAAAGCAACAAAAGCAGCCCCCAGGATTCGAACCCAGGACCTTAGGGAACCAAAGTCCTACGCTTGCCACTGAACCAAACGCCCTTTTGTGCTAAAAGGTACACCAATTAATATATGTCTTAATGATTTTAATGCCCAGAAAAACTAAAGAGTTGAAAATGCAATTGGAAGGATTCAAACCAAGGACCTTATGGTCCAAAGTGTATGTGCTTGCCACTGGATCAAGTGTATACCTTGTGATATAAAGTACAACATTTAATATATGTCTTATATAGATTTTAATGCTTGGAAAAAGGAAGAAAATTTGGTTTTAGGAAACTCGAATATAATATTTTTATGATGCATAAAAACATCTAACCCAATTAAATAAATCTAATAATTAAATTAAAGTTAACAATATTAAATTATGTTTGTGAGTTTGAATTCGCTAAATGAATTTAATATATATATATATATATATATTTAATTTTTTTAATATACTCCCTCCGTCCCACTAAAACTGTCACATGTTGACAATTTTTGGGTCAAACTTTTTCAACTTTGATCTCTTATAATTTAAAATTTATTATTGATAAAAAAATTGAAAAATACACTTTAAAAACTTTAAATCGAGTAGTTTTTAAATATATTTTTTATAAATTTTAATTAATTAAAATTTTTAAATAAATTATAGTCAAAGTTGAAAAAATTTGACCAGAAAAAAGTCAACATGTGACAGTTTTAGTGGGACGGAGGGAGTAATTATATATAATAATTTTTTAATAAATATTAAAATTATTAATTAAGTTAAAAAAATCAATTCAATGATTATATACGTGAAATTATAAAAATAAATCTGAAATTGAAAAATATATTAAATTTAGTTTAAAATACAAAAATTTTAAAATGATTTTTATATTAGAAAATTAAAATAATAATATTAAAATTTTTTATTTTAAATCGTGCACTAACTATAGTTTAAAATATATACAAAATATTCTTTAATTTAATTTAATTATTATATTTATTTAATTAGGTTAGATGTTTTTATGCATCATAAAAATATTATATTCGAGTTTCCTAAAACCAAATTTCCTTCTTTTTTCCAAGCATTAAAATCTATATAAGACATATATTAAATGTTGTACTTTATATCACAAGGTATACATTTGGTCTAGTGGCAAGCACATACACTTTGGACCATAAGGTCCTTTGTTCGAATCTTTCCAATTGCATTTTCAACTCTTTAGTTTTTCTGGGCATTAAAATCATTAAGACATATATTAATTGGTGTACCTTTTAGCACAAAAGGGTGTTTGGATCAGTGGCAAGTGCAGACCTTTGGTTCCCCAAGGTCCTGGGTTTGAATCCTAGGGGGGCTGCTTTTGTTGCTTTTATTTTCCCACCTCCAATTGGGTGTGACACGTGTCACCACCTGATTGGAGGTGGAAAATTAATTAAATAAAAATAATTAAAGACTTCCAATAAGGTGGTGACACGTGTCACCATCTTATTGAATAATTAATTTATTTTATTAGATTAAAATTAGGACGAAAAATAATATATTGTATAAATATATAGGACCAAATGTGTAATTATACTAATTTTTTTAACAATTCCGTCAACTTTTTCGTTTTTTTAACGGCGTGTGGCTAACGTGGCACCATTTAAATAGTTGTGTGGTGTATTTGCGACGAAAAATAATATAGTGGTCATTTTGACACCAACCCTATAGTTCGGTGGTCAACTGTGTAGTTTACCCAAAATTTTAAGACTTTAACTGGTAGTTGTTAACTATGACTGTTAAATGTATGGTTCGTTGTTTTTTTTATAAAAGAAATAATATTATTTAAGCATTAATAGCATCAAACATTACATCCACCGAGATACAATTTGGATGATCCATTTCAAAATGTGCCGGTGTAACATCTTCTAAAGCCATTTAGCTAGCCTATGAGCAACCGTATTTGCCTCCCTATTAACATAAGAAATCTTAATTCCTGATAAAGATCTAATCTCTTACCTAGAAGAAACTAAATGCACAGCTACTGTAAATATATCTAACACTGGGTTTGTAAGCTTGTGAACAATGTCAATGTAAATGTCAATGACCCAGAAGAATTGGATCGAATATAGAAAGTCAAGCACAAAGCTTGTCCCTCAAGTAAGTAACATGATTCAAAATTTTAATTTCAAAATAGATAATAATATTACATAATACATAATTATAAAATCATTCTGAAAGTATTAAATATCCAAAATGTATATGCGTGATAAAACGTAATAACCCAAATAAAACATCTGAAATCTGAAATTAAATACAATCCGATAAAACATATAAATCAATAGTCTAAGTATCATACTGATAATAATAAATAAATAAGGCTGGAAAACGAGGTCCTCTAAGTACCGTAGCCTAGACCTGAGTATCTGAAATAGAAACTAAGGGGGAGTCAGCGAAAACGTTCACTGTGTCTCTACAGTGCAAATAGAATAAACAGAATCATCATATCAACAGAGTCAACCAGACATTATCAGAATACAATTTTCTATCAAGAATCAATTCAAACACATAAATAGGTATGAATGAATATGCAACACAATATGACATGCACCCAACTACATCACCATCCGAAGAGTAAGGTTCCCCAGAACCACTCTCTACCTCGTCACCATCCGAAGTAGAATCCAGCCCGTAGGGCGAAACCACTGATCCGAAGTAGACATCAACCCGAAGGATGAAGCTACTAAACTTCCCCGTACAGAATCTCAACCATAATGAGATGACATAAAATCCAAGTTCTGAATCTGAATGCATTGTTTATTAACAGAAATGCATAATCATATAATCCGATATACAATAATCCGAATCTGATAACATATATAAATTTTGCATAATGTAACAGAATGTTGAACAAGTCAAACATCACAGGTCAACAGAATATTATTATCATACATCATAAGACCACATCATGTATACATTTCAGCCCATCAACACATTTACATACAGAGCATTGTAAACAGACAACACAGAAGAGAACACACCTCAGGTAGCTAACACTCAATGTCGACGGTGACGTCTCTCACGCTCAACTCTATCTCTAGGTCAGGAGTCAGCTCCCATAACAATTAAATACACCATCAAAGATACTACTACTATGCCAAGACACTGATAATGTAAATATCAAATATATTATTAATTAAACTCACGAGCAGATCTCGATGTCTGAGCAACAGGAGGTCGTCCAGGTGGAGGAGGAGGAAGGATCTCAGTATCCGAGTCAACATCGTCTGCAAATAAGAATAATTCCAATTAATTTTCCGATATTAAAATCTTTAAATATTAAGCATAATCGAATAAAAGCGGTCAAAATGGTCTTTCGGGTTCGAATTTGGGAAAATGGACGGCGAAAATCGGAATCAGGACGTCGAAAAACATAAAATAGTGTAGAACTAGTGTTTTGATATAATAATTGAAAAATGGTTTGGACTAATTTGAAAAGAATTTAAACTTGTTTTTAAGTTCAAACAACTTGAAATTATGTTTGAGATATTTTAGAGGGTTTTTGGCAATGTTTTTACTATTTTTAAAGAGCCGAACTTGACTTTTCAAGCTACTCGTATCGATACGGTTGTACCCGTACCGATACCTTTTTGCCTCAGTTTGGTCACTGTCAAAACCCGTATCGAAACAGGCTTGGCCGTTTCGATACGGATCGGGATCGTTCCGATACGCCTGGTAAGCGTACCGATCCCCTTTCAACCACCCCAACGGCTATTTTCCCAACGGTCATTTAAAAGTGAACCCGTACCGATACGCCCTCAAGCGTATCGATACGCCCAGGCTAGCAAGAGCCCAACGGCTAGTTTTTGATGAAGGTCGTACCGATACGGATCCAAGCGTATCGATACGGAAGGCTGCAGAACAGCATTTATGAAGGGAAATAAAGTCCTCAACGGCTCCAAATCATCCCCAACGGCTAGTAACGGCTACAAACCCAATTGGGAGTATAAAAGGGACCTCCAAGCATCTTGTAATGGTTAATGCTTCAATTGTTACAACATTATGATGTCAAAATTTGTCTAGAGCTTTAATTGTTCATTTCTTGCTTAGACAACACTTGTGAGCTTACATTGTTAAATTTGCTCAAGTGTTTAGGTTTCGGGTGAGAGCTTAGAATTGCAAACAAACACCTTTTAGAGGGATTTCTAGTTTGCTAAGTCTTTCTTTGTAAAGAGAGTGTTCCTTCAAGCTTTGGGTAGAAAGCTTTGAGGGTTGTAATGGTTTCCTCCTAATCCGAGAAAAGGGGACGAAATTCTTAGTAAATTTGTTGGAAATCCTTAGTAAGGAGCTAAGGTATTGGATGTAGACCTTGGTTAGAAGGTTGAACCACTATAAATCCTTGTGTCAAATTGCCAATTTTTCACCTCCCACTAAAACATCCAATTATCCAACTTTTCCACACTTGGCGAGCAAGAATGGTTGATCGAATCGAGCCCCTAAAATCTCAACAATTGGTATCAGAGCTTGGCTCAATCGAAGGGGATTCACATCCTATTGAGAAGATCTGGCAAGCTCGATCAACATTTCACCAACCGGCTCAATGGCACAATCAATCGACAAACTGCCTTTTTTCGACGGAAATCACTATGCCCATTGGAAGACAAAGATGAAATTCTTCTTGAAGTCAAAAGATTACGAGCTATGAGACATAGTTGAAGATGGTCCGTTCGTGCCTCAAGGAAGCAAAGCGGAATGGAGTGCCAGCGATCGCAAGAAGATGGAGCTTAATTGCAAAGCCTTGCACATGCTCTTTTGTACATTTGGCCCAACCATCTATGAGAAGATGTCTTCTTGTGAGAGTGCCAAGGAAGTATGGGACAAGCTTGAAGTCACATACGAGGGAACCAATGAAGTCAAGGAGACCAAGATTGGGCTCCTAACTTTAGAGTATGAGAACTTCAAGATGGATCCGGAAGAGAACATCGAGAAGATGTTTGATAGGTTCTCCACTATCACCAATGGTCTTAAAGGTTATGGAGAAGCCATCCCGGAAGAGAAGCTTGTCCGAAAGCTCATTTAATCCCTTCCCGAGTCATGGGACTCAAAGAGGACCGCCATCATCGAAGCCAAGAATCTCAAAACCTTGAAGCTTGATGAACTCATGGGGTCTCTTCTCACTCACCAAATAATAAAGAAAAACAAAGAAGAGGAGAAGAAGAAGGAAGAGATTAGAGCGATGGGGAAGAAGAAGATCATGGAGCTAGGCATCAATGCTAGTGACGTAGCTCTCAAATCCTTCACATGCCATCATGAAGATTCAAGTGAGGAGGAAAGTGAAGATGAAAAGATGGCCTATCCCTTCAACAAATTTTCCCGGTTCAAGAAGAGCATGTAACAACGGGTGAGTCGCCACCAATCCTTTTTGTTTTAGTTTAGGTGCGATTGGAACACCTGAAAACCCGGTTATTTTAATAAAACTTGTTTTTATTAAAACAACGAGTTTTGGTCTGCGAAACCAGAAAAACAGGTTCGGGAGTCGGTTACGTGTGGGGAAGGATGAGCACCCCCACAACGCCCAAAAATTGGTACCTGTCGATTACGTAATGTCTTATGGTGGAATTATGAATTCGAATTTTAAATTTAGAAATTATGATCCCTTAATTTAAAATAATATTTAAAAATGTATGTTTATGAAAGGAAAGGTACACTCCAACGCCCGGAGCATAATTTCCGTTAGACTCCCGACTGAAGGAAGTCTATTTTGAAAATTAAGATTTAGAATAAAAATATTTTTAATAGAGACTATAGAAAAGTGGCACCCTTACGCTCAGGGTACGTTTTTCACAATAATCCCTACTAAAAAGTTTTAATTTAAAATTCAATCAAACAACATAAATAAATATATTTTATTCAAACATGGTATACAAAATAAAATATACAAACATGACATATAAAATAAAACATACGAACAAATATAAAAACATCTTATATTTCATACAAAGATATTTATTACAAAAGGACAACATTAAAATAGACGAGGATCAAAATTTACCATACTAGAAGCTCGAAATAAGAACTTCACCCGACTCCTAGTAGGATCTCCGCATCCCCTCGTTATAACTCAAAAATTGATTCGAACGGACCTCGACAGGGCCTCCAATCGAATCAACTATTCGAACCATTAAAAGGGCACTGCCCCTAAGGTTCGAAAGGGCACTGCCCTTACGCCAATTCCATGGCATTTGCTTGCCAATTCAATAGGCTTCTTTGTGTGTCTTTTGCAAGGCTGCCTCCCCGCCCTTTTATAGGTGATTTGGGGGAGGGATGAGTCATGCCAATTTCACGTGGATGCCTTGTATGGCATCCACGGTTTTGCCTCTTCTTTTTTTACTTTTTTTATAAGATATAAAATAATATATTTGAGTGAAAAATATTTTTATAGCCCGGACATAAAATGAGTATTACAGCTGCCCCCCTTTGCTCATTGTTGTGTAACAAGAATAGAGCAAAGATAAAAGGATAACCATTTTATGTCCGTTTGGGTCTGGGTTCCTTCTTTTGACCACCATTTCTTCTAAGCTTCAGTTGATCTGCTCGATC
This sequence comes from Hibiscus tridactylites, assembly GCA_958450335.1. Lineage (NCBI taxonomy): Eukaryota > Viridiplantae > Streptophyta > Magnoliopsida > Malvales > Malvaceae > Hibiscus > Hibiscus tridactylites. The sequence goes on along the minus strand of OY288265.1, from coordinate 80,310,954 downwards.
GCTCTTTGTAGGCAAAATCTTCAAAATGGAACGATCCGTTGGGGAGATAATCTTTAGACTACGGAGACAATGTAGCTTTATATGGAGGGGAAAGATTGACCCACTGCAACTCTATAGATGCGAGAAGATCTGAAGAAGGCCCGATCATCTGCAACTCCATCGATGCGAGAAGATCTGAAGAAGGGTCGATCATCTGCAACTCCATTGATGCAAGAAGATCTGAAGAAGGGTCGATCATCTGCAACTCGATTGATGCGAGAAGATCTGAAGAAGGGTCGATCATCTGCAACTTCATTGATGCGAGAAGATCTGAAGAAGGGTCGATCATCTGCAACTCCATTGATGCGAGAAGATCTGAAGAAGGGTCGATCATCTGCAACTCCATTGATGCGAGAAGATCTGAAGAAGGGTCGATCTACTGTAACTCCATTGATGCGAGAAGATCTGAAGAAGGGTCGATCTACTGCAACTCCATTGATGCGAGAAGATCTGAAGAAGGGTCGATCTACTGCAACTCCATTGATGCGAGAAGATCTAAAGAAGGGTTGATCTACTGCAACTCCATTGATGCGAGAAGATATGATGAGGGGCGATCTACTGCAACTCCATTGATGCGAGAAGACCTGATTAGTACTAGAGTTTCGTCAACGAGACGAAGAAGAGTGTCCTTGGTTTACACTTCTTTTGCATTTTTCCCAAATGCACAGGGATGAACGGATTTGATTTGCCTTTACCGGTAGCCGTTTGCTCCGGGCTAGTTGTACCATTCCCCTGGATACAATCAGTTTGGACCAATCATGAGATTGGATTTTTCCCAAGGATTTATTTTCCTTGGGCCATTCGTGACAATGGATTTTCGATGGACATCTGAATTGTCCAATGTCTTAAACTTAACCGTGTTTAAGCACGTTATGCCTACATTTCTGTCGGCTTTCGGATTTGCATTTTTTCCAAATGCGCAGGGATCAACGGTTTTGACTTGCCTTTACCGGTAGCCGTTTGCTTCGGGCTAGTTGTACCATTCCCCTGGGTACAATCAGTTTCTACCAATCATGAGATTGGATTTTTCCAAAGGATTTATTTTCCTTCGACCATTTGTGACAATGGATTTTCGATGGACATTTGAATTATCCATTGTCTTAAACTTAACTGTGTTTAAGCACGTTGTACCGACATTTCTATCGGACTTGTCAAAAATAGCTTCGATTCATCCGCAATTTTGACGAAGGAACAAGATTTGACGATTTTCTTTTACAACATGGATGAGGAAAAGATTTGGAAATCAAGAAATTTTTGTTGACCAAGCTACAACACCTGACGAAGAGGCATGGTCTGAAGTGATTTTGATCCAGCTACAACACCGACGAGGAGGCAGGATCAAGGGTTCGAGTTTGGTCAAGCTACAACTCTGACGAAGAGGCATGACCAGAAGTTAACCGAGCTACAACACCTGACGAAGAGGCACGGTCTGAAGTGTTTTTGATCCAGCTACAACACCGACGAGGAGGCAGGATCAAGGGTTCGAGTTTGGTCAAGCTACAACTCTGACGAAGAGGCATGACCAGAAGTTGACCGAGCTACAACACCTGACGAAGAGGCACGGTCTGAAGTGATTTTGATCCAGCTACAACACCGACGAGGAGGCAGGATCAAGGGTTCGAGTTTGGTCAAGCTACAACTCTGACGAAGAGGCATGACCAGAAGTTGACCGAGCTACAACACCTGACGAAGAGGCACGGTCTGAAGTGATTTTGATCCAGCTACAACACCGACGAGGAGGCAGGATCAAGGGTTCAAGTTTGGTCAAGCTACAACTCTGACGAAGAGGCATGACCAGAAGTTGACCGAGCTACAACACCTGACGAAGAGGCACGGTCTGAAGTGATTTTGATCCAGCTACAACACCGACGAGGAGGCGGGATCAAGGGTTCAAGTTTGGTCAAGCTACAACTCTGACGAAGAGGCATGACCAGAAGTTGACCGAGCTACAACACCTGATGAAGAGGCACGGTCTGAAGTTCGATCTGTTACGGCTCTATCATCGTAGCATAATCTGGATTTTGGTCTAGTCGCACCTATTACGGCGAAAATAGACTTGAAAAACAATTGGTGTGTCGTACCACCAATGGCAAAGCGAGCCTTGGAACAACACTTGATGCGTTGCATTATTAACTTCAAAGCGAACTCTAGTGGATGTAGGATATGTTACATCGTGGCGGGGAGTGACAACCCTCTTGGGCTTTGATCGTCTTGTCTGTTCTTGGAAAAGTAATAAGCAAGAATTAGGTAACTTGTTTCTTCGTATCTTCAAGAAGACATGATCTGTTGATATGTTTATTGCACTGCAACCTCAGGGAGATGATCTGTTCCACTGCGAATTCCAGGTAACAGATTTGCTATCGCGTTCATTCCGTTGTACCCTCATGGAGATGAACTTATATTTGTGCTTATTTTGTTGTATGTTCAAGGAGACAAGTTTGTCATAGTTTTGTTCTGCTACCAATTCGGGGAGACAAGATTATTGTTTGGTGTTCCCATTCCGCTACAAATTCAGGGAGATGAAATTGTTATTGTGCTTGTTCTGCCGCAAATTCAAGTAGATGAAATTATTGAAGCTTGTTCTGCTGCAAATTCAGGGAGATAGATTTGTTGTTGTGTTCATTTCATCGTAATTCCAAGGAGCTAAACTTGTTGTCTGTGCCCATTCCGCTACAAACTTAAGGAGATGAAATTGTTGTCATGCTTATTCCGCTGTAAATTCAGGGAGATAAACTTGTTGTTAAGTTTATATGTTCCACCATTTGCTGGAGAAACATAATTTTGCCAATCTTGAAGAAGTAGAATCTACAACTTCGGGGGTGATCTGTTGCACCTCTGACGGGGAGGCAGAATCTGAAAAAGTTGATCCGCTACACCATGTTACGGGTGAGATAGGACCTGCAAAAGTTAAAAGAGTGACTGGTCAAAATGAGCCATGAACTAACTCTTTGTGAGCTATAAGGTTTGAATTGAATGTTTGATTTGATTGATCCACTCTTTCGTGTCAAGGATGTTGGTTCTTGTTAACAATTGTCTGTGCTATCTTTAGTTGAAGGTGCCAGACAACATTTTCATATTTGCTCCAGTCCTTCATGTCAAGGATGTTTATTGATAATGATCTGCTCCTTCCTGTTTGAGGATATTAGACCTGAAAATTTTCATTCTTTAAGAAATGGTAAAATATTTGTAAGAAGAGGTAGAGTTGAAAAGATCTTTGAGGAAAGATCAAATTTTTTTTAGAAAAACATCCTTGTGCAAAGAATTCATGTTTTGAGAAAATGTGTCCTTAAGAAAGGACGAAGTTAAGAAAATATGTCCTTAAGAAAGGGCAGAGTTAAAAAAAAAACTCTTGTTTTGAGAAAATGTGTCCTTAAGAAAGGACGAAGTTAAGAAACTCCTACTTTGAGAAAAGTTATCCTTGAGAAAGAACGGAGTTAAGAAACTTTAATTTAAAAAAAAAGGTGTCCTTAAGAAAGGATATAGTTAAGAAACTCCAATTTTGGGAAAAGGTGTCCTTAAGAAAGAACGAAGTTAAGAAACTTGTGTTTTCGAGAAAAGATGCCCTTAAGAAAGGACGGAGTTAAGAAACTTTTGTTTTTGAGAAAAAGTGCCCTTAAGAAAGGACGGAGTTAAGAAACTCCAATTTTGGGAAAAGGTGTCCTTAAGAAAGGACGGAGTTAAGAAACTCGTGTTTTCGAGAAAAGGTGCCCTTAAGAAAGGACGGAGTTAAGAAACTCTTGTTTTGGGAAAAGTTGTCCTTAAGAAAGGACAGAGTTAAGAAACTCGTGTTTTCGAGAAAAGGTGCCCTTAAGAAAGGACAGAGTTAAGAAACTCTTGTTTTTGAGAAAAATTGCCCTTAAGAAAAGACGGAGTTAAGAAACTCCAATTTTGGGAAAAGGTGTCCTTAAGAAAGGACGGAGTTAAGAAACTTGAATTCTGGTAATGTATTTTTTTATGCAAATGGTATGCATGCGCATGTTTTTATGATGATGCAAAGATGCATGAAATTCTTGTCGGAATGCTTATCATAATGCGTGAACATGTTTGACAATGCAATTATGCACATGTTTTCATGTCGAAATGAATGTTTCCTGAAACATTAGATGTCATGATGTATGAACATTTTTGACGATGGGATGATGTGTATGTTTTCATGTATGCCTTCATGGAGTTCTTGTAGAAGTCCCTTTCTTTTGGTCTTAGTTTGATTTTCTGATTCTTCTTCGAAATTTGCCCCGACAAAAGTTTGCCCCCATGCTTCATTGTCCTTTTCTGGATAAGGTGAATGACTCCGACGTCGTCTCCTTTTTTTTCCAGGGAAATTTACTTGGCTCACCACCACTGACAAAGGTGAGATCGGAAAAAGGTTGATTCTTGAATTTCATGGCATGAAGTTATGACCTGAAAATAGAATATTAGTTAGTAATTTGCTCAAAAAAATTTGTCGTTTTTCACCTGGATGTTTGAGCTTTTTTCGTATTCGGCCTCCTTAAGGGCTAAATCATGTTGCTTCCCCCATAGTTGAGGTCTTCAGTCTCTTTCCTGGACCTGTTTATATGTTCAAGACATAAATGTGCCATGGATGCACCTAGCTTTGTGCTTAATGCATGTGTCTAGCCTAAATGCATGATGACTTTAATGCATGTACAATGTATGTAGATGATGCATGATGATGGATATGTGAATGGGATTCTATTTTTCCCCTTAAAAGGATGCCTCTGGTTATCTGCTAGTCAGATCTTATCTTCTGATTAAACAGTGCTCAGTGCCTTGTCTGTAAAGATGGCCCAACTTTCCTTGGGTTTGATCATTTTTTGAATTACTTCCTCAGGTGAATGCCTCAACATTTTTGTCTAAGACTGCTCTTGAAGAGAACTCGAAGCTTGAAGTATGTTTTCATCTCTTCTTGAAGAGCTGTCATTGTTCTTGTGAACATGTTAGGTTGCCCCCCGGTCGGGTCTATAAATTTGTTGTTGGTTCATGGCAGCTCATTACTTTTGGCTCTAGCGAAGTGCTATAATCGATAATTGATGTAGTCATCTAGGGTGCAGAAGTCTGACTTGGCATCGGAGGCTCACTTCCTGAACTCGTCGAGGAAAGCTCTCAGATTGGGGCCTCGTAGGGGCATGGTGTTGGGCTCTTGTATAGGTTTAGCGTGATGAGTGCTTTATCCGGTATTTGCCGACACGGAGCATCCCTGGAACCGGTTTCAAGATTTAAAAATGCATATGCAAGGTGCGTGTCCTAGATGTGGAAGTACTGATTCAAAATAGAATGTATCCATGTAAATGGAAAATGCATGTCCTAGATGAGAAAGCACTGATTCAAAAATCGTTCCCGTGGTTCAACTTCTGAATTTACGGGATTTATTCGCAACTTTTGAATGTTGCATTGATATCTAGGGAACTAGATTTTCTCCCGATGATAATTTTTCAAATAGGGAACCAGACGTGAATCAATACTTCATGATGATGAAGTGCAAAAATTAAAATGTTATAATGGTGTCATGTAATTAATGTGGAATGAATGACTTAATGCAACATGATCACCAAAGAGAAGAAACGGGTTAGTTCATAATAAAAGAATTAAATGAATGAATTGAATGATGAATAAGACAAAAATTAGCAGCAAAGAAAATTGAACATATAGCAAATAAAGGCATCAAAACTTAAACAGGGTGACTGCTAACGGACAGAGTTTTGGTTTGGCTTTAAGGGGTAAGCTCTTAGGGTTTACTATATGTGTTTTGGTTCTAGAGTAACGGTACCCGAACTGTCGCTAGGACATCGATTCGGGAGGATACATTCCCCTAGGTCTGCACGGAGACAGAGGTCTCACGAAGACAAAGGGACCTATATCTCGGAAGCGTTTCACCATCCTACACGGAGGGAGTACCTCACGAAGGCGTGGTTTCTCGCTCCCACTTAAGGGACAGAGCTCGGGTATAGAGCTCATGATATGAAAACTCAAGAAATAAATTTATAAAAAAAATTTGTAAATTTTTTTAGAAAAAAAGGATCACAAATTAATTAAATCGAAGTCATAATTTCCACCTATAGACAAAAAAGTAATCGACTTGTGGCTTGACTCTCTAAAAACGGTCCCCAGCAGAGTCGCCAAGCTGTAACAACGGGTGAGTCGCCACTAATCCTTTTTGTTTTAGTTTAGGTGCGATTGGAACACCTGAAAACCCGGTTATTTTAATAAAACTTGTTTTTATTAAAACAACGAGTTTTGGTCTGCGAAACCAGAAAAACAGGTTCAGGAGTCGGTTACGTGTGGGGAAGGGTGAGCACTCCCACAACGCCCAAAAATTGGTACCTGTCGATTACGTAATGTCTTATGGTGGAATTATGAATTCGAATTTTAAATTTAGAAATTATGATCCCTTAATTTAAAATAATATTTAAAAATGCATGTTTATGAAAGGAAAGATACACTCCAACGCCCGGAGCATAATTTCCGTTAGACTCCCGACTGAAGGAAGTCTATTTTGAAAATTAAGATTTAGAATAAAAATATTTTTAATAGAGACTATAGAAAAGTGGCACCCTTACGCTCAGGGTACGTTTTTCACAATAATCCCTACTAAAAAGTTTTAATTTAAAATTCAATCAAACAACATAAATAAATATATTTTATTCAAACATGGTATACAAAATAAAATATACAAACATGACATATAAAATAAAACATACGAACAAATATAAAAACATCTTATATTTCATACAAAGATATTTATTACAAAAGGACAACATTAAAATAGACGAGGATCAAAATTTACCATACTAGAAGCTCGAAATAAGAACTTCACCCGACTCCTAGTAGGATCTCCGCATCACCTCGTTATAACTCAAAAATTGATTCGAACGGACCTCGACAGGGCCTCCAATCGAATCAACTATTCGAACCATTAAAAGGGCACTGCCCCTAAGGTTCGAAAGGGCACTGCCCTTACGCCAATTCCATGGCATTTGCTTGCCAATTCAATAGGCTTCTTTGTGTGTCTTTTGCAAGGCTGCCTCCCCGCCCTTTTATAGGTGATTTGGGGGAGGGATGAGTCATGCCAATTTCACGTGGATGCCTTGCATGGCATCCACGGTTTTGCCTTTTTTTTTTACTTTTTTTATAAGATATAAAATAATATATTTGAGTGAAAAATATTTTTATAGCCCGGACATAAAATGGGTATTACAGAGCAAAATGGAAAAATCGAAGCATGAATCGATGAAGAAGATGAAGGACTCCCACAAATCCAAAAAGAAGGGATCATCTTCAAAACAAGCATATGTGGCCACATGGAGTGATGAAGACTCCACCGATGATGAAGTAGCCCACCTATGCTTGATGGCCCTCAATGAGGGGGAGGTAACTTTTAACTCATCTACTTCAAATTCTTATACATTTGATGAGTTACAAGATGCCTATGATGATTTGTTTTTGGAATTCAAGGCATCATTTTCCAAGAACAAAAAGTTGATTTCAAAAATAAAAATTGAAAATGATTTGCTTTCCAAAACAAATCTTGAACTTGAAGCAAAATTGAAAGATTTTGAACAAAAATGTTTTGATTTACAAAATTTGCTTCTCAAAGTTCAAAAAGAAAAAGATTTGATTTCCAATGAACTTGAAAAGAAAAATAGTTTTGGAAAATCAAATTTTTATGTAAGACAATCTAGTGCCCCTAGATTTATAAATGGTAAATGTTTTAGAAGTGTTTGGGTCCCAAAAGGACTAACCACTTCAACTAAAAAGGATGAAATTGAAAATTGGATTCCTAAGGGGACTAAATTTTGTGCTACTAATGTCTATGGATCCAAAGCAATTTGGATGCCAAAAATTACCTGATTGTCTTTTGCTAGGTGTGATGGAGAGTGATCAACAAGTCAAAAATTGAGGGGGAGCTCCATGCACACATAGGAAGAACACTTGAAGAAGGAAGGCTTCACATCCTCCCTTGAGTTCAAGTGTGGTAAAATCTAGTTGCTTTTGCTTTTATTTGATCATTTTTTCATTTAAGATCATATATGTTGAACTAACATTCTTATGATGCTTTGAGTAAGGGGGAGCTAATTTTAAACCAAAATTATAAGTGTGTCAAATTTTTTTCCTCTATTGTTATTTTGAAACTTAATGTTTTAAATTTTTTTTGATATAACAAAAAGGGGAGAAATGGTTTGAAAATTTTGAATTTTCAAATGAATAAGGGGGAGCTTTATTTGATTTCATATCTTTAATCTCTTATTCACATTTTTAAAGTTAAAGGGGGAGAACCCAAACAATTTTTCAAGTTAGTTTTATTATATCAAAAATGGGGAGATTGTAGAACTAGTGTTTTGATATAATAATTGAAAAATGGTTTGGACTAATTTGAAAAGAATTTAAAACTTGTTTTTAAGTCCAAACAACTTGAAATTATGTTTGAGATATTTTAGAGGGTTTTTGGCAATGTTTTTACTATTTTTAAAGAGCCAAACTTGACTTTTCAAGCTACTCGTATCGATACGGTTGTACCCGTACCGATACCTTTTTGCCTCAGTTTGGTCACTGTCAAAACCCGTATCGAAACAAGCTTGGCCGTTTCGATACGGATCGGGATCGTTTCGATACGCATGGTAAGCGTACCGATCCCCTTTCAACCACCCCAACGGCTATTTTCCCAACGGTCATTTAAAAGTGAACCCGTACCGATACGCCCTCAAGCGTATCGATACGCCCAGGCTAGCAAGAGCCCAACGGCTAGTTTTTGATGAAGGCTGTACCGATACAGATCCAAGCGTATCGATACGGAAGGCTGCAGAACAGCATTTATGAAGGGAAATAAAGTCCTCAACGGCTCCAAATCATCCCCAACGGCTAGTAACGGCTACAAACTCAATTGGGAGTATAAAAGGAACCTCCAAGCATCTTGTAATGGTTAATACTTCAATTGTTACAACATTATGATGTCAAAATTTGTCTAGAGCTTTAATTGTTCATTTCTTGCTTAGACAACACTTGTGAGCTTACATTGTTAAATTTGCTCAAGTGTTTAGGTTTTGGGTGAGAGCTTAGAATTGCAAACAAACACCTTTTAGAGGGATTTCTAGTTTGCTAAGTCTTTCTTTGTAAAGAGAGTGTACCTTCAAGCTTTGGGTGGAAAGCTTTGAGGGTTGTAACGGTTTCCTCCTAATCCGAGAAAAGGGGACGAAATTCTTAGTGAATTTGTTGGAAATCCTTAGTGGGGAGCTAAGGTAGTGGATGTAGACCTTGGTTAGAAGGTTGAACCACTATAAATCCTTGTGTCAAATTGCCAATTTTTCACCTCCCACTAAAACACCCAATTATCCAACTTTTCCACACTTGGCGAGTAAGAACGGTTGATCAAATCGAGCCCCTAAAATCTCAACAAATAGGCCTTTTCTGAAAAAGTCAGCGGTCAACAGATGACATCATCGTACACGTCAGCCGCTTCGATTCTGGAGAAGGGTCCGATTCGTCTCACTCGCTGGATCGGTCCGGTTTAACTACATGGACCGGTTCGGTCTGCTTCACTCTTTTCCCCCCTTTTCAACCGAAACAAAAATTAGGGAAAAAATCCCTAATCGGTGTTCCGTCGCCGGCGACCCCTTTATGTACCAATTCCGACCAAAACATACAAAAACTCATACCCCAAACTTAGATTAACCCCAAAATTCGAATAAACTCTTACCCCAAACACTGAAACAGCGAGAAAAAACCCAAAACGAAATCGGAAATGGTTCAAACGGATTTTTAGCGAGGACGGCAACAAAGACGATGATGAGGGCTGAATTTTCGATCGGAACTGAAAGGAGAGTCGAACGATGGTGTCGGGCCGTCGAACGGGCGGCGTTTGGCCCTTGGCCAGACAGAAAACGGAGAATGTGGGTTGGGGGTTTATTTTCGTAATAGAGAAAAACAAGGAAGGGTGAGGGTTGCGGCGCAAACAAGACCAAAAATTTGAAACGGGTGCAAAAATAGGTATAAATACCCTATCAAAAGGGTAAATATAAGGCATGCCACCGAAATTTTTAGGGTTCATGAAATGACACCAAAACTTTGCTACCATTGTAATTTGGTCACTGAAATTCCGAAAATACTTAAATTAATCACTGAAATTCAATTAGGTTTTCAAATTAAAATTTCCAATTATTAGGGTTTCTAATTTAGAAACTTCAATTAGATTAGAATTTCAATTTAGGCGAAAATTGGGGTGTTACACCGCCGGTCCTGTTCAATTGCCATTTTGATATTTTCTTGGAAAGCTACTGCTTCAGGTGTTGCCGCAGAGCGACTTCCCTCCAATCGGTATGCATGGCCAGCTAAAACAAAGCCATCATCATCTCGAGCTATCACCCTAATTGCTACTTGTCTAGTATGTCCCAAGTATGTTACATTTACATTTATCTTAATTGTACCAGCTGCTGGCTTCCTCCACCTAGGTGGTTGTTTTATGATTCTCTCGCATGAGCCCTACAAAACTCAGACTGGAGCAAAAAAGCAATGTCCACTATAATACGTGCATCCTGTAGCTTCTCATCATGAACACGTTTGTTTCTATGAATCCACATGGTATGATTTGTTGTTATTAAAGAATAATAGTAAATAAAATTTGGATAAAAATTCTCTACACCTTTTCGGTGCCCCTATATATGCCCTGACACTAAAAATATTAAAATATTAAATTTCAAGCCCTAATTCTAAATTTTAAATCCTAAATCCTACACTATATACCTTAAAAGTACACCATACCCTAAATTTTCTAAACCTTAACCTTAAACCTTAAACTTAATTTTGAGTGTGAGCGCATAAGTAGAGGTACCGAAAAGGGCAGAAGATTCTCATCTATAAAAATTATTATTATTATTATTATTATTATTATTATTATTATTATTATTATTATTATTATTATTATTATTATTATTATTATTATTATTATTATTATTATTATTATTATTATTATTATTATTATTATTATTATTATTATTATTATTATCCCTGCCTTTTGAAATTAAAGAAAAATACTATTACTAAGCTGATTATATTTACATCGATCACTACTTATTCACTACTTTTAGATTCTTTTTGCATGTAATATTTTTTTTAAGTGTAAGGGTATAAGAAACCTTTAAAGTTTTGAAGAAAAAATTAATTAAGTCCTTAAATTTTTTTACACTAAATTAGTTATTTGAATAAAAAATTAAATTAATTAAGCTTTTTGACCAACATTAATTATTGAATCTTATAATTTTTTAATCAGTTGATGCAGTGCGTCGTGTTACAATATTGTCACTTGACACTTTTCTAATTATTTTATTTAAAATATTATTTGAAAGTCTTAAAATATCTAGAAAAACTTATAAAAATTGTAATATATATATATATATATATATATATTTAAAAAATCTATAAATGTCATAATAATAATAATATCTAAAGAAAATTTTGTTAAGTTTTAAAGATCAAGGGCTTCTTACATCCTAAGCCTTGTTTTTATTATACTTAAAAAATACTATGTTACGATTTTCTTCCTATTATAAACTAATTTAAGTGACAAAAAAATTAAATAAAAGAAGAATAGAGATGTTAACCAAACTTGTGGTGTATTGTAAGTAAAGAAACATCATTTTGATTTTGATTGACATTAAATTTCGAATTTGATCTCGGATAACCTCCCATCCTCAGTTTTCTGAGAAATTAATGACAATATATATTGAGAAAACTTGTCAAATGTTTGTATTGTGTAAACCTCTTTTTCATGTCTCTTTGTACTCAAGGAAAAAGAGGGTTCCATGAATCTCCTGTTTTTTTTTTTTCAAGAAACAAATGCATTCCCTTTGCTTTAGTACTAAACGTATAGACGCGTCTGATGTTTCGGAAAAACGTGTGAAATCAATATTATGGCTTCAACGTGAGCATGCAAAAGTCAATAAATAAAAGAAAGACTGCAATAAATCAGATATTATTCGTTTTATTTTATGAGAATTTGGGTATTAAATTCACCAACACTCCCAAATCCCAATACCATCTGTTCATACATTTATCATGTAATGTATAAAGTGGAATTCAAAGAACACATAGCAATTCTCAAAGTAAAGTAAAACCTAGCTAGCTGTGTTTCTTCCTGTTCTAACCTTGTATTCACACGTAAACCCTTGGCTACCGATTTTGGCCCCAAAGTTGTTCGAAATATAATATTTAGTAATGGTTTGTAATTTGTAAAGGGTATGTGGCTGAGTCAATCAATCCTGTTAAAGGTCTCACTTTCACAAAGCTCTTCACGTTCACCGTCTTCATCAACCCCAATCCAATGCTTATATATATATGTAGACAAAGTTGAGAGATATCAAGAAAACGTATTCTTTTTGTGACGGAGTACAGCTCGACGACGTCGATGAAGCATATTCTTTTTGCGATGGGCCTAATGGCGTTGTTGGTTTCAACGGAGTTGGCCGTTGCTGTCCATGGACGAACCCTTCGATCCACGACGGTAGTGGACAATGTAGTCGGAGGATGCGAAGAACAAAGCGTTTCTTCGTTTGCTGCCTTATCGCCAGAAGCAGCAAACAGCTCCAGCACTCGTGATTGGTTTAGAAGCTTGGGTTTTAGGTTAGCCTCCGGACCAAGCAGAAGAGGTCCTGGACATTAACATGAACATTCCATTCTTGTATAACTTGTTTAGAAGCTTGGCACTGGCAGGCATATTTTCTCCCTATGTAGTCTTCATTTACTGTTTTATTTTTTCATTAAATATCAATAGATGATACTTTAGAATTTTTTTACAAATGTGTTGGGATTTGGGAGGAACAACCTCGAACGTGAACTATATAATCGATATAATAATAAAAGATACTGGAAATTGTCTAGTACTGTCTACAATCTTCTAGGTGTGTTGTGCGGGCCAAAATGTGAGCAAAATGAGAAAATTGTGGTCAAATGTGGTTGGATACTTATATTGAAAGTTGTCAAATGCTTAGAAACCTCAAAGTTGGGTTTCACATATTACTACCATCGCCCGGAAACTCAGCAATTCATGTCCGATTTATAAAGTTTGTGAATATTTATTACTTTACACCCAATTTTAAGAATACATATACCTTGCTACAACACCTAACATATATTGATTTTCTCCTCCATATTTTTATGCAATAATAACAATACATTTTGCTTTCGGGCTCTATCGGAATCACTTCGGCATTTCCAAGATCAACTAATAAGAGAAGCGTTTCAATAGCTTTCGATACATTAATCATCTCTATTTGCATGAGAATCGATTAAATCGTACTTATAAATGATTAAACATGTATCCAATAGTATTCGATCAAAAAAACATGTATTGAATAGTAATTTAGAGCAATTTCTGTTATAGTTTCAAGTTCCCTGAATTCATGCCCGCATTGAATTGTCCCTCTCGGGAGTTAGTACAGTGTAAAAGCAGATTTTGTGGTGGGAGATTGGTTGAACCAAGAATTTTCCCAATCCGAAAACATTCAAACAAATAAAAATCAAATTTTCAGAAAAATATTTTTAAAAAAAATTCTTTGTTACTAGAGTTCCCTTGATTAAAGAGAAAATGTCCTAAAGCAACGGACAGTTTCACTTTTGATATTCCCAAAGGTCCTCTGGATGCCAAGAAACGAGTAATTTAGTCCTTCAACCGAAGAGTAAAGTGTAAAACTAACCAAGCATGTCGCATGAAACTAGGATCGAGTAGAATAAAAAAATTTCAAGTTATTCAAAATTTACAAGTTCTATTTTATGATTCAAACTTTATTTAAATTTTTTCGAACCGAATCGAGTTTATAAAATTTGAGTCGAATCGATTTTTTAAATTTATGTACAAATTTAATTAAAATTATCTATAATGCTATAATACATATTGATTTCAATTTTAAGGGCCTTCTATATGCGTATACAATATACATATATATTTTTTCATATTTTCACATATGATATACATAATATATCATGCAAAATCGACAGGCTCAACTCGAGTATAAAAACTGAACAACTAATTACTAAAAATTTCCAGTAATTCGAATTTCCATTTCATAACTCAGACTTTATTTAGAATTTTTTCGAGTTGAGTCGAATTTATAAAATTACGAGTCGAGTCAAAACGAGTTAATTTTTTCGCCTCAAGTCGAGTCGAATAATTCGGTTATTTTTTGTGAAGTTAAAATTTGCTCACACCTATATGAAACTGCATAAATATACTATGCATATATATAAATAGAGATAAGATCCACTCACACAGTGTAAAACTCAATTACTTTTACATTTTTTTTAGATCATTGAATAAAAGTAAATGAATAGTTGAAATTAACAATAAAAAATGTAAAAATTATCGCAAGAAAAAAAATAAGTAAATAATCTTAACCGTTTATTAGCCTAAAAAAAGTGTAGAATTAATTAAGTTTTACACCAGATCCTAACCTATGCGTATTGTAGGACAATAAAAATCAACAATATGCGGTCAATCTCAGACTGATCTGGTCAAGAAATAAACACAGTGATCTAGAAAGTAGGGAGTAGCCAAAAGCATCCATGGTTGAAAGGAATCACATAGCTTCTTTCCTACAGAACGTTTATATATGCACATGCAAATGATAAGAAAAGAACTGAATGAATACAAGTGTAACATAAACTGTAAGAGTACGAATTAAGAAGAATTTTTTGAAGGAAGGAGACTGGTGAGCAAAGAAAGACACGGAAGAAGAAAGGTTTCAAAAGAAGATAGACATCATTTCATCCGATCCATACAGAAAACATAACCTGATTGAGATTTTAACCCCGAAATACAAAAAACGACGTAGCATAGTAGTAGTAAAACCACACAGTTTAACTAAAACGTTGTATAAACTTCATGAGAGCAGGATATTAGACGTATCTGAATTCTGAATTGCTAAATCTTTGCTTATATAGTAAGATGCTCTGGATCAAATGTCAAGAAAACTCCACCTAGGAGGGAAGCATAATCTACCTGAAAGAGAAATTGGGGATTTATGGCATCACCAAGGTAATATATAATATTCCTTCAACCAAGATGTTAACTGCAGGTATCGGATCAAGAATGCCGACAGAAATTTGACCGCATTGCGATGGCAACAAGAACTTACACATATTGCATTGATAACATCTTCAATATGACCGCCAGAAAAGCAACTCAGCATTGAAATGCAGCAAGAAAAGAGATTCACCATTAAGAAAATGAAAATGACATTCAAGTCACTCAAGGAAACGTACCGTTACAGTCACGGAACATGAAAACAGCCTGAGATCCTAACATATAAGTTCATGAGAATGCAGTTGCAGTTTCAATGAAGAATAAGATCTACACATGATTAATTGTTCTATAGTAACACTTATACTATCCCTTACATGCTACATTCTAATTCACAGCAGAAATGTCATTATATTATACCTAAGAATCTTTACTAACACATTAAATTTTTAATCAACAATTACTTTCTTTAAAGAGGATTACAATAAAAGCAAAGTGAAGAAATATTAAGATTTTAGAGCATATATCATATAGGACCTATATGAACACATAAACTCCAACAAGACTCAAGTTTCAGCCTGATTGCTATGGTTTCCAACTTTCAAGAGATTAAAATTCTACACAGCATTGCCTAATTCAATTCCTGTGAAGCTAATGGATAAAGCAACAAAAACCAAGCAACCCATTAAGATCAAAGCACATTTCAGAAAGATTACAGAAAACCCTCAAAAAATATTACAGTTACAGATGTTATTATCGTCTTATATAATTAATTGAGCATCTCGAAATATCCATAGCCAAGCAAACAGATCTCAACAAACCCTAGCAATACCACTTATAATTATAAATCTAAAAAAGACATCTAAAGAGAGAAACAAGGATCCTCAAACTCAAGCCTCTTCCTTAACGGACGACGATGGAATCTCCTCACCACTCGGAGCATCAGAGGGTGCGGTGGCAGAAGCTCGAGATTTGACGGTGTCGAGCATACGCTTGCTGATCTCCTTGGAATACATCTGAAGGATCTCGATGCCATCAACGTCGGGGGAGAATGCTGCTCCAGCGAGTGAGAAAGCCTCCTCCTCGATCGACTTGGCGACGGAGGAGGCCTCTTCCTCGGGGATCGTGCCGTAGCGTTTGGAAAGTACAGATTGGGAAGACAGCGTCTCGACCAGACGGTTGATAACGGCATCGCGCGTTGATTGAGAGGGGGGCCAAATTCGGAGCGTAAGGTTATTGAGCTTGGCGGCGGTGTCGTCTACTTGGTCTCGAGCCTGGGTCTTGACGGGCTCCGTTGCTGCGTCGACGGCGGCTGAGTCCTGAGCAGCGGTGGGTTCAGTTTCGGCCATTTCTTTTGCTTTGAGACCGAGGTTAGTGAGCAGAGAGTAAATGGGGGAATTCGAGTTTGGGAGGACAAGTTTTTGAATGTAATAAAAAAATGAAAACAACAAATACTGTAAGAAAGGGAATTGAATATGGACCGGGAATGGGTTGAATTTAGATGGGCCGACCAACTTTCATCGGTTAGATCTACCTTTAAATTCTCTAACATCTAAAGCCTAATATGCTTTAGTTCAAAAAAAAAAAAAAAAGAGAGAGAGAGAGAGAGAGAGAGCCTAATATGCTAAGTAAGCCCTCAATATTTGACTTATACCCATTTCTGTAAAATAAACGTTAGCATTACAATAGTATATAACTAATTAATGATATAGGCTATGTTTGGCAATTAGCGAATAGTTGATAGCTGATTGTATGAGTTGATTTGACTAGCGGATTGTGTTAGCTGGTTGTATAAAAATGTTTGGTAAAATTAACTGATAGCTAATATATATTTGATTATTTAAATTTAAATTATTATTTAATTAATTATTAAATTTAAATAAAAATATAAATTTGTGAGAATAAAAAGAAAAACAAAAAGTATTACTTTATAAATGTCAAAATATAAATACGTGAGAGTGAAAAATTAAAATAAAAAATGTTAAATTTAGGTTATTTGGAGATATTTGATAATTGTTAAGGATACAATGATCTTTATAACCATTATGTCAAACCATTAATTTCAAAAAGCTCTTATTAGCAATTTTTTTTTAAAATTAGAGGTTTCACCTCAATCCGCTATTCACCAAACATTCAAATTAGCGGATTTGACCGGTCAAACCTCTAATATTAGTTCAAACCTCTAATTTTTGCTCAAACCGCTATTTACCAAACATGGCCATAATATTTTTAATAATATTGTAAACCAAGCCTGTGGTATATTAGTGAGGGAGACGTTTTAGTCATGGTTGACATTAGGTTCTAAGTTTTGTAATGACTCGGATTTCAAGTAAGTAATTTGGGACATGGATTTGAGTATATAAAAATTGTGATTTAACTGTAAGAATTTGGAACTTCGAAGTTCAATTTTGGAAGATTAGGAACTAAATTGAAAAGAGATAAAGAATAAGTTCCTAGAGTGAAAAAAAGGGAAAAGTTTAATTTTTATAATACAATTAACCCAAAGTAATTATGGAAACTTTTTCAAGCAAATGTTTTGGACCATTGTATTTGGATGAGTTTTTCATCTTTAATATGGACTCATGGATATATCAGAATTTGGAAGAAAGAGAAAAGGTGAAGCAATGTTCATCTTCCCCCTCCCACGTTGCTCACCAACGTGAGAAATAAAGAAAATTTCGGTAAGTTTCTTTCCTTGTATTTTTCTTCAAATTCACTTGAATTTTGGTTTGATTTGTGAGATATAAATTGATCCTCATCTCATTCTTTTTCAATTGAGCAGAATGTTGATGGATCAAGTCTCTCTTTTCTCTCATAGAGACGGATGACAAGCTAAAAAAATAGAGTGAAAGAGTTTGAAGAAGATTCTAACACTAAGGGGTAAGAGGAAGCTTGAAGAGGATTGTTCATGTTAGGAAATGCTGGTACAACCCATAGCGCAGCGGAAAAATTATCTGGCGAATTTCGCCAGTGATCTATGTACAAGAGACAAATTCGAGATGATTAGAGATAAAATATTACCTTAGAAAATCCGGTATCTTGATATCCTTAGGGAGTTAGGATAAACCAAATCGAATCTGAGTCGTCACAATAGCGCTCCGACCTCTACGCAGTCTACCCGAACAAAAACGAATAATATTTTCTCTTTTCTAACTGTTAGAGAGGTTTTCCGAAAAAGCATACTTTGGCTGGTAGACCTTATGCCTTTATATAACATTCAAAAACCTAATTCTAATTAAATTCGGATTCAATAAATATACAATATATTTAACCGAATATAATTAAATATGTAGAATCTAATTCTAATTTAATTCGGATTCATTAAATATAAAATATATTTAATCGAATACAATTGAATATGTAGAATCTGATTCTACTTTAATTATGTTTTTTAGGGATAGATATATTTTAATGGTGTTTGATAATTACAATAATTATCTAATTATTAAAATATATATAAACAAGATTATCTATAATTATAATAATTATTATAATTCTGTCTTTAATAATTATTACGTGTACAACAAGTTTGTACACATGCTATCTAGTCGATATTTGTTCGTTTCAATCATAGAGTGTGACCCTTGTAGGTTCATGTAACGTTAGTAGTAATATCTAGAACAATTCTAATATTACAAACAATGAGTGGCATCTAGCAATACATCATTGCTACCTAAGTTACATGAAGTCGTGGTTCGACTTTACCTTTTTTTCCGTGATTAACTTCTTTTGTGTATTACATCATTTTGTCCTTATATCTAGATCGAAGACAAGTTATGGATTAGTCACACTTGTATAGTCCATCTAATATTTCTTGATATCTTGAGTAGACTATGATAAACGAATAACTATGATATCTCATATCAATTTATTCGAGCATGGACATGCATTTTCTAGTCTCATTCAATCAAGTGGCCTACGATATTACTCCTATTATGTAGGAGGGACAAATCCTATCTTGATCAACCATATTTTGCTATATAGAGTGTGACATATCCAATACCAGTCTTTATAGTGTAGTCTGTTACAACACACGTTTGACTGCATCAAAATATGTCACTCTCGACATTGAAATAATGATGATATCAAGTCTAAGAATCATACACTTAGTTATCACCATGAGCAATGTTGTGACAGTCGCATAATAATCCAAGAAACATGCCCATATGGATTGAAGAAATAATATTATTTAGTTTCTTTAGGATTCCCTACAAAATTACATTTATGAGATTTGGGTTCGAGTTTTGAAGTCATCTGATGTGTAAAACCTATGTCTGATTTTGATATAACAAAGTATGTTAAGGATTAAATTGAAAACTTGAAATAGATTTTTAAGTCCCTCAAAGGTTTCAAATCAACAAGGCTTTAACTTTAGTTTGAAAAACTCAAACTCCAAAATATTTTCTAAGTGTTCCAAGGCCAAACTATTGAAAAACGTCCAGGCGTATCGATACGCTTCTAGCTGTATCGATACCTTTTTTACAAAGTTGGCTACTAGAGAAACGTGTTTCGATACGCCACTCACCATATCGAAACATCGTATCGAAACAGATTGCATCTGTATCGATACACTCTCTCTGTAAAAACTGAAGGAATTTAAATAGCGTACCGATACGGTGTCCCCCGTATCGATACGATTTTAATGGAATTTTAAATTTGAAAGCCTTTAATGAATTTGACCGTTGGTGTCAGTTGTTAGGTAACCGATTTTTAAAGTGATGGTTGTCCCGTACCGATACACCCTTTGTCGTATCGATACGAAAACTTCCAGTGAGCTCTGTGGAAATAATTGCATCGATACGAATGTTCTCCGTATCGAAAAGGTCCATGTCCCGTATTGATACGCTTACACGCGTATTGATACACTTACACGCGTATTGATACGCCCCTCTTGTTATTGTGCAACGACTCTTTCTGTTTTGAGACAAGTATCGATACGGGTCATCGTGTACCGATATGGTAAGATGCAGAAGTGCATTTATGGTGAAAAGAGAGGGTCTCAACGGCTATATTCAATACCCTAACCACCCAAACGGCTAGAATTAATGGAGAAGGTATAAAATGAAGCCATTTGAAGACTAGCAACAACCATTGCATCCAAAAAGAAACATCTCTACAAAAATCCAAGCTTAAAGTGCCTAATTTGTCAATCTTGTAAAAATCCCAAATTGTGTTGTGTTCAATTTTGATTTTGTATTAAAATTTGGGTTGAGTGATTGTATTCAAAGGGGCAAACTTGTATTGAGAGATATCATTCTTGCCTTAATTTCTTCTTTGTACTCTTGTGAAGGTTTGGTCAAATTTTTGGTAGAAAATTTGACCGGTATTGTAAAGGTTACCTCCTAAGCCTTGAAAATGGGAAGAACAATTAGTGGATTGTTGGAAAATCCTTAGTGGTAGCTAAGGTAGTGGATGTAGAGATCATTTGGAACTTGAACCACTCTAAAATTCCTTGTTCTTCATTTTTAGCTATTCTACTTGCTCCAACAATTTTAAAAAACCCAATTCACCCATCTTGGCTTTGATCAATCCATTGATCCACTCAACAATTGATATTAGAGTCTACCTCTTTGAAGGATTAACAACCACAAGAGGAGTTCCTAGGAAGAGTGTGATCAACTACAAAAACAAGACATGTCATCTACCTCCGGGTCAAGCATGTACGTGTCTCAATCGACTACAAAACCACCTTTCTTCAACGGTGATAACTACCCTTTTTGGAAGAACCGGATGCGTCTCTTCATTAAATCCAACGATTATCTAGTTTGAGATGCTATTGAAGATGTTCCCTCTATTCCAATGAAAAGAGACGACGAAGGAAGACTAGTGCCAAAAAGGAAGAATGAGATGAGTGAAGAAGAGAGAAAAAAGATTCAAATCAACGACAAAGCTCTTCATATGTTATTTTGCTCTTTCGGTCACGATATCTACTCCAAAGTTTTCTCCATCGAAAGTGCTAAGGAAGTGTGGGATACACTTGAGACTACATATGAAGGAACACGTGATGTGAAGGAGACAAAGATTGGGATTCTCAATCTTAG
Organism: Hibiscus tridactylites; assembly: GCA_958450335.1. Taxonomy (NCBI): domain Eukaryota; kingdom Viridiplantae; phylum Streptophyta; class Magnoliopsida; order Malvales; family Malvaceae; genus Hibiscus; species Hibiscus tridactylites. Next base: position 80,289,870 of record OY288265.1, on the reverse strand, counting down.
CTATGAGAATTTCAAAATGGAGCATGTTGAGTGCATAAATGTTATATATTTTAGCCCTCATTTACCCATATTATTGATGCACTCAAGCATGTTTAGTTGCATTTTAGGATAGATTTTACATAAACATCAGAAATGGATAATATTGCACAAATGCTACTGATTTTTGGTTTATTCTTGCAGGTACCTGTCGTGGCAGCATCCGGGGCAGCAAAAGAACATAAGATAGTTGCAGAGCTGGATTGAAGGGTTGAAGAATTCTGCCGGTTACAACACTGTCGTGACATCTACCGTGGCAGAAGAGGCGACAATGAAGACTAAGTGATGGAAAATGCAAAGTGGAGTTCGACTGATAGAGTATTTAAAGCCCGATTTTCGTGGACCACTTGCATAATTGTCGGAGCCCAGAAGCACAAAGAAGGCCTTGCCCTAAGTTTGAGGAAAAAGTCAAAGCAAGAAGATATGGCGAATTAAAAGACATCTACTCATAGATTTAGTCTTTAATAGAGTTGTACTTTAATTCAAACGTGTATTCTTGGCCATTAAGAAAACTCAAGACCAAGGCCTATATATATGCTTGTAATTCGACAAGGCAAGGGATATCTAGCTCCTAGCCGTCTTCCCCCAAAACCCTAGTCATTTTTCTGTCTTCACCATGTTCTAAACTTCCCCTAGGGCAAAGAGTTGATCTTGTAACGTAGTTGTAAGGGTTGTACTGTTCTTAGGAATTTTCTGTTCAATTCAATAAAAGCTTCAAGTTTATTTACTCTGGTTTCAACATCTCATAAGAGTTTTCGGAGAGCATTGTGAGGTTATCTATTTACTTAATATCAGGAGAGTTAAGTATCGAAAGGAGTAAATACAAGTTTTCTAGTTTATGGTTAAACCATCTTGGCCTAGGGATAGGTACAAGGTTAAGCAACTAAGGAAGAATTTACAAACATCGGTGTTCATCCTTCGATTCACGCCGGGAGGTATCATCTAAGACGTGTTCATCGACAGAACTTGGACCTAGGGATAGGACGAGTCACAACAGGGATTCTTGCTAACTTGAAGTACAGAGTTGTTGATCGCTGCCGCGACATCAATAGGCCTCTGCCGCGACAAGTGCTTTCACGACAGGCTCGACGATAGCCACAACAGAAAGCCTTTGAACAGTGCAATACCTGCACTATTGAGCAAATCAATACCAGCCTATTTTATCAAACGGAATTCCTCTTTTATTTTAGTTTATTCTCAAGATTACTCAAAACATTTTATTAAACTTATTTCTTTTCTTGTGTAGGAATTTAAGGATAGAAGTATTTCCAATCCTTGTGGAGACGATATCCGATACTTAGTATCACTTTATTACTTGCGACGTGTATACTTGCACCCAATTGCGATAGTCTATTTTACACGCAACAGAGCCCGAAAAAACCGTTTCAAAGATGTTTGATCGTTTCTCAACAATCGTCAATGGCTAAAGGGTTTTAGAGAGATAATCCCGGAAGACAAACTAGTCCGGAAGCTACTCTACTCACTTCCTGAGTCTTGGGATGGGAAGAGAACTGACATCATTGAGGCGAAGAATTTGAAGACACTCAAGCTTGATGAGCTAGTTGGTTCTCTCCTAACTCATGAGATCATGAAGCAAGAAAGGGAAGATGAAAGGAAGAAGGAAGAGAGAAGAGTGGAGAAGCTTGAGGTAGACAAGAAAAAGAAGCTAGGAGTTGCTCTCAAAGCTTCTCTACACGAGGAGAGCACTTCTAGTGAGGAGGAAGACCTAGAAGAATTGGCTATGATAGCCAAAAGATTCTCACGGTTTATGAGGTCCAACCAAGGAAGAAAAATTCAAAGAAAAATGGACTTCAAGACCAAAAACAAAGAAGAAGAGAGAGATCAAATCATTTTCTTTGAGTGCAAAAAACCGGGTCATATTCGTTTGGAGTGCCCTCAACTCAAGAAGAAGGGCTTTGAGAAGAGGAAGAAGCTCAAAGCCAAGCTTGCAACTTGGAGTGATGAGGAGTCATCCGAGGATGAGGAACACGAAGTGGCCAACCTTTGCCTCATGGCTTTTGAGGAGGATTCCTCCATGGTAACCTCTAACTCATCTACTTTTGATTTCACATTTGATGAATTGCATGATGCCTATGATGAGTTACAAGAGGTATATGATGAGTTAGTTGACAAATATAAAGAGTCCGTCATAAGAAATAAAAAGATCATTTCGGAATTAAATGCTAAAAATGACTCACTTTCTCAAGCTAACTTGAAATTTGAGAAAATGACTCACTTTCAATAATGTTGGTAATGTGAAAAATGAAATAGGTGAATCATCTAGATCAAACCAACCTAAAAGAAAGAATAATAACTACAAATAAATTGGCTTCCATAGGCACAATAGAACTAAAAGAATTAGAAGTGTATGGGTTCCTAAGGAACTTGTCAAGTCTAATAATATTGATGCCATGTCACCTTGGATTCCTAAGGGAACAAAGCTTTTGGGAGCTAACACTCATGGACCCAAAATGATTTGGGTACCAAAAATCAAGGCTTAATATCTTTGTTTGTAGGGGGAGCATTGCTACAAGGCCAAAGCACAAAGCCAAAACTCATGGTACCTTGATAGTGGATGCATGTAAGACCCGTGTTTGGGGGTCGGGTGAAAGTAAAATATTAAAATATTATTTTGGGCCTCGTGATTTCAAAACAAATAATTTTATGTTGGGCTTGTTTTGATTTAAAACCCAAATCCCATGGATTTTAGAAATTTGAGAGATAGCCATCTCATTAATGGCAATTTGGTAAATATTTGGACTTGCAAAAATAAAACCTTCTCTTTTACTTTTCAAACACCAAAAGGCTATCATCTTCTACCTCCCAACTTCTAACGTGAAAACCCCTTCACCATTGTGTTCATTATTCCATCACCCTTCTTGCTTGATTTTGAAGGTTTTTCAAAGGTAAACCCATATTCGACTTGTCCTCTCTTTCCTCTACAAGTTCATACCTTTATTTTCATAAAAGCTCATGGTTTTTACATTTTGAGGTTTGGGGTTTTAGATTAAAAATGTCATCTTTATCAACTTTAACTTAAGATTTTGATTTATTGATGTTAGATAATTGGTTTGCTATCTAAAAGGTCCAACATACTCGATTTTTACATGGTTTTATAATGATTCCCGAAATTGGGTTTTTGAGAGGTTTTAGAGGGGTTTTAGGGTGGTTTTGGGGCTGTTTTGGGTGAAGTCTTGTTGGCTGATGGTTGTATGTTGGTTGAGGGTTGTTTTGGGAGCCTTTAGGTATACTAAAGGTATTGGAATCATTGGGTTTTGGCTGTGCTTAAGGGCTGCTCGAAAATGGGGGTTTTGAGAATGTTTTTGGGTTGAATACTTGCTTGAATTGTGTTCCGGGTTGCCATAGTGATTTGTGGACTGAATTATGGTTCTTTTGATTGTGTTGAATTGCTTAGAAGCAAGGATTTGTGTTGGTGAAGCCTCGGGAACAAATCTGGAACCGTTGGGAGCTTGATCGGCTAGAGTGGTTGAGCTTGGAATAGTCGATGAGTAGTTAATGATTTCATCTTGGTTTAAAATGGTTTTCAAATGTTGGTTCAAGCATGTGGACCTTAATTGGGCTTGGTAAACCCACCTAGAGTTGAGATTAGAGTGGTAGCCTAATCTCAAGCTTAGTTTATGAGACCTTTGGTTGACCTTTTAAATGCTTGTTATGCCTCTTGTTTCATGTTAATTGTGATTAATATGGTTATGTATAATGTGTTATACATGTGTGTGAGGCATGATATACGATGCATTGTTATATGCATGTGATTATGGAATGTGGTATGTGCATGATGGTAATCATGATGAGTACGTGCTAGGCACGGAAAATGGTAAGAAATTGTGTCCTGAAAGGTTGTGAAACGTGTTAGTTTTGGGACTAGTATGCTTGGGTACAATGATCGATCATTAGGATGTTTAGTGTGCACACAGGAGTCAAAATGCGCGCGTGGTCTTGGTGATGGTAGTCATCAAGATGGAGTACGGGTTCTCCCGGAAATCTTCATATATATATGTTAGTCGGTGATGAGTGGAATCCCATCGACGGGGCGTGAGTATGAGTGGAATCCCCTCCGTGTGAAACGATGATGAGTGTAATCGCACCGCAAGGTAATGTTTGTGTTGTTGGATGTGAGTTCCAACGGTTATCCGTGTATTCAGGTCATAGCTAGGTGCCAATACGGATTGTTGAATGTGTTGCCAATACGTTTGATATATGTGTTTACATATGTTGTGTTTATGGACTTGTTAAGCATGGCATGATATTGATATTATGTTCATGCATCATTTATATTTTGGCTCTTGTGGTTTCAAAGGTAAGAACTCATGCATTCTACCTTGGTTGTGTGCTCGTGCTTGGACCCTGCATTGTCGAGGTTTTTTTTATGAGCTTACCCTCACTAAGCTTTATGCTTACGTTCTCTTTGTTCGACAATGCAAATCCTTAGTTCGTGGGTTGCTTGTTCAAGGAGGGGGCCTCCAAATGTGCTAGTTGCGCTTTTGATCATCAAGTATGAATTTCTAAGTTATGGTGTAATAGACAAGCAATGGGATTTGAGTATCTTGGTTTTATGTTGTTTTTTGTGTAGGGAGCATGCTAGACTCCTTGTTGATGTTATGGTATGGCTTGTTGATGCCATGTTTTGGATTGTAAACCATTTTTATTGCTTACCTTGAATGCTTATGTGAATGTTGGTTCTAGGCATGAAACCTTAAATGCTATGTATGACTCTTTAGTGGTGAATGCATGATCTTTTAAATGTCTACCCTTATCGCAAATCTTTGGGTGTATGCATCTAGAGTTTATGTGTGCATGTTGTGTTTGATTCTTGAAGTCGTTAAGGGCGTTTGGGATCGTTTAGAGATGTTTATAATTGATTTTGGGAACTCACATACTACAGGTGTTTCAGAACGGACTGTTCTGTTTCAGAACGGGTGTGGTTCTAGGGTCACCCGTATCGGAACGCGTTCCGGTACGGTTTGGCTACTGTGAGCCTTTGTTCCGATACGGGTCTCGAAACACTTTGGCCACTGTGATTGCCTGTTCCGAAACGGGTTTCGAAACGCCTAGGCGAAATGGGACCATGTTCCAAAACGGGGTGGATGCATTTCGGTACGGGTGTCTGGCTTTTTAAACTGGAGCCCGTGTTCCGAAACGTGCAATGCCTATTTCGAAACACAGGCCTGAAAATGGGCTTTTGACATCTCTAAAGGGGTCTCAAGGGTTGAGCTTAGGCCCTGTTTGCTGTTAGGCTTCTCGTGAGACTTGTTTCCGTTGTCGCTTCACACATAGGTTTAATTAACACATCTAGACAAGGTAATAAATGGAAAAAATTTCCCAAGTTGTTAACTGAAGTGAGGCCTTAACGGGTTTCGCCTGAGTTATCCCCGTGTAGCCCACTCGGATCGGTCAGACGCTTGGACCGGGACGAGGGGGTTACACTTGTTGGTATCAGAGCTTGATGTTTCCGAGACCTTAGGAAGGTAAGTGAGGTAAGTTAAATTCTTGTATTGCAATTGAACGGTGTTTGCTTGCCATGTAAGTATGTTTGCTTGCTTACCAAGTATGCCTTGATGTTTACTTATTTGATCGTGTATGCATGTTGTTTGAAGCATGTTGTGTAGAGTCCCATTGCTTCTATTACATCAGAAAAATGATTTTTAAGTGAGGGAAACATACTTGAGCCACTTGGACCCTTGCCCTTGCTAATCCTATTTTTGTGTGTTGTTGTTGTTGTAGTTGTATCTGTGAGCGCTTATGTCGAGGCCTAGAGGTAGACCGAGGTTGGTTCGTCAGGAACCTCGTGTTGCGGCTCCTGTTAATGAGCCGGTGGCTAGAGTAGAGGCTCCTGTGGAAGAGCCTGCTGTTGGAGTCGGAGCTCCTCCACCACCACCCCTTTAGCCTGAAGTGGGAGGCGAGGCTGGAGCCGAGGGAGTGGGACCTCAGGTTGGTCAGGGTGGCTAAGGTCCTGCGGGGATAGATATAGCTCCGCTAGTTCAAGCTATAGCGGGAGCGTTTCAGGCTGCAGTTGCCAGAGCTCAGGCTGCAGCTCAGCCGAGAGGTGATGATGCTAGCTTACCTTTAGAGAGGCTTCGTAGCCTAGGGGCAGAGGAGTTCAGAGGATCTAGACCTGAGAGGTCAGAGTTGTGGCTAGAGAAGACAGTTCATATTTTAGCTCAGATGGGACGTGTTGGTGCTCGTAAGTTGGGCTGTGTGATTTTGTTGCTTCAGGGTGATGCCTACACCTGGTGGGTCACCATTACTTTCGGTGTGCCTGAGGCCGAGATCAGTTGGAATTTCTTTGAGACAACTTTCAGGAAGAGGTATTTGGGGCCGAGGTATCTGGATGAGAAGACGCGGGAGTTCATGGCTCTTGTTCAGGGAGATGCATCAGTGACTGATTATGAGATTTGCATTGCCCGTTTGAGTCAGTATGCTCCAGAGTTGGTTCCTACTGAGAGGGACCGTTGTGATCGGTTCAGGTATGGGCTTCATGAGGAAGTCAAGAGGTACACCTTGGCTTCAGATTATTCTGATTTTGATGTCTTGGTCGCTAGGGCCAAGGACATCGAGCATAGCTTGGGGCTGACCAAGCCTTCGGGAGGATCCAGTTCGAGAAAGAGGCAAAACAACTTTGACCATGGTGATGCCAAGAGGCATCGAGGCGGTGGACATCAGTTTGATCATAGGCGTGGCAGTGACCACCATGGTAGAGGCCATCAGGGCCATAGAGCTGGAGGGCGTTTGCCCGAGTGTGCTCGATGTGGGAGGCAGCATTCAGGAGAGTGTTGGGGTAACTTTCATGCATGCTGGAACTGTGGATCGAGAGACCACTTCAGGAGAGAGTGTCCGCATCAGGCGGCACAGGCACCAGTTCAGGCACGGGCTCCTGCGAGAGCGATCGACTATCAGAGAGGCCGTGGGAGCGGTCATGGTTACTTCCAGCCGAGGGCTGATGCACCTAGGGTAGAGGCACCGAGAAATCTTGCTCATGTTGTGGCAGTACAACCAGAGGCCGGTGGACCAGCTAGAGTCTACGCACAGAGAGAGGCAGGGAATGACACATATGTGATAGTAGGTAATTTCGAGTTACAGTCCATGTCTTTGCTTTCCTTAGTTGATTCAGGTTCCACACATTCTTACATTTTGAGTGAGCATGCAAAGAAGTTAGACATACCTGTTGAGATCTTAGATGTAGGGATGCATGTGACTAGTTAATTTTGTGAGACAGTTGTAGTTAGACGGATGTATATGAGGTGTCCGTTGAAGATTTAGGGTCATGTGTTTCCGATTGATATGATGTAACTTTTTTTCTACGGTTTTGATATCATTTTGGGTATGGATTGGTTGGTTGAGCACAAAGCTAGTGTAGATTTTGAGACGAAGAGAATTTCGTTGAAGCTTTCCGATGACTACGAGGTAGTAGTAGTAGGCGAGAACGTTAAGTTCTTGTCAAATGTTGTGTCAGCTTTAGAGGCTCATAGGTTGATGGATTCCGGCTGTGGGGCTTATTTAGCGTATGTGATGAATCTGAATATGAGCGAGGTTAGACCGAAAGATATCAGAACAGTTTGTGATTATCCGGATGTGTTTCCAGAAGAGTTACCGGGTTTGCCTCCTGACGGAGATGTAGAGTTTGTGATTGAAACTGTTTCAGGGTCTACTCCAGTTTCTATTGCTTCGTACCGTATGGCTCCGAAAGAGTTGAAAAGTCAGCTTCAGGAGTTGTTAGACCGTGGTTTTATTAGGCCTAGTAGTTCACCTTTGGGTGCTCCTGTGTTGTTTGTGAAGAAGAAGGATGGCAATATGAGAATGTGTATCGACTACAGGCAGTTGAACCAGTTAACAATGAAGAACAAGTATCCGTTGCCTCGTATAGATGACTTGTTTGATCAGTTGAGAGGTGCCTCAATGTTTTCGAAGATAGATTTGAGATCAGGGTACTATCAGTTGAAGGTAAAAGAGTGTGATGTTCCAAAGACAACTTTTAGGATTAGATACGGTCATTTTGAGTTCCTTGTGATGCCGTTTGGGCTCACGAATGCACCAACAACATTCATGGATATGATGAATAGAGTTTTTCGAGACTATCTAGACCGTTTTGTAGTTGTTTTCATAGATGACATCCTTATTACTCAAGATTAGAAGAAGAGCATGATGAGCACTTGAGACTTGCTTTGCAGAGGTTGATGAGTAATCAGTTGTATGCTAAGCTTAGTAAATGTGAGTTCTGGATTCGAGAGGTTGTGTTTCTTGGCCATGTTGTGTCAGCTGAAGGTATCCATGTTGACCCGACGAAGATTGAAGCTATTGTTAAGTGGAAAAAACCTAAGTCAGTGACTGAGATTAGGAGTTTCCTAGGATTAGCTGGTAACTATAGGAGGTTCGTTGATGGTTTCTCTAGAGTAGCTGCTCTGCTGACTAAACTGTTACGAAAAGGAGTTAAGTTTGAGTGGTCAGATGCGAGACAGAAGGCTTTTTAGAAATTGAAAGAAGATTCGACGAATGCTCTAGTGTTAGTACATCCAGTTTTAGGGAAAGAGTTCGTGATCTATAGCGATGCTTCCTACGTAGGTTTAGGTTGTGTTCTGATGCAAGAAAAAAGAGTTGTTGCTTATGCTTCGAGACAGTTGAAGGTGCACAAGAAGAACTACGCTACGGATGACATTGAGTTAGCAGCAGTTGTGTTTGCGTTAAAGATTTGGCGTCACTACTTGTATGGTGAGAAGTGCACTATTTACACTGATCATAAAAGCTTGAAGTATTTGATGACTTAGAGAGAGCTGAACTTGAGACAAAGAAGATGGCTTGAACTGTTGAAGGACTATGATTTGACTATTGAGTACCATCTGGGTAAGGCAAATGTAGTAGCCGATGCGTTGAGCTGAAAAGTTGCAGTTGAGTTGCGAGCTATGGTTGCTAGATTGAGTGTATCCGGGGATGGTGGTTTGATTACAGAGTTGCAAGTGAGGCCTTCTTTGATTCAGATGATCAGAGAGAAACAATTGCAAGATGTGTCTTTAGCTTCGCATGTTTAGGACATAGCTGAAGGTAAACCGACAGAGTACAGTTTCAGTGATGAGATTGTGTTGTGTTTCAGAGATAGAGTTGTAGTACCTGAAGATGTTGAGTTGAGACGTGTGATTCTGAGCGAAGCACATTTGAGTCCTTTTTCTATGCATCTGGGCAGTACTAAGATGTACCGAGATTTGAAGAATGGCTATTTCTGGGTTGGTTTGAAGAAGGATGTAGCCGAGTATGTGAGACGTTGCATGGTTTGTCAGAGAGTGAAGGCAGAACATCAGGTTCCTTTAGGTTTGTTACTGCCTTTGAAGATTCCAGAATGAAGTGGGAGAGAATCACTATGGACTTTGTGTCAGGGTTACCGTCGTCTCTTTCGAAGAAGAATTCTGTTTGGGTGATAGTTGATAGATTTACTAAGTGTGCACATTTCATAGCAGTGAACACCACATATTCTTTAGACAATTTGGCAAATTTGTACATTCGCGAGATTGTGAGACTTCATGGAGTTCCGAAGTCTATTGTATCAGATAGAGATCTGAGATTCACAGCGAGGTTCTAGAGTTGTTTGCATAGTGCCCTAGGTAGCCGTTTGCATTTCAGTACTTCTTATCATCCGCAGTCAGATGATCAGTCAGAGCGAGTGATACAAATTTTAGAGGATATGCTCCGTTGTTGTGTGATTGACTTCCAGGGTTCTTGGGAGAAGCATTTACCCTTAGTTGAGTTTGCTTACAACAACAGTTACTAGGCTAGTTTACAAATGGCTCCTTATGAGACATTGTATGGTAGACGATGTAGGACTCCGATCTGCTGGGCCGAAACGGGTCAGAAATTGTTACCTATGCCGGATTTTCTTAAGGGGACTACTGAAAAGGTGAAGTTGATTTTTGACCATTTGAAAGCAGCTTCCGATCGTCAGAAATCTTACGCAGATTTGAAGAGAAAAGAGATTGAGTTTTCAGTGGGTGAGAAAGTGTTTCTGAAAGTATCTCCGTGGAAGAAGGTAATGCGATTTGGCCGGAAAGGCAAGTTGAGCCCGAGATTTATCGGTCCGTATGAGATAGTTGAGCGGATTGGGCCGGTAGCTTACCATTTGAGATTGCCTTCAGAGTTAGAGAAGATCCACGATGTTTTTAATGTGTCGATGCTTAGGAGATATAGATCAGATCCATCTCATGTTATGCCCGTTGAGGAGATTGAACTGAATCCAGATTTGTCTTACAATGAAGAACCAGTTGAGATACTTGCTTCTGATAGCAAGGTGTTGCGTGGCAAGACCATAGAGTTGGTCAAGGTGTTGTGGAGACATAGAGGTGTGGAAGAGGCCACGCGGGAGAGGAAAGCTGATATGCTTGAGCAATTTCCGTACTTTTTCCGTCAGGTAATTTCGGGGACGAAATTTCTTAAGTGGGGGATAGTTGTAACACCCGGGTTTAGGGGTCGGGTGAAATTAAAATATTAAAATATTATTTTGGGCCTCATGATTTCAAAACAAATAATTTTATGTTGGGCTTGTTTTGATTTAAAACCCAAATCCCATGGATTTTAGAAATTTGAGAGATAGTCATCTCATTAATGGTAATTTGGTAAATATTTGGACTTGCAAAAATAAAACATTTTCTTTTACTTTTCAAACATTAAAAGGCTATCATCTTCTACCTCCCAACTTCTAACGTGAAAACCCCTTCACCATTGTGTTCACTATTCCATCACCCTTCTTGCTTGATTTTGAAGGTTTTTCAAAGGTAAACCCATATTCGACTTATCCTCTCTTTCCTCTAAAAGTTCATACCTTTATTTTCATAAAAGCTCATGGTTTTTATATTTTGAGGTTTTGGGGTTTTAGATTAAAAATGTCATCTTTATCAACTTTAACTTAAGATTTTGATTTATTGATGTTAGATAACTGGTTTGTTGACTAAAAGGTCCAACATACTCAATTTTTACATGGTTTTATAATGATTCCCGAAATTGGGGTTTTGAGAGGTTTTAGGGGGGTTTTAGGGTGGTTTTTGGGGCTGTTTTGGGTGAAGTCTTGTTGGCTGATGGTTGTATGTTGGTTGAACGTTGTTTTGGGACCTTTAGGTGTATTAAAGGTATTGGAATCATTGGGTTTTGGCTGTGCTTAAGGGCTTCTCGAAAATGGGGGTTTTGAGAATGTTTTGGGGTTGAATACTTGCTTGAATTGTGTTCCGGATTGCCGCAATTATTTGTGGACTGAATTATGGTTGTTTTGATTGTGTTAAATTGCTTAGAAGCAAGGATTTGTGTTGGTGAAGCCTCGTGTACGAATCCGGATCCGTTGGGAGCTTGATCGGCTAGAGTGGTTGAGCTTGGAATAGTCGGTGAGTGGTTAATGATTTCATCTTGGTTTAAAATGGTTTTCAAATGTTGGTTCAAGCCTGTGGACCTAGGTTGGGCTTGGTAAACCCACCTAGAGTTTAGATTAGAGTGGTACCCTAATCTCAAGCTTAGTTTAGGAGACCTTTGGTTGACCTTTTAAATGCTTGTTATGCCTCTTGTTTCATTTTAATTGTGATTAATGTGGTTATGTATAATGTGTTATACATGTGTGTGAGGCATGATATACGATGCATTGTTATATGCATGTGATTATGGAGTGTGGTATGTGCATGATGGTAATCATGGTGAGTACGTGCTAAGCACGAAAAATGGGAAGAAATTGTGTTGTGAAAGGTTGTGAAACGTGTTAGTATTGGCATTAGTATGCTTGGGTACAATGATCGATCATTATGATGTTTAGTGTGCACACGGGAGTCAAAATGCGCGCGTGGTCTTGGTGATGGTAGTCATCAAGATGGAGTACGGGTTCGCCCAGAAATCTTCATATATATATATACGTTAGTTGGTGATGAGTGGAATTCTATCGACGGGGTGTGAGGATGAGTGGAATCCCCTCCGCGTGAAATGATGATGAGTGTAATCCCACCGCAAGGTAATGGTTGTGTTGTTGGATGTGAGTTCCAACGGTTATCCGTGTATTCGGGTCATAGCTAGGTGCCAATACGGATTGTTGAATGTGTTGCCAAGACGTTTGATACATGTGTTTACATATGTTGTGTTTATGGACTTGTTAAGCATGGCATGATATTGATATTATGTTCATGCATCATTTATATTTTGGCTCTTGTGGTTTCAAAGGTAAGAACTCATGCATTCTACCTTGGTTGTGTGCTCGTGCTTGGACCCTGCATTGTCGAGGTTTGTTTTATGAGCTTACCATCACTAAGCTTTATGCTTACGCTCTCTTTGTTCGACAATGCAGATCCTTAGTTCGTGGGTTGCTTGTGCAAGGAGGGGGCCTCCAAGTGTTCTAGTTGCGCTTTTAACCATCAAGTATGAATTTCTAAGTTATGGATGTAATAGACAAGCAATGCGATTTGAGTATCTTGGTTTTATATTGTTGTTTGTGTAGGGAGCATGTTAGACTCCTTGTTGATGTTATGGTATGGCTTGTTGATGCCATGTTTTGGATTGTAAACCATGTTTTATTGTTTAGCTTGAATGCTTATGTGAATGTTGGTTCTAGGCATGAAACCTTAAATGCTATGTATGACTCTTTAGTGGTGAATGCATGATCTTTTAAATGTCTACCCTTATCGCAAATCTTTGGGTGTTTTGAGCATGTATGTAATAGGGTGTATGCCTCTAGAGTTTATGTGTGCATGTTGTGTTTGATTCTTGAAGTCGTTAAGGGCGTTTGGGATCGTTTAGAGATGTTTATAACTGATTTTGGGAACTCACAGACGACAGGTCTTTCGGAACGGGTTGTTATGTTTTGGAACAAGTGTGGTTCCAGGGTCACCCGTATCGGAACGCGTTCCAGTACGGTTTGGCTACTGTGGCCCCCTGTTCCGATACGAGTCTCGAAACACATTGGCCACTGTGATTGCCTGTTCTGAAACAGGTTTCGGAACGCCTAGGCGAAATAGGACCCTGTTCCGAAACGGGGTGGATGCGTTTCGGTACGGGTGTCTGGCTTTTTAAATTGGAGCCCGTGTTACGAAACGGGAAATGCATGTTTCGAAACACAGGCCTGAAAATGGGCTTTTGACATCTTTAAAGGGGTCTCAAGGGTTGGGCTTAGGCCCTGTTTGCTGTTAGGCTTCTCGTGAGCCTTGTTTCCGTTGTCGCTTCACACATAGGTTTAATTAACGCATCTAGACAAGATAATAAATGAAAAAGTTTTCACGGGTTGTTAATCAAAGTGAAGCCTTGACGGGTTTTGCCTCGATTATCCTCGTGTAGCCCACTCGGATCGGTCAGATGCCCGGACCGGGATGAGGGGGTTACAACGCTCGAGGCACATGACCGAAGACAAGAGTCGATTCATTGACTTAAAGCCAAAAAGTGGGGGAGTCGTGACATTTGGTGACAACTCCAAAGGCCACATTAAAGGTATTGGATCCATAGGTAATCACTCTACTTTACTCATTGAAAATGTTTTATATGTCGGTGGTCTAAAACACAATTTATTGAGCATTAGTCAATTGTTTGATAAAGGATTCAATGTTTTATTTGCTAAAAATGGGTGTAAAATTGTTGACATTAAATCAAATAATATAATGCTCATTGGTCATCGCATAGGTAACATTTACATGGTGCATCTAGATGACATTCATACATCCCATGCATGTTTTGTTGCTCAAAATGAAAATGATGCATGGCTATGGCATAGGAAATTAGGACATGCTGGCATTAGTGTTTTAGAAAAATTAGTTTCCCTAAATCTAGTTAGAGGTTTACCCAAGATCAAATTCTCAAATGATAAAATATGTGATGCATGCTCTAAGGGTAAACAACATAGATCATCCTTTAAATCCATTAATGATGTTTCTACAAGTAGGTGTTTACAACTAATGCATATGGATTTATTTCGGCCTATTAGAACAATGGGCTTGGGTGATAAATTGTATGCATTTTTACTTGTTGATGACTATTCTAGATTTACTTGGGTTCTATTTTTAAGTACTAAAGACGATGCTTTAGAAAAATTCATCACGTTTTCAAAATTAACTCAAAATGATCTTGAACTTAAAATTTCTCATATTAGAAGTGATCATGGAACCGAATTTCAAAATCTAGGTTTTGAAGAGTTTTTAAATGAAAATGGTATTAGCCACAATTTTTCGGCTCCTCGAATTCCTCAACAAAATGGGATAGTTGAGAGGAAAAATAGGACTTTACAAGAAATAGCTAGAACCATGCTTTGTAAAAACAATTTATCTAAATATTTTTTGGCGGAAGCCACAAACACCGCTTGCTACATTGTAAATCGAGTAAAAGATTAGGCCACTTTTAAAGAAAACATCATATGAGATTTTAAAATCTAAAAAGCCTAACATTAGCTATTTTCATCCATTTGGTTGCAAGTGTTTTGTTTTAAATAATGGAAAAGATAACTTAGGTAAATTTGATGCTAAAAGTGATGAAGCTATTTTCTTAGGGTATTATTTAACCTCTAAAGCCTATCGTGTATTTAATAAGAGAACTTTAGTAGTAGAAGAGTCTATTCATGTTGTATTCGATGATGACATCCTTCAGAGGAAGGAATCTTGTGATGATGATGATGTAGAAACCCTTGATGCCTTTGATGGAGGACAAACTTCAAAGGAGGATGAGATTCCAACTAAAGATGAGGATGCACAAGATCCACCTCTTGAAGCCATGGAGGACTTGGCTCTTGAGGAAAATGAAAATGAGCTACCCAAGGGAGTACAACTATGTCAAAGGTGGTGAAATCTTGGGTGATCCATCCAAGGGGGTAACTACTAGATCTTCTCTTAAACTCGTGAATCGTGTTGCTTTTATCTCATGCATAGAGCCTAAGAACATTAAAGAAGCATTAAATGATGATTTTTGGATTATGACTATGCAAGAAGAGTTAAATCAATTTGAGAGAAGTAATGTATGTAAATTAGTTGAAAGGCCTAGCAATCAATCTACTATAGGAACTAAATATGTATTTAGAAATGAACTAGATGATAGTGGTAACATTGTGAGAAATAAAGCTAGATTAGTTGCTCAAAGTTACACTCAAGAAGAGGGAATAGATTTTGATGAAACCTATGCACCCGTAGCTAGAATGGAAGCTATTAGGATGTTGCTTGCATATGCATGTTATCATAATTTCAAGCTATTTTAAATGGATGTGAAAAGTGCATTTTTAAATGGTTTTATAAATGAGGAAGTGTATGTGGAACAACCACCGGGTTTTGAATATTCAAAATTTCCAAATCATGTTTTCAAACTAACCAAAACACTTTATGGTTTAAAACAAGCTCCTGGAGCTTGATATGAAAGACTTTCAAACTTTTTGATTGAAAAAGGTAAGGTGGACACTACACTTTTCATAAAAAGATATAAAAAGACATCTTAGTAGTGCAAATATATGTTGATGATATCATTTTTGGATATACTAATGAGTGTCATTGCAAAGAGTTTGCTAAGTTAATGCAAGGTGAATTCGAGATGAGCATGATGGGGGAGCTCTCATTCTTTTTGGGACTCCAAATCAATCAAAGGAAGGATAACACCTTCATCAATCAAGCAAAGTACATGAAAGATATGCTCAAGAAGTTTGGCTTGGAGCAAGCAAAGCCTCAAGCTACACCAATGAGCTCATCTACAAAGCTTGGCAAAGATGAAGGAGGTAAGTTTGTTGACTCTAAGCTTTATCGCTCTATGATTGGATCTTTGCTTTACATTACCGCAAGTAGACCAAATATTTTGTTTAGTATTTGCTTGTGTGCTAGATTTCAAGCTAGTCCTAGAGAGTCTCACCTTATAGCCGTTAAAAGAATCTTTAGGTACCTTAGAGATACTCATTGTCTAGGTCTTTAGTACCCCAGAGACTCAACCTTCAACCTTCATGCTTATTCGGATGCGGATTATGGGGGTATAAAATCGATAAGAAGAGTACTTCGGGAACATGTCAATTCTTGTAAACACTAATTTTATCCGATCATTTAATTTAAATCTTTATTATTAACATATATAAATAAAAATAAAAAAGAAAAATACAATGTATAATAAATAATAAGTAATAAATGAATGTCCATAATATCCATTACAAAGCCCGATTAGGGCCCAATTTTATACAAAAAAATAAACCCTAATTTTGGTGTTTTTCATCTACAACTGTCTCTCCACCGTTGGATCTAGATCTGATCCAACGGTCAAGACCCAAAACTGAAGAGGCACATGGATCGTGCGTGCGTTACATGCGCCGGCCTTTCACCTTTCACGCGCGCGTGCACAGCACGTAGGGGCTCCTCGAATCCCGTCCGCCATGCGTCCAAATCTAGAGGGTGCCGCGTCACCGCCAAGAGCCATCGTGACCGTCCGTTTCCAAGCCAAATCCGACCGTCCACCACCAAAGAATCAATGGCCGAGATTTGGCCGACATGCAAGTGGCCAAAAATAATCAAATTGTCAGGAATACTAGATTACATTAATCATTTCAACTTTCGCGATAAATACGATTGTAAAAAGTGAAATATTTACCAAATTTCGAACGGAGTAATAAAAAAAAGACAATTTTTCAGAGGTAATTTTTTATATCATCATCATCATCATCATCATCATCATCATCATCATCATCATCATCATCATCATCATCATCATCATCATCATCATCATCATCATCATCATCATCATCATCATCATCATCATCATCATCATCATCATCATCATCATCATCATCATCATCATCATCATCATCATCATCATCATCATCATCATCATCATCATCATCATCATCATCATCATCATCATCATCATCATCATCATCATCATCATCATCATCATCATCATCATCATCATCATCATCATCATCATCATCATCATCATCATCATCATCATCATCATCATCATCATCATCATCATCATCATCATCATCATCATCATCATTATTATTATTATTATTATTATTATTATTATTTTTCTTTCTTTTCGAATACAAATGAGGGGAATAAGAAACATTACCTTTCTTCCGATCTAAGCTATTTCACGTTCCGATGATCAAGCCTAGCCACATCACCATCTCAAATGATGTTTAGAAAATGAATGGGTAAAAAAAAGGGGAAAGATACAAAGGTGAAAGTAAGAGGAGAAGGTTTTGTTCTTCTTTGTTTTCTTTTTTTTCGAAATCTAGATCTCAAACTTGATTTAAGGTATGATTTAGATGAACAAAGAGAAAAGATAAAAAATGGGTTTAGGGGCTCGCCGGCGTCGACCAACGATGGCCGGCGAGGTGTGCGGCGCCGGAAAACAAAAGGAGAGGAAGATGACTTAGGGTTTCGGATTGGAGAAGAAAAGACCAAATGGCTCTAATAGTTTTTAGTGGCCCTTTATATTTTCAAATTATTTTAAAACTGGGTTAATTACCTATTAAATCCCTCCGTGTCGGGATAATCACACCGAGAGACCCTTCCGCATTCTCAAATCCTTTCCCTAGTCCTTCGGTTTTCTTTACGTTTTGTAATTTAGTCCCTAAGTAATAATTAAATCAGAATTAAATGAATTAATTACCTCCCAACCCCGTACGAGTTGCATGTTTCATTTCTGCCTTCTCTATTTGTTTTATTTAATTTTTGTCATTTGATTTATGCCCTTAAATTATTTATTTAATTTATTTCGGCCCTTTATTTCTGTTTTATTTAATTTCAGTCTTATTTTTATATTATATTATTTAATACATGTTTTGTATTTTATTTTTGTGTTATTATTATTTTTATGCATGTTAATACATAAATATGTTATTTAAAATATTATTCATTAACATTTTGATTATTATTATGACATATGCCTATATATGTATATATTAAAAACAACTAAAATTAAAATAAAAGGGATATAAATCTAATTTGCATAATATTTTTAGTACACGGTCTAAAATATGTACACATTTTTTTATAATAAATGATGCTTTTATTGCTTGCTTTGTTTAATAATTCATGTTTTTTTAATTATCATTATTTGTTTTATTTTATATATGTTGTTCATGCACAATTAATTATTATGTTTAATTAATTAATTTTAGCACTCAAGATCTCGGTATTCTGTTGGAGTGTTGTCCCAATTATTTGAGCGTCATCTCTTTTGGTACCGTAGGTCGGGAGTTAGGTTATTCGATTTATATGATCATGCATCCATTCATTTAGGAAATTATTAATTAAATTGGACCAAGTTTTTAAATTTTTCTAACAAATATAATATGAACCGTTAGGTGCCAATTTTTGGGCGGTGTGGGGTGCTAAACCTTCCCCATCCGTAACTGACTCCCGAACTCAAGTCTTTAAAAAATCTCTGGTTTTGTTTTACGGTGTCCGGTCTACCCTTTTTTCTGAACGATTGGTGGCGACTCCAATAGATTATTTAAAAATCTCAGTATATTAAAATATTTTTCTTGGAACCAGTATTTTATTCAAAACACTAGCATTCAAAATAAAAATTCTCCTAAAATTAATTTTTTTGAAAAAAACACATTTTCGAATTTTTTAGTCGCAACAGCATGGCGACTCTGCTGGGGACATTTTTTTAAAAAAAGAGGGTCAAGCCTTAGGTTCGGCTCGTATCGTATTTATTAGAAAATTTTAAAACTCGGCCCAATTTAATTATTGATTTTCTGATCTTGTTTGAGTATACGGTGTTTGATATATTTTTATCATCATAAACCCTTAGGTGGGAACGATTACTTCGCCTCGTGAAGTTGCCACTTCCGTATAGTGTTGTAATTCGTTTCCGGGTTTCGATCTGTATACTTCGTGGAGGCTTCGCTCTCGTATGGTATACTGGTCGTGTCCCCTCGAATCGATGTCCTCGCGACAGTTCGAGTACCCTTTGCTCTAGATTCAAACTTCATATAGTTAACCATAGAGCCAATCCTTAAATAATCGTGCCGAAATGTTGTCCGTTTAGTAGGAGCTCTCTAGGATTGTTTGAATTTGCATATTCTTGTGCGCTTTCAGATTATTCTGATTTATTGCTTATTTTATTTAACAATGTGCTTATTACCTCACATTTGATTTGTTTAATTTATTCATTCGGTGATACTAACTCATTTTGTTTTTCTTTTTGTTTCCTTTTCTTTTTATCGCATACAATTTGCATTACATCACATGCATAGGTGTTGATTCAAAGAAAAGTCCGTTTTAGAATTCAGTCAATATGGGAGAGAGGTTCTGTGTCACCAAAAGCGATAATGCTTCAGTTTGGGGCTGGTCCGAGCGGATGCAGATGGAAAAGGGAGACAGTTTGAGTGCCAATCACATGTCAGAAGTCATCGGGCATACAGCGATCGTCTCTACACAAAACGACCCTTCTGAATTACGAGAAAAATGGCAGAACCGGGATCGTGAGATGAAACACATTTTTCAATAGGAATTCGGGGATATATCACTTTTGTTGAATGTTGAAAATGACAAGTATTTGTTCCGAGCATTGACCCAATTCTGGAACCCAGGGTACAATTGCTTCACTTTTGGAAAAGTGGACATGACTCCTACCATAGAAGAATACACGGCATTGCTTCGCTTCCCATGGTTAAAAGAAGGCAAAGTCTATACAAAGCCAAGAGACCCGCCATCTTTTGTGGAAAACCTAATCGACGTCACTGGAATGAGTGGGAGCTGGTTCCATGGTAAAATTACAAGGCCAGGAAAAACTAATTGCGTAACTTGGAGGTACATTAAGGAACTGATTCATCTGCATCCAGATCCACCCAAAAAGAGCCAGTTGTTCGCTTATGGAATCTATGGGTTAATCATTTTTCCAAAAGTACGAGGGCACATAGACTATACGACAACCGATCTGTTCAGCAAGCTTAAGAAGGGGATCAATCCACCACCATCTATTCTAGCAGAGACCTTAAGATCACTGACTGTGTGCTGTAAAAGGGAAGGAAACATATTTTATGTTCTATTCCGCTATTAGAAATCTGGATCCGTAGTCATTTCTAGGACTTGAAATTTTCATATCAAATGTGCGTGACCAATTACTCCCCCATAAAAGTCTTTTTAGAGGAATACCGAGCTGAAGTAATCACCGAGGAACAAAGGATTGCTGCATTTCACGACCTTCGAGATGAAACTGTTAGGTGGAAGGTACCCTGGCTGATAATAGAAGTTTTTTTTACTGCTGCGGGGAATATGACTGGGTACCTTTACCTGGAATTTGGGGCGGAACGGGTTATTGTCCATTACTAGTATCACGTCAATTTGGCTCGATGCAATTCATCCATGCTACTTATGGTTTAAATACCTCTAGCTTCCCGCACGAGGGCAGTGGATACAAAGCACAAGTGTTGAAGATGAGTCGTGCCTAGAAGAGCTTACACAAAGTCGAGGTTTACAATGATGGAACCCCTTCTACCCAGCATATGAACATTGGAGGCTTAATCGGGTCAATGACACCCTATCGAGTTCAAATCAAGAAAATGTCCGATCTTTGAAGGAACATATGAGAGATGCTCCTTTCAACCTAGAAAAGCTAGAAGGGCGCACCAGAGAGAGGTACGTGCTCTGGAGAAACGCATCTCGGACCTTGAAGCTGCGAATTATTTAGCATCACTCGATGTAGACAAATACAAGAACCGAGAAGAGCAATTGTTGAAAGAAAAGAAAGCACTGCATGATGATCAAAAAGAGTTAAAGCATGAATGGATGGAGTTAAAGAAGAACTTGCGAAAGAGCGGCTTAGGCACCACCGCTAAAGAATTGGCCAACAAGCTGGTGAAAGCAAAGAAGAAAACTGATAGTTATGCTCGTAAATACGAAGCAAGTCAGAAACAAGTCACGAAAAAGACTGAGGAATTAGAAAGTGCTAATAAGAAGCTAGCCCTTAGTCATGATCAGATTCAGAATCTAATGGCTCAGTTAACGCAACTGGAATTATCTCATCAAGACAGCCAAAGCCTGGCAGTGCAGAAGATAGCTGAAGTGGATGCAATTACCCACGAGTTGGTCGTCAGTCAAACTTTGAATCAAGAATTAATAGTCCAAAATGGAGAACTTGGAGCTCAGGTGGGGCAGTTAGAAGGGCTTTTGCATGACTATCATAATCAGGGTAACATCGCCCTAAATTTTGCTCAGGAAGAAAATGAGGCACTAAGGGCAAAAGTGACCGAACTGGAGGCAGCTCTGCAGGGCTGTAAAGAGCAGCTTGCCTTGTTCGAAGGAGCCATACAAGAAGATAATAGTAGGATAGTTTGGGGACTTCAACAAGCCGGCCATATAATCAGGAACCAACACAGAGCAATGATGGATGTCATGACACAAGCACAGGGGGTAGTTCAATACATACAAGGTCTGGCAGGGGCAGCAACTGAGTTGTATGCATTCATTAGCCCGGATTCAGATCTGGGAACCCGAGTTCGAGCCCCACTCCATGAAGTCGAAGATCTAGGCATAGAAGCTAGCCGATATCTGTAGCTTATTATCACTACTTTTTGTAATCAAGACCTCTTCTACTAATGAAAGTCTTTCTAAGGACTATTTAAGAATCAACACCTTTATTGCATTCATTTTCATACATCATTCATTCATTTTTACACCATACATTGCATTTAATGGTTAAAACAATGAAATTTAATCGTGGAAAATACTATGGCAGAAAATTAGGTTGCAATCATTCTGCATCAATACGGTACTCGCCTGCAAAGAAACATAATGGAAGATAGAGTAACTAGCCTAGAACAGGGTCATAAGGACCTTGAGACTCGATTTAATCAGGCTGAACAAAACATCACAGACCGAATTGCTCAATAACAAGCAGTGATGATGGCTCAGATAACTGCACTTCTTGAGAAAGTGGCTGGGAAAGGAAATGTTTTTGATAGTGCTGGTGAAGAGACAGAGGAAACCACATCTTACGCTAGGGTTCAGTCTAGCATGTCGCTGCCAAGGAGAAAGTGTACATCAATACTACTGGAGTATCGACAGAACACCAATCCGGAGCATCTACAAAACAACCCATAGATGTGGAAGTAAGCCGTGAAGATGAGATGCCAGACCTGAACGTGGTAGAAAGGATCAGAGCAGAGATAGAAAAGAAATATGAGGAGAGGTTTCGTCTCTTTGAAGAAAAATTCGACTCTATTCGAGGGGGAAGCAGACATGAGAATGAGGCTAGTGACTTGAGCCTCGTGGACGATTTAGTTCTTCCACCGAAATTCAAAACACCTAACTTTGACAAATATGACGGAACTACATGTCCTTCTGCTCATATAACTATGTACTGCAGAAAAATGGCAGCCTTCGTAAAGGATGAAAAGCTGCTGATCCAATGCTTTCAGGACAGTCTGACCGGCTCAGCTATTCGATGGTACACCCAGCTCAACCGAGCAAATATCAAATCGTGGAAAGATCTCTCAAAAGCTTTTGTTGAGCAATACAAGCATGTGACCGATATGACCCCAAATAGAATTATGCTGGAAGAAATGGAGCAAAGATCGAATGAAAGCCTACACCAATATGCCCAAAGGTGGCGTGATGTCGCTGCCCAAATTCAACCACCTATTCCCGAACATGAGATTACTCCCTTTTTTGTGAATATGTTGAGAGGAGCACTGTTTGATCGCCTAATCAATAACACCACCCAAACTTTTGTTGATTTGGTGAGGACGGGAGAGTCAATCGAGGTGGCAATAAAAAGCGGGAGAATCAACAATGGTGAAAATTCCCGAAGAAGCATCAAAAAGAAAGACAATGAGGTGAATGCTACCAGCACCTACTGTGTCCCAGCAAACATCACCATAGCACAACCTCAAACATCCACTGCAAATGTACAAAACTCAAACAAGAAGGAAGAAAGGTCTCCCAAGAAGGAGAAAGAAAAGTTGTCATTCACTCCTATGCATGTATCTTATGTTGAATTATACTCGCAGTTGTATAAGGCTGATTTGGTCTGACCATACTATGTTACTCCATATAAGCCCCCTTTCCCTGCCTGGTATGATGAAAAGGCACAATGTGAATATCACGCGGGTGTTCCCAGTCACTCAATAGAAAACTGCATCTCCTTTAAGAAGTTTGTTCAAAATCTGATAAACACTGGAGTTTTGTCGTTTGACGAACCAAACGTGGCTGCTAATCCTTTACCAAATCACGGAGGTCGTGGTGTGAACGCAATTGAGGATGAGGGAAATAGAAGAGCTAAGATGAAAATTTCTGAAGTCAGCTCTCCTCTTCGATGGGTATTGCAGCAGCTGTGTATGGCACGTCTAATACATCGGGGAATGGAATTAGTGCTAGAAGGAGGTGGGCTTTACTGTGAGTTTCACTTGGAAGAAGGGCACGAAATCCAACATTGTGAGGAGTTAAAACAGCTGGTTCAGGAAATGATGGACAACAAAGAAATTGAATTTTTCCAGAAAGTTGACGGAAAGAAGGAATTGGACGTCTGCACGTCAGATCACCCCAATGCCAAATACGGGGTGGGAAGACCTTTCGTCATGACCAAACTAAAAGAAGGCGGCTTGGTTCAAGGTGAAAGCTCAAAGCCAGCCCCTAAGCTTATCATCTCAGCTCCAACCCCCTTCCAATTCAAAGACACACGAAAAGTTCCATGGAGTTATGCCGCCAATGTTTCAGTACCAGGAGGTTCAGAGTCGTATAATGAGGAAGAACCACCTGAAAACGCAGAACCCACTCAACAGGAGGCATCGACAGAGCTGAAAGCCGAATTTGTAAACGAAGTGGGACATTTCACGCGAAGTGGTAGGTGCTATTCACCTGAAACGGCGGAAGCATGAAAAGATAAAGGGAAGAATGCGTTAGTTGAGCCCGAGAAGATGTTTGGGGAAGAACCTCCTACACAGATCAATGAGCCGGTGACTGAAGCCCAAGCACAAGAATTTTTTAGATTTCTAAGGCACAGTGAATACAGTGTCGTCGAACAGCTTCGCAAACAACAAGCAAGGATCACGGTACTTGAGCTCCTACTAAGCTCATAAAAGCATCGTGATGCACTGTTAAAAGTGTTAAATCAAACCTTTGCTCCAAATGATATCTCTGTGAACAAATTAGACCGCATAGTGGGATATATTGCTGCAGATAACTACATCACGCTCAGTGATGATGAGATCCCCGATGGGGGTATGGGGTCTACTAAGGCTTTAAACATCACCACCCACTGCAAAGGGTATGTCTTGCCGGGGGTGCTCATCGATAATGGGTCTGCATTGAATGTGCTTCCAATGACAACCCTACAAAGGCTACCCATAGATAGTTCCCATTTGAAACCTTGCCAAAACACCGTGAGAGCTTTTGATGGAACTCAGAGAGAGGTGGTGGGAAAAATAGAGATGCCTTTACTGATCGGACCGACGGAGTATGTCATTGAATTTGTTGTGATGGACATCCACCCGACGCATAATTGCTTGTTGGGAAGACCCTAGATTCATTCTACCGGTGCTGTTCCTTCATCACTACATCAAATATTGAAGTTCATAATCGAAGGGAAACTGGTGAGTGTTGACGCAGAACAAGACATCATAGCTTCAGTTACATCTGATACCCCTATGTCTCACCTGACGAGGATGCCATAGAATGTTCCTTTAGGGTCTTAGAATTTATCAACGCCACTTTTGTCGTAGAAGGGAGCAAGATCCCATGCCCTAAACTATCTAACTGTACTAAGATGACCGTTCATCAGACTCTGGGACGAGGAGCTAAAACTGGAAAAGGCCTGGGGAAAAACTTGCAAGGCAGTCTCCGTGCAAAGAAGGTTATCTTCAAGAAAGACATATACGGGCTGTGCCATAAGCCTAGTATACTGCAGAAAAGAGAGGATTATAGAGAAAAGGTAGAGCGAAGGAGAGCCAGATTCAAGGGAATAAATATCCCATGGAAGCCAATGACCTTTCCCCATCTGAGAGATACCTTCTTGTCTGGTGGGATTATCAATGTTGAGCAGAAAGTGCATGAAGCAAACCAAAAAAGCAACAAGCTAAATGATGAAGAAGTGTTCAGTGAAATGCTTGAAGGGATGTCCGTCAATATGATATCCGATGATGGAGGTGACAACAAGCTTCTAACTAGAATATGTCCTTGATTTCCAGGGGAATCACTTAATAACTGGAGCAATATCGACTTGCCTGTAGTTTTTAGGACAAAAATAGAGTAATGCTTCGAACAAACCCTTTTTCTTTTGCCCGCGGGTATTAGGGATCTTTTGTAAAGGGTTACTATGTTAAATCTACTCTAAAAATAAAATAAGATGATGTCTTTTCTGTTTCTCAAATGGCAGACATATCATTCATTACATACACTTATTATTTGTTCTCATTTCTCTTACTTTATTTTATTTGTTTATTCTTTTATTCATTTCTATTCATTCCATGTAAATATCCTTCCCTTCCAAATACTTTTCCTTTTTAATCTACATAGGGCCCATACCATTAACTGTATGAATAATTCTGAATCTGATGCCGAGGTGGATTTTGAGCTTCCTTCGTGTTTGGTAGAGTTTGATGAGGGACAAGATGAAGGGAACTATGAAGTTCCGAAAGAATTGCTAAGGATGGTGGAAACTGAGGAAAAACAAATCCTACCCCACCAAGAATAAGTAGAGACTCTGAATCTGGGGAACGAAAAAGAAAGTAGAGAAGTAAAGATCGGCGTTGCACTCTCTCCCAAAACTAGGCATGACCTAATCACACTGCTCCGAGAATTCAAAGACGTGTTCGCTTGGACTTACCAGGATATGCCAGGACTAAACACAGACATTGTGGTTCACAAGCTGCCCATAAAACCAGAGTGTAAACCGGTCCAACAAAAGCTCAGAAGAATGGGAACTGATATGTTATTAAAAATCAGAGAAGAAGTAAGAAAGCAGTTCGGCGCGGGTTTCTTGAAAGTTGTCAAATATTCCGAATAGGTTGCGAATATAGTTTCAGTGCCAAAGAAAGATGGAAAGGTTCACATGTGTGTAGACTACAGAGACCTCAATAGAGCGAGCCCGAAGGATAATTTTCCTTTACCTCACATTGAAACCTTTGTTGGCAATACAACAGGGCATTCATGGTTCTCCTTCATGGATGGGTTTTCGGGATGCAATAAAAAAAATGCACTCGGAAAATATGGAGAAGACTACATTCGTAACTGAATGAGGCACATTTTGTAACAAAGTAATGCCTTTCGGGCTGAAAAATGCTGGGTCAACCTATCAAAGGGCTATGGTGACCCTTTTTCACGACATGATGCACAAAGAAATTGAGGTATACGTGGATGCCATGATTGCCAAGTCTAAAACAGAGGAGGGACATATCCAGAATTTGAGAGCGTTGTTTCAAAGATTAAGAAAGTACCAATTGAAGCTCAACCCGACCAAATGCATGTTCGTAGTTACGTCCGGCAAGATCATGGGGTTTGTAGTTAGTAGAAGAGGAATTGAGATTAACCCTGACAAGGTCAAAGCTATCCACGATCTTCCTCCGCCTCAAACACAAAAGGAGGTCCGAGGTTTCTTGGGAAGGCTTAACTATATATCTATGTTTATTTCTCAATTAACCGACAAATGCGATCCTATTTTCAGACTACTTCAAAAGAATGACCCAGGGATATGGGATATGAAATGCCAAGAAGATTTGGAAAAGATTAAGAAATACTTGACAAATCCCCCGATCCTGGCAGCCCCCGTACCAAGCAGGCCACTAATTTTGTATTTAACAGTCTATGAAAACTCGATGGGATGCGTCTTAGGGCAGCACGACGAGTCCGGAAGGAAAGAAAGAGCCATCTATTACCTGAGCAAGAAGTTCACCGATTGTGAAACACGATATTCTCTAGTTCAAAAATTATGATGTGCTCTAGTTTGGGTTACAAAAAGGCTCAGACAATACATGTTATATCACACTACCTGTTGATATCCAAGATGGACCCGTTAAAGTACCTGATGGAAGCACCAGGCCTAACCGGGAAAATGGCCCGTTGGTAGATGCTATTGTCTGAATTTGACATTGTGTATGTAAATCAGAAAGCTATAAAGGGAAGCACCATAGTCGACTTTTTAGCAAGTCGTGCATCCGACGATTACGAACCTCTGGATTTCAAGTTTCCAGACGAAGACCTGATGTGTATTACAACCGGAGGGGATGTAGTCCCGGGAGAAAGTTCATGGAAGCTCTACTTCGATGGGGCATCCAATGCCTTAGGTAATGGCATAGGAGCGGTATTGATTTCACCAGAAAATGTCTACTACCTTTTCACGAGTTGATTGGAATTCTTTTGCACAAACAATATAGCTGAATATGAGGCATGTGTCATGGGATTGACCACGGCTATCGAGAGGAGGATCAAGGTGCTTCATGTTTTTGGTGATTCATCCTTGGTGATCTACCAACTCCGAGGGGAATGGGAAACTAGAGACCCAAAATTAATCAAGTATTATGATTTGATTTAAGAGCTCGTTAAAGAGTTCGAGAAAATAAGTTTCACCTACCTTCCAAGAGAAGACAAACAAATGGCAGATGCTCTAGCAACCTTGGCCGCAATGTTAAGACGAGCACGAAAGCAGAGATGAGGCCAGTTGAAATGCAGATTTTTGAAGTGCCGGCTCACTGTTGCAACCTGGAAGAGGAAGCAGATGGAAACCCTTGGTATTATGATATTCTGCAATCAAATTCCAAGCCTACCCTAAAGAAGCAAACGAGAATGATAAGAGGACTATCAGGAGAATGGCTACCGGATATGTCTTGGATGGTGAAATCCTATATAAGAAAGGTAGGGACCAAGTGCTGTTAAGATGTGTTGATGCGCGAGAGGCAAAAAACATTCTCGCTGAAGTAGACGATGAGTTATGTGGGACACAAGCCAATGGTTTCTCAATGGCCCAAAAAATAATGAGGTATTGCTATTTCTGGTCCACGATGGAGGGAGATTGTATCGACTATGCCAAGAAATGTCACAAATGCCAAATATATACCGACAAGATCCATTCTCCACCGCTGCCTTTGCATACCATGAATTCACCATGGCTCTTTGTAGTATGGGGGATGGATGTTATAGGGCAAATTCACCGAAGGCTTCCAACGGGCATCGTTTCATTCTCGTCGTCATTGACTACTTTACCAAATGGGTAGAGGCAGCCTCTTATGCCAGTATTACCAGGGCAACAGTCTGCAAGTTCCTAAAGAAGGAAATCATTTGTCGGTACGGACTACCAGAGAGGATCATCACCGACAATGCATCCAACCTAAACAATACGATGATGGCTGGGGTGTGCGAGCAATTTAAGATAGCACATCATAACTCAACTACCTATCGTCCTAAGATGAATGGGGCAGTCGAGGCAGCAAATAAAAACATCAAGAAGATCATATCAAAAACAATAGACACCTTTAAAGATTGACATGAGAAACTACCATTTTCCCTTTTCGCTTACCGGACGACCATACGCACATCAACCGGGGAAACACCCTACTCTTTGGTTTATGGGACCGAGGCAGTACTACCTATCGAAGTTGAAATCTCGTCGCTTCGAATTCTGAATGAAGTAAAGCTGGAAGAAGCCGAATGGGTACAAGCTAGGTATGGCCAGCTGAATCTCATTGAAGAAAAAAGGTTGGGAGCCATCTGCCATGGTCAAATGTATCAAAAGAGGATGATGCGGGCTTATGACAAGAAGGTTCGCCCACGGGAATTCCAAGAAGGGGATCTGGTGCTTAAAAGGATCTTACCAAATCATAGAGATTTCCCGGGGAAAATGGACACCTAATTGGGAAGGACCATATGTTGTCAAGAAGGCTTTTTCGTGAGGAGCATTGATCTTAACAGAAATGGATGGGAGGGAGTTGAAAAACCCAATAAAGTCCGACTCGGTTAAGAAATACTACGCTTGAATGAAAGGTGCAAACAAAAAAAGAAAGAAGAAAGACAAAACAAAAAAGAAGAAGAAAAAGAAACAAAAAGAGAAAATAAGTTCCAAGATGAAAACCCGAAATGGGCTTTTCTGAACCAAAACAGAAATTTGAGCCGAAAACCCATACAGGGCGGTTAAAAAAAAGTGTTCCAAGGTCAGACACCCGACAAACAGGTTTCGCTAAAACCAGACACTTTGTGAAGAATTCCAAGCAAGATTTCACCTCAGTCGACAGACTCACGTATCATTCATATAGTGGATGTTTAGGCATCATGTAGCATTTCATCATCTCATGTTTGCCATGACTTTACAAAGTTGTTAATTATAATAAAGTATCATTTCATGTCTTCTCTCGTTATTTCTATAAGTACAACCAATAGATTAATGTAGGTTCAAGGTAAACAAAAGATTTCGTGGTATTACTATGATCTATCCTTTGAAATACATGCAATTCGAAAACATGAACTCACCTCAACATTTGGTATGCTCGAGAGAGGATCTCAAGACTTGTAACGTAAAACCAATACCGAACATGGAACTTTACATAAAAAGCACGGGAACAATGAAATACCCCGGAGCAAGAACTTGAAAAATGAGAAAGAGAGAAAAGGAAAAAAGAAAAGAAAAAGAAGAGAAAAAATCCAAAGCAGAAGTCAAACATCTTCAAAAGCAAATCTTAACGATCTGAGGAGAGGAGTCGGGCTAAAAGACTGAACCCGAACTTGAGATGACAAGATGCTCTTACAAGAGATCATGAAATGAAGGCAATGAAGAGTGGGAAAGGTTGATCAAAAAGAAGAAGACAAAGGAAGAAAAAGAGAAAAAAGAAAACACCATTAATCATGCATCATGTATAGTTAGACATCCCTAAGGTAGGAGCATGCTAACTCATAACATTGAAATGAATTGTTTATTTTCTCAACAGGGAACTAAAAGAGGCTGACAAATGATCATATTCTACTTCACCTTCAAATGACGAATTTTCGTCGAAATAACACAACAATGAATTGGGACATTGTCTCAAAATT
Organism: Hibiscus tridactylites; assembly: GCA_958450335.1. NCBI lineage: Eukaryota > Viridiplantae > Streptophyta > Magnoliopsida > Malvales > Malvaceae > Hibiscus > Hibiscus tridactylites. The sequence goes on along the minus strand of OY288265.1, from coordinate 80,259,898 downwards.
TTCAAACTTCGGAATTTTAAAGATGAAGGTCCTATATAGGAAGGACCTGAAACTGCAAAAAGAGGGTTCTATATAGGAAGAACCTGAGATTCCAGGATGAATGGTCTATATAGGAAGAGCTTGAGACTCCAAGCCAAAAGGTTCTATATAGGAAGAACCCGAAACTACACATTTTCAAAGCTGAAGGTTCCATGCAGGAGGAACCCATATGCGTTGGAATGTTAGAGCGAAGAGTTCTATATAGGAAGGACTCGTAGCCTTGAGAATGAAGACAACAAGTTCTATATAGGAAGGACTTGTAATTTAAAACTACATTGCTGAAGACAAGCTAAAGGTTCTATATAGGAAGTACCCGTAGCTCCAAGGATTTAGATGGAGGAAGAGTACAATAGTTCCATATAGGAGGAACTCGCGACTCCAAATCTCCTAACAAGAAAGTGGGATAAAATTAGTGCTTATGATCTTTGCTCTATTCTTTTTTCACCAGAATGAGCAAAGAGGGGCAACTGTAAACACTAATTTTATCTGATCATTTAATTTAAATCTTTATTATTAACATATATAAATAAAAATAAAAAAAATAAAAATACAATGTATAATAAATAATAATTAATAAATGAATGTCCATAATATCCATTACAAAGCCCGACTAGGGCCCAAATTTATACAAAAAAATAAACCCTGATTTTTGGTGTTTTTCATCTGCAGCCGTCCCTCCACCGTTGGATCTAAATCTGATCCAACGGTCAAGACCCAAAACTGAAGAGGCATACGGATCGCGCGTGCGTTACACGCGCCGGCCTTTCACCTTCCACGCGCGCGTGCACAACACGCAGGGGTTCCTCGAATCCCGTCCGCCACGCGTCCAAATTTGGAGGGTGTCACGTCACCGCTAAGAGCCATCGTGACCGTCCGTTTCCGAGCCAAATCCGACCGTCCACCGCCGCGGAATCAATGGCCGACTTGCAAGTGGCAAAAAAATCAAATTGTAAGGAATAGTAGATTACATTAATCATTTCAACTTTCGCGATAAATACGATTGTAAAAGTGAAATCTTTACCAATTTTCGAACGAAGTAATAAGAAAAGACAGTTTATCAGAGGTAATTTTTTATATCATTATTATTATTATTATTTTCTTTCTTTACGAATACAAAAGAGGGGAATAGGAAACGTTACCTTTTTCCGATTTAAGCTATTTCACGTTCCGATGACCAAGCCTAGCCATATCACCATCTCAAATGACGTTTAGAAAATGAATGGGTAAAAAAGGGGGAGAAAGATATAGAGGTGAAAGTAAGAGGAGAGGGTTTTGTTCTTCTTTCTTTTCCTTTTTTTTCGAAATCTAGATCTCAAACTTAATTTAGGGTATGATTTAGATGAACAAAGAGAAAAGATAAAAAAATAAAAAAAAGGGTTTCGGGGCTCGCCGGCGTCGACCAACGACGGCCGATGAGGTGTGCCGCGCCGGAAAACAAAAGGAGTGGAAGATGACTTAGGGTTTCAGATTGGAGAAGAAAAGACCAAATGGCTCTAATATTTTTTAAGTGGCCTTTTATATTTTCAAATTATTTTAAAGTGGGTTAATTACCTATTAAATCCCTTCGTGTTGGGATAATCACACCGAGAGACCCTTCCTCATTCTCAAGTCCTTTCCCTAGTCCTTCGGTTTTCTTTGCGTTTTGTAATTTAGTCCCTAAGTAATAATTAAATCAGAATTAAATGGATTAATTACCTCCCAATCCCCCGTACAAGTTGCATGTTTCATTTTTGCCTTCTTTATTTGTTTTATTTAATTTTTGTCATTCGATATATGCCCTTAAATTATTTATTTAATTTATTTTGGCCCTTTATTTCTGTTTTATTTAATTTCAGTCCTATTTTTTTATTATATTATTGGGTAAACTACTGCAGGGGTCACTCTCGTTTAGCGTTTGTACAAAGTTAGTCACCACTTTTGAAAAGTGCCAATTAGTAGTCCTCTACGTTTTCGATGTGTAAATACTTGATCACTCCGACGTTATACTCCGTTAGTCCCCTAACGGATTGGTGATGTGGTGGAATTAAAATAAGGATAAATTACTACAATAGCCATTAAAATTTATCTCATGTACATTTTTTCTCCTCAATTTAAAAAAGTAAACATTATAGTCACTAATAAAAATGTTTCTTTATAATTTCACCCTTAAATTTTTAAAAATTCATTTTTCAATCCTAAAACTTTACAATAAATTAGTAAAATAATATTATAAATGCTTAGATGAAAAATAGGTGCCCAAAGTATACCCTTTGAAACTTAGGTGCCCAAATTGCTCTTATTTAATAACTCAAACTTAAAAATTTAGTCCACTAACTACTAAAAAATTCGAGTTATTGGAATTTCTATTTTATAATTCAAACTTTATTTTGAATTTTTGAGTCGAGTTTATGAAATTATGAGTCGAGTATTTTCACATCAAACCAAAAAATTTAATTTTTTCGAGTCAAGTCGAGTTATTGGAATTTCAATTTTATAATTCAAACTTTATTTTGAATTTTTGAGTCGAGTATTTTCACATCAAACCTAAAAATTTAATTTTTTCGAATCAAGTCGAGTGTTGCACTTCCCTACATATAATTTTTAATTTTAATCCGTGTTTGTCCCAAGAAAAACTTCGGACTCTACTGTTGCTTGTTCACCTTCCCGATCGGTCGTCGTCGATCTCCGTCACCTTCGGGCGGTGGTGGTCACCGCCTGCATCGCTAGAGGCGCCACGTCGTCGCGATCTCATCCATGGCCACCACGCGCATCGTCGAGCCGCCTTCCGCCAGCAAATCTCGATTGAAGCTCTGGCAAGAAACCAATCGACGCCACTGTTTCTCGCATTTTCCGGCATCGGTTGCCGTCCATTCGCGAGACGGACACCAGATCCGGGCTCCTGACATGGCGGCGAGCAAAACCCCTAAGGTTCCGAATCCAACCGACGTCGGCGGAGCCTCTATCGGAGCTACGTAAGTTTCGACGACCTTTTATTTTTTCGCACGGATTAAAATTAAAAATTATATGTAGGGAAGTGCAACACTTGACTTGATTCAAAAAAATTAAATTTTTAGGTTTGATGTGAAAATACTCGACTCAAAAATTCAAAATAAAGTTTGAATTATAAAATAGAAATTCCAATAACTCGACTTGACTCGAAAAAATTAAATTTTTTGGTTTGATGTGAAAATACTTGACTCATAATTTCATAAACTCGACTCAAAAATTCAAAATAAAGTTTGAATTATAAAATAGAAATTTCAATAACTCGAATTTTTTAGTAGTTAGTGGACTAAATTTTTAAGTTTGAGTTATTAAATAAGAGCAATTTGGGCACCTAAGTTTCAAAGGGTATACTTTGGGCACCTATTTTTCATCTAAGCATTTACAATATTATTGTACTAATTTATTGTAAAGTTTTAGGATTGGAAAATGAATTTTTAAAAATTTAAGGGTGAAATTATAAAGAAACATTTTTATTAGTGACTATAATGTTTACTTTTTTAAATTGAGGAGAAAAAATGTACACGAGATAAATTATAATGGCTATTGCAGTAATTTATCCTTATTTTAATTCTGCCACATCAGCAATTCGTTAGGGGACTAACGGAGTATAACGTTGGAGTGACCAAGTATTTACACATCGAAAACGTAGAGGACTACTAATTGGCACTTTTCAAAAGTGGTGACTAACTCTGTACAAACGCTAAACGAGAGTGACCCCTGCAGTAGTTTACCCTATATTATTTAATACATGTTATGTATTTTATTTTTGTGTTATTATTATTTTTATGCATGTTAATACATAAATATGTTATTTAAAATATTATTTATTAACATTTTGATTATTATTATGACATATACCTATATTTATATTAAAAACAACTAAAATTAAAATAAAAAGGGATATAAATCTAATTTGCATAATATTTTTAGTACACGGTCTAAAATATGTACACATTTTTTTTATAATAAATGATGCTTTTATTGCTTGCTTTGTTTAATAATTCATGTTTTTTAATTATCATAATTTGTTTTATTTCATATATGTTGTTCATGCACAATTAATCATTATGTTTAATTAATTAATTTTAGCAATCAAGATCTCAGTATTCTGTTGGGAGTGTTGTCCCAATTATTTGGGCGTCATCTCTTTTGGTACCGTAGGTCGAGAGTTAGGTTATTTGATTTATATGATCATGCATCCATTCATTTAGGAAATTATTAATTAAATTGGGCCAAGTTTTTAAATTTTTCTAACAAATATAATATGAACCGTTAGGTACTAATTTTTGGGCGGTGTGGGGTGCTAAACCTTCCCCATCCGTAACTGACTCCCGAACTCAAGTCTTTAAAAAAATCTCTGGTTTTGTTTTACGGTGTCCAGTCTACCCTTTTTCTGAACGATCGGTGGAGACTCCAATAAATTATTTAAAAACCTCAGTATTTTAAAATATTTTTCTTGAAACAAGTATTTTATTCAAAACACTAGCATTCAAAAGAAAAATTCTCCTAAAATTAATTTTTTGGAAAAAACAAATTTTTGAATTTTTCTTAGTCACAACAATTCTTAGATAGTATGCTCATATCTTGGTTCTCTAAGAAACAAAATAGTGTAGCTTTATCTACCACCGAAGCCGAGTACATATCCTTAGGGAGTTGTTGTGCTCAAGTCCTTTGGATGAAGCAACAACTATTAGATTATGGTATTAAAGTCGAAACCATACCCCTTAAGTGTGACAACACTAGTGCCATATGCTTAACCAAAAAGCCCATCCAACACTCTAGAACCAAACATATAGAAATAAGGCATCATTTCATTAGAGATCATGTCCTTAAGGAAGATGTTGTTATAGAGTACGTTGACACCTTGAACCAACTAGCGGACATTTTTACCAGACCTCTAAACAAAGAGCATTTTTGGTCCCTTAGGAGAGAGTTAGGTCTAACTAGCCTTCCTTGACCTTTTAGGACTCTTTTTGAGGTTAAAAATGCTTGAATTTGTGAAATTGTATGTTTATGTGTTGTTGATCTTGAAAGTATCCATGCTTATAGCTAGGAGGATAGTGCTTCTGTTAAGATATGCTTAGAACTGCTCATTCATCAATTGCATTCATTTATGATGTGTTAAAGTCGAGCCTTTGGTTGTTCTTAAAGCCAAAAATGCATTTCTAGGTATAGGGTATCGATACGACCTTCTGCGTATCGATACGAGTATTGTATTAGCTTTCCAGACTGCATTTTGTCTAAAACGGGTATCGATACGGTTAAACTCGTTTCTATACGATCTAAGAGCGTTTCGATACGAACAACATCCATTTCGATACGGACCTTTGACGAGCTTTTCCAGGGAATTACAATTTTGCCCCGTATCGATACACCCTATGGCGTATCGATACTTGATTGTGCAGAAAGCTTCTTAATGGCATTTAAAGAGTTTTACTTTTACCAAAATTAAATTTTCAAAGCCCTAGCCGTTTTACTCTATAAAAAGCCTCTCAATTCCTCATATTTTCACCACACAACTCAAAATCTCTCGAGCGTTTTCAACATCAAGCCAAGCTTTTCAAGCTTTCCATCAATTTGGTGCAAAGTTATTCTCCCATTCCTCTCTATCAATATCAATGTATAAATCTCTTTTATCTTTTTATTTTATTTGATTTTCATTTTAAAATTTCCTTTTTTTGTTTTGTTCTCTCAGAAACAAACCTTTTACTTTTGTTTTGTCTTTCAATTTTTTTTAACCTTGATCATTGATTTTCAATGGGTTGAATGAGAAAATTAATGTATACACTGTTTTTGATCTATTTCTCAAGTTCCAAATGAACTCTACATCCACTACCTTAGCTACCACTAAGGATTTCCAACAATCCACTAATTGTTCTTCCCCTTTTCAAGGCTTAGGAGGTAAACTTTACACAACCGGACAAATTTTCTACCCAAAATTTGACCAAACCCTCACAAGAGTACAAAGAAGAATTAAAGGCAAGAAAGATATCTCTCAATACAAGATTGCCCCTTTAAGTACAAACACTCAACCCAAATTTGATAACAAGATCAGAATTGAATACAACACAATTTGGGGTTTTACAAGAGATTGGAAAATAAGCACTTTGAGCTGGGATTTTTGCTAGGATGTTTATCTTTGATGCAATAGTTGTTGCTGGTCTTCAATTAGCTTCAATTTATACTTTCTCTATCAATTCTAGCCAGTTGGGTGATTAGGGTATTGATTATAGCCGTTGGGACCCTCTCTTTCCACCATAAATGCACTTCTGCAGCTTACCGTATCGGTACACGAGGACCCGTATCGACACTTGTCTCAAAATAGAAAGAGTCGTTGCACAATAATAAGAGAGCGTATCGATACATGTGTAAGCATATCGGTACGGGATAGGGACCGTTTCGATACGGGGAACACTCGCATCGATGCAATTAATTCAACATAGCTCACTGGAAGTTTTCGTATCGATACAGCAAGGAGCGTATCGGTATGGGACAACCACCACTTTAAATTTCGGTTACCTAATAACTGACACCAACGGTCGAAAACATTAAAGGCTTTCGATTTTAAAATTCCATAAAATCCATATCGATACGGGTGGAACCGTATCAGTACGCCATTCAAACTCCTTCAATTTTTATAGAGGGAGCGTATCGATACATATTCAATCTGTTTCGATACACTGTTCGATACGGTGAGGAACGTATCGAAACACGTCTTTTCAGTGGCCAACTTTGTAAAAAAGGTATCGATACGGCTGGAAGTGTATCGATACACCTGTACGTTTTCAATACTTTGGCCTTGGAACACTTAGAAAATGTTTGGAGTTTGAGTTTTTCAAATCAGATTAAAGCCTTGGTGATTTATAAATCATTTGAGGGGCTTAGAAATCTATTTGAAGTTTTCAATTTAATCCTTAACAAACTTTGTTATATCAAAATCAGACATAGGTTTTACAATCTCTCCCTTTTTGATATAACAAAACCAAAACTTGAAATTTTTGACACTTTGAAAAACTTTGCAAAATAACTCCCCCTTAATATTAGCTAGGTAAACTTTAAGTTGAAAATCAAAATTTTAAGTGTGAGCTTGTTCCCTCCCCCTTTTTGTTAGATCAAAAATAGAGACATTGATAAACATAAGCAAAAGGCATAAATAATAACCAAGCAACATAATATAGATAACCATTAAGTTCAAAATAAAGATAACATCAACATAGAATCCAAAAAATAGAAAATCAAAGCAAAGATTTTAGAATGCAAACTTAATCCTAAAACCATAAACGAAAGTGCATAAATATCCTAAATGACATAAATGATATGCAAAGATGAACTACTATGCATCTTCATCACCATCTTCATCATCATCATCATCCTCATCATGTGCATCATCATTCCTCCGAGATTGACGCCACTCGTCATGGAAAGCGGTAAGGGATATGTTCATCGAGTTGTGACCACCTTCAATGGAAGTGAGATGCGTCTCCACATTCTTCACACGATCTTCAAGACTTGTAAAACGTGTGTCTATAGCAGCAAATCATGAACTCGTCGCTTGATCCATGGAAGCAATTCCTGTGCGCAAGCCCGTGAATTGCTTGTTGAGAAAGGTCATGAGGGCATCCATGGAAGGTGGAGGAGGAGGAGCTTGAGCATTAGCAATTTCTTCCGGAATAGCATCACTAGGGAGTTCGGATAGACGAAGCCAATTTCCATTAAAGTACATGAACTTACCCCTTGAAAGGGATCTTTCATCGATAGGATCGGTGAGGGGAGTCGGGTAGTCATGTGAGCAATCTATCTTCTTTTGTGTGAAGAAATAACTCAAGGCCATTCCATAAGTGAAGGAAGTGACAAGAGTAGTGTGGCGATGTTGCACGAGATAGACAATCTCCGCAAACATAATCCGAGCAAGGTTTGGTTGTTGTCTTTGACGGAAGCAACGAATCCAAAAATCGCCAACTTGGCGGATAGTGGAATACTTGCCTCCGAGGGCCTAAACCACTACGAAACTATCAAATGTAGGATCCGATCTTGAGCATTAAGAGCGGTGACAGAACCACTTAAGACATGGCCAAGAGCATTGTCATCATCAAGACCTTCATCCTCTAGCTTGAACACATCACAAATAGATTGAACATTGATGGTGACCTTTTTACCCATTAGATAAAAATTAACAGCCGTAACAAAACCCGAAGTATTGGCGACACACTTGGCATTAGCATAGAAAATCAATACCAAATTGCGATAGAAAAAGCCGAAAATTTGAATAAAATCCATAAATTTCCATTCTTGGAGCAATCGCAAGTAAACAAATTGTCAGAAATATAAGAGATCTCCGGTAGTCTTGAAGGCATATGAGAGATCTCTGGTAGTCTTGAAGCACTGTTGATAGATAAGAGTGAGGTTTGTGTGAGTATCATCTCCGGCATTAGAACCTTCACCGACTTCACTAGTACGTGCTCTCTTTTTAGGTGCCATTGACTAGAGAAAAGATCAAAAACAGTGTATGCATTAACTTTCTCATTCAACCCATTGAAAATCAATAATCAAGGTTTTTGTAAAAAAATAGAAACAAAACAAAAAACAAAAGGTTTTAAAGAAGATTGTTGTTGAGAAAACAAAAGAAAAACAAAAGAAAATTTAAAACAAAAATCAAAAGAGAAAAAGAGATTTATACCTTGATATTGATAGAGAGGACTGGGAGAAGAACTTTGCACCAAATTGATGAAAAGCTTTGCTTGATGTTGAAAACCCTTAAAAGATTTTGAGTTGTAGTGTGAAAATATGAGGGATTGAGAGGCTTTTTATAGGGAGAAAACGGCTAGGGTTTTAAAATTGCAATTTTGGTAAAAGTGAAACTCTTTAAATGCCATTAAGAAGTTGTATGCGCAATCGTGTATCGATACGCCTGAGGGTATATCGATACGGGGGTAAAACCGTAATTCCCTTGAAACACCCGTTGAAGGTCCATATCGAAATGCTTTTAGCTTGTATCGGAACGTGTTTAACCGTATCAATACCCGTTTTAGGCAAAATGCAGTCTAGAAAGCTAATATAGTATATGTATCGATACGCAGAAGGCCGTATCGATACCCTATGCCCAAAAATGCATTTTAGGCTTTAAGAACAACCAAAGGCTCGATTTTAGCACCTTCTAATTGAATGCAATTGATGAATGAGTAGTTCTAAGCATATTCTAACAGAAGCATACTCCCCTAGCTATAAGCATAGATATTTTCAATAGCAACAACACATAAACATGCAATTTCACAAATTCAAGCAATTTTAACCTAAAAAAGAGTCCTAAAGGGTCAAGGAAGGCTAATTAGACCTAACTCTCTCCTAAGGGACCAAAAACGCTCTTTATCCAAAGGCTTTATAAATATGTCCGCTAGTTGGTTTAAGGTGTCAACGTACTCTATAACAACATCTTCCTTAAGGACATGATCTCTAATGAAATGATGCCTTATCTCTATATGTTTGGTTCTAGAGTGTTAGATGAGAATTTTGGTTAAGCATATGGAACTAGTGTTGTCACACTTAAGGGGTATGGTTTCAACTTTAATACCATAATCTAAGAGTTGTTGCTTCATCCAAAGGACTTGAGCACAACAACTCCCTAAGGATATGTACTCGGCTTCGGTGGTAGATAGAGTTACACTATTTTATTTCTTAGAGAACCAAGATATGAGCATACTACCTAAGAATTGACATGTTCCCGAAGTACTCTTCCTATCGATTTTACACCCCCCATAATCCGCATCCGAATAAGCATGAAGGTTGAAGGTTGAGTCTCTAGGATACCAAAGACCTAGACAAGAAGTATCTCTAAGGTACCTAAAGATTCTCTTAACGACTATAAGGTGAAACTCTCTAGGACTAGCTTGAAACCTAGCACACAAGCAAACACTAAACAATATATCTGGTCTACTTGTGGTAAGGTAAAGCAAAGATCCAATCATAGAGCGATAAAGCTTAGAGTCAACACACTTACCTCATTCATCTTTGTCAAGCTTTGTAGATGAGCTCATTGGCGTGGCTTGAGGCTTTGCATTCTCCAAGCCAAACTTCTTGAGCATATCCTTGACATAATTTGCTTGATTGATGAAGGTGTCATCCTTCCTTTTCTTGATTTGGAGTCCCAAAAAGAATGAGAGCTCCCCCATCAAGCCCATCATGATAACATGCATATTCAAGCAACATCCTAATAGCTTCCATTCTAGCTACGGGTGCATAAGTTTCATCAAAATCAATTCAATCTTCTTGATTGTAACCTTGAGCAACTAATCTAGCTTTATTTCTTACAATGTTACCACTCTCATCTAGTTTGTTCCTAAATACCCATTTAGTTCCTATAGTAGATTGATTACTAGGCCTTTCAACTAATGTCCAAACATTACTTCTCTCAAATTGATTTAACTCTTCTTGCATAGCCATAATCCAAAAGTTATATTTTAATGCTTCTTTAATGTTCTTAGGCTCTATGCATGAGATAAAAGCAACATGATTCATGAGTTTAAGAGAAGATCTAGTAGTTACCCCCTTGGATGGATCACCCAAGATTTCACCACCTTTGACCTAGTTGTACTCCCTTGGGTTGCTCACTTCCTTTTCCTCAAGAGCCAAGTCCTTCAAGGCTTCAAGAGGTGGATCTTGTGTATCCTCTTCTTTCGTTGGAATCTCATCATCCTTTGAAGTTTGTCCTCCATCAAAGGCATCAAGGATTCCTACATCATCATTATCACAAAATCCTTCATCGGAAGGAGGTTATCATCGAATACAACATGAATAAACTCTTCTACTACTAAAGTTTAAGGAATAACATAAGAAAATAGCTGCATCACTTTTAGCATCAAATTTACCTAAGTTATCTTTTCCATTGTTTAAAACAAAACACTTGCAACCAAATGGATGAAAATAGCTAATGTTAGGATTTTTAGATTTTAAAATCTCTTATGATGTTTTCTTTAAAAGTGGCCTAATCATTACTCAGTTTACAATGTAGCAAGCGGTATTTGTGGCTTCCGCCCAAAAATATTTAGGTAAATTATTTTCACAAAGCATGGTTCTAGACATTTCTTGTAAAGTTCTATTTTTCCTCTCAACTACCCCATTTTGTTGAGGAGTTCGAGGAGCCAAAAAATTGTGGCTAATACCATTTTCATTTAAAAACTCTTCAAAACCTAAATTTTGAAATTCGGTTCCATGATCACTTCTAATATGAGAAATTTTAAGTTCAAGATTATTTTGAGCTACTTTTGAAAATGTGATGAATTTTTCTAAAGCCTCATCTTTAGTACTTAAGAATAGAACCCAAGTAAATCTAGAATAGTCATCAACAAGTACAAATGCTTACGATTTACCACTCAAGCTCATAGTTCTAATAGGCCCAAATAAATCCACGTGAATAAGTTGTAAACACCTACTTGTAGAAACATCATTAATGGATTTAAAGGATGATTTATGTTGTTTACCCTTATAGCGTGCATCACAAATTTTGTCATTTGAGAACTTAATTTTGGGTAAACCTCTAACTAGATCTAGGGAAACTATTTTTTTTCTAAAACACTAATGCTAGCATGTCTTAGTTTCCTATGCCATAGCCATGCATTATTTTCATTTTGTGCAACAAAACATGCATGAGATGTATGAATGTTATCTAAATGCACCATGTATATGTTACCTATGCGATGACCAATGAGCATTATATTATTTGATTTAATGTCAACAATTTTGCACCCATTTTTATAAAATAATACATTAAACCCTTTGTCACATAATTGACAAATGCTCAATAAATTATGTTTTAGACCATCGACATATAAAACATTTTCAATGAGAATAGTAGAGTGATTACCTATGGATTCAATACTTTTAATGTGGCCTTTAGAGTTGTCACCAAATGTCACTACTCCTCCACTTTTTGTCTTTAAGTCCATAAATCGACTCTTGTCTCCGGTCATGTGCCTCGAGCATCCACTATCAAGGTACCTTGAGTATTGACTTTGTGCTTTGGCCTTGTATCAATGCTCCCCCTACAAACAAAGATATTAAACTTTGGTTTTTGGTACCCAAATCATTTTGGGTCCACGAGTGTTAGATCACAAAAGCTTAGTTCCCCTAGGAATCCAAGGTGACATAGCAACAACATTATTAGACTTGATGAGTTCCTTAGAAACCCATACACTTCTAATCTTTTTAGTTCTATAATGCCTGTGGAAGCCACTTTGTTTGTAGTTATATGTTTTTCTTTTAGGTTGGTTAGTTTTAGATGATTCACCTTTTTCATGTTTCACATTACTAACATTTTTGAAAGACTCCTTGAGCTTGTTAAGCTCATCTAACACCTTTTGGTGTTCACTATTGCATTGAGAAATAAGATTGTTTAAGTCTACATTTTCATCTTGAAAAAATTTAAGTTCATCTTGTAAACCTAAAATCTTTTTCTCAAATTTTAAGTTAGGTTGACAAAGTGAGTCATTTTTAGCATTCAATTCCGAAATAATCTTTTTATTTCTTAAAACCGACTCTTTATACTTCTCAACTAACTCATCATAAACCTCTTGTAACTCATCATAAGCATCATGCAATTCATCAAATGTAAAATCAAAAGATGATGAGTTAGAGGTTACCATGGAGGAATCGTTGTAACCCCCTCGTCCCGGTCCGGGCGTCTAATCGATCCGAGTGGGCTACACGGGGATAACCAATGTGAAACCCGTTAAGGCTCCACTTCGGTTAACAACCCGAGAAAACTTTTTCATTTATTATCTTGTCTAGATGCGTTAATTAAACCTATGTGTGAAGCGTCAGCGGAAAACAAGGCTCACGAGAAGCCTAACAGCAAACAGGACCTAAGCCCAACCCTTGAGACCCCTTTAGAGATGCCAAAAGCCCATTTTCACGCCCGTGTTTCGAAACAGGCATTCCCCGTTTCGGAACACGGGCTCCAGTTTAAAAAGCCAGACACCCATACCGAAACGCATCCACCCCATTTCGGAACAGGGCCCCATTTCGCCTAGGCATTCCGAAACTCGTCTCAGAACAGGCGATCACAATGGCCAAAGTGTTTTGAAACTCGTATCGGAACAGGGGCTCACAGTAGCCAAACCGTACCGGAACGCGTTTCGGTACGGGTGGCCCTGGAACCACACCCGTTCCGAAATAGCACAACCCGTTCCGAAACACCTGCAGTCTGTGAGTTCCCAAAATCAGTTTTAAACTTCTCTAAACGATCCCAAACGCCCTTAACGACTTCAAGAAGCAAACACAACATACACACATAAACTCTAGAGGCATACACCCAATCAGAAACACGCTCGAGATACATTACATACATGTAAAGGTCATACATTCATAAGGGACTAGCATTCACCACAAAGGAGACATACATAACATTTAAGAGTTCATGCCTTAGAACCAACATTCACAAAAGCATTCAAGATAAGCAATAAAGCATTGTTTATAATCAAAAACATGGCATCAACATAACAAAGAGTCTAACATGCTCCTAACACAAAATAACCACATAAGTCCCCATTGCTTGACTATTACATCATTAACTAAAAATTCATACTTGAGGATAGCAAAAGCTCAACTAGCACACTTGGAGGCTCTCTCCTTGCACAAGCAACCCACGAACTACAGATCTGCATTGTCGAACAAAAGAGAGCGTAAGCATAAAGCTTAGTGAGGGTAAGCTCATAAAACAACCTCGACAATGCAGGGTCCAAGCACGAGCATACAACCAAGGTAGAATGCATGAGTTCTTACCTTCGAACCACATGAGCCAAATATAGGTGATGCATGAGCATATTATCAATATCATGTCATGCTCAAGAAGTCCATAAACACAACTTATGGAAACACATACATCCAACATATTAGCAACATAATCCACAATCCGTATTGACACCTAGCTATGACCCGAATACGTGGATAACCGTTGAAACTCACATCCAACAACTCAGCATTTACCTTATGGTGGGATTACACTAATCACCGTTTCACACGGAGGGGATTCCACTCATCCTCATGCCCCGTCGATGAGATTCAACTCATCACCGACTAACATAGATATGAAGATTTCCGGGCAAACCCGTACTCCATCTTGATGACTACCATCACCATGACCACGCGCGCATTTCGACACTCGTATGCACACTAACATCCTAATGATCGATCATTTGTACCCAAGCACACTAGTGCCAATACTAACTAATTTCACAAACTTTCACAACACAATTTCGTACCAAATTTCCGTGCTTAGCACGTACTCACCATGATTTACCATCATGCACAAACCACATTCCAATACCACATGCATATAACAATGCATCATATATCATGCCTCAACACACATATATATCAAAATATACATAACCACATTAATCACAATTAATATGTACAAGAGGCATAACAAGCATTTAAAAGTTCAACCAAAAGTCTCCTAAACTAAGCTTGAGATTAGACTACCAATCTAATCCCAGCTCTAGGTGGGTTTACCAAGCCCAACCTAGGTCTACATGCTTGAACCAACGTTTGAAAACCAATTTAAAATGTAGAACCACTCACCGACTATTCCAAGCTCAACACTAGCCGATCAATCCACCAAGCTATTCGGATTCGATCCCGAGGCTTCCCCAAAACAATTTCTTGCTTCTAAACATCCCAACACAAGCAAAACAATCACATTTCAGTCCACCAATCACTGTAACAAACCCGGAACACAAACCAAGCACAAATCACATGATTTCAAGCTAAAGACAACCCCAAAACCTTCATTTTCGAGCAGCCCACTTACACAGCCAAAAACTATTGATTCCAACACTATTAACACACCTAATAGCTTTCAAAACAACCTTCACACATCATACTATCATCAACAAACAACTTCCCAAACATAACAGCCCCAAAAACCCATTTTAAAGCACTCTAAAACCCCACTTAAACCCAAATCCGAAATTCATTATAAAACTCTGTAAAAATTAGATATGTTGGACCTTATAAGATGCTTTTAACTTATCTAACAACATTAAATCAAAAACTCATCTAAAGGTTATCAAAGTATGGATTTTTATCTTCAAAACTTACAAACTCAGATTACATTGTAATGGGTTTTTATTGAAAATTAAAAACATGGGGAAGAAGAGGAAGGTGAGGACCAAATGAAAATCTAATTACCTTGTAAAAACCTTCAAGGATGAGAGTAGATGGTGATGGAACAGTGAAATGGAGGAGGGGAGGTTTGGGTGTCGTTCAAAAACAAAGATGAGGAAGAAGAAAGACTTTTGGGTATTTTTATTTCATTTGTTTTATTCCACCAAAATCATATTTACCATATTGCCATTAATAAGATGGCTTAAATTCTCATCTCCTAAAACCCATGGGATTGGATTTAGAAGATAGGCCCAACATAGATTTTAATTATTTTGAAAATGAAACCGAAACCTGAAACATTATTTTAATATTTTATTTTCACCCGACCCCCAAACCCGTATGTTACAACTCTCCCCCACTTAAGAAATTTCGTCCCCAAATATACCTGACGAAAACAGATACGGAAACTGTTTAAGCATATCAGCTTTCCTCTCCCACCTGGCCTCTTCCACACCAATATGTCTCCACAGCACCCTGACCAATTCTATGGTCTTACCACGCAACACCTTGCTATCAGAAGCAAGTATCTCAACAGGTTCTTCATTATTAGACAAGTCTGGATTCAGTTCTATCTCCTCAACGGGCATAACATGAGACGGATCTGATCTTTATCTCCTAAGCATCGACACATGAAAAACATCATGGATCTTCTCTAACTCAGAAGACAATCTCAAACGGTAAGCTACTGGCCCAATCCGCTCAACTATCTCATACAGACCGATAAACCTCGGACTCAACTTGCCTTTTCGGCCAAATCGCATTACTTTCTTCCACGAAGATACTTTCAGAAACACCTTCTCACCCACTGAAAACTCAATCTCTTTTCTCTTCAAATCTGCATAAGATTTCTGACGATCAGAAGCTGCTTTCAAACGGTCACAAATCAACTTCACTTTTTCAGTAGTTCCCTTAAGCAAATCCGGCATAGGTAACAATTTCTGACCCGTTTCAGCCCAACAGATCAGAGTCCTACAACGCCTACCATACAAAGCCTCATAAGGAGCCATCTGTATACTAGCCTGGTAACTGTTGTTGTAAGAAAACTCAACTAAGGGCAAATGCTTCTCCTAAGAACCCTGGAAGTCAATCACACAACAACGAAGTATATCCTTTAAAATCTGTATCACTCGCTCTGACTGTCCATCTGACTGCGGATGATATGAAGTACTGAAATGCAAACGGCTACCCAGTGCACTATGCAAACAACTCCATAACATCGCTGTGAATCTCGAATCCCTGTCAGATACGATAGACTTCGAAACTCCATGAAGTCTCACGATCTCACGAATGTACAAATTCGCCAACTTGTCTAAAGAATTTGTGGTGTTCACTGCTAAGAAATGTGCAAACTTAGTAAATCTATTCACTGTCACCCAAACAGGATTCTTCTTCGAAGGAGACAATGGCAACCCTGACACAAAGTCCATAGTGATCCTCTCCCATTTCCATTCCAAAATCTTCAAAGGCTGTAACAAACCTGAAGGAACCTGATGTTCTTCCTTCACTCTCTGACAAACCATGCAACGACTCACTTACTCGGCTACATCCTTCTTCAAACCAACCCAGAAATAGTCATTCTTCAGATCTTGGTACATCTTAGTACTGCCCGGATGCAAAAGGACTCGAATGTGCTTCGCTCAAAATCGTACGTCTGAACTCAACATCTTCAGGTACTACAACTCTGTCTCTGAAACACAACACATTCTCATCACTAAAACTATACTTGGTCGGTCTACCTTCGGCTATGTCCTGAACATGTGAAGCTAAAGACACATCTTGCAATTGTTTCTCTCTGATCATCTGAATCAAAGAAGGCTTCATTTGGAACTCTGTAATCAAACCATCATCCCCGAATACACTCAATCTAGAAAACATAGCTCGCAACTCAACTGCAAGGATTGATTCTTTGAAAGACTTGGTTTTTATGCGTACCTAGTACACCACCTCTCTTCTCATAAGTTACCTACCCAGTGCATTGTTCATTATTGTGCTTTCTATTAGACCATATGAACTTTTATTTTGAACAAATAATTGTTCACCAAATATAGGAGTTACATGAGATGTAATTAGCAAGTGTTGCTTACCTAAATAATTAAATTCTTTGAGTAAAGCAAAAGCTGACCTAGGATGTAATGAAATATGGATCTTTACCCACTAGGAATACTTATATTAAGTTTTTTTTTCAATTTTGAGGGTTTTTAATAGTGGGAATGTAATTTCTTTATAAACATGATGAAAGGCACTTACAAATCATATTTTATCATTGTAGACTTTATGGAAAACTTAAACACATTATCATTGCAATCCATCCTTGAGAATGACAAATTGAATGGCTTGAACTTTCTTTATTGGTTCTGTAACTTAAATAATGTCCTTAAGCAAGAACGGAAACTGCAAATCATTGAAGAACCTGTCCCTAAAAAGCAAACGAATGATGCCTCCAAAGATGAAAGGGAAGCCTTTGAGAAATACTCAAATGACATGGTAGATGTTGGATGTTTGATGCTTGCGACCATGACCCCTGAGCTTCAGAAGAAACATGAGGACAAAGCTCCCTATGAGATGGTTAAAAATATCAAAGAATTATATGAGGGGAAAGCTCGTCAAGAGAGGTATGAGACCTCTAAGCTTTGTTTCGGTGCAAAATGTTTGAAGGAACTCCAGTGGGAACTCATGTTCTCAAAATGATAGGGTATATTCAGTCCCTTGAAAAATTGGGCTTCCCTCAAAGTGTTAAATTGGCTACTGATGTTATCCTGCAATCGTTGCCGGATAGTTTTAATCAATTTGTTCTTAATTTCAATATGAATGAAATTAACAAATCGTTGCCCTAGTTGCTTGGTCTGTTAAGAACAACAGAAAATAACATGAAAAAAGTTGGTTGCAAACCTATTCTAATGGTCTGAAAGGATAACAGAAAAGGAAAGCCCAACAAAGGAAAAGCTACATTGAAACCCAAATGAGGAGTTGCAAAAGAAGGAAAGTGTTTCCATTGCAACAATGTTGGACATTGGAAGAGAAACTGCCCTGTCTATCTTGAGGAAATCAAGAAGGCAAGAGAAAATGGACAGTCCAGATCAGGTATTTATGTTATTGATATTAATAGATCAACATTTACTTCTTGGGTATTAGATACCGATTGTGGCTCACACATTTGTACTTCTGTATAAGGACTAAAAAGGAGTAGAAAATTGGCAAAAAGAGATGTGGACCTACGAGTGAGAAATGGAGCAAGAGTTGCTGCATTAGCTATAGGAACATATACTTTGTCATTACCTAGTGTACTTGTTTTAGATTTAGAGGATTCCCATTTCGTACCTAATTTTACTAAAAACATTATTTCAATTTCTTGTTTGGACAAGATTGGTTTTGAGATTATCATTAAGAATAATAGTTGTTCTTTTTCCCTAAATAATGTTTTTATGGTACAGCTCAATTAATCAATGGGCTCTATATCTTAGATCAAGACAATTCCATATATAACATAAACACGAAAAAATCAAAAACAAATTACTCTAACCAAACTTATCTCTGGCATTTTCGTCTGGGTCATATAAGTGAGAAACGCATATCAAAACTTCATAAAGATAGATTTTTAAATTCTTTTGTTTTCGAACAGTTAGATATATGTGAACCTTGCTTAAGGGAAAAATGACCAAATCATCATTTGACGGTAAAAATGAGCGAGCAAGTGATTTATTAGGTCTAATACATAGTGATGTATGTGGACCGATGAATACACAAGCCAGAGGAGGGTTTCAATACTTCATTACTTTCACTGATGACTTCAGTAGATATGGGTATGGTTACCTAATGCATCATAAATCTGAAGCCCTTAAAAAGTTCAAGGAATTTAAGAATGAAGTACAAAACTAGTTAGGAAAGAGTATCAAAGCTCTTCGATGAGATCAAGGAGGAGAATACTTAAGCCTAGAGTTTGATGAACTCCTTAAAGGATGTGGGATTATCTCACAAATTACACCTCCATGTACTCCACAACACAATGGAGTCTCGGAAAGGAGAAATCGAACATTGTTAGACATGGTTCGGTCAATGATGACTCATGTTGATCTTCCAACTTCTTTTTGGGGACATGCGCTAGAAACAGATGCTTTCACACTAAATCTTATTTCATCTAAATCGGTTCAAAAGACATCATATGAGATGTGGAATGCGAAGCGTCCTAGTATGTCTTTTATGAAAATTTGGGGATGCGAAGTTTATGTTAACATTGTTGAGTGGATCAATGGATTGATCAAAGCCAAGAGGGGGGTGAATTGGGTTTTTTAAAAATTGTTGGAGCAAGTAGAATAGTTAAAAATGAAGAACAAGGAATTTTAGAGTGGTTCAAGTTCCAAATGAACTCTACATCCACTACCTTAGCTACCACTAAGGATTTTCCAACAATCCACTAATTGCTCTTCCCCTTTTCAAGGCTTAGGAGGTAACCTTTATGTAAAACCTATGTTTGATTTTGATATAAAAAAGTTTGTTAAGGATTAAATTGAAAACTTGAAATAGATTTCTAAGTCCCTCAAATGATTTATAAATCACCAAGGCTTTAATCTGATTTGAAAACTCAAACTCCAAATATTTTCTAAGTGTTCCAAGGCCAAAGTATTGAAAAACGTCCAGGCGTATCGATACACTTCCAGCCGTATCGATACCTTTTTTACAAAGTTGGCCACCAGAAAGACGCGTTTCGATACGCCCCTCACCGTATCGAAACAGCGTATCGAAATAGATTGAATCTGTATCGATACGCTCCCTTTGTAAAAACTGAAGGAGTTTGAATAGCGTACCGATACGGTTTCCCCCATATCGATACGAATTTTATGGAATATTAAAATCAAAAGCCTTTAATGTTTTCGACCGTTGGTGTCAGTTGTTAGGTAACCGAAATTTAAAGTGGTGGTTGTCCCGTACTGACACGCTCCTTGTCGTATCGATACGGAAACTTCCAGTAAGCTATGTTGAATTAATTACATCGACATGAGTGTTCCCCGTATCGAAATGGTCCCTATCCCGTATCGATACGCTTACACGCGTATCGATACGCTCTCTTATTATTGTGCAACAACTCTTTCTGTTTTGAGACAGGTATCGATACGGGTCCTTGTGTACCGATACGGTAAGCTACAGAAGTGCATTTATGGTGGAAAGAGAGGGTCCCAACGGCTATAATCAATACCCTAACCATCCAAACGGCTAGAATTGATAGAGAAGGTATAAATTGAAGCTAATTGAAGACCAACAACAACTATTGAATCAAAGATAAACATTCTAACAAAAATCCAAGCTCAAAGTGCTTATTTTCCAATCTCTTGTAAAACCCCAAATTGTGTTGTGTTCAATTCTGATCATGTTATCAAATTTGGGTTGAGTGTTTGTACTTAAAGGGGCAATCTTGTATTGAGAGATATCTTTCTTGCCTTTAATTCTTCTTTGTACTCTTGTGAGGGTTTAGTCAAATATTGGGTAGAAAATTTGACCGGTTGTGTAAATGTTACCTCCTAAGCCTTGAAAAGGGGAAGAACAATTAGTGGATTGTTGAAAATCCTTAGTGGTAGCTAAGGTAGTGGATGTAGAGTTCATTTGGAACTTGAACCACTCTAAAATTCCTTGTTCTTCATTTTTAGCCTTTCTATTTACTCCAACAATTTTTAAAAATCCAATTCACCCCCTCTTGGCTTTATCAATCCATTGATCCACTCAACAATTGGTATCAGAGCCTACCTCTTTGAAGGATTAACAACCACAAGAGGAGTTCTTTGGAAGAGTGTGATCGTCCAAAAATCAAACCATGGCATCTACCTCCGGGTCAAGCATATACGAGTCTCAATCAACCACCAAATCACCTTTCTTCAACGATGATAACTACCCATTTTGGTAGAACCGGATGCGCCTCTTCATCAAATCCAACAATTATCTAGTTTGGGATGCCATTGAAGATGGTCCCTATATTCCGATGAAGAGAGACGACGAAGGAAGATTGGTGCTAAAGAAGAAAAATGAGATGAGTGAAGAAGAGAGAAAGAAGATTCAAATCAATGATAAAGCTCTTCACATGTTGTTTTGCTCTTTCGGTCCCGACATCTACTCCAAAGTTTCCTCCATTGAAAGTGCCAAGGAAGTGTGGTATACACTAGAGACTACTTATGAAGGAACAATTGATGTGAAGGAGACAAAGATCGGGATTCTCAATCTTAGCTATGAGAATTTCAAAATGGAGCCCAACGAAATTGTGTCAAAGATGTTCAATCATTTCTCAACAATCGTCAACGGGCTAAAAGGTTTTGGAGAGATAATCCCGGAAGACAAACTAGTTCGGAAGCTACTCTTCTCACGTCCCGAGTCTTGGGACGGGAAGAGAACCGCCATCATTGAGGCCAAAAATTTGAAGACACTCAAGCTTGATGAGCTAGTGAGTTTTCTTCTAACTCATGAGATAATGAAGCAAGGAATGGAAGATGAAAAGAAAAAGGAAGAGAGAAGAGTGGAGAAGCTAGAGGTAGAAAAGAAGAAGAAGATAGGAGTGGCTCTCAAAGCTTCACTACATGAGGAGAGCAATTCTAGTGAGGAGGAAGACCTAGAAAAATTGGCTATGATAGCCAAAAGGTTCTCACGGTTTATGAGGTCCAACCGAGGAAGGAAGATTCAACGAAAAATGGACTTCAAAACCAAAAACAAAGAAGAAGAGAGGGATCAAATCATCTGCTTTGAGTGCAAAAAAACCCGGTCACATTCGTTCGGAGTTCCCTCAACTCAAGAAGAAGGGCTTTGAGAAGAAGAAAAAGCTCAAAGCCAAGCTTGCTACTTGAAGTGACGACGAGTCATCCGAGCATGAGGAACACGAAGTGGCCAACCTTTTCCTCATTGCTCTTGAAGACGATTGTAACACCCGGGTTTGGGTGTTGGGTGAAAATAAAATATTAAAATAATGTTTCGGGTTTCGGTTTCATTTTCAAAAAAATTAAAATCTATGTTGGGCCTATCTTCTAAATCCAATCCAATGGGTTTTAGGAGATGAGAATTTAAGCCATCTCATTAATGGCAGTATGGTAAATATGATTTTGGTGGAATAAAACAAATGAAATAAAAATACCCAAAAGCCTTTCTTCTTCCTCATCTTTGTTTTTGAACGACACCCAAACCTCCCCTCCTCCATTTCACTGTTCCATCACCATCTACTCTCATCCTTGAAGGTTTTTACAAGGTAATTAGATTTTCATTTTGTCCCCACCTTCCTCTTCCTCCCCATGTTTTTAGTTTTCAATAAAACTCATTACAATGTAATCTGAGTTTGTAAGTTTTGAAGATAAAAATCCAAACTTTGATAATCTTTAGGTGAGTTTTTGATTTAATGTTGTTAGATAAGTTAAAAGCATCTTATAAGTTCCAGCATATCTAATTTTTACAAAGTTTTATAATGAATTTGGGATTTGGGTTTAATTGGGGTTTTAGAGTGCTTTAAAATGGGTTTTGGGGGCTGCTATGTTTGGGAAGTTGTTTGTTGATGATAGTATGATGTGTGAAGGTTGTTTTGGAAGCTATTAGGTGTGTTAATAGTGTTGGAATCAATAGTTTTTTGCTGTGCAAGTGGGATGCTCGAAAATGAAGGTTTTGAGGTTGTCTTTAGCTTGAAATCATGTGATTTGTGCTTGGTTTGTGTTCCG
This sequence comes from Hibiscus tridactylites, assembly GCA_958450335.1. NCBI lineage: Eukaryota > Viridiplantae > Streptophyta > Magnoliopsida > Malvales > Malvaceae > Hibiscus > Hibiscus tridactylites. The sequence goes on along the minus strand of OY288265.1, from coordinate 80,237,039 downwards.
GGTTTGTTACAGTGATTGGTGGGCTGAAATGTGATTGCTTTGCTTGTGTTGGGATGTTTAGAAGCAAGGAATTGTGTTGGCGAAGCCTCGGGATAGAATCCGGATAGCTTGGTGGATTGATCGGCTAGTGTTGAGCTTGGAATAGTCGGTGAGTGGTTCTACGTTTTAAATTGGTTTTCAAACGTTTGTTCAAGCATGTAGACCTAGGTTGAGCTTGGTAAACCCACCTAGAGTTGGGATTAAATTGGTAGTCTAATCTCAAGCTTAGTTTAGGAGACTTTTGGTTGAACTTTTAAATGCTTGTTATGCCTCTTGTTCATATTAATTGTGATTAATGTGGTTATGTATATTTTGATATACATGTGTGTTGAGGCGTGATATATGATGCATTGTTATATGCATGTGGTATTGGAATGTGGTTTGTGCATGATGGTAAATCATGGTGAGTACGTGCTAAGCACGGAAATTTGGTAAGAAATTGTGCTGTGAAAGTTTGTGAAATGAGTTAGTATTGGCACTAGTATGCTTGGGTACAAATGATCGATCATTAGGATGTTAGTGTGCACACGAGTGTCGAAATGCGTGCGTGGTCTTGGTGATTGTAGTCATCAAGATGGAGTACGGGTTCGCCCGGAAATCTTCATATATATGTTAGTCAGTGATGAGTGGAATCCCATCGACGGGGCGTAAGGATGAGTGGAATCCCCTCCGTGTGAAACGGTGATGAGTGTAATCCCACCGTAAGGTAAATATTGAGTTGTTGGATGTGAGTTTCAACGGTTATCCACGTATTCGGGTCATAGCTTGGTGCCAATACGGATTGTGGATTATGTTGCTAATATATTGGATGTATGTGTTTCCATATGTTGTGTTTATGGACTTGTTGAGCATGACATGATATTGATAATATGTTCATGCATCACCTATATTTGGCTCATGTGGTCCGAAGGTAAGAACTCATACATTCTACCTTGGTTGTATGCTCGTGCTTGGACCCTGTATTGTCGAGGTTGTTTTATGAGCTTACCCTCACTAAGCTTTATGCTTACGCTCTATTTTGTTCGACAATGCAGATCCGTAGTTCGTGGGTTGCTTGTGGAAGGAGAGAGCCTCCAAGTGTGCTAGTTGAGCTTTTGCTATCCTCAAGTATGATTTTTTATTTAATGATGTAATAGTCAAGCAATGTGGACTTATGTGGTTATTTTGTGTTAGGAGCATGTTAGACTCCTTGTTATGTTGATGCCATGTTTTGGATTATAAACCATGCTTTATTGCTTATCTTGAATGCTTTTGTGAATGTTGGTTCTAAGGCATGAACTCTTAAATGCTATGTATGTCTCCTTTGTGGTGAATGCTAGTCCCTTATGAATGTATGACCTTTACATGTATGTAATGTATCTCGAGCGTGTTTCTGATATGGTGTATGCCTCTAGAGTTTATGTGTGTGTGTTGTGTTTGCTTCTTGAAGTCGTTAAGGGCGTTTGGGGTCGTTTAGAGATGTTTAAAACTGATTTTGGGAACTCACAGACTGTAGGTGTTTCGGAACGAGTTGTGCTGTTTCGGAACGATCGTGGTTCCAGGGCCACCCGTATCGGAACGCGTTCCGGTACAGTTTGGCTACTGTGAGCTCATGTTCCGATACGAGTCTCGAAACATTTTGGCCACTGTGATTGCCTGTTCCGAAACGGGTTTCAGAACGACTAGGCGAAATGGGGCCCTGTTCCGAAACGGGGTAGATGCGTTTCGGTACGAGTGTCTGGCTTTTTAAACTGGAGCCCGTGTTCCGAAACGGGTAATTCCTGTTTCGAAAGACATGCCTGAAAATGGGCTTTTGGCATCTCTAAAGGGGTCTCAAGGGTTGGGCTTAGGCCATGTTTGCTGTTAGGCTTCTCGTGAGCCTTGTTTTCCACTGACGCTTCACACATAGGTTTAATTAACGCATATAAACAAGATAATAAATGAAAAAGTTTTCTCGGGTTGTTAACCGAAGTGGAGCCTTAACGGGTTTCACATCGGTTATCCCCGTGTAGCCCACTCGGACCGGTTAGACGCCTAGACCGGGACGAGGGGGTTACACTTGTTGGTATCAGAGCCGGAGGTTTCCGAGACCTCTGGCAGGTAAGTGAGGTAAGTTAAATTCTTGTATTGCAATTGCACGGTGTTTGCTTGCTATGTAAGTACGTTTGCTTGTTTATCAAGTATGTTTTGATGCTTGCTTAATTGATCATATATGTATGCTGTTTAAAGCATGTTGAGTAGAGTCTCATTGCTTCCATTACAACGGAAAAAGGATTTTTAGGTGAGGGAAACATACTTGAGCCACTTGGAACCCTTGCCCTTGCTAACCCCGTTTTGTATGTTGTTGTTGTTGTAGTTGTTATCTGTGAGCGCTTATGTCGAGGCGTAGAGGTAGACCGAGGTTGGTTCTTCAGGAACCTCGTGTTGCGGCTCCTGTTAATGAGCGGTGGTTGGAGTAGAGGCTCCTGTGGAAGAGCCCGCTGTTGGAGTCGGAGCTCCTCCACCACCACCTCCTCAGCCTGATGTGGAACGCGAGGCTGGAGCTGAGGGAGCGGGACCTCAGGTTGGCCAGGGTGGCCAAGGTCTTGAGGGAATAGATATGGCTCCGCTAGTTCATGCTATAGCGGGAGCGTTTTAGGCTGCAGTTGCCGAAGCTCGGGTTGCAGCTCAGCTGAGAGGTGACGATGCTAGCTTACCGTTAGAGAGGCTTCGTAGCCTCGGAGCTGATGAGTTCAGAGGATCTACACCGGAGAGGTCAAAGTTGTGGCTAGAGAAGACAATCCGTATTCTAGCTCAGATTGGATGTGTTGGGGCTCGTAAGTTGGGTTGTGTGATTTTGTTGCTTTAGGGTGATGCCTACACCTGGTGGGTCACCATTACTTCTGGTGTGCCTGAGGCCGAGATCAGTTGGAATTTCTTTGAGACTGCTTTAAGGAAGAGGTATTTGGGCCCGAGATATCTGGATGAGAAGAAGAGGGAGTTTATGGCTCTTGTTCAGGGAGACGCTTCAGTGACAGATTATGAGATCCGCTTTGTCCGACTGAGTCAGTATGCTCTGGAGTTGGTTCCTACTGAGAGGGACCGTTGTGATCGGTTCAGGTATGGGCTTCACGAGGAAGTCAAGAGGTACACCTTGGCTTCAGATTATTCTAATTTTGATGTGTTGGTCGCTAGGGCCAAGGACATTGAGCATAGCTTGGGGCTGACCAAGCTTTCGGGAGGATCCGGTTCTAGGAAGAGGCACAACAACTTTGACCATGGTGATGCCAAGAGGCATCGAGGCGGTGGACATCGGTTTGACCATAGTCGTGGCGGTGGCCACCATGGTAGAGGCCATCAGGGCCATAGAGCTGGAGGGCGTTTGCCCGAGTGTACTCGATGTGGGAGACATCATTCAGGAGAGTGTTGTGGTAACTTCCATGCTTGCTGGAACTGTGGATCAAGGGACTACTTCAGGAGAGAGTGTCTGCATCAGGCGGCACACGCACCAGTTCATGCTCAGGCTCCTGCGAGAGCGATTGACTATTAGAGAGGTCGTGGGTGCGGTCGTGGTTACTTCCAGCCGAGGGCTGATGCACCTAGGATAGAGGCACCAAGGAATCTTGCTCATGTTGTGGCAGTTCAGCCAGAGGACAGTGGACCAGCTAGAGTCTACGCACAGAGAGAGGCAGGGAATGACACATATGTGATAGCAGGTAATTTCGAGTTACAGTCCATGTCTTTGTTTTACTTAGTTGATTCGGGTTCCACGCATTCTTACATTTTGAGTGAGCATGCAAAGAAGTTAGACATACTTGTTGAGATCTTAGATGTAGGGATGCATGTGACTAGTTCTTTAGGTGAGACAGTTATAGTTAGACGGATGTATAGGAGGTGTCCGTTGAAGATTCAGGGTCATGTGTTTTCTGTTGATATGATGGAGCTTCCATTCTACGATTTTGATATTATTTTGGGTATGGATTGGTTGGTTGAGCACAGAGCTAGTGTAGATTTTGAGACGAAGAGAATTTCGTTGAAGCTTTCCGATGACTACGAGGTAGTGGTTGTAGGCGAGAACGTTAAGTTATTGTCGAAAGTTGTGTCATCTTTAGAGGCTCATAGGTTGATGGATTCCGGTTGTGGAGCTTATTTAGCGTATGTGATGAATCCGAATATGAGTGAGGTGAGACCGAAAGATATCAGAACAGTTTGTGATTATCCGGATGTGTTTCCAGAAGAGTTACCAGGTTTGCCTCCTAACAGAGATGTAGAGTTTGTGAATGAGACTGTTTTAGGGTCTACTCCAGTTTCAATTGCTTCGTACTGTATGACTCCGAAAGAGTTGAAAAGTCAGCTTCAGGAGTTGTTAGACCGTGGTTTTATTAGGCCTAGTAGTTCGCCTTGGGGTGCTCCTGTGTTGTTTGTGAAGAAGAAGGATGATAGTATGAGAATGTGTATTGACTACAGGCAGTTGAACCATATAACAGTGAAGAATAAGTATTTGTTGCCTCATATAGATGATTTGTTTGATCAGTTGAGGGGTGCCTCAATGTTTTCGAAGATAGATTTGAGATCAGGGTACTATCAGTTGAAAGTAAAAGAATGTGATGTTCCGAAAATAGCCTTTAGGACTAGATACAGTCATTATGAGTTCCTTGTGGTGCCGTTTGGGCTCACGAATGCACCAGCAGCTTTTATGGATATGATGAACAAAGTTTTCGAGACTATCTAGACCGATTTGTAGTTGTTTTCATAGATGACATCCTTGTGTACTCGAGATCAGAAGAAGAGCATGATGAGCACTTGAGACTTGTTTTGCAGAGGTTGATGAGTAATCAGTTGTATGCGAAGTTGAGCAAATGTGAGTTATGGATTCGAGAGGTTGTGTTTCTTGGCCATGTTGTGTCAGCTGAAGGTATATGTGTTGATTCGACGAAGATTGAGGCTATTGTTGAGTGGAAACAACCTAAGTCAGTGACTGAGATTAGGAGTTTCCTAGGACTAGCTGGTTACTATAGGAGATTTGTTGATGGTTTCTCTAGAGTAGTTGCTCCGTTGACTAAATTGTTGCAAAAGGGAGTGAAGTTTGAGTGGTCAGATGCGAGACAAAAGGCATTTGAGAAATTGAAAGAAGCTTTGACGAATGCTCCAGTGTTGGTACAGCCAGTTTTAGGTAAAGAGTTCGTGATCTATAGTGATGCTTCCTACGTAGGTTTAGGTTGTGTTCTGATGCAAGAAAGGAGAGTTGTTGCTTATGCTTCGAGACAGTTGAAGGTGCACTAGAAGAACTATCCTACGCACGACATTGAGTAAGCCGCAGTTGTGTTTGCGTTGAAGATTTGGCGTCACTACTTGTATGGTGAGAATTGCACGGTTTACACTGATCATAAGAGCTTGAAGTATTTGATGACTCAGAGAGAGTTGAACTTGAGATAGAGAAGATGGCTTGAGCTGTTGAAGGACTATGATTTGACTATCGAGTACCATCCGGGTAAGGCAAATGTAGTAGCCAATGCATTGAGCAGACTCGTTAGTATGTTGGCACTAGTTATAATTATCGGGTATAAATGATCGATCATTAGGATGCGTGTGCACACGGTAAGAGTCAAATTCGTGTGTGGCCTTGGTGACGTGTAGTCATCAAGGAGGAGTACGGTGAGGTAACATTCCACTGGAAAATGTTAGTATGTGATGATGAGTGTAATCCCACCGGAAGGTAATTGTTGATTGAGTACGTTAGGGTGAAAATCTCAACGTAAGTTATCCGCATATCCGAGTAACTTATATAGTTGCCAATATACTTGTCTTACTGTGGTGGTTGCGATAAGATGTTATGTTGCATCCTTGTTTAGCATAACATGAGGTAAGATGTCATGTTCATGTATTCTTGTAACGTTTGGCTATGTTGCTACGTTGGTGTGTATGTATGCCTTGTGAATGTTTCATGGATGCCATGCTTGAACCCTGCATTGTCGATGTTTTGTTTTGTGCTCTCTCACTAAGCTTCTAGCTTATGCTCTCGTTTTCGGCAATGCAGACCATTAGTGTGGAGTTAGCAAGGAGCAAGGAAGGGGCATCCAAGCGCGTTTGTGGTTGCTCAAGTATGGTTTTAGTAAATAATGTAGTAGTTAGCAATGTGGATGCTATGTGTTGTAGGAGCGTTGTTAGACTCTTATTTGTTTATGCTTTTGTGTTAATGAGGTGTTTACGTGTTTGTGTGGAAAGGCATGTAAACCATGTTTTATGAATGCTTATGTGTTGTTTCAAAAGCATGTAAACCTTGATATGCAATATTTTTAGTGGATGCATGTTCCTTTAAATGAAATGGTCTTGTTATGCATGTTTAAATGTTGATCATGCTTGTGGTAGGACGTAATGCCTATAGATTATGTGTATGTTTGTTGTTTCATGATTCTTGTGGTTTTGGGGCTTGTTTGGGAGTATTTGGAGATGCAGAAAATTGTTTTTAGGGACACACAGAGTGCAGGCGTTTCGAAACGCTCGTGGTTGTTTCAGAACGGATGTAGCTCCAAGGATACTCGTATCAGAACGGGGGTGGTGCCGTTTCGATACGATTTGACATTGTGAGCTCCCGTTTCGGTACACGTTTCGATATAGTTTGCCTTTGTGAGTGCCCGTTTCAGAACTTGTTCCATAACGTTTTGTTAATGGAGACCCCCGTATCGGAACGAAATGGATCCTATCGATACGGCTTGGTCTGTCCTTTAAACTAGAGCCCGCATATTGAAACGGGCAAGCCTGTTTCGAAACGCATGCCTATAAATTGGCTTTTTGGGCATCTTCAAAGGTTATTGAATGTCGTGTTTTAGTCCCAAATGTCCATAAGCATCATTGTTTAGTTCATATGCATCTTTATATATAGTTTGGGTTGTTTTGCATGCAAACGGTCTAATATGCCACTCGGTAAATTTAAGGTCACCTTACGTTCTGCTTGTATCTTTCGTATCGTTTTTCGCTGTCGTTTTCACACATAGGACTAAATAATACATTTAGACAAGATAAATTAAAGAAAAAAATATGGTTTCTAATCAAAGTGGAGCCTTAACGGGTTTCGCTTTGGTTTTCCCCGTGTAACCTGTTCAGACCAGTCTGTCTCCTAGACTGGGACGAGAGGGTTACATAAACACGTGCTCTCATCAAAGCCAAACATCATACATGGCACACAAGGCCCAACCATACCCGGGATCTCACCAGATCAACAGAGAAAAAGTACACAAAGTCATAACCACAAACCTAGAGTGAGACCCAGTGTCACACAGCCTCGGGAACATACACTCTGAGTGAGGCTCAGTGTCACACAGCCTCGGGAACATACACTCTCTCTAGGTGAGGCACAGTATCAAACAACCTCGGGAACTTACACCCATATTCAACATCTCTCCTCGAGTATCATCGAATGAGTCCCGATGTCACACAACATCGAGAACGTACATTTGGCATCTCTAATCATGGTGTTGCAACACTCTTTCTTTGGGTATCTGTATCCCATCAATAAAAGGGTGACTCAACCAACCAATTGTCCACACAATACACAACATCGACACAATTAGCATAAGACACACATCATAACTCGATCCACCAAGGATCTTCTATGGTTACTATTACACCTAGTCACCCAATTATGTTGACCAACTTGTTAATATATTATGAAAGTGTACATTAATCATCTTAATTAATTATCTCTATTAATATCCCACGTCAATTTCTATCTTTTTATTAGAATTATAGATTATTCTATTCAGTGGGTACCGATACTCGAACACAAGTATCGATACGGTACCCCTGGGTACTGGTACCCACACACGTACCGATACAAATGTTTTTACTGGAAATCCTAGATTTTCATAAGTGCCAATACGGGCTGACCCATACCGATACGACCCCCAATCACGTACCGGTACAGCTAAAGCTCGTACCAATACCTTATTCTCGAGTTCGCACAATTTCATCGAATTATGATATTACAAAGCTTATTTGATCCTTAAAGCTTATGAAAGTCATTAAGGTTTGTTTACTAACGCATTCAATCAATTAATATTTATTTACCGACTTCATAATCATTTAATCTAGTATTCATCCCTTAAGCATATTTTCAATCAAATTATGTCAATCCATTCGAGCAAGCACAAAAGGCATCAAGATTATCAATCAATCAAACAATCATCAAGTAATCATACGAGCATATCAAAACGAACCTAAACGGTCTCTAAAGCCTCTAAGAGTCGCATCATATTCATAACATCATCATGCATCTCATAGATATCAAGTCTCACACTATCGGCCTCCAAACATGCATATTCATCGTCTACCTATTTTGCAGATACTAACATGCAAAGCAATCACATTTATGATGTTCATGAAACAATATGAGTTCGAGTCCACCAATTTCTCGGATAAAACAAATACAACTACATAATCCATTTCACACAATCAAACTACTTTAGGGGATAAAATGTGTAAAAAAGCTTATCGGGTTCGAATTTGGTGAAACAGACTATGCCATCGAACTTAGAACGTTGAGAAACCCTTGGGTAGGGTCCCCGAAAAAATTCAACTCTTGGTCAACGACTTTCGGCTCGACTCGGCTCGACTCAACTTGGTTCAATTTGGCTCGTTCCAGCTCGGTTTAACTCGATCTGGTGGCTTCCCTGAAGCAGAACCAGGCCCATGCACGGTTGGTGGCAAGTGCCATAGGCTCCGTCTAACAAATATTTGCTTCACGGATGATCTAATGGTGCTTTCAAGAGGGTCTTTTAACTGTCATGGGAGTCTAGAGAGTTATGCAACAATTCTATGTCTTTTCTAGACTCTAGATCAACTTCTCTAAACCTGAAATATTTTTTTTTGGTATGGAAAATGTTGATCTACAGGCCATTATAGAAGCTCTGGGGATCAATCTTAATAAGCTTCTTGTCCGCTATTTAGGTATACCCTTAATTACTAGAAGACTTTCAATTGCAAACCGCACTTTTTGACAAGATATCAGCCAAGCTTCAAGTTTGGAAGACTAGAAAGCTTTCCTATGCTAGCAGATGATAACTTATTCAGTCTGTCCTTTATATCATTCAACACTTCTGGAGCAGACAACTTATTTTACCAGATGCTGTAATTAAGCAAGTGAATCAGCTTTGTTCTAGGTTCTTTTGGAAGGGGAAGATAAGCCTATAAATGGAGCTAGAATAAGCTGGGCAAAAATTTGTACCCATAAATTCGAGGGGAGACTTACTTTACCAGAGTTGTTAGGTGCAACCTTAAAATTTCTCTTATTTTTGAAAAGTTATTTCAGGTGTAAGGAGAGAAGGTTCTTTGAGGAAGAATTGTATGACATCCTAGACATGTCCCACGGAGTACTATGATTGCTTGGATGACTACTCTAAATAAATTACTAACAAAAAGTAGGCTTTTGACTTTTGGATTGGATGTTGAGTCATTGTGTCCAATATGGAAGACACCTCTTCTTGGGATTATAGCATGGTCAGCAATCGAGGTATTATAGCATTTGTTTTTATTGGGATTTACTTGTATAGTTTTTTATTGAGCCGCATATGAGAAACTCTTGATGTTTTTTGATTAGTTGGAATACAAAGAATAAAATTTATCTAAAAAATTTAAAAATATACCTTGCTCGATCTCGAAGATGCCCGTCATATCGAAATATGTCGTTCATGATACAGCCACAAGCTCGTCCACCGTTCAATTTTGCAAGACATCACTTCGATTATTGAAAATCTGTAAGAAAATATTTTGGCTTCTTGCTTTCTTCTCCTCCCATCATTCAATATTGATATCACCCCCTTTTCCATGTTGCTCTCTCCTTTTCGGGTGGCTATTATCCTGATAAAACGTGTATCGATTCCCCTTGAAACGGTGGTGAAGTGGGGTTTATATAAGGCTTAAATCTGGCCATGGATAGGAGAGAATGACCATATTTTGTGGGATTTGGATGAGAACGAGTAGTGTTTTAGTAGGATTTGGACTGTTTTTCAATTAATGGATGTTATTTTGATTATTGAAAAGGAAATCTGAATTGAAATAGGATGATGGAATCGAAAAGAGGGGAAGGTGGCTGAGAATCGTGGAGGGAGAGTCCAGATGGAAGTGGGACTATGTTGGCTGGTTGACGGCAGTCAAGGGGAAAGGTGATGTAATTTAAGGTTTGGATTAGATTGGGCCAGACGTCTAATTTGTGTTTGGGTTTATTCTATTTTGTATTTACTAATTATTTCAATATTCAGTGGGTCTAGAATCTGATGTGTACAACTGCCCCTCATTGCTCGAACAAGATGAATTAAGTAAAGACTAAGAACAACAAATTTGTTCAGAGAATATTGTACTTGTAATGATGATTCCACTCCTCAACTTAACAACACTGGACTTTGATAAAAACACTTCTCGGAATAAACGCCACTCGCTCAACTTGAGGATGCTGGCCTTCGAGAAAATACTTTCTCCAATGATGACTCCACTCATCAACTTGAGGACACTGGACTTCCAAAGAACAAAAATTGCTATAGGACTCTCTACTCACTCGTATTAAGGACACTGGATTTCGAGAACTCATTTCTCAGTATTTGACTCCATTCGCTCTTCTTGAGGACACTAGACTTCGATAATTCATTTCTCGATATAAGATTTCACTCACTCATTTTGAGAACATTGGACTTTAATGATTCATTTCTCGGTATCTGATTTCACTTGCTCATCTTGAGAATATTGGACTCTGAAAATTCATTTCTCAGTATGAGACCTCACTCGCTCATCTTGGGGACGTTAGAATTTGAGAAAACATTTTTCAGTGTAAGGCTTCGCTCCCTCATTCTTGGGGATGCTGAAGTTCGAGAAAACTTCACGGTATGAGACCACACTTCCTCGTCTTGGGGACGTTGGACTTCAAGAAAACACTTCTTGGTGTAAGGCTCTGTTCCCTCATTCTCGGAGACACTGACTTCAAGAAAACTTCACAATAGGAGACTCCACTCCCTCTTCTTAAGGACGCTAGTTCCAAAGAAACAATTTCTTAATGTGAGAGTCTACTCCCTCATCTTTGTGGGCGCTAACTCTATGAATTTGAATATGCGGGGCTCTATTCCTTCATCATTGGGGACGTTGGGTCTGAATTTTAATATGAATACGAGACTCTTCTCCCTTATCTTTGGAGACGATGGGCCTAAAACTTCTGTTTCCCTTCCACATGTATTTTGGTTGAAGGAAATCAACCGACTGATTGCTAAACAAGCAAACCTTAATCCAACCAACCTAAAGACATAACTCAACTTAGCTTCAGATATGTTCAAGCTGGTAAAGGATATTGGAAATAGGGGATGAAATTGATGAAACCTCGGGAAGAGAAAGAGATGACAATAAGAAGAAATACAGAGAGTTTTATTGAATATAGGTAATTGATAAAATGTAGGAAACTCGTCTCAAGTTCCAGTACCCAAAACGGGTTATTATAGCCCATGATGTAAACTGAACCGAAGGGCCACTGATGGGCTCAATCGGTTAGCACAAGCGGGCCGATTTGTTACAATAGCCTAACAACATTTAACAATATACTAACAGCATCCAACAACTCTAACAACCCAGCACAGTCAGCAATACAGCAATGCATCCTTTAACATTCACCCTTGTTTCTAAACTTGTTGCAAGTCAGACTTGGAAACCAAACTCAAACGAGAGCGGAATAGACGAAACTTCTCAGTGGAAAGAGGTTTGGTGAGGACATCTGCTACTTGGTGCTCAGCAGGAATGTAATTGACCTCAACTTTGCGTTCAATGACTTTTTCCCGTACAAAATGAAGGTCCAAATCCACGTGCTTCGTCTTGGAATGTAGCACAGGATTTGCAGCCATAGACACGGCACTGGTGTTATCACACCAGATTTGAGGAGTGGAATCAACAGTGACCTTTATGTCCCTCAAAACAACAGACACCCACATGAGTTCAGCTGCTGAATCAGCCAAGCTGTGGTACTCAGCTTCAGCAGTGGAACAGGAAACAGCTCTATGCTTTTTGGAACTCCAAGAAACTAGGTGTGCACCATGATAGACGCAATAGCCTGAAACGAATCGCCGATCATCAACATCGCAGCCCCAATCAGCATCAGCAAATGAAACAAGTGAACAAGGCTTGCTCGAGGTGGCAGAGAAAAATAAGCCATAATCCAGTGTCCCTCGTAGATAGCGCAGGATGCGTTTAACGGCAGTCCAATGCAACTCAGAAGGTGACTGCATATACTGATCAACCTTGCTAACAGCAAACGCGATGTCGGGCCTAGTGTGACAGACGTATTGCAAGCCTCCAACGATGCTTCTGTATAGAGCAACATTGCGAAAGGGATCACCACCAACCTTACTGAGCTTAGGACTACTGACCATAGGAGTATCAACTGGCTTTGAGGTGCTGAGATGAACTTTATCGAGTAACTCAGAAACATATTTTTGATGTCCAAGAAACAAACCAGCAGAGGATCGACTAGCCTCAAGGCCAAGAAAGAACTCAACTTGACCTAAATCCTTAATAGAAAAAGAAGTATCTAGACTATGGATGAACCTGGCAATATGAGATTCTGAGTTGCCAGTCATCAGGATATCATCGACATATACAGCAGCATACACAATAACAGACTCAGAGTGAAAAACAAAAAGTGAGGTATTAGCCGAAGAGTTGACAAAACCCAAGGCAACAAGAAGTTCCTTAAGCTTCAAGAACCAGTTGAGAGGGGCCTGGCGAAGACCATATAAAGCCTTGGTGAGTTTGCAAACAAGAGGTCCACCATCAGGAGCGGTACGAACAAAGCCAGGGGGCTGGTCCATATATACATCTTCTTGAAGGTCACCCTTCAAGAAAGCGTTGTTTACATCCAATTGATGAACCTGCCACTTGCTATGAACAACCAGAGATAACAAAATATTGACAGTAAAGAACCGGATAACAGGACTATAAGTATCAGTGAAATCACAACCAAGGGTTTGAGAGAAACCCTTAGCAACTAAACGAGCTTTATACTTATTAACAGAACCATCAGCATTTCTTTTAATACGAAACAACCACTTGCAGCCTATAATTTTTCTATCAAAAGGGGGTGGAACAAGTTCCCAAGTAGAATTAGCAATCAAAGCATCATACTCAGTGTGCACAGCATTAAACCATGAAGTATGTAACAGAGCCTCATGAACAGAATTAGGGACATGATCATCAGGAGAAATAAGAGCAGAATGGAAAATTTTGGGTTTGAATATACCTGACTTACTGCGAGTACGCATGTGATGGAGATTACCTGAAGAATCACTGACTGGAGGGGCATGAACAGGGTCAGACGCAGTGTCTTCAACAAGAGACTCATTGACACAAGAGGCTACTGGATCATCAGTAACCAAAGGCTCTGGTAGCACCACCTGAGAAGGAGGAACCTCTATGTCAGCAACAGATAAAGAAGGGACATCAGTACTTACTAAAGGAGCAACTAAATGCTCAGTGGAAGAAGGAATGGAGTGCTCAGGTGATGGGGCAACAGAAACTTCTGGTGAAGGGGCAACAGGAACTTCTGGTGAAGAGGCAACGGGAACTTCTGGTGAGGGGGCTACATGAGTTGCTGGGGAAGGAGGAGTACGGCTTGCAGGAGGTGCTGGTGAAGGGGAACCCTCAGGAGAATGAACCAAGGTAAATGGTGCTGGACAAAAAGGTGCAGTAAAAGCAAATCTGCAAGACATGGGAAAAGATGAAACTGAAGGAGGGGGTTCCTGCACAGAGGAGGAATTAGCAGAATCAGCAAAAGGAAACACAGTTTCATTAAAACAGACATGACGTGAGACAAAAATCTTCCATGTTTTGACATCAAGGCATTGATAACCATGATGCTTGGGTGAATAACCAACAAACACAGCAGCACAAGAACGAAACTCTAGCTTATGATGATTGTACGGACGAATACACGGAAAACATTGACAACCAAACACACGAAGGAAATCATAGTTAGGAGTATTACCATATAAGATCTGAAAGGGAGACAGACCATTCAAAGTAATAGACGGAAGTCGATTAATTAAATAAGCAACACTTAAAACTGCAAATGACCAAAAATGCAGAGGCATGGAAGCCTGAGCCAACAAAGTAAGTGCAGTATCAGTGATATGACGATGACGCCTCTCGACAACACCATTCTGCTGGGAAGTGTAAGGGCAGGTAACCCTGTGTTGAACTCCCATCTGAGCAAGAGTGACTTCCAGAAAATGAAACTCCCCACCCCCATCAGTTTGCACTGCTAAAATCTTAGAGGAAAATTGATTACGAACCAAAGCAGTAAACAAACGAAAAGCTTGCAAAACCTCAGATTTATTATGTAAAAGATAAACCCAGCAGTTTCTGCTGTACATGTCAACAAATGAAACATAAAAACGAAATCCAGAGGACATCACATGAGCAGGGCCCCAAACATCAATCTCTATAAGCTCAAAAGGACGCTTTTAAACAGTGGGGGAATGGGGAAAAGGGAGACGATGACTCTTGCCTAATTGACAAGCAACACAAAGACTAGATGCAACAGGAGAGACATTCTTATTTATAGCTAAACTAACAACATTAGGAGCTGGATGACCCAGACGTCTATGCCACAGAGAATAAGAATCAGCATCAGAAGAGACAGGTGTATGCAGAATGGAGGGTGCAGGAGAGGGAAATGCAGAATCAAAAATATAAAGACCATCACGTTGAACACCCTCAAGCAACACCAAACCAGTTTGCTCATCCTTCACAAAACAAGAATTAGCGTGAAACTCAAAATACACCAGATTATCTTGAGCAAATTTAGAAATAGAAATTAAATTTTTCGTTAGCTTAGGAACACACAGAATATTACGAAGCAACAGAGACCTATCAGCAGAAGAAAGATGCATATGACCAATATGAGAAATGTTAAGTTGTGCCCCATTACCAAGGGAAACACGATCCTTACCATCAAACTGACGAGCACCCTGCACGTGCTGTTGCGCATAAGTCACGTGGTGCGTGGCACCAGAGTCAACATACCACTTCGAATCAGGCCCCGAACTAGGACCAACGAGAGTGTTGATCTGAACAGAAGGGGCGGGACTGGAAGGCAAAGTATCATCAGAGGACCTTGTAGACTTAGGAACAAACGGATTATAACATATTTCAGAAGAAACTGAATCAGCAGAACCAGAACCAGAACCAGAACCAGAAATAGGCAATTGTGAAAAATGAACTTGAGAGGGAGAAGACGAGCGTGAGCCGGCCCCCTTAAACCCTTGATCAAACCTGTGCCAGCATCTGTCGGCCAGATGCCCAAGCTTGTCGCAGATCTGACATTGAAAACGGGGCCGCCCACGGCCTCTGAACGGAGACGACGACTGGGAAGGGCCAACAAATTGGGACAACAAAGGGGAAGAGTTGGCAGATGTATCAGACTCAACCCGTGGAGACTGATCACGATGATGAACATAATTAATCCCAATCGGAAGACGATGGGTGTCAGTAACACGCATCTTAGCATCGATTAGAAAAGAAACGGCCGCCTCCAGGGTAAACGGATCTCGGCTCCCAGTAATGACGGCGACGAACGGTTCATATTCAACAGAGAGCCCATTAAGAATCGTAGCCACCTGTTCGACATCGGAGATTTTGCTACCACTGACCGCCAAGAGATCACAAATCTCTTTAATCTGAGTAACATACGCACGCATCGAAAGAGAACCCTTCTTAATGGACCGCAACCGACAATGAAGATGCATCACCTTAGTGGTAGATTTCTGGGCATACCACTGAAGAACAGAAGTCCAAATGGCCGCGGTGGTTTCAGCACCGACCAACTGCGGCAAAACGCCGAGACTCATGGTGGATAAGAGCCACGAAGCAAGCGAACTGTCTTGCTTACGAAACGCAAGATACTGGGGATTAGGGACCGATTCACCCGTAGCGGACGTTGTGAGTTTGGCCGGAATAGGAGTGGCTTCATCGAGAAAATGTTCGAGGCCATAGCCACGAATGAAAAGAATCACTTGTTGCTTCCAGAGAAGAAGATTTTCATCATACAGACGAACGGAGATGTTTTTGTTGGCCAAAAACAAAGACGAAGAGTCGAAATCTGGGGAAGGGGAAACGACAGAAGTGACCGGAACCTGACCCTCTGATACCATATTAGAAATAGGGGATGAAATTGATGAAACCTCGGGAAGAGAAAGAGATGATAATAAGAAGAAATACAGAGAGTTTTATTGAATATAGGTAATTGATAAAATGTAGGAAACTCGTCTCAAGTTCGAGTACCCAAAACGGGTTATTATAGCCCATGATGTAAACTGAACCGAAGGGCCACTGATGGGCTCAATCGGTTAGCACAAGCGGGCCGGTTTGTTACAACAGCCTAACAACATTTAACAATATACTAACAGCATCCAACAACTCTAACAACCCAGCACAGTCAGCAATACAACAATGCATCCTTTAACAAAGGAGTTAGCGGACTTGTTGCTTTACGTAACAGAACAAGTACCTCCCGAGACCAAACACTCACGACGCTCAGAGCTTTTGTTACAGACTTTGGTTTATTTATTTTACAGCATCCGAATAGCGTATACAACAACAAACTGAAACTATGATCTGGGATTGGGAATCTAACTTACTATAATAGCACCCTATGTTACAAGCTACAACCAGGATGAATATCCATCTATGATTTTCACGTCTAAAGCACAAGCCAACTTAAATCTTATCACTATTCACTAGTATAAGTATTAAATGATCCATGCGCTTTCTTTGTAGGAGGTGAACGGTTGGTGAGAGTGTTCTTCACTGTTTTAAGCTTGTGAAGGGAGTCTCTCATGGTGATCCGACCATCAGGGGAAACTGAGGTGCAGGAGAGTCCAACTCCTATGATTGTTGTTAAGGAATCATGGTATATATCTGGATTTATCGGTTGGCTATACTTATCGTACTGCAAATTTTGCAACAGTATGAGGAGTTCTGGATCCAGAATCTGCTTGACATTGGAAGGGAAAGCCGATTGTGTCCATTTAATTAGACTTAGTTCTCCGACGAAGCTCTCATCAGTTGGACTCTTTCCCGTAAATAGCTCCAGCAACATCACTCCAAAGCTGTAAACATCCCCTGCCGTTGATGGCTTCCCTCCAAGCCCATACTCTGCATCACATTCACAACAGACTCTTTAGTTGAATCTTAGAACCTATAAATATCATTTTAGAGCATTTGTGGGGTACTACTAACCTGGAGGTATGTAACCTACAGAGCCCTTCAGGGCATTGGTGGAGCTCATGGAAGGTTGATCGCTTGATTTCTCCATCAGCAGCCTTGCCAACCCGAAGTCCCCGACCTTGGCAGTCATGTCTTCGTCCAAAAGAATGTTGCTTGGCTTTAAATCACAGTGCACCACGGGCACTTCACAGTCATGGTGCAGATAATCTACAGCAGAAGCAACATCAATGGCCACCTTCAGTCTCTCCATAACATTTAACCCATATCCATCTGCGTTCCTTTTGTTTCCCTTAAGCCAGTCTTCGACGCTTCCATTGACAAGGAAATCGTAGACCAATGCCAGGAATTCCACGTTCTTGTTGTCCACACTCGAGCATGACGTGATTAGCTTGACGAGATTGCGGTGCCTCACGTTTCTAAGAGCTTCGCATTCGGCTCGAAAGCTCTTCCAGGATCCAATCCTTGCCATATCAAGGACCTTGACTGCGACAATGACGCCATTAAGACACCCTTTATAAACTGAACCAAAGCTTCCATTCCCAATCAAATTTCCAGGGCTGAAATTCTGAGTTGCGTTGCGGATCTCATGGTATGAGATCAACTGATGCTGCTCCTTCAGCTGTTCAGAAGTTCCGGTGATTTTTTGCTTGCCCTTTTTGATATAGAACAAGGAGGCTATAATGAAACACAATGCAAATATTGCGATTACACCTACACTAACATAAACTTTGACTAATGTTCCATGGCGGCCACGCGCGTTCTTACAAGTCAAGGGCGAGCAAAGCTTTCTGTTACCCTCCAAATGGACGCTTGAAAGATCCCTGAAAATCCCACCACTAGGTAGGGTTCCTTCCAAGTCATTGAAAGAGAGGTTCAACGATTGGAGGATTTGTAGATTTTGAAGATCTGCAGGAATGGAGCCTGAAAGTTGGTTTGATGAGAGATCTAACGTTTCCAAGGCTTTCACTTCCCCAATCGCTTCTGGAATTGGGCCTGATAGCATATTATCAGCCATGGATAATTTCTCCAAGCTGATGCAATCTTTAATCGACCTGGGAATATTACCAGACAAATGGTTCATAGACAGGTCGATGGCGACAACACTTTTTAGAATCCCGATCTCTTCAGGTATTGCTCCACTAAGAGAATTCTTGGACAGGTTCAACACAGTGCTCAAGCTAGGGAGATTGAGGATTTCTCTGGGGATGCTTCCGTTGAGCCTGTTGTTGGACAAATCCATGGAAAGTAATTTCTGAAAGTTTTGAAAACTAGAAGGTACTTGACCCACCAGTTGATTTCCAGACAAATCGATTCGGTTTAATTGTTGAAGATCACCAAGATTGCTTGGAATCCGACCAGATATCTGATTTCTGGCCAAATCCAATACTTGGAGTTCCACCAGTTCACCGATCTCAGGTGGTATTTCGCCGGAGATGGAATTGTAACTCAAATTAAGCAAAGTCAAGCCACTAAGTTGAGCAATTGAAGGTGGTATGTTGCCAGAAATACGACTCTGTCCCATGTACAGTTTCTCGAGCACCTTGGAAAGATTACCGACTGATTCTGGAATTTCGCCCCCCAAAGGATTACCATCTAAAGCAAGAAACTTTAGACGAGAACTGTTGGTCAAAGAAGTGATGATGTACTCGAAACCATCATCATCGCCTGTGCTAACAATCGTGTTGTACCCAATGTTATACATTTCTAGAAATGGAAGATTTCCCAAACCCGGTGGCACTGTTCCTTCAAGACGATTCTGTGCCATGCGAATCACTTTTATATTGGTGAGGTTGTGCAAAGAGCCTGGAATTCCGCCGGTGAACTCATTGAAGCAAAAGTTGAAGACCAAAAGATTAGGGAGGGTTACCCCAACATTATAGGGAATTCTGCCCCAAAGATTGTTCGAAGCTAAGGCCAAAACAACCAGGGAAGACATGTTGTAGATGGAAGAAGGAACGGTCCCTGTTAGATAATTAATGGTGAGGTCAAGTACCTTGAGTTTTCGAAGACGACTCAGCTCGGTAGGAATGGTTCCGGTAAGATTGTTGGTGCCGAAACTCAAAGTGTCGAGTGACGAAATATTTGCTATAGAAGCTGGAATTGTACCTATGAAAAGGTTTCGTCCCAAGTTTAAAACTTGAAGGTTGACAAGCCGGTCAAGATCTGTTGGAATAGCTCCAGTAAACCTATTTGTCGTCAAATCAAGAACTCTGAGCTCTGTCAATTTGCTTATATTCGATGGAATCACACCATTTAAGCTGTTTTGGCTCAAATTTAGATCTCTCAAGCGAAAGAGATTCCCCATTTGATCAGGCAGTGGACCCGAGAGTTGATTGTCTTGAAGTTGAAGGGAACGAAGGAACGACATGTTCCCAATGTGAGGGCTTATGGACCCTTGAAGGTGAAACCCGGTAAGGATGAGCTCAACCACTCTGGTGCGGCGTCTGTTGCAGACAACTCCAGTCCAGTTGCATGGAGATAAGTTTGGGTCCCATTGTGAAAGAGGATTCAGAGGACCCGAAGTTGTTATTTGCGACTTGAATGAGAGCAAAGCTTCCTTGTCTGTAACAAGACTTGAAGTTTGTGATTCAATGGAAAGGAATAAGCATTTGAAATATAAAATCAAGAGCAGAAGTGCCAACTGCAGGGAAGAAGATGAAGACATGTTTCTTCCAAACTAATTTGCGTGTACAAGCATGAAAAGGTGATGAGAATCGGTATATCTATCATCTATGGTATTTATAGAACTCTAATAATTAATTGTTTTTTTATATTCTCTCCCAATTATAAAATATAAATTGAAGCAATATTGTTTGAGACTTTTTTTAAGGTTGGACTATTTTCTTTTCTAGTTTATGATAGGGTGGTTTTTGTCGAATCAATGAAGTGATTACTAATTGTGATGTAAAAAGTTTACTCAACCTGAAAATTCGATTAAAATTTGTTCGAGTCAGAACTTGGTTTGACTTGAGGATGCGATGACCTGAAATCGATCTGTAGTTGACTGTTGTTAATCCAAACTCGATTTAGACATATTACTGTAGTAACCGAACTCGACTTGTATTCGACCGAGAATGACCTGAACCCGAATTGAACCTGCTACTGTGACCTAAAACCCAACCTACACCCGACTGAAACAAACCAAAACTCGAGACTGACCTGACAGATAACCGATATTACCCGATTGAGTTGACTCGAGATCCGATTTTACCCGACCTGTTTTGAACATGACATGTCAATTGACCCGACTTGTTTTGAACCTGACCTGTCAATTGACCCGACTTGTTTTGAACATGACCTGCCAATTGACCCGACTTGTTTTGAACCTAAAATGTTGTTGACCTGAACTGATATTGACATGGCTTGATATTTATATGACATCTAATTTAGAAAGTCCATAATTTGATGATTTTTAAGAGAAAATGAAGTATTTTGGAAATTATGAAATTATTATATTATAATATGATAAACTAATTTTCACCTTTTAAATTACTAATTTTTACATTTAAATTTTTTTTAAATAATTCAATTATTGACCATTAATTTATTAAATTATATATATGTATATATAATCAATTTAAAGTGTTGATAAATGTAAACTATTAATTTTTTAAATTAATTTAAAGTGTTAAACAATCTTTTTGTTATATATACATATATAATCAATTAAAAATATAAAGAAAAAGAATTAAAAAATATATATTTATGTTTTCTTTTAACTAAATCAACTTCACACTACTAAATACTAAGTATAGATATTTATTTATCTTTTTTTTCTTATTAACTTGACCAAATTTTATTGAAGAAGATTGAAAATTAATTGTTGATTTGAAAAGTCTAAATGTAAGAAGGTTAATTATTTTTAATATTTTAAATTCATACTAGTAGCTATAATACCGTATTTTTAATTATTTTACACAAATTTACGCGACTGATAAAAGTGAAAATAAAATAAACTTTAAAAAATAAATATATTAATTTAAGTTATGTTTTTGGAGGGAATTGGATTGGAGGGAAAGTTGACCAAATTTGTTATTTTTTTGGGAGGTTAACTATTGGGATAGTCACTTATGTTTCCCTCAGTACAGAGTTGGTCACCGATTCTGAAAAAACGACCAATAAGGTCACTTACGTTTTTGGGACGTAAACTTTTGGTCACTTGATCGTTTGTTGCCGTTAAATTTAAACGGAAAGCTGGTTTAGCACAATAAAAAGGATAAATTACCTAGATAGTCCCTAAGCTATTACTTCACTTCTATTTTGACCACCAAAATAAAAATAATTTGTACAATTACACATTTAACCCCATATATACAATTTTTATGGACATGTCTTCCCATTGCAATCCATTCCATATCTATATGAACGGGCACCAGCAAAGCTCAAACGGCGTCGGATTGATGATCAACGACCAAGAGTAAGCTCGCCTTAACGTAGGGAGTTCAGATCTGGCGGCCGTGTCTAACCCGGACATTAGAGCTGGCCGAGATCGACAAAAAACAGTAAAGAAACGCTTAGATTTCAGTCAAACCTTCCAGGCATTTCCACGGTGAACGACGATGAGTCTTCGCGAGTGACTGCAAGATTTCGATTCGATATACGGCGACGAACACGCCGATGATGGCGGTGACAGCCACGCTGCGACAGTGACGGAGATTAGGCCGATAATGGTGGCAAAGAGTTGAAGAGTTTAGAACTCTCAGGAACTCACTCACTCTCGACCTTCCAGATGACAATAATAGGGCATTCAATGCACTGGGAGATGTTGGGCTAGATTAAAAATTGGTTAAATTGATGAGTTTAGGGTTTTGTAAAATTTTCAAATTTTCTAAATTTTTTGAAAGATTAAAAATTCTAAGTTTTTTTCTTCATTAAATCGATTTTTTAACAACATTTGATTGAGTCGAGTAAAAAATTAAGTTTATAAATTTGATGAGTTTTATTTTATAATTTAATTTTTATTTATAAAAATTTTGGAGTCGTTGAAATTGTTTGAATTTTTGTTAAAATTTGATTATAGATATTTATAATATTATGGTACTAATTGATTGCAAAATTTTAGGCGTGAAAATGAATTTTTAAAAATTCAATGGTGAAATTAGAAATAAACATTTTTAGTAGTAACCATATTGTTTATTTTTTAAAATCGAGGTCCATAAATGTACATAGGGTAAGCGTAAGTGGCCATTGCAGTAATTTACCCTTATTTTTTCACTTCCAGGTCAGCAAGCTGTCAACGTTTAACGACAACAAACGGCCGAGTGACCAAAAGTTTACGCCCTAAAAACGTAAGTGACCGAACTGGTCGTTTTTTAAAATCGACGACTAACTCTGTACTAAAGGGAAACATAAGTGACTATTCTAGTAGTTAACCTTTTTTTGCGTGAATTCGATTGGAGGGAAAGTTCCCACATTTTTTAGGTTTATGGGGAAATCACCTATTATGCCCTTCCATGTTTAGATACTTTTCATTTAATTCATATTTTCACTTTCAAATTTTAGTTTTGTACAATTAGGTCCCAAATTAGTTGATCATTTTTATTTGGTCTTTAGGATTAGGTTCTTTTAATTAGATCCTTAGTTAGTTAGTAAGCCCATAAAATTCACACACGGTTTAATTTAACCATGCTTAATGTAGGATTTTTTTATTAATTGTTTCGATGGAATTTTAATTTGTTAAATTTGATCATTAAATTTGGAGCTTAATTAAAATTATTAGTGTTTGAGGTTATGGGATTAGGGGATTATGTTTGCACTTTAATTATTAGTGATTGTAAGATTTAGAGATTGAGGTTTGGGGTTTAACAATAAATGTGTCAAATTGAGTGTTTGGGGTTATAGAATTCGTTTAAGGATTATGGGATAATGCTTGCACTTTAATTATTAGTAATTGTAAGATTTAGGTGTTGAGGTTCGAGGTTTATGGGTAAATGTGTCAAGTTGAATGTTTGGGGTTTTGGGATTAGCTTAGGGATTATGAGATTAGACTTGTAATTTAATTATTAGTGATTGTAAGATTTAGAGGTTCAAGTTTTGGGTTTAGGGGTAAATGTTTCAAGTGGAATGTTTGGGGTAATGAGATTAGTTAGGGATTTAATGGTTGAGGTTGGGGATTTAAGGGTATAAATAATACATGTTTAAGTTTAGTGCTTGGAAATTGGAATTGGGGTTATGAGATTAGTTTAGGGATTTGTGGAGGCTTGTACTTTAATTACTAGTGTTTGTAAGAATTAGGGGTTGATGTTTGGGGTTTATGGGTAAATGTGTCAAGTTGAGTGTTTGGGGTTATAGGATTAGGTTAGGGATTCGGGGTTTATTTATGTTCACATTACTCCCTAATTTTTAACCGAATTGACCCCAATTTATTTCAAATTTTTTTAATCTAGTCCAATATTTTAAATATAATATATTTTTGTTCATTATAGTCTTTATCTCTAAAAGGCTAAAACTTTATTTTTAACCGAAATTGACTCATATATATTTCTATTTTTGGTAATTTAGTTGAATAATATTTTTTTTATTCTAGTCCCTACAATTTAATCTTTAGTCAAAATTACCCCATATTGATTTATATTGTTGGTAATTTAGTCCAACTTATTCTAGTCCCTAAAATTTAATTTTTAGTTCAAATTAACCCCTTTTTTGTAATTTAGTTCAAAGTTAAAAAAAACCCAACAACAACAATTTTTAGCCCAAATATCAAAGAACGATAACTAATCCCAATTCCCAAGTCCTAACGGCCAGTTCCCATCTTTCAATTTCAAATGAAATTGAGTAAACACTAAATAATTAAGTTAACAAATTACAAATGGAGGGAAAAACCCCGCCCATTTTTAAGGGTTATTTGCACTTTAGGTCATTACTAGTTTAGGAGTCTTACACTTTGGTCTTTTTTTATTCTTTAGTTTTAGTTTGAGTCATTTTAGTCTCGATTTTAGTTTAGTCTAATGTATTTAATTTTATTTAAATTTTTGTCATTGATTTAGTCCAATCTTTTTAATTTTGGTCATTGATTTAATCCAATGTCTTTAATTTTAATTTTAGTCACTGATTTAGTCCAGTGCCTTTAATTTTAGTCACTGATTTAGTCCAGTGCCTTTAATTTTTTATTCATTATAGTCCCTGAAACTTTATTTTTTCCAAATTGACCCTTATTCATTTTTTGTAACTTAGTCCAGTGTTTTTAATATGATGATATTTTTATTCATGTTAGTCCCTAAAAATTTATTTTTCACCAAAGTTGACCCTTATTAATTTCTATTTGTTTGTAATTTACTTCAATATTTTAGATATGAATCATTTGATAATATTTTTGTTCATTATAGTGCATAATATTTATTTTTAACGTGATTCGTGTTCGTGAAAGCCGAAAGACGTTAAATATTTTTTTCTTAAAAAATAGAGATTTTATTTAGGATAACAAGCAATATCGGCCTCCTTAAAAAACCTCCCTAAAACCTATGGAGGAAAAAGAGTGCACGATGTTGTTTCTTGTTTCTCACGAATAACTAGGTCCGAGATTTACATATCCGAAACATACAAACCCAGTGACGAAACTACATTAAGACATCAGAGGTGATACCCAATGCTAACATGGTCTATAAGCAAAAGGAAAAATCCCAGCATACAAATTTCCACCTGCAAACCCCACGTACTCAATCAAATGAGCTCCATTAGAGTGGAAACACGAGGCCCAGCTGACTAGCATCCACCCAAGAGATCGAAAGAAGCTCGCACAACAAGCACGTAATTCTGAACCAATCCACAGCAGGTTGCACCACCTATTATGACCCATGAACTCGACATTAGAAGATCTTGCATATACTAACCAACCATCTAGAATCAAACTACCTCTATATTGCACCATATTTCACACCTTGAAATCTTCAGATCGATCGATTCGTACGCCTTGCTAAAATCTACCTTGAACAAAGCTCCCTTCAACCCCTTTAAGATGAGCAATGACCTCGTTTGAGATTAGAAAACAGTCTATAAGTTGTTTTCCTGGAGTGAACGCAAATTTTGTTTCATTGATAACTTCTTCAATAGAGCTGTAGAGTCTTTTGGATAATACCTTTGCCAAGAGCTTGTAAACACTTCCGACTAAGCTTATCGGTCTATAGTCCTCGATGGTCGATGGTGACTGATTTTTAGGGATTAGCACGATGAACGAATGGTTAAAAGAATAATCAGCCACCCTTCCCGAATGGAAATATTGGAAAAAAGCCAATATCTCATCCTTCAAATTGTCCCAAAATCTTTGTAGAAAACCCATGTTGAAACCGTCCGGACCCGGTGCTTTCGTTCCATCCATTGCAAATAAAGCAGTCTGAATTTCTTCTATAGTGAAAGCACGGACTAAAGAGGATACAGTTTCTTTAGAGATTTTCTTCAAATCGCAATCGAAGTCGCTAACTGGGATGGTTGGGAGAGTATTGTATACCCTTTTAAACTGCTTCTCGATATGGGCTCTAATATCCGCGGGGCTTTCCAACCTATTTTTTGCATCATTTATAGAGTGAATATATTTTGCCCTTATGCGGGATGATGCAATCAAGTGAAAGAACTTCGAGTTTCCGTCTCCCTCTCGAAACCATTTGACTCAAGATTTTTGAATCCATTCTCGCTCCTCCCTCATGTAGCGAGCCCATAATCTTGTTCTTAGTTCATTTAATTTTGCTACGACCCCTTGATTAGCGCCTCCCTTTTGAATCCATTTCTTGGTTACATCCTTGCAAGTTCATAGATTGGAAGATATCCCCTTGCTTATATTATCTCTGCAGCTTTTGGCAATAATTCCCACAACCTCTTTATCGTCTGCCCAGTGGTCGAACCACTTAAAGGGTTTTGGACCCCAGTTGAAAGCGTCACTGCACAATGAAACATGATTATGATCTGAAATGCTCTTAGGGAGAATCTTTTGTATAACATTTGTCCACTGTAGGCACAATTCCAGCGAAAGAAGATATCTATCGAGCCTACTAAAAGCTGGAGACTCCCTCATGTTTGACCAAGTAAACGCACCGCCCTGGACAGGTGGATCCACGAGCTTCAGATTGTCAATGAACGATGAGAAAGTAAGCATTGCTGCTCTATTAACCGAGACTCCCCTTTTTTTATCTTGATGTCGAACTATATTAAAATCTCCACCAATTAAGATCGAAATGTGCAACTTCTCTAGAGTCGAACCCAAATCATTGAAAACGGATTGCCTTTCACCATGATCATTAGGCGCATATATATTTACTAGCACGCATTTCATCTTCAGGGGAGGATGTAACCTACCATTAAGGTGTGGCATTTGTGGGTGGAACTTGATTCCAGGTTGAAGAAATTAGAATCCCAAGTAGATAGAATTCCTCCCGATGAGCCTACTGATGGAGAGAACACCGACCCGTAGTCTTGATTACCACCACATATGAAGTGAATGAGATTATCTTCAATGCTTGATAACTTTGTTTCTTGCAAAAATAGTACACATGGTCTGTTTGCTCTGAGTAGATTCCTAACAACATCATTTTTCTCTCTTCTGCCCAAGCCTCTAATGTTTCACGAAATACACAAGTAGGCCAGTTTAACCATTAATCACAAAAAGAAACGCTACTCACCAAATGAACTCGAAGTTGCCCCTGGCTTTAATCAACTTTTTCGTTCTCTTGAACAATTTCCATGAGTCCCAGAGCTACATCACTCTCGTTGGCCGCAAAACGTAGACCTAGAGAATTACACACTTCGATAGAATTTCTGGCTTCTGCCTGTAGAGCTGATTCACTGACTTGATGTACTGGATAGGGATTTGAGAGCTGGAATTGAAAAACCCCATCTTTTGAAAAACCGGAGAATTTTCCTGCGAACTAGGATTTTTTTCTTTCCACTAGATTCACCTCTTTTGGTTCTCGCTTGAGGGAACGCCTTTATTGCCCAATTATAAATCCTGCCATTCTTTGAACAAAGGGGAGGACCTCCGTTTGAGTTTTTGATGAACTTTGGTATAACGATGTATAGCCCAGAACCGCTATCAAAAAAAGGGGTAGCGGATCCACTTTGACTGGAGGAAATTCTGGAGGATTCTTGGACTTGGTTAATTGGGACGTCCAGCAAGTCCCCATCTGCGAGAGGCCTATGGGAAGCATTGGGCTGCTGGAGATTGAAGGGTTGGGCTCGTGTGGGAAAGTTTGCGATATCGTATTCCCTACTTTCTGAATTATTAGCATCTTCGATTATGGGCAAGCCGCGTAAAGAATCAACCTGGAGCGCCGCAAATCTCACATTCTCATCAAAAGGCGACTCATCATTAATCTCTTCTTGGGACTCATCAAAACAGCTATCGAACTCGTTTTCCATGTGATCGTTTGAGCTTCCATTGTCGATCCAAGTTTGTTCGTCTTCATATTCTGAAACAACCATTTTGATATAGCATATTTTCCCGTTGATGTATATGAAAACCGACGGTGGGATGGCCGAAGGTGAACTAACTCTTGCAAGGACACGACCAACATCAAATCTAGATTTTGCAACGGTTTCTTCATCTATCTTGATTACCTCTCCCCATAAACTGGCTAAGTTTCTGAAGAAGCTCTCGTACCAAACTGTAAAAAGAACTCCTTAAAAACTAATCCAGACTTTTAGTTTCTTCTTCTGCTCAAAGGCGTGAAGGTGGTCTAGGTCTGTGAACCATGATCTTAATAACGAGGCTTTGGGCTTCCAGAAATCCTCCAGACAGTCCACTGAGTCGAAACGAATCAACACGTAGAAACCGGACAACTCGCATAACTAGAAGCTGAACTCTTCTGACCTTAATGCTTGTTGCACCATGTCAACGTTATACATTCCTTTTAGTTGACCAACGAGACAGAGCTTTAGCCATTCCGTTTTTGTTTGGGGAGGGATAACTTCTATCGAAACCTTGTTGATGTCCTGTTCTTTGCACATCTTTACGTTTATAGAAGCTAACGAAATAGGAATAATCTGGCTCTGGTCAAGTTTTACCAATATTGCCTCTCTGAAAGTTCTTCCGTCTCTGAACGCCTCCGTAACTTTCGGGGGTTTGTCTGAATTAGATTGGGAGCGGGATAAAGAGTTGTATTCTTTTTCGCTTCTTGTGTGATAAACATTTATCCAAAAACCATCCATTCGCCGGTTGTTCCCTTCGACGACGGCTTTGTCAGCTTCGAGTCTGTTCGAAAATCGGATGAAAGTAAAAGTGCGAGGCTTCAACGACCTTTTTCGATTCCTGTAAGCGATGTAGACGTCAAGAACCCTTCCATATGCTGCGAACACCTCTCTGAGTGCGTCGGGATGAATGCGCTTGCTGACGTAGTTGATGAAGACTGTGGCATCCTGGCGGCGACCAGCTAGCTTACGCCCTTCTTTCTGATGACGACGGCCGACAGAACTCCCTACCATATTTTTGAGGATACGGAGAGTAATATTACTCGAAATGAACCCAAAGTCTATCGACTTCGACTATTTGTACCAAACTCAAACTTAATACGAAATCGAAACCCGAATTAACCCGACCTGAAATGAAACCGACTTGAAATGAACCCGACCTGAAATGAAACCGACCTAAAATGAAAATGACCTGAAATGAACCCGACCCGAAGTCTACCTGAACCCGAATTAACTCGTCAATTAACTTATTCAGACCCGAACTGTTTTGACCCGACCTGAAATGAACCTGGCCCTGAAATGAACCCGACCTAAAACTGACCCGCATCTGACTCAAATCGAGTCAAAATATCAAATCGATCTAAAATGAAATGTATACGATTTGACCCAACCTGGCAGGACCCGACTTGAAACCCATTCAATTACCTGTTTTTACATCCTTAATTACTAATGTTTGTTGAAGCGACATACATTTTAGCCTGAAGTTAGTATAACTGCATTCTAACTTCACTTTTGATGTCGACATGCAATGCTGATGACTTCTAATACAATTATTGCAAATGCAATAAGTCAAGAAATAAGAAATTACATTATTTCATAGAATATTTTTTCAAGTGCGATATTGTTACAAAATACTCAATTACAATAGGAGTTTGTGACTATTTCTTCCACCCATACCATTTTAATAGTTGAATAAGTGTCACATTTAATTAATTAAATTATATTATCATTTCATCAAAAGATTTTTTATTTTAAATATTTTAAACATTGTTTGATTAATAATAAACATAAATTTATAAATAAATAAAACATAAAATATATTATATGTTTTTCTATTAATTATATATTAAAATTATTTCATTTAAATTATACTTATCCGATGTATAGAATTCAGAGCCAAAATCTTTGGGTTTTTTTTTTTATTATTTCAAATTGATTAAGAAGATTTCAATAAATTAGTGTAATAATAAATAGCTTGTTGGGTTCAAGTTTATGAGTTCTTTTCGTACATTGTTTAAGTTTTTTTAAACGTTGGAAATAGGGGTGGAGATTGAGTGCGGCGGATACAATTTTATATTTTTATTTTGTCCCAACACTTGTAGTTAAAGTTTTGGGAAATTCCCATCGAATGTTTTGGGAATTTTTTCATCTTCATACTCTTTCCATTGGCTTCCCGCGGCTTTCGGGTAATTCACATCCCCACAAAAAATAAACAAAATTACTACTTTATTAACTAAAATAAATGACCAATTCGGTTTAAAATATGAAGTTTAGATACTTCGATTTGAAGTAGTTACGAGATGATGAAGATTGAAAGGGTGTTGTGTTGGGGAAGATTTAGATGATGATTTTAGCTTATATCTAAAAATTAAGATAGAAATATATTGAGAGAAACTTGAGTGTCGCTAGGTTTGAGAGAAAGTTAAAGTGATAATAATATAATTAAATTTTTTTATTAATATGTATATTAGGGGTATATAGATAAATAAGTATATTTTTTAAAAAATCCTGTAAAATATCGGGGATCCATGCGGATATCTTCTGGATTCTCACAGATATTTATACGATTACGGTTCGGTTATCCCCACGGTTCAGATATAACAATCCTTGTCCCCATCTCCATTTGAGCTTCGGTGATAAAACTTCATTCGTCCCCGTAGGTGAAAATTTCAGTTATTTCTCATCCCGTCGGTTCGAATCCCCACAATCTTCGGATATTCCTCACCTAATTCTCACCCCTAATTAGAACCCTCAAATGGTTTAGTAGAAAATAGAATGTTATAAGTTTTAGAAAATTTGTGCATAAACAGCCTGCAAGGTGTGTATGCAATATACTTTATCAAAAAAATAAAAAATAAACATATAATACTATAAAATCACTTTAGATATTTTAAAAAAATTATAAATATCATATCTCGAATTTAATTTTAGAAAATCCTTTCTCTCACTCTAATAATAATAATAATTTCTATTTTTATCAAAATAATAATTTCTTCTCATACTATATTTGTTCAACTTTAAATATAGATTCATGAATCTTATTTTCAAAAGAAAATGTGGGTGAAATATTCCGGTAGATATTTTTTTCTCCAAAAATGAAAAGATTTGACCGAGTCTTGCAGAAAAGCTCGCAAAGAAGACTGGAAGTTGGCGGTGTTTAGAAGCCAAACTGGTCTTCGGCTAATTAAAGCAAAGACCTAATCGTACCAAATGCTCATTATTTAGGCACTGCCGGTCGTTTGAATCGGTTCTGCTATCTCGTCCACAAGTTCAGCAACGCGTCCACTTTGTGTGTAAAAAAATCATTTATCTTAAAAAAATTAAAATTTCAATTAAATTATTTTAAATAAATTTATTAACTTTCAAAAGGTTATCTCCGAGTAAAATAAATAAAAAAGGAGATAAGATAAATATTATTTTATTAAGTGATTTATGTACCGTTAAAGAAAGTCAGTTTGTTAAAACTGATAATTAAGTGGTTACAAGCATTTGGGCCGTTGCAACAAATGACTGGGTCGTTACAACATTATTACATCTTGGGATATATATAATCTATATAGAGTTGTAAACAAATCAACCCATGTATAATCTCATTATTCAGAAAATACAAATCCTTCTCTCATCTTTACCAAACACTCTTGTAAATCACCTTTCTCTTCAACAATCATCTTCTAAGTTTTACATGGTATCATTCGACGTGTTTTTTCAGGTCCTGGGACCTTTGATTTGCCGATTCTCGATTTCTCCGATCCAATTTTGCGGTACAATGCCTGGGCCCGATGATGTTTTCGCTGGTGTTTTACAGGATTCTCTCTCGATCAATGACGATGTTTCTGCTCACACGTCTGCTAATAAACACATTAGCATTCGGCTTGATGATGACAACTTGATGATTTGGAGGCAACAAGTTAAGCTCATGATTTGCGGCTAAAGACTTTAGCATTTTCTTGATGAAGACACTCTGATTTCGGCGAAGATTGTTGTCGTTGTCGATGGCAAACACACCGTCAATTCAGATAACCTAAAGTTTATTAAACAAGATAGTTCTCTTGCATCCAGGCTTTTATCCACCATTAGTCTGTGTGTTCTATCTTATCTTGTTAGATCGGAAACTTCAGCTGCTATTTGGAATGCGGTTGTGCGTCGCTATTCCAAGCTATCCACAACGCACAACATGCACTTTCACTGTAGATTGCGCGCATTCAAGAAAGGTAATCTCTATATGGCTGATTTTACATCTCAGATTAATGAATTATGTGATCTGATTACTATTTGTGGAAGTCCGATTTTGGTGATTGAGCAAGTGGCTACGATTCTTAATGGCTTTTCGTCTGAATATGATCCATTTGTGGCTATTATAACGGCAAGCAAGGAACCATGTACTTTTAATGTTGAGGTTTCTTTACTCATTGATGTTGAAGCTCGGTTGAATGTTTCCTTTCGGCTTCCTATTGGCATCAATAACACTGCCTTTAAGTCTCCCTCTGAAGATGTTCTTTAAGAGGATACACATGTGCATCAGCTAAGACCACAATCTCGCTCTAAGGAAGGGCGAGTTGGCAATGAATCAAGTGGAGTTCAGTTCAAGGGCAGATTTATAACGACCCAAATTTCTGAGTCAATGTTTGAGCGTTGACCCAAGTTATGGACTTTCATATTAGTTTGGGTAACTGGACCCATTAGGTCAAGTTTGGGCCTTATTGGATTAGAGTTGGACCTTGCAAGATTGAGTTGTGAGCAAGTTGCAACAAAGGAAAAAGTTGAGGGCTTGGTGTGGTAATTATACTCGTTTGAAAGTAAAAGGATGATCTCCCCTTAATGAAACTTGTCTTTGCGTGACTTTAAGGGGACAAGGAGTGGGTTTTGGTGATATCACCACCCACACTCTTTTTCTTCACCCACCTTCTTCTCCACCTTCACTCTTCATCAAAGTTCATTTGCAACACTAAAAATCCAACATTTATTCATTAATTCTTCCAACCAAGGTCAGAGATTTGAGTATGTTAATCTTCTCTCCAAAGGCTTTAAGAAAAGCATAGTATTGTGGTGGAAAGGCAAGGATTTAAAGGAAAGCATAGTATCGATAAGGGGTCAACGGTCAACCCTTTCTCAGTGAAGTTGAGTATCCGTACGCATAGGGTGGGTATCGGTACCTAGAGAGGTGTATCAATACTCAATGTTGGGTACCGGTACCCACTGAGCAATCTACATGTAAATGTTGAAAATGAGTTCGAGGGGTTGATAATTTGAGGACATTGGTTCGAGGGACTTCTAATGTGGTTTAATGATTTGTAAAACTGAGAAACCAAGATTAAACATCATGAATGAGCATAATGTGTAGTAATCCGATAATTGTGAATGAGAGAATTATTATGATAGCAATTCTAAAGATGCTTGGTATCATGCCTTGGTGGCATTTGCTTAATAGCTTGTCTTGGAGCCACTTACCTCTTAGTGAGGTGTATTAATGCTCGTGGAGCATATTGTATCTTATGCTTGATGTAAAGGAATCTGAATGTCCTAGAATCAGTACTGCGGTACTTGTACAAGGGGATGTGTACTTTAGGTTGAGTGGACAAGTACATCTGATGTACCCACGGGCTGAGTGATCGGGGTGCGGTTCGAAACCTATCCATGTATATGGTGATCCTGATAAGGTAATAAACTTGGGCTGAGTGAGCTCTAGTAGCCTGATAGGCTGAGTGACCTCAGGTAGGGACTACTTGTGGCTAATGTGATCCAAGTACGTCTAAGACGTATTCGTGGCTATAATGACTCAAATACAGTCCATTTGTAACACCCTCGACCGGGATGTCACATTTGGGCCTCAAGCCCAACCCAAAACCATAAAATTTCTCAACTTGGTTTAGCCCAAATAAAATACATTCAAAAAATATTTAAAAACCACGATTAAAATATATATACATATAAATAATATAAACATTACATAGAAAGCTCCAATTAAATTAAAATATTTGAACATTTGATTTGATTAATACAATTTGCGAAATAAGAATTACAGGCTCAACCACGTAAGGTTCTATGAATACATAGCCCACTAAACCCAAGTATCATACTCTAAAAACCACCACATGCTGGAATCCCGAATTGATAGTGCTCCACGATCCCACGATCAACCTACGAACAGAAATAACGATTTTGAGCGCTAAGCTTAAAAAGATCAGTGGTACACATCTTCTCTACCATACTTCATGCTAATAATAAACATAAGCATGCAAGCTAGTACGAGCAATAAAGATAGATAAATAAACATGTGGCGCTACCACTAGTCGCCTAAACACATGCTCTCAACATAGCAATCATCATACATGGCCCACAAGGCCCAACCATACTCATAACATGGCAATATAACATCATATAGATATGGCGCTACCTCTAGCCGCCAAATCATATAGCATAGCAATGAAGCATAAGCTTCTCAAAGCATGTAAGCATTATACCACAATATAGGAGTGAGGCTCGGTCCCACTAAGCATCAAGATAATACACTCTGAATGAGGCCCAATTCCACTAATTGTTGAGATCATACACTCTTTGGGGTGAGGCCCGGTACCACTTAGCATTGGGATAGATGAACCCATACTCGGGATCTCTCATCAAGCATCTTCGAATGAGTCCCGGTCCCACTAAGCATCAGGTTCATTAATTCGGAATATTTAACCATGGTGTTACAACACACTCTATCTCTTATTGGGTATCCGAAAACCATCAATCAAGATGATTCAATCATCGAGGTGTCCATATCAGAACATAGCAAGGACACGTCTACCACACAACACAAAACAACACACGATCCACCAAGGATCCATACGGTTACTATTACCATTTAGTCACCCAATTAGGTTTACCAACTTATTAATACATTATGCAAGTGCACATTAATCATCCTCATTAATTATATTATTAAACCATATTATCTCATTTATATCCCACGTCAATTTTCATCTTTTATTAGCATTATAATTTATTTCGTTCTATAGGTAACGATACTCGAACACGAGTATCGATACGGTACCACTGGGTATCGGTACTCACACGAGTACCGATAACAAAATAGCTTAGTGGAAATCCTTAATTTCCACAAGTACTATTACGGGTTGACCCATACCAATGTAGCCCCCAATCGCGTACCGGTACGACCAAGGCTCGTATGGATACCTTAAACGCGGGTTCAACCATTTCCATGAATTACGATATTACCACGCTTTATTCGATCCCTAAAGCTTATAAAAGTCATTAAAGTTTGTTTACAAATGCATTCATTCAATTATTATTAATTACTAGCTTCATAGTCATTTAATCGAGTATTTATTCCCTTAAGAATAATCCCCATAAATCATGCCAATATATTCAAATAAGCATACAAAGCATCACAATTATCAACCAATCAATCAATCATCACAATAACTATACCAGCATCTTAAACGACCCTAAACAGTCTCTAAAGAATCCACGAGTCTCATTATATTCGCAACATCATCATGCATCTCATAGATATCAAGTTTCACAATACTGGTCTCCATGCATGCTTATTTATCCTCTACCTAATTTGCAGACACTAACACGCAAGACAATTACATTTATGATGCTCATACAGCAATAGGAGTTCGATGTGTACTAACCTTAAGCCAGTGTCACTAAAATCCTCATCGGAGCTTCCCTAATATTCCACTTGATCTGATATTTGATCCTGAATAATCCTCATATACAAATGAATACGAAAACACATTAATTCTATGCATCCAATATCCAATTCACAAGGTCAAACGCATAAAAATAGCTTACCAGATTCAAATTTGGCAAAACGTATTGCGCCAACAGACTAAGAACGTCGAGAAACCCCTAGGTAGGGTCCCTTAAAAAAGTCAATGGTCGGTCAACGTCGATCAACGATTGGTTAAGGTCCAACGATTTGGTTCGACGCGGTGCAGGGTAGCTACAATGCACCCACATGTTGTGATTCGGTGTAACAGGGTGTATGTGTGCTTGGCCGAGCAGGATCCACTATGGCACGGTGAACTCGCCTGGCAGACGCATGTCCGCTCGTAGGGGTGGCACATAAGGGTGCGTGCGGTGCCTCACTACGTTCGGACAACAACAGTGAGCTCCAGTCCGACTGTCTCGATGCTGGGGAGCACGCCGGTGACCTCGAATTTTGATTTTGACCACTGAAACATCTCCTAATCCACTTTCCAAAACTTCTCTTCCCTTACACTATCAAACAACGATGGCGACGGTAAAACAATAGCCACTGGCTTACTCATCTCAGTGAGCTCTTTCCAACGGCGCCAACAATGTCACAAAAAGAGGCTTAGACGACGGTAGATTGGGATTTAAAGCTCTCTCCCTCCTTTTTCTCTCCTACCTTTCTATTTTCTCTCCCCCATCATATCATCTTCTCCAACCTTATCCTCTTTTTCACCACCCACACCCATTTTAAATTTAAAAAACCCTCATATCCAATTTGAATAAAACCATTTAATAAATACTCACTTTCCTCCCTTTTTCTTTTACCACAAATCCCTTATCCAAAATTTTTAATTGGGCTTCCATCATAAAGGCCCAATTACCCGGGTCCGAGACTCGATTCGCTAACATGAAGTTCGATTCGTTACACCATTTAACCTGACGACTTTGTTAACACGGGTAACCCGATGGCTGTGTGAGAACGGGTAAAGTAGGGCTTCATTGACCATTTATGTAGATGATGTATGGGTATATTTATATATGTTGTGTGGTTACTATAGATGATAGCTTATGATAATATTAACTCGATGAGCTGAGTGTGCTCGATTAACTTGATAAGCTATGTGACCTCGAGTATGGAAAAGCTTTGTGGAACATGTAAGACTTCTTATAGATTTGTTGATGCCTTGAGATAGGTGATTTAAGAACTCTAGCTAGTGTAGGCTAGATGATGATTCATCGATAGTGAAGCCTTATCCATGTTTCTCTAAACCATATCTATTTTGCATGCCTATTTTATGATAATAGCACGAATTGCAGTAGAGTAGAAATATACCACTGAGCTTTGTAAGCTCAACGTTCGAAATCATTGTTTTCGTTCGCAGGTTTGTAGGTTGATTGTGATCAAGGAGAACATCGAGACGGGATTCTTAGCACTGCTTTGCCTTAGAGTACAATGCTTAGTATTTAGTTTTAGGCTTATGTATTCATAGGACCTCACAAATATTGAGTCTGTAAACTCTATTTACTTTATTATTTTGGGAATTAGTATTTTGAACTCAGAGCTCCTATTTTTTAAATTGATTTATATGGATTGATTTCACGGTGAAATATTATGGATGTTTAATGTTTTTAATTAATGGCTAAACTTATGGTTTTAAATTGGATATTTGATGGGTTGATTTTTGGGTGACCTGAATGTAGTACTTCATATCAGGATCATGATCGAGGTGTTACAAGATCTAGGCCACAATATCATATATGTGGAAAAATTGATCATCTCGTTGATCGTTGTTCGTATCGGTTTGACTAGGCCTTTAAAGGCTTCCAGTCCAGGAATTCAGATGCTCAGGCTCATACTTGTTGTTGTAATCATAAGTCATTTGATACTAGTTACTCACCTTATGTTACCGAGTCTGTAGGGGGTAGTGAGCATCCAATATCTCAGTCCACTGAATCTGTACAAGTGAACTCTATTTAGGCATCTTTCCCAACTAAGTGATACCTTGATTCAGGGCCCACACACCATGTTACAAATGATCAGGCACAACTGCGTGGTGGGCAACAATATACTGGAGAAGGTAAAGTACATATAGGTGATGGTTCCACACTTTCGATTGCTCATATAGGACAATCTGCTTTACTTGCATCTTATAGGTCATTGATTGTTGATCAGCTTTTGCATGTTCCCAACTTGTAATTTGTTATTAGTATCCAAGTTTACCAGGGATAATTCTGTCTATTTTGAGTTTCACTAATCTTGTTGCTATGTGAAGGCTGAGAAAACAAGTTATGTTTTGCTTAAGAGATATTTAGAGGAAGGTCTTTATCATTTTTCTGCTCAATCAAAATCACCAATTGTTTCAGCTCTAACTTGTGCAACTTCTCAGCGGGTTGATCCTGACTATGTGCTTTGGCATAGGAGGTAGGGGCACACTACTCCTGAAGTGACGAATTTAGTACTAAATAAACAAGTACTACTAGGTAAAAAATTTGTTTGTAATGCATGCTGGTTAGGAAAAATTCATGCCTTGCCTTTTAAATCTTCCACTATTGTTTACTCTAAGCCTTTTCAAATGATAGAAGTTGACGTTTGGGGTCCTTCACATGTGTCTTTTTATGGTTATCTCTACTACAATTCGTTTGTGGACATGTTTAGTAGAAATACATGGGGTATATCTTCTTAAGAACAAGTTAGAAGCTTTTGTTGCATTTCAGATGTTTCATGCTCTAATTAAAACATAATTTTCTGATCCCTTGCTTGCTATGCAAACTGATGAGGGATATGAGTTTCGATTTCTTGAAGGAATGTTAGCTACATTAGACATAAAACATAGGATCACATGTTCTAAAACATCCCAACAAAATAGGGTTGTAAAGAGAAAGCATATGTATTTAGTGGAGACAACTTTAACTCTTTTAGCACAAGCCTCATTACCTTTAAAATGATGGTCTTATGTTGTGTTGAGTGCTACCTTTTTAATCAATAGACTTCCATCTAGAGCTCTTGGCAATAAATCTTCTTATCAAATTTTGTTTGGCCACTCACCTGATTACAAATTCTTAAGGGTTTTCGGCAGCTTATGTTATCCCTACTTAAGAGCTTATAACAAGCACAAGATAAATTTTTGATCTAACATTGCCTCTTATTGGGATACTCCTCCCAAACATCATTTATTTCTGTTTGGACAGAAGTAGTGGCATGCTTTTCATTTTCGGACATGTGGTGTTTAATGAAGACTTCTTTCAAGCTACTTCCACTATTGATGCCTACCCCAATCCTGCAGCATCATCAGTGTTTCATTCACATCCTATGTCTGTTCATTAATCAGCATCACCACCAGTGCCCTCCTCAATCATTGTTTCAAATCATGATGGTCCACATGAAGTTCTTATTTTTAGTTCTACTCATGAGAGAGTTGTGGATTGTGAAAGAAACAATGCCTTTGTAGAAAGAACTTCTAATGCTTCAGCACAGTTCACTAAAAGTGTGCATCAGGCTATTGCATTGTAACACCCCAAATTTGGGCTTGGAAGTTTAGGGTCTGAACCGGATCGGTCTAGAAGACGGTTCGAATATAAAAGGAGGTTTTAGGGAACACCTAGTTTGGGATACTTTAAAAATATATAAAAATATCTAAAAATCCTCATTTAATATATAAAAGAGAATGGTGAAATCAATTTTACAAAATGAAGTTTGGAAATATTACATTTTGGTGTAGTGACCAAATCGCAGTTTTTGCAAAGGTGAAATAGTGACTGTTTTGTAAAGGATTGAAACTTTGAATCTTTCAGGAGCTAATTTACCCAAAATGTTTTCTTCAGATTTTTCCTTAATTTGGGTAATTTTATTAATGTTTTAATTAAAGGAAATGAGGTTTAATTAAATGAGAAACTAACTTTGACTATTCATAACTACTTTTCACAAATTTTCCCTCTCTTCATTTTCTCTCAAATTCCTTTCAACCAAACACATTTTATCTAGCAAATTTGCTTTGATTTTACACTTCATTTTATGAGATTTCAAATCCTCTTTGATTCTTAATCAATCCCTCATCAAATCCACTTGAATTCTACATTGAATTTTCATGAAAACTTGCCCAAATCAAGGAGAAATCATCATTTAGAGGTAAGCTTGTTCTTCTCCTCTAAATACTCAGTTCTTTACTGAAATTCCCAAGTTGTCAATCCTTTATTAAAGTTTTAGGAATGATTTTAGTGTTGGAAACAAGATTTTGGCTTAAAACTCAAAATTTTGGAAGAGATCTTGGAGATTTTCGTGGATCTTGGTTAGGCTCTATTTTGAGGTTGTTTTCTAATGTATTTTGGATGTTAATTGATGTTACAAACGAGGTTTTATCAATCAAATCCCGAATAGGTTTGTTTTCCTAAGTTTTGCTTGTTAGAATAATGGTTTTTGGGGTGGTTTTGGTGATCTGCTGTTGCTAGAGGTATAAGATCATGTTTATGTTGCTTTTTGATGTTAATTGATGTTTATAAAAAGTTAGAATTGATAGATCTTGACTGGTCTTTGTTTTGGGAGAGTTTGGAGGTGATTTCGGTTGTTTTGGTAGCCGAAATGAGGTTATTTGGGTAGAGCAGCGAGTTGGGTTGTGTTACTGGTGATTTTAATGCATGGTGATGCATTAATCCTCTGTTTAATGTGTTTAAAACAGGGGAGAATGATCCGGAAGCAATAGAGGTGGCGTTGGAAGTTTCGGATGCTTGGAAGGCTTGTCGGCTAGCATAGTTTTGTGTATCGGTGAGTGAGATCATGTTTTCCAGCTTTGGAATGGTTTTGAAAAGAGATTTGGGAACTTAAATTTAGGCTTGAAACACCGGTTTAAGTTCAGAAGTAAGTAAAGTGGAATTCTCTCTCAATGGTGTTATTATTGTTTTGAAAACTATCAAAATGGGTTTTGATGTGTTTGATTTGACAATGTGGTTTAATTTGTTGTTTGAGCATGGTTTTAAAGCATGTTTTAACATGATTAATGCTGGTTTTAAAGCATGTTTTAGCATGATTAATGCTGGTTTTGAAAGTCATGTATTGAAGGATGCTCAAGGTAAGAGATCCTTGGTTTGACATGTTATTAATTTGGTTATGATGCATGGAGATGCATGATGATAAGTGGCTTTGATTAATGCTTAAAACAGTGAATTGATGATGATATTTGATGTATATTGGCAAGTGATGAAATGGGTTTTAAGTACTTGAATCAGATATAGTTAGCCGGCTATAGGATTGGGTGCACCGTAAGTAAAGTCACCTTGGATGTTGAGGGGTTGTGATTGTACCGTAAACTCCATCCAAGTACCCCAGCGATTGAGGAAATTGGTGTCACCACGATGGAGGATGGCTCTCGTGGGTGGACTTGGTTAAGCGTCACAACGGTAGAGGATTGCTCCCGTGTGTGAGCTTGGTTAAAGAGATTACAATGGTTGAGGTAGCTCCCATGTGTAAGCCTTGTGGTGTGTCCCGGCTCTCGCTAGTGGGTTATACAACTACCGATGAGTGATGTTGAGGGGTTGTGATTGTACCGTTAAACTCCATCACGGGTGTTGAGGGGTTGTGATTGTACCGATAAACTCCACCTTGTTAAGCCAGTAGTGTGTATGAAGCGTGTGGGACAACGCTTGTAATCCGCGTATCCGATTGTGTCTTGTGTTGAAATGGTTTGTGAACTATCACTTGAAAGCCAATATAATGTATTTGAATGTAATGAAGCGAGAGATTCTTGAAAATGATGCAAGGTTTCATGGAAAATATGTAAATGATACAAGAATGCATGTAATACTTGTTAAGCATGAGCAAAAGTATATCTTCTATTGTGAATGGTGCATATGTGCATAGAATCTCATAAGAGCATTGAAGTCTTGTGAAGGCTTGTTTTAAAAAGGCACGTAATGCAAATGTTGCTTTTGTGGTTCATATGTTTTTCATTTGTTGATTGCATGAGATAGATAGAAGGAACATTTGGTTTTCAAAAGGCATTTTGCTTTGAATTGATCATCAAGCATGAGAAAAGTATGGTGTGAAGTGGAAGTGATTTCCAAGGAAATTGAGTTAAACTTTGCATGAAGTGTTCATGCATGGAAAGGTTTAAATGATACTATTTGCAAGAATGTGGTTTGGGGTGAGTTGTTTAGCATTTCAAAGTTAAAGGTGGATTTCATGTTGAGCAATGCAAGATTTAAAGCAATGTTGTTTCAAAGGAGGTTTTCAAACAATGCTTTGGTTTATTGAATTGCATCTACATTTAAAGAAGGTTTTATGATTCGCTGCATTGATGATGTTTTGGTTTTGAGCATTCCTCACTAAGCATTATATGCTTACGCTCCTTTTTGTCCATCAATGCAGATAATTGAAGTTGGGACAGCAAGAAGCAAGGGATTCAAGAAGAGCTCCACTTGAGAAGTATGTCTTGGTTTATAACTATAGATAATAAAGGCAATGGGGGGAAAGAGTCTTTGATGATGTTGTGTAGTGAGATTGTGTATGTTGACCATGTTCGGTTTATGGTTTGAACCTTGTTGTTGATCGTTTTGCCATATTTGAATCTTCTTCTTCATAAGTTGATATGCTATGCTCTTTGATTAAAAGCAAGATCATGCGTTGGATGTGATGAATGAGTAGGTGTGCCTAATGTTTGGTTTGTATCTAGTCTTTGATGTAATTTGATAGTTATAATGCTTATCATGTTGGTGATAAGTTTTGGAATGATTTAAAGTGTGTTTGAGGGTGTTTTAAAGTGAAAAACCAGAATTTTCTGTTGTTTCTGGGCAGCGTGTATCGAAACACCCTTGGCTGTTTCGAAACGGGTGCTTGAAATGGCTTGGGCGTTTCAGAACGGCTAGAAGTGTTTCGAAACACTTTTGCTACTGGAAGTGTTTGTTTCGAAACGGGTGCTTGAAATGGCTTGGGCGTTTCGGAACGACTAGAAGTGTTTCGAAACACTTTTGCTACTGGAAGTGTCTGTTTCGGAACTAGGTTCGGAACATACCCGCGTACCGAAACGATCAACACCGTTTTGATACGGGCGTCCGACATGGGTGTTTCGAAACGGTTGTCAGTGTTTCGAAACAGGTGACTGTTTGGACACAGTTTTGAATTGCTTGAAGTTTGCATGCTTTACATTTTAGTCCTGGAAGTTGTAATTGCAATTGCTTGAGCTTGAGATGTCTTTTTAAGCTGGAATTTGGCAGAGAGGCTTGTAATATGATTAATTGAGGTTTGGTAAAACTAAAATCTCGGAAGTCCTTTTATTTTTCCAAAATTTACATTTTGGTCCCTAAAAGTGTATTTCTTGCAATTGAGTCCTTAAACGTTTCCGATCGTTGTGCTTTTCTCTTCCAAGGTTCTTGGGCTTTCACATAGGTTTAATGCGCATCTAGAGAAGTTTAAAAAAAGAAAAAAAGGGTCGTTAATCAAGGTTGACTTTCAGGTTGACTTTGGTTTTCCCCGTGTGATCTTCGTAGTTCGGGTCTAGCGTCTAGGCCGGGCTAAGGGGGTTACATTTGTTGGTATCAGAGCTAAGTTGCGAATATTTGGGGTGATGGTAAGTTTGTGGTAAGTTGTTATAGTAAGTGTTAGATGTTTATTCTGATGTGTGGTTGAAAGTCTGTTGAAAAATACATTTCTGAGTGAATTGTTGATGTTTTCATCGTGCTTGTGGTTATGATTCTTCTGTAAGCTAATGTGATCATGTGATGGTGATATGCTGGTGTTGTGAGTTGATTTTCTTAATAATGAAAATG
Source organism: Hibiscus tridactylites (assembly GCA_958450335.1). NCBI lineage: Eukaryota > Viridiplantae > Streptophyta > Magnoliopsida > Malvales > Malvaceae > Hibiscus > Hibiscus tridactylites. The sequence continues at coordinate 80,193,935 of OY288265.1, read as the reverse complement.
AGATGGGTATGATAAGTTGATATTATGTTGTTAAGGGTGAATGTTGTTTGATGAGAGCATGATTGAAGTTTGCTGATTGATATGCTCGATGTTGTGATATCCATGTTTTTATTGATTGTTGTGTCGTATAAAAGGGGAGAGTTCGGGATACCCATTGCCTTATTATTATAGCTATTGTGTTATGTTGAAGTTGGAGTCTTGAATCCTTGCTTGAAGCTGGCCTGATCGTTTTGTTTGTTTTGTTATCATTGCTTTGTTAATAATAGCACAATGGGATCGATGAGAGAATGACAGTTGGGTACGATGGTTGATGCCTTAGAGCAGGTTGTTAAGGGGTGTAATTTACTTTTTGGTGGGAGTGTACCGCTTCGGTTGACAGTGCCTGGAGTTGAGGTAGTAGGGCAGGAGGAGAAAGCTGGTTCTGTAATGAAGGGCTCATCACCTGTGGTTCAAGAGGTGTCGGAAACATCTCAGGCCGTGGTGAAAGTGAGGCCTGTAGACGTGCCGACTGTGGGACATGCGAGTTTGTCAAAACATCGTTTATATGATTTGGGAGCTGTGGAGTATCATGGTTCGACACCTGAGGCGTTCGAGGCTTGGTTAGCCAGTATAATTCCGATTTTGGATCAAGAAGGGTGTGACAACGCCTGTAAGCTGGGAAGTGTTGTCTTGTTAATGTTGGAAGATGCTTGTGCTTGGTGGACATCTGTGGCGGTGGCAACGAATATCCATGATATAGATTGGGAGTTCTTTGTGTTTGCCTTTAATAGAAGATACCTTGGAGAGAAGTTCTCGGGTGTTAAGCAATGTGGGGGTGTGGCTTCAGATTATGATAGTGGGAAAAGTTTAAGCAAAAGAGCTGTGGGTATTGACCTCAAGAGTGGTCAGCGTAAGAGGCTACGTGACAGAAGGGTTTGCTTGAGTCGAAGCCTGGGTGGTAGTGCAGATGTGGGTCAAGTGCTACATGACCAAGGAGTGGAAGCTCGGTTGCCGATGTGTGACCGTTGTAGAAGGCGTCATGTTGGAGTTTGTTGGAACTGTGGTTCTATGGAGCATGTGAAGCAGAATTGTCCTCAAGTGATGGGATCAGCTTCAGTGGGTGCAAAAGGGTCTCATAAGGGTCGTGAGCACGACCGAGACAGAGTTCGGAGGTGGCAAGAAAGGCAGAAAGGTGTGAGGTGTTTGGGGGATGGATCTTGTTGGAATTGTGGGTCTGTTGGACATTTGAGACGAAATTGTTTGGAGTTAGCTCGGGGTAGTCAGGTTCTTTACAGCAGGGAGACGGTGATGACTTTAAGGTGTTGGTTGGTGCTGCGGCGGTGCAGCCAAAGAATAATGGTTCTGTGGGGAAGAGAGTTTGTCTGTTGGAGCTCCGGGGCAATGAGGTGATTACAGGTAATTTTGTTAAGTAATCTTTGCCCTAGTTATCTTTGTTTGGTTCTGGGTTGGATTTCTCTTGTGTAGTGGGTAAGGTCTTATAGCTAGCAAGTTGGGGTAGTAGCCGGTGTTGTTTTGAAAACAATTTTAGTGTGGAGGGTGCAATAGGGGAGTAATGTGTGCTTAGTGGATTGTTAGGATGGTAGAGTTGGAAAAGTTAGAAGTGAGGTAAAAGGTTGTTCTTAGGCGGATTCTGAGGATGTTATTGGTAAGTGTGAACTGACATACATGCACAATTACAACCATTTGTTATATATTATATATATATGTATGTTGGTACATGCATACATGCGACATGACATTAGAGTTTTTGCATACATGTACACAGGCATTGATAGGGCATATTGGTGACCATGCATACGAACGTTCACACTTGCTAATAGCTAGTTGGGTCCGTTAGTGTTGTGGTAGGGTTAGGTTGGATGGTGGGTTTTAAGTATTGTTTTGGTGCTAGGAGTAGTGGAAGGTAGTAAGCGAGTTGTCAGTAATAGTGAGTGCGATCTAGCATGTTGGCAGAAGGAAGGTGTCTTGGTGCTTAAAGAGTTTAGCGGTGTGGTGGTGAGGAGATTACCGGTTGAAGTTAGAATCGGTCGAGGTGGTTGTGAATAGCTAATAGGTGTGGTAGTTTCTTTGTGTTAAATGATGTTGTAGGTTAGTGAATGTGTTTCCGGAATGCTGAGGCGTCTTGGCGTTGATGTTTGCAATAGGAGGGTTGTTTATGTAGGTGATGGTTCGTAGCAACCTTCGAGGAGTTGAGAGGAGGTTGTGTTGAGAGCTGTAGATAAGGTTTGGCTTGGGAGGAGTAGAGGTTTCGTAATCTTAATATGTTTGTATGGAATGGGTGGTATCCATGTAAGGTTAGTGTTATGGTCAAAGCTTGAAGTGGAAAGGCAATGTAAGTTCAAAGGCCATTGTTGGTTGGTCGGGTTCTTGTGAGAAGTGGTTTGTTAGTTGTGTATAAGTAAATCTTTTCTAAGTCGGCTAGGGGTGAGTGGAACAGCTGGTGGAGTTAAGGTTGGAGTCTTGTGGCATGGGTTTCGAATGTTGTGTGAGTAGTTTTGGTGAGTTGTTATGGTGGTGATAATGGCGGATGTGAGGGAATGTTATCAATACATTGAGAAGTTTGAGTAAGCAGTTGATGCTTAAGAAATTTTTGCTTGTTGTGGTAATCTTTGAAAGTAGTGGAGCGGTCACATGGTGGTTGAAACTGGATGGGTTGGTGTCACTGTGTGTGCGAGTTTTGTTGAAGGAGTTATGAGATAAGGTGGTGTATATTGTAAAGATTTGAAGGTTCTTCGGATTATTGGGGCTATGCACAGTTCGAAAGTGTGAAAGGTTAAGCTGAGGTTAACATCTGAGTGTTCTGGAAGTCTTGAACCGTAAGTAGTGGTGTTGGGTTTGGGTATAGTGTGAGTTTGATTTGTGGAGGAGTTGATTTTTGTGGTGGTTTGGGTGGAGGATGTTCAGTGGTGGTTAAGTCTCCTGTGTTACATTGTGTGTTGCTTTGGGAAGTTTGGTATCGTGCTCTTTTCGCAGGTTGAAATTTCGAGGACGAAATTTCCTAAGAGGGGGAGAGTTGTAACACACCAAATTTGGGCTTGGAAGTTTAGGGTCTAAACTGGATCGGTCTAGAAGACGGTTCGAATATAAAAGGAGGTTTTAGGGAACACCTAGTTCGGGATACTTTAAAAATATAGAAAAATATCTAAAAATCCTCATTTAATATATAAAAGAGAATGGTGAAATCAATTTTACAAAATGAAGTTTGGAAATATTACATTTCGTTGTAGTGACCAAATCGCAGTTTTTGCAAAGGTGAAATAGTGACTGTTTTGTAAAGGATTGAAACTTTGAATCTTTAAGGAGCTAATTTACCAAAAAAAATTCTCCAGATTTTTCCTTAATTTGGGTAATTTTATTAATGTTTTAATTAAAGGAAATGAGGTTTAATTAAATGAGAAACTAACTTTGACTATTCATAACTACTTTTCACAAATTTTCCCTCTCTTCATTTTCTCTCAAATTCCTTTCAACCAAACACATTTTCTCCACCAAATTTGCTTTGATTTTACACTTCATTTGATGAGATTTCAATTCCTCTTTGATTCTTAATCAATCCCTCATCAAATCCACTTGAATTCTACATTGAATTTTCATGGAAACTTGCCCAAATCAAGGAGAAATCATCATTTAGAGGTAAGCTTGTTCTTCTCCTCTAAATACTCAGTTCTTTACTGAAATTCCCAAGTTGTCAATCCTTTATTAAAGTTTTAGGAATGGTTTTAGTGTTGGAAACAAGATTTTGGCTTAAAACTCAAGATTTTGGAAGAGATCTTGGAGATTTTCGTGGATCTTGGTTAGGCTCTATTTTGAGGTTGTTTTCTAATGTATTTTGGGTGTTAATTGATGTTACAAATGAGGTTTTATCAATCAAATCCTGAATAGGTTTGTTTTCCTAAGTTTTGCTTGCTAGAATGGTGGTTTTTGGGGTGGTTTTGGTGATCTGCTGTTGCTAGAGGTATAAGGTCATGTTTATGTTGCTTTTTGATGTTAATTGATGTTTATAAAAGGTTAGAATTGATAGATCTTGGCTGGGCTTTGTTTTGGGAGAGTTTGGAGGTGATTTCGGTTGTTTTGGTAGCCGAAATGAGGTTTTTTGGGTAGAGCAGCGAGTTGGGTTGTGTTGCTGGTGATTTCAATGCATGGTGATGCATTGATCCTCTGTTTTTATGTGTTTAAAACAGGGGAGAATGATCCGGAAGCAATAGAGGTGGCGTTGGAAGTTTCGGATGCTTGGAAGGCTTGTCGGCTAGCATAGTTTTATGTATCGGTGAGTGAGATCATGTTTTCTAGCTTTGTAATGGTTTTGAAAAGAGGTTTGGGAACTTAAATTTAGGCTTGAAACGCCGGTTTAAGTTCGGAAGTAAGTAAAGTGGAATTCTCTCTCAATGGTGCTATAATGGTTTTGAAAACTATCAAAATGGGTTTTGATGTGTTTGATTTGACAATGTGGTTTAATTTGTTGTTTGAGCATGGTTTTAAAGCATGTTTTAGCGTGATTAATGCTGGTTTTAAAGCATGTTTTAGCATGATTAATGCTGGTTTTGAAAGTCATGTATTGAAGATGCTCAAGGTAAGAGATCCTTGGTTTGACATGTTATTAATTTGGTTATGATGCATGGAGATGCATGATGATAAGTGGCTTTGATTAATGCTTAAAACAGTGAATTGATGATGATATTTGATGTATATTGGCAAGTGATGAAATGGGTTTTAAGTACTTGAATCAGATATAGTTAGCCGGCTATAGGATTGGGTGCACCGTAAGTAAAGTCGCCTTGGATGTTGAGGGGTTGTGATTGTACCGTAAACTCCATCCAAGTACCCTAGCGATTGAGAAAATTGGTGTCACCACGATGGAGGATGGCTCTTGTGGGTGGACTTGGTTAAGCGTCACAATGGTAGAGGATTGCTCCCGTGTGTGAGCTTGGTTAAGGCGATTACAATGGTTGAGGTAGCTCCCATGTGTAAGCCTTGTGGTGTGTCCCGGCTCTCGCTAGTGGGTTATACAACTACCGATGAGTGATGTTGAGGGGTTGTGATTGTACCGTTAAACTCCATCACGGGTGTTGAGGGGTTGTTATTGTACCGATAAACTCCATCTTGTTAAGCCGGTAGTGTGTATTAAGCGTGTGGGACAACGCTTGTAATCCGCGTATCCGATTGTGTCTTGTGTTGAAATGGTTTGTGAACTACACTTGAAAGCCAATATAATGTATTTGAATGTAATGAAGCGAGAGATGCTTGAAAATGATGCAAGGTTGCATGAGAAATATGTAAATGATACAAGAATGCATGTAATACTTGTTAAGCATGAGCAAAAGTATATCTTCTATTGTGAATGGTGCATATGTGCATAGAATCTCATAAGAGCATTGAAGTCTTGTGAAGGCTTGTAACACCCGTGTTTTGGGGTTAGGAGTTAACCGGGTTTATAGTTCGAGCCAATAAAAATTTAATTAAATCAATTCAACTTAAATAAAGACCCAATTGAGCTTTGGGAAAAAGGGAAGGGACCAATGTTGTAATTGGACCCAAAAGTTTTAAAAAGCAAGACAACTTTAAGGAAAAAGTTGTCATCTTCCTTCTCACCCTCCCTTTCCAACGTTAATGGCCCCCTCCCCTCTTTCAAACTCTCCCAAAAGCAAGTTACTATTCCATTGAATAGCATCTTCAATTCAAGGTGTTTTTGAAAGGTAAAATAGTTTTCTTACTCTCCTCTTTATCCCCTATCAACCCATGTTCTTAGATTTTAAAGATATGGGGTTTTGAAAATTAGGGTTTGTTTTAAAGGTTGGGTTTTTAAAGGGTTTTTCATCTTGTTTTACAAAATTGAGTTGGGGCTTTGGTTATTCATGTTAAAAGGTGCAACATATATCAATTTGGTTGAGTTTTGTGGAAAATCCGAAGTGGTGTCTTAAGGCAAATTTTAAGGTGTCAAAACTTGGGTTTTTGGGAGGTTTAAGGTTGAAATTGAAGGGCTGTTGGTTTAGGTATATTAGGAAGGTGTTTTGGGATCACTTGAGAGTCATTTGGGTGTTGGAAAGTAGAGTTTACATCCAAGGATTGAGGGAGTACGAATTTGTTATATTTGGGGATTTATTTTTGTTGGAAATTTTGGAAGAAGTTGGTTTGAATTCATAGGTTATGTGTTGATTGAATATTAGCATTGATTGTGGCTATTGGTTGTGTTTTTGGTTGGCTAGAAGCAAGAGGGATCGTTGAAGAAGCTTTGGGACCGAATCCGGGTTCGTAGGAGTTTCGCTTGGTAGCTAAGGAAGGGCGGTGAGTGGTTTCAAACTTGTTTTAAAGTTTGGTTCGAGTGTGTGTAGAGTGGGTGTGTGGAATGTGCTTGGTAGGCCATTTCCTTATTTCAAGTTGTTTATTCTAGCCTTTGACTTCATTGTATGCTATTGTGTATTTGCCTATCTATACTCTTGTGGATTGTGGTTAAATTGATGCATGTATATCATGAAATGTATATATGTGATGAGTATGGAATGTGGTTGATGATATATGATGTGGTTTTGATAATTGGCACTAAATAAATTACCGGTTGTAAATGATCGATCATTAGGATTAGTGTGCACACAAATTGAGTCAAAACGTACGTGGCCTTGATGGCGTTAAGTCATCAAGGAGGAGTGCGGTGATGTAATATTCCACCGGAAGCTTTTATTTAATTCTACGGGATGATGAGTGGAATCCCATCCGTAGGGCATGTGGTGATGAGTGGAATCCCGCACATGCAAGGTCCGGTGATGAGTATAATCCCACCGAGGTAAAGTGTTGTTGAGGTTTAAATCCGCACAATCGGGGTAATTTAAAGTGGCCAATTAACTTGTTCATATATTGTGATATGTGATGTTGATTTACTATTGTTGATATTTGATGCTTGATGCTTAGTATGAAGTAAGATGCCATACTATGCCACTTGAAAGACTAGCTAAGTCTACTTGATTATATGTCAATGTTTGATGTATGTGAGACTAGGATTTACATGCTTGAACCCTGCATTGTTGATGTTTTCATTTTAGAGCACCCTCACTAAGCTTATAGCTTACGCTCTCAATGTTCAACAATGCAGATCATTAGCGTGGTGTTAGCTCGAGGCAAGGCAAGAAGGGCTTCCAAGTTTGTGGCTCAAGTACGGTGGTAAATTTTGTATTAGCTAGCAATGTGGCAAGGGTTTTTGTATGAGCAATATGTGACTCATGTATGATGATGATTTGATTTGGCCTTGGTTTGTAAAACATGTTATGCTATGATGTATGCTTGTGTGTGTGGGCATGTCTTTTGGTGTTTAGGTTGCCCTATTAGAGAGTGCAAACCTCATATGCTTTCCTTGTGCCTTTTAAGGCCTTTGAGTTCCATGTATGACTTGTATGCCTAATTGCCTTTGTTGGAATGTCAAGTATGGATGTCTTGCTCAAGTTTGAATGCTAAGTTGCTTGTATGATTTGTGCACCACCTTGTGTTGATTAGTGCCTTTTGGCTTCTTGTGAAAGCATGCTTTTATGTTTGGTTTGCCTTAGGATTGATGATAGTGTGTTGGTTAAAGTTTTAGAAGGATTTAAGGGCCTCCTTGTGCCTTAAATCAGCTCAAACCTGTAAGTTCGTAGCATGGGTATCAATACGGTTGGTCCTGTATCGATACAGCCTTCTTGTTCCAGGCCTCGTGTTTCGATACGCGAGGGGGCGTATCGATACCTTTTTGGTCACTGGAGCTACTGTCCATTTCAGTATCGATACGGGCCCTTGGCATACCGATACGGTCATCTTAGCGTTGACCATGGGAAGTCAACCGTTGGGGAGGGTATTGATACACTCCTTGGGTGTATCGATACGGTCTCTACGGGTTGACTTTGACCAGTTGACCTAGTCAAGGGGTATCGATACACCCCTTAAGTGTATCGATACCGTCTGCAGTTTAAGCTTAAAATTGGGCTGTAAGATGTTGGGTTGAGTTCGTTTGTTTGTCTCGTGAATGTTGTTCCGCTGTATGACCACATAGGATTAAATACTCATCTAGACAAGATTTAAAATGAGAAAAAATAGGGTTGCTAACCGATGGGGAATCCTTAAGGGGTTTTCACTCGGTTTTCCCCGTGTAGCTCACTCGGACCGGTCATCCGGCCAGACTGGGACGAGGGGGTTACATTTGTTGGTATCAGAGCCTGAGGTTACCTAGACCTCGGGCAGGTAAGTGAGGTAAGCTTAATGCATTAAATAATTGTGTTGATTCGATGCATGTCTTGCCATGAATTCTTGAATATTTGACTGTTCGTATGATGTTTTGAAGCATGAGTTGTCGTGTCTGGTGTAGAGTGTGTGCGAATTGCTACTATTACTTAATTTAAAAAGATTTTTGGAAAAAATAGTACTTGAGCACTATTGGACCCTTGCTTTGACTAACGTAATCCTATATGTTTCTTGTTGTAGTTTTTACCTTGCTAGCTGTAGCATGAGACCACGCGGGAGGCCTAGGATGGTTCGACCGAAACCACGGGCAGCGGCTCCAGGAGTTGAGCCAGTAGTGAGAGTTGAGGCTCAAGTGGGAGAGCCTGTGGTTGGAGTTGGAGCTCCTCCACCACCTCCTCCACCGGGAGTGGGAGGTGAGGCCGGGGCCGAGGGAGAGGGACCACAAGGAGGTCAAGGTGGCCAAGGGCCGGCCGGGATAGACTTAGCACCGTTGGTTCAGGCGATAGCCGGGGCGTTTCAGGCTGCAGTAGCTGGAGGTCAGGCAGCACATCATCAGGGTGAGGGCATTGGATTGCCTTTAGAGAGACTTCGGGGCCTTGGGGCCGAAGAGTTTAGAGGGGCTACTCCAGAGAGGTTTGAGTTGTGGTTTGAGAAGACTGTCTGTATCCTTGCTCAGATGGGATGTACTGGTGAGCGCAAGTTGGGGTGTGTCGAGTCTCTGCTTCAGGGTGATGCCTACACTTTGTGGGTCACCGTTACTTCGGGTATGGATGAGGCTGAGATCACTTGGGAGTTCTTTGAGACAACTTTCCATAAGAAGTATTTCGGTCCGCGATACCTCGATGAGAGGAAGAGGGAGTTTATGGCATTGCTTCAGGGGAGTATGTCCGTGACCGATTACGAGATCCGATTTGTCAGATTGAGTCAGTATGCACCTGAGCTTATACCTACTGAGGTGGAGCGTTGTAACCGCTTCCGTTATGGGCTGAGTGAAGAGATCAAGACGTATACTCTAGCTTCAGATTACACTAATTTTGATGTCTTGGTCGCGAGGGCCAAGGACTTAGAGCACAGTTTGAGTTTGACCAGGCGGTCATGTGGATCTAGTTCGGGTAAGAGGTCCAGCAACTTTGATAGAGGTGATGCCAAGAGGCATCGGGACAACAGGCATCAGTATGATCATAGGCGTGGTGGCGGTAACCATGGTAGGGGCCATCAGGGTCAGAGAGCTGGTGGGAAGTTGCCCACATGTGCTACTTGCGGGAGGAACCACACCGGTGAGTGTTGGGGAAATTATCATTCTTGTTGGAGTTGTGGGGCTGGAGACCACATTAGGCGTGACTGTCCACATCAGGTGGGACAGGCACCAGCTCAGGCTCCTGCTAGAGCCAATGACTTTTCAGAGAGGCCGCGGGCGCGGTAGAGGTAACTTCCAGCCGAGGAACGATGGTCAGAGGAACATTGCACATGTAGTTGCAGTTCAGCCAGAGGGCGGAGGTCAGGCCAGAGTTTATGCTCAGCGCGGAGATCAGCATGACACCGATGTGATCGCAGGTAACTTCTCGATATAGTCTTTGGGTTTGCTTTCTTTGATTGATTCTGGGTCTACACATTCCTACATATTGAGTGAGCATGCACGGTCTTTGAATTTGCCTTGTGAGATGTTAGAGGTAGGAGTTAGTGTACTAGTTCCTTTGGGGACACGGTAGTAGTTAGGAAGATGTACCGAAGGTGTCCGTTGATGGTTCAGGGGCATATGTTCCCAGTGGATATGATGGAGCTTCCCTTCTATGGTTTCGATGTGATTCTGGGTATGGATTCGCTCACGGAGCATAGAGCTAGGATATATTTTGAAACTAAGCGGATTTCTTTGAAGCTCTCGGATGACTATGAGATTGTAGTGGTGGGTGAGAACGTGAAGTTCTTGTCCAATGTGGTTTCAGTGCTAGAGGCTAAGAGATTAGTTGAGTTGGGGTGTGAAGCATACTTAGCGTATGTGATGAACCCTAACATGAGTGAGGTTAGACCTCAGGACATCCGGACAGTATGTGACTTTCCTAGTGTGTTTCCGGAAGAGTTGCCAGGGTTACCACTGGACAGAGAGGTAGAGTTCAGCATTGAGACTTATTCTGATTCAGCTCCTGTTTCGATTGCTTCGTATCGCATGGCACCGAAAGAATTGAAAGAGTTGAAGACTCAGTTGCAAGAATTGACAGATAGAGGTTTTATTAGGCCTAGTTCTTCACCTTGGGGTGCACCAGTGTTGTTTGTGAAGAAGAAAGATGGAAGCATGAGAATGTGTATAGATTACAGGCAGTTAAATCAGTTGACAGTGAAGAACAAATATCCGTTGCCTAGAATTGACGACTTGTTTGATCAGTTGAGAGGGGCATCTGTCTTTTCGAAGATTGATTTGAGATCAGGCTACTACCAGCTAAAGGTAAGAGAAGTTGATATACCGAAGACGACCTTTAGGACTAGATATGGCCATTATGAGTTTTTAGTCATGCCCTTTGGGTTGACTAATGCACCGGCTGCTTTCATGGACATGATGAATAGGATTTTTCATCAGTATCTAGATCAGTTTGTATTTGTGTTTATCGATGACATTTTAGTGTACTCGTGAACTGAAGAAGACCATGACCGACACTTGAGACTTGTTTTGAAGACTTTGCTAGATCATCAGTTGTATGCGAAGCTCAGCAAGTGTGAATTCTGGATCCGAGAGGTAGTCTTCTTAGGACATGTAGTGTCAGTCGATGGGATTAGAGTTGATCCGAAGAAGATTGAGGCCATTGTTGAGTGGAAGCAACCGAAGTCTGTGACAGAGGTACGTAGCTTCCTAGGCTTAGCCGGATACTATAGGAGATTTGTAGAGGGTTTCTCTAAATTAGCCGCTCCATTGACACAGTTACTTCAGAAGAGTGTTCAGTTTGAGTGGACAGATGCAAGACAGAGAGCCTTTGAGAAATTGAAAGAAGCTTTGACCCAAGCACCGATCTTGATACAGCCTGAGTCCGGGAAGGACTATGTAGTCTACAGTGATGCTTTGTATGTAGGGCTAGGATGTGTTCTTATGCAAGACAAGAGAGTAGTGGCTTATGCCTCAAGACAGTTGAAGACCCATGAGCGCAACTATCCGACCCATGACATAGAGTTAGCTGCAGTTGTGTTTGCTCTGAAGATTTGGAGGCACTATTTGTACGGTGAGAGATGCACAGTGTACACCGATCACAAGAGTTTGAAGTACATTATGACTCAGCGAGATTTGAATCTCAGACAGCGTAGATGGTTAGAATTGCTAAAGGACTATGATCTTACTATTGAGTACCATCCGGGTAAGGCCAATGTAGTGGCCGATGCATTGAGTAGGAAGATGGTCGTGGACTTGAGAGCTATGTTTGCTAGATTGAGTTTGTCCGGAGATGGTGGCTTGATAGCCGAGCTACAGGTTAGACCTACTATAGGTCAGTTGATTAGAGAGAAACAACACTTAGATAGATCTTTGGCACCTCACGTGCAAGATATAGCCGAGGGTAGACCTTCAGACTACAGTTTCAGTACTGATGGGGTTTTGTGTTTCAAAGATAGAATAGTTGTGCCAGAAGACAGTGACTTGAGACGTACGATCTTGACTGAAGCCCACAGTAGTCCGTTTTCTATGCATCCTGGAAGTACGAAGATGTACCGTGACTTGAAGAATGAGTACTTTTGGGTTGGCCTGAAGAGAGATGTAGCCGACTTTGTGAGTAAGTGCTTAGTGTGTCAGAGAGTGAAGGCGGAACATCAGGTTCCCTCAGGTTTGTTACAGCCGTTGAGAATTCCGGAATGGAAATGGGAGAATATCACCATGGATTTTGTTTCGGGTTTACCTTTGACTCCTACGAAGAAGAACTCAGTTTGGGTGATAGTGGATCGTTTTACGAAGTGTGCTCACTTCTTGGTAGTCAACACTACTTACACTTTAGATAGATTGGCCGATTTGTATATTGGTGAGATTGTGAGACTGCATGGTGTGCCGAAGTCCATTGTGTCAGATAGAGATCCGAGATTTACTTCTAGATTTTGGGAGTGTTTGCATACAGCTTTGGGTACCCGTTTGAACTTCAACACTTCTTATCATCCTCAGTCAGATGGTCAGTCAGAGAGGGTTATTCAGATCTTAGAGGACATGTTGCGTTGTTGTATCATAGACTATCAGGGTACATGGGAGAAGCATTTGCCTCTAGTAGAGTTTGCGTACAATAACAGCTTTCAGTCGAGTATTCAGATGGTTCTTTATGAGGCCTTGTATGGCCGAAAGTGTAGAACTCTAGTGTGTTGGGCCGAGGTAGGACAGAAATTGTTACTTATGCCGGATTTGCTCAAGGGGACAACCGACAAGGTAAAATGGATTTGTGACCGATTGAAGGCTGCTTCGGATAGGCAGAAGTCCTATGCCGATTTGAAAAGGAAGGAAGTTGAGTTTTCAGTGGGTGAGAAAGTATTCTTGAAGGTATCTCCGTAGAAGAAAGTAATGTGATTTGGCCGAAAGGGGAAGTTGAGTCCGAGGTACATAGGGTCGTATGAGATTGTGAAGAGGGTTGGTCCGGTTGCTTATCAGTTACGTTTGCCTTCCGAGTTAGAGAAGATACACGATGTGTTCCATGTTTCGATGCTTCGTAAGTATAGGTCCGATCCATCACATGTTATGCCCGTAGAAGAGATTGAATTGAATCCGGATTTGACTTATGAGGAAGAGCCCGTTGAGATATTAGCTTCTGACAGTAAGGTGTTGAGGGGTAGATCGATTGAGTTAGTAAAGGTGCGGTGGCAACGTAGAGGTGTGGACGAGGCCACTTGGGAGAGGAAGGGGGATATGGAAAAGCAGTTTCCACTTTCAGTCACGTAATTTCAGGGACGAAATTCCTTAAGTGGGAGAGAGTTGTAACACTCGTATTTTGGGGTTAGGAGTTAACCGGGTTTATAGTTCGAGCCAATAAAAATTTAATTAAATCAATTCAACTTAAATAAAGACCCAATTGAGCTTTGGGAAAAAGAGAAGGGACCAATGTTGTAATTGGACCCAAAAGTTTTAAAAAGCAAGACAACTTTAAGGAAAAAAGTTGTCATCTTCTTTCTCACCCTCCCTTTCCAACGTTAATGGCCCCCTCCCCTCTTTCAAACTCTCCCAAAAGCAAGTTACTATTCCATTGAATAGCATCTTCAATTCAAGGTGTTTTTGAAAGGTAAAATCGTTTTCTTACTCTCCTCTTTATCCCCTATCAACCCATGCTCTTAGATTTTAAAGATATGAGGTTTTGAAAATTAGGGTTTGTTTTAAAGGTTGGATTTTTAAAGGGTTTTTCATCTTGTTTTACAAAATTGAGTTGGGGCTTTGGTTATTCATGTTAAAAGGTGCAACATATATCAATTTGGTTGAGTTTTGTGGAAAATCCGAAGTGGTGTCTTAAGGCAAATTTTAAGGTGTCAAAACTTGGGGTTTTGGGAGGTTTAAAGTTGAAATTGAAGGGTTGTTGGTTTAGGTATATTAGGAAGGTGTTTTGGGATCACTTGAGAGTCATTTGGGTGTTGGAAAGTAGAGTTTCCAGCCAAGGTTTGAGGGAGTACGAATTTGTTATATTTGGGGATTTATTTTGGTTCGAAATTTTGGAAGAAGTTGGTTTGAATTCATAGGTTATGTGTTGATTGAATATTAGCATTGATTGTGGCTATTGGTTGTGTTTTTGGTTGGCTAGAAGCAAGAGGGATCGTTGAAGAAGCTTTGGGACCGAATCCGGGTTCGTAGGAGTTTCGCTTGGTAGCTAAGGAAGGGCGGTGAGTGGTTTCAAACTTGTTTTAAAGTTTGGTTCGAGTGTGTGTAGAGTGGGTGTGTGGAATGTGCTTGGTAGGCCATTTCCTTATTTCAAGTTGTTAATTCTAGCCTTTGACTTCATTGCATGCTATTGTGTATTTGCCTATCTATACTCTTGTGGATTGTGGTTAAATTGATGCATGTATATCATGAAATGTATATATGTGATGAGTATGGAATGTGGTTGATGATATATGATGTGGTTTTGATAATTGGCACTAAATAAATTACCGGTTGTAAATGATCGATCATTAAGATTAGTGTGCACACAAATTGAGTCAAAACGTACGTGGCCTTGATGCGTTAAGTCATCAAGGAGGAGTACGGTGATGTAATATTCCACCGGAAGCTTTTATTTAAATCTACGGGATGATGAGTGGAATCCCATCCGTAGGGCATGTGGCGATGAGTGGAATCCCGCACATGTAAGGTCCGGTGATGAGTGTAATCCCACCGAGGTAAAGTGTTGTTGAGGTTTAAATCCGCACAATCGGGGTAATTTAAAGTGGCCAATTAACTTGTTCATATATTGTGATATGTGATGTTGATTTACTATTGTTGATATTTGATGCTTAGTATGAAGTAAGATGCCATACTATGCCACTTGAAAGACTAGCTAAGTCTACTTGATTATATGTCAATGTTTGATGTATGTGAGACTAGGATTTACATGCTTGAACCCTGCATTGTTGATGTTTTCGTTTTAGAGCACCCTCACTAAGCTTATAGCTTACGCTCTCAATGTTCAACAATGCAGATCATTAGCGTGGTGTTAGCTCGAGGCAAGGCAAGAAGGGCTTCCAAGTTTGTGGCTCAAGTACGGTGGTAAATTTTGTATTAGCTAGCAATGTGGCAAGGGTTTTTGTATGAGCAATATGTGACTCATGTATGATGATGATTTGATTTGGCCTTGGTTTGTAAAACATGTTATGCTATGATGTATGCTTGTGTGTGTGGGCATGTCTTTTGGTGTTTAGGTTGCCCTATTAGAGAGTGCAAACCTCATATGCTTTCCTTGTGCCTTTTAAGGCCTTTGAGTTCCATGTATGACTTGTATGCCTAATTGCCTTTGTTGGAATGTCAAGTATGGATGTCTTGCTCAAGTTTGAATGCTAAGTTGCTTGTATGATTTGTGCACCACCTTGTGTTGATTAGTGCCCTTTGGCTTCTTGTGAAAGCATGCTTTTATGTTTGGTTTGCCTTAGGATTGATGATAGTGTGTTGGTTGAAGTTTTAGAAGGATTTAAGGGCCTCATTGTGCCTTAAATCAGCTTAAACCTGTAAGTTCGTAGAAGGGGTATCGATACGGTTGGTCCCGTATCGATACGGCCTTCTTGTTCCAGGCCTCGTGTTTCGATACGCGAGGGGGCGTATCGATACCTTTTTGGTCACTGAAGCTATTGTCCATTTCGGTATCGATATGGGCCCTTGGCGTACCGATACGGTCATCTTAGCGTTGGCCGTGGGAAGTCAACCGTTGGGGAGGGTATCGATACACTCCTTGGGTGTATCGATACGGTCTCCATGGGTTGACTTTGACCAGTTGACCTAGTCAAGGGATATCGATACACCCCTTAAGTGTATCGATACCGCCTGCAGTTTAAGCTTAAAATTGGGCTGTAAGATGTTGGGTTGAGTTCGTTTGTTTGTCTCGTGAATGTTGTTCCGCTGTATGACCACACAGGATTAAATACTCATCTAGACAAGATTTAAAATGAGAAAAAAATAGGGTTGCTAACCGAGGGGGAATCTTTAAGGGGTTTTCACTCGGTTTTCCCTGTGTAGCTCACTCGGACCGGTCATCCGGCCAGACCGGGACGAGGGGGTTACAAGGCTTGTTTCAAAAAGGCACGTAATGCAAATGTTGCTTTTGTGGTTCATATGTTTTATATTTGTTGATTGCATGAGATAGATAGAAGGAACATTTGGTTTTCAAAAGGCATTTTGCTTTGAATTGATCATCAAGCATGAGAAAAGTATGGTGTGAAGTGGAAGTGATTTCCAAGGAAATTGAGTTAAACTTTGCATGAAGTGTTCATGCATGGAAAGGTTTAAATGATACTATTTGCAAGAATGTGGTTTGAGGTGAGTTGTTTAGCATTTCAAAGTTAAAGGTGGATTTCATGTTGAGCAATGCAAGATTTAAAGCAATGTTGTTTCAAAGGAGGTTTTCAAACAATGCTTTGGTTTATTGAATTGCATCTACATTTAAAGAAGGTTTTACGATTCGCTGCATTGATGGTGTTTTGGTTTTGAGCATTCCTCACTAAGCATTATATGCTTACGCTTTTTTTTGTCCATCAATGCAGATAACTGAAGTTGGGGCAGCAAGAAGCAAGAGATTCAAGAAGAGCTCCACTTGAGAAGTATGTCTTGGTTTATAGCTATAGATAATAAAGGCAATGGGGGGAAAGAATCTTTGATGATGTTGTGTAGTGAGATTGTGTATGTTGACCATGTTCGGTTTATGGTTTGAACCTTGTTGTTGATCGTTTTGCCATATTTGAATCTTCTTCTTAATAAGTTGATATGCTATGCTCTTTGATTAAAAACAAGATCATGTGTTGGATGTGATGAATGAGTAGGTGTGCCTAATGTTTGGTTTGTATCTAGTCTTTGATGTAATTTGATAGTTATAATGCTTATCATGTTGGTGATAAGTTTTGGAATGATTTAAAGTGTGTTTGAGGGTGTTTTAAAGTGAAAAACCAGAATTTTCTGCTGTTTCTGGGCAGCGTGTATCGAAACACCCTTGGCTGTTTCGAAACGGGTGCTTGAAATGGCTTGGGCGTTTCGGAGCGGCTAGAAGTGTTTCGAAACACTTTTGCTACTGGAAGTGTCTGTTTCGAAACGGGTGCATGAAATGGCTTGGGCGTTTCGAAACGGCTAGAAGTGTTTCAAAACACTTTTGCTACTGGAAGTGTCTGTTTCGGAACTAGGTTCGGAACATACCCGCGTACTAAAACGGTCAACACCATTTCGATACGGGCGTCCTACATGGGTGTTTCGAAACGGTTGTCAGTGTTTCGAAACAGGTGACCGTTTGGACACAGTTTTGAATTGCTTAAAGTCTGCATGCTTTACATTTTAGTCCTAGAAGTTGTAATTGCAATTGCTTGAGCTTGAGATGTCTTTTTAAGCTGGAATTTGGCAGAGAGGCTTGTAATATGATTAATTGAGGTTTGGTAAAACTAAAATCTCGGAATTCCTTTTATTTTCCAAAATTTACATTTTGGTCCCTAAAAGTGTATTTCTTGCAATTGAGTCCTTAAACGTTTCCGATCGCTGTGCTTTTCTCTTCCAAGGTTCTTGGGATTTCACGAAAGTTTAATACGCATCTAGAGAAGTTTAAAAAAAGAAAAAAAGGGTCGTTAATCAAGGTTAACTTTCGGGTTGACTTTGGTTTTCCCCGTGTGATCTTCGTAGTTCGGGTCTAGCGTCTAGGTCGGACTAAGGGGGTTACATGCATTTTTTGAACGGAAAGAAAATGATGTTGTTGATCCTTCTCCCTTTAGTAATGATGTGCCCCAGGAGGAAAAAATGGATCATGGTAAAGATATATCTCATATTAACATTCTTGAACTTGAACCTGGGATTTTTCTTCCACATGAAGCTGTTCTTGAAAAAGCTACCATTGATTCTTCTATTGATAGGCATATGTCTGAGAATATGGTTGCAACGAATACTCATACCATGGTAACCTGGAGTATGCTTGTTATTTTCAAGCACAAGCTTTATCATCTATAGTTGAAAGAGGTATCATCTAGTATTCACGAAGCTTTGAAGAATGAAGACTGAAAATCTAATGTTATGGAAAAATATGATGCATTGATAGTTAATGACACATGGGAGCTTGTCACTTTGCCTCCTAACAAAAAAGTCATTGGGTTTAAGTGACTTTTCAAGGTCAAAAAGAATGTAGATGGATCTATTGAGAGGTACAAAGCTATGCTCGTAGTCAAAGATTATTCACAAATGGCATGTCATGATTTTGCGGAAACCTTCAGACCTGTGGTAAAGTTTTTACAGTTAATGTTCTTTTATATTTGGATTTGACAAAAAGGTTGGCAAGTGAGGCAAATAGATGTCAATAATGCATTTTTAAAGGAAGACCTTAAAGAAACTATGTACATGCAACAACCAGAAGGGTTTTAATTAAGAATGTTGATGGTGTTACTTTAGTATGTAAGCTCAAAAAGGCTTTGTATGGCCTTCACCAATCGCCAATAAATTGGTTCACAAAGCTCAAAGGCTTTCTTGAGCATACATGGTTTACATACTCACAGGTTGATGTGTCTCTTTTTGTGCTTGAAGATGCAGTCGTCATCACATACATTGTTGTGGATGTTGATGATACTTTACTTATTGGATCCTCTCAACAACACGTGGATATGATTACTCATCAGCTTGATCAGAAATTCTCACTCAAAGATTTTGGTGAACTTAATTATTTTCTAAGTATTAAAGTTAGAAATGTAAATGATGGCTTATTTCTAACTCAAAAAAGTATATCATTGAACTGTTAGTCAAGGCAGACATGTGAGAACTCAATTCAGCAGCTACTTCGATCGCTATCTCTCCAAAGTTGAGCAAACATGATGGCACACAATTGAGCAATGCTCATGAATATCGTAGTGTAGTGGCGGCACTACAGTACATATGTTACATACGTCTAGATATATACTTTACGGTCAATAAAGTAGCTCAATTCATGCAAGCACCCACTGATGTACATTAGCTGGCAGTTAAGAGGATCTTGCGTTACTTGATTGGCACAATTGACTTTGGTTTTTGATTTTCACCACAGTCCTCTACAATTTCCAGTCTTGTTGGTTTTGTTGATGCAAACTGGGGGAGTGACCTTGATGATCGAAGATCAATTTTTGGAGTTCTCTTTACCAAACACTCTTTTATAAGAAGAGTGAAAATAAGATAAATTAATAGTTTTTAAACCGATATTTTTACATATCATTTTAAAATATTTATTTATTATTTTGACACTCATACAAAATTATTTATCTATCTAACACTCGACACTCATACAAAATTATTTACCTTAACTAACACCCGACACTCATGCAAAACCATCCTTTTATTTATTATTTTCATTATACTTTATTCCAAAATAAAAAGCTACCAATAAAATTTATGACATGTCATATTTTTTATTAACCACTTATTATTTTGGAATAAACTGATAAAAGTCAAAATATAAAACGAGAGAAAATATTTTTTAAAGGGAAAATCGACATAAGGCCAAATTTTGTTTCAAACAACGAATCAAGGCAAACGCTACTGTACTTGAGCCCCAAGAACCAGCTTTGCTCTCTCGTCCACACAGTTGAGCACAAAACGAAGTCATGTCTCAAAAATTCAAAGGCGCATGCACCGTCCATCAAAGCCTGGACTGACTTTTGCCTATTAGAATCTAAGTCACTCAACTTTGCTTTCTCGTCCACACACTTGAGCACTCTAAAGTCATATTTTAAAAATGGGTAACCTATTTCTACAGTCATTTAAGTATAGGATATTTTATATTTTGACCGTTGATCTTTTAATTTTATCAATCATACTACTTAACTATTTAAATAGTATCAATTAAGTTACCGGCCGTTAGAAAATTAACAGTGTGACCGACGTGATTTTTTCTACAATTTTTTGTCATATTGAATATGCATACAACCATATCACAATGTCACACAAGGAAAAAAACATGTTGAAAAATAGCTCTTATTTATTTCAACATTTTCTCCATTGCTTCTCACGGAAGTTGGTGAGAAAAGAAGCCATAAGAAGATGAAAGTCAAGGAAGAAGACAAAAAAGTTAAAGCTGATAATGGATGAAGAGAACTTTTTTCTCTTATTAAGTTGATGTTTGTGTTTAGGATGATGTGAGGTTTCTATGTTTGGAATCTGTGTAGGAAATTCATGTATTTGTAATGAAATGTTATTAATGGACCCTTAATAATTTATATGTTAATAAAATGTTCAAATTATGAGTAAATTGTATATTAAAGAAGAAAACATAATAACGAGGAAATTGTATTTTTTTTTTTGATAAATTTTAATTTTAATTCTAATTCTACCTAGAGGTAAGAGGAATGAGGCTTAGGGAAAGAAAGGGGTACTCTTAGTGGGTCTAGAATTCTAATTCTACCTAAAGGTAAGAGGAATGAGGCTTTAGGGGAAGAAAGAGGTACTCTTAGTGGGTCTAGAACCCATGACTTAAGAGATACACGAAAATAAAGATGAGCAATTTAACTAATCGACCAAATGTATTTACTCATAAATAATATATGAAAAATGAATACAAAATAATAACACATAACATCATTTTATTTCATAATTCCATTAAAATTAAAAAGTAATACATCACATATTTGACCAGTACATAAATAAAAACTATTTTCAGTAAATATCTGATCAATTCTTTGAGCATTTATAACCTAGAATCTCATATCTTTTTTTACTATCAAACAAAAAATATTAATCCACTAAAATGTTTCAAACAAAAAATAAATCGTGATATTTTTATTCACAACACTATGGTCATGTTTTTTTTTTGGACAAATATGGTCATGTCTAAGTATACATGGTCAAATGTAACCAAATCTAAAAAAACAAAAGTTTGGTGTCACCAAAATCAAGGATCGATCTTAGGTCTCTTTGAAGATGATTAACTAACACAACTCTCTTGACTCATATGCAAGGGTGTGCAAAAATATATGATCTGACCAACTAGATTCGATTATATGTTGATCCGATCCGAAAATTTGGATATTTAATTTGATTTTTAATTTTTTGATCAGATACGGATCACAATATTTCAAGTTTCAGATTATCTGATTATCCGAAAATTTAAAATTTTATAAATATAAATCTGGTTATATTTAGTAATTTTATGCTTTTAGATCCGACGATTAAAAAACCGAAATTTCTATAGATATAAATCTTGTTATATTTAACAATTTGTTATTTTTTATATTCGTTATATTTCGAAATTTTTATAAATACGACTATTAAATTTAAAAAATACTTAAATCAAATTATATATTCAATTTTTTTTATTATTATGTCTACCAGTTTGGATTGTGGTTGGAGTTTTTTGTTGGCTTTGACTTGTTCCAAGTCTTCTAACCTGCACCCAAAAATAGTAACGATAATCTAATAAACTAAAGAGTTAAGTGCAAAAAAAAGTCTTAATCTATTTGATTAACAATATATTATGAAAGTTTTTTTTTGAGATAATTACATATTTAGTATCACACTGCGTTCCTATTTTAATACCACGGTTATTTTTTTGATAAATAATCAGGAGGTGGTGATCTGTAACCACCCCATTAAACGAAATAAAATCAAATTTTGAAGGACTTGCGCATGCTGAAATTTGTTACCACACCACAATGGAAGAAAGAGTAAGTGTTAAATCACCAAGCCAACAAACTTTACTTGAAATGTTTCCGCAAGTTAATATATTTAAGTTATACAACGTTCTTATCACAAATTAAAAAGGCTTCCACAAGGAATCAAACTAAGGACTTTCTACTTAAATATTAAATACTAAAAAAATTAAGCTAACCAAGAGTCCGCTTATATCTCACCAATCGTTTTATTTATTGCTAAACTAAATATCATGGATAAAGTTATTTCCTTTCTTTATTTGAAAATAAAATTAAAGATTTATATTTTTCATAAAACTAATATTAAATCATTATAGATATTAAATTTATAAAAAAGTATTAAATAAGTATAAACTCTTAGTTAGATAAGTGGTTTTTTTAATTATATTTTCATAAAATTAATATTAAATTATTCTAAAAATTAAATTCATAATATTTATTTATAATGGAATATAAATTTTAAATCATTTAAAAATTAAATAAATTTTATAAAATTATAGGTTTTAAATTTTATAGATACTAACTTTGTAGAATATAACATATCTATTTAATTTGTACATACTTTAAAATTTATATAGTATCATTATAAATTTAATTTCCATAATGATTAATATTAGTTTTAAAAAATATATAAATATTTAGTTTTATTCTCAAATAAAAAGAGGAAATAAATTTAGTTTGATATATAGTTTAGTAGTAAATAAACTAAATAAAATAGTTGGTGCTATATAGGCGAACAGTTGATTAGCTTAGTGGTTTAGTATTTAATATTTAAGTAGAAACTCTTAGGTTCAATTCTTTGTGGAAGCTTTTTTTAATTTCTGATAGGAACATTGTATAACTTAAATATAGTAACACGTGAAAACATGTAAAATAAAGTTGATTGGTTTGGTGGTTTAACACTTGTTCCTCCTTCCATAATGGCACGGGATTGAGTCCCAACATGTCCAAGTTATTTAAAATTTAATTTTATTTCGTTTAATGGGTGATAATGATTTTTTTTTTTTTGTAATAGAAATAGATGTTGTTTGAGGGGTCTGGTATTACCACCAACATGACCCATGCATGTTCTAACAGTATATCCAGGCCTCCATACTTCCTGCAAAACAGTTTGATACCCTTCTTTCATGAATAGATTAAATTTATGGTTCATGATTGGATTTATGGTTTAAAATTAGTGTTTATAGAATTTAGAGTTGGTATATTTTAAAGTTTAGATTTTAGATTTAGAGATTAAAATTTAATTTTTTAGAGTTGAGATATAAAATGGGACACTGAAAGAAGGCATGAGACTTTTTTTCCTCTTTGACACCCTAATAGCTTGACATGTTGTTTCATCAACCTTCTTCTATTCTAGTGTTCCCGATCCAACTTTAAATGCGTCAATGGTCATGAAACTATCTCCCTCAACAATAATACGAGTAAAACCAACTTTAATAACTAACTTTATTCCTTCTATCTACCCTAAGATCTGCGTTAAAATGGACCATATTTCACTAATACACACAATGGTGATCACAGGCATGTGTAATAAATGTGATTGCATAAAATCTTAAAAAATAAGGGCCTAAAATGAATTAAGTCAAATGCTTACAAAAAAAAATAGTTTGTAAGAAATGGGTCATGGCGGTGGTCGGAATAGTTGACCGGCGGTGGATGTAAGAAAGGAGGTGAACGATGGTTAAGATTTGTTATTAGAGGTCAATAGGTAGATGACTTTTTTCTAATATTTGTTATTAGGAACATACTCTTAAAATTTAATTTATTTCTAATATTTGTTATTAGCAACCTAGGTTTTTCGAAATACTTGTTATTAGAAGCTTACTTTTTAAATTCATTTTTAATATTTATTATTAGGGGTCTATTTTTTTCTAATACTTGTTAGTAAGAGCCTACCTTTTAAATTTTTTGGATGAAATTTTTTTACCCCTTTTCGGTGCCGCTACTTATGCCCCACACTCAAAATTAGATTTAGGGTTTTAGGTTAGGGGTTATGGTTAGAGTTTATGGAATTTAGAGTAGGGTGTATTTTTAGGGTATAGGATGCAGAATTTAGGATTTAAAATTTAGGGTTATGGCTTGGAACTTAATTTTATTGTGTTTTTTAGTGTTAGGGCACAAATAGGGGCACCGAAAAAGGGCACAGAAGATTTTTATCTAATTTTTTTTATTAATATTTATTATTATGTGCATAATTTTTTTTAGATGGCTCTTAGGTTACTAAAATCTCGGCTATGGGCTGATATCCTGATTCGGAAAATGGACTTGGAGGCAAGGAGTTTTCAATCAGGGGTTAAGGCAACTCTTCTCGCTAAATTTCCTCACCCATCATTGAGGGGCAAAGTTCGTTCGACCCATGCAAACTCAGAAGCAGATGAGCTCTCGGCTGGGTGTCGGGGGTGAGGTTAAATGATGTTTTGGAGAGATGATACTTCAGGTATAAATTTTCCTCTAATCCTCCCCTGTTTTCTGTCAACAATGGCCAAAAAAACGCAAATACCAGAAGCTCCAGTATTTACAGTCATAAGGAAAGGAGCAATTCTCAACGACATATGGTGAGGGTTTTTTTTTTGTGTGAATTTGTTAGTTTATCTTGCATGCATTTATATACTCCCAATGCTTGAGTTCAAGAACTGTCAGCTTCTTGAGAACCTTGGCATCTCCCTCAACAAGCTGGAGGGTGACCTGAATTCCACCTCCTTTGAACTCTTTATATGGTCATGAAGTACGTATCTTTAATCCGTATGTATTTTATCTCTTGATATGCATGCAAGCCTGCTGTTTTTGAGTTGCAGAACAAAGTGAGGTCCTCTCCCATTCCTTCCATGATATGAACCTAAGATCTCTATGCTAAATTGTTTTGTTTGTTGCTTCTGAGTTGAGCGCATCATTGCTCACGTAAATTTTTATTAATCTTAAGTGGCATGCATTAATGATGATACTCTTCTGTTTGTATCATGTGCATGTATGAATCCATGGTCGTGCATACGTATGCATCTCTACACACCCATGTTCATGTATATGCGCTGATTACTTAACATCTTTATACCTTTTAATACATGTTGAAACCTTGCTTTTTATACCTTTTTGGCTTTCCCGATTGATTTTGTAGCAGCTGAGCCGCGTTTGCGACATGCAATCAGCAGGAGCTTTCGTTGTCAAGGAGAGCGACAGTTCAAATTTCTCTTCCTCCCTTTCTTTCATATGATGATGTTTTGGTAGCGAGGGCTGTTTTCCAGGTGTTTGATGAAAGGTTTATTAGAAAGACTATGCGTTGACTTGATTTTACTCGCTGCCCGCTTTCTGAGATTTCAGTTTGATCTGAAATTTTTGGTTAAATTATGGTCGTTGGAAGTATTTTGCTTGGCTGTTGTAGTTGATGTGATCGTTTAAACAATTTTATATTTTCCTTTGTCACTGGAAATGCACTAAATAAAGTAGAAATTACATATTAACCTTACCCGATTAATAAATTATAATTATTTTAAAAATTAATCTTGGATTGAGTTGGTATCTGTCAATCAATCCAAATTCATTATTGAAGGTGTTCAAATGACTATGAGGTTATGGACCTGATTGAGAAGCCTGGAAATCCGAAACGTGTAGCAGTTCTCTCGGCTTGTGAATGCCCCAATGGATGCCCAGGCAAACTTCAACGAATCAGGAGCAAGCCATGGATGTTTCAAGCGGCAATAGTCATGGCTCCGCAAGCATGGTCCCTATTGCACCCTTCAACAGAGAGCCTAATAAATAAGCTAAGTATGCTTATAATTCTCATATTATACTACTCATTTTCTTTCTCCGGATTGATAAAGTTCACATTGGTGTTTTAAATGGCACTAATAAAAAATGCCATATGGTATTCTCTTCTTATTTTCCTCGCCGGTTGAATCATATACCAGTTGAGCCATTTGCTTCTGTAATGACACAATTTATGTTTTAGAAATTTCTTGGAAGATAGATTGATATTGATTAAAGATGGAATCTATTAGTAAATGGATGAATTGTTTCGACTGTGTTTGTAGAATCTGTCCGAATGGGTACAGGGTTGTGTTCGTATTGTTAAGTCTTATCGTATATGTTTTTCGGTTCTACCGACGTTGATCAAAACTGTTTATATTCATTTTCTGGGTTTAATTTCGCAGTCATTTTTGTTGCCTGTAGCTCGTATTTAGCTTCCTTGGCATTGTGCTTATGGAGCAAAAACATGCCTTTTTTCCTTTATGCACATGCATTTTGTTGCCTGGACATGCTATTTTGATATCTTTTTCAAGGGAATACATAAGTATATTCACCATTTAGAATTAAGCAGCTATGTGACAAGGCTAAGGAAATTTTAAGGGTCGAAAGCAATGTTCAGGTGTATCTAATTCTATTTTGTTTCTATCATTGTTTCTCCCTATATATAAGTATACAAGTTTGTATATTAAGGATGAGCTTCTGATCTACTTGGATAAGTCGATGATTAGCCTACTCTTATCACATGTGGTGGGATTATTTATTTATTTATTTTTAGTGCAAGACAGCCTGTTAAAACTTAAAAGCCCTGTTACAATATGTGGTGATATCCATGGGCAGATTCATGATCTTGCAGAGCTTTTTCCAATCGGAGGGAAGGTGACTTTTCTGATTAAGGCTGCTAATTTGTGTTTCAAAGTACTCTGTTCTTGTATAGTTTCATAAATCATGGTAACAACCATCATGCATTTGTATGGATTTTCCATTACTTATCTGTATGGTATTAGGTACTCGCTTGAACACTGATGCCAGTAAGTAAAATAATTTTTTAGTACTCTTTAACACTCGCCTTTTGGTTCAAAATTTATGGTATTAGGTTACATCTTTAATACCCGCCTTTTGGTTCAAAATTTATGGTCAGTGTCCAGATACAAATTACTTGTTCATCAAGTGGTTGTGCACGGCCAAGGAGTACTCTTTATAAGTCCCTTGATCTGACCTCTCAGTACACTTTTGCCCAGAACTGTGGGATTTAAAGTTATGAAGCAGCCAAGTGTAATGGCTATGGAGGAAGATTTGGGACAGATTCTTCAGGGGGCATTAAGGGCCTTAATCCACATATGTCCATGCATTGTCATCCTACACTGGTAGACATCCACTATCACCAAATTTTTACAAAAGAAAAATCCCAAGTCAGGTACCCGTTTCCTCTTATCCTCACATATGTCGTATGGGAGACCTTTTAATATTTTCGGATATATATTCACACTGAAGAATCAGGTTTAGTTGAACATTTTAGCCATAGAAATTAAGACATAACTGAAATATTTCCACCTAATATTGTATTGATGACTATCTACTTATGTGAAATTGATGGTATTAGTGTTACATCTAGAACATTTGAGACCAAATAGACTTAGATTTTTGGTTTTTGAGAATTATATTGCTCAGCTGTTATGTTGGCATGTTGTACACAGCTCCTGGGTTCAGCATGTTTTGTTAGATACCAGGCTTAATTATTTTCCCTTTCATGTGCTTGCCTTTTCCCCTCAAAATACCAGATTGGTTCATATGCTCAAATATGTTACTCAAGAATCAATAGATTAGTGAAAACAAGTGGATGTTTTCTATTACATCTTGATTTAACATGGAAGTTCATTTTGAATGATAGTAAGTGCGATGAAGGGAATACATTGTTGTTTATGACCATGCAATGAGACTTTGGCTTCAACTTGAGGTATGTCCCCTTTATATCGGAGCAGTGTCTTGAGGTTAATAATTGATAATTGATTGTTAAGATTCATCTTATTTATGTTAAGATTAATTAACATTGCTTGGAGCCTTCTAATGCTTAGTTAACATCGAAAATTAAAGCTTATGAATGATGAATAGCAAACCTTATATATTGCTTAATATTATGATTTTTATGACATTGATAAGCATAATTTAGGCTATGATGAAAAGCTTAATGGAGCTGTGAGCTCACTACGATGCTTAATAAGCCAAGGATGTTCGAAATGTAATTCTTCGAGCCAGATACCCAAGTTATTGTTCAAAATATAGAGAAGGTCTAGTTCTCCAGACAACTTAGCTGCCCTGCGTAAGGATCAAAAATAAGCTCTTCAGATCCATGCTCCCTTGCGAAGCAGGAAAACTATGGACCCAAATAGGTATATATCATGTTATATGGGGTCTTGCCTGCTGCTGATTCGGTGTGCTCCAGCTATGTTGATTTCATTTACTCTCGTTTTAAGTTTTGGTTTAAATTGTTTAATGCAAAGTTCTGTTACGAATCATCCATCTTGTTTGTCCTAGAAAGCAGCATGAATTTATAGATTTGAAAGACTAACCTATGCCAATTTATCTGCCCTCAGCTTCCAAGTGTAAACTCGCACTAGAATTGGACATGCTAATGACTTATTGCAGTATGATGTTAAAATAACCTCATTCAAGGACACTTGCTGCATTGAGATTCTTCCAAATGCCCCAAGGTCCAAACGAGGTACACTTACTCTCACTTTGGCTTCTTTTATAGAATCTAATTCCTTTGCTGGATTGTCTTCAGAATTTTGATGGAAACCAATATATGAACGTTATTTTAAAACTTCCATCACTTAATGTATATATCATCGTGTTTGGGAACAAGCATTTGGAGTCACTGGATCTGTTGAAACACTTATTTTCTACCATGTTTGATTCAATGTGACTTTTAACAACAGATACATCGTCTTGTTTCAACGCTCCCACTTGTTGAAAGACTAAAGAAAAGAGAAAAACTGAAGATGATTTATTGAATAACAGTGTGCTTTTCTTCAATGAAGAAGATGTACATTTATAGCTGTTGGTAAAATGAACTGCAAAAAAGCTGTTAGCACTGACTGGAAAGTATAAGCAAAAACAGGACGTAAAAAACGTTGACCGTGTCGTGGTATGGTGGCCACTGCCTTAGAAACAAAACTGCCCCGAACAGTGTAGTCGCTTCACAG
This sequence comes from Hibiscus tridactylites, assembly GCA_958450335.1. Taxonomy (NCBI): domain Eukaryota; kingdom Viridiplantae; phylum Streptophyta; class Magnoliopsida; order Malvales; family Malvaceae; genus Hibiscus; species Hibiscus tridactylites. Next base: position 80,165,538 of record OY288265.1, on the reverse strand, counting down.
GCAGGTTGTCCCCCGAGGTGCACACGGACGCTCCTTGAATCGTACACTCGACTCTCGGAGTGAACAACAGTGGAACTACTCGAACAAGTGGAGAGAAAACAGAGAAAAGTTGGAATGCTTTGTGAATGTGTTTGATGTTATAAAATGTTGCATGCAGCATCTCTATTTATAGGCTGTAAAACATGTCTATAAATGACATTTCACATGCACAATAATTACAGAAATTAATCTGTATAACAGCCATCTTAAATCTGCTGTAACAGACTCTCATAAACACCATTTTAATAATGTAATTATCATGCCATTACAGTGCTGTTACACCTTGAATTTGACTGAAAAACAGTCTAAATTCATCCACTGAACAGACTGTATATATTCAAATTAATTCGAACGTTCGAATTAAATCAAATAAAATTTTGAACGTTCGAATCAATTCAAACAGTTTTATCAAGCCTATAAATAAGAAAAAAATTCTTTCACATATAAACTTTTATTCATAAAAGAATATATACGCGCGCGTACGTGTCGAAGACACCCGAACCCGAATCGGCCGGCCGGACGGCGGCGGCGGCGATGCGCGAGGACTTCCCTTGTTCTTTCCCACTCAACAAGGGAGGGAGGAAGCATGGGTATAAATACCCTTTCCTAGCTATTTTCCCAACCAATGTGGGATATAGCTTTGCCTTTGGTAACTTCTTGAAGCATTACCAACAATAGCCATTTAGAATGGCCTGCTAACAGCCTAACAGATTTGGTTAGCTAGTTACAACAGTTTGCTGACTCAGCAATTCTACTAACCAACTAACTACAACAACCCTAGCTACTGCATGTACTATGTTCAATATGCTCCCCTCTTTTCTCTTCTTCAAACTCTGAAAATGAGACCACACCCATTCTTCTTCTGAACAAGCTGAAGCACTCTTTGGACAACGCTTTTGTCATTCCATCTGCTACTTGATGCTTGGACGGGACAAAATTCACCTTAAGTTTATTGTCAGCCACCTTTTCTCTTACAAAGTGCACATCCAGTTCAATGTGCTTAGCCTTTGTGTGATAAACTGCATTGACACTCATGGCTATGGCTCCAAAATTGACACTCCATATCACAAGTGTTGCTTGAAGTTCAACCTGCATATCCTTCAGCAAAGCACTCAACCAGGTAACATCAGAAGCTGTGTCTGCCAAACTTCGATACTCAGCTTCTGTTGTTGACCTAGAGACAGTTTTCTGCTTCTTTAATCCCCACATCACAAGATTACCACCCAAAAATAAGCAGTTCCCATAGATTGACTATCGATCATCTACACTTCCACCCCAGTTAGCATCAGAAAACGCCATCAACTGAAATGAATCTGTTGTAGGTGAGAATGTCAACCCGTAATCAAGCGTGCCATTTAGGTATCGTAACACTCTCTTGACTGCAACAAGATGATGTTCACAAGGTACATGCATAAACTTTGCCAACTTATTGACACTAAACGCTATGTCTGGGCGAGTGTGACAGACATATAATAATGATCCTACCAAGCTTCGATACTCTTTTGCATTCTCTAATGGACTGCCAGCATCCTTAGAAATTTTGAGTGATGCCACCATAGGAGTTGGAACTGATGACGCGCCATCCATGTGTGTCTTGGCTAGAAGCTCTGTTGAGTGGATCGAAAGATCGATAATTACCAAGAGGGGGGGTTAATTGGAAATTTAAAGGATTGTGGAGGAAATTGGCAAATTAAAAAAGATGAACAAGAGATTTAGAGTGGTTCAAGTTCCAAATGAACTCTACATCCACTACCTTAGTCTCACTAAGGATTTGCAACAATTTCACTAAATTGATTTTCCCCTTTTCTAGGACAAGGAGGCAACCCTTTATAATTTCGGTTGATTTTTCTACCCAAAAATCAACCCAACCCTCACACAAGAGAACAAAGAAATTTGTAGGCTAATAAGGTATCTCTCAATACAAATGATAGCCCCAATACAAGCACTCAACCCAATTTTACAAAGTATGAATGAAGAACACAAATTGGGATTTCTAGACAAATATGAAATTTGGCACAATTGCTTGGATTTGATGAATAAGTGTTTGCTTGAAGTTCAATAGTTGTTGCTGTAGCTTTTGGATGTCTCTTTTATACCTTCTCATTGATTTCTAGCCGTTTGGGTGGTTGGGAATATAAATGGAGCCGTTGGAACCCTCTCTTACCACCATAAATGCACTTCTGCAGCTACCGGTATCGGTACGCGGGAAGGGGTATCGGTACCTGTCTCAGAAAAGAAAGAGCCGTTGTGTGCATTTAATACAGGGGTATCGATACGCGCGTAAGCGTATCGGTACGAGGTATCGAAACGGCAAGGGCCGTATCGATACTATTTTCTGAACTTAGCTCACTGTCCAACTCCGTATCGGTACGAGAGTTAGGCGTATCGATACGGGTCAACGAACTTTTAAAGTTTGGTTACCAACCAACTGACACCAACGGTCATATTTTTTTTAAACGACTTATATTAAAAAATTACAAAGCCCGTATCGATACGAGGGTTAGCCGTATCGGTACCGTATTCAAACTCTTTGAATTTTAACACAGGGCTGTATCGATACGAGGGTTTGGGGTATCGATACAGGTTCCGGCAGTGACCAAGTTTAGTAAAATGGTATCGATACGCTGGGTGCTGTATCGATACGCCTGGACGTTTTTGGATGGTTTTGCCTTGGAACACTTAGAAAATATTTTGAGTTTGAGTTTTATAAATCAGTTTCAAAGTGTTGGTATTTTAAAAACTTATTAAGGGACTTGAAAACTAATTTTAAGTTTTACAAAATAATCCTCAAGGATTTAATTATATCAAAATCAAACATAGGTTTTACAATCTCCCCCTTTTTGATATAACAAAACTAAAACTTAAAATTTTTGAAAAATCTTCATAAAGAACTCCCCCTTAATATAAGCTTGGTAACCTTTGAATTTAAATCAAAATATTTTAAAGTGTGAGCTAGTTTCTTCTCCCCTTTTTGTTAGATCAAAAAAAATCTTTGAGACAATTAAGTGAATAAAGGAATCAAAGGTATAATAAGCAACATAGATATTTATTCATTAAAGCAACATACTTAAAATCCAAACAAAGGCAAAATAGAAATCAAAGCATAGGTTTTAATCCTAAAACAAACTTAATCCTAAAAACATAAAGCATAGGTGCATAAAATATAAAATCCTAAATGATATGCATGACAAACAAGAGAGAACGTCTAAGAATCATCTTCATCCTCTTCATCATCATCTCCCACAGGCTCATTTGTGTGCATACTATTACGCCACTCATCATGGAAAGCGGCAATGGAGATATTCAAGGAATTATGCCCACTTTCAAGAGATGTGAGGCGATTCTCAAAACCCGTCATCCTAGTGTCAAAAGTAGTTTCCATGGATGTGAGACGAGTATTCATGTCCGTACGTAACCCGGTGAATTGCTCATTGAGATAGGTCATGAGAGCATCCATATTGGGTTGTTGGACTTGAGGAGCTTGTAGAGCTTGAGGAGCCTGAGCCGCTTCATGCATTGCAGCAACTTCCGGTGGTAACTCGGCAAGACGCACCCATTCACCATTAACATAAGAGAATTTTGCCCGAGCAAGGGAGTGCTCATCAATAGGATCGGTGAGAGGAGTTGCAATGTCATATGAGCAATCAATTTCCTTTTTAACAAAGAAATAACTCAAAGCCGTACCGTATGTGAAGGAGGTGACATGAGGATAAGAACGATTTTGAACAAGGTAGACTATCTCCGCAAACATAAGTCGAGCTAAATTTGGTCGCTTGGCTTCACGGAAACACCGAATCTAAAAACCATCCACTTGACGGATGGTGGAATATTTTCCTCCGGAAGGACGAAACCACCACGATACCATCAAATGTAGAATCCGGTCGTGAGCATTAAGGGCGGTGACGGATCCACTAAGAACATGCCCCCCCACGGTGCTAATCATCGAGGCCTTCATCATCCAACTTAAAGACCTCACAAATAGACTCGACATCAAGAGTTATTTTCTTTCCCATAAGATAGGAGTTAATTGCAACAACTTCCCCATTTCGACTAACACATCTTGCATTAGCATAGAAAATCAAAACCAAGAGACGATAGAAAATACCGGGAATAGAGAGAAAATGAATGAAATTCCAACGATGAAGCAAGGGGAGGTATTCAAACTTGAAACGCTCCGAATTGAGAAAAGGGATGGATATTACCCTTTCGGCACGGATCTTGTAATTCTCATATTGACGAAAGTGATTCAGACCCGAATTGCTTTCAAAGGATTGCTCATAGATAGTCGAGTAGTTAGGACGAGCAATCACTCCAAGGTTGGAGGATTCACCGGCTTGATTAGCCCTTTGTCGCTTCCTCGATGGCTCTTTTGGTGCCATGATCTAAGAGAGAAATTAAGCAAGGGAGATTTCTTCAATTTTAAGTAAAAATCAAGGTAAAAAAAATAAAAGAAAATTTTCATGAGAATTTTTTGAAAAGAAAAATTTTAGAAGAAAATAAAAAAAAATTGAACCAAAGCAAAGTTTAAAAAAAATCAAAACAGAGAAAATAAAAGAAAGGTGATTACCTTGATAGAATCTTGAAGAATTGAAGAGAACTTGCACAAAGATGAAAAAGAGAGCATAAAGCCTTGCTTGATTTGAAAACTCTTTTAGGTTTGAGTTGAGATGTGAAAAATATGAAGGAGGAAGTGCCTTTTTATAGGCAAAAACGGCTAGGGTTAATTAGGTTTTGAAAAGTTTGAATTTAGGTAAAAGTTGAACTCATTAAAAGCTAATTAAAGCCATCAGCGCAGTCGAGTATCGATACGCCCGATGGGGTATCGATACGGGGATAAAGATGTCCTTTTGCAAATAAGCCCGTTGGAATAGTCGTATCGAAACGGATGGGTCCGTATCGAAACGACTCGTATCGATACGAGATGAATCGTATCGATACGCGTGAAGAGTAAAGATTTCTGGGAAACGAAATGAAGAACATGTATCGATACGCTTAGAACATTATCGATACTGCATGCCCAGAAATGCATATTTGGTTCAAAGAACAACCAAAGGCTCGAACCTAATCTCTCCTATGAGTATGCAAATGATGTATGAGCAGTTCTAAGCAAATTTTGACAGAATCATACTCCCCCTAACTATAGGCATGGAAGAAATTGGGAGTCTAAGCATATAAACATGGCATTTCACAAGATCAAGCACATTTAAGCACAAAATAGGTCCAAAAAGGTCAAGATAGGCTAGCTAGACCTAACTCTCTCCTAAGGGACCAAAAACGCTCTTTGTCTAGGGGTTTTGTAAAAATGTCCGCTAATTGATTCAAGGTGTCTACATACTCTATAACCACATCTTCCTTAAGGACATGATCTCTAATGAAATGATGCCTTATTTCTATGTGTTTGGTTCTAGAGTGTTGGATGGGATTTTTAGTTAAGCATATTGCACTAGTGTTGTCACATTTTAGGGGTATGGTTCCAACTTTAATTCCATAATCTAAGAGTTGTTGCTTCATCCAAAGGACTTGAGCACAACAACTCCCTAAGGATATGTACTCGGCTTCGGTGGTAGATAAGGCTACACTATTTTGTTTCTTAGAGAACCAAGATATGAGCATACTACCTAAGAATTGACAAGTTCCCGAAGTACTTTTCCTATCAATTTTGCAACCCCCATAATCCGCATCCGAGTAAGCATGAAGGTTGAAGGTAGAGTCTCTAGGATACCAAAGGCCTAAACAAGGAGTGTCTCTAAGGTATCTAAAGATTCTCTTAACGGCTATAAGGTGAGACTCTCTAGGACTAGCTTGAAACCTAGCACACAAGCAAACACTAAACAAGATATTCGGTCTACTTGCGGTAAGGTAAAGCAAAGATCCAATCATAGAACGATAAAGCTTAGAGTCAACACACTTACCTCCTTCATCTTTGTCAAGCTTTGTACATGAGCTCATAGGAGTGGCTTGAGGCTTTGCATTCTCCAAGCCAAACTTCTTGAGCATATCCTTTATGTATTTTGCTTGGTTGATGAAGGTGCCATCCTTCTTTTGCTTGATTTGGAGTCCCAAAAAGAATGAGAGCTCCCCCATCATGCTCATCTCAAATTCACCTTGCATTAACTTAGCAAACTCTTGACAATGACATTCATTAGTAGAACCAAAAATAATATCATCAACATAAATTTGAACTACTAAGATGTCATTTTTATACATTTTTATAAAGAGTGTAGTGTCCACCTTACCTTTTTCAAAACCTTTTTCAATCAAAAAATTTGAAAGCCTTTCATACCAAGCTCTAGGAGCTTGTTTTAAACCATAAAGGGCTTTGGTAAGTTTGAAAACATGATTTGGAAATTTTGAATCTTCAAAACCCGGTGGTTGTTCCACATACACTTCTTCATTTATAAAACCATTTAAAAAAGTGCTTTTAACATCCATTTGAAAAAGCTTGAAATTATGATAACATGCATATGCAAGCAACATCCTAATGGCTTCCATTCTAGCTACGGGTGCATAGGTTTCATCAAAATCTATTCCCTCTTCTTGAGTGTAACCTTGTGCTACAAGTCTAGCTTTATTTCTCACAATGTTACCACTCTCATCTAGTTTGTTCCTAAAGACCCATTTAGTTTCTATTGTAGATTGATTACTAGGCCTATCAACTAATGTCCATACATTACTTCTCTCAAATTGATTTAACTCTTCTTGCATAGCCATAATCCAAAAGTCATCTTTCAATGCTTCTTTTATGTTTTTAGGCTCTATGCATGAGATAAATGCAACATGGTTCATTAATCTAAGAGAAGAACGAGTGGTTACCCCCTTGGATGGATCACCCAAGATTTCACCATCTTTGACATAGTTCAACTCCCTTGGGTAGCTCACTTCCTTTTCCTCAATAGCCAAGTCCTTCAAGGCTTCAAGAGGTGGATCTTGTGTGTCTTCTTCTTTTGTTTGAATCTCATCCTCCTTTGAAGTTTGACCTCCATCAAAGGCATTTATGATTCCTACATCATCATCATCACAAGAATCCTTCCTAGGAAGGAGGTTATCATCGAACACAACATGAATAGATTCTTCTACTACTAAAGTTCTTTTGTTAAATAATCGATAGGCTTTAGAGGTTAAAGAGTAACCTATAAAAATGGCTTCATCACTTTTTGCATCAAATTTACCTAAGGAATCCAAGATGACATAGCAATAATATTATTAGATTTTACAAGTTCCTTAGGAACCCAAAATGGCTTCATCACTTTTTGCATCAAATTTACCATGAGTTTTGACTTTGTGCTTTGGCCTTGAAGCAAGGCTCCCCCTACAAACAAAGATATTAAACCTTGATTTTTGGTACCCAAATCATTTTGGGTCCATGAGTGTTAGCTCCCAAAACCTTGGTTCCCTTAGGAATCCAAGATGACATAGCAATAATATTATTAGATTTTACAAGTTCCTTAGGAACCCATACACTTCTAATTCTTTTAGCTCTACTATGTCTAGAGTAGCTACCTTGTTTGTAGTAATTAGTCCTTTTCTTAGGTTGGTGTGTTCTAGAGGATTCTCCTACTTCATGCTTGACACTACTAACATTTTTTAAGGACTTTTTGAGCTCATTTAACTCACCTAACACCTTTTGGTGTTCACTATTGCATTGAGACAAAAGATTATTAAGATCAACATTTTCATCTTGAAAGAATTTAAGTTCATCTTTTAATCCTAAAATCTTTTTCTCAAATTTAGAATTAGCTTGAGTGAGTGAGCATTTTTCTCATTTAGTTCTAAAATGATTTTCTTGTTTTTAATGACCGACTCTTTAAACTTCTCAACTAATTCATCATATACCTCTTGTAACTCATCATATGCATCATTTAACTCTTCATATGAAAAATCTAAAGTAGATGAGTTAGAGGTTACCAAGGAGGAATCTTCCTCAAGTGCCATGAGACAAAGATTAGCCACTTCTTGTTCGTCATCCTCCGATGACTCCTCATCACTCCAAGTAGCAAGCTTGGCTTTGAGTTTCTTCTTCTTCTCAAAGCTCTTCTTCTTGAGTTGAGGGCACTCCGAACGGATGTGGCCGGGTTGTTTGCACTCATAGCAAATGATGGGATCCTTTCCTTCTTCTTTGTTCTTCCCTTTTAAGTCCATCTTTCTTTGGATTTTTCTTCCCCGGTTGGACCTCATGAAACGTGAGAACCGTTTGGCTATCATAGCCAATTCTTCAAGTTCATCCTCATCACTAGATGAGCTCTCATCAAGTTGTGAAGCTTTAGCCTTGAGAGCTATTCCCATCTTTTTCTTCTTCTCAACCTCAAGCTTCTCTACCCTTTTCTCTTCTTTCTTCTTCTCATCTTCCCTTCCTTGCTTCATGATCTCATGAGTAAGGAGAGAACCCACAAGCTCATCAAGCTTTAATGTCTTCAAGTTCTTTGCTTCGATGATAGCGGTTCTCTTCCCATCCCAAGATTCGGGAAGTGAATAGAGTAGCTTCTGGACAAGCTTGTCTTCCGGTATGATCTCTCCATAGCCCTTTAGACCGTTGACAATTGTGGAGATTCGATCAAACATCTTTGACACCGTCTCATCGGGCTCCATCTTGAAGTTTTCATAACTAAGATTGAGAAGTCCAATCTTAGTTTCTTTGACATCATTGGTGCCTTCATAAGTGGTCTCAAGTGTGTCCCACACTTCTTTGGCACTTTCAATGGATGAGACCTTTGAGTAGATGTCCGGACCGAAAGCACAAAAAAACATGTGGAGAGCTTTATCGTTGACTTGAATCTTCTTCATCTCCTCTTCACTCATTTCGGCTTTCTTCTTCAACACCATATTGCCTTCACCGTCTTGCTTCAATGGAATGTATGGCCCATCCTCAATGACATCCCACACAAGATAGCCACTAGACTTGATGAATAGCCTCATTTTATTCTTCCAAAAAGAATAGTTGTCACCATTGAAGAAAGGAGGCTTGGTGGTTGATTGTGACTCGTACATGCCGGAACCAGAGGTTGAAGCCATCTCTTGATATTTTGATGATCACACTCTTCCAAGGATCTCCTCTTGTGGTTGTTAATCCTCAAAGAGTTAAGCTCTGATACCAATTGTTGAGTGGATCGAAAGATCGATAATTACCAAGAGGGGGGGTGAATTGGAAATTTAAAGGATTGTGGAGGAAATTGGCAAATTAAAAAAGATGAACAAGAGATTTAGAGTGGTTCAAGTTCCAAATGAACTCTACATCCACTACCTTAGTCTCACTAAGGATTTGCAACAATTTCACTAAATTGATCTTCCCCTTTTCTAAGACAAGGAGGCAACCCTTTACAATTTCGGTTGATTTTTCTACCCAAAAATCAACCCAACCCTCACACAAGAGAACAAAGAAATTTGTAGGCTAATAAGGTATCTCTCAATACAAATGATAGCCCCAATACAAGCACTCAACCCAATTTTACAAAGTATGAATGAAGAACACAAATTGGGATTTATAGACAAATATGAAATTTGGCACAATTGCTTGGATTTGATGAATAAGTGTTTGCTTGAAGTTCAATAGTTGTTGCTGTAGCTTTTGGATGTCTCTTTTATACCTTCTCATTGATTTCTAGTCGTTTGGGTGGTTGGGAACATAAATGGAGCCGTTGGAACCCTCTCTTACCACCATAAATGCACTTCTGCAGCTACCGGTATCGGTACGCAGGAAGGGGTATCGGTACCTGTCTCAGAAAAGAAAGAGCCGTTGTGTGCATTTAATACAGGGGTATCGATACGCGCGTAAGCGTATCGGTACGGGGTATCGAAACGGCAAGGGCCGTATCGATACTATTTTCTGAACTTAGCTCACTGTCCAACTCCGTATCGGTACGGGAGTTAGGCGTATCGATACGGGTCAACGAACTTTTAAAGTTTGGTTACCAACCAACTGACACCAACGGTCATATTTTTTTAAACCGACTTATATTAAAAAATTACAAAGCCCATATCGATACGAGGGTTAGCCGTATCGGTACCGTATTCAAACTCTTTGAATTTTAACACAGGGCTGTATCGATACGAGGGTTTGGGGTATCGATACAGGTTCCGACAGTGACCAAGTTTAGTAAAATGGTATCGATACGCTGGGTGCTGTATCGATACGCCTGGACGTTTTTGGATGGTTTTGCCTTGGAACACTTAGAAAATATTTTGAGTTTGAGTTTTATAAACCAGTTTCAAAGTGTTGGTGTTTTAAAAACTTATTAAGGGACTTGAAAATTAATTTTAAGTTTTACAAAATAATCCTCAAGGATTTAATTATATCAAAATCAAACATAGGTTTTACAAGCTCTAATATGTATTTCTTTTGGCTCAAGAACACAGCCTCAGCTACACGCCTTACTTCAATGCCAAGAAAAAAACTAAGCTGCCCCAAATCTTTTAACGAGAACTTCTCTCCCAATTGCTTGACCACATCTTCGATTTCAACAGTACTATTGCCCGTGACAATGATATCATCTACATAGACTAACACATACACAACATGCCCTTGCTCATGTTTGATAAACATTGAAGTGTCAGCTTGCGAACTCCTGAATCCCATGCACAAAAGATGATCCTTCAACTTCGAATACCAGTTGCGTGGAGCTTGTCTAAGTCCATACAACGCTTTTTGTAGTTTGCACACAAGCAACGATCCATCATCAGCCTCTTTCTCAAACCCTTGCGGCTGATACATGTACACATCCTCTTGCAGCTCAGCATTAAGAAAGGCGTTATTAACGTCCACCTGTCTCAATGGCCACCCTTTGTGAGCTGCTAAGCTAAGAACAACATTAATGGTGGCTGCTTTTACCACTAGGCTGAACGTCTCCTAGAAATCCTGGCCAGGAACCTGGGAAAACCCCTTGGCTACCAACCTAGCTTTATGTCTCTGCACAGTGCCATCGACATTCTTTTTAACCTTGAACAACCACTTACATTCAACAACGGTCCTTCCTTCAGGTAAGGGCACTAGCATCCAGGCATTGTTTCGTTCTAATGCTTCAAATTCAGCATGAACAGCTGCACTCTACTGAGGTGACTTTAAAGATTCATACACTGAGCTGGGTTCTGTTTCTTCAACAGCATGTGCAGCCATGTACAACTTTGGCTTGAAAATTCCACATTTGCTTCGAGTGAGCATATGATGACCTGAGGCAACAGGGACTGAAGGCACATCAGGTGGAACATTAGGAATCGAACCACAACTCACATCTTCACGCAACCCTTCTTCCACTTCTGGATGCATATTATCAGCTCCACTCTCATGCTCATGCATATCTTCCTCATGACCCATATTATCGTATACATCTTCACTACCATGCTGACCAGGTTCATTAAAAGAACCATCACTTACTCCAGAAGATTGAGGAACACGATCATCAACATTTGTAGAGGCAGGAACAACTAATGGCACACTTGGTTGAGCAGGTGAGCCTGGTAGTGTCGAAGTAGAATTAGACTTGGAGGACGTTACTGGGGCACATAATTTTGCTGCACCATGCACCACAGTCATCTTGGGAAATTTACCAACACTGGACCCTATACATCTTTGTGTTTCTCTTCCTGCAAAGGGAAAACATTTCTCGTTAAACACAACATGTCTTGAAATATAAACACGCCCATTTGGTGCCAAGCATTGATATCCTCTATGACTTGGACTATAACCTAGGAAGGTGCAGGTTTGAGATCGATAGCTCAACTTATGGTTTTGAGAAGGCCTAAGATGTGGAAAACACTGAGACCCAAACATCTTCATGAATTTGTAATCTGGTACTCTTTTGTACAACATTTTAAATGGTGACTTTCCTTGCAACACACAAGAGGGCAACCGATTAATGAGATACACAGTTGTGGTCACAGTATACGTCCAATACTTAAAAGGCAATGATGCTTGTGCCATTAGCACCAATGCCAGCTCAATGATATGGTGGCGCTTTCTTTCCACATCACCATTCTGCTCTGAGGTGTGTGGACAAGAAAGGCGATGAACAATGCCCATAGAGGCCATTACTGTAGACATGCTTCTATATTCTCCTCCCTAGTCAGTTTGCATCTTTTTAATGGTAGTGTTAAACTGTGTTTTAATCATTTGATTGAACAATTGAAAAGCTTGGACAGCTTGATCCTTTGTCTTAAGCATATAGACCCAACAATGACGAGAGAAAGCATCAACAAAAGAAATGTAATATCGAAATCCATTCGAAACTAAGCAAACACAAGGAAAGTAAAAACCATCTAAATTTTCGCCGCTCTCAAATGAGCGTGCATAATGTCTAAATCAAGTATTTGCTAGCAACCTCTCACTCCTAATTAGCGATATAAAAATCCATGGGGGCAAGAATTCCTGCATATAAAAACTAGTATGCGAGCGCCACAATAGAAACTAAAAGACGGTAACACATTGTGGAGCACAGCATAATAAAATATTTTTCGCCATAAACTCGCAGAAAAAATTAATTATTCGTCACTTCCAAATAAGCGTATAATAAAATAATAAATTAATGAATGAGGAAAACAACATATAGGAATTTAGATTATCTAACTCGGGGGCAAGAATCCTCTCAACTCAAGCTAGCTACGCAAAATATATAATCCGACTCGAGAGAGTGTTATCGTTCTACAAGAAATGACGTAACGTAAACTTCCCTGCAAGTTATCTTCAAAAAAGGGCAAGCATTTGCGAATGCTACTTATTTATGAAGCGTTCGCTATCTTTTTTGCAAGTTCACCCAAGAGAGCGATATAAAATTTCGACCGCTTCTAAAATAAGCAATCAACAGTTTTACATAATTTTGGCCGTAAATTCGCTTCTGCAAATCGCCTTTGAAAAAGTATGGTACAAAATACATGAATCGCTACGATATATACGACATGCAAAGTCTAAGAATTTCTAACTCAAAAATTTGTACCATAAAAAGTATACAATGACCAAGATTACCCTATATTTATGTTTCGACATTTTTCAAGAAAGAATCATTTTAAGAATTCCCATAAAAGTTAAAAGATGAGAAACAATAAATTCTAGGCTTGCGAACGTCACTTTATAACCTTCCCTCGATTGGGGAGCAAGAGTTAGCAACCTTGCTATAAGTAAGCGATGTCACTCTGAGTTGGCGAATAAATTAGCAAACCCGCTACTAGTTATTGATGCCGCTCCAAACTAGAGAATAAAACTTAAATCGCTCATAACATGCATGTATGTTTGTTTCGACCTTTATTAACAAACTTACATGGGGGCACCAAGTCGATAATACCATTTCACGAGAACGATGTTGTTCCAAGAAAGTGGACATCTATTTAAATTGCCCATAAAAGAGCTAAACTATTTACACAAAAAGAACAAAAGCGAAAATAAGCACATAACGATCAAAATTATCTTATCCGGAGTAAAAATCCTCCCAACTCAAAATACTTACGCAAATACAAGACAAATGGTTCTAAATAAGTAAGTAAGCGAACAATAATTTTTCAAAAACTGATAAATGTTCGAAGGAGTACGACATATGATAAGGTAAAGTTTGCCTCCTGCGAACTATTTTTCGTAAGGGGGCAAGGTGTTTGCACCAGCGAACAAGCGACCCCAAAATATGCTAAACAATAATTCAAATTTTGCAAATCATTTTATCCATTAAAGAGCAAAGTGTCGCACCAGTGAGCAAACGTCTAAGCATAAAGGAATTAGCTCAACGATCATCGCTCCCAAGATAAGTGAGCAAAAATAAACAAAGGGTCGTCCGAGCGTTCACCACTTTCAACAAATGTGCAGGAAAGAGCCAACAGAGCAACTAAAAACAAAAACTCTCCTACGAATAAAGTAGCATAGTCAAATCTCCTACCGCTCCAAATGAGTGAGCATAAAGAAGTAATAATTCGCTCCAAGTTAACAATGTCGTCACCAGTTAGCGAATAAATATACAGACTTGTTACTAATAAAGTAGCCACTTCCAAGTGCGCGATAATATACGAACAATTCTATAGCGATAGAAGTTACCTCACCCCAGAAGTAAGGGTCCTTCCAAGTAATATAAAAGAGATGACATTTCGTAAGAAATTATATAAAATCAAGCTTTCTTTCGAATTATTTAAAGGTCAATATTCACTAAGTAGTCTCCCTCCAAAAAGGAATATATGCCATCACAATAGAAATTAATATTATTTCCAACGTAGAAATAGAAAATAAGAAAAGAATTTCACAACGAATTACTTCTCAACTCTCTTTAAAAACCTCGATCGCATCTTTAGACTTCCAGAAGTCATTTTAGAACCTTTCCTTGTTTGGGGGCCATTGTTAGTACCTACGAATACTCACCGTCACGTGTCAAGATCTAACGATCCCCCAACTGTTAGTACTTGTGAACCGACACTACGCGAACACCCAAATCAACAAGCCACATGCGAACATGCTAGAAGAACAAGGTCGTGTGAACAACCAACTATGACACATCGCGAACTCTACATGTGAATATTACACTGGACCACGTGACGATGCACGTGATCCACACCAAAATCCGAGTCGCAGCAACTCAACTCATTAAGACATTTGTCCCCTTTAGTTGACACGTATCCACACCCCTTCTAATTTTTTAAAGGGACAATTCACCTATAAACTTGAGAGAGATTCTTCCCCACTACTCAAGGGGGCTCTTACATACATACAAACTAGACCTAGAATCCATCACCAGTCACCACCCTGTCCACCATCCCTATATCTCCACCATCCAAACGACCATGAACCATGATCCAAAAGAGTTGCACATTTAGGTGATCAACAAATTTCTACAATAGATCAATAATTTATCTAATATACCTTGAGATGCTGGTAAGTAGTATTTTAAAAAGACAACCCAAAGTTTTTCATAGAATGTGCCTAGTTCTTCACACTTACGTATATGATTTCATCAAGTCTATCTCAATATAAACTACTTGAATCAGGGCTATAAAATCATTAAAAAAATAGTAAGGTCATCATCTCAATTATTATTAATGCTTGCAATCGTATAGGCAGATGTCACTTTGGTTTCAAAGGCAGCAAAAGATCGGACCCTACAAGAGCTTCCAAAAGGTGGGTACTATGGTGTATAAGATGGGGCTTACTATCTCCTCTTTTGTACATCTAGTTTTTCATGTCTTCATGCTTAAGCCACGCCACAACAGTCCTCAACAATAGGTCATTTCAATGTCTTCGTTGAAAAAATCAAATTCAACATCTCCTTTGAACCTTGAGGAGAAGGTTCATCTCCAAGAGGGAGGTATTGTTATGACCCAAATTGTATCCCCTGCCAACTCAGCACACACATTATACATTTCCAGATCAGCAGCAGGGGTGAAAAAGAGTACACGTGAGAAGAGGTGTCTCAAGACCTTGCTGATTTGTTTAGTTGAATTTTTTTCTAGCTTGTTATATATAGGCAGTAGAAGATAGAAGGGGATGAACAAAATTATTAAAAATCTCTCATCTTCTCCTAATTCTAATCCTCTCTTCTATTCTCTCTTATCTATTATAATTTTCTCGTTCTTCAATGAAATTTCCATTGAGTACTTGAGTTCATACCATTGGGGTAATTCTGCAAAACGGAGCTTAAATGATAGCTAAATGACGACAAACATGTTAACCTGGTCATTTCTTGAACATAATTTCTTATAAAGCTTGTACCTAATTTGTTACAAAAAAATGTAAGAAAAACGCTATATACACAATTCCTTATAAAGTAACAAATTGAGTACAAAAACGGAATTCTTTACGAAAACTATAATACAAATGGTACACAAATAAATAAATACAAAGTAGGAAATTATCTACAAACACAATTTCTTACAAGAATGCACAATTTGGTACAAAATAGACACAATTTCTTACCAAATATACGTAATTTATTACTGAAATTGTAAGAAATTAGGTATATACCCAATTCCTTATGAATTTTTAAGTTGGGGTAAAGTTGGTCAAACCTTTGTAAGAAATTGTGTTTGTGCTCAATTTCTTATAAGAATGCACAATTTGGTACAAATTAGGTAAGGAGTTGTGATTGTACACAATTTCTTACCAAATATACCTAATTTATTACTGAAATTGTAAGAAATTACGTATATACCCAATTCCTTACGAATTTTTAAGTTGGAGTAAAGTTGCTCAAACCTTTGTAAGAAATTGTGTATTCTTACCAAATATACCTAATTTCTTACTGAAATTGTAAGAAATTAGGTATATACCCAATTCCTTACGAATTTTTAAGTTGGGGTAAAGTTGCTGAAACCTTTGTCAAAAATTGTGTTTGTACTCAATTTCTTACATGAATGCACAAATTGGTACAAAATAGGTAAGAAATTGTGTTTGTACAAAATTTCTTACCAAATATACCTAATTTCTTACTGAAATTGTAAGAAATTAGGTATATACTCAATTCCTTACGAATTTTTAAGTTGGGGTAATGTTGTTCAAACCTTTGTAAGAAATAGTGTTTGTAGTTAATTTCTTACAAGAATGCACAATTTGGTACAAAATAGGTAAAGAATTGTGTTTGTACACAATTTCTTATCAAATATACCTAATTTATTACTGAAATTGTATGAAATTAGCTATATACCCAATTCCTTACGAATTTTTAAATTGGGGTAAAATTGCTTAAACATTTGTAAGAAATTGTGTTTGTACTCAATTTCTTACAAGAATGCATAATTTGGTATAAAATAGGTAAGGAATTGTGTTTGTACACAATTTCTTACCAAATATACCTAATTTCTTATTGAAATTGTAAGAAATTAGGTATATACCCAATTCCTTACGAATTTTTTAGTTGGGGTAAAGTTGCTCAAACTTTTGTAAGAAATTGTGTACAAACACAATTCCTTACTACAATGCACAATTTGGTTCCAAAACTGGTGGTGTAGTTTCGATACCCAAAAGCAAGGTTGCCAATAATTTGATTCTTCGAATAGGTACCGAAACCATTACCATGGTTTCGAAACCAATAGGTAGCATCGAAACCACCTATATGAGGTTTCGGTGTTAGTTTGACAGTATGGGAAAAAATTTCATTCTAGTAGGTGGCATCGAAACCACCTATATGAGGTTTAAGTGCTGGTTTGACAGTATGGGCAAAATTTTAATTCCATTAAGTAGCATTGAAACCACCTATATGGGGTTTCGGTGTTGGTCTGAAAGTATGGGAAAATTTTTCATTCCAATAGGTGGTTATATGGGGTTTCAGTGCTGATTTAGGGTTCTTTATAAATTTTGACAAGGTTTGTTGTTTGTGTACATGGTTTCGAAACCAATAGGTAGCATTGAAACCACCTATATGGGGTTTCGGTGCTGGTTTGACAGTATGGGCAAAAAATTTTCATTCCAGTAGGTGGCATCGAAACCACCTATATGGGGTTTCGGTGCTGGTTTGACTGTATGGGCAAAATTTTTATTCCAGTAGGTAGCATCGAAACCACCTATATGGGGTTTCGGTGCTGGTCCGAAAGTATGGGAAAAAATTTCATTCCAGTAGGTGGCATCGGAACCACCTATATAGGGTTTCGGTGCTGGTTTAGGTTTCTTTATAAATTTTGGCAAGGTTTGTTGTTTGTGTACAAGATTATAAAATAATCATATACTAAGGAGCAATTATTAGAATGAGAAACAAAATATTACAATGAGATTTGAACATATATTGACATATGTACAATTTGAAATGTTTAAGAATAAGAAACAAATTATTACATTGAGATTTGAACATATTTAGCAGTGTTTGTTGTATTTACGCAATTAAAGAAGACTAACAAACATATAATACATATCTAATTAGTCGAATGGGAATTTTTTTGAAGAATCGATGATCAGGATGACATGCAGTCAATCAACAAAAGGATGATGCTTGACATACTCTTGAACATTGTCTGTTGCGGACAAGTTTTCGAAATAGACCTGAATAGAACCACATTTTTCTATGATCAAATGCAAGTGCATTAATTAGATAATTAGCTTTGAGTTGAAGAAAATGGTCCAACTTTATAATGAAGATGCTTGAGGTCAGAAGTTTTACCTAATGCTTTATCAGTTCTCTGATCTTGTTCCTTGTAGGATTTAGGACATATGTAGGTGGTCTCCTAAAACATGAATGATAACTGCATAAATATCCTTGTTTTCATACATTTATGCTATAGCATTTGCCTATTCTTGAGTTCATACCATAGCATTTAGACTGTATTTAGGTTGCATTTTCTTCTTCTGGGTGCATCTTTATCTTTGTTGGTTATTTAGTCCATATTGAGGGGTACTGCTCAGAAGGTTAGTTTTGGTTTTGTTGGTGTGTAGGAAAGGAGTCAAGAGAGAAAACGGGTGCCGGGAATTGCTATAGCATGATAGAAATGGATATTGGCCAGCACGTGAGATAAACGTGAGCTGCAGAAGCACGTGAACATGGAGAAAAGGATGATCTGACATGTGCAGCAGCCGGTACCCACCTACAGACTGTCCTCCTTGTCCCCTCGTGGGAGACCTTGTTGGTGGATATTCCTTGGGATTATCAAGGCATCTTTAGGGCATAAAACCCTACAAGCCTCCACTATATAAATTGGAGAGAAGCTTGGAAAAAAGGAGGCAAGTGTTGTGAAAGAGAGGCGGGAGAGAGAGAAAGTCACAAGGAGAGAGAAGTTTTCACCTTCATCTTCTCCAGCTTGGTGTCCTCCATCGTTGAAGCTCCAAGGAGTGGCCTCACTGATCTCGAGAGAGGTGGTGGGCCTAAGACAATGGGCAGTCCATGGCGGAGAGGGAGTTCACCTTTCTTTCTATCGCTATAGCTTTTTCTTTTCATATCTTTGTCTTTGGTGATGTTATTACAATGATACGTTGGATGATATTTCCCATCAACGAACTGTTTTAGGTGGCTTGGGTTTGATGAATGATTTTATTTTGAGTATTTTTTAATGCATGCTATGGCTTTTTCAGTGTTTATCATGTTCTATGCTTTGCTTATGCATTTCTCATTTCCTTAAAGTTGTAAGAGCCCTCGAGAGTTGGTCATTCTTTAAGTGTTTATTGGGATTAGTAATCGAGAGAGCTAGTCTTAGAACCCTCATAAGAAAAGGAGTGGCTGTCGAGAGGCAGACTCTAACCTACCTTAGAGATAAGTGATAGGTTTCAAGGGCTAAGAAGGATATTTCGTGAAAGGTAGGGGAGTGTTAAGAGTTTACGCCGAGAGGTATGGCTGTAGCATTTCTGACTCCTAGTTTCGTGGCTAGAGATAGTTTAGGAACACTTTTAGCAAATCCGGCCTAGCATAGAAGATAGCTTAAGAGCCTTAGTATCGTTAAGAAGCTTAAGTTAGGTTGTCCATCATTCCTAGCTAGTCATTCCGTAGTGAGTTTTGCATACGAAAGGGGAACTGTTTATCATATTGTTACCCCATCTTTCTCTGCACTATTTTGCTTCAGCATTATTTTACATCATCTCTTTTACTATAGCATTGTCATCTGCAAAAAGTTCAATCTTTATTGTTACAACAACCGTGAATACCTCTAATCCTTGTAGAGACAATACTCACTCATCACTTTATTACTCGTTCGACGTGTATACTTGCACCATATTTGCGTATCATTTATAGTACACTACACGCAAGCAAACAAGTTTTTGGCGCCGTTGCTGGGGATTGGCAATTGGTTGTTTACGAATTTTGTTTTTATCGCTTGTTCTTTTTGTTTTTTTACATATTTATTTTAGGTTTTCACTTTTCTTTTCAGGTGTCTTGCTAGTGTATGACCAGAAGGCGACCTAGAGGACCCCTGCAATCACCTATTTCTGAAATCGAACATTTCTTGAGACTTAGGAGACGTGTTCGAAGAGAAGAGACTAGAAATATGAACGGAGAGATACCACCACCTCAAGGTAACAAAGATGCTATGGCAAATGGCCAGGGAGAAGCAGCTCGACCTAGAGCAATTAGGGATCATTTGACTCCTATCTTGGACGATCTCTATCCTGGAATAGTAGCTCCAGAAATTCAGGCAGACTAGTTCGAGCTTAAACCTGTTATGTTCAACATGTTGAACATTATTGGTCAGTTTGGAGGTATGCCTCATGAAGATGCAAGACAACATATCCGTGCTTTCCTGGAAGTTTGTGACTCATTCAGACAACAAGGAGTGCACGAGGATGTGCTAAAACTTAAATTGTTCCCATATTCTTTACGTGGTCGTGCTAGAGCATGGCTAAGTGGAGTGTCAGCTGGATCAATGGAGACTTGGACAGATCTATGCAAAAGTTTTCTGCTACGGTATAATCCACCCAATAGAAACACCCAGTTGAGAAATGATATAGCTTCTTTTCGTCAAGCTGATGGCGAATCCATGTATGAGTGTTGGGATCGATCCAATGGATTATTGAGGAAGTGCACAAATCATGGTTTTCATGATTGGACTCAAGCGGTTATGTTCTATAATGGAGTAAATGCTCCTACAAGGATGATGCTAGATGTTTCAGCAAATGGGACATTGTTGGACAAATCACCGAAGGAAACATTTGACATTCTTGATAGGGTAGCCAACAATGATTACTAGTTTCCGACCACAAGGCTTGGAACGGGGAGGAGAACCCAAGTAGTTCGAGACAGTGAAGTTGATGACTCGGTAGCCACCCAGTTAGCTGCTATCACAAATATGCTAAAGAACCTTCAACGTCCCAACGAAGTCAAGGAAGTGAAGTCTGCAACCTCATGTCTCAGATGC
The DNA here is from genome assembly GCA_958450335.1 of Hibiscus tridactylites. Classification (NCBI taxonomy): domain Eukaryota; kingdom Viridiplantae; phylum Streptophyta; class Magnoliopsida; order Malvales; family Malvaceae; genus Hibiscus; species Hibiscus tridactylites. The sequence continues at coordinate 80,144,778 of OY288265.1, read as the reverse complement.
GATGGCAATGACCATTTGAGTGAATGCCCTGACAATCAAGAGTCAGCCAACTATGTGGGGGAATTATAACCGCAACAACAACCCATACTCTAATACGTACAACCCAGGATGGCGTCAGGATCCAAATTTCAGTTAGGGTAATCAAGGGCACAACAATTCTACTCAGCCAACGCCACAGCAAAATCTGATCGAAGCACCATCTTCTAACCAGATGATGCCATAGCAAGGTCACAAGGGAGCAGCATCTTCATCAAACAGTTCGCTGGAGACTACGTTCAATGAATTTATTGATATGACAAAAGATTTCATAGGAACCACAAAAGTTTTGCTACAGGATCATGCAACAAACATTAAGAATCAAGGAACCTTATTACAAAGCCATAGTTCCTCTCTTCGAGCCTTAGAAACACAAGTTGGTCAGATAGCTCAGACCTTGCATGCACGACCATAAGGAAGTCTTCCTAGTGACACCGAAGCCATTAAGCACCATAGCAAGGAACAATGCAGCGCACTCACATTAAGGAGTGGCAAGGAAATTAGTAAGGAAGACAAGTATGGGGGAAAAGAGAAGGAGGAATCTCAGCCCAACTTGCCTCAGAAAGAAGATAACTTACAAGATCCTCTAGTTGAAGAGAAGGGTGAGGAAGTCATAGCAAAAGAAACACCGGAGAAGGAGCCTGCTTTTGCTACATCAAAAGATGTAACTCCACCAGCCCAGAAAAATGAAGTTAGACTCCCACCTCCTTTTCCTCAACGACTCAAGAAACAGAAAGAAGACCTTCAATTCCAGAAATTTGTGGATATCCTGGACAAATTACATATCAATGTCCCATTTCTGGAGGCCATTGATTAGATGCCAACATATGCCAAGTTCCTCAAGGATATAGTCACGAAAAAGAGGAAGGTCAAGAAGCAAGAAACTGTCGCTATAGAAGAAGAATGTTATTCTATGTGGAGCAAGCTGCCACCTAAGAGGAAGGACCCGAGTAGTTTTGCTATCCCATGTTCTATTGGCAACAAGTTTGTTGGAAGAGCACTACGTGATTTGGATAAAGTGTTAACTTGATACCTAAGTCGATTTTTCTGAAACTGGGAATTCGAGAGGCACAACCAACCAAGGTAGTGCTACAGCTAGCAGATCATTCTCATGTTCCATTAGAAGGGAGAATTGAAGATGTTGTGGTAAAAGTGGACAGATTTGTCTTTCCAGTCAACTTCTTAATCCTCGACTGTGAAGTTGACAGCAACACGCCCATTATCTTGGGAAGGCCATTTTTAGCCACCGGGCGAGTTTTGATCAATTGTGAGAAGGGTGAATTCATGATGCAAGTGGCTGATCAGACGATCACGGTCAATATTCATGACACCCTCAAGTATGCAGACAATCTAGGAGTATGCCAATATGTAGATGCTACAGCACAAAATATGACTAATGAGTTTTGATGTAGCAATGAGATGCAAATGGAAGAGTTTGAAGCACTCTGCAAGGAGGATGATTCAGACCTAGAAGAGCTCTCAAGGGAACTGGAGCAGTCTAGTCGACTCGAGGCTAGACCAGGTACACACTTTGAACCTCTTGAATTTTCAAATTTTGTACCTCCTAAGCCTTCCCTTGAGCATGCACCTACTCTAGAACTGAAACCTTTGTCATCAAATCTTAAATATGCTTATTTAGGGAGCAATGAAACTTTGCATGTGATAATCTCATCTAGCCTCACACCTAAGCAAGAAACTAGTTTAGTAAAAATGTTTTTACATCATAAAAATGTGATAGGGTGGACTATGGCTGATTTGAAGGGTATAAGCCCTGCTATATGCATGCACAAAATTTTGCTTGATGATTGTCACATCAATTCAGTTGAGCCCCAGAGGAGATTAAACCCAATCATGAAGAATGTGGTGATGAAAGAGATAATCAAGTGGCTTGATGTTGGAGTAATCTACCTGATTTTCGATAGCTCATGGGTCAGCCCGGTGCAATGTGTACCAAAGAAGGGAGGCGTGACCGTGGTAAGCAACGAGGAGAATGAGATATTGCCTACTAGAACCGTCACGGGGTGGAGGATTTTCATGGACTATAGGAAGCTCAACAAGGCAACCAAGAAGGACCATTTCCCCTTCCCATTCATTGACCAAATGTTAGATCGACAAGCGGGCAAGGCATTCTACTGCTTCCGCGATGGGTATTTTGGGTACAATCAGATTGCTATAACACCCGAAGACCAAGAGAAGACGACTTTCACATGACCTTATGGAACTTATGCTTTTCGGAGAAAGCCTTTTGGTCTCTGCAATGCTCCAACAACTTTTCAAAGATGTATGTTGGCTATCTTTTCAGACATGGTCGAGGATTTCTTGGAAATTTTTATAGATAACTTCTCGGTCTCCGGTGATGACTTCGACACATGCGTGGGAAATCTTGCCAAGGTCCTAAAGAGGTGTGAGGAAGCTGACTTGGTGCTCAATTGGGAAAAATGCCACTTCATGGTAACGGAAGGAACAATCTTAGGCCACAAGATCTCGAAGCAAGGGATAGAAGTTGACAAAGCAAAGGTCGAGGTCGTTGAAAAACTACCTCCCCCGACTACTGTCAAGGAAGTAAGAAGCTTCCTAGGGCATGTTGGCTTCTATCGGATATTCATCAAGGATTTTTTGAAGATCTCAAAGCCGCTATGCAATTTGCTACAGCAAAATCAACCATTTGTGTTTGACAAAGATTGCTATAGCACATTTCAAGAACTGAAGGAGAAGCTTATCTCAGCACCAGTTGTCATTCCACCTGATTGGAACGAGCCATTTGAGCTGATGTGTGATACAAGTGACTACGTTGTCGGTGCAGCAGTTGAACAACGCCGAGGTAAACTCTTTCATGTTATTTATTATGCTAGTCGCACTTTGAATGATGCACAAATCAATTACACCACTACTGAAAAAGAATTGCTTGTTGTAGTATTTGCCTTTGATAAGTTTAGGTCATACTTGATAGGCACTAAGGTCATAGTTCATACCGATCATTCAGCCATTAAGTACTTAATGACTAAAAAGGATGCTAAACCTAGACTTATTAGGTAGATACTCTTGCTAAAGGAATTTGACTTAGAAGTTAGAGATAGGAAAGGATGTGAGGACCAGGTAGCTGATCATTTATCTAGGCTAGAAAATGCTATCACACAAGGTAGTGAAACTGAAATTAAGGAGGAATTTTCTGATGAGAAATTGTTAGCTGCTACAATAATTCTGTGGTATGCTGATATTTTTAATTATCTTGTTAGTGGTATTTCGCCTCCTGATTTATCTAGATAGGGACTCAAGAAATTCAGACATGATGCAAGATTCTACTATTGGAATGAACCCTACCTGTTCAAGCAATGTCCTAATCAGATCATAAGGAGATGTGTTCCAGCGGAAGAATAGCATAGAATTCTGTACCACTATCATTCATCACCGTGTGGAGGGCATTTTGGCAGTGCTAGAACTGCAACAAAAGTTCTTCAAGCAGGATTCTATTGGCCTACACTTTTTAAATATGCACACGAGTTCTACAAGACTTCTGATAGATGCCAAAGAACGAGGAACATCTCCAGGCAGAATGAAATGCCATTGCAAAATATTCTGGAGGTTGAAATCTTTGACGTATGGGGAATTGACTTCATGGGTCCGTTTCCTGCATCATATGGTAACCTATATATTTTGCTAGCAGTCGACTACATGTCAAAATGGATGGAGGCTGTTGCCACCCCCAAGGAATGACTCCAAGACGGTCATGAAGTTCCTTCACAAGAACATATTCACGAGGTTCGGAGCATCCCGAGCCATCATCAGTGATGAAGGAACTCACTTTGACAACAAGCTTATTGTTAAAGCATTACATCGCTATGGAGTCAGGAACAAGATTGCTACAGCATTTCATCCGCAGACAAATGGACAGGATGAAGTTTCCAACCGGGAAATGAAGCAAAGCTTGGAGAAGGTGGTTAATCCTAAGAGAAAAGACTGGTCCCCCAAGTTGGATGAAGCATTTTGAGCATATAGGACAACCTTCAAGATGCCTTTAGGCATGTCACCCTTCAAGCTCGTATTTGGCAAGGAGTGCCATCTACCCATTGAGCTTGAGTACAAAGCTTATTGGGCAATCAAGAAACTCAACATGGATGCCCAACTAGCTGGTGAAAGGAGGTTGCTAGGGCTTAATGAGCTGGAGGAATTTAGAGCCCTAGCATATGAGAATGCTCGCATTTATAAGGAGAAAACCAAGAAGTGGCATGGCAAACACATTTTGCCAATGCATTTCTCAGAAGGTCAACAAGTGCTTCTCTACAATTCCAGGCTAAAGCTTTTTCTTGGAAAGCTGAAATGAAGGTGGTCAGGACCATTCATCATACACAAGGTGTACCCTCATAACACGATTGATATCAAGAAGCTGGACGATGGTGAAGTCTTCAAGGTCAATTGCCAACGCCTGAAGGTGTACAGTGGAGCCCCTACCCTCAGAGACAAGTCACACCTGGATCTTCACGATTCTTGAAAGTTTGCCTCTCTAAACCCTATCTTTGATGCTATAGCATGTTCATAAATAATGTTTTTCTTTTTAGTTTAGTTTCATGTTATCTGTGTTTTTAATTTTCATATCTTTTCACGTGACCCTCGTACAAGGCTTTCTCTTTCCTAGTACAATGTCAGGTACATAGCAGGAGAGCGTGTCGTCTATAGGGTTGGTACCAAAAGGGAGAAGGAAATTGAGTTTGTTTTTATCCACTTTTGGAAGTATGAAAGAAAAGGGGAAAAGAAAAAGATAAGGAGATGTTTTATCCGAAAAAGTGGGGAAGATGAATTAAAAAAGAAGAGAAAAAACAAAAAGCAAGAGAGAGAATATTCACCTAATTAATGAGGTGAAACCCTAGCCACAGAAACTCACATATTCTCTCTCCAGCCATCAACTATCACATTAACTCCCACTTTTTCTCTCTCCCTTAAAGCCTACACACGTCCCATCACTCCCCCTCTTCTATTAATTCATCAGTTTTCCCCCACCTTTTTCAACTTCCTATATTTTCTTCATCATCATCACTCGCCCCTTCACCTTTTTCATCTTCTTCAACACTCAAACTTTTTCTTCTTCACTCCATCTCTTCAATTTTCTCCCAAACACACAAAACACCCTTCACCATTTTTTTCCTCACATATTCACTCCTCTATGGCTCGTTGCAAGAATGCCCCTGAAACTTCCGATCGCCCCAAGAAACCACCAGTTCTGGAAATATCTAAGTTTTTCGATGAGGCAACAAAGAAGCGATGGACAAAACTCAAGGTTAGGAATGTTCTTCCAAAACTAGGGTTTAATACCCTAAAGAGGAAGACGACTAGTTCGATCAGGCAGTCATGGATGTCATTGGCAAGCATGAGTGGAAAACCTTCACTGCTCACCCTGAGAAGATTTGTACATCACTAGTAAAGGAGCTCTACGCACACCTCACAAGTCAAACACAGTCTACGGTTCATGTGCGAGGCGAGCAGATAAAGTTTACTGCTGCAGCAATTAACAAGTTCTATGGGCTAAAGCACATTGTAGACCACCACACATCTTTTGTGACAACAATGGATGCCCATACACAGAGTGAGGTGCTAGAGGATATTTGTTTTGATGGAACGGTGCTGGACAACAACAGGTCAATCGAGAGAGGACGCCTCAAACCTGAGGCCAAGGTATGGAACCATTTTGTGAGATATAAGCTTATGCCTACACTGCACAGTGCCACACTCCACATCTCTAGATTTTTTCTTCTCCACTCAATCATACATGGTAGACGCTTTGACGTAGGAAAAATCATAGTGGATGAAGTGTATGCTTGTCTGAAATGGCCTCGTAGTCCTCTTGTTTTCCCTAACCTGATAATTGCTTTGTGTAAAAGAAAAGACATCTTCATAGACGATCTAGTAGATGCAACTATTTCAGGAAAGACATGTTTAACTCCATCCCTTGTTACGGAACTCCGAGGATTTAATAAAGATGTGCCTCAGACAACAGTGGAAGGAGGAGCTAAAAGTTTTACTGCAGCACGAGTAGCAGCATTGTTGGCAACAACAAAAGAATTGAGCACTAAGCTCAGCCTGATGAAGGCACACCAGTGGGCGTACTTCAAGTATGCCCAGCATCGCGATTGTTCCATATCATCCCGCTTAAGTAAACTCCTACCAGATCAGAATGTGTCTTTTCCACTATTCCTCATGGAGTTGCTGCAAGCCCCCACCACTGCTACAGCAAGCACAGTGCCTCCTAGTGACCCTAGCTCCATACAACATACTTCCAAGAAGAAGACTCCGAGAAAGAAGACGCCTACGACTCCTACTGCCCAGCCAGAAAAAGGAACTCATGTGATTCCACCCAATGTAGAAGACCGACCTAGTAGCTACCCCGACCAAGAAAATGAAACGTACTAGGAAGGCAACTAACTCAACACCATCACGACCAGAAAACCCACTTCCTGAGCCAGAGCATATACCAAGTGATCCTAAGGAAACCCCTCAGAAGGAGACCACTACAGCACAAACATTTTAGCCGACACCGGCGCGACATGCGGATACTATAGCATCCAGACCAAAAACACACATCAAACATACTGTTGGACGTGCCAGGCCCTCATCTAGTGCTCAGTAAGTATCCTCACAGAGTGTGGACAATGTAGCAAATCCCCACCACTACTCCTCTGAAACATCAATGGACAATACCAGCAACACGACATAGCCTCTGCACCCAGGAGGTAACTAACTTTCTTTTCATTTATTTCATTTATTTTTCATGGCATATAGTGTAGATTAATTTATGCATTGAGGACACTGCATCTCTCAAGTTTGGGGGTGTTAGTGTTCATAGTTAATATTTTTCTTTAGCATATGCATTATAGGATAGAACAAAATTTTTACTATGGCATTCTGTTTAGTCTACAGATAGCCTATGAATATATTTATGATGTCTGGCGACGAAATCTTAAAGGCCTGAACTAAGTTAGAAAAAACACAACTAGTTGAGATCTGTAGAACTGGCCTTAGGATCTAGTTGTTACACAACTGCTCTCATTCTATAAGTAAGTTTGTTAGAAATCTTTTTAGGAAGAACCCTAGTGAACTCTGATATGTAAACTCTAGAGAACTTAAAAGAAAATACTAGACGACCCTGTGCTCAAACAAACGAATAAATGCTACGACATATCTGTAGAATGACACTCCGCTTTGCTATAGCATGTATTAAAAAAATAAAGTTTTGCTATAGCATACGAGTGAATGAAAGTTGTCACGGGATGACTCTGCCTACTAGCTCGGGGGTGAGAGGTTTGCTCCCTGCTCATCTAGAGTTAAGGACGGTAGGTGTGATGAGCTGACACCCTTCGTAGCAGAAAACCTGTATCTTTGGGAGTCTAAAATTAGAAAAGAACTAGAGAACATAGTTAGGGTATAACTAGGTAGCTTCCTTGAAAATTTATCTCACTGGCTTAAGTATAGGAGGAAGGCAGCCACACACACATGCACACAGCTTAGTCCTAAGGAATGTTCTTAAGGATCTCACTTCTGGTTGTTTATATTTAATTGCCTAAGTTATTTCTGAGGACTGAAATATTGCCATAGTAATCCTCTAGGTTAAATCTTTGCCATAGTAATTCTTTTGTTTTGTTCTATTTATTGCTTGAGGATAAGCAATAGCTTAAGTTTGGGGGTGTGATAACAACAAAAATATCCTTGTTTTCATACCTTTTTGCTATAGCATTTGCCTGTTCTTGAGTTCATACCATAGCAATTAGACTGCATTTAGGTTGCATTTTCTTCTTTTGGGTGCATCTTTATCTTTGCTGGTTATTTGGTCCATATTGAGGGGTACTGCTCGGAAGGTTGGTTTTGGTTTTATTGGTGTGCAGGAAAGGAGTCAAGAGAAAAAGTCGGTGCCGAGAATTTCTATAGCATGATTGAAGTGGATATTGTCCAGCACGTGAGATACATGCGAGCTGCAGAAGCACGTGAACATGCAGAAAAGGGCGATCTGACATGTGCAGCAACTGGTACCCACCTGCAGACTGTCCTCCTTGTCCCCTCGTAGGAGACCTTGTCGGTGAATATTCCTTGGGATTATCAAGGCATCTTTAGGGCACAAAACCCTAGAAGCCTCTACTATATAAAGGGGAGAGAAGCTTGGAAAAAATGAGGTAAGTGTTGCGAAAGAGAGGCGGGAGAGAGAAAAAGTCACAATGAGAGAGAAGTTTTCACCTTCATCTTCTTCAGCTTGGTGTCCTCCGTCGTTGAAGCTCCAAGGAGTGGCCTCACCGGCCTCGAGAGAGGTGGTGAGCCTAAGATAGTCGGGTAGTCCATGGCGGAGAGGGAGTTCACCTTTCTTTCTATCGCTATAGCATTTTCTTTTCATATCTTTATATCTGGTGATGTTATCGCAATGATACTTTGGATGATATTTCCCGGCCATGAACTATTTTAGGTGGCTTGGGTTTGATGTATGATTTTATTTTGAGTACTTTTTAATGCATGCTATGGCTTTTTCAGTGTTTATCATGTTCTATGCTTTGCTTATGCATTTCTCATTTCCTTAAAGTTGTAAGATCCCTCGAGAGTTGGCCGTTCTTTAAGTGTTTGTTGGGGTTAGTAATCGAGAGAGCTAGCCTTAGAACCCTCATAAGCAAAGGTGTGGTTGTCGAGAGGCAAACTCTAACCTACCTTAGAGATAATTGGTAGGTTTCAAGGGCTAAGAAGGATATTTCGTGAAGGGTAGGGGAGTGTTAAGAGTTTACGTCGAGAGGTATGGTTGTAGCATTTCTGACTCCCAGTTTCCTGGCTAGAGATAGTTTAGGAACACTTCGAGCAAATCCCGCCTAGCATAGAAGATAGCTGAAGAACCTTAGTATCGTTAAGAAGCTTAAGTTAAGTTGTCCATCATTCCCAGCCAATCATTTTGTAGTGTGTTTCGCATACGAAAGGGGACATGTTTATCATATTATTACCTCATCTTTCTCTACATTGTTTTGCTTCAGCATTATTTTACATCATCTCTTTTACTATAGCATTGTCATCTACAAAAAGTTCAATCTTTATTGTTACGGTAACCGTGAATACCTTCAATCCCTGTGGAGACGATACTCACTCATCACTTTATTACTCGTTCGACGTGTATACTTGCACCATATTTGCGTATCATTTATAGTACACTATACGCAAGCAAACAATGAACATGATTGAAAACATAATTAGTTTAAAAGATTCATTGATTATATGGCTAAAAGTAAGAAGAAATAGGTTGAGTTATTTAATGACCGGATTATTAATCATTTTAGCTGTTCAGTCGTCAACCACTAGCGTGTTTCTTTCGTTATAGTCAGGCATAACAGCCCACACGCGGCTCAGATTTTTGACAAATATATTTGGGTTTGAGGGATGTTCATCGCACATATCCTGATCATGCATAATTGAAACAAATTCCTTCAAATTTTGTAGAAATTTTTAAATATGCTTTAAAGAAAAGCATACAAAAGTTACCCAAATGAAGGCAAAGTGTTCTTTAAGACCGCTGACTCTCCAAAGTGCCCAATTAAGGTTTTGTCTGCAATGATGACCAATATAAGACGAAACCAATATTCATAAAAGATTGGTAAATTCAATTCATTTAGGTTCATGGAAGAGGTCCACATTACTTTTTCCTTAAAGACCAAATAGCCACTTTATATGCATTAAACAAAAATCCAGAAAGTCGACAGCACTAGGTTGCAGTTGAACACCTGCAAACGTTAAAAACCATTTTGTAAACTATTTTGTAAACAATTTGAATTGAAGTGCGCGAGAAAAGTTATACCGTCTTTGGTAACACTGGAAAGCACCCCATTGTAATCAAGAATAAGAAGCTTCTTCTTCGACGGGGCAGCGGGTACGTTTCGGTACCACTCGCCATATATTTCAGGAGCACGCCTGGGTCTCTGAATATCAGAGCCTATTGCATTACTTGGCGTTATGCCAACTCGATGAAGCTTCCTGCACATGTAAGTTAGACTCACTTCAGGAGTCTTTCCCAGAGCACTTGTATGATCATGCCCTTCTACTGGAGCATCTTCTTCATGATACTCCTCTTCTCCTGAATTACATGGTATATAATCTGTATTCAAACAATCCAATGTTATGTTCACGAACACAATCAATGTTTGAAGAAAAGTAAACACAATGCAAGGCTAAACCAAAGGCAAGGGAGCTGAACCATTGTATGATACAATAAACATCGAAAAATGTTCATGAAGCAGTAGAACAAAATATATTTCGGTACAAGGTGTAATATAAAATACTTGTTATACAATACAGAATAGCCTAACCATCTTCATGTTCCGGCGCATACTGAGCAGATGTCGGTGGAATTTCATGCCGATGAAAATCAAGCTCCATTGATTTCACACGATCTTCTAAGCTCCCAAGATGGGCTTAAGTCTATGCATGACTAGAGCGCATGAAAGCATCCAAGTTCTGAAAGCCAGTCGTCACAACAACATAGAGGGACTCAAGTGTGATGGGACATGGAGCATCCGCTGCATCTTCATTTCCTCCGGCAATTCTTGCTTCATCTTCATTTCCTCCGGCAATTCTTGCTTCATCTTCATTTCCTCCGTCAATTATTGCTTCATCTTCATCTCCTTTATGCACCCATTCAACCCCATTGAACGTCCAACCCGTCTTCTTAGTAGTTGTTTCATCAATTTTACTCTTCAGCGGAATTGGGGTGTCCAAGGTGGTGTTAATATTTAAACAGTCAAAGATGCGGCTTAGAACACATGCATAATTGATGGAGCTACTTCCAGGGTTGCTAATGAGTTGCACAAGAGAGTTGAAGATAAATTGGGCTATGTTAGGTCGCTTTCTCCTCCGAAATTGGTGTAACCACCAATAATCGCTATGACGCATGCGAGTGCATCGTCCACCGGAGGGCCGAAAGAACTAAGTGGTCATGAGATGCAAAAGCCTTTCAGAGATATGAAGATGTGGGGCTATCATCATCAAACTTAATAGGGACACGCTCGGTTTCATAGCACCCACCACTATTTTCGACACCTAGGAGTTCAGCAATACTGTCTACAGTTATACTAATTTCCCTGCCCATTAGATATGACACAATCTCTACAACCTCGGTTGGTGTTCTTACATCATGAACAAGGGTAGCATTCACATAAAAGTATCTTACAAGGTTTTTGTACACAATGGGTTTAATATCTAGATAGTTCATCCAACCCCATTCGACAAAAAGTTCCCAAAAATCGAACTAATAATCCTCTGAATTCAAGAAATCTAAGTCTGTGGTTCACTCCTGTCTAATCTTTTTCCCGGGTAAACTTCATGGTATCGCTGAAGACCAGCGTCATCATGAAAACAAAGCATCAAAATATTTGGAGGGGAGGAGGTTCTTGAGAACATGAAGATGTTGTGTGTTCATATCTAGGTCGTTTACCTTTACCGGGATTTTTTTAGAAGGCATATCTAAGACAATGAGGAGCTATGGCTACACGGTTAAGCTTCCCTGCAAAACTTTTTCATGCGAAAGAACCAAGTTTATAAGACGTATGTTTATATAAAAGTAACCAAGATGCAAAAAACTACCAGATTTCTGTTATATCATAGTTCAAAGGAAATTGATATCCCAAATCGTTCATGATGCAACACGATCACTAATGTTTCGATTTACTTACGAAATAGTTTGGATTTCAAGCACCCATTGCAGAAATTGAAGAAGAAATGCAGGTAATTTTTATTTGAAGTTTGAGTAGAGCTTCCTTTGGATTTGAGATGGGATGAGAACCACGTCTGCGTCGCTGGTATTATCGTTTTAGGGTTTTCTATGTGGAGTTGAGTAGAAGAAGGAGGCAGTCACGACTTTTAATGTTGCAAAAATGTTTAAATAAATAACTGCTCTCCCTCCAAAACCTGCTCACCTGGTTTCGATTCCCCCCATAGGGGTTTGGGTGTTGTTGTTTTTTGTAGTGAAGGGGTTTCGAAACCCCCTTTTCTGGTTTGATTGTTGGTTTGGCAGAAACACCTCATTTCAGTGGTCCTCAAGGGGGTATCGACCAGTTTGGCAAAAAAGACTTATTTCAGTGGTCCTGAAGGGGGTATCGAATCCACATTTTTTGGGTATCGATGTTGTTTTGCCAAACACGCCTATTTTTTTTTTACTTTTCAAGGTGGTATCTAAACCTCCTTTTTGAGGGTATCGAAAGCTGATCCCAACACATTTATTTCAACCAACCAAGACAGTTGGTGCAGAATAAATGTTACCACCAACTAAGCTATTTCCTTATTATTACCAGAGAGGGCAACTTCATTAAACTCAAACTCTCTCCTCTTCCAGTGGCAGTTCCATACCTCTCTTAAACTCTCTCCTCAACCACAACATCGGAGGTGAAGGTAAGAAAAATGAGTAAACCTAGTGCTCCCTTGTTTTACATATGTTTATTGTATTAATTGATTTCAACGGTATGCCATCAACTTTAGGTTCGTACGCACTATTGAATATTTGTATCATACATGGATGACAACGTTGGAGAGAAGAATATGGTTCATGGACGCACATCAAATGAACCGCTTATGCCAGGAAATTTAGATGGTTTAGCGTTTAACTCTCGTGATGCTGCATGGGAGTATTATAAAGAATACACAAAAAATTGTGGGTTCAGTGTGTGTCGATCAACAACAAGGTACGATGGGCTTGGTAAATTAATATCACATGAATTTTGTTGTAGCCGGGCAGGTAAACGCAAAGCTTCTGCTAATGATGTTGATCGTAAATGTGCGCCCCGCGCTATAACACGCATCAGTTGCAAGGAAAAAATTGTTGTTCAATGTCGCAATTCGGTTCATTGGAAGATATAATTTTTTCATAATGCACATAATCACGAGTTGTGCCCACCTATTATGCGACTGTTTCTTCGGTCCAGTCAAGAAGTTACTGTAGGGCGTGTATGTGTTCCCTTTTTGTAATAGCGAAAGTGCACACTCCTGCCAAGTTATAGTATAAAAGATGTCGAATCCCACGAGGATTGGACATTTTATCTCATTTCGTAGTTCCTGTACAAGGTAAAATAAAACACAGGTGAATGGTTGGTTTGAATAGAACGTAAACAAAAACACAAGTAATAAAGAATAGGTGAATCAGGTTGATAAGGCATGCATGGTTATGCTGCCACTTAGTGTGAAAACTGCGTTGTAATAGGTATGAGTTATCCTTTGCTACCACGATATGCTGTCTCGGCGGGTACGGTGGGCGGCAAACTACGACCCTGTCACGCGGCCGCAGTAGGTCACTACCATTGCAGGGGTGTACTGTCTCAACAGGTGGAATGGAAAGAAGTCCTGGCGGCAAGTCTGGCAGATACTCCAAGTTCGGCAGGATAGTCGACAATGATCCCTCCTATTTCTAGGTTAGGATGCTCGAGATGCTAACTTGAGGACTAGTTTGGAACCAAATTAGTCAACTCGGTTGGTGATCCGTTTTAGATTGTGAAACTTGTGGACTAGTGTGGAACCAAGTTAGTCATGCCTTAGCACGTTGTGATCGTACTAAATCCTTTCGTGAGCCTTGCACTTTCGTGCCCGACAACTGGATTCTCTCAAACGACTGGTGTAGAAAGATTGAAAGAATGAAAAACAATGGATTACGTAAACTTGGAATATTTTATTAAAGAAAATAAGTTCGAGCTTGGGGGTGTGTAAAGTGTCCAAAAGTCATATATTTCATGCAGATGCCAACTCTTATTATTACTGTTTTTAAGCAATGAAACCTAAGGTACTTGCTCTAATAATAATCAGAAAGAAAAATTAGCTTTTAACTCGATTTTCTGCCTCGAGGCCGTGGCACCTATATATAAAATTTACTGAAGGGAAATAAGCAAGAAAATAACTCAGAATTTAAATTTCTCATGCCTGTGTGATGTGTGCACATCTATAAACAAACTGAATACGAAAAATAAATAAATAAACAAAGATGCTGCTATGATTTAAAGGTTTGCCGTCGAGGCAACACAGTTAAGCACGTTATTTTTAATCATGGCAGTGAGGGCTTCAGCTTATCACAACTACTCTTCCAGGTCTGACGTTCAGATAGGAGCAAACTACATAACATCGAACCCTTGGAGTAGAGTCATCCTGTGAAGACTTTCATTCACTCATGCTAATTTGTCCGTCACTTTAAGGCTTTTAGATTCATAAACGTTGATAGTAGCAGAGTGTCCTCGCACATGATTCTTCCTAGAGCCTGTTTCGGGCACCTCTAGGGTATTACAGCTTTATTCTTTGTTTTTGATCTTGTTGTCGTGGCAGTACTTCATGTTTCTGTTTCTTTTGCCTGCCTCGGCGGCTACCTGTAGTCATCGTTAGAACTTTGCAAAGAATTCTAAAAGCAAACAGGCAAGGTTCATCAAATATTCTAACATATTCAGCAAGTAACATAGATGTTTAACATTTTCAAGCATAGAAAAAAATTCTAAGTCATATTTGATACTTTTTCCCAAGACTAAGTTCAAAATTTACTAGGTGCGAAAATAACTACCCGGCTATCCTATCATAGGCACCAGTCATAGCAAATTTTTCTTTTCCCATTATAACCAAGGCAAGTACAATGCAACCTACATGCAACTAAAGATACCTAGACAAATGATAGGATGCTCGAGATGCTAACTTGAGGACTAGTGTGGAACCAAATTAGTCAACTTGGTTGGTGATGCCTTTTAGCCGCTGAAACTTGTGGACTAGTGTGGAACCAAGTTATTCATGCCTCAGCACGTTGTGACCATACTTAACCCAGTCGTGAGCCTTGCACTTTCGTGCCCGACAAATGGATTTTCTCTTTAACTGACTGGTGTAGACTAATTGAACGAACGAAGAATATAGATTAAGCAAACTCAGAATTTTATTGAAAACAACTCAAAACTATACAACCGCTTCCCTCAAACTACTTTACATAATCACGAGCTGTTCCCTTTTTGTGAGAGCGCAAGTGCACACTCCTGCCAAGTTATAGTATAAAAGATGTTAAATTCCACGAGGATTGGAAAACTTACCTCGTTTCGCAGTTCCTGCACAAGGTGAGTGGTTGGTTTGAATAGAACATAAACAAAAACACAAGTAATAAAGAAGAGGTGAATCAGGTTGATAAGCCGAACAGGGTTATGCTGCCACTTAGTGTGAAAACTGCGTTGTAATAGGTATGAGTTATCCTTTGCTGCCTCGACGAGTATGGCAAGCGGGAAACTACGACCCTATCACGCGGCCGCAGCAGGTCACTACCACTACAGGGGTGCACTGTCTCGGCAGGTGGAACAGAAAGAAGTCTTGGCGACAAGTCTGGCAGATACTTCAAGTTCGACATGATAGTCGACAGTGATCCCTCATATTTCTAGGTTAGGATGCTCGAGATGCTAACTTGAGGACTAGTGTGGAACCAAATTAGTCAACTCGGTTGGTGATCCATTTTAGCCGCTGAAACTTGTGGACTATTCTGGAACCAAGTTAGTCACGCCTCAACACGTTGTGATCGTACTTAACCCTTTTGTGAGCCTTGCACTTTCGTGTGCGACAACTAGATTCTCTCAAACGACTGGTGTAGAAAGATTGAAAGAATGAAGAACAATGGATTAAGTAAACTTGGAATATTTTATTGAAGAAAATAACTCAAAACCCTAAAACAACCGTCTCTCAAACTAGGAAGATTTGAACTAGGAGTACAATGGGTATTTATAGACTCAAGACTAGGTTAAGTCCTCCTTAAAGTAGAAGTCCTCTAAAGTAGCTTTTCTTCTTTGATATAGCTTTAAATGCCGACTTGTTTGCTTGGAATATGGACTCTATCTTGTTTGCCATAGCCCGCAAGTAAGCTTGAGAATTTTGCTTCGGCAGCCCTAGCCGCTGCTATAGACGTCAAAAAATCATATGAACGTCGGTGATAGATTCAGGAGTTTTTGCTCTATAGATCACGCTCCAGTTCTCCCAACTTCCATAGTCAGCTTCCAAGGGCAGCAAGGTCGGTGGCAACTCTACTCGGCAGGTGCTTGGAAGCAACTAACTTCTGCTTGAACTGCTTCAGTACAGCTCCTGGGTTTGCTCCTCAGCATTGTTTCCTCCACTCCTCAGTTCCCTCGTTTAGTTGTTAGTACCTACATACAAGAATACACTAAAATGTTATCTCTTGTTCACCAAATAAATGATAAGTTATAAAGAAAAGGTAGAACAATGAAATTAAATAAAATGCTATGCATGACCCTACTTATGCCTAAAATGTGCTTAAAAACAGTAATAATAAGAGTTGGCATGTGCATGAAATATAGGACTTTTGGACACTTTACAGTTACAGAGAGTGATCTCGATGAGGCACGTGCATTGAAAAATGTGGGGGCAAAAACATCACAAATTATGACTTTTTTCACGCAACAATCAGGTGGTTTCCACAATGTTGGTTTCATAAGGAAAGACTTGTACAACTCACTGCAACAGCCAAACGCGACAGAAATTCGTGACGGTGATGTAAATTACCTTCGAACTTACTTTGACTTGAAGAAAGAGCAGGATACCAGGTTCTACATGCAATACGATCTTGATGACTCAGGGGCGTTGCATAATCTATTTTGGTGTGATTCAACATCGAGGTCTGACTACGCATGCTTCGATGATGTCATTGCATTTGACACGACATACAAAGGTAATGTCTATGGCCGGCCTCTAATGCCTATTGTGGGTGTCAATCACCACCACCAAACAATTGTCTTCAGTGTTGCAATTCTAGCTGACGAGACTGTCGATTCTTTTGAATGGGTACTAAGACAATTTGCAGATGCAATGTGTAACAAGGCTACAGTTTCAGTTTTCACGGATGGTGATAGGGCCATGCACAGAGCAATAAAAGTGGTGTTCCTGCTTGCTTGCCATCGCATATTTTCGTGGCATCTGTCACGAATTGCTCAGGCAAACGTTGGTGACAAAAAATTTACTTCTGCATTTACTAGATGCATGTCATCTTAGTGGACAATTGAGGAATTTGACCAGGAGTGGAGGTCAGTTGTTAAACAGTTTAACGTCAAACATCATCCTTGGGTTGTAGAGAAGGATCAGACAACGACTATGTGGGCACAAGCATATCTTACGGGATATTTCTTCGCCAATCTTCGATCAACCCAAAGGTGCGAGCTATGAATACAGCGCTAAATATTGTGCTCACATCTAAGAAGACATATATAGATGTTGTCCGTGCCATTGATAATGGGATCAACGAGATGAGAATTAAAGAGTTAAGAGAAGATTTTTTTCAGTTCAAATGTGACACCTTTTCCTATGACCAAATTGAATGAACTTGAAAGGAATGTAGCGGACGTATATACAAGAGCATCATTCCAAATTGTTCAGTCCGAACTTAAACATGAGACATTGTATCGTCCTATACATCCAATTGTCGAAGGTGGAGGCTATCGGACATATCGGTTAACAAAGTATAAGGATCCTTCGAAAATCTATGAGGTGGTTCTTGAGGTCGCAACGCAGAACATAACATGTTCCTGTAGGAAATATGAGACAGTCGGGCTTCCATATCGCCATCAGCTGCACGTTATAAAGTTGGAAGACTTCTCGGAGATCCCAAAATGTTTAATATAGCCGTGGAGGATGAAAGATGCAAAGATTGCGGCGCCACCATTTGTTGACTTCAACGTGCCTCCGAAAATGAAACAAATGGCTCGATTCGCTTCTCTGTGAGCACTTTCCACGCAGTTGTGCTACTTTGCATCTCTGACTGACGAAGCGTTTCAGAGCACAAAAGATGAGATACTTAGATTAACTGCTGAATTTGATCATTCCACAACCTTGAAGGAGTCTTCATCAAAGAATGAAGGCAAACGACCGGTTAGGGACCTGTACCGAAAAGAAGCAAAACGAAAAACCAATGTCAAAAATAAAACGGGCAAAGTCACGAATCTTTCATTATTCCTTGTAAAATGGAGGGACACAATAGAAACACATGCCCCCGTCTTAAGCTTCAACTTCCAACCCCAACCCCAACATTTGTGGAAACAACAGGCCTTTCCGAAGAGGAAATTGATATCTCAAATGTCGTCGACATGTTCAAAGCTGAACCGAATCTTGGTCAATTTTTGATTGAGGATGACGGAAATTTTTATAATATCCCTCAACCTGGAACATCCACGGTACAATTTTATGCAACTTAATCTTACTTTGCACAATTCTTGTTACTATCAACATACGTTATTAACATTTATATGATGATTAACGCTTGTTTGCATCCACATTTCTGTTAGGAACAACCACATCATTCAACTGAGGACCACATCATTTTTTATAATATCCCTCCACCTACAAAATCCATGGTACAATTTTCTTAAACTTTGTCTTACTTTACACGTTTATTGTTACGGCATGTACATACGTTATTTAAGTTTTTATAATATTCACCGCTTGTTTGCATCCACATTTTTGTTAGGACCAACATCTTTCAAACGAGGACAACATTAATTTTTTTTAGTATTCCTCCAACTACAACATCCATGGTACACTTTTATGAAACTTCTTAAATCTTTACATGATTCTTGTTACAATCAACATACGTTACTTAACTTTATATGATGCATGACTTCTCGTTTTGGACTTAGACCATCTTCAGACATTAGTGAGTATGAAATGGACAGTACATAAATGTAAGTGCAACCATGGAAAATGTCTATCCTTTAAAGCCACACACACACACACGCACACATATATATAGATGTTTTCTCAACACATAATGCATCTTTGCAATACTGTTGAGTGGATCGAAAGATCGATATTTACCAAGAGGGGGTGAATTGGAAATTTAAAGGATTCTAGTGGAAATTGGCAAATAAAAATTGAAGAACAAGGGATTTAGAGTGGTTCAAGTTCCAAATGAACTCTACATCCACTACCTTAGTCTCACTAAGGATTTGCAACAATTTCACTAAATTGATCTTCCCCTTTTCTAGGACAAGGAGGCAACCCTTTACAATATCGGTTGATTTTTCTACCCAAAAATCAACTCAAACCTCACTCAATAGAACAAAGAAATTTGAAGGCTAATTAGGTATCTCTCAATACAAATGACAGCCCCAATACAAGCACTCAACCCAATTTTACAAAGTAAGAATGAAGAACACAAATTGGGATTTTACACAAGTTGGGATTTTTGCTCAAATGCTTGAATTTGATGTTTGGATGTTTGCTTGAAGTTCAATAGTTGTTGCTGATGCTTTTGGATGTCCCTTTTATACCTTCCCATTGATTTCTAGCCGTTTGGGTGGTTGGGAACATAAATGGAGCCGTTGGAACCCTCTCTTGCCACCATAAATGCAGTCTGCACCAACCCGTTTCGGAATACGGGAAACCTGTTTCGGAACGGACTAAAATAGAAAGAGCCGTTGGGGTGCATTTAAGAGCCCGTTTCGAAACGTCTTAGGGTCGTTTCAGAACGGTTTTGCCACTGTAAAAGGGTCGTTTCGGAACGGTCCTAGCCCGTTTCGAAACGCCTTAACGGTTTTCAGAAAATCAGTTAAAACATACAACAGTCATATTTTCAAACTAAAACCTAGCCCCTGTTTCGGAACGGTAGTGATCCGTTTCGAAACGGAATGGCTACTGTCAAAGGGTCGTTTCGGAACGAGCTTGATCCGTTTCGAAACACCCCTTTTATATTTGAAAATATGAAATATTTGAAATAATTTTAATCCTTTTTAAAGCCAACATGAAGAACAGTTTCGAAACGAGTTGTGCCGTTTCGAAACGCTTTCAAGTGTTTCGATACACGTTTTGGAACGGTGGTCGACAGTGGTGAAAATGTTTCGAAACGCCTTAGGGCCGTTTCGAAACGGGTGCTTGAAAAACACTGCTTTGGCTTGAAACACTTATAAAAAGTATTTGAAAATGTATGTTTTTAACTTGGGCATTATACTAAAAATATATGGGGATATTTTAAGGACTTAAAATTCGTTTTGACTTTTTCGATTTAGTCCTTAGGTTTTTAGTTATATCAAAATTAAAATATTTGTTTCACAATCTCCCCCTTTTTGATATAACAAAACCAAAGTTAGAATTTTTGGAATTTTGAAAGTTTTGAAAAATATTCTAACTCCCCCTTAATTTAAGATAGGTTTTTAAAAAAAAATTGATTTGAAGTTTAAGTTTAAAACCTTTTAAAATTTAAAAACGAATTTTAGTGTTGTGGGGATAAAATTCGTCTGCTCCTTTTCGGTGCCCCTACATATGCCCCAACACTAAAAAACACTACAAAATTAAAATCTAAGCCCTAACCCTAAATTCTAAATCCTAAACCCTACACCATATACCCTAAAAAATACACCCTACCCTAAATTCTCTAAACCCTAACCATAACCCCTAATCTAAAACCCTAAACCCTAAACCCTAAAATTAATTTTAAGCGTGGGGCATATGTAGGGGCACCGAAAAGGAGCAGAGGAATTTCATCCGTGTTGTGGCTCTTAAATTTCTTCTCCCCCTTTTTGTTAGATCAAAAAGAACAACATAAGCTCATAGAGAAGATAAATGATTAGTACCAATAAGCAATAATAAGCAACCATATTATAAATTCATAATCAAAATATCCAAAACATAATTCAAACATTAAGTTCAACATAATTCAAACAATAAAATCCCAAATAAAAAGTCATAAGCATAGGTTCCTAAAAACATGAGAAAACAAAAGATGCAATCTTAATCCTAAAAAGCATAAATAATATGATATGATATGAAGATCCTAAGCCTCGTCATCATCATCCTCATCCTCATCATCATCGTCCTTGGCTTGAGAACGGTGAAACTTCGTCCATTGCCCATAGAGAGTGGAGAAGGAAAGGTCCAAGTTGGAATGAGAAGTCTCAAGAGAAAGAAGGCGATCCTCGACATTCTTCAAACGATTGCCCATTGTTTCAAAGCCCGAAGCAATGCTAGTGTCCAAAGCATTCATTCGAGTGTCCAAAGCATTGAACCGCTCGGTGAGGAAAGCCGTGAGAGCTTCATTGTTTGCCATTTGAACTTGCGGTGGAGGAGCAACGGGAGGAGGAACCGCTTCTCTATCAATTCTTTCCCAAATACCATTCACATACGTGAACCCGGACTTGCGAAGGGATGACTCACCAATAGTGGTCTTGCGAGGTTCCGGAGAGTCGTAGGTACAATCGATACCAAGATGGTGAAATAAGGCGCTCAAGACAATGCCATAAGTAAAGGACTTCAACTCATTTGTGTCAATAAGCTTGATATTATTGACTATCTCGGCAAAGATTATCTTAGGGACATTTAGGCGCTCACCCCTACGGAAACACTCTAGCCAAAAGTGATCGGTTTGACGGATGTGGGAATATTTACCGCCGGAAGGGCGAATAAACCAAGAGACTATCAAGTGAAGAACACGATCATGCACATCCAAATTAAGTGCTTTACCGGTGAAAGTGCCAAAATGGCGTTCATCCTCAAGACCCTCATCCTTAAGTTTAAGAGCAGACTCTAAAAGTTTAACATTTATGACAACCTTTTTGCCTAGTAAGGATGACTCAATTCCTATGATCTCGGTTTTGGACTCATCATAAAGAAAACGAGCATTAGAGTAAAAGATGTGTACCATATTTTTGTAGCAAACATCCGGAATGCTCAAGAAGTACATGAGATTCCACTCATCCAAACGGCCGAGATATCGAAAAAGGAATCGCTCGGAATTGAGGAAATCAAGGTCAATGACACGTTCTTTACGAACCGCAAATTCCTTGACAAAAGAGAAACGAGCACGTGCCTCCGAAGTCTTGAAAGATTTCTGAAAAAGCATCGTGATATTCGGACGAATGCTCGATTCACCGGATTGAACGGCCTTGCGCTTTTTGTTCGATTGATCCGCCATCTAAAACATTAAGCAAGTGTTTTAAAATTAAGTGTATGCATTGATAATTAAAATCAATCCAATAATAAATCCCACTTAGGTTTTTGAAACCAAAATTAAAATAAAAACAGTTTTAAAAAAAATACGATTGAAAAACTTTATATTCGAATCAAAAATTTTGAGATTTGAAAAATTTTTACAAGATTTTGAAAACCCACAACAAAAACATATAATTTATACAAAAATAAAATTTTCTAACCTAAGATTCGAACATGAATTGA
Organism: Hibiscus tridactylites; assembly: GCA_958450335.1. Lineage (NCBI taxonomy): Eukaryota > Viridiplantae > Streptophyta > Magnoliopsida > Malvales > Malvaceae > Hibiscus > Hibiscus tridactylites. The sequence goes on along the minus strand of OY288265.1, from coordinate 80,122,581 downwards.
AAGAAAAGAAAAAAAGTAGAAAAATTACCTTAGTTTGGGATTTTGGATGATTTGAGAAAAATCCTTGCACAAGATTGATGAAACTTGCTTAGACTTGAGTTGTAGAGTAAAACCCCTCACAATTTTGTGAAAATCAAAGAGTTTTAGAGGGTATTTATAGAGAGGGAGGCGGTTTAGGATTTTAGTGTTTGATAAAAAGTGTATTTGTGTCATTAAAAGCCCTAAATAAAGCATTCCGCGATGCCGTTTCGGAACGGGCGGCTAGGGTTTTGACCATTTTAAAACCATAAACAGAACGTTTCGATACGCTGTTGACCGTATCGAAACTCCCTTTGACTCGTATCGGAACGCGTTCCGATACACCCCTTGGCAGAATCAAAAACGTTTCGGAACGCTTTTAAGGCGTTTCGAAACGCCCTTCTCTCAGAGCTGGATTTAAGGTATCCGTATCGAAACAGGTTCACCCGTTTCGATACACCTGGGCCTGGAAGTGCAGATGAGGCTCTAAAAATGCAGAAAAATGATCTTTTAAGAGGCCTAACATGCATAAATGTCATGAATGAGCAGGCAAAACATATTTAGGCATAAACATACTCCCCCTAACTATAAGCATGGATGAAATTAGGAGTTTAAACACATCAACATGGCATTTCACAAAATCAAGCATATTTAAGCACAAAAGAGGTCCTAAAAGGTCAAGATAGGCTAGCTAGACCTAACTCTCTCCTAAGGGACCAAAAACGCTCTTTGTCTAAGGGTTTTGTAAAAATGTCCGCTAATTGATTCAAGGTGTCTACATACTCTATAACCACATCTTCCTTAAGGACATGACCTCTAATGAAATGATGCCTTATTTCTATATGTTTGGTTCTAGAGTGTTGGATGGGATTTTTAGTTAAGCATATTGCACTAGTGTTGTCACATTTTAGGGGTATGGTTTCAACTTTAATTCCATAATCTAAGAGTTGTTGCTTCATCCAAAGGACTTGAGCACAACAACTCCCTAAGGATATGTACTCGGCTTCGGTGGTAGATAAGGCTACACTATTTTGTTTCTTAGAGAACCAAGATATGAGCATACTACCTAAGAATTGGCAAGTTCCCGGAGTACTTTTCCTATCAATTTTGCAACCCCCATAATCCGCATCCGAGTAAGCATGTAGGTTGAAGGTAGAGTCTCTAGGATACCAAAGGCCTAAACAAGGAGTGTTTCTAAGGTATCTAAAGATTCTCTTAACGGCTATAAGGTGAGACTCTCTAGGACTAGCTTGAAACCTAGCACACAAGCAAACACTAAACAAGATATCTGGTCTACTTGCGGTAAGGTAAAGCAAAGATCCAATCATAGAACGATAAAGCTTAGAGTCAACACACTTACCTCCTTCATCTTTGTCAAGCTTTGTAGATGAGCTCATAGGAGTGGCTTGAGGCTTTGCATTCTCCAAGCCAAACTTCTTGAGCATATCCTTTATGTATTTTGCTTGGTTGATGAAGGTGCCATCCTTCTTTTGCTTGATTTGGAGTCCCAAAAAGAATGAGAGCTCCCCCATCATGCTCATCTCAAATTCACCTTGCATTAACTTAGCAAACTCTTGACAATGACATTCATTAGTAGAACCAAAAATAATATCATCAACATAAATTTGAACTACTAAGATGTCATTTTTATACATTTTTATAAAGAGTGTAGTGTCCACCTTTCCTTTTTCAAATCCTTTTTCAATCAAAAAGTTTGAAAGCCTTTCATACCAAGCTCTAGGAGCTTGTTTTAAACCATAAAGGGCTTTGGTAAGTTTAAAAACATGATTTGGAAATTTTGTATCTTCAAAACCCGGTGGTTGTTCCACATACACTTCTTCATTTATAAAACCATTTAAAAATGCGCTTTTAACATCCATTTGAAAAAGCTTGAAATTATGATAACATGCATATGCAAGCAACATCCTAATGGCTTCCACTCTAGCTACGGGTGCATAGGTTTCATCAAAATCTATTCCCTCTTCTTGAGTGTAACCTTGTGCTACAAGTCTAGCTTTATTTCTCACAATGTTACCATTCTCATCTAGTTTTTTCCTAAAGACCCGTTTAGTTCCTATTGTAGATTGATTACTAGGCCTATCAACTAATGTCCATACATTACTTCTCTCAAATTGATTTAACTCTTCTTGCATAGCCATAATCCAAAAGTCATCTTTCAATGCTTCTTTTATGTTTTTAGGCTCTATGCATGAGATAAATGCAACATGGTTCATTAATTTAAGAGAAGAACGAGTGGTTACCCCCTTGGATGGATCACCCAAGATTTCACCATCTTTGACATAGTTCAACTCCCTTGGGTAGCTCACTTCCTTTTCCTCAATAGCCAAGTCCTTCAAGGCTTCAAGAGGTGGATCTTGTGTGTCTTCTTCCTTTGGTTGAATCTCATCCTCCTTTGAAGTTTGACCTCCATCAAAGGCATTTATGATTCCTACATCATCATCATCACAAGAATCCTTCCTAGGAAGGAGGTTATCATCGAATACAACATGAATAGATTCTTCTACTACTAAAGTTCTTTTGTTAAATACTCGATAGGCTTTAGAGGTTAAAGAGTAACCTATAAAAATAGCTTCATCACTTTTTGCATCAAATTTACCTAAGTTGTCTTTTCCATTATTTAAAACAAAACACTTGCACCCAAAAGGGTGAAAATAGCTAATGTTAGGCTTTTTAGATTTTAAAATCTCATAAGGTGTTTTCTTTAAAATTGGCCTAATCATTACTCGATTTACAATATAACAAGCGGTGTTTGTGGCTTCCGCCCAAAAATATTTAGGTAAATTATTTTCACAAAGCATAGTTCTAGCCATTTCTTGTAAAGTTCTATTTTTCCTCTCAACTACCCCATTTTGTTGAGGAGTTCGAGGAGCCGAAAAATTATGGCTAATACCATTTTCATTCAAAAATTCTTCAAACCCTAAATTTTGAAACTCGGTTCCATGATCACTTCTAATGTGTGAAATTCTAAGTTCAAGATCATTTTGGGTTAATTTTGAAAATGTGATGAATTTTTCCAAAGCCTCATCTTTAGTACTTAAAAAGAGAACCCAAGTAAATCTAGAAAAATCATCAACTAGCACAAAAGCATACGATTTACCACCCAAGCTCATAGACCTAATTGGCCCAAATAAATCCATGTGAATTAATTGTAAGCATCTACTAGTAGAAACATCATTAATGGATTTGAAGGAAGACTTATGTTGTTTACCCTTTGAGCATGCATCACAAATTTTATCATTTGAAAATTTTATTTTGGGCAAACCTCTAACTAGATTTAGAGAGACTAGTTTTTCCAAAACACTAATGCTAGCATGTCCTAGCTTCCTATGCCACAACCATGCATCATTTTCATTTTGAGCAACTAAATATGCATGAGATGTATGAATGTCATCTAAATGCACCATGTATATGTTTCCTATGCGATGACCTATGAGCATAATACTATTAGATTTAATGTCTACAATTTTGCATCCATTTTTATCAAAAAGAACATTAAATCCCTTATCACATAATTGACTTATGCTCAATAAATTATGTTTAAGACCATCGACATATAAGACATTTTCAATGAGAATGGTAGAGTGATTACCTATGGAGCCAATACCTTTAATGTGGCCTTTGGAGTTGTCACCAAATGTTACTACTCCTCCACTTTTTGGCTTTAAATCCATGAATCGACTCTTGTCTCCGGTCATGTGTCTCGAGCATCCACTATCAAGGTACCATGAGTTTTGACTTTGTGCTTTGGCCTTGAAGCAATGCTCCCCCTACAAACAAAGATATTAAACCTTGGTTTTTGGTACCCAAATCATTTTGGGTCCATGAGTGTTAGCTCCCAAAACCTTGGTTCCCTTAGGAATCCAAGATGACATAGCAATAATATTATTAGATTTTACAAGTTCCTTAGGAACCCATACACTTCTAATTCTTTTAGCTCTACTATGTCTAGGGTAGCTACCTTGTTTGTAGTAATTAGTCATTTTCTTAGGTTGGTGTGTTCTAGATGATTCTCCTACTTCATGCTTGACACTTCCAACATTTTTTAAGGACTTTTTGAGCTCATTTAGCTCACCTAACACCTTTTGGTGTTCACTATTGCATTGAGACAAAAGATTATTAAGATCAACATTTTCATCTTGAAATAATTTAAGTTCATCTTTTAATCCTAAAATCTTTTTCTCAAATTTAGAATTAGCTTGAGTGAGTGAGTCATTTTTCTCATTTAGCTCTAAAATGATTTTCTTGTTTTTAATGACCGACTCCTTAAACTTCTCAACTAATTCATCATATACCTCTTGTAACTCATCATATGCATCATTTAACTCTTCATATGAAAAATCTAAAGTAGATGAGTTAGAGGTTACCAAGGAGGAATCTTCCTCAAGTGCCATGAGACAAAGGTTAGCCACTTCTTGTTCGTCATCCTCCGATGACTCCTCATCACTCCAAGTAGCAAGTTTGGCTTTGAGTTTCTTCTTCTTCTCAAAGCTCTTCTTCTTGAGTTGAGGGCACTCCGAACGGATGTGGCCGGGTTGTTTGCACTCATAGCAAATGATGGGATCCTTCCCTTCTTCTTTGTTCTTCCCTTTGAAGTCCATTTTTCTTTGGATTTTTCTTCCTCGGTTGGACCTCATGAATCGTGAGAACCGTTTGGCTATCATAGCCAAATCTTCAAGTTCGTCCTCATCACTAGATGAGCTCTCATCAAGTTGTGAAGCTTTAGCCTTGAGAGCTATTCCCATCTTCTTCTTCTTTTCAACCTCAAGCTTCTCTACTCTTTTCTCTTCTTTCTTTTTCTCATCTTCCCTTCCTTGCTTCATGATCTCATGAGTGAGGAGAGAACCCACAAGCTCATCAAGCTTTAATGTCTTCAAGTTCTTTGCTTCGATGATGGTGGTTCTCTTCCCATCCCAAGCTTCGGGAAGTGAATAGAGTAGCTTCCGGACAAGCTTGTCTTCCGGTATGATTTCTCCATATCCCTTTAGACCGTTGACGATTGTGGAGAATCGATCAAACATCTTTGACACCGTCTCATCGGGCTCCATCTTGAAGTTTTCATAACTAAGATTGAGAAGTCCAATCTTAGTTTCTTTGACATCATTGGTGCCTTCATAAGTGGTCTCAAGAGTGTCCCACACTTCCTTGGCACTTTCAATGGATGAGACCTTTGAGTAGATGTCCGGACCGAAAGCACAAAAAAACATGTGGAGAGCTTTATCGTTGACTTGAATCTTCTTCCTCTCCTCTTCACTCATTTCGGCTTTCTTCTTCAACACCATCTTGCCTTCACCATCTTGCTTCAATGGAATGTATGGCCCATCCTCAATGACATCCCATACAAGATAGTCACTTGACTTGATGAATAGCCTCATTTTGTTCTTCCAAAAGGAGTAGTTGTCACCATTGAAGAAATGAGGCTTGGTGGTTGATTGTGACTCGTACATGCCGGAACCGGAGGTTGAAGCCATCTCTTGATAATTTGATGATCACACTCTTCCAAGGATCTCCTCTTGTGGTTGTTAATCCTCAAAGAGTTAAGCTTTGATACCAATTGTTGAGTGGATCGAAAGATCGATATTTACCAAGAGGGGGGGTGAATTGGAAATTTAAAGGATTGTAGTGGAAATTGGCAAATAAAAATTGAAGAACAAGGGATTTAGAGTGGTTCAAGTTCCAAATGAACTCTACATCCACTACCTTAGTCTCACTAAGGATTTGCAACAATTTCACTAAATTGATCTTCCCCTTTTCTAGGACAAGGAGGCAACCCTTTACAATATCGGTTGATTTTTCTACCCAAAAATCAACTCAAACCTCACTCAATAGAACAAAGAAATTTGAAGGCTAATTAGGTATCTCTCAATACAAATGATAGCCCCAATACAAGCACTCAACCCAATTTTACAAAGTAAGAATGAAGAACACAAATTGGGATTTTACACAAGTTGGGATTTTTGCTCAAATGCTTGAATTTGATGTTTGGATGTTTGCTTGAAGTTCAATAGTTGTTGCTGATGCTTTTGGATGTCCCTTTTATATCTTCTCATTGATTTCTAGTCGTTTGGGTGGTTGGGAACATAAATGGAGCCGTTGGAACCCTCTCTTGCCACCATAAATGCAGTCTGCACCAACCTGTTTCGGAACACGGGAAACCTGTTTCGGAACGGACTAAAATAGAAAGAGTCGTTGGGGTGCATTTAAGAGCCCGTTTCGAAACGTCTTAGGGCCGTTTCGGAACGGTTTTGCCACTGTAAAAGGGTCGTTTCGGAACGGTCCTAGCTCGTTTCGAAACGCCTTAACGGTTTTCAGAAAATCAGTTAAAACATACAACGGTCATATTTTCAAACTAAAACTTAGCCCCTGTTTCGGAACGGTAGTGATCCGTTTCGAAACGGAATGGCTATTGTCAAAGGGTCGTTTCGGAACGGGCTTGATCCGTTTCGAAACACCCCTTTTATATTTGAAAATATGAAATATTTGAAATAATTTTAATCCTTTTTAAAGCCAACATGAAGAACAGTTTCGAAACGAGTTGTGCTGTTTCGAAACGCTTTCAAGTGTTTCGATACACGTTTCGGAACGGTGGTCGACAGTGGTGAAAATGTTTTGAAACGCCTTAGGGCCGTTTCGAAACGGGTGTTTGAAAAACACTGCTTTGGCTTGAAACACTTATAAAAAGTATTTGAAAATGTATGTTTTTAACTTGGGCATTATACTAAAAATATATGGGGATATTTTAAGGACTTAAAATTCGTTTTGACTTTTTCGATTTAGTCCTTAGGTTTTTAGTTATATCAAAATTAAAATATTTGTTTCACAAATACCTTAAACCCTTTACAAGCATAACCTATTTCAGATTCTTAAACCATGTAGTCCATATGATGTACATGTACAAATATAGGAAATTATCCTATACAACCATATGATGCCCGACTTCTTTGTGTCCAATTCAATAATTATCGACAAACCTCTGCCAACGTGACCAAAAACAGGGTCATCTCCTATGTCATGTGCTTTTCATACAAAACATATTCCCTTCCAATTAAATGCAACTCCGCTCCAACTTCAATCTCTTCATAACCACAACATATATCGCAAAGCTACGAACGTTAGCTCAAATGTTTAAAGGAAAGTTAACGGTTAAAGAACAAGACACATAGCTGTAACTCCCTCACCATTGATGCCGACAAATGCTAACACGGCTGACATATTGTTGTGACTGAAGCTGAGCAACATGTGATTTCGTTTCAACTACAATTTCCCGCCTCCTTTTATTCTTATCATGATTCACAAGATCATATAAAATATTCATTTTGTCCCATACTTCGACCGTCTAGCAACACAAGTGTTAACAATAGATGCATTAGTTAGGATTATATAATTCTTTCAATGGAACAGTTATTAACATGTATGCAGACAACGACAGAACGTACCACTTCCTCATCACATTTCGTGTGCCATAATAGCATTCACTGAATGCAATAAACCCCACAATTATCTCTGTTCCAGGAAATACTACTTTAAACATCAAATTATTAAGAAACGTATCAAATTCTAGCAACAAAAAACAATTTAACTTTTTCAACTACAATATACCCATTGCCTTGACGTCTGCATTTAGACACCATCACTGGGGGGATCAGAAATTACGTTTGATGGTAAGCTAAAAACATCTACAAACTTTTTATCGAACAAACACTCACCTAGCTTCTTAAGCTAGATGAACAGACACACATACTTTTTTAAATACCGACTAACATAAGTAAAGATTAGTAAATTGTTATAAGTTTACGATTATTACCAAATTCTGTGTTACACCCACTCTTGAAGCATTTCCTCGTGTTGTGGGCAAGCTTTCCAGTATCTTCGCTTCCCCCCGATCGATATCCAGAACGCACATGTACCAATGAATATTATTGTCATTTACAGGGATAAAGAGCTACCATCAATTATTTTAGTAATTAAACTCCACATAAGCAAACTCCATATAATATATCTACGTAATACATTGCAAAGTTTTAAATGTTTCATCTTTCTTCATACCAATTTGCAGTCGCTAAGTCTACCATACGGTTCATAACTCTTACGCCAATACGAAGCAAGTTGCGAACCATCCAATTGCCCTCGTTGAAGTTGATCCTACAAGACAAGCATTATTATTCTGCATGTTTCACAAACGCATAAGTCATTTGTTATTCAACACTAACATGAAAACAAATATTACGTACACTCAATGCGCAAGATATGTATCCTCTCCTTGCTTTACATTTTGTCCTACTATCTTCATCAACAATCGACCAACCAACAACATCAATGACCTAAATGTTACCAATAACATATATCAACTGTCATTATACACCGCCTTAAAAATGACTTGATTTATTAGTACAAAACGGGTTCTTTACTGACCCTTGAACCAACCCAGCACTTTGGTCATAACGTATCAGCGTCAAATACAATCAAATAACTATGACCAAAATCTACCAGGATTTTCCTGTACATACACATAAAAATTGCAAGTTAAATTGAAACGAACTACATTGTATCAGCCATATGGATTGCTTACCCTTCTGTCAAGGTTGTATTCCAGATATAGTCACATGTTGCTTTCGCTGACGGCTCAACTCAATCAGCTATTTCAACATACGTCAACATCTGCAACACTTCAACATTTTTTCCTCACTTTTGAATAACATTAAAGCATGCAATATTTAATAAGTTCTAATATACTACAACTTCTACCCAATTCATATATAATCTTAAATGTATGTTATTTCACAAGCGTTTATTAAAAAATAGTACAAATGATTAACGTTCTAAAAGAACGTAACCCAAATCATCCATCTGTTTAAAAACCAAACTAAATCATTCACTTCATATTACAAATAACTGAAGTTCAAGTTATTTTCATGTGCCTGCTAAAACCAACCGAGGCTCGAAATCGCCCTTGTGTGCAAACGTGCACTTATTTCATATTTCTTGTTTTCACCCCTACTTGACTCGCTTTCCCACTAACCTTTGACTTTGCTTCAACAATTGGGTTTCCCTATAAGTTGACCACAAATATATCAACAAAAACTACCCCGTACACTCAATTAATGCAAAGTTAACCACAACTCTTAAATTTATACTCATCGTACCTTTTTCTTTCTCTACGCCAAAGTTGTGATGTCTTCTTTAACCAACGTCAGATCCTCTATCATCAATGGGTTAGGGTCACTACTAGAACCATCATTCGCTTGAGCCTCTTGTACTTCAGGTTTGTCTGGCATTGCTTCGTTTGCGTCAAGACCTATTCCTAATTTTGCATCAGCTATGTGCAGAGCCTTCCTCATATACATCATATCCACACACAAACCATCAACCTTCTTCACAACATTCTTAGATTCTTCCTTCAAAGTCTTCAAAGTTTCTTCTATTTTATTTTTCTTCTCAACGCAATCTTGGAGACTCTCTTTTATTTCCCCCAACTCTAAAATTACCTTCTGTAACATCTCCATTATAACATCATTAGTACCATTGTTGCTTCCACCGTCTTCTCCCTTCGCGCACCATTCATCATTAGACACAAATACCTACAAACGTTACTAATTAATTCCTTTCATGTCATTACAACCCTAAACCCAAAACAATACAAGCTTGTTTTTCACACTTACTTTCAATTTTTGTCAGGTCTCTCTTCCTTTAGGCGGCCAACAATCCTGCTGACATCCTTTTGCCCCCACGCATGTATGCGACCGCGCCCATCAGTAGACGCTGACGCTCTACTTGCCACTCCATTCCAGTAATCGAATAGCCTCACCTACATTTAACAATAATAAAAACATACGATTACTATAAAGGTAAATCTTACCTCAATCAACTACTACGTTCAAACAATACTCAATCTTAATAATACATTACCTCTAGGATGGGAATGCAGCCCGTCATATTTGCCAACACATCTCGAGCTTTAACTTTGGCTACTCCATCAAGTAACCTATCGTACGCATATTTACACCAATTTAACTTCCCCCTCAAACCGAGTTCTCACAACAACTTGAAATGTTCCATGGAAGGCACAAGGTTGGCATTCGAACTTAGGAACAAACCAACAACATACAACATTACACGCGCTTTCAACTCCTCAGCCTCAAAAGATCCACTTAGTATCTCCTCTAAAAGTTCTTTGTATGCAATCTTTGTGCTAATTTTGTACTTCTTTGCTAGTTCCTTTCCACTTAGATTTCTTGTCACCACTTCCACATCTAAACCTTCGTTCTTTAAACCCAAAATTGCTTCAACATCTTCTACCAAAACATATATCTTGTGTCCACTAAATTCTATCGTGGACGTTTCAAGATCAAACTTCTCTGCTAACTCCCGAAAAAGGTCCCGCTTAATTTCTCGTGAAATCATTCCCCGTAAAGCTCCTAACCCAATGTCGTTAAGAACACCGTCAATTTTCATCTTCTCCATCTCTTTAAACAAACTTGATACCTTCTTTATACTGCAGCTCAATGACAACTCCTACAACATTTAATGCAACAAAATTTTCCGTTATGTTACGCTTAAATATATTCAGCACATGATTCAACTATAACAACTTTCAGTAAAAATAAATATAAACATCCACTTGCCTTTTTAACTTCTCCCTTTTCCACTAATTCCTTCGACTTCCCTCTCCTTATCCTTTCAATTTTTGCTTCCTTCTGCTCCTTGTACCTATCCACGTACGACTTCTTTTCTTCATCAGTCATCTCCTACCATCCCTTCCCTAGTGCTTTCTTCGCATGTACAATTCACACACTTATTAAATTTGAATAACATGAACACATTGCAAACTAATACCAAAAAACAATAATAATTTTGTCATCTTACTTACAATATTGTTCATTTTCTTTTTACCACCCTTAAGTCTTCTACATTCACTAAAACTGTACAAAATTCATTTCGTTGTTAGAGTACACAATAAATTTTGCTTATTAACTTACAATTTGAACAATTCCACCATCATTCAACTATAACTTACTATAACAACATATATGCTGACAATTTTCTTCTTGTAGCCCGTCCACCATCTACCTCAGCTTCACAAACATTCTCCATTGCTACCAACTTCAATCTGTAAATTTATGTTAAGGTTATGTACGGTAAGGACCAACTTATACCATTAACAAGGGAGACAAACTTGTGGCTGAGAAATGAGATAGATGAAAGCCAACTCCAAAGACAAACAAAGAATACAAACCTCAACCAACTCAAAGCCAACCCAGTTACCTACTTCTAGTAGTGTGAAATTGAAAAAGCTAACCACACAATACCCAACTCAACTACCCTAAAACTCAAAATAATTGATACTAAAAGTCCAAGAAACATATATAATAAACACAAAACAATATATTTTCCCCTGTTTTATATGTGTGTTGAGAAGTACTTGAAATCCCAACCGAAATGCTTCGTCTTTTCAACTATTTCATAATGAAAAACCCAAATCGTTCATGATGCCACAAAACCCTAAAAACACATAATACTAAAAAAATCCCTTACATGAGAAATGGAAACCTTTTCCTCCAAATACAGTATTTGTGTAAGAACACACAATTTCCACACGTCTAGCAAGCTTCGCGCATTTAGGAAGGAAAGAATGAAAGCTTCACGTCTATTTTGGATGAAAATGGAAACCTTTTCCTATTTTCCTGCTTTAATATAGGTTTTATTCAATCCAATTTGAGTGTAACCGGTTAACCAAGTCACCCACCCTTTTTTTTTCTTTAAATCCAACAGTTATTATTGATTCAGCTCCATCCAACGGTCAATATTAGTCAGCCGTTTTTTAGTTGTTTTTTAAGCCGTTGGTAATTAGAATTTCCCCATACCATTGATTACTTGAGTTCTTAACAAAGAGATGCTACCTTTTTATTGGACTAGCATAGGGGCAAAATCGTCTAAGGGGCAATTTTTCACCACCCCAAATCTCTCAACAACTTCTCACGTATCTCATCCACTTTGGGCTATTTCTCAACTAACATTTATATTATTTGCATTATCTACAACAAGTATACAACTATTTATTTAAAAAATAAAATCTCATTTGAGTAGATCGTACAGTCCTAAATTTTAATTGTCTATGTATGTAACCCCCTTATCCTGGCTTAGACGGTTGACCCGGACTACGAAGATTACACGGAGAAAACCAAAGTCAACCTGAAAGTCAACCTTGATTTACGACCATTTTTTTCTTTTTATCTTATCTAGATGCTTGTTTTTATCCTATGTGATCAGCAAGACACTCAAAAGGAAACGGCACAACGATCGGGGTTCAACTAAGGGTTTAATTGCATACATTTGACTTTTAGGGACTAAACCGTAATTTTCATAAAATACAAAGACGTTCAGGCTTTTAAAGTTACCAACCTTCAATTAGTCATGCAACATGCTTGCATGTCAAAATTCAACTCAAACGGACCATGCAAACTCATTGAATTAAGCATCCAACACTTTAGAGACCAAAACGTAAGAAACAGAAACTTGAAACGATTCAAAATTCAACCCAACGGTCAACCGTTTCGATACGGATGGCCCTGTACCGAAACAGTCATTTTGAAACAGGGTTGACCGTTTCGGAACTCGGGTACGTTCCGAGACCCGTATCGAAACACCCGCCTCCAGTAGCAAAACTATTTCGAAACGTCTCCACCCGTTCCGAAACCTCTTAGCCATTTCAGGCTCCTGTTCCGAAACAGGCAAGGGCGTTTCGATACGCCTTGCCCTGCAACAGCGGATTTTGCTGGTTTATGATGTCTTTTCGTATCCGAAATGTTTCCGAGATATGCCACAACTTACATACAGCTCACATATGCATCAAGGACCATATCTATGAATCGTAATCTAGAACATAGCATCAAACTCATAATCTTAGGTACTAAAGGCATGATCTCAAATCCACCAAAACCTCATCAAGCCAAAACAACATTCAAACCAAGTTCCAAGCAATCAAATATCAATTACAACTCAAATATAAGCAAACTAACATGCTCAAAGTAAAGGGAAACATCCTCAACTATCCAAAAGCATAAATCTCACCCATTGCCTCTTATTACACTTGAGTAAATCCACATACATTGTTTAACCAAAACTCTTGGAATCCCCTTGCTCTTGGGCTGCCTTGATTGCTCAAATCTCTGTATTGATGAAACAAATGAGAGTAAGCATAAAGCTTAGTGAGGTCCGCTATAAACCAAACATTCATCAATGCATTTTAAAACCAAAACAACATCCTTGATAAACATAAACCTTCCTTTTAAACATGCACTTTAGATCACAAAATCCCTTTCAAAACCACATGCTCATAACATCATTAATCACATCAATAAGAACCTTCACTCATGCTTAAACCAAGCATCATATGCATTCAACTCTATCTCCTCAACAGCATCACACGCGAATGATCCGATCTGTACTTCCGTAACATGAAGACATGAACCACATCATGTATCTTTTCCAACTCTGCAGGCAATCTCAACTATTATGCCACCGGACCAAAACGCTCCACAATCTCATAAGGCCCAATGAACCTTAGGCTAAGCTTACTCTTACGCCCAAATCTCATCACCTTCTTCCAAGGCGATACTCTCAGGAATACACGTTCGCCAACTGCGAACTCAATTTCCTTACGCTTCAAGTTCGCGTAAGACTTTTGCCAAACCGTTGCTATCTTTAATCGCTCACAAATGAGCTTCACCTTCTCGGTGATTACCTTAATCATAGCTGGCATCAAAATCAACTTTTGCCAAGCTTCCGCCCAACGGAGAGGAGTTCTACACCTTCTCCCATACAAAGCCTCGTAAGGAGCCACTCAAACCTGCCTAGTAACTAATGTTACAAGCAATCTCAACCAAAGGCAAAAACCTTTTCGATGAACCTTGGAAATTTAAACACAAAATCTCAACATAACCTCAAGCACCTGAACAACATGCTTCGGTTACCCATCCGTCAAAGGATGATAAGAAGTACTGAAACTTAACCACGTACCCCAAGCTCGACTCAACCATTCCTAAAACCTCTATGTGAACCTTAAATCTCAATCCAAAAACAACAGACTCCAACACTCCATGCAAGCACACAATCTTAGCGACAAACAACTCAACCAACCTATCCAACTCATACGCAATATGCACTACCAAGGAATGCGCACTCTTTGCAAAATGATCAACAACCACTCATAAAAATTCTCTTGATAAAATCCACAATAATCCAACCACAAATACATCCCTGGAAACCCCAACGATTACCACACCCAAAAAGGTAAGCAAAACTCAGCTTCCACCTACCAACAACCCAAACATTTGCCTACAATTCCATTAGCATCCCTTTCTTCCTTAACCAGCGACTCTCAAATTACGATTCACTCTTATACAACCAGGGCATACTACAGAATAACCTCTAAGAATTAATCAAGAGTAGAGCACCTCAACTCAATATCGATGACACCATACCTCCAGGCTTCCTATCCATGAGCTCTTGAACACACGATACAAGGGAATCATCAAGCAACTATTTATCCTTGATCAACTGGTTCAGGGACGATTCTATCCACAATTCGGCCTCAAGATCACCATCTTGCGATATGCTCAAGCGAGTAAACATCGCCCTCAACTCCACAATCACCTTCCTACTCAAACATTGGCCACAACGTTGGCCTTTCCAACCTGATACCTTATCACGAGACTCTAACACCATCTCCAACTATTACTTCACGCACAACAACTATCACAAAAAGGTTTGCTTACACTCAGCCAACAGACCACCCTCACACGAGAAACCAGCCAAAAACATCATGGCTTTTGAGCTTACGTAACCACGCGTAAAGCTCACTCCCCAAGCACTTGCATTCGACTAAAGACACATCCTACAACTTAACTCTTTCTACTCAACCCTAGCTAAACCTCGATTGAAACTATTGTCAGCACTTCCTTCCAACTCCTTCAAACTCTCCATCAAAACCTTATCCATCTAAAACAATCATCCTACCATGACTATTTAAGCAAGAATGCAGCGCACTCTAGAAACCTCAACCAAAACCTACAAGAACCGTCCAACCTAGAGCAACTACAACACTCCACGACTATATACAAAATGCATTTAACTTCACACTATACATCCTCGACCCCATACTAACCAAAACGGTCCCCTCTCTGCTATCAATCCACCAAGGCCTCAAAACACCTAGAAGAACTTTTCTTTCGGCTAGCCCAAACGAAACCATACTCACTCCTAATGGTGAACTTATTCACTTCCTCACCTCTCGCCAAAACAAACCTTAAACCCACAAACTACTCTAATCATAACACTCCACTACCAGATCCAAATCAGCTATTAGTAAGTGTGAACATTCATGTACATGATTACTTACATGCCCCTACGAATGCCTATGCACATGTATGTATACTTCTAATGTCATGACCAATGTATGCATGTACCAACATATGTAATATATATGTATACAAATGATTTAAACTGTGCATGTGTGTCTGTTCACACCTACTAATAACGTCTTCGAACCATACTTGGAACAACTCCACGTCCTATTTCCAAACTTTTCCTACTCCACCATCCTCACAACTTATTACCGCACTATTTGAACTACTATTCCTCTTCACCAATATTGTTATAAAAACAAAGACACTATGCATAACTCACTAACTATCGAATCCCAACACTACCCAAGAGAATGCAAAGCAAAACTAAGCAAATATAACAATAACACGGATTGTACAGAAAAGATACCTACAATCACATCATTGTGCTCCAAGCGACGAACACCCACACTCTCTTCTACAGAGCCACCATGATCTCCTTGTTGATAAGAACCATAACTGCACCCACGACCACGGGGAACTTCAAGAGACACCCCACCCTGACCTCCCCGAACCAACACTGGACAATCTCGCCTCAAATTTCCAACAGACCCACAACTCCAATAAGATTTAACCATCAAACACCCTGCACCTCTCTGCCTTTCTTGCCACCTTCGAACCCGGTCTCGACCACGCTCACGGCCTTTCCGAGGTGCAGCCACAGTAAGTGCACATCCTTGGCCACTACTTGCCAACAGAGGACACTCACGCCTTAAATGAGCTGCTGAACCACAGTTCCAGCAAGAATTCCCTACCACTTCAACAGGATCTTGTACCTCCCTAGCCACACGAGGACAGTCCCTCCTCAAGTGCTACCAAGAACCACACGTCCAGCACGTGTGCTGTTCCGCCCTCGTTCTGGTCCCTTGAACCAATGCGCCATGTCCAAGATTACCTCGCCTAGCAACAGGCTGATACCTCCTATCTCGGCCTTTCTTGGTCTGTTTACTTCCAAAACCGAATTCAGCAGCTCTCTTACCAGAGATAGATCCACCACCATGAGATGCCAGACCCAAGTTATGCGCATCAACATGAGCTGAAACCATACTCTCACGCTCTTGGCTACCCGAAAGCTTATCTCCAAAAATACCTCTTCATAAAGGCAGCTGAAAAGAATTCCCAGTCCACATCTTGGATATTCGATGCCACCGACATAGTTGTCCACCAGTTACTAGCATCATCCAACATTAACGTGACAACGCTTCCCAACTTACAAGCGTGGTCACACCCTTCCTGATCCAAGATTGAGATTTTACTGGCTAACCAAACCTCGAAAGCCTCCGGCGTCGACCCATGATACTCAACAACTCCTAAATCATGCAGACGCCGTTTTGACAAACCAGCCTGTCCAACAGACAGTACGTATGCAGGCTTTTCATCTTCCACAACTTGAGATTCTCCAAACATCTCATGAACCACTGAGGATAAAACTTTCAACACTGGGCCAGCCCCTTCACGCTGCCCTCTCGCCTCGACTCTAGAAAAGAACGGCCAAACAGGAACATTCTCAATAGACGGAACATCGTTCCCTTGACTACCCTGCTCACCCACAGGTACGATCGTATCCGATCCCAACTCTCTCCTCGGACTCATGTGCTATTTAAACAAGGCATAATAACAAAAACAACAAATCAAACCATGATTTTGGCCAACCTCAAGCAAGGATCCAAGTTTACAAAAACAATTAATCAATGTAATAAGGCAATGGGTACCCCAATTGCCCTCAACCTGGCTCTGATACCAACAAATGTAACCCCCTTAGCCCGGCCTAGACGGTTGACCCGGACTACGAAGATTACACGGGGAAAATCAAAGTCAACCCAAAAGTCAACCTTGATTTACGACCCTTTTATTTCTTTTTAATCTTATCTAGATGCTCATTAACCCTAAGCGTACTCTGATGGAAAGCATACTTGAAAACCACAGCGATCAGAAAGCAACAAGGGACTCAATTGCACAATATACAAAGTTGAGGACCAAAATGTAAATTCTGGAAAGATGAGGGACTTTACTTATTTTTAAATTACCAATATCAAATTAATCATATTACATGATTCCCAGTCAAATTTCACCTCAAACGGACATCTCAAACTCAAGCAATTGCATGTACAAAATTCAAGACTAAAACGTAAAGCTTGCAAACTTCAAAACCATTCAAATCAGTGCCCAACGGTCTAGTGTTTCGGAACAGGGGTTGACCGTTCCAAAATGCGGGTTTGTTTCGAGACCAGTTCCAAAACAGGGTCTGGCAGTGGCAAAAGTGTTTCAGAATGGCCCTATCCATTACGATACACGAAGGCCATTACATGCCCCCGTTTCGAAACGTTAGTGCCCGTTCCGATACAGACTGCCCAGAAAGTGCAGATTTTGCTGGTTTAACATACATTTAATCACTCAAACACATCCTAATGACTTCCTAATCATGCCAAGAAGTCATCACACATATTAGGTACATGTTTGCATCATCAAAACACGATCATGGCATCAATTAGTAAAATTCACAAGACTATAGGTATGCATCCTAATGTCCAAAGCAAACATCCATCAAATCATCAAAGCAAGCACCAAAATGGCCAGTTACATATCCAAAACATTTAAGGCATCATGCCACAACTAGGGAGTCCATAAACATCTCCCAAAAACATAACCTAGGTTCTCATTGCCAAATATCAAAATCTAATAATGTTGTAAAATAGTCACCATACATGAGCTTAGCCCTCTCTTGGATTCTTAACCTTCTTGCTGCCCACAAACACCTCAATTATCTGCATTATTGGTTCAAGAGAGAGAGCGTAAGCACAAATGCTTAGTGAGGCATGCTCTAATGAAGCAACACAATAATGCACTTATAAAAACACTTTCCAATAAGCCTTTTAACACACATCAACATCATTCATGCAACATTGCATTCACAACAAGCATCTCATGCTTCAATATCATTAACATGTCATATTGGCTTTCAAGTGATAAACCATAACCTTTTTCAACATAAAACACAATCAGATACGCGGATTACAAGCGTTGTCTCATACGCTTCATACACACTACCAAACACACAAGGTGGAGTTTACCGGTACAATCACAACCCCTCAACACCCGTGATGGAGTTTACGGTACAATCACAACCCCTCCACATCACTCATTGGTAGTTGTATAACATCACTAACGAGAACACGGGACACACAACACAAGATCCACACATGGACTTTTAACCACCATTGTGATCTTAAACATCTCGTTAGTGTACTTGGATGGAGTTTACGGTACAATTACAACCCCTCAACATCCAAGGCGACTTTATCCACGGTGCACCCAATCTTATAGCCGGCTAACTATATCCGATTCAAGTATTTTAAAAACCAACACATCACTTGCCAATATACATCAATATCATCATTAATCCACTGCTTTTAAGCATTCAAATCAAAGCCATTTACAACATGCATCACTATGCATCAATCCACATTTTTAACAAATCAAACCAAGGATCTCTTACCTTGAGCATCCTTCAACACATGGCTTTCAAAACCAGCATTAGTCATGCTAAAACATGCTTTCAAAACAGAATTTAAACATGCAAATTAAACACGTTGCATCCAACCATTTCATGGTTCATTCAAGAGAGAGAGTTTTCCCGAAAACTTACTCTTGAGCTTAGTTAAGTTGATTAGACTTAAACTAAGCTCCCAAACCTTCAAACATTCAATACAAAGCTGAAAATCCAACTCCACTCACCAATTCCGTTTCGCAAGCTTGCCGAAACGCCGTTCAAGCCTCCGGATCAACACCACAAGGATCCGAGGATGTCTCCCCTGTTTTAAACACATCAAAGCAGAGGATTAATGCATCATCGTGCATTAAAATCTTCAGCCATTACACCTAAACTCGCTGCTCTCACCAAATCTCACATTTCGGCTACCAAACACAACCGAAATCACATACAAACTCTTCCACAACATTACCCAGCCAAGATCCATCACTTCTAAACATTCTTAGACATCAATTAACATCCAAAAAGAACCTAAACTCGTCCTTATACCTCCAGCTATAACAGAACACCAAGATCACCCCAAAAACCACCATTTTCACAAGCAAAAACTTAGGAAAATCAACCTATTCGGGATTGCATTGATTAAACCTCAATTACACATCATTAAACATCCAAAATACATTAAAAATCCATCACAAAATAGAGCCCAAACAATTACCACGAATTTCTTAAAGATTAAATCCAAATCTTGAGTTTAAAGCCAAAATCAAGATCACCACATTAAAACCTTTAATAAAACTTAATTTAAGGATTGAGAACTTGGGAATTTCAGTAAAGAACTGAGTATTTAGAGGAGAAGAACATTCTTACCTCTAAATGTAGATTTCTACTTGATTAGAGCCAAAATCCTTGAAAATTCAATAAGCAAATGAAGAGGATTTGATGTAGAAAGGATTAGGAATCATTTGAGGATTGAAATCTCATCATTTGGTGTGAAAATCAAAAGAAAAGTTGTTGTAGAAATGTGTTTGGCTGAGAGAATTTTGAGAGAAAATGAGATGAGAAAATATTAAAGAAAGTTATGAAATCTCAAAATTAGTTTTTCCCATCTTCCTTTAATTAATTAAACATTAAATGAATCATTTAAAACTAAGAAAAATCTGGAGAAATCAATATTGGGTAAATTAGCTCCTTAAAGATTCAAAGTTTCAATCCTTACAAAACAGTCACCACCGAACTTTTCAAAAATTACATTTTAGTCACTAATTCGAAATGTCACACTTCCAAACCTTATTTTGTAAAATTGATTTCACCACTCTCTTATATATATTAAAATAGGATTTTTAGATATTTTTCCATATTTTTAATGCAACCCGAACTAGGCTTTCCCTAAAACCACCTTTTATATTCGAACTGAAAATCAGACCGGTCCGGTTCAGACCCTAAACTTCCAAGCTAAAAATTGGGGTGTTACACAATTCTTCTGGGAATACACTCGGAAAGTCTCAAATTGTCCTAATGTCTCGCGTTCGTGCCTCATCTATATTCGGATTCATAACATAGGCTAGGTACGCCTGACAACCCACATCCAATAACTTTTGAGCCTCTAAGGCTGAAACTACATTGGACAAGAACTTAATGTTCTCGCCCACTATTACTACCTCGTGATCCTCTAAAAGTCTCAAGGACATCCGCTTTGTCTCAAAATCTACCCTAGCCTTATGCTCTACAAGCCAGTCCATGCCTAATATTACATCGAAACCATAAAACGGCAGTTCCATCATATCCACAGGAAAAACATGACCTTGAACCATCAAAGGACATCTTCTATACATCTTTCTTACCACAACTGTCTCACTAAAGGAACTAGTGACATTCATACTCACATCTAATATCTCAACCAGAATATCTAACAATCTTGCGTGCTCACTCAATATATACGAATGCGTGGAACCGTAATCAATTAAGGAAAGCAAAGTCAAAGACTGTAACGAGAAGTTACCTGCAATCACATCTATGTCATTCCTGTCCTAACAGTGTGCATACACCCTAGCTGGCCCACCTCTCTCAAGCTGAACTGCTACAACATGAGCTACATTCCTCTGACCGTCATTCCTAGGCTGAAAGTTACCTCGATCGCGCCCATGGCCTCTCTGATGCTCGACAGCTCGTGCAGAAGCTTGTCTATCCCTAGACGGATGTGGACAATCGCGCTTCAAATGCGCCCTAGACCCGCAGTTCCAACAAAAGCCATAAGTGCCTCAACACTCACCAAAATGACGTCCACCACACTTGTTGCACTCAGGAGTATGATTCTCAATCCCTTGGCCGTGATGGCCTCGCCCCGAATTACAACTGCGGCATCTATGATCATGATGAGGTTTCCAATCCTTGTGCCTCTTGGTACGATCTCTGTCCCATTCAGCAGTCCTCTTTCCGGAACTAGATCCACCCTTGCGATCCGCAAGTCCCAAAGACTGTTCGTTGTCCTTGACCCTAGCGACTAACACATCAAAATCTGTATAGTCGAAAGCCAACATGTAGGTCTTCACATCCTGAACCAACCCATAACGGAAACGCTCACACCATTCTGCCTCAGTGGGAACTAACTCAGAAGCATAATGACTCAGACGTACAAACTGCACCTCATAATCGGACACGGTCAAGCTACCCTGAACTAGAGCCATGAACTCTCTCTTCTTCTCATCTAGGTATCGAGGACCTAGGAACTTTTTACAAAAAGCAGCCCTGAAGAACTCTCAAGTAACCTCGGCGACTAGCATACCCGCAATGATAGTAGTCCAACCAAGTGTAGGCATCTCCCTGAAGCAAAGAGACAATACAACCCAACTTATGCGCTTCAGAGCACTCCATCTGACTCAAAATACAAAATATGCTCTCAAACCATGCCTTTGAACCCTCAGGTGACAACCCACGGAACTCAACCCCGCCCAAGCTACGGAGTCGCTCTAACGGTAAACCAGAACCTGCACCCTGAGGCTGTGCTGCAACCCGAACAACCGCTTAAGTTGTCTGAATAGCCTCGGCTATAGCCTGAATCAATGGATTCACATCAATACTTGTATGTCCCTGATCAGCCTGGGGTCCAACATCTTCAACATTCACTCCACCACCCGGAGGAAGAGGAGGCAAGTTCTCTTCTCGCACATTCTCAATTCGCTCAACCCTCAGATTATCCATTATTGGCCTTCCCCTCGGTCTCACCATGGTAATAGATGCAAGGCTAAACAACAAACACAACAAGTGAAATGATTTGGGGTCAGCAAGGAACAAGGTCCAAGGTGCTCAAGTCCTTAAACTTAAAATTACTAACAATAATAGTATACTAGCAATGGGTGCCTTTTTTAACTATTTCTCAACCAACACAAGGATTATCTACAAGCAGGCTTACAATCACCATGCAATCACAATCAACAAGCTTACACCATAAAACTTACCTCACTTACCTTTCGGCTTGCAGAAACTCAACGAACCTAGGCGAAACTTAGGCTCTGATACCAACAAATGTAACCCCCTCGACCCGGCCTAGCCGCCAGACCGCATCGAATGGGTTACACGGGGAAAAATGAAGTGAAACTCGTTAAGGCTCCACTCCGATTAGCAACCCTAGAAAATTTCTTTTAAAGTTATCTTGTCTAGATGCTTTAATTATATCCTATGTGAGAGGACACGCAGCGGAAAACACATATGGATACAAAACACACAAAAAAGGCAATTAAGACAACCTTTTTTGAATTTTACAACATGTCGTATCGATACGTTAGAGGATCGTATTGATACGGCTGGACTTGGTCAACACCCCAAGTCAACCTAGGGAAACCATATCGATACCCACAAGGTGTGTATCGATACGCCCTCAACGGTCAACATTCCCATGGTCAACTACGAAGATCGTACTGATACCCTCAAGACCCGTATTGATACGCTAAAATCTCGTCAATTTCTCAAATTTCAAGAGAGCATTTTGCATATCGATACGCCCCGCGTATCGGTACGCCTTGCCCAAAACAAGGTCCAAACAAGGGATCGTATTTATACCGCCCTTGAGCGTATCGATACGCCTTGCACTACAAGACTCATTTTTGCTATCAAAACACAAGGACTCAACACAAAAGCCACATATCAAGCATTCAAGCATCATACAAGCTCAAATACAACATAAGGCATCCATGGATAAACATACAAAGCAATTTAAACACTCAACGAAGCAACATCCAACAAGATAATATTCTAAAAGGAAACATGTATATATGACATTCATCCACAAGGCCAAAACTAAACAAAAGCATGAATCAACATGGCAAAAGGCATTACAAGCCCAAAACATCTAAGCAAACTTATCTAAGCAAAAAGGACATGCCAACAACACTTCAAACCTAAAGGTCCTATCTCATTGCTTAATACTAGTTATTGGAGTCTAAACTCATACTTGAGCAAACCAAACTCCCTTAGATTCTCCCTTGTTCCCCGAGCTGCTCCGAAGGTCTAAGGGCCTACATTGTTGGAAAAGAGAGCGTAAGCGTTTAAGCTTAGTGAGCAGTGCTCAAAATGGTAGCTACAACAATGTAGTTTTAAAACATTAGTTTGCTTGAAAATCAAACCATTTCAAAACCATTCTCACATGCTTGAACACATAACAACATGCATTTTACCTTCCCATGCATTTACCAAATGCAACCACAAGCCCATAGGCTTACCACGTGCTCATTCTCATAACGCAAGCAAAGTAAACAGCAATGCATAAGCATAATAGAAAGAAATCAACAATATGGTTAACATGAGAATTAGAGCATTCATGGGTATATTGACATTCAATGTTTTTACTCAAATATGCGGATAGTTTCTCAAACCCACTAGACACTTCTAATGGAATCTCACATCACCGTACTCACCCGTCTAGTAATAACATAATTTCCGGTGGAATCTCACATCACCGTACTCCTCCTTAGTGGAATCTAACATCACTAAGTCCACGCGTGAATTTTACCTCGAGTGCCCTCTAATCCTATTGATCGATCAATTATATTCAGTAACAACTCAACACGTGTCAATATACTCACTCACAACCACAAGCATTATCGATGCTTGAACCACTTACCATGTCCAAACTTCCATGCAAGGCATGTACTCACAATGCAAATATAAACACAAGTCATAAGCCTCAACATGTATAACAATGCAAACTAACACATTATCAACATGACATGTTCAACTCGCATCAAGAATCGTAAAACACAATTTAATTGCATAAACCTTTAAAACTTACTCTTAAGCTTGGATTGGCCTTTCAAGCTCAATCCAAACCCCCAAAACATTCCTTAACCACGTTAAGGCTTTTAAAATCGATCCACTCACCAGCCAACACACAACCGATGTCCAAGATGCTGAATCAAGCCTCCGAACTACCCGAATTTCCGTCCACAAAGCCCGAATCCAATTCCTCTATTTTGAGCAACCCAAAATCGAACATTAGAACACTAATACACTCACAAACACATCAATGACCCGGAACTCAACAATCTTGCAACAACACACATCGATTCAAGCCCAAACTTCACCTGAAACATAACAATTTCAGTCCCAAACTACTTGCAGCCATACCCAACAAATTTACCATCAAAAATCTACCTTTTAACATCCCTAAACATCAATCCTCCAGCTACCATTTAGACTCAAAACCCAACCAAAAACTCAAGATTTTCAACTCCCAAAATCACCCACAATACCCATTTCGAGTTTCCATTAAAACTCATCATTTTCATCTTATTTTAGTGATAAAACAAAGTTAAAACACACTCAAACTCAGCCAGAACCAACCCAAACGAAAAACTCATAAATCTCCTTTCATTTCAAACCAAACTTTAAAAATCAAAACAAGTTAAATCCATGAGTTTTACAAAAATCTCAACATTCATGACTCAAGGAAGATGAAACTAAGTTAAGGAACCATTTACCTTGAAAAAATCACTTGGTTTGAGGTGTTGAATCCAATGGAATAGTAAATGGGGGTTTAGGGAGGTTTTAACGTGAAAAGCTATTTTGGAGAAGAAGATGACTTTCAAAAATCCCTCTTTTCCCTTTTTCTTTTAGTGAAAATTCTCTTTTTACTCTTTAATCTTTTAAAACACTTTAAGTGTGTTAGAAAAATAGTTTCCTCCAATTTAATTTTAATCCGACTCGGTTTGACTAATCTGATATCTCCCGACCCTAAACTCGGGCAGTTACAATTTATTTATTATTTTTTAAAAAATTAGTTTGTAACCCTTCATTTTAAAATGAAAGTATATTCATTTTTAACCATTCATTTTTCTGATTAATTTTAACCTTTCATTTTAAATAAAAGTATCTTTATTCTTAATCATTCATTTTATTTTTGACAAATTCGCCCTTGATTAATGCTATTTTTAGATACCTTTTCGGCGTGCATGGTACTATAAATACCATGCACATATGCCTTCAAAATTATCTCAAAGTAACTTGAATTGATTTTCTATCTCCGCAGCAGCTTGCTTCACTCCATAACAACCAGGTTGTAATTTAAACACAAGTAACTTGAATTGGTTTTCTACCCTGGAAACCAAAGTTTGTCAAGTTTTGATACAAATAATGCAAAACTTGCAACCAAAGGACCCATCTAATATTTCCTTTTACTGATGTATGCATTTTACTCATCTGTAGGGTCATTGCCCTCATTTTGTCATCGCTGTTACTCTCTAGGGCCTAGGCCTACACAGTGGAAATGAATAAAGCTGGCTGATATTTGGTAGAAAGCATATGTAATGGAGTATTCTTGACATTTGTTTGAGGGTAATCGTAAATTACCTTACGACATACATGTTCATTGCTATTCTTTAGGTTCTTCCGTTTAGATGTTTATTCATTTGCAAAGTATATTTTAGTACCAAAATTTGTTCTGGAGAGGCTTCCAAACAACCCTCAAATCAAAGGATATATCACCATATATTGCATGATTCTTGAAGCAGTATTATCAAAGTGTCCTCACTCTGTAGGTCCATAGAACCAATTAGGATCGATTTCAGTATTATCTTGTGAACTTGTGTGGTATCTGGTGACTGGAGATACGGCTATGAACCCATGCAGTAAGTAATTCAATGGATACAGTTTGCTGCTTGTGATTTTTATAATAATGTATATGTACTAGTTCTAGGAAAGTAAAGCCTCAAAATTTATGCAAAATTCGTAAAATCTTAGCCAGCTTTCCGATTTCCATGTTTCGGAAATGGAAACTTGGAGCTAGTTGTTGGTGTCTACAGTTTTGCATCTGCTTGTACTGCTGTGGTTTGACGATCCTTAAGTGAATTAATAAATATCAAAACGAATTCTTGCATGTATCAATAAAAAAACATAGCTAAATTTGATTGGGGGGTTATGTTATCTCGCAGAGACTGGCCTGGACTGTGGCTGCCCTTGTAATAATAAATCAATGGTATCTTTTGTTTGACTTCTTTCTTTCCGAAGTCAAACTCGAATTCTCTTTAAGCTTATCAAGTTAAATAAACGAACATAAATAATTTTTTACGTTCATTTAATAAATAAACGAACACGAACAAAAGTGTGTTTGGTTCGTTTATATTCACAAACAAGTTCATTTATTGACTTGTTTACCTAGTTCCCGTTTTAGTTTTTTACATTTTAAATATTGGTGAAGGTAATGAATAAATTGAATACATAGTGAACTTTGAAGTTCAAACTATGAAGTCTGAGGAGCTTAAGGACTAGTGCAATTTCATCACGTTGGCGAACATATAAACGGACATGTCGGCGAATATATAAATAAACATATTCGCAAATGCCAAACAAACCAAACATGAACACCTTCAAAATTAAACAATCGAACACGAACACAATCTTATTTGTTCAAGCCCAGTTTATTTACGGCCCTAGTTGTTCTTAAATTGCCATATTTCTTTATTTTTCTATGATGTTAAGGGATGTCATCATTTTTTGGGTATAATTCATGTCTATTTTATTGCTTATGTTTAGTATTTGTAGCTCTCTCTCCTAATAATAACGTCTTCAATATCTATTTATATATATTTTAAACCTTTCGACAATGCACACTTACCTTGCAGACAAAACCATTGAACCCGAGTCTCTTAAGAGAATCAACTCGCAACATTGAAAAAGGTGAAGGAAAGCATTTCTTTCCTGTGGCTATGGTTTGAGATGCCGATGCCACTTCCTTGGACTCTAAAGAAAGCACATGTAGCACTTTATTTTTACTTTGCAATCTCTTTTACTTGTAACTATTTGTAAAGACTCCACGGATCAAATCATTTCATTTTATAAGATAAGAAATATTAGAAAAATTATATTTTGATACAAATTAGTTTTAAGTTGAAATTTTCTAGATTTAATCTTAATTCAATTGGTATTAGTTGAAATTCTCTAGATTTAATCTTAATTCAATTAGCATTGTTATTATTATATTATTTATAAAACATAGATTCGAATACATTTAAATACGTCTTATATATTAATTTAAAATTTTGAAAGGATTTGGATAGTTAACTATGCATTGTATCACGGCTAATTTGCTATGCCTTTTTTGGCTTTTGTTTGCATTGATATGATGTTGTTTGGTTTTCAAGTTTAGCTTTGTAAAAAGTTCTTCATAATTTTTTTTCTCCACTTAAATTTAGAAGATTTTTAATGAGGCTCGTAACAACTTTCCTCTTTCATTCAAAAAATAAATAAAATCAAAAGCTCCCCACTTCTGCATCACAATGTTACTTGCGCCATACGGCTAGCTGCGTCATTAATCACTTAGTTTAATGCCATCCTTTTTCTTTGTCTTGAATCATGATTGATTGAGAAAATTGTATTTCTTTATTTTTAGGGTGAACTACATAAATAGTCCCCTAACTATACTTTAATTATCTTTTGCATCCTCTGACTATCAGAAATTATAAACTGGTCCCCAAACTTTAAAAAGTAACAAATTAGTCCAACACTGTTAAAAATTTAATAGTTGCTGACGTTGCAGTTAATATAAATTGGTACAATAACAAAATTAGCCCTCAAGTTCTACACCTATTTTAATTTGACCCTAATTCTAAAAAATTAACCCACATAATTTTAATAATCTATAAATTTAGTCCATTTTTTTCTCACCCCTTTAATTCTTCAATTCAAACCAATTACATTGAAAAGGCTACGACCACTAAACAACCATTGTCAAAGCTTAATGCATTAAACAAGTAATGTAACCAAAACAAGAACTAAAAGGCTCCTTCTAATTAAACAAACCGAATCTCATATCATCGCTCTCCTCCTCAGGTTTTTCCTACAAAATTACCAAAAAAATATCACATATCAGAACAAGTGGTGACAAATGAAATGCATCTGCTTATTCATTTGTTATTTATAGTCCAACCTTCTTCTTTTCCTCTCCAGGAGCCGAAGCGGCAGCACCGCCTCCACTAGATGCAGCAACAGGTGCAGCAGCAGCAATCGGAGCACCACCGCCACCAGCACCAACATTGGTTATAAGATTCTCTATACCACACTTCTCGGAAAGCTTAGCAAACAAACTCGGCCAATAAGATTCAATCGAAACATTTGCAGCTTTAACTAAAGTCGTAGTCTTCTCACCTATTAGCAAATGTTAAAGAAAACTAACAAAAACTCAAATTCCCAAAACTAAAAGTAATTCATTATTTCAATAACACTAATAAAACAACAAATACAAATAAAAAAAATTGAAATATTAAATCGTAGATTAATCATAAACAAAATAAATGCATAAAGGATATAGTGATGAGGATGCCATCGTCATGGAGAATCAAAGCAGCGTAAGAGCAAGGAACTTCAATAATCAGAGACATGGTTTCAACAATGAATTAAAAACCATTCGTATAAGATTTAGCAAAACACAATCGGAACCATAAATTAAAACAAAACTTTATGAAAACTCGGGATGAATATAAGTTACCTGAGAGAGAAAATTTTCTGAGTATGTGCAGAAGCTGAGAAGCTGCTCTTTGAAGTTCAGGGCAAAGTGGTAATAGCATTTTCAATTCATGTAACTGGTTTGAATTGAAGAATTAAAGAGATGAGAAATAAAAAAGAAGATGGACTAAATTGACTTAATGTTAAAATTATGTGGGTTAATTTTTTAGAATTAGGGTCAAATTTGTAACCCCCGTAGCCCGGTCTAGACGGTTGACCCGAACTACGAAGATTACACGGGGAAAACCAAAGTCAACCCGAAAGTCAACCTTGATTAACGACCCTTTTTTTTTTCTTTTTAGTCTTGTCTAGATGCACATTAACCTTAAGTGTGATCATACAAACAACATATCAAAAGATCACAAACATCAGAGATCAAACAGGGACCCAATTGAACAAATTACAACTTTAGGGACCAAATTGTAAATTCTGATAAATTAAGGGACTTAGCCCAAATTAGAGTTACCATCTTGAAATTAGTCAGGTTTCATGCACCTCTGTGAAATTTCAGCTTAAAAGGACATCCACAGCTCATGCAATTGATCACACAAGATTTAGGACCAAAACGCAAACATTTCAAAACATGTAACTACCATGTCAGCCCCCTAACGGTCGACCGTTCCGAAACAGGCTAGCCCTGTTCCGAAACACGGGCCGTTCCGAAACGGGTTTCGGAACATGGCCTCGGCAGAGGCTAAACCGTTTCGAAACGGTGCATACCGTTTCGGACGCCTGGGTTCATGCAAGGCACCCGTTCCGAAACGGTACACCCCTGTTCCGAAACGCCTGCACAAAAACCAGCAAACAAGCATACTAGATCATGCAATTGGACACTCAAACATGCTCCAAACATCACCAAACTTTACCAGCATGCAATTAAATATATTTAACACATATAAGCATCATCAATTCAGCAAGATAACATCTCATGCAAAAAGCCCCAAATTTAAGGTCATGCTTCCAACACAAGCTAACATTCAAGCCTTAAACCTTCAAAAGCAAGCAATAGAAATTCAATCCAAAAACCAGCAACATCAACCACATACAACATACTTAGGGAGTCATAAACACCTCCCAAACAAATACATTGGTCCCCCATTGCCAAAAACATACAAAAGCTAAAACACTTATAAAACCTTCATACATTGAGCTTTACTTGTACTTGTTTGCTTGCCTCCTCTTGCTGCCCTCAATGCACTCTAAAGCTCTGCATTATTGAATCAAGAAAACGAGAGAGCGTAAGCCAAAGCTTAGTGAGGAGTGCTCTTTAAAAACCATTCAATAATGCATTTAAAACCATTTGTAAATCATGCTTGTAAACAACCTTTACACATGCTCAAAGCATACTTTAAATCAAGCAATAACATGCTTCCACATTTCATTTAAACTAGCATCTCATGCTTCAACATAAACATTAAATCATGCATCTCATGCATCTCATGTACAATACATGTCATATTGGCTCAAGTGATACATTTCATTTAGAAATCAAGTTCAACAACTTTCCCCAAGGACTTTTAAACACCTTGGACCCCAAGGACTTTTAAACACCTTGGCCATGGACTTTTAAACACCATGAATGGACCACACAAGGACTTTTAACCACCTTTGTATCCGTAGCTTGAAATACCCCAAGGACTTTTAAACACCTTGGCCCCAAGGACTTTTAAACACCTTGGCCCCATGGACTTTTAACCACCATGGAAAGGAGCACCTAAGGACTTTTAACCACCTTAGTGTCCGCAACAAGATTCATCCAAGGACTTTTAACCACCTTGATGATCTTAGATAACAAGGCTCACTCAAGGACTTTTAACCACCTTAGTGACCTTCACTTTTACAAACCATCACTTGCCAATACACACTTTATACAACATGTAATCCACTGTTTTAAAGCATTTAAACCAAGCCATTTCTTCATGCATTTCAAAGCATTAAATCATCATTTAACAATGCATAAAACAAGGTACTCTTACCTAGAGACACCTTCAACACATGGCTTAAAACATCAGCATAATTCATGCTAAAACATCAGCAATTAACATGCTAAAACATGCTTTCCAAAACAGTAGCAAATCATGCAAAATCATCACTTCACATTTCATCAAAACATGGCCACCACTTTAAGAGAGTAATCCGAAAACTTACACTTAAGCTTAGCAAAGTTGTTTAGACTTATACTAAGCTCCCAAAACCTTCAACCTTTGGTTTAAAAGCTGAAAATCCATTTTCACTCACCGATTACCACTTCGCTTCAAGCCAAAGCACCAAAACAAGCCTCCGGATCAACAAATCTTGGATCCTAGGATGCCTCCCCTGTTTCAACACATTAAAGCAGAGGATTAATGCATCATCATGCATTAATTGCTTCAATGAAAGCATCAAAACTCGCTGCTCTCACTAAACCTCCATTTTCGGCCACCAAACACAACCGAAAATCATCTCCAAACACTTCCAAAACTTAACCCAGCCAAGATCCATCACTTCTAACCATTTTTATACATCAAAAAAACATGCAAAATGATCACAACCACGTCCTTATACCTCCAGGTATAACAGATCACCAATTACACTCCAAAAACAACCAAAAACTCAAGCCAAACTTAGGAAATTCAACCTATCCGGGATTGCATTGATTAAACCTCAACTTCTAATCATTTTAGCATTCATTTAACACCAATTTAACACCTCAAAACCCTGCTTAAACAGATCACACGAAATTTTCACCAAAATCACCAAATCTTGCATTTTAGCCAAAAATCAAGATCTCAATTGAAAAGCCTTTAATAAAACATGAATCAAGGATTGAGAACTTAGGAATTTCAGTAAAGAACTGATAGTTTAGAGGAGAAGGACGTTCTTACCTCCAAACTTGAATTTCTCCATTTTAGAGCCAAAATGCTTGATGAATCAACTTGTAAATTGTGAGGTTTTGATGATGAGATGATTAGAAATCAAATGAGAGTTGAGATGAGAGATTAAGAAGTCAAAATCAGAGAAAGAAATCTGAGGAAATCTTGTTTGGGTAGAGAGAAAATGAGAGAAAAGAGAATTTGAGAGAAAATAGAAAAATTAGTTAAGAATTGGTTAAAATGATTTCCCTCTCTTTTCTTACTCTTTAAAATCAGATTTTAGACTTAAAATATCTTAGAAAAATCTGGAGAAATCCTTTTTGGAATAATAGCTCCTTAAAGATTCAAAGTTTCAATCCTTTATAAAACTGTCCCGCAACTTTCAAAAATTACATTTTGGTCACTAGCCAAAATGTCAACCTTCCGAACCTCATTTTCCAAAATTGATTTCACAGTTCACTTTTATATATTAAAAGATGATTTTAGAATATTTTTCCATATTTTTAATGCAACCCGAACTAGGTTTTCCTAAATTCCCTCTTATATATTCGATCAGCACTTTGACTGAACCGGTCAACGCCAAAACTTCTGAGCCCAAAACCGGGGCGTTACAACTCTCCCCCCCTTAAGAAATTTCGTCCTCGAAATTTACCTGAAGGAAAGAGATAAGGAAACTGCTTCAGCATATCCTCCTTCCGCTCCCACGTGGCTTCCTCAACACCGCGATGCTTCCACAGCACCTTCACCAACTCAATGGTCTTGCCACGAAGAACCTTGCTATCTGAATCCAGAATCTTCACCGGTTCCTCATCATAGGTCAAATCCGGATTCAATTCCACCTCCTCCACAGGCAACACATGCGAAGGATCAGATCGATACCTCCGGAGCATAGAAACATGGAACACATCATGAATCTTCTCCAGCTCCTGAGGTAACCTCAACCGATACGCAACAGGACCAACACGCTCAACAACCTCATACGGTCCAATGTATCTAGGGCTCAGCTTACCCTTCCGCCCAAACCTCATCACCTTCTTCCAAGGCGAAACCTTCAAGAACACGCGATCACCCACCGCAAACTCTATCTCCCTACGCTTCAAATCCGCGTAAGACTTCTGCCGATCAGAAGCAGCCTTCAACCGCTCACAAATGAGCTTCACTTTCTCGGTGGTACCTTTCAACAAAGCAGGCATCGAAACCAACTTTTGACCAGTTTCAGCCCAACACAGAGGAGTCCTACACTTCCTCCCATACAGAGCCTCATAAGGTGCCATCTGTATACTTGCCTGAAAACTGTTGTTGTAAGCGAACTCAACCAAAGGCAGATGCTTCTCCCAAGAACCTTGGAACTCTATCACGCAACATCTCAACATATCCTCCAAGATCTGAATAACTCGCTCAGACTGGCCATCCGACTGGGGATGATAGGATGTACTGAAATGCAACCTTGTACCCAAAGCTTGATGCAAACACTGCCAAAAACGCGACGTGAACCTCGGATCCCTATCTGACACGATCGACTTAGGCACACCATGCAACCTCACAACCTCAGCAACGTACAGCTCTGCCAGCTTATCCAAAGAAAACGTAGTATGCACAGGCAAGAAATGTGCACACTTCGTCAGGCGATCCACAATCACCCAAACAGAATTCTTCTTCGACGGAGACAAAGGCAAACCAGATACAAAATCCATGGTAACCCTCACCCACTTCCATTCAGGGATTTTCAACGGTTGCAACAAACCAGAAGGAACCTGATGTTCATCCTTAACGCGCTGACACACCAAACACTTGCTCACGAACTCTGCCACATCCTTCTTCAAGCCCACCCAATAGTACTCATCACGAAGATCGCGATACATCTTTGTACTACCAGGATGCATAGCAAAAGGACTACTATGACCTTCAGCTAGAATAGCATGCCTCAACTCAGCATCTGCAGGCACTACTATCCGATTACCAAAACACAACACCCCATCCTCATTAAAACAGAAATCCGAAGGTCTACCCTCCGCGATATCCTGAACATGAGACACCAAGGAATCATCCAACAACTGCTTATCCTTGATCAACTGAACCAACGAAGGTTTCACTTGCAACTCAGCAACAAGACCACCATCCTGCGATATACTCAAGCTAGCAAACATAGCTCTCAGCTCAACGGCTACCTTTCTACTCAAGGCATCCGCAACAACATTGGCCTTTCCAGGATGATACTCTATCGTCAGATCATAATCCTTGAGCAACTCCAACCAACGTCGCTGCCTGAGATTCAACTCCTTCTGAGACATCAGATACCTCAAACTCTTGTGATCCGTGTACACCGTACACTTCTCACCATACAGATAATGCCTCCAGATCTTCAGAGCAAAAACCACTGCAGCCAGCTCAATATCATGCGTAGGATAATTGCGCTCATGCACCTTCAACTGCCGCGACGCATAAGCCACAACCTTACCCTCTTGCATCAGCACACACCCCAAACCAACATAGGATGCATCACTGTAGACTACAAACTCTTTCCCTGATTCAGGCTGAATCAAGATAGGAGCTTGCGTCAAAGCCAACTTCAGCTTCTCAAAAGCTTGTTGTCTCGCTTCTGTCCACTCATACTTAACATCTTTCTGCAGCAACTTCGTCAAAGGAGCAGCAATCTTGGAAAAACCATCCACAAACCTTCGGTAGTATCCTGCCAAACCAAGGAAACTACGAACCTCCTGAACAGACTTAGGAACTTTCCAGTTCATCACCGCTTCAATCTTCTGAGGATCAACACGAATCCCCTCAGCTGAGACCACATGCCCAAGAAAAACAACCTCTCTAAGCCAAAACTCACACTTGCTCAACTTAGCATAAAGCTGATTCTCCAACAAAGCTTGCAACACAACCCTCAAATGCTCTTCGTGCTCTTCCTCAGTACGCGAGTACACAAGGATATCATCAATGAACACCACAACAAACTTGTTCTGGTATTCATGAAAAACACGATTCATCATGTCCATGAAAGCAGCAGGAGCATTTGTCAAACCAAACGGCATCACAAGGAACTCATAATGCCCATACCTTGTCCTGAAAGCTGTCTTAGGCACATCCACATCCTTCACCTTCAATTGATAATACCCTGACCTCAAGTCAATCTTAGAGAACACAGCCGCTCCCCGAAATTGATCAAAGAGATCATCAATCCTCGGCAAAGGATACCGATTCTTGATAGTCAACTTGTTCAGCTGACGGTAATCAATGCACATCCTCATCATGCCATCTTTCTTCTTCACAAACAAAACAGGAGCACCCCAAGGCGAAACACTCGGCCGGATGAAACCACGATCAAGCAACTCTTGCAACTGCGTCTTCAGCTCCTTCAGCTCCTTAGGTGCCATTCTATAGGGAGTAATGGACACAGGAGTGGTATTCTCATACAGCTCAATACCAAACTCCACCTCGCAATTAGGAGGTAAACCAGGCAACTCCTCAGGAAAAACATCAGGAAACTCCTTCACAACCCTGATATCCTGCACCCTCAGCTCCTTCGAACTAGGATTCATCACAAAAGCCAGAAAAGCTTCACAACCTTGCCTCAGCATCCTGCTCGCCTCCAAGGTAGAAACAACATTGGCGAGAAACTTCACATTCTCACCAACCACCACCACTTCATAATCATCCGCAAGCCTAAGCGAAACCCGCTTATTCTCACAATCCACAACAGCACGATGCTCAGCAAGCCAATCCATACCAAGGATCACATCAAAACCATAAAAGGGCAACTCCATAAGATCAACAAGAAAGACATGCTCTTGAACAACCAAAGGACACCTTTTATAAAGCTTACGAGTCACAACAGTTTCACCAAAAGAACTAGTGACTCTAACACCAACATCCAAAGACTCAACAGGCAAACCAAGCAACTCAGCATGCTCACGAAGAATGTATGAATGCGTAGATCCAGAATCAATCAAAGAAAGCAATGACAAGGATTGCAAAGTAAAGGTACCTACAATCACATCTGCAACATTCCTTCCTTCGCGCTGAGCATACACCCTCGTTTGGCCTCCACCCTCAGGTTGAATAGCCACAACATGAGCTACACCGCGCCCACCTTCCTCTCGCCTCTGAAAATTACCACGGCCGCGCCCACGACCTCTCTGCGGTGCTGCAACAACAGGAGCACGCTCTTGACCACCAGCCATCCTCGGACAATCACGTCTCAGATGATCAGCTGAACCACAATTCCAGCACTCATAACCAGCTGCTATCACAGGAGCTTGCACCTCCCTCCCAGCACGAGGACAGTCACGCCTCATGTGACCACGGGAACCACAAATCCAACAAGCACTAAGGTCAGCTCTAGCATTGCCGCCCCTAGCAGGTGCACCTCCACCTCTCTTAGACGAAGACTGAAACCTCTGATCACGCCCTCTCTTGTTCCGTCCACCGGAACTATATTCAGCAGCTCTTTTCCCAGAACTAGCTCCAGCACCCTTAGCAGACAAACCCAGGTTCATCTCAATGTCCTTCGATCGACTAACCAACACATCGAAATCATTGTACTCAGCAGCTAACATATAGGTCTTAACCTCCGTCACCAAACCATAACGGAACCTTTCGCACCTTTCGCGCTCATCAGGTACCAACTCAGGTGCATACTGGCTAAGACGTACAAACTGTACCTCATACTCAGCCACACTCATGTTCCCTTGGGTCAGAGACATGAATTCACGCTTCTTTTCATCCAGATATCTAACTCCCAGATATCTCCTCTTGAACGCATGCTGAAAGAACGTCCATGTAACATCAGCATCAGCCATCCCAGAGATTGTGGTCGTCCACCACGTATAAGCGTCACCTTGCAGCAGTGACACCACACATCCCAGCTTCTGCACATCAGTGCAACTCATCTGTCCCAAGACACGCTTGGTACTCTCCAACCACGCTTCAGACCTCTCGGCTGACATACCCCTAAACTCAGTCCCACCAAGACTGCGCAAACGTTCCAAGGGTAGTCTAGCACCAGCATCTCCCTGATGCCCAGCTCCTTGAGCTCCAGCTACTGCTGCTCGAAACGCACCCGCAATAGCTTGTACAAGCACAGACATGTCAGGTATCGCTTGCCCCTGACCAGCTTCAGGTCCTGCAGCTCCAGCACCAGCTGCCTCAGCTCCAGCTCTTTCCCTCTCCGCACCACCACCACCAGGTGGAGGAGGAGGTAACACGGCACTACCAGTGTGCTCATCATTCACATTCCCTTCCGGGGTCGTAGCTCTCGCGCTACTCCTTAACTCTCTACGTGGTGCCATACTTTACCATGCATAACAATACAAAATAAAACAAGTCAGGACCAGCAAGGTAAGCAAATTCCAAGTATTCAAGCTCAATTTCTTTCAAAAACAACATCATCCCTTTAGCTTTTGTTTGGCAATGGGTACCCTCATCATGCATCATCACAACATGCATCACATATACATCATCATATCATATCACTGAACATGCTTTCACTCAACAAGCATACCAACCAATCCATGCTTCAATCATGCATTCACACATTCCCAATTACTCGAGAACTCAGCTCTGATACCACCAAATGTAACCCCCGTAGCCCGGTCTAGACGGTTGACCCGAACTACGAAGATTACATGGGGAAAACCAAAGTCAACCCGAAAGTCAACCTTGATTAACGACCCTTTTTTTTTCTTTTTAGTCTTGTCTAGATGCACATTAACCTTAAGTGTGATCATACAAACAACATATCAAAAGATCACAAACATCAGAGATCAAACAGGGACCCAATTGAACAAATTACAACTTTAGGGACCAAATTGTAAATTCTGATAAATTAAGGGACTTAGCCCAAATTAGAGTTACCATCTTGAAATTAGTCAGGTTTCATGCACCTCTGTGAAATTTCAGCTTAAAAGGACATCCACAGCTCATGCAATTGATCACACAAGATTTAGGACCAAAACGCAAACATTTCAAAACATGTAACTACCATGTCAGCCCCCTAACGGTCGACCGTTCCGAAACAGGCTAGCCCTGTTCCGAAACACGGGCCGTTCCGAAACGGGTTCTGGAACATGGCCTCGGCAGAGGCTAAACCGTTTCGAAACGGTGCATACCGTTTCGGACGCCTGGGTTCATGCAAGGCACCCGTTCCGAAACGGTACACCCCTGTTCCGAAACGCCTGCACAAAAACCAGCAAACAAGCATACTAGATCATGCAATTGGACACTCAAACATGCTCCAAACATCACCAAACTTTACCAGCATGCAATTAAATATATTTAACACATATAAGCATCATCAATTCAGCAAGATAACATCTCATGCAAAAAGCCCCAAATTTAAGGTCATGCTTCCAACACAAGCTAACATTCAAGCCTTAAACCTTCAAAAGCAAGCAATAGAAATTCAATCCAAAAACCAGCAACATCAACCACATACAACATACTTAGGGAGTCATAAACACCTCCCAAACAAATACATTGGTCCCCCATTGCCAAAAACATACAAAAGCTAAAACACTTATAAAACCTTCATACATTGAGCTTTACTTGTACTTGTTTGCTTGCCTCCTCTTGCTGCCCTCAATGCACTCTAAAGCTCTGCATTATTGAATCAAGAAAACGAGAGAGCGTAAGCCAAAGCTTAGTGAGGAGTGCTCTTTAAAAACCATTCAATAATGCATTTAAAACCATTTGTAAATCATGCTTGTAAACAACCTTTACACATGCTCAAAGCATACTTTAAATCAAGCAATAACATGCTTCCACATTTCATTTAAACTAGCATCTCATGCTTCAACATAAACATTAAATCATGCATCTCATGCATCTCATGTACAATACATGTCATATTGGCTCAAGTGATACATTTCATTTAGAAATCAAGTTCAACAACTTTCCCCAAGGACTTTTAAACACCTTGGACCCCAAGGACTTTTAAACACCTTGGCCATGGACTTTTAAACACCATGAATGGACCACACAAGGACTTTTAACCACCTTTGTGTCCGTAGCTTGAAATACCCCAAGGACTTTTAAACACCTTGGCCCCAAGGACTTTTAAACACCTTGGCCCCATGGACTTTTAAACACCATGGAAAGGAGCACCTAAGGACTTTTAACCACCTTAGTGTCCGCAACAAGATTCATCCAAGGACTTTTAACCACCTTGATGATCTTAGATAACAAGGCTCACTCAAGGACTTTTAACCACCTTAGTGACCTTCACTTTTACAAACCATCACTTGCCAATACACACTTTATACAACATGTAATCCACTGTTTTAAAGCATTTAAACCAAGCCATTTCTTCATGCATTTCAAAGCATTAAATCATCATTTAACAATGCATAAAACAAGGTACTCTTACCTAGAGACACCTTCAACACATGGCTTAAAACATCAGCATAATTCATGCTAAAACATCAGCAATTAACATGCTAAAACATGCTTTCCAAAACAGTAGCAAATCATGCAAAATCATCACTTCACATTTCATCAAAACATGGCCACCACTTTAAGAGAGTAATCCGAAAACTTACACTTGAGCTTAGCAAAGTTGTTTAGACTTATACTAAGCTCCCAAAACCTTCAACCTTTGGTTTAAAAGCTGAAAATCCATTTTCACTCACCGATTACCACTTCGCTTCAAGCCAAAACACCAAAACAAGCCTCCGGATCAACAAATCTTGGATCCTAGGATGCCTCCCCTGTTTCAACACATTAAAGCAGAGGATTAATGCATCATCATGCATTAATTGCTTCAATGAAAGCATCAAAACTCGCTGCTCTCACTAAACCTCCATTTTCGGCCACCAAACACAACCGAAAATCATCTCCAAACACTTCCAAAACTTAACCCAGCCAAGATCCATCACTTCTAACCATTTTTATACATCAAAAAAACATGCAAAATGATCACAACCACGTCCTTATACCTCCAGGTATAACAGATCACCAATTACACTCCAAAAACAACCAAAAACTCAAGCCAAACTTAGGAAATTCAACCTATCCGGGATTGCATTGATTAAACCTCAACTTCTAATCATTTTAGCATTCATTTAACACCAATTTAACACCTCAAAACCCTGCTTAAACAGATCACACGAAATTTTCACCAAAATCACCAAATCTTGCATTTTAGCCAAAAATCAAGATCTCAATTGAAAAGCCTTTAATAAAACATGAATCAAGGATTGAGAACTTAGGAATTTCAGTAAAGAACTGATAGTTTAGAGGAGAAGGACGTTCTTACCTCCAAACTTGAATTTCTCCATTTTAGAGCCAAAATGCTTGATGAATCAACTTGTAAATTGTGAGGTTTTGATGATGAGATGATTAGAAATCAAATGAGAGTTGAGATGAGAGATTAAGAAGTCAAAATCAGAGAAAGAAATCTGAGGAAATCTTGTTTGGGTAGAGAGAAAATGAGAGAAAAGAGAATTTGAGAGAAAATAGAAAAATTAGTTAAGAATTGGTTAAAATGATTTCCCTCTCTTTTCTTACTCTTTAAAATCAGATTTTAGACTTAAAATATCTTAGAAAAATCTGGAGAAATCCTTTTTGGAATAATAGCTCCTTAAAGATTCAAAGTTTCAATCCTTTATAAAACTGTCCCGCAACTTTCAAAAATTACATTTTGGTCACTAGCCAAAATGTCAACCTTCCGAACCTCATTTTCCAAAATTGATTTCACAGTTCACTTTTATATATTAAAAGATGATTTTAGAATATTTTTCCATATTTTTAATGCAACCCAAACTAGGTTTTCCTAAATTCCCTCTTATATATTCGATCAGCACTTTGACTGAACCGGTCAACGCCAAAACTTCTGAGCCCAAAACCGGGGCGTTACAAAATTAAAATAAGTGTAGAACTTGAGGGTTAATTATATTATTATATCTATTTATATTAATTGTAACGTCAGCAGTCGTTAAATTTTTCACGACGTTGGATCGATTTGTTACTTTTTTTAAGTCGAGGGACCAATTTGTAACTTTTGATAATCGGATGATGCAAAAGATAATTGAAGTATAGTCAGGGGACCATTTATGTAGTTTACCCTTTTTTTAATGTTTAATGTAAAATATAAAAGCTTATGTATACATTATATTATTCTTTCCGTCCCACTAAAATTGTCACATACTGATATTTTTATGGTCAAATTTTTTAACTTTACTTCTTATAATTTAAAACTTAATATTGATAAAAATATAAAAAGTATATATATTTTAAAAACTTTTAATTAAGTAGTTTTTGTTATGAATATTTATCTATGTGAATGTCTATAATGATAAGGACTTTATCAAGGAGATTTGATTTACTTTATCATTAGAAATATTATCTTTATTAATTAGAGTTTAATGTATTATGTACTTCTTATGCCTATAAATAGATGATCTAATGAAGGCATTGTATACACTTGAGTATTGACAATAATATAAATCTCCCTCTTCCTCTCATCTCTTTGTTCTTCTATTCTTGTTCTTTGTTCTTATTATTGTTCTTCTTTATTTTATTCACAACACGTTATCAGCACGAGACTCTAATCAACTGAGATCTTCATCGTTCGAATCCAAAAGAAGTTACCAAAAAGAATGAACTCGATTATAGAATGAAACTAAAGATAAGTTTTTTTCTCTCTCATCTTTTTAGCTATTGATTGTCTCTCTCTTTATATTTTAATTTTTATTTTATTTTTTGAAAAGAATGGAAGCATGCTTAATCGCATCGAATTCAATCTCGCTCAAAGAATTGATCTCTCAAGCGACCCAAAATCCATATCAAGGGGATCGTGGGGGAGAAGATGATTATCTTGAGTATATTTACAGATAAGTATATTTTTTATGGATTCATGATATATAATATGGTGAATGTTATTTTTTATTTTATTTAACCATATTTTAAGTTTTACATGATATGCTTTAATGACTTGGAAAGAGACGTGATGTAAAGAAATTATGAGAAGTTGTTTCGGTCATTTGTTATGTCTCCATTGTCCTCGAGAGGAAAGTTATTATCGGTAAAATTTATTTTTTTTTCCTCTTTAAATTATGATCTTAATGCACGATAAATCATGGTGAATTTCAATATATAAAAATATTGTTATAAATTCTATATTTTCTCGAAAGCAATATTTCTTCTTTGTCGAAAAACTCGACCATAGACTTCTCTCAATTTCAAGTTACGAAAATTCGTCTTAATCCAAAAAGTTTTATGGGAGGCATTCCCTGAAGTGAATGCAAGCATGATGTTTATTTCATGCGATTATTGGAACTGTTTCATTCCCTGAAGTGAATGCAAACATGGTAAATAATTATTCAATTTGAGACATAATTTCGATATAATTCAAGTATATTGGTTGGACATCCCGTTCTGCGAGGCTACTGATCTCAAATGAGGTTTTTAAAGGACCTTGTGGATTGGTTTAATAATGTCACGTGCGAGGATTAAATCTTTGTTCTCTATGATAAGGATATGTTAATAAAAAGGAAAATTGACAAAAGATGCCCCCAACGTTTGCATGTTTTGTCATTTGCTCCCTATTCTTTTTTTGGTCCAAATATGACCCCGGCGTTTGCTTGTTTTGTCATTTGGCCCCCTATTCTTTCTTTTGGTCCATATAAGGCCCCAACGTTTCAATTTGGTCCAGATATGCCCTCGTTAGATGGAAACTGTCAGTCAACTAACGTTCAACAGTTGATGCTGACTGGACTTGCCACGTAATAAGATCTGCTGATGCCACGTCAAAAAAATTTTATAAGCTGCTGACCGTCATTTGATTGACAGTTTACATCCAACATGGGCATATTTGGACTATGAATGAAACATTGGGGCATATTTGGACCAAAAGAAAGAATGTGGGGCCAAATAACAAAACAAGCAAATGTTGGGGGCATATTTGGACCCAAAAAAAGTATAGAGGGGCAAATGACAAAACATGCAAACGTTGGGGACATCTTTTGTCATTTTGCTTAGTAAAAACATACTCCACTTTTCACGACAAATAATATTGTCCTTAAACACAATATCATGAAAAAGGTTTCAAAGGCTCACTGGCTCTACTTCATTCTCTGAAGTGAATGTGAGATTATATTATAGAAAGAATAAAAGTCACATTAGAAGTTGTGGTCATGGTCGAGACATGGACATAGATATTATGATCATTTTAAGAATACTTCTACCCACTGGTAGTGAGGTTATATGGATGACAAGAGCGATAAAGATCATTCTAAGAAAGTTGAATCTTTTTTTATTACCAATGTGATGTTATAAACCATTGGTCTCGTACTTATCGTACATTGAAAAAAATAACAATGATTGAATGATAAAGGAAAGAAAATAAAAGCAAATTCTGTTTGCGAAAAATTACAAAGATGATATTGGTCCAACTTATTTGGACATTGTTAGTCCAATTCATTTGAACGTTGTTGATTTCCTCATAACCTTCGAATGGAATAAATCATCTTCTAATTATTCTCATAACTTTGAAGAGAATTAATTATCTTTTTATTTAGTTTGTTTTATGTTTATTTACTTTATACATTAATTATTTACATTTTATATTTATATTCATGTTAATATTTATATGGCTAAAGGGTCAAATTTGCCCCTGTAGTAATCCGAAATCAGCAATGTTGCCCCTACTTTTTTTCTCTGTAATTTTGCCCTCGAAGTCAGTCAATTGTAGCAATGTTGCCCTTTGACCGATTTTGACAGTTAAATGCTGACGTGGCAGTTAACGGTGCTGACGGGTTTTACCCTCGAAGTCATTCATGCAATTTTGCCCTCGAAGTCATTAATTGTAGCACGTTTACCCTTGGTTTATTTAGTTTTTGAATAAAATTGGATAAATAATTTGGTTTTTTCGAGTTGAACTTTAACAAAAAGAATATATGAAAAATCGATTAACAAATTGATGTAAATATCCTTTGAGTCCCTAGTAATTTTAAAAATAAGTAAAATGAGAACTCTCACAAAAAATCAAAATATTATTCAATTTTTTAAAAAATCTATAAACTTAATAAAAATAAATACGATATTCAAAAAAATTATTGAAAATAAACCAACGAGAAGCGTGTTAATTGAACGGTGAACGCGAACTATTCTATTCGAACGACGTTCGATTGACACACTTACCGACGATGGGTTGTTAGGAAAAAATGTACGATGATCTCAGAAAACGACATTAGTGGTGTTCGGCGAAAACGGCATGGGAGATAAGGGCATGGGAGATAAATACAAGGATATCCAGAAGATATAGCAGAATTCAACCTGAGCCACATGATTCGAGTTCACCGTACATTTTTTTCCTAACAACCCATCGTCGGTAAGTGTGGCAATCGAACGTCGTTCGAATAGAATAGTTCGCGTTCGCCGTTCAATTAACACGCTTCTCGTTGGTTTATTTTCAATATTTTTTTAATATCGTATTTATTTTTATTAAGTTTATAGATTTTAAAAAAAAATTGAATAATATTTTGATTTTTTGTGAGAGTTCTCATTTTGCTTATTTTTAAAATTACTAGGGACTCAAAGGATATTTACATCAATTTGTTAATCGACTTTTCATATAT
Source organism: Hibiscus tridactylites (assembly GCA_958450335.1). NCBI lineage: Eukaryota > Viridiplantae > Streptophyta > Magnoliopsida > Malvales > Malvaceae > Hibiscus > Hibiscus tridactylites. Next base: position 80,078,231 of record OY288265.1, on the reverse strand, counting down.
TCTGTTTGTTAAAGTTCAACTCGAAAAAACCAAATTATTTATCCAATTTTATTCAAAAACTAAATAAATCAAGGGTAAAAGTGCTGCAATTAATGACTTCGAGGGCAAAATTGCATGAATGACTTCGAGGGTAAAATTGCCCCGTCAGCACCGTTAACTGCCACATCATCATTTAACGGTCAAAATCGGTCAAAGGGCAACATTGCTACAATTGACTGACTTTGAGGGCAAAATTACGGAGAAAAAAAGTAGGGGCAACATTGCTGATTTCGGATTACTACAGGGGCAAATGTGACCCTTTAGCATATTTATATTTACATTATCATATTTATTTATTTTGTTTAACATGATTACTTATCAAATACAATTTATGGTGACGATTTATGCTTAGTAGAAGCATAAGATATATTTTTCCATTTAAATGCAAGGAATAAATGTGAGTACTATATCTCAAAGTACTAAAAGTATTGATGCTCTAGAAGAGCAATAAGTTCTTGAGAGAAAGCACATTATGAAAAGTTCATAATTATGAATATTGCAATAATTACCGCTAATGGTAATAATATCGTCACCACTAGAAATGAAAATTTTAAGAAAGCAATATGAGTTCGCAAAATATTCTTTTAGAATTATAGATAACATATGCTATCAATTGGCATTTGAAATAAGCCAATGTGGATATACGTTCTGGTAGCCAAAAAGTCAGTTGAAAGCTCTAGAAGAGCTATATATTGCTACCAAAAGATAATTTCTATTGAAAGTTTCGAAAGAGCTAAATTTTCCTATTCAAAGGAACAATTTTGAAGGTTGTACTAGGCGTGTACGAGTGAGATTGAATCACATGTTCTAGTTTCCCAAATTCAAAAATATATATACACACTTGTATATAGTTGGCATGATCGGTTAGACCATCCTGATCAATAATGGTGCGAAAGCTATTGAGATTTATATGCACATTTATAAAAAGAACCTGAAGTTCTTGTTGTGCTTGTTCTCAAAGGAATTGATTAAATTCCATTTACTAAAATAACACAAAGTTCTTGTGTTGCTTGTTCTCAAAGAAATGATTAAGATCCCACTTAGCAAAAGAACTTGAAGTTCTTGTACTAAAGTTGAGGTTGCATGTCTTGCATATCTGAATGAAATATGGGCCCATTTATCCACAAATGTGGAAAGTTTTATATGATTTTAGTATATGCATGTACATTGTTTTGTCAACTTACAACCAGAAGTTTGTGAGATTGGTTATAAAAGGATTCAGATTATGCAGTTACACTATTCGTTTTGAAAAGCTAGTGGGTTTATATTTTAGGCTATATCAGTCGTTACAAAGCCTATTGATTATGAAAAATATAGTTTAGCAAAATTTCATTTGGATGCTTCCTATTTAATATCTAAACTATGAGAACAAAAGAGTTATTATTTATATGGTATTTCCACATAGCAACACTTATACGCATCAAGCCAACGAGTTATAATAAACTCCCCGTTATGATTGGTTTTTGGTCAGAAGCCATAAATTTCCCATTTTATAATTTTTGAATGTGCGATAAGAATTGCTCCACCACAACGCACAAAATGGGTAAATAAAAAGGGTTGAGAATATGTATTTAGTACGAGTCTCCTTTTATGTTTAAACTCTTAAACATTAATTGGAGAATCATTTATGACATGATTTTTCTCAACATCATGGGGATAATAATCAGCTGTATAAAGGAAAATGAATTATCGTTATCTAGATCTTCGTATATGAACCAGAAGCTTATAAGATAATTCATGTTATTATATGTCAACTGCTAGACGTATTTACTGACCCAATGAGAGTAACTAAGTCTCATATACCAGCTGAAATGCTCTAAGTTTAAATTACATGTTAGAGCGAGAGGATGTAAATCATGCCTGAAGCATGATAGTTGAAATGGTTCCAATTATCAAAATTCTCGTAAATGGAAAGTAATATGATATGGTCATATATTGGAGGCAGGTGCTCCTGAAGAGACCCAAGACATAACTAATAATAAAACTCTTGAAGAGTTTCAGGTACCTGAAATAAAGATTGAAATCTTGAAGAGATCTCGATGAGTTATGTCACTACGAGAATGGAACCAGAAAATTGAAAAGTTGTCGACAATGATTTTACAAATAGTTTTAAATAGAATACTTCTATAGAAGTAAAGAAAGAAAACGAGGATCTTGTATAGAAATCTATCAAGAAGTATATATTGAATTGGCCAATATAGAAAGACGCTTTGAACTTCTAAAAGAGAATTATTTGGACCAACAGTCCAAACACCTAAAGGTGTAATACAAGTGAGGCACAAATAAGTAGTCGTAAATTCGACTTGAATTATGATTTATGAAGAGTTTTAATTACTTCATGGTGGATGCAATTACTTTGGAAATATGAATTATATTACATGTGTCTAATTATTTATGGATCCCTATTTATTCTTAAAGGATTTAAAATGCTAAAAGAATTTGGAAATTTTAGAGAAAATTTATTTAGACATGTCTCATTGAATATTTTGGCGCATTTGATATAATCGCCTTAGTGAGTACTAATTGAGGAAATACTATAAGAATGATAAGATTTCCTTATGTATTTTATAAAGGAATTTGAATCAAGATTCATTATATTATTAGAACTCCTGAAGAGCTTTCAAAGCATTTTTATTTAAGGAAATGATTTGAGAAAAAGAATATTGAGATGTAATTTTGTCTTGACCTAAAGATTGAGCACTTAAATATGCTTTTTTTGTCTATGAATGGACATAAGTTGAAAGAATCTTAAAGAAGATTCAATATGGATAAAACATATCTATTGTAAGATTGTTAGATGTGAATAAAGAATCTTTTCTTGGTTTTGAAGCACCGTATATTAGTTGGTCAAGCAATATCCATGGATATACAAAGATCATTACATTTAGATCTTCAAACTTTCGTTGATGCCTCCTCAAATGTCGTAGAAGTAATTGTTATGCACGAGGAAAGCCAAAAATGTGTTTGGCTAAGACCATTGACCCAACATATCCAAAAGATATGTGAATTTACTTTTACAAGATATGATAAAAGCTATCTTGTGTGAAGATAATGCAAGATGTATATCTCATTTTGAAAGTGGATACATCATGGAACATATTACTCCAAAGTTTCATCCCTTACAATCTTTAGAAAAATAATATTCAAGATTGAATTATGAAGATTCAAAGATCTTCTATGATGTTTTCATGAGGAGGAGTAAATACGTGTTGCACTCTTTTTCCCTTAACCGAGGTTTTGCCGAATGGGTTTTCCTGGTAAGGTTTTTAATGAGGCAACATGTTATGCGTATCAAAGATGTGTGTACTCTTTTTTCCTTCACTAAAGAAAATTTTTTCCCACTGGGTTTTTATCTTAGTAAGGTTTTAACAAGGCACATTATCTTCATAGACATCCAAGGGGGAGTGTTATGAATATTTATCTATGTGGATGTCTATAATGATAAGGACTTTATCAAGGAGATTTGATTTACTTTATCATTAGAAATATTATCTTAATTAATTATAGTTTAATGTATTATGTACTTCTTATACCTATAAATAGATGATCTAATGGCATTGTATACACTTGAGTATTGAGAATAATATAAATCTCCCTCTTCCTCTCATCTATTTGTTCTTCCATTCTTGTTCTTTGCTCTTATTATTGTTCTTCTTTATTTTATTCAGAACAGTTTTTAAATATAAATTTTATAAATTTTAATTAATTAGAATATTTAAATAAATTATAGGGTAAACTACTCAGGTGACCTCCAAACTATTTGAGTATATTTATTTTGACCACCGAATTAGGCAACTCGTCAATCAGACCATCAAACTTTTAAATAGTTATATTTGACCACCGCCGTTAAAAAACTAACGAAGGGGTAACCTGGCAGTTAATAGAAATTTGTAAAATTACACATTTGATCCCTATTATTTACCTATTATATCATTTTGGTCATAATTTTAATTTTGAATTCACGGGTGCTCCTGCTTGCCCATGTAACGAAGGTGCAAATGGTGAGTTGAATATGGATACATTTTTACATGTATCCCATCATTTGTTGCTTGGCTAGACTGAGATGAGCTCCTTGAAACAGAAGAGTTGCAGAGGAGAGGCAACGGTCGGGGAGCCGAATCAATAGTGAATAACTTCGAAGAAAACAGATCACGTCTCTGAAAAGCATATTTAAAATATGTAAACTCAGTAAAAACATAACCTATTGTGGCAACTGAATACTATGTCTATGAAGTTATGAACACATATGTTATTCACTATTGCAGAGATATTCATGTTGGACCGGACCGGTCTGATTTTCGGTTCGAATATAAAAGGAGGTTTTAAGGAAAACCTAGTTCGGGATGCTTTAAAAATATAAAAAAAAATATCTAAAAATCCTCTTTTAATATATATATAAGAGAGTGGTGAAATCAATTTTACAAAATAAGGTTTGGAAATACAACATTTTGGAATAGTGACTAAAATGCGATTTTTGAAAAGTTCAGAGGTGACTGTTTTGTAAGGATTGAAACTTTGAATCTTTAAGGAGCTAATTTACCCAAAAAGGATTTCTCCAGATTTTTCCTTAATTCAAGTGATTTAATTAATGTTTAATTAATTAGATGAAAAAGAGAAACCACTTTTTAGATTTTCATAACTAACTTTTCTTAAAATTTTCTCATCTCTTTTTCTCTCAAAATTCCCTCATCCAAACACTTTTCTCCAGAAACATTTCCATTGATTTTCAATTCAATTGATTAGAGTTCAATCATCAATTAGTTCCTAAATCATCTTGCATCAAATCCTTTTGATTTGCTTATTGGATTTCAAGAAAATTGGCTCAAATCAAGGAGAAATCACCATTTAGAGGTAAGGTTGTTCTTCTCCTCTAAATACTCAGTTCTTTACTAAAATTCCCAAGTTATCAATCCTTAATTTAAGTTTTATAAATGGTTTTAATGATATGAACTTGATTTTGGCTTAAAACTCAAGATTTGGAGGTAATCTTGAAGAATTTCGTTGAGATTGTTTTGGCTCTGTTTTGAGATGATTCTTAAATGTATTTTGGATGATTAATGATGTGTAAATGAGGTTTTATCAATGCAATCCCGAATAGGTTGTGTTTCCTAAGTTTTTGCTTATGAAAATGGTGGTTTTGGGGGTGATCTTGGTGTTCTGTTATAGCTGGAGGTATAAGGACGAGTTTAGGTTCATTTTGGATGTTAATTGATGCTTAGAAATGGTTAGAAGTGATGGATCTTGGCTGAGTTATGTTTTGGAAGAGTTTGGAGGTGATTTCGGTTGTGTTTGGTAGCCGAAATGTTAGTTTTGGTTAGAGCAGCGAGTTTAGGTGTGATGGCTGAAGATTTTAATGCATGATGATGCATTAATCCTCTGCTTTGATGTGTTTAAAACAGGGGAGACATATTCGGATACTTGTGGTGTTGATCTGGAGGCTTGATCGGCGTTTCGGCAAGCTTGCGAAACGGAATTGGTGAGTGAAGTTGGGTTTTCAGCTTTGTAACAAATGTTTGAAGGTTTTGGGAGCTTAGTTTAAGTCTAAGCAACTTAACTAAGCTCAAGAGTAAGTTTTCGGGAAAACTCTCTTGGATGAGCCATGAAGTGGTTGATGCATTTGTTTATAGATTGCATGTTTAAATTCTGTTTTGAAAGCATGTTTTAGCATGGTTAGTGCTGGTTTTGAAAGCCATTTGTTGAAGGATGCTCAAGGTAAGAGATCCTTGGTTTGACATGTTGTAAATGTGGATTTGATGCATAGTGATGCATGAGGTTAAATGGCTTTGTTTAATGCTTTAAAATAGTGAGTTGTTGGTGTTATATGATGTATATTGGCAAGTGATGTAATGGTTTTAAAGTACTTGAATCGGATATAGTTAGCCGGCTATAGGATTGGGTGCACCGTGAATAAAGTCGCCTTGGATGTTGAGGGGTTGTGATTGTATCGTAAACTCCATCCAAGTACACTAACGAGAAAGGTAAGATCACAATGGTGGTTAAAAGTCCATGTGTGGATCTTGTGTTGTGTGTCTCGTGTTCTTGTTAGTGGAGTTATAAAACTACCGATGAGTGATGTTGAGGGGTTGTGATTGTACCGTTAAACTCCATCACGGGTGTTGAGGGGTTGTGATTGTACCGGTAAACTCCACCTTGTGTGTTCGGTAGTGTGTATGAAGCGTATGGGACAACGCTTGTAATCCGCGTATCCGATTGTGTTTTGTGTTGTAAATGGTTATGGATTATCACTTGGAAGCCAATATGACATGTTGAGTTTAGTGAAGCATGAGATGCTTGATATGTATGCATTGTTGCATGAATAATGATGATTATGTGATGAAAGGCTTTGTTAAAAGTGTTTTATAAAAAGCATTATTGTGTTGTTTCTTTAGAGCAAGCCTCACTAAGCAATTGTGCTTACGCTCTCTCTCTTGAACCAATAATGCAGATAATTGAAGTGTTTGAAGGCAACAAGGAGGCTAAGAGTCCAAGGGAAACTAAGCTCATGTATGGTGATGTTTTCATAACACTATTAGATTTTCATATTTTGGCAATGGGAACCTAGGATGTGTTTTGGGAGATGTTTTCGGACTCCCTAATTGTGGATTGATGCTTTTAATGTTTTGGAATTTGTAAATGGCCTTTTGATGCTTGTTTTGGTGTTTTGGAGGTTGTTTGGTTTTGGATATTAGGGTACATGCCTATAGACTTGTGAATTTCCATGTTTGATGCTATGAATGTGTTTTGGAGTTGCAAACATGTACCTTATATGTATGATGACTTGTTGGTATGTTTAGGAAGTCATTATGATGTGTTTGAGTGGTTTTATGCATGTTAAACCAGCAAAATCTGTAGCTTCTGGGCAACCCGTATCGATACACTTATAGGCGTTTCGAAACGGGGACTTGTAATGGTCTTGGTGTTTCGAAACAGCTGGTGACCGTATCGAAACGGTTTGGCCACTGGAAGGCCCTGTTTCGAAACAAGTCTCGAAACGAACCCGCGTTTCGGAACGGTCAACACCTTTTCGAAACAGGTGACCGTTGGGCACTGATTTGAATGGTTTTGAGGTTTGCGAGCTTTGTGTTTTAGTCCTGAAAATTGTATTTGCAATTGCATGAGTTTGAGATGTCTGATTAAGGTGAAATTTAACAGGCAAGCATGAAATATGACTAATTAAATATTGGTAACCTTAAAATCAGTTAAGACCTTCTAATTTCCAGAATTTACAATTTGGTCCCTAACATTTGTATTTTGTGCAATTGAGTTCCTTATTGTAATTTGATCGATGTGCTTTTCACGTAAGTGTTTCTCAAGAGCACGCTTAGGGTTAATGTGCATCTAGACAAGATTAAAAAGAAAAAAAGGGGTCGTTAATCAAGGTTGAATTTGGGGTTGACTTTGGTTTTCCCCGTGTAATCTTCGTAGTTCGGGTCAACCGTCTAGGCTGGGCTAAGGGGGTTACATTTGGTGGTATCAGAGCTGAGTTTTCGAGTAATGGGAATGGTTATGTGGGTGGTGTATGTGTGATTGCATGGTGTGCCTTTTAAATGAAAGTTTGATGTGTGAATTGTAAAGTATGTTGCAATTGTGATGCTATGCTATGTTGAAGCATGTTAGAGGAACTCATTGCCATATCAAAACTAATGAAAGGAATTGTTTTTGGAAAATGAGCTTGAGTACTTGGATTACTTACCTTGTTGAGCCTAATTATGTTTATTGCATTTGTGTCAGTGCATTGTAGTTTCTTGTAAATGGGGCCTCGTATAGAAATGAGGATGAATACGAGAGCTATGGCTCAGAATGAGAACGAGGAAAACGTTGAGAATGTTGTGGATATACCTCCTCCTCCTAGTGGTGGACCGCCCGGTGGTGGTGGTTGTTGAGTGTGTAAAAGTTCTATTATTTACACCCTTTTTAACCCATATGTCTGCTGCATTCAAGCATCATTGCATTGCATTTAGGTTAGTTTTCAATAAAACATCACAATTATATAAAAGGCACGGATTCAACTGAAAGATGGCTATTTTTGCAGGTATCTGCCACAGTAGATGTTGAAGGCAGGCGCAGGGCAGATAAGCAGGAAAGCTGAACTGGACAAGCAGCCGAAGAAGACGAACCTGTCATGGACCTGTCGTGACAGCATGGTGACAGCAGACTTATGAAGAGGAAAAGTAAAGTGGACCTCGATAGATAGAGAAAAATCTGCTCGTCTATCGTGTGAAAGCCAAATATTTTTCCAAGCCCCGGATCGAAAGATATGTCAAGCCAAAGCTCACGGAGAGGAAATTCCCACAAAATAAGGATGCGGCTGGAAAGTAGGAGACTTTAGAGATTTAGTCTTTATTAGAATCTTACTTTTAATTAAAGTTGTAATCCTTGTTACCTTAGATAACTTAAGCCCAAAGCTTATATAAGGGCATAGATTTAACCTAGGGCAGAACCGATTACCCCACAACCGAAACCTAAACCCTGCCGTTTACCTGTCACCGACATGTTCTAAATTCCCCCTAGGGCTACGGGTTGTTTTGTAAAGTAGTTGCAAGGGTTGTTTTGTTTAGGATTTTTCAAGTTCAATAAAATAAACTTCAAGTTCTTTTATCTTGGTTTTAATATCTTGCAAGAGCATCGGGAGAGCATTGTGAGGTTATCCATTTACTTAGCATCGGGAGAGTTAAGTATACGAAAGAGATAAGAGCGCGTTCTCTAGTTTATAGTTGAACCATCTCGTGCCTAGGGATAGGGCGAGGTTAAGTGGCTAAAGAAGAATTCATACACATCGGTGTTCATCCTTCGATTCACGCCGGGAGGTATCATCAAAGACGTGATCATCGACAGACTTGTGCCTAGGGATAGGGCAAGGCAGATCTGGGATTCTTGCCAAGCTTGAAGTACGGAGTTAGTGTTCGCTGCCGCGACAGCTAACGGACAACCGCCGCGACAGGTGCTGTCGGCGACAGAACTGGAAATCTTAAGCAATTCAATACCTGCACTACTGAGCAATTCAATACCAGCCCATTCTCTCTATCTTGATTTCTCAATCCTTTTATTTACGTTTTTACTCTATTATACTCATGACAACTCTTAATTATTTCCTTTACTTTTGTGCAGTAAACAAGGTGAAGTCATTAGCCCAATCCCTGTGGAGACGATATCCGATACTTCGTATCACTTTACTACTTGCGTCGTGTACACTTGCACTATAATTGCGATAGACTCTTTTACACGCAACAAGTTTTTGGCGCCGTTGCCGGGGATTGGCAACATAAGTACACCTTTCTTTCCTTGCACTTTTTGTTTTTATTTTCGTTTTTTGTTTTTATTTAAATTTTCTTTAATTTTTCTTTTGCGTTTTAAACTCTTGCTTTTCATAAGGTTTTCTTGTTTATGCGCAGATCGAAAAGAGGCGAAGATCCTGAGTATAAGTTAGATCCGGAAATCGAACGTTCCTTCAATCTCAAGAAACAAATTCGCCACCTTTTAGACCGGAACGAGTACCTTGAAGAACAGCTAGAGCAGATGGCCCGTAATCAGCCTGCCGGTGATGGAATTATACCGCCTGTCGGTGACCCGCCCGCGGCAGGTGGACGACGGTCATGTCGTGACTACATGCTGAACGATCATGTAGAACTGGAGACCACGCTGCCGGATATTGATGTTGACAACTTCGAACTTAAACCTGTCATGTTTAGTATGATCAACAACGCCGGGCAGTTTAGTGGTTCTGCGACAGAAGATGCCAGGGAGCATCTCAAAACGTTCCAGGAGATCTGTGGTTCGTTTAGACTGCCAGGAATTAGTCCGGAGATACTGAGGCTTCGGTTATTTCCCCATTCATTGAGGGACAGAGCTAAAACTTGGTGGAATAAACTTACACCGGGTTCTATTATGACTTGGGCAGATTTAACTCGTGAATTTTTGTCTCGTTTTAATCCTTCACATTTAGCTGAGCGATTACGTAATGAAATTGCTACTTTTCAACAGGAAGATGACGAGCCGATGCACGAGGCCTGGGACAGATTTACAACTCTTCTTCGAAACTGCCCAATGCATGGATTCCCCGTCTGGAATCAGGTAACTAAGTTTTATAATGCTGTTAACTTACAAACTCGCATTCGAATTGATTCTGCAGCGAATGGACTATTATTGGATAAAGATCCGGACGAGGCCCTGCAAGTTTTGAAACATCTGGCTAAGAATGAGGAGCAGTTTCCAACCGCAAGAAGAGGGGGTAAACGGGTACTTGCTGTCAAGGACTATGAAGCCGACAGCACTATGAAATCGCAGGTAGCATTCCTTACTAAAGCAATGAAAAAGTTATTGAATGATGATGAATTACAAGGATTTGCTGTCGAGGAAGTTTGTGCTACTTGTGAGGGAAATCATAGTAGGGATGAGTGCCCAATAAATATAGAAGAGGGAAAATATGTTGGAAATTACAAGCTGAACTACAATTCCAACAACTATAATCCCAATTGGAGGAAGGATCCCAAATTCTCCTAGAGTAACCCCAACAACGCCCTGAATCCACAAGCGCATAATCAGAATCAGGGGGTCCTAGATTATTGACGCGACAGCATCTGCCGCAGAACCTGCCACCTCAGCAACAACAACAGCCACCACCTGCCACGAGTAGTATATTGGAACAGACTCTGGCCACCTTTGTGTCTCAGACGGGTACGTATATGGAGAATATTAATCAGTTTGTCAAGAAGACGGAAAACTTTATAGATGAAACCAAGATGAGAATGACAAATCATGAGGCTACCTTGAAATCTCTAGAGACACAAATGGGTCAGGTGTCGCAGCATATTAAGCCACGGCAGAATGGAGGATTCCCTAGCAATACTGAAAATGCTAGACCGCCCCCACATGAGCAATGTAAGGCGATTACTACTAGGAGTGGGAAAAAGTTACCAGGGCCGGAAAAAGAAGCTGAAACAGAAAAGGAACCTGCCTTGGATAAACCTGCCGAGGAAGCTGCCCCGACAGGTGATAAACAGACTGCTGCCGATGAGCCTGTCACGACAGCAGAAGCGACAGAGGAGAAAAAAGAAGATTATCGTCCTCAGATTCGCATGCAGTGGGAAGGACGCATTGTTGATTACCGTCCTCCACCACCTTTTCCGCAACGGATACAGCAAGCTAAGCATGAATCTCAACTTAAAAAGATTTATGATATTTTTAAACAGGTTCATATTAATATTCCGTTGTTAGATGCTGTTAGGGAGATGCCCGGTTATGCTAAATTTCTCAAGGATGTTATGTCAAAAAAATCAAAACTTGGGGAATTTGAAACGGTAAAGATGACAGAAGGTTGCATGAGTATTCTTCATCGGCAGCCACCCCAGAAAAAGAAGGATCCGGGGAGCTTCATCATACCTTGTGTAATCGGCGACAGATTTGTGGGTAAGGCACTTTGTGATCTAGGTGCTAGTGTTAATCTAATGCCCAAATCTGTTTTTCAAAAACTAGGTATTGGCAAGGCGCAGCCCACGACAGTTACCCTACAGCTAGCCGACCGCTCTTACGTTCACCCCGAGGGAAAAATTGAAGATATTTTGGTAAGAGTGGATAAGCTTATTTTTCCTGTTGACTTTCTTATTTTAGATTGTGAGGCAGATGAGAACGCACCAGTCATCCTTGGGCGACCCTTCTTAGCCACGGGCAGATCATTGATTGATGTGGAGAAAGGAGAACTCACCATGCGCGTGAACGATCAAGAAATTAAGTTGAATGTTCTCCAAGCAATGAAACATGCTGATGTGGATGAAGAATGTAAGGCCATCATTGAGGTGACCTTTGATCAACCCTGCATCAGGTCGGGCTGCCATGATATAAAATTTGGTCACTGCTGCGACAGCCATCTACAGGCCTGTTACGACAGCAACGATGACAGCACCGACGACAGCGACTCCTATGAATCCGATACATCTGATACTGAAGGTCATGAGGAGGTAGACTAGTTAGACCATCGTCCAGGTAAGTTATTCGAACCCTTGAATTACACTTCGGATAACCATTTAATCCAAAAGCCATCTACTGTTGAACCATCTGTCTTAGAACTTAAGCCCCTGCCAGGGCAGCTTAAATACGCTTATCTTGGTTGTAATGACATACTGCCCGTAATCATCTCTGCTAAGCTGTCGCAGGAACAGGAACGACAGCTGATTGACATGTTAAGGCAGCACAAAAAGGCGATTGGATGGACGATAGCAGATATACAGGGCATCAGTCCGGCAATATGCATGCACAAAATCCTCCTAGAGGAAGATCATAAGCCGACTATTGATGCCCAAAGGCGGTTAAACCTTGCGATGAAGGAGGTAGTGCGTAAAGAGATAATCAAATGGTTAGATGCTGGTATTATTTACGCCATCTCCGACAGCAAATGGGTAAGCCCGGTGCAATGTGTTCCCAAGAAAGGAGGCATGATCGTGATAACCAACGAAAACAATGAGTTAATCCCAACCAGGACTGTGACCGGTTGGAGGGTTTGTATGGACTATCGGAAGCTTAACAAAGCTACCCGAAAAGACCACTTTCCTTTACCCTTTATTGATCAAATGCTTGATAGATTAGCGGGTAAACCTTACTATTGTTTTCTTGATGGTTACTCAGGTTATAACCAAATTGCTATTGCACCAGAGGATCAAGAGAAAACGACGTTCACATGCCCCTACGGTACATACGTGTTTAGGAGGATGCCGTTTGGACTCTGTAATGCACCTGCCACCTTCCAAAGGTGCATGATGGCCATATTCTCCGACATGGTAGAGGACTTCCTTGAGATTTTCATGGATGATTTTTCCGTCTTTGGAGACGATTTTGAGAGCTGCCTCGGCAACTTACAAAAGGTACTTGAAAGATGTGAAAAAGCTAATCTTGTTTTAAATTGGGAAAAATGCCACTTTATGGTGGATGAGGGGATAGTCCTTGGCCATAAGATTAGCTGCCGTGGGATAGAAGTCGACAGGGCCAAAATAGAGGTAATTGAGAAGCTGCCGCCGCCAACCACAGTCAAGGGCATTAGGAGTTTTCTAGGGCATACTGGTTTTTATAGGAGATTTATTGCGAACTTCTCAAAAATCACGAAGCCCCTATGTCATCTCTTAGAGCAGAACCGACCCTTTGACTTTAATGAAGAATGTACTGAAGCATTCAAGGTTCTGAAGGAAAAGCTAGTGACAGCCCCCATAGTACAGCCACCAGACTGGACACAACCATTTGAGATCATGTGTGATGCCAGTGACTATGCTGTCGGGGCAGCACTTGGGCAACGCAAGGACAGGCTGTTTCATGTCATATACTACGCCAGCAAAACATTGAATGATGCCCAAGTGAACTATACCACCACAGAAAAGGAGCTGTTAGCTGTGGTGTTCTCCATCGACAAGTTTCGTTCTTACATACTTGGGACGAAAGTAATAGTGCACACCGACCATTCTTCCCTTAAGTACTTGTTCGCAAAGAAGGATGCCAAGCCTAGATTGATACGGTGGATCTTGCTATTACAAGAATTCGACCTTGAGATCAAAGACAAAAAGGGGACAGAAAATCAGGTGGCAGATCACTTGTCGAGGTTGGAGAAGGGACAGAGTCTACCATTCAATGAGACACACATATTGGAGACCTTCCCAAATGAGCAGCTCTTTGCTGCCGCAATCGCTGTCGCGACAGCCATGGCGGCAGGTAAGTCTTCTGACCTTCCCTGGTATGCTGATTTCGTTAATTTTATAGTTAGCGGAATATTACCTTCTGATCTTAATTATCAAGCCAGGAAGAGGTTCCAAAATGATGTTAAGCATTATTATTGGGATGAACCTCTTCTTTTCAAAATGTGTGCAGATCAGGTTATAAGGAGGTGTGTACCACAGGAAGAGCAAGAAGACATTCTCCATCACTGTCATGCTTCACAATATGGAGGCCACTTAGGAGGTAATAAAACTGCTTCCAAGGTGCTGCAGTCAGGGTTCTACTGGCCGACACTATATAAAGATGCACAGGACTTTTACAAGAACTGTGACAGGTGCCAGCGGACAGGTAACATCTCGAGGAGAAACGAGATGCCACTGCAGAATATCCTAGAAGTCGAGATCTTCGACGTTTGGGGGATTGATTTTATGGGACCTTTTCCATCTTCATGTGGAAATCTTTACATCCTCCCAGCAGTGGATTATGTCTCCAAGTGGGTAGAAGCAATCGCAACTCAAAAGAATGATGCCAAAACGGTCCAAAAGTTTTTGCACAAAAACATCTTTTCTAGATTTGGCATCCCTAGGGAGATTATCAGTGATGAAGGGAGACATTTCGATAATAGGGTAATTGCTGCCGCCTTGAAGAAATATGGTGTCAAGCACAGGATCGCGACAGCATACCACCCACAGACCAATGGACAGGCTGAGATTTCCAACAAGGAAGTGAAGAACATTCTTGAAAAGATGGTTAAACCAACTAGGAAAGATTGGTCTTTACTTCTGAATGATGCATTATGGGCATACAGAACAGCTTTCAAGACTCCATTGGGCATGTCTCCATACCGTTTGATTTATGGGAAAACCTGTCACTTGCCTGTCGAGATCGAGCACAAAGCATATTGGGCAATCAAGGCAGTAAACATGGACTTGGACAAGGCAGGCCAGAAAAGGCTGTTAGATTTGAATGAGATCGATGAAATACGGACAATGGCCTACGACAATGCAAGGATTTACAAGGAAAAGACTAAGAAGTGGCATGACAAGAAGCTGCTGCCACGACAGTTCTGTCTAGGGCAGCTTGTGTTGTTGTTTAATTCTAGGTTGAAACTCTTTCCAGGGAAGCTCAAATCTAGATGGTCTGGCCCGTTCCAAGTGGTTCAAGTTTTTCCTCATGGTGCCATTACAATTCAATCATTAAAGGACGGGCACCAATTCAAAGTCAATGGACAACGCCTCAAGCATTATCAGGGGACTGAAGCCCCAGGAATACAGGAAGTGGTTACTTTAGGTGATGCCCCACAAGGCATCCCTAATTTAACCTAATTTTTATTTTTATTTATTTTATTTTATTTATTTACTATTATTAGGAAATTAGGTTTATTTTATTCGAATAATGTTTTGTTTTTCTAATTTCAGTTTTTAGGAAATAAAGGAGTCAAGAAGAAAAGGAGAAGTGACCCAAGCCCACCGCCCATCCATCAGCCCAATAAAGCCCATTTATGGAAACCTGTCGTTTCGGCTGCCGCCGCGGACGGATATGACAGGCTGTCAACAGACTGACACGGCAGACGCAGAAGCGTGCGGCAGACGCGTAACAGACGAATAAATGCGTGTCAGACGCGTCAGACACGCTAAATCCAATCTTCCACTCCGTTCTTCACGCCTGCCGTTGCGGCATTAAATGGGCAGCTACTCGACCGCTATATAAACCCCTTCCCATTTTCATTTTTCATCACTTCTGATTTTTCTCTCTTGTTGTTCTCCTCTAGTTTTATTTGTTTTCTCTCTTTCACAGCCCTTGCAACCAAAATGTCGTCGAGACAAACCCGTCAGAACGCTGCTGCCGCTTCTTCTTCAGCAGCAGCATCACCATTCGCCAAAAAGGAGCTATGGGAGGAGCGTGGCTTTATATACAACAGAGATGCCCCTCATATGGTACTGCGGTCGTTCATTGTGAAGGCCATAACGGCACAGCTATGGGAGGACTTTGCCGAGCAGCCGGCAGAGTTAAATGATACTTTGGTCCGAGAATTTTACGAGGCCATCGACAGCAAAACAGCGACATTTGTCACTGTCCGAGGAGTGGAAGTGCCCCTTACCGCCAACAGCATCAACCATGTGTTCGGCCTCTTCTTTGGCCCCAACGATGATGATAACCAACAATTTCTGGACACCCTCGACGCTGCTGCCTATGATGCCATCATGGTGGAACTGACAGAAGCTGGTACGACATGGACTACCAGCAAGAAAAACCCCCACTCAGTCAATAGGGGGCAGCTTCTCCCCGAAGCAAAACTGTGGAACGCTTTCATCAAAAAGCGTATCCTGCCCTCGTCCCACCATACGACAGTCAACCGACAGCGCTTGGCCCTCATTCACTCTATTATGCATGACAGGCCCATCAATGTGGGCAGGTACATGCGGGACATCATCCTCGATTGTGCCTTCCGCTCGGACTCACGACTCTGCCTGCCGTTCACCATCACCGCCCTCTGCCGTTGTGCTGCCGTACCAGAGGAACCCTCCGACAAAATCAAAACGGGCAGTGGCTGGACTGACAACAACATCTCTAGCCTCATGGAGGTCATAGTCGTATCACCCATCAACGCCTTCGACCCAAATGCTCCTCCTGCTGACTCCGATGATGAACCTGCCACCGACCCTGCCCCAGATACTGCCGCCGACACCGCTCCGACAGATCAGTCTGCCCACATCCTTGCTGCAATCCTACGGGTAGAGGAGCGCCAAATGGGTTTGATGACTTTTATCCGTGACTTCTCAAATGCAACGGTAAATTTCATTACTAATACTTTACATTATACGGATGTCATCTTCCCCACCTTCCCCGCCCATTATTTCCATATCCCCTCCCCCACACCCACACCACTTGTCTCTCCCCATATGCATTCTGCCGCTTCCACACAATCCTTTGCCCCAACGGCGGAAGGCATCCCACCGGCAGACACCTCCCCTCGAGGAACCAAAAGACCTGCCACTGCCGACAGCCCTCTTATCTGGAGGAATTTGGAGAGCGACTTTACGCGGGTCAAACGAATTAAGCATGTGGCACACAAGAAAAGGCTGCCCAAAGCCACCACCACAAGCAGCTCTTGGGACAGTGGTAGCAGTTCCGACGTCCGGCTAGTGGAGCAACCTGCCCCTCAACTTGCCGATGACCTGCCCTTCCACCTGCCGATGCACCTGCTGATCAACCTGCTCCTGAACCTGCCCAGCCTCTCCCACAGCGCAGACGCCGTCATCAGATCCGCGTCAGCAGCAGCAGTGACGGCAGCGACTAAAATTTAAGTTTTTACCTCTTATTGCTGCCTGCCTTTATATTTTGTGATGTACTTTTTCTTTCTTTTATTTTTCATGTCATTTTGCATTGAGGGCAATGCAACCCTTGAGTTTGGGGGTGGCAACCCTCCATCATTAATAGAGTCTTAAGTACATCTTTTTATTAATTGTTGTGTCTTATTTTTTATCTATTTTTCTTTAAAAAAAATCAGAAAATCAGAAAATTTAAACTGTTGGCTTAAAACTGTGAAAGTAACTGACCTGTCATGACGGCTCTGTCGTGGCAGCATCTTTAGGACAGGTTAAGGAAAAGTTTAGAGCCTTTCTATAGTTCTGAAAACTTAAACACTTTTGTGACTGTTATATTGCTTAGATTTCTTTTAGCCAAACTAGAGTAGGATGCTTAGAACTTGAATAGCCCCTAGAGGTGCCTAACACTGGCTCTAGGAAAGAAGTTTAGCAAAAGAAAATTAAAAACCTAGAGGTGCCCGAAACCGGCTCTAGGAAGCTAACTAGAGGTGCCCGAAACTGGCTCTAGAAAAACTTAGCTTGAAAATAGAAGAAAAAGAAGCATGAAAATGTGCTTTCTAAAAAAATAAACTTTGGCATAAAAATTCGAGTTAAGAAGTTGAATATTCTAGTGAAACTAAGAGAGTCTTAGCATATAACTGTTCACAAGCATGCACACACTGCACGAGAGCTATAGGGAGATTCCGGACAGATCCTAACCTTTCCGACAGGTTGCTGCCGCCATAGAGAATGAGCGACAGGTAAGGGACAGTTCACTGTTTGAAAGCCAACACAAAAATTTTCAGTTTTCTTTTAAGTCTTCATTGCTTGAGGGCAAGCAAAAACTTGAGTTTGGGGGTGTGTTGAGTGTGTAAAAGTTCTATTATTTACACCCTTTTTAACCCATATGTCTGCTGCATTCAAGCATCATTGCATTGCATTTAGGTTAGTTTTCAATAAAACATCACAATTATATAAAAGGCACGGATTCTACTGAAAGATGGCTATTTTTGCAGGTATCTGCCATAGTAGATGTTGAAGGCAGGCGCAGGGCAGATAAGCAGGAAAGCTGAACTGGACAAGCAGCCGAAGAAGACGAACCTGTCATGGACCTGTCGTGACAGCATGGTGACAGCAGACTTATGAAGAGGAAAAGTAAAGTGGACCTCGATAGATAGAGAAAAATCTGCTCGTCTGTCGTGTGAAAGCCAAATATTTTTCCAAGCCCCGGATCGAAAGATATGTCAAGCCAAAGCTCACGGAGAGGAAATTCCCACAAAATAAGGATGCGGCTGGAAAGTAGGAGACTTTAGAGATTTAGTCTTTATTAGAATCTTACTTTTAATTAAAGTTGTAATCCTTGTTACCTTAGATAACTTGAGCCCAAAGCTTATATAAGGGCATAGATTTAACCTAGGGCAGAACCGATTACCCCACAACCGAAACCTAAACCCTGCCGTTTACCTGTCACCGACATGTTCTAAATTCCCCCTAGGGCTACGGGTTGTTTTGTAAAGTAGTTGCAAGGGTTGTTTTGTTTAGGATTTTTCAAGTTCAATAAAATAAACTTCAAGTTCTTTTATCTTGGTTTTAATATCTTGCAAGAGCACCGGGAGAGCATTGTGAGGTTATCCATTTACTTAGCATCGGGAGAGTTAAGTATACGAAAGAGATAAGAGCGCGTTCTCTAGTTTATAGTTGAACCATCTCGTGCCTAGGGATAGGGCGAGGTTAAGTGGCTAAAGAAGAATTCATACACATCGGTGTTCATCCTTCGATTCACGCCGGGAGGTATCATCAAAGACGTGATCATCGACAGACTTGTGCCTAGGGATAGGGCAAGGCAGATCTGGGATTCTTGCCAAGCTTGAAGTACGGAGTTAGTGCTCGCTGCCGCGACAGCTAACGGACAGTCGCCGCGACAGGTGCTGTCGGCGACAGAACTGGAAATCTTAAGCAATTCAATACCTGCACTACTGAGCAATTCAATACCAGCCCATTCTCTCTATCTTGATTTCTCAATCCTTTTATTTACGTTTTTACTCTATTATTCTCGTGACAACTCTTAATTATTTCCTTTACTTTTGTGCAGTAAACAAGGTGAAGTCATTAGCCCAATCCCTGTGGAGACGATATCCGATACTTCGTATCACTTTACTACTTGCGTCGTGTACACTTGCACTATAATTGCGATAGACTCTTTTACACGCAACAGTGGTGCTGGTGTTGGTGCTGGTGCTGGGGTCGCTGGACCTGATGGTGTGTAGGGGCAAGCTGCTCCTAACATGACTGTACTGATACAGGCTATTGCTGGAGCCTTCCAGGCAGCAGTAGCTGGAGCTCACGGAGCTGTGCATCAGGGTGATGCTAATGTGAGATTCCCTTTGGAACGTCTTCGCAGTTTGGGAGGGACTAAGTTTAGAGGTTTATCTCCTGAGGGTTCTGAATCTTGGTTGGAAAGCACCAAGAGGATATTTGGACAAATGAACTGCAATGATGTGCAGAAGTTAGGGTGTGTAGTATCGCTGTTACATGATGATATGTATACTTGGTGGACGACCACTGTCTCTGAAATGGAGGAAGTTGATGTGACTTGGACGTTCTTTCTGAACGCGTTCAAGCGAAAGTATCTAGGTGTGCGATACCTGGATGAGAAGAAAAGAGAATTCATGTCTCTTGTGCAAGGAAGCATGACGATGGCTGAGTACGAGATCCAGTTTGTCCGCCTTAGCCAGTACGCACCTGAGTTAATCCCTAATAAGCGGGAGAGGTGTGAACATTTCCGATATGGTTTGATGCCGGATGTGAAGACCTTTATGCTTGCTGCTGAGTATACGGATTTTGATGTGCTGGTTTGTAGGGCGAAGGACATTGAGCAGAACTTGGGTCTGTCTTCCAGAGGTGTTAGTTCTAGCTCGGGCAAAAGAGCTGCTGAGTATAGTTCCGGTGGTGGACGAAACAAGAGAGGAAGGTATCAGTCTTCAGCTAGGCGTGGTAGTGGAGGGCATGGTGCGCCTGTTCAGGGAGAAAGGATGAGAGCTGACCAGAACACGTGCTGGACGTGTGGATCGCGTGGCCATTTGAGGCGTGATTGTCCTCGAGCAGCGAGGGAGGTTCAGGCTCCTGTTGCAGTGACCGATAATTCATGCTGGAATTGTGGTTCGGCAGACCACATGAGGAGGGAGTGTCCTCTATTGGCCGGTGGTGGTCAGGGACGTGCTCCTGGGGTAGTTGCACCATAGAGAGGTCGTGGGCGCGGCCGTGGTAACTTCCAGCGCAGAGAGGGTGGTGGAAGGAATGTGGCGCATGTGGTGGCTGTTCAACCTGAGGGTGGTGGCCAGGCTCGAGTGTATGCTCAGTGAGAGGGGAGAAATGACACGGATGTGATCGCAGGTACCTTTACTTTGCAATCCTTGTCATTACTTTCCTTGATTGATTATGGATCTACACACTCATACATATTGTGTGAACATGCTCAATGACTTGGTTTACTTGTTGAGTTTTTGGATGTTGGTATGTGTGTGACTAGTTCCTTTGGTGAGACCGTTGTGACACGGAAGTTGTATAGAAGATGTCCTTTGGTAGTGCAAAACCATGTTTTTCTTGTTGATCTCATGGAATTGCCTTTCTATGGTTTTGATGTAATCCTTGGTATGGATTGGCTTGTTGAACATCGAGCTGTGGTGGATTTGAGAATAAGTGAGTTTCGTTAAAGCTTGTCGATGATTACGAGGTTGTGGTGGTTGGTGAGAATGTGAAGTTTCTTGCCAATGTGGTGTCTACATTGGAAGCTAGCCGAATGTTGAGGCAAGGTTGCGAGGCTTATCTGGCCTTTGTGATGAATCCTAGCTCTAAGGAGTTGCGAGTGCAAGATATCAGGACTGTGCGAGAGTTTCCTGGTGTGTTTCCGGAGGAGTTACTTGGATTGCCTCCTAGTCGAGAGGTGGAGTTTGAAATTGAGCTGTATGAAAACACAACCCCAGTGTCCATTACTCCTTACCGAATGGCACCTAAGGAGTTGAAGGAGCTGAAGACGCAACTTCAGGAGTTGCTGGATCGTGGTTTCATTCGGCCGAGTGTGTCACCTTGGGGTGCACCGGTCTTGTTTGTGAAGAAGAAGGATGGCACTATGAGAATGTGCATCGATTATCGTTAGCTGAACAAGTTGACTATCAAGAATCGGTATCCTTTGCCGAGAATTGATGATCTTTTTGATCAATTTCAGGGAGCGGTTGTGTTCTCTAAGATTGATTTAAGGTCTGGTTATTACCAGCTTAAGGTGAAGGATGTGGATGTGCCAAAAACAGCCTTTAGGACGAGGTATGGGCATTATGAGTTCCTTGTAATGCCGTTTGGTTTAACGAATGCTCCTGCAGCTTTTATGGACATGATGAATAGAGTGTTCCATGAATACTTGGATAAGTTTGTTGTGGTGTTCATTGATGATATCCTTGTGTACTCTCGTACCGAGGAGGAGCATGAGGGGCATTTGAGGATCGTGTTGCAGGCTTTGTTGGAGAATCAGCTTTATGCTAAGCTGAGCAGGTGTAAATTCTGGCTTAGGGAAGTTGTTTTTCTTGGACATGTGGTTTCTGCTGAAGGGATTCGTGTTGATCCTCAGAAGATTGAGGCAGTGATGAATTGGAAGCCTCCTAAGTCTGTTCATGAAGTTCGTAGTTTCCTTGGGTTGGCAGGATACTACCGGAGGTTTGTGGATGATTTTTCAAAGATTGCTGCACCTTTGACGAAGTTGTTGCAGAATGATGTCAAGTATGAGTGGACAGAAGCGAGACAGCAGGCTTTTGAGAAGCTTAAGGCAGCTTTGACGCAAGTTCCTATCTTGGTTCAACCTGAATCAGGGAAAGAGTTTGTGGTGTACAGTGACGCATCCTATGTTGGTTTGGGGGGTGTGTTGATGCAAGAGGGTAAGGTGGTTGCTTATGCATCGCGCCAGTTGAAGGTGCATGAGCGCAATTATCCTACGCATGATATTGAGTTAGCTGCGGTGGTTTTTGCCTTGAAAATTTGGAGACATTATCTGTATGGTGAGAAGTGTACTGTGTACACGGATCACAAAAGTTTGAAGTATCTGATGTCTCAGAAAGAGTTGAATCTTAGGCAACGACGTTGGGTGGAGTTGCTTAAAGATTACGATTTGACGATTGAGTACCATCCGGGAAAAACTAATGTTGTAGCAGATGCCTTGAGTAGGAAAGTGGCAGTGGAGTTGAGGGCTATGTTTGCCAGTTTGAGTATTTCGTGGGATGAAGGTCTTGTGGCTGAATTGCAAGTGAAACCATCTTTGGTTCAGTTGATAAAGGATTAGCAGCTGTTGGATGATTCCTTGGTGCAACATGTTTAGGATATTGCTGAGGATAGACCATCAGATTTTTTTTAATGACGATGGAGTTCTATGTTTTGGGAGTCGGATAGTAGTGCCAAATGATGCAGAGTTGAGGCGTGCTATTTTGACTGAAGCTCATAGTAGTTCGTTTGCTATGCACCCTGGTAGTACAAAGATGTATCGAGATCTTAAGGATGAGTACTATTGGGTGGGATTGAAGAAAGATGTTGCGGAGTATGTGAGTAGGTGTATGGTTTGTCAGCGAGTTAAGGCTGAGCATCAGTTTCCTTCTGGGTTGTTGCAACCGTTGATGATTCTTGAGTGGAAGTGGGAAAGGATTACCATGGACTTTGTGTCTGGTTTGCCTTTGTCGTTATCGAAGAAGAATTCGGTGTGGGTGATTGTGGATCGCCTTAAGAAGTGTGCTCATTTCTTACCTGTGCATACTACGTACACTTAGGATAAGCTTGTAGAGTTGTACATTGCTGAGATTGTGCGGCTGCATGGTGTACCAAAGTCTATTGTTTCGGATAGAGATCCGAGGTTTACATCGCGTTTCTGGGAATGTTTGCATCAAGCTTTGGGTACACGGCTGAATTTCAGTACTTTTTATCATCCACAGTCCGATGGACAGTCTGAGCGTGTTATCCAAGTGCTGGAAGATATGTTGCGTGATGTGTGATTGAGTTTCAAGGCTCTTGGGAGAAGTAGCTTGCCTTCGGTGGAGTTTGCTTATAACAATAGCTACCAGGCAAGTATTCAAATGGCACCTTATGAAGCCTTGTACGGGAGGAAGTGCAGAACTCCTCTTTGTTGGGCTGAAACAGGTCAGAAGTTGGTTTCAATGCCAGCTTTGTTGAAAGGAACCACCGAGAAGGTGAAGCTCATTTGTGAGCGATTGAAGGCAACTTCTGATCGACAGAAGTCTTACGCGGATTTGAAGCGTTAGGAGGTTGAGTTTGCGGTTGGTGACCGTGTGTTCTTGAAAGTTTCACCTTGGAAAAAGGTGATGAGGTTTGGTTGGAAGGGTAAGTTGAGCCCTAGGTACATTGGACCATACGTGGTGATTGAACGTGTGGGTCCTGTTGCGTACAAGCTGAGGTTGCTGCAAGGGTTGGAAAAGATTCATGATGTGTTTCATGTTTCTATGCTGCAGAGGTATAGATCGGATCCTTCGCATGTTATGCATGTGGAGGAAGTGGAGTTGAATCCAGACTTGACTTATGATGAGGAGCCGGTTGAAATTCTGGATTCGGACAGTAAAGTTCTTCGGGGCAAGACTATTGAATTGGTTAAGGTGTTGTGGAAGCATCGTGGTGTTGAGGAAGCCACGTGGGAAAGAAAGGATGACATGAAGAAGCAGTTTTCGTACCTCTTTCCTCCAGGTAAATTTCGAGGACGAAATTTCTTAAGGGGGGAGAGTTGTAACACCCCAATTTTGGGCTTAGAAGTTTAGGGTCAGGACCGGACCGGTCTGATTTTCAGTTCGAATATAAAAGGAGGTTTTAGGGAAAACCTAGTTCGGGATGCTTTACAAATATGGAAAAATATCTAAAAATCCTCTTTTAATATATATATATATATATAAGAGTGGTGAAATCAATTTTAGAAAATAAGGTTTGGAAATACAACATTTTGGAATAGTGACTAAAATGCGATTTTTGAAAAGTTTAGTGGTGACTGTTTTGTAAGGATTGAAACTTTGAATCTTTAAGGAGCTAATTTACCCAAAAAGGATTTCTCCAGATTTTTCCTTAATTCAAGTGATTTAATTAATGTTTAATTAATTAGATTAAAAAGAGAAACCACTTTTTAGATTTTCATAACTAACTTTTCTTAAAATTTTCTCATCTCTTTTTCTCTCAAAATTCCCTCATCCAAACACTTTTCTCCAGCAACTTTTCCATTGATTTTCAATTCAATTGATGAGAGTTCAATCATCAATTAGTTCCTAAATCATCTTGCATCAAATCCTTTTGATTTACTTATTGGATTTCAAGAAAATTGGCTCAAATCAAGGAGAAATCACCATTTAGAGGTAAGGTTGTTCTTTTCCTCTAAATACTCAATTCTTTACTGAAATTCCCAAGTTATCAATCCTTAATTTAAGTTTTATAAATGGTTTTAATGATATGAACTTGATTTTGGCTTAAAACTCAAGATTTGGAGGTAATCTTGAAGAATTTCGTTGAGATTGTTTTGGCTCTGTTTTAAGATGATTCTTAAATGTATTTTGGATGATTAATGATGTGTAAATGAGGTTTTATCAATGCAATCCCGAATAGGTTGTGTTTCCTAAGTTTTTGCTTATGAAAATGGTGGTTTTGGGGGTGATCTTGGTGTTCTGTTATAGCTGGAGGTATAAGGACGAGTTTAGGTTCATTTTGGATGTTAATTGATGCTTAGAAATGGTTAGAAGTGATGGATCTTGGCTGGGTTATGTTTTGGAAGAGTTTGGAGGTGATTTCGGTTGTGTTTGTTAGCCGAAATGTTAGTTTTGGTTAGAGCAGCGAGTTTAGGTGTGATGGCTGAAGATTTTAATGCATGATGATGCATTAATCCTCTGTTTTGATATGTTTAAAACAGGGGAGACATATTCGGATACTTGTGGTTGAGCTGTTGAGTTAATTTTCGTTATTTTTCAGGTCGAAGCAGATGTTTTGGGGTCTCCGGCGGCGTTCCGATGGGATTTTCAACGAAGTTCCGACGAGCTTGGATTTTTGGTAAGTGAACCGGGTTCAACCCGGTCTGAACCGACCCAACTCGGTTTAATCCCAAATTCGAACCGAGCCCAGACTCGTCTGCCCGACCCGTTGACCCAGTCTGAGTCAACCCGTCCGAGTCAACTTAGTGAGTCAACTCGTCCGAGTCAACTCAGTGAGTCAACCCGTCTGAGTAACTCAATGAGTCAACCCGTCCGAGTCAACTCGGTTGACTGATGACATCAGCGTTGATCGATAATGACGTCATCGTTGACTCTGACCACGTTGACTGTTGACATGCTGACGTTAGTGTTGACTTTGACCGTTGACCAAAAAGTTAATTTTTTCCGAAAGCTCCCTTTTTATGTTTTTCGACGTTCTGAGTCCGATTTTGATGCCTGTTTCGTGAAATTCTAACCCGAAAGCCTCTAAATTTGACCTTGAACTCGAGTATGCTTATGTATTTTAATAATCAATTATGAACAATGTGAATAAGGACTGAAATTGGAATTTATGTGATTGAAGGTATTCAAAGTTCCTTGTATTTTGGATGTTGAGGACATCACATTCGGGTTCGAGAGTGATCAAATGGAGTATCATGGTTGACCGATATAGCGATGATTAAAGGTAATACATTACTACCTCTTGTATGCTTTATGAACATGTCGGTATTCGGCTAATGCGTGCATAAATATGATGTGGGGTGAAGTTGGCTCTACTTAAGTCATACCCGATGTGAAATTGAGTATGATAACCTGGACAAGATTAAAATGCTCGAACGAGAAAGTTAATAAAAGTAAGGATCTGGAGTTCAATAAATAATTAATAAGGCAGCTAATCTCCAAATCCGATTATCAGTGTCAAATGATCAAATGTTAAAAATATTTGGATATAAAATTACGAAAACCCCCTTAAGGTATGAGAATGACTAAAATACCCTTGGAATTGGAAGCGATCTAGAAATCTACACTAGATATGGTAAAACAACATGATTCATCTAAAAACCTCGAAAAACTTGGAAAGTTATGGTAACAAGATTTGAACCTTCGAGGTTGTAAGGTGTTAAGTTTCCTTGAATTTGGAATGAATCTCTGAAAATAGATTTACGAGAAACTATCCGTACCTATGAATTAATCAAGCGGCTCAAAATACTAAAATGACTAAAAATATTGGAAATATTATTATGGTTAATTAATCAGAATGATCGTATAGACCAAAAAGATTGAAGTATCCTCGGACGCCGATGTTTTCAAAATAACTAGAATGATGGATAAACCTTTGAGTTCTGAAATGAATGAAGTGGTTGGATGTACCAAAATTACTTGAATGGCTGAAACACCCACTGGTACTTAATTGATTGAAATACTATATATAGTTCAATTGACAGGAATGATGGATATCCCGAGCTTCAAAATGACCAAAATACCCTCCCTTTGACTGGAATAAGTAAATTGCCTCTGATAAAATTCTGGAAATGCCAATAAAGCTGAAAATGACTAAAATGACCCTAAGGGTTGAAGCATGACTCATGTATGTCAATCACTCATAATATTAATGTAAAGTTGGAAGTTTTTCCGTACAGAACATAAGTTCGACTACTCTGCGGCAAGTCTTGTGGTGAAATATGAAAGGAACCGTTCAGATATACGATACAGCCGGATACATTAGAAGGGTTGGTTAGTACTGCAAGGTTGGGATATGTTAGTTCAAATGGTTTTGGAAGCTCGATAAACTTTTAGAGATCTTAAATATTATAAATCGTCATTTATCATTATTGTACTAAATTACAAAATCACCCATGATAGTTAAATGACCAAAATGCCCTCGTTAGCCAAAGTAATCAAAATAGCCCTGAATGTATATGATATCGTGAAAGATCTTGACATGAGAATCTCTAAATGCTTGGTTGGAAACCTGATGAGTAAATAGAATTTTCAAGCCAATGTTTATGTCTTGTTGGTATAAATTACCAAAATGCCCATGTGTGATAAAATGACTATAATGCCCTTGTAGGCTTAAATGAGTAAATCGCTCATGATATGTCTAAACTCTTGAAATGTTTGATTTGAGCTGAAGGTACGAATCATATTTATTAGGGACCTCGTTTTTGAAATTCGTTTAAATTGTCAAAAGTTCAATGTGTCTAATTCTGTAAATATCAAGTATCCCTAAGAAATAAAATTGATCTATATAGTGTGTTCCATGTGTGATACATTCTGTTGTGTGCGTTGTATGATTATTACACATTAATAAACAATCTGATGATTTAATTATGACGATGATATGCTTGACGAAATGATGAACTAGATAGATGATATCATACTCTGCCTACTCGTTGTATGTCCGCTCAATCTATATATATGATATGTAATTGTGCTATGTGGTTGCTTGATCTTTGGTAATATCGTTCGTCTGTATGATATAATCAGTAGTGTAATGTACTAGCTTGATCTATAATGGTACACTCTGTTTGCATGATGAATGATAATATTGTCTGCTCTGCTCAATGGCATGCACATTTATCTGTCAAAAGCATGAATCTTCCGTTTCTGATACTCTGAATAGAATGTGTCTGCCATATGTATTCTGTTACTCATGTCTGGAATCTGAACACCGATTATTATTTGGGGTATATTGTTGGGTTATGTTATGAAGTCTCTATTGGTACAGCCCTGATCCAGCTGCTAAATCTTTATGGACTCAAGGTCTTCCCTTGGGTAGGTTTCGTTGCTTTAGAACGGGTAAATCCTTATGGACCTAGGGCAGCCCTTTAGGTGGCACATATGCCCATCGGGCCTAGGGTAAGTCCTTATGGATGCAGTTCTTGGGGGACTACATATTTGGAATAAGGTTGGAGGGTAGTTACTAGTAAGCCCTTGTATGTACTTGAACATTTGCATTGAATTGTTATGTGTTCTCATGATATGATTGGTATGTATTTATGCATGTTTGATATGCACCTATTGGAACACATTAGACATTAAACTCTTTGTTTCCATCTTCGTAATCTATCAACTTGTAAAATTCCCGTTCGTTACTCGATGAGTGAATAAAGAACAAGTACTGTTATTCTCAAGTAGAACGTTACCCTGAAATAGCGGAAAGGAAATGAAGACTGTTACTACTTGAAACATCATGAACATGTTATGCCTACCATATATATGCATGAGCTTATAGAATCTTTTGGTAGTTCTGTATTACTGAGCTTTCCCAAGCTCACGTTGTTTTTACCATCGCAGGTTAAAAGAATATATCATGGTATAACGTTTGACATCAGTGTTTAGAGTTCTCTCGGCGTTGCTTTTGGAGTACGGTGTTGTATAGTTAGTGGGCATGTGTGTCATGTATTGTTTTATGATAGAGTTTGTAAATCACTTTCTGAAATTTCTTTTACGTGTTTAAATGATTTTCCTTAAATGGTAATTTAAACAGAAGTTTATTTTACATTTTAATAAATGTTTTGAGGCAAAAAATGTTTTTATGTTTATTTTTACTGTGGGTCGCTCTTGTGACCCTAATGTGATTTTCTAGGATCCGTTGTAATGCATAGGCGGATCCAGGGGGTTACAATGTTACTTAGATTTGATGGTAATCGATGAGGTAATAAGGAAATACCCACAACTCGAATAATATGCCATTAAATAAGAAAGTTAGCATATTTAATTAAATTAAAATTATGACCAAAATGATATAATAGGTAAATAACATGAACCAAGTGTGTAATTTTATAAATTTCCGTTAACTGTCACGTCACCCCTCCATCACCTCTCCGTTAGTTTTTAACAGCGGTGGTCAAAATAGGATCAATTTAAAAGTTAAATGATAAATTATAGTCACATGTTAATAGGTACTTTCACTCTATTTATAAAAAAAATTATAGTCAAAGTTGAAAAAAATTAACCAAAAAATGTCAACATATGACAGTTTTAGTGGGACAGACGAGTATTATTTTCTGAATAGAAACCGCTAGTCTTATTAAAAAGAGAAAATATTCAAAATTACAATAAGGTTTACAACTATCTTCGTAAACTAAATACATAATTTGGACATTTTTCTATAACATTGATACTAGTCACTTTAGATCATACAAGGACTGTACATGAAAAAGGTTAAAAACTCAACCAAAAGACTCGAACGAAAAATATATTCGCTGCATTGGCAAACAAACCACAAAAAGAGATTAAGTTATTGAAAGACCGCCGAGAACCGCAAATTAAAGCTAAGCATCATGAGAAACTATCCACAAACGCAAACTGCGTACCCTTCAGTCCGAGGGTCAAGAGCAGGGAAGATCAACAAGGTTATAAATAAGCGTTATCTTGATCAGTCGTGGCATCGTCAAATTGAACCTTAAGAAAACATAAAATAAAGAGAACGAACAAACGACCGAAAAAGGATGTCACAAAGGTAAAATTATTCTTGTGAAAAACTAAATAAGAAATAAAAAAAATCAACAATAGACTACCAACATCAAAACCGGTACCGCTATGGGTTAAACAAAATTAAAGGAAAAAATTACGAGCCAAAAAAAATGGCTGCGCGGCTATTAGGGTTTTTTTCTTCTTATGTATATTAAACTTTAACACTTATAACATCTCAACGAGATTTTTGTCTTATAAATTATTAATGTAAGGTTGAAGAAATTAAAATTTAGTTCGAAAGTGAATCGAGTTAAATTTGAATATTTTAATGTCTAGTTTGAATATTTGCATACTTAATCAACTTTTTTACTTTTATTTATATAAATAGGTTTGATGCATAATTTTTCCCTAACATTTACTATTTTTCTATCTTAGAGGCCGCGAATATTAAATAAATATTTTAATATATGTATTCAGTTTTTATTTTATTTTATTTGTAATATTATTTTTTAAAATTTTATTTCAAAAATTAAAAAATAAAATGGGATGTTGACATGCCGTAATATGATTGGTCAAATTTTTTATTTTAACCGCGTTAAATTTTTGAGGTAATTTGGGTAATGTCTAAAACTTTAGGTGGGACACATGAGCGCAAAAATTACATTAGGTACCAAGATGGAAAAAGTGGTGAACATTAGAGGGGAAATTGTGCATTAAGCCTTATAAGTATAATATTCATGTTTAACCGCAAACATTTATAATGTTATGATACTAATTAGTTTTAATTTAAATTGTTTTTATAACCATATATATTATAGATATATATTTCTTCATTTTCTCATATGTGATATATATATATATATATATATCGGGCAATATTGAGTGACTCGACTCGAACTTAAAATCAATATATTAATTACTAAAAAATTGAGTTATTCGATTTTCTATTTTATAACTCAGACTTTATTTGAATTTTTTTGAGTCGAGTGTAGGAAATTATGAGTCGAGTCAAGATGAATCAAATATTTTGACATCGAGTTAAATCGAATAATTCGATTTTTTTCTAGTCGAGTGTTACTCATCCTAATTCCCATATCGTCTATCTAGGCCCGTTCTTGGGATTTTGGTGGCCTAAAAGCGAACCTAAAAACTAGGCCCCTAATTACAAGTATTGAAAAATCGAATTTAAGAGTATGCCCTAATAACAAGTATTAGAAAAAATTGGAGCTAATTGTGCATTAATCCTTATAAGTATAATATTCATGTTTAAGTGTAAATATTTATAATGTTATAATACTAATTAGTTCTAATTTAAATTGTTTTTATAACCATATACAATACATATATATATTCATTTTTTTCATATGTGATATGAAAAAAATTAATCTACTAATTACTAAAAAAATTTGAGTTATTCGAATTTCTATTTTATAACTCAAACTTTATTTGAATATTTTCGAGTCGAGTGTATGAAATTACAAGTAAAGTCAAGACGAATCGAATATTTTGACATCGAGTCGAATCAAATTTGGTGGCCTAAAGGCGAACCTAATTCCCATGTCGTTTGTCCAGGCATGTTTTTAAGATTTTGGTGACCTAAAGGTGAACCTAAAAATTAGGGCCATAATAACAAGTATTAAAAAATCAAATTTAAGAGTATGCTCCTAATTTTAAGCAATAAAAAAATAGAGCTCTAATAATAAGTATCGAAAGATATTATTTTTTAAGAGTATGTATCTAATAATAAATATTGGAAAAACTCGGGTAAACAATAACAAGTATTGAGAAAAAATTAGACCCATAATAACAAATATTAAAAAAATTAAACTCTTAATAACAAAATTAAAAAAAACTGGATCAAAATAACAAGTATTATAAAAATTAAAATTTAAAAGTATACCCTAATAATAAATATTATAAAATTTTAAACCTAATAATAAATACAAAAATATTAAACTATTATTAAAATCAAACCCTTTAACTATGATTGGTGACCCCTGAACAAGCGGTGGACTTTAGACCGTCGTACTAATAGTACACCCTTAGGGAAGTGCACGCGTTTATCCAAAATCACCGCTGTCCAAACTCAAATATAAATAATAACGTGAACCTAAGTATAAGAGTTAAATTCATTTTAAACATGCATAACTAAACAAGCTCGAACAATGTAATCTATATTTTGAATCAAACTCAAACTTCAATTTGATTCTTGACTAACCTTGAGTAAAATTTCAAGCCTTGGATTTGAATAAAACTTGAAGTTGAATATAACAATTAAACTTATTTTAAACGAGTAGAATCAAAGAAGCTTGTTCAATTTGATCATTAGTTTAAATCAAGCTTAAATTTCAAATGTAAAACTTGATTAATTTTAAATGAAACTTACAATTAAATTGAACTTTTATAAGTCAAGCAGTACCTCAACCTAAAATTTTAATCACGTCATCTCCAAAACTCTTGGATCCGATCCAAATCAAACGTGGTTTAGAAAAGGAGGGGAAAAAAGTATAAAAAAAAATGAGCCGAGCCGGCATAAGAAAGCTATGCCTTTGGTTTCACTATACAACCGGCATTCCATTTCCATGTGGTTTCCACACGCCTTTTTCTTGAGCCTCACATGTGCGAAGGTCCACTCCCACTTTGGGAAATGAATTCCTGAAATTCTGTAATAAATATGAGGATACCTTATTAGTTTTTTTTTTTTTTGACAAATGAGACTCTAGCAGATGAAAAGAGGGTGTTTTTAATGGGTCTAGAATCCCAATTTAAATGTATGGATAGGTAAAATTCGACTCGACTAGAAAAATTTAATTATTTGACTCGACGCGAAAAACCCAAATCGTTTTGACCCGACTCGTAATTTCATAACTCGACTCGACTCGAAAAAGATTCAAATAAAGTTTGAGTTGTAAAATGAAAATTCGAATAACTCAAAAATTTTAGTAATTAGTTTATCACTTTTCAAGTTCGAGTCAAGTCTGTCAATTCTATTTGATATATTATGTATATCACATGTGAAAATATGAAGAAATATATATGTGTATATCGTATACGGATATAGAAAGCCGTTAAAATTAGAATCAACATGTATTATATTATTATAAATAATTACAATTAATTTTTTACAGAAACTCGAAAACTTGACTCAATTGGAAAAAATTTCAAATAAAGTTTGAATCATAAAATATGACTTGTAAACTCGAATAACTCGAAATTTTTTGACTCGACTCGATCGAACGCCTAAACCTACCTAAAAAAATATGAGGGAACAAAGATAAGCAACTTGACTAATTGACCTTATATTATTCTTATATCAATGGGTATTGTAACTGTTGTAATATATATATATATATATATATATATATATATATATATATATATATATATATATATATATTCGAACATATTTTAGTGCATATTATTCTTTAATTTAAATATTATATTTAAAAAATTTGACATTATATCATCCTGACATACTCTTAAATCACTTGTCACACTTCAACTTAAAATTGTTGCCCATCTGTCTAATAATCAACAGATATGATGGTTCGACATACATAATCACTTCACTACTAAACAACTGACAAACTAATAGAATTAGACACATTCATTTCACTAATGGAAAATTTAAATACGAAGAGTTCAGTTTATTAAATTACTTCGAATTAGGACCAAATTAATGATAGACTAAAATTGTTATTATATCATGTTTTTGTTTCAATCTTAATGATAGAGTGACTTGTTTGTCACAAAATTTTAATTGAGTGGTATGTTCCTACACTTATATTTGAGTGGCTGAATTATTATTTTTAGAAGAAAAGTGACATATTTGTTCCTAAACCTATATTTGAGTGACTAAATTATTAATTTTAAAAAAAGAGTGGCATATTTGTTACTAAATCTATAACTAATTGACCTATGGTGTAATTTAACCTTTTGGCAATAACAAAGGAAGCTATCAATTTTCGAGTCCTTTTCCCTAAATAACGATAACAAGAGAAGAACATTTAATTTAAGCCGATATACATTCCAACACCTTACGACACACGTCGGGAGATCTCTCCTCCCCCACCTGAACGGAGCAGTATCGGCGGCATCTAGACCAGCAAACAGAATACTCCTCCGACGATGATTTCCCAAACCCGAGAGGAGGAGTTATCCAGAGAAGAACCGAACAAAGACACCGTGGAGGAATCCGAATCCAACCGCCTCTTACCATCCCAATCTCCTTCCTCCTCCTCGTCCGATGATGAAAACGAGGTCGCATACGAATCCCGCGAGAAAATCGTCATCGTCGAAGTGGAAACGCCGGAATCCATCGGAAATGTCGATTATGTCCCTCCTTTTTCCTGGAAGAAGCTATGGTTGTTTACGGGACCGGGTTTTTTAATGAGTATAGCGTTTTTAGATCCGGGGAATTTGGAAGGTGATCTACAGGCTGGGGCAATTGCGGGTTACTCTCTGCTTTGGTTGCTGATGTGGGCTACCGTCATGGGTCTTCTGATCCAGTTGTTATCCGCTCGGCTCGGGGTGGCTACTGGCAGGCATCTAGCGGAACTCTGCCGGGAGGAATATCCAACTTGGGCTCGTTTTGTGCTGTGGTTCATGGCCGAATTGGCGCTTATTGGAGCTGATATTCAAGAGGTTATTGGGAGTGCTATAGCTATCCAAATTTTGAGTAATGGGGTTTTACCGCTATGGGCTGGTGTCTTAATTACCGCGTCCGATTGGTAAAAGTCCTTATTTTTGCAAGTTCCTTCTTCCTTTTCCTTGAATTTTGAATTGATTTCTGTGTTTCGAATTTTCTGCATCGGGTGATATAATTTTATATTTGTTTGAATTAAAAGTTTGAGCCTTTTCTAGGTTTCTGGTAGTTAACTGGGGAATATTAAGTCAGATTCTATTCAAATTTATGGTTTTTTCACCTCTAACAAGTGTTTCACTCGCTCTTTGTTTACAGTTTTGTATTTTTATTCCTGGAGAATTATGGAGTCCGGAAACTAGAAGCTGTTTTTGCTGTTTTAATTGCAACTATGGCTTTATCATTCGCTTGGATGTTTGGTGATACAAATCCCAGCGGAAAAGAACTACTAATAGGTTTGTTTTTACTTTTTAATAAAGTAATTATTTTGTATGAAGTTAATATTTCATTTTTGAGTATCATTTTACTTTTTCCATTGTTGTAGGTATTTTGGTTCCTAGACTTAGCTCAAAAACGATTCGGCAGGCAGTGGGGGTTGTAGGTTGTGTTATAATGCCTCATAATGTATTTTTGCATTCTGCATTGGTACAGTCAAGAAAGATTGATCCGAAGAAGAGAGGCCGAGTCCAAGAGGCACTGAACTACTACTCAATTGAGTCATCCATTGCTCTTCTGGTTTCCTTCATGATCAATTTGTTTGTGACAACGATATTTGCCAAGGGATTCTATGGTACAAAACAAGCGAATAGCATAGGACTAGTTAATGCAGGGCAGTATCTTGAGGAGAAGTATGGTGGAGGACTCTTTCCAATTCTCTACATATGGGGTATCGGGTTGCTAGCTGCTGGACAAAGCAGTACGATAACAGGGACATATGCTGGCCAGTTTATAATGGGAGGATTTCTCAATCTTCGATTGAAGAAATGGTTGAGGGCATTGATTACACGGAGCTTTGCAATTGTGCCGACAATTATTGTTGCTATTGTCTTTAATACGTCCGAAGCCTCATTGGATATCTTGAATGAATGGCTTAATGTACTTCAGTCAATACAGATTCCTTTTGCACTTATACCACTTCTAACCTTGGTTGCGAAGGAGCAGGTCATGGGGGTCTTTAGGATTGGGCCTATTCTTGAGGTACGCCTTCTGTTTCACTTGTCTTCAATTTTATCTGTACTATCTGTTGCTTTACGTTATGACTATTGTCAGAACTCTTGTGCAACCTGCAAATTATTATAACTAGAAGTATCTGCAGTTATCATGTTAGAAATTAACACCGAGTCATTTTGTATTTAGATATTTGCGTTGTTTCAAATATTTTGATTGTAAAAAGAACATTATAACAAACATGGGCAACCTCCATAGCAGCTTGCTTGCTTGTTGCTTCACTTTTATGCCTTTTTTTCATCCACTAGTTGTTTCTCATTTGAACACAAGTAACTTGAATTGGTTTTCTACCCTGGAACCAAAAGTTTATCGAGTTTCGATACAAGTAGTGCAAAACATGCAACCAAAAAGACCCATATAATATTTCCTTTTACTGATATTTCATATGCATTTACTCATCTGGAGGGTCATTGCCCTCATTTTGTCATCACTGTTACACTCTAGGCCTATACAGTGAAAAGCCATAAAGTTGGCTGATTTGTGGTATGCTTGCTTTTCTATGTAGAAAGCATATGTAATGTAGTATTCATGATATTTGTTGGAGGGTAATCCCAGATTATCTTATGACGTTCATGTTTGCTATCCTTTGGTTTTTCCATCTAGTTCATTCATTTGCAAAGTATATTTTAGTAACAGAATTTTGAGGATTGTGTCCAAGTTTAGTAGTTTTATGGAGGAAACAAATACGGCAGTTTGTTCTGGGAGACTTCCAAATAACCCTCAAATCAAAGGAGATTTCACCATAAAATGTGTGCTTTTACGAACAGTATTACCAAAGAGTCCTCACTCTATAGTTCCATAGAACAAATTTAGATCTCTTCAGTTTCCTAGATATAATTTCATTTGGTTGTCTTGTGACCTTGTGTGGGATTTGGTAACTGGAGATGCAGCTGTATATGAATCCATGGAGATGCCTATGCAGTAATTCGATGTATACAGTTTGCTGGTTGCAATTTTTATATATGTACTAGTCTTTCTAACACCCTGTTGTAATTCTTGATTATTCAATCTTCCCCACTTGGCGAAGGCTTTTCTAGGAAAACGAAGCTTCAAAATGTATCTTTCAACTTTATGCAAAATTCGTAAAAACAAATCTTAGCAACCTTTCTGATTTCCATGTGTCAGAACATGGAATGTAAACTTTTAATTTGTTTTTGGTGTCTGCAGTTTATTGCATTTGCTTGGACTGCAGTGACTGATGATACTTTAAGTAAATTGATAGATCCAACGAATGCTTACATGTATCAATAAAATATCTAGCTACATTTGATGGTTTATGTTGTGTTATTTTGCAGAGACTGGCCTGGACTGTGGCTGCTCTTGTAATAATAATCAATGGGTATCTTTTGTTTGATTTCTTTGTTTCCGAAGTCAAGGGACTGCTGTTTGGACTAATGATCTGTATATGGACAGTTGCATATATAGCGTTCATTGTTTATCTCGTTTTACATGGAAATGCTCTTCCTTCCACTTGGTTCAGCATAGAACTATCCAAGCGATATTCGGACACTAGTTCAGACTTCGGAAGCAAAGTCTCTGAATCATATAGCTTACATAGGCCTCCAAATACCACGATGGAAATTGATCAATAGTTCGAATAACAAAGCATTCTTTTGTACACCAATGAGCTTGTATACACATATCCAGACCATAGAACGCAGAAGGTCCAACCGTCAAAGATCGACATCCATGCATGTCAAAGCTTCATCGTATAAATCATGTAAGGACATCTTTTCTAGAAACCCCCTTTAATTCTTGATGAAATTAGATCATGAAACTGCTTAGTGTTTTTGTTCTTTGAGATAACAGCTTCCTATGTACCATAGACTGCCATAGTTGTTTCTCTGAAGGGACTATACAACGCAACAGGAAATGAATTGTACGATTATCGTGTTATTCAATCTGTATCACACCTCTCTATTCCTCTGTTGCCTGTTCCTTTGTTGTTCATTATTAAGTTGCAATCTTTCTTTATTTCCCCTGATATCGGGCAAATACTGCTCTTATTTGTATGATATTGGAGCATTATAAATACTTTGTATCTATATAAATTTTGATGGGTTAAGAATTGATATATTGTATAGATTTTGAGATATTAATGTAACCTCGCCATGTTTGTGTGGTGTCTAATATCTAGAATTTAAATCCCAACTCTGATGGATTCGAGTTCTATCTAATTCAGGGTAGTTCTGGACGAATACAATGACCTCCAAAATGCGTTAAAATCAAATACTTACCAGAGAAAAGTAAATGATTAGTTTTAGATTAGTGGAAAAGCACACGAGAAAAGTGAATTGTGTATGCAGAAAATTTTATAAACTTAATAAATTTACATTTTTGTTTTATAAACTTTTGTGTACTTTCTTCGTGACACCAAACTAAATTATATGCATTAAAAACATTTATTATATATATATTTAAATAGAACCTTGTATTGATTAGCCAATGGCATCAGTGATTACAAATGGTTCAATACAAGCAGGACTTTCGAAATAGAAATATTGAGTTGTCTGCGAATGCAAAGTCCAGTTTGCTAACTCATGAGCAACAGCATTAGCACTACGTTGGCAGAAAGCTAAGGCAATATGAGTGTGTTGCTGCAGCATTAGTTTTGCTTTCGATAAAGTTTGTGATATCATAGAAGTACCCTCGGAACTCGCCTGCAGGTAATTTGCTGCATCACCTTGGATCAAAACTCGATGTCACCCTCTATCCAAGGCAAGGAGAATAGCCTCGTAACAAGCAAATGGTTCAACAATGGATGCATCAACCGCCCCTGTAGTGCATTTCGAAAAACTTGCAAGGACCTGTCCCGTATTGTCCCTGGCCACAACTGCAATAGCTGCCTTACCATTATTGGGATCAAATGCTCCATCGACGTTGACCTTCACTATGTCTGCTGTTGGTGGGTGCCATTTATGTGCAGGTGATGTAGATTGTTGAACTGGGGTGTGGAGGGATTGAGCTTCTACAGGTGCCTTGTATTCATGATAAGTAGCCATGCTGGGGGCACCGGTTCACCATGAACAAAACTACAAATTCAGTGAATGCAGGAATACTGTTGGAAGTTTGAAAGAGCAAAGTAGTAGAGAAGAAAATCAGGAAAGGAAGAACTTAGTCTGATTCATTCATTTTTAATATTTATACATCAATACAAAAGTTAGTCAACAACTACTCTTTAAATTCAGCAACATGTTTCCTAATATTTTAGCTTGAAATAAGCTTCACCACAAATCTAATGGCAGTAGCCATTTCAGTAAACAAGCATATATTAATTACAACAAAATATCTAAACAAAATCAAACAAATGCAACAGCAAGTGTCACAACAAAAGTGTCATCACTCCTCCTTGACATTGGTGCTGCTACATACTCCCAGGCTTTCACTTAACTTCTCAAATTTTATTTTTTAGCAGTCCCTTAGTAAATATATCAGCTACTTGATCCTCTGAGCTGCAATGCTTCAATTGAATTTGACATTCTTTCTCAACTTCTCTAAAAAAGTGATATTTGATGTTAATATGTTTAGTCTTTCCATGAAAGACCAGATTTTTTGCAATGGCAACAACGGATTTATTATCGCACAACACTTCAGTAGCATTCACCTGTTCATGCTTCAAATCAAGCAACAACTTCCTTAACCAAATGCATTGGTTAGCAACATGTGCAGCATCTACATATTCTGCTTCTGCTGTGGATTGTGCTACAGTCTCTTGCTTTTTAGAACTCCAACAAATCATGCCCGAACCAATAAAAAAACAATAACCGAAAGTGCTTCGCATGTCATCAGATGAACCTGCCCAATCACTATCAGTAAATTCCACCAATTTTATCTCTCCATTTCTTGCATATAAGACACCACAATCAGTAGTTCCCTCTATATATCTCAATATCCTTTTTCAAGCTCTATAATGAACTTTACTTGGACTGTGCATGAGCCTGAAAAGTAAACTTGTTGCATATATGATATCAGGTCTAGTAGCAGACAAATATAACAAGCACCCAATGAGACTCATGTACTGACCTGCATTGATCATCCTAGCTTGATCATTTTGGCTGAGCTTTTCACTTTGCACAGCTGGAGTGTTCACTGTCTTGCAATTCTCCATTCTAAATTTTTTTAGAACTTCAACTGCTTACTTCCTTTGGCATATGAAAATTCCTTGTTGAAGCTGCAGAATTTCCATACCAAGAAAATATGACATTTTCCCCAAATCATTCATCTCGAAACCCGTTTTCATCTCTTCCTTAAACTGACAAATCAATAATTGATTGTTGTCGGCAACCAATAAATCATCAACGTACAAAGAAACAACAATTATATCTCTTTTTGTTTCTTTCACATAAAGGGTTACTTCTGTGCAGCTTTTAACAAATCCCAGCCTTGTTAAATATTCGCCAATTCTGCTGTACCAGGCTCTAGGAGCATGTTTTAAGCCATACAAGGCCTTTTTGAGAAGATACACTTTGTCATCACAACCTTTTTTTACAAACCCTTCAGGTTGTTCGATGAAAATATCCTCCTGCAAATATCCATTCAAGAAGGCTGATTTTACATCTAATTAGTATATTTCCCAAGACTTATGAACAGCCAAAGCAATGAGCAATCTGATAGTATCAGATCTGTCCACAGGTGCAAATGTCTCCGTAAAATCAACACCAAACTCTTGGGAATACCCTTTCACTACAAGTCTGGCCTTGTGCTTATTAATAGAGCCATCTGAATTTAATTTGACTCTATATATTAATTTCACTCTAATCACCTTCTTGTTCTTTAGTTTTTCCATTAATTTCCAAGTGTCATTCTTGGATATCATCCTTATTTCTTCCTTCATAATTTCTTTCCATTCAATAAATTTTGCTGCCTCCTTATAACTTGCATGTTCTAAAATAGCAACATTTCATCTACTAATAATATCATCCCATGTCGTTGTGCCTCTAACTTCAATCTCTTCATCTGAATGATGTCAACTTCAAAAGTAGTTGCACATTGCTCTTGTGAAGAGCTAACATTCACAATCTGTTTGGAGTGTTCAACCATGGACTTGTTCCAATCCCAAATAAAATCCTCATCAAACTTCAAATTTTTGCTAACAATAATTTTTTTGTCTTCACATCATATACTCTATATCCTTTTGAGTTGCAAGTGTATCTCACAAAAACACCAACAGTTGCCCTGTCATCTAGTTTGTCCCTTTTAACTTTTGGAACATGTATGTAGCATACACAACCGAAGACTCTAAGATGACCAATTGAAGGTGTAGCATCAAACTAACCTTCAAAAGGTGTCTTCCCTTCTAAGGCTTTAGTAGGGAGCATGTTTAATAAATATACATAAGTGTTGACAGCTTTTGCCCAAAAAACTTTTGGAATCTTCTTCTCAAATAGCAAACATATTTTCATGTTCAAAACAGTCCTATTCTTTCTCTTGCTAATTCCGTTTTGTTGTGGCGTGTAG
Source organism: Hibiscus tridactylites (assembly GCA_958450335.1). Lineage (NCBI taxonomy): Eukaryota > Viridiplantae > Streptophyta > Magnoliopsida > Malvales > Malvaceae > Hibiscus > Hibiscus tridactylites. The sequence goes on along the minus strand of OY288265.1, from coordinate 80,037,459 downwards.
ACAAAAGTTAATTGGTGATGAATGCCAAGTTGTTGGAGATAGCTTGCAAATTGACGCGGTGTATATTCGCGGCCATTATCAGACCTTAGAGTCTTGATTTTCTTTCCACTTTGATTTTCAGAATTAGCTTTGAACCTTTGAAAAACATCAAAAACTTCACTTTTTTGTTTTAAGAAGAAAACCCAACACCATCTGCTAAAATCATCAATGCATATCAGAAAAATATCTGCTTTCATTTAGTGAAGATATGCGCATTGGACCACACAAGTCAGTGTGCACAAGTTGAAGCTTTTCTGAAGCTCTCCAAGCTTGATTTACAGGGAATGAAAGCTTAGTTTGTTTCCCTTTTTGACACACTTCACACACCGCAGTGTTCTCACACACATTAGGCATATCTTTTACTAAGCCTTTGCTGGACATCTATTTCAAAGATGAATAATTGAAGTGACCCAACCTTCTATGCCATAAATTCGATTGGTCGGCAATAGAAGTGAAAGCTTCCACTTCAGTTTGCTTCCATTTTATTGAGAAACTTCTTTCAATCATCTTAACAGTCAACATCTTCACACCATTTTTATCAAACGTATCACATACTCAATCATGAAAATGCAAGTTGTAATTTTTCTCAAACAATTGGCCAGCACTAAGAAGACTTTGACTAATTCCAGGCACAAATAAAATATCTAAAATAATTTTTGTACCTGAAGAAGTCTCAACAGCTGCATCTCCTTTGCCTTTTACCTCGACAAAGCTTCCATCAACTATTTTCACCCTTGATTTGTAGCTTTTGTCCAACACTTTAAACAAATCTACGTGAGGAATCATGTGATGAGTACATCCACTATCAATTAGCCAAACTTCAAGCTTGTTTGCTGCAACACAACACTCTTCATGCTGAAGTGCCATGAATGCAGTTTCCTCCTCCAATTGAGGTTTTCAGCAACTTGAACTTGTTGTGGTTGTTGCTCAGTTTTAGCCTTGCATACTTTTTTAGCATGGCCAAATTGTTTACACGAACTACATTGGACACCAAGCCTGAACCAACAATAGTTTTCTGAATGGCCTTTCTTGTTGCAATGTGAGCAAGTCTGAAACTTGCCTTTTCTGCCCTTGCTCTTATTTTTTTGATCACCCTTTTTCACTTTGTCTTTTCTTTCTCCTGTTGGCTTCTTTCCTCCAAAAGCTGCTTCAGCCTTCCCTTTTTGTTTTGCCAAAAAAGCAACCTCACTTGGTTCTTCAAGTCTATAAGCTTTTCTTTGCTCCACAACTTGTAGATAATTGACTAATTCAGCTAGAGACAGTTGAGATATATCCTTTGAATCTTTCAAGGAGGAAATTTTAGATTCAAACTTTTCTGGAAAACTTACAAGCACCTTCTCAACAACTCTCTTCTCTGGGAGATCTTCACCAAACAATCTAATCTGGTTCACTATCTTCATAAGTCGATCTGCATATTCTTTAACCGACTCGAATTCTTTCATTTTAAGCATCTCATATTCTCTTCTTAGGTTAAGAACCTGCATCTGTTTTGTCTTCTCACTTCTTTGAAATTCATCCCTTAGTCTATCCCATGCTTCTTTTCCAGTTTCACACGCTATTATGCGAGTGAAAATTATTTCAGTGACTGCAGCATGTATAATAGACAAAGCTTTAAATTTCTTGGCACACTCTTCTGCATGGTGCTTCATTTGTGCCACGGTGGGATTATTTCTTAATGGTGGAGGATCATTTCCAGTCTCAACAACATCCCAGAGATCTGAGCCCCGTAAATATGCTTTCATTTTGACAGCCCACAACTGATAATTTTGGCCATCAAACAATGGAGGAGTACCAACTCCAAAGCTGCTAGAAGACATAGAAAAAGATAGAGCAGAAGGTTTGGTCTTTTATAGAGGATAAGCTCACTGTATCTTTCTCTCTTACACTTATAGGCCCTTCCAAGATTAGATTTTTAGCTCTGGTGCCACTTGTTGGAAGTTTGAAAGAGCAAAATAGTAGAGAAGAAAATTAGGAAAAGAAGAACTTAGTATGATTCATTCATTTTTAATATTTATACATCAATACAAAAGTTAGTCAACAACTGCTCCAAAATTCAGCAACATGTTTCCTGATATTTTAGCTTGAAATAAGCTTCACCGCAAATCTAATGGCAGTAGTCATTTCAGTCAACAAGCATATATCAATTACAACAAAATATCTAAACAAAATCAAACAAATGTAGCAGCAAGTGTCACAACAAAAGTGTCATCAAATACCTAGAATTGAATGTGCAGATGTCAACCAGCTCAAGCAATCTTGTGAATGATCCAGTCTAACACGACCATGTATTCCAAACTGCTGGAGGATTGTTTGGGTGGCGATGCAGTCGCGCAAGGCGTGAACTACTGTCCCTTCCAACTGTTGCATTTATGAGTTGTTTCCCAACTGGGAGGACCTCGTGTGCAGCTCGCCAAATGAAAATCCGGATCTTAGGCAATGTTTTCAACTTGGCTAACATTTGCCATTGTTTTTTCTGGAGCAGTAGCCGAATGATTCCTGCGCATAAGTGCTATGTAACCCAATCGAACAGAGTAAGTTCCACTGGAGTGGTTTCCTCACACCAGTATATTTTCTCGTCCATGTAAAATCGAGAAAGATAAGATCACAACTGCGTCATTGGGTTGGAACATTCTCTGTTTTTTATCGACATCCCATAAATTCATGGAATCTTCCATAAAATCACCACAAGTTAGAGGTTGCAACAAAGGATTGTCCATGTACCTTGTTTGAAGGTTAACTTGTTTCGATCCACCCCAATTATCTGTCAAAATTCAAATATTGTTTTTCACACCGATCCTCCATAAAAAAAGCAGTTCTTGTAATGCAGCATAAATAGACCGCCATACAAAGGAAGGGCGAGAATTCAATGTTGCCTCAAAAATTTATTTGTTGCGGAAATATTTGGTCGCAAGTACTCTGGACATAAGATCATCCGAACTTTAATTATGCGCAAAACCAGAGACCAAATCAAGCTTATCAACCACCTGCACCACAACAATATCAACCGCAAAAATCATCGTTGGAGTCGATTGGTGAAAGGTTGGCATTATCCCGAGAAAATTTTCAACTAAAGACCGAAGCACACTTCGAAGCAATTGAAAAACAGCTGAGTCAACTGACGTTAGCGGCGAGTCATTTAGAATCCAAAGGGAAGTTGTCGTCTCAAACCGAACCAAACCCGAGAGAAAACGTCAATGTCATTACACTTCGAGTGGCACCATCGTCGAACCGAAAACCACGAAAGAGGACGACCAAAAAAAAGACAAGGAGAAAGCGCAACCATCGACCCAAATGGTACATCAGGTTCGTCCTTTACTCCATCTCTTTATGCCGTACCACCTCTTTTACCATCAAGGTTGGTAAAGCGAGACAAACAAGCTGAACAGAAGGAGATCTTTGATGTATTTTGGAAAGTAGAAATTAATATTCCACTGCTTGAGGTAATCCGAAAGGTACCAAGATATGCTAAATTCTTAAAAGATTTATGTACTAACAAAAGACGGCTTACCGGAATTGAGAAGGTAAACCTGGGAGAACATGTTTCCGTTGTTATGTTTGCTATTCCTTGCAAAATTGATAATGTTGGTATAAAACGTGCAATGTACGATTTAGGGGCTTCTATTAACGTTATTCCCCTCTCTCTATATAACTCACTGTTTATTGAGCCCTTGAAAGATACAAAGGTGACACTATAGCTGGCTGACTGATCCGTACCCAGAAGGACTTCTCAAGAATATTCTAGTAAAGGTAAATGACCTCATCTTTCTGGCAGATTTCTATGTAATAGACATGGAAAATGATCGGTCCAACACTTCTTCAGAAGTTCTTCTCGGTCGACCCTTCCTTAGTACGACGAATACAAAAATTGATGTTAGAAGTGGCGTTCTTACCATGGAATTTGACGGCGAGGTTGTTAAGTTTGACGTCTATATGGCGATGAAACATCCAGATTCTATGGAAAACGTTAGCTTCGTTGGTATTTATGAACCTTTAGTCGGTGAACTTGTTGAATCTAATTTATCTGATGGTTTGTGCAGGGAATTGGAAGGCCATGATGAAGAAATTAAGGAGTTGGAAAATACTTCATTTGTTAATTTTGATCTACGCTTAACTCCCTCAAAAATTAAAAATTTCTCTTCTATTTTGCAGGCACTGGATATCGAGTTAAAATTACCGTCGGATAAATTGAAGAGTAAAGGAGATATTTTGTCAAGAAAAATTAAAGAACGCTATGATTGTAAAATTTCTCGTAGGTAAATTCTCAGTTGGACAAGCGAATGAATTGGAGGAAATGTTTGTCACAATACCTATAATCTGAATCAGATCGTCGAGCTAACGGCATTAAATAAAACCATAATTGAGAGGCGACCCATTTTATTTTATTTTTCACATTTTCAATTTATTTACTTTTGTCTTGCATTTTATTTTATTTGAATTTTCAGGTACCCAACGATTTCAAGTCAACCATTCCTGGCACCGGATGTCGGTATTTTTGTTCGAATTACAAAACCCTTGGGGATAGTGCACGGATATATAAAAAAAATATGGGTCGATATTTGAAGTTTGTGTGAGCAGTGGGTCCTAAAATTGACGAGGGGTATTAAAATTGGGCTTTCAGTTCACATTAACAAACCCTCGCCATTCCCTTGGTGCACATTAGCAAATCCTTCCCCCACCTAAGCCCACGATAGTTAAACCCAATGCCAAATTGATCTGTCGACCACTTTTTCCCATCTTTTCCATTTTTCCTTTTTAAAATTTAAAACCTCCCCCATGGATCCACACTTTATTGATAAACCAAATCTCTTTTCCCCAAAACAAATTCTTAAACCTTTTTAATTTTACTTTCCCCACGTGATACAAACAAAACAACTCTAATCCACTTTCAACAAGACCCACAACCACAAGTGTTCCAATCGGTCGCCGTAAAACCATAGTTCGCACAAGAAACCAAGGACCGATTCACGGCCAAGCAGTCATCACACCAAACAACCCATTGTTATTAAAAACGGGAAGTATCTATATTCTCTCTTTTACTTTATTTTCTATAATGGGACATTATGATTAAGTGAGGGGTAGAATTGACATCAAATTCTTTTTTCTGCTTATTCAATTAGTTGCCATTGAGTTCTCTTGATTGTACTTTGTTGAAATTTTTTGTTGCGTGTCCTTTATTTCACTTTGTCTCGTTGATTTTCCTATGACTTGAAATCTTGCTTGTATTGAAGATTAGAATGCATGCTAGATAATGACTTGACTTGTAATTTCAAATAAAATCGGTTATGACATTTCTTGATTTGTTAATTGACATGTTGCTTACCGAGGACACTTAGCACCTCATGTGAGTTTTGAGCCTAATGAGCATATATTTTCCTTCTTTCTCTTTGTTACTTTTGAGTGTGCCAACTAGTTCTTTGCATTCTAGTACTTGTAGCATAATGCTTGTCGAGACTACACGATTGAATGTGATGCTTTAGTGTGATAGAGGCATTATGTTTTAACCCCTTTCTCTTCCCAAAAAATGGCCCACCCTTTGTTTATTTACCCATTAGATAACCACTTTTGAGTCGTATCATTTTCTTTGATTTACCACATTTTTAACTCGAACCGATTTTTTGCTTTCCCCTCTTTTTGACATCCCTTTTCAAGACAAAGTTAAGGTTATTCCGAAGCAGTATAGTTCGGTTCGAGCAGTGCAAAAAAACAGCGCAGTTTGGTTTGAACAGTGTAGAATAGTTCGAATAAACTGCTCGAACAATATAAAAATAGCTTGGTTCGAGTAGCAAAAAAAACAAACAGAAGAAAAAAAAAGAAAAGTTCGAAAGAAAAAAAAGAGAGAGAAAGAAATAATGTAACGCCCCGGTTTAGGGCCCGGGAGTTTATCGATTATCACCTAGGATTAGTCCGGGTTAAAATTAGACTTAAAATGATGATTTTTACAAAATATGTCCAAATTTACTAAAATGCCATTAATGAAATTGAGAATGAGAATTTTGAGAAAAAGGGAATAAAGAAAGGAAATTTGAAAAAGATGTCATCTTCTCCAAAATCCCCCATTTCCCACTAAAACTCCTCTAAAACCCTAAATCACTATTCCATTGCTCAAACCACTCATCCAAGCAAGATTTTTGAAGCTAATCTCTTCTTTATTTCAGATTTTACATTGTCTAGTTTGTGTTCTTTGAAAACCCTCTTTTAAAAGCCATTAAAATGTATTTTGAGTTTAGAGTTGAGTTGAGAAAATGAGTATTTCTATGGGTTCTTCATGTGAGTTTCTAATGTAGCGTTTAATGGTGTTTTTGATCACTTTTGGGTGTCTTAAAAATGTTAAAATGATGGGTTTTGGTGGGAAACCCGAAATGGGTATAAAAATGAGATTTTTAGGTTTAAAATGTTGGGTTTTTGGGTTGGTTTTAGGTTGAAAACGTGGCTGGTGGTTCCCTTGATGATGGGGATGTTTCTAGATGTTTTTGGATGTGTTTTAGTGGTTGGAATGGGTGACTTCAATGTGGGGTTTGTTTAGAACGAAATGGTGAAGTTTGGATGAATTTTGGATTCGAATTGATGTGTTTTGGTTGCAAGAGTGAGTTCTGAGTTGCTACTGGTTTATGAGTGTATTAGTGTCCTAATAGTATGTTTTGGATTGCTTTAAATAGAGAAATAGGGTTCGGGTGCGATACCGGGTGCTACGGAGGCTTGAGATCGGTGTTTCGATATCCGTTTGGGTTCATCGGTTAGTGGAAACCGTTTTGAGACTTTAAATGCGTTCAATGAAGGTTGTTGGGGTTTGGGTGGAGTCTTAGAGATTAACCTAGACTCGAGTGTAAGTTTATCTATTCTCGCTTGTTTGGTTGATTATGGCGTTCTCGATTATGTGTGTTGTGGTGTGCTTTGGATTGTTTTACTCTCCGTTTAATGTTGTTGTGTAGTCATTGTTGGTGTCGAGCCTCACGTGATGGTTGTCGTTACTACGGTGATGTGTAGTCCCACCGGAAAACTATTAGTCGAACGGTGATGTGTAGTCCCAATGGGTTTTGGATCCTGCATGTGCATACCTTGTAATGTGATGTTTGTGATACATTACGTCTTTCCTTATTTGATTTTTCTTGAATCTAAGTCTACGTTTTAAAAACTGTATTGTTGGTGTGTTTTAGAGCTCCGCTCACTAAGCTTCTAGCTTACGCTCTCTTTTCTTCAACAATGCAGATCGTTAGAGGCTTCGGGAGGCAAGTGGGCAAGGGAGGAAACTCTTGGAGTTCTCATTAAGTTCAAAGTATGGTTTATGTTTTGTAATAACACTTAGACAATGGGATTACTAGATTGTATGTTATGGAGTTGGTGTTCAAACTCCCTTGCTATGGGTTGTTTATATTCAAGCATGTTCTAAATGGTGATACTATGTTAAATTAGGACTTGGTGTGGTCTTGTGTGGATTGCTAAGCATATTGACTTGTTAGTGTTTTTGTATCTAAGTGTTCATGTGAGCTTACAGCTTGAGTTCTAAATTGTTGCTTGAATGCATGTTAAATGTTGTGATTAGGACTTTTTGCATCTAGAATGTATATATGATACTTTGCCATGTTGTTGTTTCTTGATTCTTGTGGTCTTGAGGCTTGTTTGGGAACTTTAGAGATGCATAAAACTCTTTCAGGGTCACATAGAGTGCACGCATTTCGAAACGCTTGTGGTTGTTTCAGAACGGTGATAACTCTAGGGATACCCGTATTGGAATGTGTTTCGATACGGTTTGACACTGTGAGCTCCTGTTCTGATACGCGTATCGAAACGGGTTGCCACTATAAGGTCCTGTTTTGGAACGAGTTCCGGAACGCTTTGACAAAATGGACCCCCGTACCGAAATGAGGTGGATCGTATGGGTATGGCCTGGTTTGGCTTTTAAACTGGGGCCCGTGTATCGAAACGGGCAAGCCTGTTTCGAAACACTGGCCTATAAATTGGGCTTTTGGCATCTTTAAGGATTCTCAAATGTTGGGCTTTGGTCCCATTTTTTGTAAGCTTCCTTGAGAGCCTTGTGTTAATCGCTTTTGTATGGTTTTGTAAGCATGAAATCGGACTAACTCGACACTTGGTAAAATTTATATTACTTTGCGCCTCGTTTATATCTTTACGTTTTCGGGTTTCCGCTGTCGTTTTCACACATAGGACTAACGATACATTTAGACAAGATAATGTTTAAAAGAAATTTTCTAGGGTTGCTAATCGAAGTGTAGCCTTAATGGGTTTCGCTTTGATTTTCCCCGTGTAACCTATTCGGACCAGTTTGTCGCCTAGACCGGGACGAGGTGGTTACATTTGGTGGTATCAGAGCCTCGGTTACAAGGTCTCTCGGGAAAGGTAAGTCAGGTAAGTTGGTTTGTATGGTTGCTTGCTATTGCACGGTGTATGAAAACATGTTTTAATGACCTTGTTGTTGGTTGAAGTCTAGTCAAGTGTTCCCATTGTTAAGATGTTGTTTTTGAAAAAGGTTTTGGTTTAAAGAGTTGAGAACTTGGGTTTGGGTCCTTGCTCTTTTGCTAACCTAATTTTTTCTTGTGTGTTATGTGTTTGTTGTTTTAGATTTTATCTTCGGTATGGTGAGACCGAGGAGACGGCCTAGAGTGGGTGACTAGGCACCCGAGAATGAGCCTCTTGTTCCTCCTGCTCCCGATGGTAATAGAGTGGGTGGTGAAGGTAATGGGCCTCAGGCCGGTGCAAATGTTGGAGGTAATGGGGCTCAAGCGGGTCAGGGTCTTGTGGGAGCGGACATGACCCATTTGATTCAAACCATAGCCGGAGCTTTTCAGACAACTTTGGCCGGTATGCAAGCTGCAGCACCACCTCAGGGTGCGAGAACAGAATTACCCCTTGAGAGGCTCCGTAGTTTAGGAGGAGTTGAGTTTCGTGGTTTGACTCCTGAAGGTTCAGAGGCTTGGCTCGAGAGTACTACACGCATCTTGGGTCAGATGGAAAGATCAGACACTCGTAAGTTGGGTTGCATTGTCTCCTTGCTTAAGAGGGACGCATATACATGGTGGACCACTGTTACTTCGGGTATGGCAGAAGCGGATATCACGTGGTAATTCTTCAGAAATGCTTTTAAGAGGAAGTATCTCAGAGTTCGGTATCTGGATGAGATGAAGAGGGAGTTTATGGCCTTGGTTCAGGGTAGCAAGACCGTGCCCGAGTACGAGGTTAAGTTTGTGAAATTGAGCGAGTATGCACCCGAGTTGGTTCTCAGTGAGAGGGAACGGTATGATCGCTTTCGATATGGGTTGACTAGAGATGTGAAGACTTACATGCTTGCCTCTGACTATACCGAGATTGATGTCTTGGTCTTTAAAGCCAAGGATATTGAGCAGAACTTAGGCTCCAGTGCTCGTGCTAGTGGGTTCGATTCCGGAAAGAGACACACGGATTGGGGTAGAGATCATGCCAAGAGGCATAGGGATAGGAGGTATCAACCCAATTCGAGGCATAGGGGTGGTAACTATGGACGGGGCCACCAGGGCCAAGGAGCCGTTGTACACACTCCGGAGTGCGCTAGATGCGGGAGGCGCCATCAGGGCGAGTGTATGGGGGCCTATGGGGTATGTTGGAACTGTGGTTCCCGAGACCATTTGAGGCGTAACTGTCCACACCCGGCTAGGGGTAGACCGACTCCAGCTAGGGGGTTTGAGTATCAGAGAGGCCGTGGGCACTTTCGTGGTAACTTCCAGCCGAGGAATGATGGACAGAGGAACTTGGCTCATGTAGTGGTAGTCCAGGCCGAGGGTGGAGGACCGACTAGGGTGTATGCACAGTGAGAGGCTGAGAATGACACAGATGTCATTGCAGATAGTTTCTCATTACAGTCTTTGAGTTTGCTTTCTTTGATAGATTCGGGGTCGACACATTCGTATATTTTGGGTGAACACGCATAGTCTCTAGGTTTATCGTATGAGTGGTTAGAGGTAGGTGTAAATTTTACTAGTTCTTTCGGTGATACAGTGGTAGTTAGGAAGAGGTATAGGAGGTGTCCCTTGATGGTTCAGGACTACGTGTTTCCGGTTGACATGATGGAGTTACCGTTCTACGGTTTTGATGTGATTTTGGGCATGGATTGACTCGTAGAGCATAGAGCTAGGGTTGACTTTAAGACCAAGAGAGTCTCCTTGAAGCTTACATATAACTTTGAGGTTGTGGTAGTTGGGGAGAACGTTAGGTTTTTGTCCAATGTTGTTTCTGCGTTGGAAGCTCGGAAGTTAATGGATTCGGGTTGTCAGGCTTACTTGGCTTATGTGATGAATCCGAATATGAGTGAGGTTAGACCCCAAGACATCAGGACAGTTTGTGATTTTCCAAGTGTTTTTCTGGAAGAGTTGTTGGGTTTGCCTCCAGATAGAGAAGTTGAATTTGCTATTGAGACGTATTCTGATTCTGCACTTGTGTCTATTGCTCCGTATAGAATGACACCGAAAGAGTTGAAAGAATTGAAGACACAACTTCAAGATTTATCGGATAAAGGTTTCAATAGGCCTAGTATTTCTCCTTGGGGTGCTCCGGTCTTGTTTGTGAAGAAGAAGAACAGTAGTATGAGGATGTGTATAGATTATATGTAGTTGAACAAGGTAACAATAAAGAACAAGTACTCTTTGCCTAGGATAGATGATTTGCTTGATTAGTTGAGAGGTGCTTCAGTGTTTTCAAAGATTGATTTGAGATCCGGTTACTATCAGTTGAAGGTGAAAGATGTGGACATTCTGAAGACAACCTTTCGTACACGTTATGGGCACTATGAGTTCTTGGTGATGCCTTTCGGTTTGACTAATGCTCCAGCTGCATTTATGTACATGATGAACCGTGTGTTTCATGAGTTTTTGGACAGGTTTGTGGTAGTGTTCATAGATGACATCTTAGTGTACTCTAGGACCGAGGAAGAGCATGATGAGCATTTGCGGTTAGTGCTTCAGACTTTGCTTGAGAATCAGTTATATGCCAAGTTAAGTAAATATGAGTTTTGGATTAGGGAGGTAGTCTTCCTAGGTCATGTGATCTCGGCCAATGTGACTAGTGTGGATCCCAAAAAGATAGAAGCAATAGTGAATTGGAAGCAACCGAAGTCAGTGACGGAAATCCGTAGCTTCCTAGGCTTGGCGGGATATTATCGAAGATTTGTCGAGGGATTTTCAAAGATAGCGGCTCCTTTAACCAAGTTGCTTCAGAAGAATGTTCCGTATGAGTGGTCAGATACAAGACAACAAGCGTTCGAGAAGTTGAAGAAAGCTTTGACCAAAGCTCCTATCTTGGTTCAACTAGAACCGGGAAAAGAATTTGTGATTTATAGTGATGCATCATATGTAGGTTTAGGTTGTATGCTTATGCAAGAAGGTAAGATCATAGCTTATGCTTCGAGACAGTTGAAAGTTCACGAGAAGAACTACCCCATTCATGATATTGAGTTAGCCGCAGTAGTATTTGCATTGAAGATTTGAAGACATCACCTTTATGGTGAGAAGTGCACCGTTTATACCGACCACAAGAGTTTGAAGTACTTGACGTCTCAGAAAGAGTTAAATCTTAGGCAGCGTAGATGGATAGAACTTCTTAAGGATTATGACCTCACGATAGAGTACCATCCGGGAAAGGCAAACGTAGTGGCTGATGCATTAAGTAGAAAAGTTGCAGTTGAGTTGCGAGCTATGTTTGCGAGATTGAGCGTGTCATAGGATGGTGGTTTGATAGCCGAGTTGCAAGTTAAACCGTCGTTGGCTCAGTTGATCCGAGAGAAACAGTTGCAAGATGAGTTGTTGGCACCTCACGTGCAAGATATAGCAGAGGTTAGACCCACAGATTTTTGTTTTGGTGAGAATGGGATCCTATGTTTCAAGGATAGAATAGTTGTTCTAGAAGATTCCGAGTTGAGGTGCATCATCTTAAATGAAGCACATAACAGTCCCTTTGCTATGCATCTGGGTAGTACGAAGATGTACCGTGGGTTGAAAGAAGAGTACTATTGAGTTGGGTTGAAGAAGGATGTGGCCGAGTTTGTGAGTAAGTGCGTGGTATGTCAGAGAGTTAAAGCCGATCATCAGTTTCCTTCAAGGTTGTTACATCCGTTGAAGATTTCGGAATGGAAGTGGGAACGTATCACCATGGACTTCGTGTCGGGTTTACCGTTGACTCCTTCGAAGAAGAATTCAGTGTGGGTGATAGTCGATAGATTTACTAAGTGTGCTCACTTCATACCTGTTCATACTACATACACCTTAGATAAGTTGGCTGATCTCTACATCTGTGAGATAGTGAGACTGCATGGGGTACCAAAATCAATTGTGTCAGACCGAGATCCGAGGTTTACAACTAGATTTTGGGAGTGATTGCATCGTGCTTTGGGTACTTGGATGAATTTCATTACTTCGTATCACCCGCAGTCAGATGGTCAGTTAGAGAGGGTGATATAGGTGTTGGAGGACATGTTGAGGTGTTGTATTATCGACTTTCAAGGGTCTTGGGAGAAGCATCTACCGTTAGTAGAGTTTGCGTACGACAACAGTTATCAGGCCAGTATTCAGATGGCATCGTATGAAGCTCTGTATAGTAGGAAGTGTAGAACTCCTATTTGTTAGGCCGAGGCCAGATAGAAGCTTGTATCGATGCCTGACTAGCTTAAGAGAACTACCGAGAAGGTAAAACTGATATGTGATCGCTTGAGGGAAGCTTCAGACCACAAAATTCGTATGCCGATTTGAAGAGAAAAGAGATAGAGTACCCGTGGGCGAGAAGGTGTTTTTGAAGGTCTCACCTTGGAAGAAGGTGATAAGGTTTGGTAGGAAAGGTAAGTTGAGTCCGAGGTTCATTGGACCTTACGAGGTAGTTGAGAGGATCGGTCCCGCTGCGTATAGATTGAGACTCCCGACCGAGTTAGAGAAGATCCATGATGTGTTTCATCTATCGATGCTCCGAAAGTATAGATCGAATCTGTCTCAGGTAATGCCAGTGGAGGAGATTGAGTTGAACCCCGACTTGTCGTATGATGAAGAGCCGATTGAGATTCTTGCTACATACAAGAAAGTGTTGCGTGGGAGGTCTATCGAATTAGTCAAGGTTTTTTGGAGACACCGAGGTGTGGAAGAGGCTACTTGGGAGAGGAAGGAAGACATAGAAAGGCAGTTTCCGTATCTCTTCCCGTCAAGTAATTTCGGGGACGAAATTCCTTAAGCGGGGGAGAGTTGTAACGCCCCGATTTAGGGCCCGAGAGTTTATCGATTATCACTTAGGATTAGTCCGAGTTAAAATTAGACTTAAAATGATGATTTTTTACAAAAGATGCCCATATTTACTAAAATGCCATTAATGAAATTGAGAATGGATATTTTGAGAAAAAGGGAATAAAGAAAGGAAATTTGAAAAAGATGTCATATTCTCCAAAATCCCCACTTTTCCACTAAAACTTCTCTAAAACCCTAAATCACTATTCCATTGCTCAAACCACTCATCAAGCAAGATTTTTGAAGGTAACTCTTCCTTATTTCAGATTTTACATTGTCTAGCTTCTGTTCTTTGAAAACCCTCTTTTAAAAGCCATTAAAATATATTTTGAGTTTGGAGTTGAGTTGAGAAAATGGTATTTCTATGGGTTCTTCATGTGGGTTTCTAATGTAGCGTTTAAGAGTGTTTTTGATCACTTTTGGGTGTCTTAAAAATGTTAAAATGATGAGTTTTGATGGGAAACCCGAAATGGGTATAAAAATGAGATTTTTAGGTCTAAAAGGTTGGGTTTTTGGGTTGGTTTTAGGTTGAAAACGTGGCTGGTGGTTCCCTTGATGATGGATGATGTTTCTAGATGTTTTTGGATGTGTTTTAATGGTTGGAATGGGTGGCTTCGGTGTGGGGTTTGTTTAGAACGAAAATTTTGAAGTTTGGATGAAATTTGGATTCAAATTGATGTGTTTTGTTTGCAAGAGTGAGTTCCATGTTGCTACTGGTTTACGAGTGTATTAATGTCCTAATAGTATGTTTTGGATTGCTTTAAACAGAGGAATCGAGTTCGGGTGCGATACCGGGTGCTACGGAGGCTTGAGATCGGTGTTTTGGCATCCGTTTGGGTTCATCGGTGAGTGGAAACCGTTTTGAGACTTTAAATGCGTTCAATGAAGGTTGTTGGGTTTGGGTGGAGTCTTAGAGTCTAACCTAGACCCGAGTGTAAGTTTATCTATTCTCGCTTGTTTGGTTGATTATGGCGTTCTCGATTATGTGTGTTGTGGTGTGCTTTGGATTGTTTTACTCTCCGTTTAATATTGTTTTGTAGTCGTTGTTGGTGTCGAGCCTCACTTGATGGTTGTCGTTACTACGGTTATGTGTAGTCCCACCAGTAGTGACTAATATGAGAGTACGTTGATGTGTAGTCACATCAGAAAACTATTAGTCGAACGGTGATGTGTAGTCCCACCGGGTTTTGGGTCCTGCATGTGCATACCTTGTAATGTGATGTTTGTGATACATTTCGTCTTTCCTTATTTGATTTTGCTTGAATCTAAGTCTACGTTTTAAAATCTGCATTGTTGGTGTGTTTTAGAGGTCCGCTCACTAAGCTTCTTTTCTTCAACAATGCAGATCGTTAGAGGCTTCGGGAGGCAAATGGGCAAGGGAGGAAACTCTTGGAATTCTCATTAAGTTTAAAGTATGGTCTATGTTTTGTAATAACACTTAGACAATGGAATTGCTAGATTGTATGTTATGGAATTGGTGTTCAAACTCCCTTGCTATGGGTTGTTTATATTTCAAGCATGTTCTAAATGGTGATACTATGTTAAATTGGGACTTGGTGTGGTCTTGTGTGGATTGCTAAGCATATTGACTTGTTAGTGTTTTTGTATCTAAGTGTTCATGTGAGCTTAGAGCTTGAGTTCTAAATTGTTGCTTGAATACATGTCAAATCTTGTGATTAGGACTTTTTGCATCTAGAATGTATATATGATAGTTTGCTATGTTGTTGTTTCTTGATTCTTGTGGTCTTGAGGCTTGTTTGGGAACTTTAGAGATGTAGAAAACTGTTTCAAGGTCACACAGATTGCAGGCGTTTTGAAACGCTTGTGGTTGTTTCAGAACGGTGATAACTCCAGGGATACCCGTATCGGAATATGCTTCGATACGGTTTGACACTGTGAGCTCATGTTCCGATACGCGTATCGAAACGATTTGCCATTGTAAGGTCCTGTTTCGGAACGAGTTCCGGAACGCTTTGACAAAATGGACCCCCATACCGAAACGTAGGGATGGCAACGGGGCGGGGCGGGGCGGGTTTTTGGCCGCCCCGAACCCGCCCCGACCTATAAGATACTATACCCGACCCCGCCCCGCCCCGAATTAAAATATTAATTTACCCGCCCCGACCCGCCCCGATACAATAACCCTTAAACCCGACCCCGCCCCGACCCGCCCCGAAAAATTAAAAAAAAATTAATCTTCGTCGACGGTAAATGTTAGATTCGATCAATCTTTCACCACAATCACAAATTATGATTTCAAAGGACTTCAAACTTATATAAGAAAATAAAATAAAACTAATTTTAAATTATCACGTGTTAAACTACATATTTAAAAGAATAAACTTGAATCATTGACCGTTAGAATCGAATATATTAAAACTTGAACAACATCTAAACAAATTTTACAAAATGTACGAACCAAAACAAAAACAAAAAACAACTTTAAAACACATAAAAATGTTTAAATATAATGATATTTTTTATAAATATAATAAAAATATATATAAAAATATAAAAATATACCGGGGCGGGGCGGGGCGGGGAATTTCTATCAAATACCCGAACCCGCCCCGCCCCGACTTCAAGCTTTTCTCGCCCCGCCCCGCCCCGCCCCGATCCCCGAAATTTTAGTAAAAATACCCGGCCGGGTCGGGTCGGGGCACCTCGGGTCGGGTCGGGGCCGGGTATTTTTGCCATCCCTACCGAAACGAGATGGACCGTACCGGTACGGCCTGGTCTGGCTTTTAAATTGGGGCCCGTGCATTGAAACGAGCAAGCCTGTTTCGAAACACAGGCCTGTTAATTGGGCTTTTGGCATCTTTAAGGATTCTCAAATGTTGGGCTTTGGTCCAGTTTGTTGTAAGCTTCCTTGAGAGCCTAGTGTGAATCGCTTTTGTATGGTTTTGGTTTCGTAAGCATGAAATTGGACTAACTCGACACTTGGTAAATTTATATTACTTTGTGCCTCGTTTATATCTTTACGTTTTCGGTTTTCCGCTGTCATTTTCACACATAGGACTAACGATACATTTAGACAAGATAATGTTTAAAAGAAATTTTCTAGGGTTGCTAATTAAAGTGGAGCCTTAACGGGTTTCGCTTCGGTTTTCCATGTGTAACATGTTTGGACCGGTTTGTCGCCTAGACCGGGATGAGGGGGTTACAAAGAATAAGCTTTGATTGTTTGATTTCTTGTTTTCCTTTCTTTCATTTTTACTTCCCTTTGAATAATTCTGTCTTTGGCCTTTATCCTACCTGAACCTTAGCCCCATTACAACCCTTTTAAAGACCTCTTGATTATCACATCATGTTTATACTAAGTAGTGTAGATTAGATTTAGTTACAAGCTTATGGTAATGCTTTGATTAGTTTTGGCTAGACTGATCATTTAATCCAAAACACTTTGAGAGAAATGAGTGAATCCTTGTGAGAGTACTCGGTTTTGCTTCATTGATATTGACAGGTTATTGGAATGTCTAATTTTTCTTAATACTATTCATAGTCTTGCCTATTTTTTTATTGTTCCTTAATCTCGGTCCATGTCTCGATCTTGGATCATACGAATATTTTAAAGACATCGTAAAATAAAGGGTGGGGACTTGAGCTTTGATGTGTTAGCTGAGAGATACTTGAAGACAAGCATCGAATAAGTGAGGAGTAATTTGATAAATGGCTAAAATGGTCACTATTTCATCTTTAATTATGCCTCTAATGATTCGAATATGATGCTGATTTGGGCTTTATTATGTGTTTGTCGTGCATGTCTCTAATTCTAGAAAACACGCTAAAAAGAGGCAAAATTCTGCAAATTTTTTCTGGAGTCGAGACTGGGCTAGTGGGCTTGAATCTAGGCATGGAAGGTTGACTGTACGCCATGTCAGTAGTTTCTAGAAGATGATGTTAGCAGCGTCAGATAGCTTATCAGCCGCGAATCGATAGCTTATCAGCCGGGGTTTTAAATTCAAAATTGGAATTATCATTTGTATTTAATTTAAATATTTTTAGGATTTATCTTTTATATCTTTAGGGTTATTTTAGGGTTTTAAGATACTATAAATACCCCTTTGGGGTAAGCTAGAAAACCATCTCTTGTTCTTGGCCTGTTATTCGCTTTTAAGTTTTATAAAATTTTCTTCCTCTTACATTTCTTTTTCTTACTCTATGTTAAACAAATACTAAGTATGTTTTCTTTCAAAGACATGCTTAGCTAAATTTACCATTAGCCGATAGCTAAGCGAAACTCAATTCATTTCGTGAGAAATGCAAAGCTCTTCACACCTTCAAACTTCTTTCTTGATTTTCAGCATTATTGGATTGGCAATCGGCCTTTCCTTTAAACATCTCAACTCCTTTATTCCAAAAACGTGCATTGGTTTGATCTAAGTTTTGATCTAGCGTTGGGGACAAGAGTAGGCTTGTAGCAAATTCAACTCCCTAAGAACAAACTTAGCGGCGGCCCGCTGAGAGAAATCAAGATTGGATACAATTCTCGTTGAGACAAAATTATCTGAGCACTAGCTTTTCCAGCACAAAACACAACATTGGCATTAACATCGATTGTCTTCGTTAATCCAAACAAGTGCTAAATTCTAAGGATTGACCTTGGAAAATTAGTTCACCACAGAGAAAAGAAAGTTATAAGGGTTGGACATTATAGACTGTAACCGACAAGAACTCGAAGTAAAATCTATTCCACTGATCGAAACAAGTTAAGGTGACGTAAAGCTGGAGGTTATATATCACCATAATTACTTTCAACTATTTACTTTCCTTTATTTATAATTTTCGTTTGATTAGATTTATTTCACACATTTCGCTAAACCTTTTTTTTACTTTTAGGTTTCTTGGTTAAAGATCGATTCGGACCAATATCGGAAACTCTTTAGTCCCTGTGGACCGGCACCTTCTTCTCTATACTACATCTTATGTATTTATTTATTTATTTTAAGACTAAGGATAAAATTATTTGACAATTATGACGCTTGTCGCAACACTTGGGATCAACGAACCCAACTTCTTCAAAAAAACTCCTGCAGAAGGTAACAACATCCCTTGTCTTCTGAATTATTCCTTCATGTACATATTTATTACGTGAATGCCATAGGGCTCAAAGCATAGATATGAATTCTAGGCACTTTTGAGTAGAAAAATTCTCAAAAAGCCACTTTAGCAGTGGAAAAATATCTCCTGATCTAGATCAGCATGCCATCTAAAACCTGAGAGAGACTATACTTCAGTAGCATAAAAAAATCACGCATGACATGTTCAACAGATTCAGAGTAGTTGAGACATCTAAGGCACATAGGGGATGCACACACACACTTATTAAACATATTAAGCATTGTAGGAACATAATTCTGAATTAATCTCCATCTCAAAATTTGTATATTTGATGGGTATTTAGGCTCCATAATCATTTAAAAACCGACCTTATATCGGAGGGAACATTTTGAGATTGGACCAACTTCTTATAGCCACTGCGAACCGTGCATTCACCTTTTGGTTCACCATCCCAAACCAAAGTATCATTCTGATCCGACACAGGGAGGGGAATCCTAAGAATAAGCTCCGCCTCGGTCATTGAAAAACACGACTCTATAAGCTCTTTATTCCAACGATGTGGGTTCGTTAACATTAAATCAGACACCCTTGAGATCCCATCAATAGGCGGTGTTTCGATGAGAGCTCTCGCCTCTTTTGGGAGCTAATAATCATTCCAGAGACCAACATTATTGCCGGATTCAATACGCTAGAACAAACCAGACTCAAGGAGACCCTTCGCGGACCAAATGCTTCTCCATGTAAAAGAAGACTGAGAGCTGAGCCCCGATGTCAAAAAAGAACTAGTGGGGTAGTACTTCACACGAAGCACTCTGGCAAGCAAGGAAATAGGATGTTGAATTAGCCTCTACCTCTGCTTGGCTAAAAAAGCCATACTAAACTTGCTCATGTCTCTAAAGCCCATCCCCCATCGGACTTCAAAGCACACAGAATCGTCCAAATACACCAATCAATGCCTTTCCTTTGAGCTGAGTTTCTCCTCTATAAACGAGCCATAATACCATTCGGTTGTCAGCAAAATGAAATCGGTAGAAGAAAACAAGACATAGCATACATCGGTAATGTATGAAGCATGGTTTTGATAAACACTTCATTTCCCCCAGCTGAGAGTAACCAAGTGTCCTAACTAGTACTTTTTTGTCGAATCTATCTCGTAGACCAGTAAAAGCAGCCTTCTTGTTTCTCCCCACAATTGCCGAAAGACCCAGATACTTTTTAGGGCTGGCTGTACTCCGTACCCCTAAAATCCAACAAACATCTCACCGATTGTCCTAAATCACGTTCGCATTGAAAAATAAACCAAATTTATCGAGGTTTATCAGCTAACCTGAATAGGCCGTGTATTTATGTAAAATATGACGAATCTGATTAGCACCATATGCGTAGCTTTTCCAAAGATAAGACAATCATCTGCGAATAACAAATGGGTTATAGTAGGACCACCACGAGAAATCCCGACCCCCTTCACAAACCCTGATTAGACACTTTGCCGGAAAAGAGATGAGAAACCCTCATTACAAATAAAAAAAAGATAAAGGCTCAACAAATGTCCCTGAAGAAGACCTCTAGACGGGTAGAAAGTCTCGCTCACCTTACCATTCATAACAAAGGAGTACGATACCATGGAAATGCAACGAAGCACACAAGAAATCCAACCTTCAGAAAAGCCTATCTTCCTTATCATTTGAGCAACATAGTCCCACTCAACTCTATCGTAAGCCTTGCTCATGTCTAACTTCAAAGCGAAAGACCCAATCTTTCATGTTCTTCTATTCTGTAGAGCATGTAGGATCTCATAAGCACACAAAATATTATCAGAAAGTAATTGGCTTGGTACGAAAGTACTTTGTACTTCATCGATGCAATGATTAAGTACTTCTTGAAAATGAATAACCAACATCTTTGATGCTATTTTATACAAGATGTTGTAGAGGCTAATAGGCCTAAATTTTGTCATTCGGGTCGGTTTGCTACCTTCAGGATAAGGACTATTCTGGTCTCATTTCTATCAGCCATGGATTCAAGCCTATCAAGAAGGGAAATGCAGAAAGTAGAGACCTCCAAACTCACAATATGCCAAATATTTTTGAAAAATATATTGCACCAAAACCATTTTCTCCCTGAAGCTTTAAAAGGATGCATTCACTGCAGCGCATTGAGAACATCATCTAGAACAAAAACCTCGTAATAAGGACTCATTCATGTTTGTTGTTATACATGAAACAACACCTGCCAAAATATCATCAGGTGAATCCCCATCTTGCACAATAAATAGATTGGTGAAATAATTTACCGTAATGCCCAACATCACATTCTCGTCTGTCGTAGAATCCTCATTCTCATTACGAAGGCCGGTGACCTGATTTATTTTCTTGCGATGTGAAGCATGTTTATGGAAGAATGGGGTGTTACGGTCCCCATGTCGTAACCGGTTCGCACGGGCTCGTTTTTCCCAAAACACCTTCTCTTCTCCTTGTCTGTATCCAAATTTAGGGTTATCTTAACATCTAAAATATCCCCCAAAACCTCATCCGAAACAGGTAACTCGATCAAATAATCCAGGCGGTGCTGTAGAGATTTCTCAATCTATTTTTTGTTCCTGAACAACTGTTTGTACCATTTCTCCAACACCGAAGCCAAGAGCTTGAGCTTATGCGAAACTCCACCAACATTTGATTCCCATAAACACTTTACCTCAGCCTTACATGTATCTGTGAATAACCACGCTACTTCAAAACGGAAAGTCTTAGCACCATTTATAAACCCTATGTCCGTAGTATGTAAGAGCAACGAAAAATGATCAGAGAAAGCCTTTGCTAAATGCTCAATAAGTGCATCCAGGAATAGAGCTTTCCAAGAATCATTTGCAACCCCCCGATCAAGACGCTCACGGATATTTATGGATGCCAAACTGCCTTTTTCCCAGGTAAACCATTGTCCCGAGAAACCTAAATCCTAGAGATTACAATCTTGCAGAAGTTGATGAAAACCCTCTATCTGAAGTCCATTGTGCTCTAGACCCCTTCCTTCTCAAATGAATACATAAGCTCGTTAAAATCCCCAATGACCAACCAGGGCATATCAACGAGTGAATGTAGATGTCGGAGTAAATTCCATGAGTCCCCCTGTAATCTCTCTTCAAGAGCACCAGCCGAACTTGAAGTACAATGTTGTTGTTCGCTGCCGCAACATCAACAAACCTCTGCCACGATAGGTGCTGCCGCGACAGGCTCGACGACAGACGTAATAGAAGTTCCTTTGAACAGGGCAATACATGCACTAATGAGCAAATCAATACTTGCCTATTCTCTCAATCTAATTTCCTCTTTTACTTTAGTTTATCTTCAAAACTTCCAAAATCAATACTTGTCTATTCTTTCAATCTAATTTAAGGCTTTTGAATCATATGCTCGTTAAAGGTATAATTCAAAGAACTTACCTGGACGTGTGCCTATCCAGTTTACCTCCTCAAGACCTTTAGTATCAGATGTGCCATTGTTTGAGGAGTTGATGTCACCAATGCTGTCGCGACAGTCTTCTAGGTGGCTGTGGCGACAATGACCAAATTGTATGTCGTGACAGTTTGAGCTGATGCAGGGTTGTTCTATAATTACTTCTGATATTGCCTTACATTCTTCCTCTACATCAGCTTGTTTAATGGCTTGGAGAACATTGAGCTTTATCTACTGGTCATTGACTCTCATAGTCAGTTCTCCTTTCTCTACATCTATCATTGTTCTACCTGTGGCTAGGAAAGGTCGCCCTTGGATGATCAGTGCATTCCCATCTACTTCACAGTCTAAAACAAGAAAGTCAGCAGGAAATATAAACTTATCCACTCTTACCAGGATATCTTCAATTTTTCCTTCCGGCTGCACGTAAGAGCGGTCTGCCAGTTGAAGCATGACTTTTGTGGGTCTTGCTTGTCCAATACCTAATTTATAAAATATAGATTTGGGCATTAGATTAATACTACCACCAAGATCACAAAGTGCCTTACCCACAAAATGGCCACCAATGATACATGGGATAATGAAACTCCCAAGATCCTTCTTCTTTAGGGTGTACGATTGTGTAGGATTGCCATGCAACCTCCTGCCATCATAACAGTTTCAAACTCCCCAAGTCTGGATCTCTTGAACATTGCATCTTTAAGGAATTTTGCATAACCAGGCATCTGCTTAATTGCTTCCAACAACGGGATATTGATGTATACTTGCTTAAAAACATCGTAGATCTTTTTAAGCTGGTACTTCAGTTTATGTTTTTTCAACCACTGTGGAAAAGGGGGAGGAGGACGACAATTTTTGAGGCGTCCTTCACATGGGAATTGGATCTGAGGAGGTTTACAGTCTTCAACTTCTTCTGTCGTCTCTTCTGATTCTTCTGCTGTCGTGGCAAGGGTGACGATAGAGGTTGTTTCACTTCTGCTGGGGCAGTGTTCTCGACAGGTATTTGTAGGGTCGGTTCTTGGCTGGGTGTCTCTTTAATTTTCGGCTCTTGTAGTTGTTTCCTACTCCTTGTTGTTATAGCTTTACACTGCTCATGTGTGGGTTTTCTAGTGACCTCAGTATCACTAGGGAATCCTCCATTTTGCCTTTTGTTGATGAACTGTGCCACCTGACCCATATGTGTTTCTAGAGACTTCAAAGTGGCATCATGGTTTGTTATTCTCACCTCTGTCTTATCCATGAATGTTTCGGTCTTCTTGACAAAGTGATTCATGTTTGCCATGTATGCTCCAGTTTGAGACATGAAGGCTGTTAAGGTCTGTTCCAACGTACTGGTGGATCTGCCAGCTGTTGTTGTGGCTGCTGTCGTGACAGTATTCTGGGGACTCCTTGGTTTTGGTAATTCTAGACTGGAGGATTCAATGCATTGTTTGGGTTACACTAGGAAAATTTAGGGTCCTTCCTCCAATTCGGGTTGTAGTTGTTGGAGTCATAGCCCTTATTCTTGTTATAGTTTATAACATACATTTCCTCTTCCAGTTGTATGGGACACTCCTCTGTATTGTGGTTCCCACTACAATTTTCACACATCTCCTCGGCAGAAAATACAACCTTAGATTCTTTTCACTGCAGGTTTTCAACTACCTTGGTGATGTATGCTAATTGAGTTTTTACCGAGTTGTCAAATTCGTATTCCTTGACAGATACTCCTCGTCTTCCTCCTCTTCCAGCTGTGGGAAACTGTTCATCGTTCTTTGCTAACTTTTTCAACAACAACATTACATCTTCTGGTTCCTTGTCTAGTAACAAACCATTAGCTGCTGAATCTATCCTCATTCGAGTGTGTGCATCGGCAGCATCATAGAATTTGACGACCTGATTCCATACAGGGAATCCATGCATTGGGCAGTTTCCTAAGAGAGTTGTAAAGCGGTCCCACGCCTCATGCATTGGTTCGTCATCTTCCTGTTGAAAAGTAGCAATCTCGTTACGCAATCTTTCAGTTAAAAGAGAAAGATTAAAACGAGAGAGAAATTCACGACAGAGATCCGCCCAAGTTCTTATTGAACCCGGCGTTAACTTGTTCCACCAGGTTTTCGCTATATCCCTCAATGAATGAGGAAAGAGTCAGAGTCTTAGTACTTTCGGGCTTATTCCTGGTTGTCTGAATGATCCACGGATCTCCTGGAAGGTTTTTAGATGTTCACGTGCATCCTCTGTAGCAGAACCACCAAATTGCCCGACTGAATTTATCATGTTGAACATCATGGGTTTAAGTTCAAAGTGTTCAGCTTCCAAGTCTGGCAGCGTAGTTTGCAGTTCAACTTGATCATTGTCCATGTATTCTCGGCAAGTCTGTTGTGCTACCGGGGCAGTAGGAGGTTGACGGTTGTCATGAACATAACCAAGAGGATCAACATCAACCTTGAGGTTGTTGTTGTTGTTGTTATCTGTCCCATTGTGTTATCTTTCGTTGTCCATTGCTTCAAGTCTTTCCTCGAGATAGCGGTTTCTTTCTAACAAGAGTCGGGCTTGGTTCCTGAGATGGTACGTCCGATCGATTTCCAGATCTAGTTTGTATTCAGAATCTTTACCACGTCTCGATCTGCGCATAAGCAAGAGAAACAACCTTGTGAAAAGCACAGGGGAATATAACAACTAAAACAAAAAAGAAATAAAAACAAAAATAAAAAGGTGCATTAATTAAAGGTAAAAGATATGTTGCTAGTCCCCGGCAACGGCGCCTAAAACTTGTTGCGTATAAAAGAGTCTATCGCAATTGAGTGCAAGTATACACGTCGCAAGTAATAAAGTGATACGAAGTACCGGATATCGTATCCACAGGAACTGGAAATACTTATATCCTTAAATATCTACACAAGAAAAGAAATAAATTCAATAAAGTGATTTTGAAAGTTTTGAAGATAAACTAAAGTAAAAGAGGAAATCATATTGAGATAATAGACATGTATTAATTTGCTCAGTAGTGCAGGTATTGCCCTGTTCAAAGGAACTTCTGTTACGTCTGTTGTCGAGCCTGTCGCGGCTGAGGTCTGTTGATGTCGCAACAGCGAACAACACTTATGTACTTCAAGTTCGGCAAGAACTCTTGTTGTGACTTGTCCTATCCCTAGGTCCAAGTACCGTCGATGAACACGTCTTAGATGATACCTCCCGACGTGAATCGAAGGATGAACACCGAAGTTTGTCATTCTTCTTTAGCCGCTTAACCTTGTACCTATCCCTAAGCCAAGATGGTTTAACCATAAACTAGAATACTCGTATTTACTCCCTTTGTATACTTAACTCTCTCGATATTAAGTAAATGAATAACCTCACAATGCTCTCCCGGTACTCTCATAAGATGTTGAAACCAGAGTAAATAAACTTTAAGCTTTTATTAATTGAACAGAAAAAATCCTAAGAAACAGTACAACCCTTACAACTACCTTACAAGATCAACCCTTAGCCCTAGAGGAAGTTTAGAACATGATGGAGAGGGGAAACGACTAGGGTTTTTGGGGGAAGACGGCTAGGAGCCAGATATCCCTTGCCTTGTCGAATTACAAGCATATATATAGGCCTTGGACTTGAGTTTTCTTAATGGCTAAGAATACTAATCTGAATTAAAGTACAAGTCTATTAAAAAATAAATCTTTGAGTAGATGTCTTTTAATTCGCCCTATCTTCTTGCTTTGACTTTTTCCTCAAACTTTGGACAAGGCCTTCCTTGTGCTTCTGGGCTCTGACAGTTATGCGAGTGGTTCACAAAAATCAGGCTTTAAATGCTCTATCAGTCGAACTCCACTTTGCATTTTCCATCACCATCGTCTTCACTGTCGCCTCTTTGTCATGGCAGATGTCACGACAGTTGTAATAGACAGTCTTCTTCAATCCTTCACTCCAGCTCTGCCGTTATCTTCTGTTCTTCTGCTGCCCTGGATGCTACCACAACATGTACTTGCAAGAATAAACCAAAATCAGCAGCATATGTTCAATAATTATTCATTTGTGATGTTTATGCAAAATCTATCCTAAAATGCAACTAATAATGCTTGAGCGCATCAATAATATGGGTAAAAGAAGGTTGAAATCTAGAACATTTATGCACTCAACACTCTCCTTTTCCTGTGGGATTGACCCTACCCTCCGACTCTTGCGGAAGTTCTTGCGATCAAATACGCTGTGGATAGCTTTATTACCTTGGAGTGGTACGATTCTCATAATCTCATTCTGGAAAGTGATAGCTCCATAGCAGTGGGGTGGATGCTTAATCCGTCAAAAGCACCGACGTGTTTCTTGGACCTTATTCGACCCCTTTCAGCTACTATTTTGAGGCATAGTTTTGTAGTTAGTCACATTTCGAGGGTGTGTAATATTGAAGCCGATTCTCTAGATAAGGGAGCTGTATCGTGATTTGGTTGAAAGGTCAATTTTGTTTTGTGGCAGGTGATTTGTTTTCTGGTGTTTTGAGTGGATGTCCTGCATGACAGTTTTGCTAGCAGACTCTAATTTTCTGGTATAGGTTTGGAGACGCTATCAGTAGCAGATTGGGGTTGGCTTTTATGGCGTTGCTGGTCATTGGAGGTTTGATTTTGGGGTCTTTGATTGGCATGTATTTTATTTCTAGTCGAGGGAAACTTTTTGGTTTTATAATGCTGTTTTAAAAACATTGGTTTGGTGCACTCTTTTTCCTGCATTTAAGTTTAGGGAGGTTTTTTTTAATGATTTTCCGTCTTTAATCATACATCTACTTTTCAAAAAAATGTATGAGAAGTCATCTAATACACTTCCAGTGGAGTATTTTGACCCCAGAAGCAGGGTTAGACGGATGAAACATATCCCTCAGGGTACATTGAAAGGATTAAGAAAAGAAATGGGTAACGTGGCCACCTTTTAACCCCCACTTGTAGTGTTAAGGATCTCCATTGCAAGTTATCCAAGATTAACCCTTACAGAATATGTATGTTTCTCATTTATAATCTGGTTTCTAGTCAGATACAAATAATGTGTGTGCATTTAAAGCTTATTGTAGTTGAGATGGCCTAATTTTGGATCACATCCTTTTTTATAATCTTGTTTAGCCTACGATCATCTTTTTGTACTAGGAAGAATGAGCTTATGGATTGCGTTAGAATAATGGTGCTTTATTATTATTATTATTATTATTATTATTATTATTATTATTATTATTATTATTATTATTATTATTATTATTATTGTTGTTGTTGTTGTTGTTGTTGTTGTTGTTGTTGTTGTTGTTGTTGTTGTTGTTGTTGTTGTTTCCCTGACCGATGATAATCTCAGTAGTTTTAGTGGTTTTGATGCAAGCATTTATACAAATTGATCTTGTAAATGTAATTTCCTCTGATGATATTATCTCCCCAAACATGATAATCAGATTCTTTTCGTATTGGATTTTTTTTGCTCAATAAAATGTCGTATATTAAGATGAAATATACAACCAAACGTCACAACGGTCGCCTCGTTAAAAACCTCCCTAAACCTAATGGAGTAAAAGAGTACGACCCGTATGTGACAAATGCATCGAAATCAAGCGAACAAACAAACGGAAAATCAAAAACCAACCACTAACGTTAACAAGCACAAAATAACGAAACCCGCGCCACCCTTTCCTTAGCCAAAGCATCTGCTAAGCCATTCGCCTCTCGGAAAATATGTGAAAAACATACCGAATGTAAATAGGTACAACTACTATCAATCTCACGAAACACCTCCCAATTCCGCCACAGTCGTTTATCCACAAGTAACACCCAACTAATGGCAACCATGGAATCTGACTCCACCACCAAAGGATATGTTACCCACGCTGACTGCCGAAAATATGATAAGGCAAAAGCAATCGCCCGCAGCTCAGCCTCGTTAGACTCCATACTACCAAGAGGGCCAGAGAACAACGCCAATTGTAACACCCCAATTTTGGGCTTGGAAGTTTAGGGTCTGAACCGGACCGGTCTAATTTTTGGTTCGAATATAAAAGGTGGTTTTAGGGAAAGCCTAGTTCGGGTTGCATTAAAAATATGAGAAAATATTGAAAAATCATCTTTTAATATATATAAGAGAGTGGTGAAATCAATTTTACAAAATAAGGTTTGGAGGTGTGACATTTTGAATTAGTGACTAAAATGTAATTTTTGAAAAGTTCAGTGGTGACTGTTTTGTAAGGATTGAAACTTTGAATCTTTAAGGAGCTATTTTCCCCAAGATTGATTTCTCCATATTTTTTTAGTTTTTAATGATTCATTTAATGTTTAATTAATTAAAAGAAGATGGGAAAAACCAATTTTGAGATTTCATAACTAACTTTCTTGAAAACTTTCTCATCTCATTTTCTCTCAAAATTCCCTCAGCCAAACACATTTCTACAACAACATTTCTTTTGATTTTCACACTAAATGATGAGGTTTCAATCATCAATTGAATCCTAATCTTTTCTACATCAAATCCTCTTCATTTGCTTATTGAATTTTCAAGGATTTTGGCTCTAATCAAGGAGAAATCTACATTTAGAGGTAAGGATGTTCTTCTCCTCTAAATACTCAGTTCTTTACTAAAATTCTCAAGTTCTCAATCCTTAAATTAAGTTTTATTAAAGGTTTTAATGTGGTGATCTTGATTTTGGCTTAAAACTCAAGATTTGGATTTAATTTTAAAGAAATTCGTGGTGATTGTTTGGGCTATGTTTTAAGATGAATTTTTAATGTATTTTGGATGTTAAATGATGTGTAATTGAGGTTTAATCAATGCAATCCCGAATAGGTTGATTTTCCTAAGGTTTTGCTTATGAAAATGGTGGTGTTGGGGGTGATCTTGGTGTTCTATTATAGCTGGAGGTATAAGGACGAGTTTAGGTTCTTTTTGGATGTTAATTGATGTCTAAGAATGCTTAGAAGTGATGGATCTTGGCTGAGTAATGTTGTGGAAGAGTTTGGAGGTGATTTCGGTTGTGTTTGGTAGCCGAAATGTTAGTTTTGGTGAGAGCAGCGAGTTTAGGTGTTAAGGCTGAAGATTTTAATGCATGATGATGCATTAATCCTCCGCTTTGATGTGTTTAAAATAAGGGAGACATCTTCGGATCCTTGTGCTGTTGATCCGGAGGCTTGAACGGCGTTTCGGCAAGCTTGCGAAACAGAATTGGTGAGTGGAGATGGATTTCTAGCTTTGTATCGAATAATTGAAGGTTTGGGAGCTTAGTTTAAGTCTCATCAACTTAAATAGGCTCAAGAGTAGGTTTTCGGAAAAACTCTCTTGGATGAGCCATAGATTGGTTTGATGCATTTGTTGAAAATTGCATGTTTAAATTCTATTTTTGAAAGCATGTTTAGCATGGTTAATGCTAGTTATGTAAGCCATTTGTTGAAAAAATGATGCATAGTGATTGTTGCATGTAAAAGAGTCTATCGCAATTGTAGTGCAAGTGTACACGACGCAAGTAGTAAAGTGATACGAAGTATCAGATATTGTCTCCACAGGGATTGGGCTAATAGCTTCACGTTAGTTTACTGTACGAAAGTAAAGAAAATATTTGAGATTGTTGTCACGAAAAATAATAAAGAAAACGTAAATAAAAGAGTAAAGATATCAAGATGGAGAGAATGGGCTGGTATTGAATTGCTCAGTAGTGCAGGTATTGCAGTGCTTAGGAAATCCAGTTCTGTCGTCGTGCCCATCGCCGACAGCACCTGTCGCGGCAGCAGTCTGTCAGTCGTCGCGGCAGCAAACACACCAACTCAGTACTTCAAGTTTGGCAAGAATCCCTGATCTGCCTTGGCCTATCCCTAGGTCCAAGTCTGTCGATGATCACGTCTTGATGATACCTCCTGGCGTGAATCAAAGGATGAACACCGATGTGTATGAATTCTTCTTTAGCCACTTAACCTCGCCCTATCCCTAGGCACGAGATAGTTCAACTATAAACTAGAGAACTTGCTCTTATTTCTTTCGTATACTTAACTCTCCCGATGCTAAGTAAATGAATAACCTCACAATGCTCTCCTGATGCTCTTGCAAGATGTTAATAACCAAAATAAGAGAACTTGAAGTTTATTTTATTGAACTTGGAAAAACCTAAAACAAAACAACCCTTGCAACTGCTTTACAAATCAACTCGTGGCCCTAGGGGGGTTTAGAACATATCGACGGCGGGTAAACGACGGAGGGGTTTTTGTTGTCGGTTATGGGGTATGGAGTATGATATCTCCTAGGTTAAAACATATGCCTCTTATATAAGCTTTGGGCTCAAGTATTCTAAGTTAACAAGGATTACAACTTTAATTAAAAGTAAGATTCTAATAAAGACTTAATCTTCAAGTATCCTACTTTTCAGCCGCCTTCCTTATTTCTTGGGATTTCCTCTCCTTGAGCTTTGGCTTGACATATCTTTTGATCCGGGGCTTGGAAAAATATATGGTTTTCACACGACAGACGAGCATAATTTTCTCTATCTGTCGAGGTCCACTTTGCTTTTTCTCTCCGCAAAACTGCTGTCATCATGCTGTCGCGACAGATCTATGGCAACATCATCCTCGTCGTCTTCTTGTCCAGTTCAGCTCTTCTGCTTCTCTGCCCTACGCCCGCCTTCTTTGTCACCTATGGCGGCAACCTGCAAAATCAGCCATCTTTTAGTAGAATATGTGCCTTTAATATATTTGTGATGTTTTGCTGTAAACTAACCTAAATGCAATGCAATGATGCTTGAATGCAGCAGAAATATGGGTTAAAAAGGGTGTAAATAATAGAACTTTTACACACTCAACAGTGATGCATGTTGTAAATGGCTTTGTTTTTTATGCTTAAAAACAGTGGATTATTGATGATAATTGATGTATATTGGCAAGTGATGTGTTGGTTTTAAAGTACTTGAATCGGATATAGTCAGTCGGCTATAAGATTGGGTGCACCGTGAATAAATTCGCCTTGGATGTTGAGGGGTTGTAATTGTACCGTAAACTCCATCCAAGTACACTAATGAGATGGTTAAGATCACAATGGTGGTTAAAAGTCCATGTGTGGATCTTATGTTGTGTGTCCTGTGTTCTCGTTAGTGATGTTATACACCTACCAATAAGTGATGTGGAGGGGTTGTGATTGTACCGTTAAACTCCATCATGAGTGTTGAGGGGTTGTGATTGTACCGGTAAACTCCACCTTGTGTGTTTGGTAGTGTGTATGAAGCGTATGGGACAACGCTTGTAATCCGCGTATCCGATTGTGTTTTATGTTGAAAATGGTTATGGATTATCACTTGAAAGCCAATATGACATGTTATTGATATTGAAGCATGAGATGCTTGATGTGAATGCAACGTTGCATGGTTAATGAGGTTTAAATGTTAAAGGCATTATGGAAAGTGTTTTTATAAAGTGCATTATTGTTTTGTTTCTTTAGAGCATGCCTCACTAAGCATTTGTGCTTACGCTCTCTCTCTCTCTTGAGCCAATAATGCAGATATTTGAGGTGTTTGAGGGCAGCAAGGAGGCTAAGAATCCAAGGGAAAGCTAAGCTCATGTATGGTGAGTATTTCACAACATTATTAGATTTTGATATTTGGCAATGGGAACCTAGGGTGTGTTTTTGAGAGATGTTTTGGACTCCCTAGTTGTGGCATGATGCCTTAAGTGTTTTGGATTTGTAAATGGCCATTTTTTGTGCTTTCTTTGATGCTTTGATGGTTGTTTGGCTATGGTTAATAGGATGCATGCCTATAGACTTGTGGTTTTGCCTAATTGATGTCCTGAATGTGTTTTGATGATGCAAATAGGTACCTTATATGTATGATGACTTGTTTGCATGATTAGGAAGTCATTAGGATGTGTTTGAATGTTTAAATGTATGTTAAACCAGCAAAATCTGCACTTTCTGGGCAGTCCGTATCGGAACGGGCACTACCGTTTCGAAACGGGAGCCTGTAATGGCCTTCGTGTATCGAAACAGGTAGTGGCCGTTCCGAAACACTTTTGCCACTGCCAAACCCTGTTTCGATTTTGGTCTCGAAACGAACCCGCATTTCGGAACGGTCAACCCGCGTTCGAAACACTAGACCGTTGGGCACTGATTTGAATGGTTTGAGGTTTGCAAGTTTTACGTTTTAGTCCTGAATTTTGTATTTGCAATTGCTTGAGTTTGAGATGTCCGTTTGAGATGAAATTTGACAAGGAAGCATGTAATATGATTAATTTGTTATTGGTAATTTAAAAAGTCAGCTAAGTCCTTCATCTTTCCAGAATTTACAATTTGGTCCCTAATTTTGTATGTTGTCCAATTGAGTCCCTTATTGCTTTCCGGTTGTTGTGCTTTTCAATTATGCTTTTCTCAAGGGTACGCTTAAGGTTAATGAGCATCTAGATAAGATTAAAAAGAAAAAAAGGGTTGTTAATCAAGGTTGACTTTGGGGTTGACTTTGGTTTTCCCCGTGTAATCTTCATAGTTCGGGTCAACCGTCTAGGCCAGGTTAAAGGGGTTACGCCAATATTTTACCGTGCTCATCACGTAACACACCCCTGAAACCTGTAGGACCCGGCTTGCCACGACTCTAGCTTTGATTCCTGCAACATCACCATATCCGCTCGTTGCTTCTTAACTACATCGCCTATCGCCCTACGTTTCACGCTCGATCCCAACCCCCTGACATTCCATGAGACTACGCGGATCCCTACTTCTATTGCCTTTCCTTGAAAAAAACCTGTTGAAGATCCTTTATAATGTCTGCTTCACACCCCACTGTTCTCACGCCCACAATATTTCCTAAAGCCACTGTCGTCTCTATTTCCTTTGATAGTAGTTGTTGGCGATTCTGAAAATCCGAATCCGAAAGTGACGCGTTCACAACTTGCGTTGAAACAAGCTTGTGTATCACTTGTTTGCGCGGTCTGCCCCTACCAAATTTTTGCGTCGAAACCACTCTTGAGAGAAAATTAATTGATTTTGTTTTCCTGCCGTTAATCCAAATCAAATGACTATTGTCTGAATCAGCTATTTTCTCTCCAGACTTATCCCTTGTTTTCTCATTTTTTGAATCTGCTTTATCCTCCAAATCCACCGAATTTGAGTTTGGTTTAGCCAACTCTATAATAGTTGCATTCAAATCCACAGAGTTTGATTGGGATTGAATTACCTCGAATAGTTTTGCAGCTGTAGGACTCTTCCCACCCTCGCCTGTCATCCTCTCAGAGGTCTGCTCCTCCATCGGACCGGTCTCATCACCACCTCCCTGCAACTGTGACGAGTCTGTGGAATCCTTCGACCCAGCCTCATCGTGTGAAACATGGCTGTGATCCAGCTTTTGTTCCCACAGTGTATTGCAACGCCACTGCCTTGCCTCTTCAGTTTGGGTTTGATTTTCGAGCGGCTCCACCTGCTGCAAAATCTCGAGTTGTTGATCATCGCCTTTGCATTGGTTCCCCCCATCCGAACCCTGTGTCGAGGAAGCATCATCCTCATCATCAGATTGCACCATTGTGCATTCACATTCCATCCATGGTCCAAATGCACACTCTCGGATTTGTATAGGAAAAGATGCACCGTCCACCTCCAAATTCACCTTAGCCTCTATAGTTGCCGTGGTCGATGTTTCAATTAACATCCATCAACACTCAAACGATTGGGGTGAGGTAGTAGAGTCCGCTAAACGAACCAAGCTTCCCCATATGTTCGCAATGCTTTCAAAAGATTGTTGCGACCAAGCATGAATCGGAAGACCCTTGATCGATATCCAAACCCTTCTCGATTCCAATGCTATCTTCGGTGACCATCGTTCAAGTCTTGTGAAGCATCCCCGTACCGATTCCAATTGCGTTACATTGTCACGTGTTAATGGATCCTTGAACATAAGTAATATCATTGCACCGGCTATGCGCAAGATCGACAGTCCCTCCACCGTCGTTAGGTGCAAATTCACGGCCAGCTCCTTGATGCTCCATGGTTTCTTGCACCACCCTACTGCACAATTTTGCAGGATCTCCAGTTTGTCCCTTGCCACAAAACCCTTCACTGAAAAATTGAAAGCCTTGTTGTCGTTAACCTCCTCCTCCGATCGTTGTTTCAACGGCAGCGTTGATCTCCACTTCCCTGCCTTTATCGACTGTGTTGTATCGGTTTTGGCCGGTTTCCGTCTCCAAAACGAGTTGCGCTCTCCATATTTCGCTTTACACACAGTGATCCACGAACCATAAATTCATTTATTGTTCAATCGTTCTATTACCCGCTCAGCATCCTCTCGACTACTCATCCGCACGAAACCAAATCTGCAACCGTTCCTATCCAATTTCCGGGGAATGAACACATCCACCACGACCCCATGGCGATCGAAAACCTGCCAATCCCCTTTCCAGTGAATTGTTGTCGAAAGATTACCCACGAAAACTGTCCACACCTTCCTATTGCTCATGGCGAAGCACTCACTGAACTTTATAGAAATATATCCCTTTGTTTAAAAAATTGTTTCCCTTTTTCGTAAAATCCACAGCATCATCGGGGCAGTGCTGATCATAGCGGGACTTGTATTGTTCTCTACATTGATTTTGATCCAAGAACCCTTAAAAGAGTCTCCACTGGTTACACGTTTTGTTTATGCAATGGGAAAGAATTAGTGAGAGAATATTCAAAATCTCTCTCTAATATTTTTTTAGGTTATTTTTCATATTGGATTTATGACATTTGATACGTCAATTAGCACAAATGATTCCAAATCGAAGCTCAACTTCAAGGAGCTTGGAGAATTGATTTCCAAGGAACTGGAAGTCGATAATTCACAAGTGCAGCTTGATTACCTTGATTTTATCCAGGTTTTTTAGGCCTTGTGGGAATTAGATTTGAGGGTGTGCGTTGGAGTGCTTTTAATATATTTTATTTATTGCTTCACTTTTTTAAGAAACATTTTATTTGGTTCAATGTTTCAGGTTCGGCTGCGGAATGAATACCTTGTTAGATGGGGCATTTTTCCTTCTTCATCTGCTAATTATATTTCTAATTCCACTGCATTGGTATTAACACTACTGAGATACACATATTTGCGAGTTGAAATTCATTATTTTCCATCTATTTTCCTCAGCATTGATCGTATTTTCCTCTATCATGTGCAGAGCATCATTCTGTGCTTAAGGGATCACCGTATGCAATTTCCTGAGAGATTTGGGAAATATAAATTGGTTGAATGGAATGCTGAATCTCAAAGGAAGTCGTATGTTTGGTTTGCCATGCCACCTTCATTATTCCTTTTATGCTTTTTACTAGTGTGGATTGAATTGGCTAGTATTTTATTGTGATGAACAAATCTTTGGAGCATTTTGGACCATGAAGTTAAGTTCACAGTTGAATGGTAGGAGTAGGATTCCAGAACGCTATAGATAATAGAAAGATGAAGTGGGTTGGAAATACAGTTGTAGTTGGGTCGGTTCTGCCGGGGAAAGGCTATCCTTTAGCACTAGTTTTGCATACGGGATGTGAGGGGCACATACTGCTGCTATTCAATCCTTGGTTTAAACCGTTTTGAACAGACCATGATATTTGCAGTAGTATCTAATACCTGTCAAGCTTCCAGTTTAGGACTTACTACGAAACTATATTTACCTGAACCGAGACAGCTGTGCAACACACGAGTGGTAGGGTACAGTGAAATCTTATGCAAATAGGGTCTTAACAGTCATGTTCCTGTAGATTCAAGGCATGGAAAAACATTAGAAATAGGAATCTGTACATCCCTACGGATTTAGAGCAGTACAACCTGAGTTTTCCTCTCTTTTTTTTCTTCTTATTTTGAGGATGTTTCTTTCCTACCATATATATGGTATAGCTTCAGATGTAACGTTAGGTTTTTACTGGAGGTCATGGTGGCAACATCACTTTCTAGTCATGGTACTCGGATTTATTGCAACTCTTAGTTTGTCAGCTATTGGGATATGGTTGGTTGTTCGACGCAGACGACAATCAATCACTGCTTATGAGCCCGTTGCTCCTCCTATTGCGGAGCAAGAGCTTCAACCACTTCAATCTTGACGTGGAATCATTTGGTACATAGTTTAAATGTATACTATATATTGCATAGAATACATGCTTTTGGAGTTACTCGAAACAACGACGATGGTCCATTCCAGCAAGATCGATACGAGGTGATGAAATATTTAACCCGTTGTAAAATGTTTTTTATCTTCTGTTTTTAGAGGGGAAAAGAAACCAATATAGAGGTAGATCAAAATAACTACCGAGGGGACTTTATATAGGTCCCCTTTGAACTAAAACAACTACCGGATAAAAATATGTAACAAAGAGAGGTAGATGAAGAGAGACTAGAAGAAAAAAGAGAGAGAGAATTAGAGAGAAAAAGGTAATTTATTTTTCATAAAATATCATTCAATCTTATGATATATATCATTCAACCCTATGCCTTCATATCGGGTCAGAGTATATAAAAAACATGTGAAATTTTTAAGTTTTTAAGTTGTATAGGTGTATCTTACTCTCTATATAAAGTTTGGGTGAATATTTGATACATTATCACTGTAAAAAGAATTATACAAACATGTCTATTTTCAAGTTAAAATTTAAATTTTTAACCTTAAAACACTAACCAAAATATAAACCATAAACCCTAAATTCTAACATTGAATATGTTGAGATTTTTGTTTTGATATAATAATAGAAAAAATATTTTGAACTAAATTGAAAAGGTTTCAAAATATTTATAAGTACAAACAATTTGAAAATATGTTTGATGGATTTTATAAGGCTTTGGAATGTTTTAAAATGTCTTTAAAGTAGCCAAATCTGAGTTTTTCAAGTAATTGTACTGATACGGTATTTG
Organism: Hibiscus tridactylites; assembly: GCA_958450335.1. Taxonomy (NCBI): domain Eukaryota; kingdom Viridiplantae; phylum Streptophyta; class Magnoliopsida; order Malvales; family Malvaceae; genus Hibiscus; species Hibiscus tridactylites. The sequence continues at coordinate 80,000,842 of OY288265.1, read as the reverse complement.
TCGTATTAATACGCTTTAGGATTTCAGCTACAGAAAAATTTCAGTAGCCAAAACTCGTACCTATACGGCTTGGTCGTACCGATACGGATAGAGTTGTACCGATACGGATAGGGTTGTACCGATACGCTATGTGGCATATTGATACCCTATATTTTGAATGCCCAACGACTATTTGAAAAACTCTCAACGATTATTTTTCTAAGCATGTCGTACTGATACGCTATTAAGCGTACCGATACCTGAAGGCAGTTTAGAACTCAACGACTAATTTTCCAGAAGGGCGTACTGATACAATAACACGGGTACTGATATCATACTGCCTAGAATTGCATTCATTGCGGGAAATAAAAGCCTCAACGGCTCCAATTCAATTCCAATGGTCTTCAACGGCTAAAAATTTAATTGGGAGTATGTAAGGGACCTCCAAGCATCTATAGAAGACTAATGATCCTTAAGTCAACAACATTATGATGAAAATTTGTCTTAGAGCTTAATTTCTCATTTCTTTGTATAGACAACACTTGTGAGCTTAAATGTCAATGTATGCTCAAGTGTATTAGGTTTTTGATGAGAGCTTATTAGTGCAAACACATACCTTTTTGAGAGTTTTCTAGTTTGCTAAGTTTTCTCTTGTTAAAGAGTGGCCCCAAAGCTCGGTTTGTGAGCTTTGGTTGCTAGACTAGGTGAGCGAGTCTAGGTTGTAATTGGTTGTCTCCTAAGTCAAGAAAAGGGGAAGAATTCTTAGTGAATTGGTTGAAATTCTTAGTGGGAGTTAAGGTAGTAAATGTAGAGCTTGTTAGAAGCTTGAACCACTATAAATCATGTCCATTTTGTTTATCTTTTGCTTCCACCAAAAACACCTAAAAAGTTATTCTTCTCCACACTTGGCAAGCAATTCGGTTGAAGGATATCGAGCTTAATAGAATCATAAATTCTAAACTCTAAACTCATAACCTCTAAATTCTAAACTCATTTGTAGAAATTTTATTTTCTACCGTTAATGTATAGGATAATAATTCATAAAGTTTTACATTAATTTTAAACTATTAAACGAGTTTAAATTTATGTTTGAGATTATTTACCTTTATTTTCTTTTTTTAAACTTTATTTTATAATTTATATTAATGTTTATCTCTCTGTATAATATTTAAGGTTTTCACATTTTCTCTGAAAATTTAGTTTTAGTATAGTTCAGGAAGTTTCATCAACCATAGGATGCCACATCATCTTCAATACTAAACCACAATCAATTTTAGATTTTTTTTCTAGTTAAACCCTAAACATAATATTGAACTAAATCACTATAAATCCGGTCAATTTTACCTTATTTTAATCTTAGTAGACATTTTAGTTCCCTTAATACAGATCACTTGATTCGGTTCAAATTTACCTTAATATTTTATAGTTGAAGGGGTATTTTTGCTTTCGAGTTCGTCTCGAAAAATTAAATTTGACTGGCGTTGACCGTTACGATGTTGACGTGGTAGTTAACGGTGATGACGTGGTGGTCCACGATACTGATGTGGTGGTCAACGGTGCTGACGTAGTAGTACAAGTGGGATGATGACGTGACAGAAGGGATTGAATTGATTATTTTAAGCTAAGCGTACTAATGTTACTTTAACATATTTTCAATTGAAATAATCTTGTATTAGAGTAGTAAAAAAACTAAAATTCTCTTTATTTTTTCTACATCAAATATTAATGAGCATCAATTTGGTGTAGAAAAGCGAAAGAATATTTGAGTTTTATTATTACTCTAGTACAATGTTGATTCTACTGAAATTTTTTAACGAATAGTAATACTTAGACTGACGAAGTCGAATATTTTTTCGATAAAAGTGTTCAACCTTTTAATACTTTATTAACATTTTTTATTTAGGGTAAACTATATTAATGACCACCGAACTATGGGGTTGGTGTCGATTTGACCACTATATTTTCAATTGTGTTAAATATACCACATAACTATTTAATTGGTTCCAATGTAGCCACCTGCCGTTAAAAAAACGAAAAAGTTAAAATAATTGGTATAATTACACATTTAGTCCCTTTTATTTATACAATCATTCAATTTAGTCCTAATTTTAATCTAATAAAATAAATTAATTATTCAATTAAGTGGTGACACGTGTCACCACCAATGGAGTAAGAAAAATGAAATTGTGGAAGTTAACTCCAAGGAGAATTGAACTCAGGTCACTAGGGCATGAAAGGAACACCCTTGCCACTGGGCTAAGGATGTCTTTAGCATATGGATTACTAAATATTCTATATGTCTCTGGTGAAACCATCAATATGACCGACTTTTTCTGCGAAAACATAAACAAAACTCTAGTAAATCAAAACCAATAAACTAGAATCAATCCATTTCCAAAAGAGAAAAACCAAAGATCATTCGAAATAGTAAAGAAGACTACCATAATCCATGCATAAGCAATATCAATCGTCCTCGCTGTTGGTGTAACAAAAACTGTATCACATCCCTAAGGATTTCATCAAACAGAATCCGATCAATTCGAACCAAATGAAGCAGAAAAAAGGGGTAGATCTATCACCTGCCCTTCACTAAGACATTCAAAATTGGCAGTGGTTTGGTTATGAAGAAACTGAATCCGATCATCTCCACTGACTTCAACAATTCAATCCAATGCATGTAAATTTTATAAGAATAAATTCATAGTTAAGTGAAGCTTAAATTAATTGAAGTTGTAAAATCAGCAGTGACACCAACCTCTAATCCTTCCGAAATGTGAAAGGTCCATAACCTAACCAATTCATCAAATCAAAAACAAAGGAAATTATTAGAAATACTAGTAAGCGGCTAAAGACACTGAAATTTAAACGTAGAATCTTACCACCACACCATTGTCGAATGCATCCAAAGCTTCATCATCATTGTCGAACGTTTCTATTATCCCTTCCTCTGAAACCTCTGCTCCTTCGGCTGCAACTGAATTGAATAAAACGACATATAAAATATTTGGTATTCCATATTCTAAAAACAAGCTTAGCCCAGTGGAAGGGCGTTCCTTTCTTTCCCTAGTGACCTGGGTTCAAATCTCCTAGGGGCCAACTTCCACAATTTTGTTTTCCTTACTCCATTGGTGGTGACACGTGTCACCACCTGATTGGGGAAGGAAAATAAATTTAATAAAATAGATAAATCCCTCAAATTGAATAATTAATTTATTTTATTAGATTAAAATTAAGACTAAATTGAATGATTGTATAAATAAAAGGGACCAATTATTCCATAACTTTTTCGTTTTTTTAACGGCGGGTGGCTACATTGGAACCAATTAAATAGTTATATGGTATATTTAACACAATTGAAAATACAGTGGTCAAATCAACACCATCCCCATAGTTCGGTGGTCATTAGTATAGTTTACCCTTTTATTTATTAAGTTTTTACATTAAATTTTATCATTTTATAATTTTTAATATATTTTTAATTTTTATATAATTTTATTTCAATAACTTTTAGAATATTTTATTTATTTATATTAACTTGTAAGTAATTTTATAAAAAATTGAAGAATATTTTAATTTTTTGTGAATGTCTTCACTTTGTTTTTTTTAAATTATCATCACTTAATAAAATTATTTATCCAGTTTTAATATTTTTAAAATTTTAATAATTTCGTAAATTCTTGTTTTCAACTTAAATATTAAATAAGTTATCAAACTTTTAATTAAACTCAATTATGCCCCTGAACTCGGCAAAAAAAAATCAATTATACCCTCGAATTCGGTTAAAATAATCAATTCAGCCTCTTCTGTCGCGTCATCATCTCACGTGTATTGCCACATCAACACTGTGGACCACCATGTCAGCATCGTGGACCGCCACATCATCACCTCTAACTGCCACGTCAGCACCGTAACGGTCAACGTCGGTCAAATGGTCAATTTGATCGATTTCGCGAACTAGGGGGCCACATTGAATACGTTTTTCGGCGAGAGGCGAAATTAATTTTTTGGGTCAAACTCAAGGGCAAAATTACCCTTTTTAGCCATATTTTATCAAACCTTAATTTTGAATGAGTTAATTGCATCACACGTTCCTAATTTATGATCTTTATTCTAAATTAATCTCAAAACTTTTGAATATTTTAATTTAATCCTCAAATTATGGTTTTTATTCTAAATTGGTCTCCAAATTTTAAATGTTTTAGTTTTATCCCCAAACTTTGACCCTCTAAAAAATTGGTCCATAAACTTTTGAAAGTTTCAATTTCATCTTTAAATCATCATATTAATTAGCTTATACAGATAATTTGAGAATGACATTGGAATGGTTAGAAGTTTGTGAACCAATTTTCATTCTAAATGTTCCAATTTCACCCCCCAAACTTTGGCATGAAATTAGAACATCTAAAAGTTTGATGTTTAATTTAAAATAAATGCCATAGTTTGGAGAATTGTAGTGCATTTAACTCAATTTTAATAGTCATTCTAAATTAATTAATAAAAAGGCATTAAAACAAGGGTTATTATTTATATGCTAGCTGTAGTGAAAAAAACTTTTTCACAAGTATGCCTAAATTCACTTTAAAAATTAAAATTCAAAAACTTAAATTCTAACCCCTTAAAACTTAAACTTCTAAACTATAAACTGACTCCTAAACCTTAAATTTAACTCGCTTGTAAACAAAGGCCTAAAGCACAATTTTTGTCCTAAAGTTACATGTTTTGCCGAATTGTCTCAGAATTTTGGGTAAACTACCTATTAGTCATTTAACTATAGGGTGTGGTTTTATTTTAACCATCAAACTATTAATTTTGTCAATTAAATTATTTAACTATTTAAATTATATTAATCAAACCACCCACAGACCACGGTTAAAAATTAATAGAGACGTTGATGTGGTAATTAAATAAATTTGTATAATTACACATCTGGTCATCATTACTTACACATTCTATTAATTTAGTCTTAATTTTAATTTAATTTAATAAATTTAATCCTCCAATCGAATGATAACAAGTGTCATCATCTTATTAGTTTTAATTTTAATTTAATTCAATAAAATTAAACCACTAATATTTGAGGCGAATATGATACTGTATAGGTCACATGAATGACCTACCATTTATTTTAAAAAAATACCTAAAAGAACACTCACCAGACGCCAAATTCCCAACTCACTCTCTAATCTCTCCCCCTCAAATATCAGCGGTTTAACTTCTCCCGATCTCTTGAAGACTTGAACGACACAATCACATGAAAAAGAAAATTTCTTCAATTTTCTGTCGTTGTGCTTCCATATCTTTCGAAGTATTTAAGGTGGAATGTCAAAAACTGCAAAATACTAGGCCAATTCCTGGGTCAGTTTGGAAGGGCAAACTTCGGTTCCAAACTTCCAAAATTTTGGACGTGAAATATGGGAGTGGAGAAATCTGACAGCCGACAGGACACCTAAATTGAATTAGGTATTGATGAGTCTTTAAAGTTATCCAAAGTCAGATCAGATCCAAATCTTTGACGTAAATTTATAAATAAATTATTATTATATATATATATAATAGAGAATAAAAATGAAAAAATAGGGGGTGAGGGCAATTGTCTGTATTTTTTAGTTATATCATTTTCTTTCATGTTCAGGGCTAATCGATTGGGTTTAAGGTGGGTTATAAATATCAAGCTCAATCAATGTAACGAAGAAGGCTTTTATATTCTCTGTATTTTTCAGATATATCATTTTCTTTCATATCCTTTCTCTTCTTATTTTCTCTGTTTGGCTCTTCATCTTCTTTATTATATTTCTGATCTTTCCATCACCATTGTTAAGTTTGTAACATGGCATCAGAGATTTTTCAAGCTTGGGAATAGTGTTTTGCTCTCGTTGCTCTCGTTGGTCTCAGTTTTTTAGTTGTGCGCTGTGTGGATCCTTCGACGGCATCTTTCTTGCTTTTCGGATAGCCTTTCCTTCTTGTTGATGCGTTTCGTGGTGAGATCTTTCCTTCTCCATCTTGTGCTTTTATGTCTTTGGTTGCCCTTGTTCTTTCGCTTTAGTTCAGTTCGATTGGATTGTTAGGGTTTTGCGGTTTCTTTGCTCTCTGGCCTGGTTCTGATTTGCTAGGGTTCTGTTTTCTTGCTTTATGGTTTGTTTTTTGCTCTGGTTTTCATTGTATTTGCTGGATCTATGTGTTGCGCTCTTTCTCTGTTTCATCCGATTTGCCGTCCTGTCTTGTTTTTGTGCCTTCATCTTTTGTGTGTGTTTATCCTTCTTATTTCTATGGCTCTTGAAAATTCTACTCAACAGATCACTAGTGGTAGTTCACATGTTAGTACTGACAGTAATTTGGCTCAATCTCGGTTGTTTGCCACTAAGAAAATCAATGTGATTCTTGATGATCACAGCTACCTGTTGTGGCATCAATAGGTATTTTTGATCATTAAAACTCATAGACTTCAGAAGTTTATTGATGCAAATGTTACTCCCCATGCACAATACCTAAATCAAAATAATCAAGTCACTATTAATCCTGAATTTAAGGCGTATGAGGAGCAAGATTGTGCTCTTGCTACCTGGCTGTTGTCGACTGTTAGTGAATCGGTTCTTCCTCAGTTGATAGGACTTAATACTGTCACCGAAATCTGGAACACTTTACATCGTATATATAGTGGTAAGACTACATCCAGACTTATGTACTTTAGGAGACTTCTTTACTCTCAAAAGAATATCGAGCTTAGTTTGAGGGAGTTTCTAATGCAAGTTAAGTCTATTTGTGACAATTTAGCCAGCTTTGGTGAAGTTATTTCTGAACATGAGCATATTAGTGCTATTTTAAATGGGCTACCTCCTGAATATGAATATGTTATAATTGTTCTTACTACTAGTACTACTATGTCTAGTGTTAGCTCTGTTAGGACTACTTTGTGTTGAGTGTGTAAAAGTTCTATTATTTACACCTTATTTAACCCATATTTCTGCATTCAAGCATTATTTATTGCATTTAGGTCAGTTTACAGCAAAACATCACAAATATATTAAAAGGCACAGTTTCTACTAAAATAGTTATTTTTGCAGGTTGCTGCCGTAGCAGACGGAATAGGCAGGCGCTGGGCAGTGAAACAGAAGAGCTGGAACTGGACAAGCAGTCAAGGAGGACGATGCTGCCATGGTTGCCGCCGTGACAGCAGAGGACGACAGCAATTTTGAGGAGAAGAAGCAAAGTGGACCTCGACAGATAGAGAAAATTCAGCCCGTCTGTCGTGTGAAAACCCTATATTTTTCTAAGCCCCAGATCAAAAGGAATGTCAAGCCCAAAGTTCAAGGATGGAAAATCCCAAGCAAGAAAGATGACGGCTGGAAAGTAGATTCCTTGAAGATTTAGTCTTTATTAGAATCATACTTTCATTTAAAGTTGTATTCTTGCTATATTAGATAACTTGAGCCCAAAGCTTATATAAGGGCATATATTTTGACCTAGGAGAGAGAACCGATTACCCTAGCTTCCTTCCCAAAACTCTAGCCGTTTTCCTTCCCACAACATGTTCTAAATTCTCCCTAGGGCCACGGGTTGATTTGTAAAGTAGTTGCAAGGGTTGTTTTGTTTTAGGAATTTTCAGTTCAATAAAATAAACTTCAAGTTCTCTTATTTTGGTTATTAATATCTTGCAAGGGCATCGGGAGAGCATTGTGAGGTTATCAATTTACTTAGCATCGGGAGAGTTAAGTATACGAAAGAAATAAGAGCAAGTTCTCTAGTTTATAGTTGAACTATCTCGAGCCTAGGGATAGGACGGGGTTAAGTGGCTAAAGAAGAATTCATCAACATCGGTGTTCATCCTTCGATTCACGCCGGGAGGTATCATCAAAGACGTGATCATCGACAGACTTGGACCTAGGGATAGGCCAAGGCACATTTGGGATTCTTGCCAAACTTGAAGTACAGAGTTGAGTGTTTGCTGCCGCGACAATCAACGGACTGCTGCCACGACAGGTGCTGCCGCGACGGGGGCGACGACAGAACTGGATTTCCTAGACTCTGCAATACCCGCAGTACTGAGCAATTCAATACCAGCCTATTCTCTCTATCTTGATTTCCCTACTCTTTTATTTACGTTTACTTTATTATTTTCGTGATAACTTCCTCAATTATTTTCTTTACTTTCGTGCAGTGAATTAAGGTGAAGCTATTAGCCCAATCCCTGTGGAGACGATATCCGATACTTCAGCCCTGTTTGGTAAATAGCGGTTTGGGCAAAAATTAGAGGTTTGAGGTATAATTAGAGGTTCGACTAGTCAAATCCGCTAATATTAATGTTTGGTAAATAGCGGATTGAAAGAGCGGATTGAGGTGAAAAAGCTAATTTTGAAAAAGCTCCTAATATGAGCTTTTTGAGATTAGAGGTTTGATATTAGAGTTATAATGACTCTTTTACCCTTAACAATTACCAAAAATCTCCAAATAACTTAAATTAAATAATAACATTTTAAATATAAATAATAACATATTAAATATTCGACTTATTTGTTGTTACTACTAATTTATATGGTGATATTTGTAAGTTAATTCTATTTTTTTATTATCACATATTTATATGTGCATATAATTTTTTTAATAATTATATAAATAATAAATTAATATATAAATCTTTGAAATATGTTTAGGAAATTTATATTAAAAATAGTTTTTACAAATCTAATTAATATTTATTAGATACAAAATATTCATAACTAATAAATTATTTAAACAAGTATTGAAAATAATCATGTCCTTATATGTCATTTTGCTTGTTTAAATAATCAAACAGCTATCAGTTAATTTTACCAAACACTTTTAGACAATCAGCTAATACAATCCGCTAGTCAAATCAACTAATGCAATCAACTATCAGCTATCAGCTAATGTAATCCGCTATCCGCTATTAGCTATCCGCTAATTGCCAAACAGGGCCTTCGTATCACTTTACTACTTGCGTCGTGTATACTTGCACTACCATTGCGATAGACTATTTTACACGCAACAAGTTTTTGGCGCCGTTGCTGGGGATTGGCAACATAACTCTACCTTTTCTTTTACTGCACTTTTCGTTTTTATTTTTATTTTATTTTTATTTTTCAGTTTTTCTTTGGTGCATTCAACTCTTGCTTTTCACAAGGTTTCTTGTTTATGCACAGATTGAAACGAGGTGAAGATCCTGAGTATCCATTAGATCCGGAAATCGAACGATCATTCAATCTCAAGAAACAACTTTGACACTTACTAGCCAGGAACGAGTACCTTGAAGAACAGTTAGGGACGATGGCACACCAAGGAGATGACCCTCCTGTTGGAGATGGAGAGGGTAGACAGCCTGTCGTCGACCCTGCTGCCGCTGCCGGACGACGGTCTTGTCGTGACTACATGCTGAATGACCATGTAGAACTGGAAACCACGCTGCCGGACATTGAAGTGGATAACTTCGAGCAGAAACCTGTCATGTTTAGCATGATCAACAATGTCGGTCAATTCAGTGGTGCTGCAACCGAGGATGCTAGGGAGCATCTAAAAACGTTCCAGGAGATCTGCGGTTCGTTTAGACTGCCAGGAGTTAATCCGGGGATACTGAGGCTTCGGTTATTTCCCCATTCATTAAGGGACAGAGCAAAAACTTGGTGGAATAAACTTACGCCGGGTTCAATTAGAACTTGGGCAGATTTTTCTCGTGAATTTTTATCTCGTTTTAATCCTTCGCATTTATCTAAGCGATTACGTAATGAAATTGCTACTTTTCAACAAGAAGATGACGAGCCGATGCACGAGGCCTGGGACAGATTTACCACTCTTTTACGGAACTGCCCAATGCATAGATTCCCCGTCTGGAATCAGGTAACTAAGTTTTATAATGCTGCCAACTTACAAACTCGTATTCGAATTGATTCTGCAGCAAATGGATTATTGTTGGACAAAGACCCAGATGAGGCAATGCAAGTATTGAAAAATCTGGCTAAGAATGAGGAACAGTTTCTGACAGCAAGAAGAGGGGGTAAACGGGTACTAGCTGTTAAGGATTATGAGGCCGACAGCACGATGAAATCACATGTTGCATTCCTTACTAAAGCGATGAAAAAGCTCTTGAACGATGATGCACAACATGGATTTGCTGTTGAGGAGGTATGTGAAATCTGTGAGGGAAATCATAGTTCGGATGAGTGTCCTATACAGTTAGAGGAGAGAAAGTATGTTGGAAATTTCAACAAGCAGAATTATAACTCCAACAACTATAATCCCAACTGGAGAAAGGATCCCAAGTTTTCTTGGAGTAATCCTAGTAATGCCCTGAATCCTCAAGCACACAATAATCAAAATCAAGGAGGACCTAGATTGTTGACTCAACAGCAACTGCAGCCGCAACAGCAGCAACAACAGCCACCAGCTGCCACAAACAGTATACTGGAACAGACTCTGGCTACGTTTATGTCTCAGGCAGGTACTTATATTGAGAACATGAATCAGTTTGTTAAAAAGACAGAGACATTCGTGGATAAAACAGAGATGCGGATAACGAATCATGAAGCTACTCTGAAATCTTTGGAGACACAAATGGGTCAGGTTTCACAGCATATCAACCCAAGGCAGACTGGAGGATTTCCTAGCAATACTGAAAATGCTAGGCAGCCCACACATGAGCAGTGTAAAACCATTACTACTAGGAGTGGGAAGAAACTACCATGGCCGGAAAAGGAAGCTGAAACAGTAAGGAAACCAGCCTTGGATAGACCTGCCGAGGAAGCTGCCCCGACAGGTAACAAACAGCCTGCTGCCGATAAACCTGTTACGACAGCAGAAGCGACAGAGAAGAAAAATGATGAATCAAAACCTCCTCGGATTCTATGTAGTGGGAAGGACGTATTTCTGATTATCGTCCCCCACCTCCTTTTCCTCAACGGTTACAGCAATCGAAGCAAGAATCTTAGCTCAAAAAGATTTATGATATTTTTAAGCAGGTTCATATTAACATTCCACTGCTGGATGTCGTGAGGGAGATGCCCGGTTACGCCAAGTTTCTCAAGGATGTTATGTCAAAGAAATCTAAACTTAGGGAATTTGAAACGGTAAAGATGACAGAAGGCTGCATGAGCATTCTTCATAGGCAGCAACCCCGGAAAAAGAAGGATCCGGGGAGCTTCGTCATACCTTGTGTAATCGGAGATAAATATGTGGGTAAGGCACTTTGTAATCTTGGTGCTAGTATTAATTTAATGCCAAAATCTGTTTTTCAGAAATTAGGTATTGGAAAAGCTCAGCCCACGACAGTAATTCTGCAGCTGGCAGACCGCTCTTACGTTCATCCGGAAGGAAAAATCGAAGATATTCTGGTAAGAGTGGATAAATTTATATTTCCTGCTGACTTTCTTGTTTTAGATTGTGAAGCAGATGAAAACGCATCAATCATCCTGGGGCGACCCTTCTTAGCCACGGGAAGATCACTGATTGATGTGGAGAAAGGAGAACTCACCATGCGAGTAAACGATCAAGAGATTAAGTTGAATGTTCTCCAAGCTATGAAGCATGCTGATGCAGACGAGGAATGTAAGGTTATCACTGAAGTTACCTTTGATCAATCATGCATCAGGTCGGGCTGTCACGACATCAAAATTGGTCACTGCCTCGGCAGCCACTTACAGGACTGTCACGACAGCACTGACGACAACAACTCCTCAGAAACCGATACATCAGATACTGAAGATCAGGAGGAGGTAAACTGGTTAGGCGATCGTCCAGGTAAGTTATTCGAACCTTTAAATTATACTTCGGATAATCATGCAATCCAAAAGCCATCTACTGTTGAGCCCCCTGTTTTAAAACTGAAACCCCTGCTAGGGCAGCTAAAATATGCTTTTCTTGGTTCAAATGATGCGTTGCCCGTAATCATCTCTTCCAAGTTGATGCAGGAACAGGAACATCAGTTAATAGGGATGCTGCAGCAGCACAAAAAGGCAATTGGATGGACGATAGCTGATATTCAAGGCATTAGTCCGGCGTTATACATGCATAAAATCCTTTTAGAGGAAGATCATAAGTCGACTATAGATGCTCAAAGGCGGCTAAACCTTGCGATGAAAGAGGTGGTGCATAAAGAGATCATCAAATGGCTAGATGTCGGTATTATTTACGCCATCTCCGACAGCAAATGGGTGAGCCCGGTGCAATGTGTTCCCAAGAAAGGAGGAATGATCGTGGTGACCAACGAAAACAATGAGTTAATCCCAACCAGGACTGTGACTGGTTGGAGGGGTTGTATGGACTATCGAAAGCTTAACAAAGCTACCCGAAAAGACCACTTTCCTTTACCCTTTATTGATCAAATGCTTGATAGATTGCGGGTAAACCTTACTATTGTTTTCTTGATGGTTATTCAGGTTATAATCAAATAGCTATCGCACTAGAAGATCAAGAAAAGACGACTTTCACATGCCCCTACGGAACGTATGCTTTTAGGAGAATGCCGTTTGGATTATACAATGCACCCGCCACCTTCCAAAGGTGCATGATGGCCATATTCTCCGATATGGTGGAGGACTTCCTTGAAATTTTTATGTATGATTTTTCAGTCTTTGGGGACGATTTTGAGAGCTACCTAGGCAATCTACAAAAGGTACTTGAAAGATGTGAAAAAGCAAACTTGGTCCTAAATTGGGAAAAATGCCACTTTAAGGTGGATGAAGGGATAATCCTTGGCCATAAGATTAGCTGCCGTGGGATAGAAGTCGACAGGGCCAAGATAGAAGTGATTGAAAAGCTGCCGCCACCGACCACAGTCAAGGGTATTAGAAGTTTCTTGGGACATGCTGGTTTTTATCGGAGATTCATTGCAAATTTCTCAAAAATCACCAAGCCCCTATGCCATCTTTTGGAGCAGAACCGACCCTTTTACTTTAATGATGAATGTACTGAAGCATTCAAGGTTCTGAAGAAAAAACTGGTAACGGCCCCAATAGTACAACCACCAGACTGGACACAGCCATTTGAAATCATGTGTGATGCTAGTGACTATGCTGTCGGGGCAGCACTTGGGCAGCGGAGAGACAAATTATTTCGTGTCATATATTATGCCAGCAAGACACTAAATGATGCCCAAGTGAACTACACCACCATAGAGAAGGAGTTGTTAGCTGTGGTATTCTCCATTGACAAGTTTCGTTCTTACATACTTGGGACGAAGGTTATAGTGCACACAGACCATTCTGCCCTGAAGTATCTGTTCGCGAAAAAGGATGCAAAGCCTCGATTGATACGGTGGATCCTGCTATTGCAAGAATTCGACCTTGAAATCAAGGACAAAAAAGGGACAGAAAATCAGGTAGCAGATCACTTGTCAAGGTTGGAGAAGGGACAAAGTCTACCAACATATGAGACAAACATACTGGAGACCTTCCCAGACGAGCAGCTCTTTGTTGCCGCAATCACTGTCGCGACAGCCATGGCGGCAGGTAAGTCTTCTGAACTCCCCTGGTATGCAGATTTCGTTAATTTCTTAGTTAGCGGAATAATTCCTTCTGATCTTAATTATCAAGCCAGGAAGAGGTTCCAAAATGATGTTAAGCATTATTATTGGGACGAACCTCTTCTTTTCAAAATTTGTGCAGATCAGGTTATAAGGAGGTGTGTACCACAAGAATAGCAAGAAGACATACTTCATCACTGTCATGCTTCACAGTATGGAGGTCACTTAGGAGGCAACAAAACTGCTGCCAAGGTGCTGCAGTCAGGATTTTATTGGCCGTCACTTTATAAAGATGCACAAATCTTTTACAAGAGTTGTGACAGGTGCCAAAGGACAGGAAACATCTCACGGAGAAACGAGATGCCGCTGCAGAACATTCTAGAAGTCGAAATCTTTGACGTTTGGGGGATTGATTTTATTGGACCTTTTCCATCTTCATGTGGAAATCTATACATCCTCCTAGCAGTAGATTATGTCTCTAAGTGGGTCGAAGCTATCGCAACTCAAAAGAATGATGCCAAGACAGTCCAAAGGTTTTTACACAAAAATATCTTTTGTAGGTTTGGCATCCCTAAGGCGATTATCAGTGATGAAGGGGGACATTTCGACAACAGGGTTATTGCTGCTGCCTTGAAGAAATATGGTGTCAAGCATCGGATCGCGACAGCATATCACCCACAGACCAATGGACAAGCTGAAATATCTAATAGGGAAGTTAAGAACATTCTTGAGAAGATGGTTAAGCCAACTAGGAAAGACTGGTCTTTACTCCTTAATGATGCGTTCTGGGCATATAGGACAGCTTTTAAAACTCTCTTGGGAATGTCTCTATACCGATTGATTTACGGGAAAACATGTCATCTACCTGTCGAGATAGAGCACAGAGCATACTGGGCGATCAAGGCAATGAATATGGACTTGGACAGGGCAGGGCAGAAAAGGCTGTTAGATCTGAACAAAATTGAAGAAATACGGACAATGGCCTATGACAATGCAAGAATCTACAAGGATAAAATGAAGAATTGGCATGACAAAAAGTTGCTGCCACGATAGTTCTGCCCAGGGCAGCTTGTATTGTTGTTCAATTCTAGACTGAAACTCTTCCCAGGGAAGCTTAAATCTGGATGGTCTGGCCCGTTCCAAGTCGTACAGGTTTTTCCCCATGGTGCCATAACAATCCGATCATTAAAAGATGGGCACCAATTCAAAGTCAACGGACATCGCCTCAAGCATTATCAGGGGAATGAAGCCCTAGGAATGCAGGAAGTGGTTACCTTAGGATATGCCCCACCTGACATCCCTAATTTAACCTAAATTTTATTTTTATTTTTAATTTTATCTTTATTATTATTTATTATTTATTAGGTAATAAGGTTTATTTTATTTGAATAATGTTTTTTATGTTTATTTGTTTTTAGGAAATAAAGGAGTCAAGAAGAACAGAAGAAGCGAACTCAGCCCACCATCCATCCATCAGCCCAATAAAGCCCAAATGTTGAAGCCTGTCGTTACAGCTACCGTGACAGACGCGAAAAATACAGGCTGTCATCACGCTGTCACGACAGACGAGGAAACACGTCACAGACGCGTAACAGATGCGGAAACGTGTGTCAGACGCGTCAAACACGCTAACATACAACAGCTGGCCCCGTTATTCGCGCCTGCCGTTAGAGCTTCAACGGGCAGCAATTTCCTCTCTATATAACCCCGTTTCATTTTCATTTTCACTAACTTCTGCCTTTCTTACTTGCTCTCCCTCTTTAGTTTTCATTTGCTTTCTTTATATTTTTCACAACCCTTGCACAAATATGTCTTCTAGGAAAACCCGACACAATGCTGCCTCCACTTCTTCACCGACAGCAACTCCCCCACGTTCCTTTGCTACCAGAGACATGTGGGAGGAGCGAGGCTTCATCTACGCACCATCGGAGGAGAACCTGGGCCTGAAACTATTTATAGCCCGGAAGATTAGAGCTTTACAATGGCAGACCTTTGCGGAGCAGCCAGAGGAAATGAATATCACATTGGTTCGAGAATTCTATGATGCCATCAGCAGCAGAAAAACGACATCAGTGTTCATTCGAGGGAAGGAGGTGTCGTTTAAAGCAGAACACATTAATACCCTCTATGGCTTCTACATCGGTGTCAATGACGATGCCCATCAGCAATTTCTGAATACGCTAGACAGTGCTGCCTACGACGCTGTCATGGCAGAGTTGACCAAAGCTGGGACTGAATGGAACACCAGCAGAAAGAATCCAAGGACTGTTAGAAGGACCCAGTTGCTGCCGGAGGCAAAGTTGTGGAATGCATTCACAAAGAAGAGGATCATGTCGTCATCCCACAACACCACCGTCGACCAACCACGGTTAGCATTGATACACTCTATTCTGCATGAACGGCCCATTAATGTGGGCAGCTTTATTCGAGAGAGTATATTGAAGTGTGCGCATAGACCGACGGGTCCCCTCTACCTGTCGTACCTCATCACCTCACTCTGCCGCGGTCATAATGTCCCAGAAGTGCGCACTGATGATATAGAAGAAGGAAGGGGTTGGACTAAAAAGAACATCCTCAGCCTGATGGAGCTAACAGTTGCGACCCCTCTGTCATCATTCGACCCTGCTGCCGCCACAGCCGAAACGACAAAGCAGCAGCACACTGAACCAGCTGCAGCAGCAGCTGCCCCGAAAGACTCCTCTACCCAGATACTAGCTGCCATTCAGAAACTGGAAGAGAGACAGTTGGGCTTAATGACCTTCATCAGGGACTTTGCTGCATCTACGGTAACTTTTATTCAAAATTCTTTAAATTTCCCTGATGCTGCATTCCCTACTTTTCATGCCCATTACTTTACTGTCCCTACACCTGCCCACACCCCTACACCTGCTGCTACCCCACGGACACCCTCTGCCGCCTCCACACCATCGCCTGCCCCAACAGCAGCAGGCAGCACCCATGCTGAACCATCTGCTCGAGGCACAAAACGTCGTATGGCATCGGAGGATCTTGAAGCCTTTGTTGCTGGGTTTTCTTCCTCTTCTGTTTGGGCTGCTAGTGATACTGAACACTCTATCAAGAGGAATCTGGCGAAGGAATTCTCACCAGTAAAAAGGCAGAAGCGGATGGCAGATAAGAACAACATGCCTAAAGCCAGCAGCGGTGGTGACAGCAGCAGCAGTGAGAGCAGCCGCAGCAGCTCTGATGTTCAGGTTGTGGAGCAACCCCCTCACATCTCCCCAACCAGAATCCAGCCACCACGGGAGGTCAAGAACACATCTGCCTCCCCCGTGCCCCAGCCCGCCCCGAGAGCCAGAGCCCGACATCAGATCAGACTCAGCAGCAGCAGCGAAGACAGCGATTAAAATTTAAGTTTCTTATCTTATTATTGCTGCCTGCTATATATTTGGTGATGTATTGCTTTTATCTGTTTTTATTTTTATTTTGTCATTTGCATTGAGGGCAATGCAACCCTCGAGTTTGGGGGTGACATCCCTCCAGTAATGGAGTCCATCTTAGTTGTTAAAATTTGTGTCTTTTACTTAGTTTATTTTTGTCAAAAAAATGATGAAAATATTGAAAATTTTGGCTGAAAACTGTGAACTGAACTTACCTTTCGTGACAACTCTGTCGTGGCAGTGACTTTAGGATAGTTTTTAGGAGAAATTTAGAGCCTTTCTATAGTTCTGAAAACTTAAACACCTTTGTGACTGTTATACTGCTTAGAACTCTTCTAGTTAACTAGAATAGGAAGCTTAGCACTTGAATAGCCCCTAGAGGTGCCTAACACTGGCTCTAGGAAAGAAGTTTAGCAAAAGAGACTCAACAGCCCTAGAGGTGCCCGAAACTGGCTCTAGGAAGTTAACTAGAGGTGCCCAAAACTGGCTCTAGTGAAACTTTAGCTTTAAAAATAGAAAAATCGAGTCAAAACAAAAAATCAAAGGAGCATAAAAAATGCTTTCAAAAGATAAACTTTGGCATAACAATTCGAGTTAAGAGCTGAAATATTCTAGTGAAACTAAGAGAGTCTTGGCATATAACTGTTCACAAGCATGCACACACTGCACGAGGACTATAGTGAGATTTCGGACAGATCCTATATTATCCGACAGGTTGCTGCCGCCACAGGGAACGAACGACGGGTAAGGGAAAGTTCACTGTTTGAAAGCCAAAACAAAAATATTTCATTTTTTAGGTCTTAGTTGCTTGAGGGCAAGCAAAAACTTGAGTTTGGGGGTGTGTTGAGTGTGTAAAAGTTCTATTATTTACACCCTATTTAACCCATATTTCTGCTGCATTCAAGCATTATTTATTGCATTTAGGTCAGTTTACAGCAAAACATCACAAATATATTAAAAGGCACGGTTTCTACTAAAAATAGTTATTTTTGCAGGTTGATGCCGTAGCAGACGGAATAGGCAGGCGCTGGGCAGTGAAACAGAAGAACTGGACAAGCAGTCAAGGAGGACGATGCTGCCATGGTTGCCGCCGTGATAGCAGAGGACGGCAGCAGTTTTGAGGAGAAGAAGCAAAGTGGACCTCGACAGATAGAGAAAATTCAGCCCGTCTGTCGTGTGAAAACCCTATATTTTTCCAAGCCCCGGATCAAAAGGAATGTCAAGCCCAAAGTTCAAGGATGGAAAATCCCAAGCAAGAAAGATGACGGCTGGAAAGTAGATTCCTTGAAGATTTAGTCTTTATTAGAATCATACTTTCATTTAAAGTTATATTCTTGCTATATTAGATAACTTGAGCCGAAAGCTTATATAAGGGCATATATTTTGACCTAGGAGAGAGAACCGATTACCCTAGCTTCCTTCCCAAAACTCTAGCCGTTTTCCTTCCCACAACATGTTCTAAATTCCCCCTAGAGCCACGGGTTGATTTGTAAAGTAGTTGCAAGGGTTGATTTGTTTTAGGAATTTTCAGTTCAATAAAATAAACTTCAAGTTCTCTTATTTTGGTTATTAATATCTTGCAAGAGCATCGGGAGAGCATTGTGAGGTTATCAATTTACTTAGCATCGGGAGAGTTAAGTATACGAAAGAAATAAGAGCAAGTTCTCTAGTTTATAGTTGAACTATCTCGGGCCTAGGGATAGGACGAGGTTAACTGGCTAAAGAAGAATTCATCAACATCGGTGTTCATCCTTCGATTCACGCCGGGAGGTATCATCAAAGACGTGATCATCGACAGACTTGGACCTAGGGATAGGCCAAGGCACATCTGGGATTCTTGCCAAACTTGAAGTACGGAGTTGAGTGTTTGCTGCCGCGACAATCAACGGACTGCTGCCGCGACGGGGGCGACGACAGAACTGGATTTCCTAGACTCTGCAATACCCGCATTACTGAGCAATTCAATACCAGCCCATTCTCTCTATCTTGATTTCCCTACTCTTTTATTTACGTTTACTTTATTATTTTCGTGATAACTTCCTCAATTATTTTCTTTACTTTCGTGCAGTGAATTAAGGTGAAGCTATTATCCCAATCCCTGTGGAGACGATATCCGATACTTCGTATCACTTTACTACTTGCGTCGTGTATACTTGCACTACCATTGTGATAGACTATTTTACACGCAACACTTTGCTTGATGCTGAAGCTCGTCAGAATAACATTAGTAGTCAAATTGTTGCCTCTGCCAATGTGATCACTCAACTTTGTCTAAGAGACCTGGTCTAACGACTGGGTCTCAAGCCTTAGTTGTTGATAATGGTGTAAGGTCTGGTTCTCTCTCTGCTCAATCAGTTCAAGTTGATCAGTCTGAATATGTTGATAATGGTGGTAGAGATAATAACAGAGGCAGTGGGCGTGTTAGATATTTCAGACCACAATGTCAAATATGCAGTAGAATGGGACATCTTGTTAAGAGATGCTACTTTTGGTTTGACGCAAACTTCAAAAATGAAGCCTCTAGGAACAATTATAATGGTGGGAATAGAGGGTTCTCTTATGTTCAAGCTAATACCAACACCGATAGTGTTGGTCAGTGTAACACAACAAAAAATTCCTAATTCAGAAAACCTAAAATCTGAAATCCCTAATTCAGTAACCCTAACAATTGGAAATTTATAAACTGAAAACCCTAATTTAATTAAAAGATTAAATTGATTAGACTCGGAATTTAAGGTTCAATTTCTGAAATTTGGTGACCATTTTGAATAAAGAACAAAGTTATGTGGCCACTTTGTAATCCCTAGATTATCTTAAGGTTTTACTTTGTTTTTTTTACCCATTAAATTGGGTATTTAACCCTTGTTATCAGACTTTTGAACTCTACAGGTGCTCTCTCTCTCGATAATCTTTCCTCTCTCTCTCTCGGTCATCTCCTTCACTCGTTGCATCTCCTGTGAGTCTCCGGCCAACCCTCATATGTTGTTCGTTTCTCTCGCTGTCACTGTTATCGTGATCGACATCATCTCACGAGTTAACCTCGACCCTCGACTCGCCCCCATTGACCACCATTTCTGAGATTTCGAAGGGAAACCATTCACTTCTCCATGCATCGCCGCTTTTCCCCGTATCGTCCATTGTTTGCGCCACCACCCGTGTCGCGCACTGCCATCGACCATCTTGTTTGGAAATCGATAAGAAACTGTTCAAACTTGTTTCCTTGCGCCACCATCTGTTTCGCCTCTTGTCTATTGAATTCGACGTTGGGTAAGCCTCTTTGAGTCTTTGTCATCATTTTGTTTAGTGACTGGATTACTATTGAACTTGTTTTCCCTTTGGTTTTGGCCAGAATGACCATTTTGATCACTGTTGGAATCGCTGACAATCTGCACATATCGTGTTTTGTCGTTGCCACAGTTGTTGCATTGTCGCTGTTGCGCCACCGCTATTTCTTCCGTCACCATTGTTGTTTGTCATCTCCGCTACCCTTGGTTACCATTACCGTCGTTTCGGGTGCTGGAACCCTAGCCCCATATCTAATACTAGGATTGAGAGAGATGGGCTAAGTGTGTTGTGTTGTTGGGCTGAGTGTTGTTGGTTGAGCCCAACCGTGGGGTTTGTGTGTGGGTTATGGGTTGTGTGGGTGAGGGTGAGGGTTCATGGAGTTGGGTATTAAGGCCTATGTGTGTGCGTGTTTGTGAGCCCAGTTTGTGTGTGGCCCAAACCGTGCACTTGTGTATTGAGCTAAACCTTGTGACCCAATTTGAATATGAGAACCGGATCAATGACCTAAATCGGACTAACATTAAACTGAACTTGTTATCAGACCGAACCGGTCTTGTGATTCATATTGAACCAAACCGGATCAGTAAACCTTGGACCGAACCAAACCATGAATCTTGAATCGGATCGTTGACTTTGACCAACCCGAACCAGTTTTGACTTTGATTTGTTTGACCGACTTTGACCCGTTTAACTAGAGTTGATCATTGACTAGTTTGACCAGAGTTGACTCTTGACCCATCTGACCAAAGTTGACCATTGACTAGTTTGACTAGTTGACTTTGACTCTTGACCAAGAGTTGACTTTTTCGAACATCCTTTCTCTTGACCTTTTTTAACATCCTGAATTCGAATTTGCTGCTTGTTTTGTCTAAATCGAACCAGAAAGCACGTTTTTGCTAATTTCAATTAATTATGACATAGAATTTGGCAAGTTATGGATTTTAGAATCTGATTCGAAATATTCTCATGTTCAGGTATCGACACTGAGGTTGACGAGTTACCTCATCTTGTTTAAACCGACCGTGCACGTTCTTCGAGATCTTTACGTGAGTATACCTTCAGTTCAGTTCTTAGTGTTTTAGTCGGTGGCTTAGTGGTAGTAATAAATGCTAATGTAGAGTTATCCTCCGTAGGTTCTGATTCGATGAGATCCGAGCGTGAGGCTCACCCTTCTCGAGATTAGAGCTATCATTTCTAAAGGTGTGTTTCTTGGGGTGTTTTAAATAAATGAATTTTATATGTGTTTCTTTTTGTGCTATAAATAAATGTTGTTTTATATATTTGCTTGATTTATTATCTGATTGTGATTTGATAATATTTTAAAACATCATGCATAACATAATGAAATGTGATTTTAAATCAAGCATTTGATTTTCGGAAAAATATGATACTCGTAAGAGTTCGAATTTATGATTTTACAAATCATATCATGGGTCATGGGATCGGAAATGTGTTCGGTAAAAGTAAGGGAAACCTCCACTCTGGCGAGGGAAACCTCCACTCTAGCGAGGGCAACCTCCACTCTGTATGATATCGGATTGTCGGGTATTGAGTCATGCATTGGACATGACATCATAATGATTTTGATTTATCGGATTTGATGTGTTTTTGAGAAACTTTATCGGAAAATAAAATAATGTTTTGATTTTGTATTTGTTTACACTTTGGAGACACAATAAGCTCTTTAGCTTACACCCCTTTAGTTTCTCTTTAAGATATTCAGACCCTTTAGACGACTCGGTACTTGGAGCATTTCATGTTTTACTCGGATATTATATCAGTATGAACTATTTTAATTAAACTTTCAAATTATTACTTTATGTTTTGAAACATTTATGTAATCAGGCTTTGGGACTTTTAAATTTTAGGATTACTTTAATGCATGTATTTGCGAACTTTGATTTGAATATTTTATTATAGGGTTAACTACTGGGATGGTCACTTATGTTTCCCTCTAGTACAGAGTTGGTCATCGATTTCTAAAAAAGGCCAGTAAGGTCACTTATATTTTCGACCCGTAAACTTTTGGTCACTGAGACGTTTGTTGCCGTTAAACTTAAATGGGAGGCTGATCTGACATAATAAAAAAGAGATAAATTACCTAGATAGTCCCTAAATTATTACTTCACTTCTATTTTGACCACTAAAATAAAAACAATTTGTATAATTTCACATTTAATCCTCTATATTTACAAAAAAAATATTTTTTTCTCCCCTCCACTATCTTTACTATTGCATGAAGCTCCGAAGTTATTTCTCTTATTTAAGTTGCTATTGGCAAGCTATTAGCTTGCATGAAACTTTGGTATTTCATCGTCCTATGTATCCTATTTACTGTTTAATAAATAATTAGAGAGAGACAATATACATATACATTAGATTAAGTGGTGAAACTTTTTAAAGTAAAGTTAGTTTTAGAAGTGAATCAATAAATAAAGAGGATTAGCAAATATATATACAAGTGGTGGGTGGGACATAAAGAAGATAAAGGAGTAGAGGTGTATTTAGTAGAACAACTACCAATAGCTTATAAAAATTAAAGCGTTAGAGAGAGGGAGAGATTCTAACATGGGGACATCAAATTTAAGGATAGTTATAATATGGGTACAAGTTGCTTTGCTTGCTTAATCAACCACTCAATTGTGGCAATGGAGTATAGATAGTACATGCACCTTTTGAAATAAAATTCATTCCTTTGGTTTAATGCAAACAAAGTGCATGCCTGGATACTTTTATCTCGTAATGCAAATGAAATTGGGGAAGTTGCAGAGCCAAGCAATAGTAATGTGCAGAGTACTTGCTTATGCTCATTGGGCACGTAAATGGGAGATAAAGGGCTCCCACTTCTTCTCTTTAAATTGCTTGTATTTTCATAAAAAATCATTGTTAATTCAGAAGCCTGTAGAGATGTTAACTCAGGGGAGGAGATTGCAGAAATTTATGATGGAAACCAAAAAATTTCATGCATACAAAATTTACACAACTATTTACAAAATAGTAAAAACGCCAGCAAATGGAAATGAAAACACCTATTAGCTTGCCAAGGGCAGCTTAAATAAGAGAAAAAACATTGGAGCTTCATGCCATAATGAAGATGGTGGAGGGGAGAAGAACTAAAAATATTTGTAAATATAGAGGATTAAATGTGAAATTATACAATTTTTTTTATTTTGGTGGTCAAAATAGAAGTGAAGTAATTATTTAGGGATTATCTAGGTAATTTATCCTTTTTATAGTGCCAGATCAGCCTTCCGTTTAAGTTTAACGGTAACAAACGTCTCAGTGACCAAAAGTTTACAGATCTAAAACTTAAGTGACCTTACTGGTCGTTTTTGAAAATCGGTGACTAACTTTGTACTGGGGGAAAACATAAGTGATCATCTCAGTAGTTAACCCTTTATTATATTATCAGAATATTAAATAACGTTTGAGATTTGCAAACAATGTAACATATTATGTTAATGATTATTAATCAATAATTATTTTTGGTTTTATAAAACAATTAAACAAGATTTATTACTTGAGGGACAAGTTTTCAAATATGACTTCCTAGATTCGGCCCATTTCTTTCGGGTCGGGTTTAGGGGGTTACATTTAGTGGTTTCAGAGCTAAGTTCAATCATCGGACTGTGAGGCTCATAAAAGTTGTTTTCGAAATGTTTTCAACTTTTGAATGCATTTGGAATATTTTGGGATAAATGGGAATTTTCTGAAAATATACTATCTTATTATGTGATTTTGACCTTGTTGTTTTCAACGTATTTTTAAACCCGAGACTCCAGTATCGAATCTGACTCTAGGTTATTATCTTTTGTAGATAGTCTTCTAAGCCACCAACTATGAGTTCTAGCTTTGTGAGAGGTCGAGGTCGTGGCCGTAGTGCCTTTTCTATCGGTAGTCATCTACCTTCTGTTGAGAAAACGAAAAATCATAATGAGATATCAGATAATGAGAATGAACCTTTGAGAGGACATTAGATCGGAAGTGACGACTCACTTGGTATTGAGGACACTGAGACAATTCAGCCGGACAGTGCCGCGTTTCACCGTGAGTTGCTTCGTTATCTTTGTCAGTTAGAGGGTCCGAGGAAAACTATTTCTACAGAATTTATAGCTGCTGGGATGAAATTGTTTGAGGGTAAAACCGGTACACATCCATCCGATGCGGAATATTGGCTAAAGAAATTACAACAATTCTTTGTTGAGATGGATTACCCAGCCAATCAGAAATTGAGGGCCGTTGTATCTTTGCCAGAAGGTGAAGCCCAAAATTGGTAGGAGTCTGTGGTAGATATTGTTCCATCTAGTCAGGTCACAAGGGAGTTTTTCTGACAGGCTTTTCAAGATCGATATGTGGGAGCCGAGTTCTTAGCAAAGTGTCGCGATGATTTTATGAATATGAAACAGAACAATATGACAGTGAATGATTATGAGATAGAATTTCGGAGGTTGGCTAAGTATGCTCATGGGTTAGATGCGACAGAGAAAGATAAGTGTGACTGGTTTTTGAATGAACTTCGTTTACCGATTCAGAGAGATTTTGCTACGCATCATGATAAAATGTTCAGCGACCTGGTTAGTTGAGCTAAGACTTCTGAGAGGATAATTGTACTTATGGAAGTTAAAGAAGTTTAGAATTCTGAGAAAGACGTGAAGCAACCGGACATATCTGCTCAGCCTAGTTTTGTTAACTCGTCTGGAAAGAGGCCTAGGGATTATTTTGTTCCTTATAGTTATCGAAATGTGAGACCTGCAGCACCGACAGTTCTGTCTAGTAGTGTAGGTAGTTCAAAAGTTCGTCAGCCTATTTTTGTATGTAGTTATTGCAATAAGAAGCATAACGAAGAGTGCAGATTGATGAACATAGCATGTTTTAGATGTGGTTCGCATGATCATTACTTGAAAATTGTCCACGTTGACCTACTAGTTCATCCGTACAGATTTAGAGTCATGCATCAGTTCAAACATCTCACCGAGGTAGAGGGTAGTTTAGGTCAATTGCTTCTGTTACTACGAGAGGAGGTAGACATGCTCCGAGTGGTAGTTCAGCTAGATCCTAGATTAGACGTCTAGGTTCAGTACATCTGATTGGAGTTCGCGTTGGATATGATGATATACACGATGACATGGCGGGTACATTTTAATGTGTTCAAATCATAATTATTGTAACATCCGCATTTCCGTCCTAGAAGTTATCGCCGTAGAATTTAATTATTTTAATTATTCTTAGAAGCAATTGAGCTTATGAATTTGTGAATTATGCAATTTGGTCCCTAAAGTCCTCAATTGGGCAATTAGTGCACCAATTCGGGTTAGAAAGGAAATTAGATTCGAATTAATTAGTCTAGCCGATTGGTAAGCCAATGAAATCGAATTAGTGATGTCTAGATTTAATGTGGGACTAAAAGAATACGAAAGAAATTAAAATAACATTGTACTCCTTAAAATCGGATGAAATTGATAAAACTTAATTAAGCTTGTAACAAAGCAAATTAGGGATTAAATTAAAAGATTATTAAAAAGTGAATATTGCATGTAAAAGATGATTTATCCTTGGGGCTGCCCCTAGTAAATTAAGGATAAATGAAGAAATAAAAAGGGCTTATAGGTAAATGCAAAAGCCATCAAATCAAGTATATGATGAAAGCTTGTCATCTTTTTCCCATTTTTTGCTCTTCTTTGCCGTGAAGAAAGGGAAGAAATGGGGGAAGAGGGAAGCTCAATAGTCAGCCATGTTTGAAAGCAAAAATGTGTGAGTTTTCGGTTGCATGAAGAAGGATTAAGCTAGGATATTGAAGAGTGTAACTAAGGTTGTCAAGAGATTAAAGAAAGTAAGTCTCCTACACTTTGAAATTTTCGGTTGAGCTAAAAACATGCATGCAAACCTAAGATTTATATGAACATGAAGTCACATGAGTCTTGAGTAAAATAACAAGATAAAATATGGATAAATGTGGAATCTATGCAAAGAACACATGAAAGAAGTAAAGAGGGGACTGTTTTGAAAGAAATATAAAATCTTGAGCTTTGGAAAATTTGTTAAGAATCAAAATCTGAAAATGGTTACTAAGAGAAACTTGTTAAGGGATGAACATTTGTTTATAAAATTTTAATGGTTGCTGGAAAAATGGAGTAGGAAGATGGTATGATGATTAGAACTAAAAATGGTCATGAGATCGAAATTTGTGAAGATTAGGGACTGTTATGAAGAAATCGGTAATTTGCATGCCTAAATGTTGGAATTAGAAACTTACATGGACTGCAAAAATACCCTTGAAAAGTATAATAAGTCATGCTATGAAAGAAATTTAGGTTTAAGTATGTAATTAAGAGTATATTCAAATTAAAGTGTTAATTAAGAAATCTGCCCAGTGAAGTTCAATGTAAAAACAGTGACTTTGGAAATTCACTAAAAATCGAATATAAGGTATTTGAAGCTAAAATTTATACTGTATAAACTTTAGTATGTCTAGAATCATTGAGAGAAAACGGAACTAAATTTCAGTATGTAATTTGAAAGATACGAATTTTTAAAGTCGGGCAGTGCATGCTGTCCAGAATTGCCGAATTGAGTATAAATAAGTAATGAACTGTATTAATCCGAATAAGATAAAAATATGAGGTTAATGTGACTGAAAAATTAGGTTTAATACCTTTCCAACGGTATATGATATGTTAATTTTGGATAAGTAATTAAAAAGTTATGATTAAAACGATAACTAGTCCTCGAACTAGTTTAGTGAAAAAGTCAGAATTGGAATTAGGAGTTCATGCTTGAATTGTGAATTAGTATGGTTGAATTTCTTCCTAATATAGTGTATTTGTTTAATGTTGAGAGTTAAGATCATAATAGCGAAGAAACTTCGGAGGAAGCTAGGATCGATCGTTCGAAAGGAAGAAGCAAAGACATCTCAATTCGAGATCAAGCATAAGGATCGTGAGTGTAATTTTATGAGTTTAATTTTGTCTTAGGGTTGGGACTAGTGTCCGAACCACTTAATATTCTGTAAATTTATATTTTTATATGCATGGAATTGGACTAAATGCTATCCGGTAATATGTTTAGTAAGGGAAGAAGTTATAAAGAAATTTGAGTGCATGATTGCAATCTGTGATACATGTATGATCGAATGCGATTTGTGGACTGTTTTGCATGATGCTAAATGCCATGAATTCTATGTTGATGTGGATTTTGATGATCGATTAAGTATGTACAAATGTGGACTGCCCATGTAAATGATTGTATGGTAGAAAAGTATGAAATGAATTTTTGATCGAAATTGATATGCTGATTATGTGGACTGCCCTATGACATGAATATGCTATGCTTGAAAATGCATATGTTATGTATAAATGATGTTGCTGCCATGTTATGAGTGAATGAGTATGCAATGTGAATTCTGAAAAATACCCATGAAATGAATTAATGGACTAATCACTTAACAAGATCCCGCCCTTGGTCGTTTGGACGTTCTAGATAAGAACGGCATGCCTAGAGTCTGAGCTCACCCTCCGATATTGCTTTGTGCAATCTTTGATAGTACTTTGTGTACTCTTGATAAGATGTGTGATCTTGATTGCTGTTCGAGACACACGATGCTATGGGCATCACCTTTGATATTGCTTTGTGCAATTTATGACGTTGCCGCGGGCAACACAACTCCGATATGCGTTACATGTTACCCTTCCGATGGCTCGAATTTCTGTTACGACTATTCTACCATGGGCAAAATGTTAAATTAAATGTTTGTGTTATGAAATCATATTAAAGAATAATGTGACTTAATATGATATGCTATGATGTGAAATGCTATGCTATGTGGACATTGATCCTTTCCGAACATGCTATGATGTGAATTGCTATGCTATGTGGACATTGATCCTTTTCGAATACGCTATGATGTGAATTGCTATGATATATGGACATTAGTCCTATCCGATTATGCTAAGAAGCATAAGAAATGCTTACAAGTTCGAATGTGTGAAATTGGGGTAATAACCCTATTCGAATGTATATGATTATGAAATGAGAAATTCTTATTTTTGAATGATAAATTGAGATCATTCGAATGATATGCTATGGTGAAATTGTGAATTTGATTTGATAAGTTGAAAATGCTATGTATGGTTTGGCATGAAATCTTGATTTATTTAAATGCCAAAGCATGATATTGAGTATGCTGAAAATGAAACGAAATATGCTATTGATCGAATCGTGTATAAGCATGAAATAAATTATCGTGATATGCTATGTGTTCAAGCATGTGTTATGAATGTTGTTATGACATGTATGTCGCCATATGTATGAGTTTTGTGTGAGCTTAGTTGGGTGAACACCGAATTGTTAATAAACCTAGCTAAGTAACCTCAATGTTTGATCACGCTTAAGCTCAAGAACGAATTAGTGTTAGCATTACCTCGCTAAGTACTTTTTGTACTTACCGCTCCTCTGTTTTCTTCTTCCCAGCCTTAGCAGGATAGCTCGGACCCTAAAGCTAGCTTTCGTTGGATCAAGGTTATCAAGTTCACAGTTCCGAAATATGTACGATCTAAGTCTTATTTTTAGACTCCTAGATGGTGGCTTTGAAGTTTGTCTCAGGATCCGTTTTGTTTTATTTGGTCGAAACTTAAGTTTGAAATGGTGTTTGAAACTACATGCTCCGTGATGTTTGGTTAGGGGGCTAGAATCACGTTTTGTATCTAAGTAGTTAGCCTCATTATTTTGAGTAAAAATGTAAGTCAAGCTATGGTTGTGTCGATCCTTTTTGTTGTCCATAGTCGATAGCTTGGCATGTTTAGGGGCATATAAGCTATGTTATTTTGTAAGTCCTAAGTAAAAGAAATCAAATGCCATGATATGAAATTGACATCTATTATGTGTTGCATGAAAATTGACTTGCTTAATTATTTGGTAATTTTTGGATTAATTCGAAATCACCTAGACCATTTAATTAAGGGTTTTCGATTAGCATGTAATCGGTTAATTAAGTATTTGACATTATGGCTTAATTGTAATAGTGATATGATAATAAAAATAAAAGTTTTAAATTGGCCCGAAAATTTGTAACAAGATTAATTAAAAGTATGTGTAAGTTTTTGTTAGCCCATTTTCCGCGTGCGCATTAAAATGAAATAACGATAAAAATAATATCACGTCATCAAAATGCTTCCGCAATTGTCTGTTATGTTCCGTTTGTCCGCCTTTTCTGTTCCGGCGACACCCTTAACTCCCGGCCCGAGTTGGGGGTGTCACAATTATGTTTATAATGCATTATGAATTCAGAATAAGTATTTAATGTGTTAGTCAGTTGTGATATTTGTTGTTAAGTTTGAAAATTTTGAGGACGGAATTTCTTTAAGGGAGATAGAGTTGTAACATCCCAAAAAGTTCCTAATTCAGAAAACCTAAAATCTGAAATCCCTAATTCAATAACCCTAACAATTAGTAATTTATTAACTGAAAACCCTAATTTAATTAAATGATTAAATTGATTAGATTCAGAATTTGAGGTTCAATTTCTGAAATTTAGTGACCATTTTGAATAAAGAACAAAGTTATGTGGCCACTTTGTAATTCATAGATTATCTTGAGGTTTTACTTCGTATTTTACCCATTAAATTGGGTATTTGACCCTTGTTATCAGACTTTTGAACTCTACAGCCGCTCTCTCTCTCTCTCTTGATAATCTTTCCTTTCCCTCTTGGTCATCTCCCTCACCTGTTGCATCTCCGGTGAGTCTCCGACCAAACCCCATCTACCGTTCGTTTCTCTCGCCGTCATTATCATCGTGACCGACATCATCTCGCGAGTTAACCTCGACCCTCAGCTCTCCCCCATCGACCACCGTTTTTGAGATTTCAAAGGGAAACCGTTCACTTCTCCTCGCATCACCACTTCTCCTCGTATCGTCCGTTGTTTGCGCCACCATTCGTGTCGCGCACTGCCATCACAATCTTGTTCAGAAATCGATAAGAAACCATTCGGACTTGTTTCCTTGCGCCACTGTCTACTTCGCCTCTTGTCTATTGAATTCGACGTTGGGTAAGCCTCTTTGAGTCTTTATCATCATTTTTTAGTGACCGGATTGCTATTGAACTTGTTTTCCTTTTGGTTTTGGCCGGAATGACCATTTTGGTCACTGTTGGAATCGCCGACAAGCTGCACAGATCGTGTTTTTTTGTTGCCACCGTTGTTGCGCTGTCATTGTTGCGCCACCGCTATTTCTTCCACCACCGTTGTTGTTTGTCATCTCCGCCGCCCTTGGGTTCCATTGCCGTCGTTTCGGGTGCTTGAACCCTAGCCTCATATCTGATGCTAGGATTGAGAGAGATGTGCTAAGTGTGTTGTGTTGTTGGGCTGAGTATTGTTGGTTGAGCCCAACCGTGAGGTTTGTGTGTGGGTTGTGGGTTGTGTGGGTGTGGGTGTGGGTGTGGGTTAATGAAGTTGGGTGTTGAGGCCTACGTGTGTGCGTGTTTGTGAGCCCAGTTCGTGTGTGGCCCAAACCGGACACTTGTGCAGTGAGCTAAACCTTGTGACCCAATTTGAATATGAGAACTGGATCAATGACCTAAATCAAACTAACATTAAACTGAACATGTTATCAGACTGAACCGGTCTTGTGATTCAAATTGAACCAAACCGAATCAGTGAACCTTAGACCGAACCGAACTATGAATCTTGAATCAGACCGTTGACTTTGACACACCTAAACCGATTTTGACTTTGATCTGTTTCACCGACTTTGACCCGTTTAACCAGAGTTGACCATTGACTAGTTTGAATATATTTGACTCTTGACCCATTTGACTAGAGTTGACCGTTGACCAGCTTGACTAGTTGACTTTGACTTTAATTGTTGACTAAGAGTTGACTTTTTCAGACATCCTTCCTCTTGACCTTTTTCGACGTCCTGGATCCGAATTTACTACTTGTTTTGTCTAATTTGAACTAAAAAGCACGTTTTTGCTAATTTCAATTAATTATGACATAGAATTTGGTAAGTTGTGGATTTCAGAATCTAGTTCGAAATATTCTCGTGTTCAGGTATCGACACTGAGGCTGAAGAGTTACCTAATTCTGTTTAGACCGACCATGCTCGTTCTTCGAGATCTTTACGTGAGTATACCTTTAGTTCAGTTCTGTTTTAGTCGGTAGCTTAGTGATAGTAATAAATGCTAATGTAGAGTTATCCTTCATAGGTTCTGATTCAGTGAGATCCGAGCGTGAGGCTCACCCTTCTCGAGATTAGAGCTACTATTGTTAAAGGTGTGTTTCTTGGGGTGTTTTAAATAAATGAATTTTATATGTGCTTCTTCTTGTGTTATAAATAAATGTTGTTTTATATATTTTCTTAATTTATTATCTTATTGCGATTTGATAATATTTTGAAACATCATGCATAGCATAATGAAATGTGTTTTTCAATCAAGCATCTGATTTTCGGAAAATATGATACTCATAAGAGTTCGGATTTATGATTTTACAAATCATATTATAAGTCATAGGATTAGAAATGTGTTCGGTAAAAGTGAGGGAAACCTCCACTCTTACGAGGGCAACCTCCACTCTATATGATATCATATTGTCGGGTATTGAGTCAAGCATCGGACATCACATCATTATGATTTTGATTTATCGTATTTAATGTGTTTCTGAGAAACTTTATCAAAAAATAAAATATTGTTTTGATTTTTTGTTTGTTTGCACTTTAGAAACACACTAAGCTCTTTAGCTTACACCCCTTTAGTTTCTCTTTCAGATATTCAGACTCTTTAGGCGACTCGGTACTTGGAGCATTTCGTGTTTTACTCAGATATTATATCAATATGAACTATTTTAATTAAACTTTCAGATTATTACTTTATGTTTTGAAACATTTATGTAATCAGGCTTTAGGACTTTAAATTTTGGGATTACTTTAATGCATGCATTTGCAAACTTTGATTTGGATATTTTATTATATTATCAGAATATTATATAACGTTTGAGATTTACAAACGATGTAACATTTATGTTAATGATTATCAATCAATAATTATTTTTGGTTTTATAAAACAATTAAACCTAAGATTTATTACTTGAGGGACAAAATTTCATATACGACTTCCTAGATTTGGTCCATTTCTTTCGGGTCGGGTTTAGGGGGTTACAGTCAGTTTCTTACGCATGTATCCTTTGCTCCACCTCCAGCTTATTGCGTTCCTCCTTCTAATGCTCATTTTCTTCAGCATATTGTGTTTGATGCTGCTTCTTTTGTTGTGCCTTTCAGCCCTACTATTTCTCCTCATGCTCATTCTGTTTTGCCTCTTAGTCCTACTGTGCAACCTGTTGCTTCTACTCCTGATTGCCATTCTCCTAGGGTGTCTCTGCATGTTCAACCTCCTGTTTATACTCACTTTTCTTCTGTTCCTTTGCAAGGTCAGGGCTCTCCTGAGGCCTTCATTGCTACACCCGAGATTGTTGATGACAATGCCTGGTACCCAAACTCAGGTGCCACACATCACTTGACTAAAGATTTCAACAATATGCAAGTTGAGCATGCAACTCCATCTTCTGGAAATGTCCAAATGGGGAATGGTAACTTTTTGCCTGTTAAATATTCTTCCCAGTCCAATTTATTAGGTTATAATAGAAATGTTAAGCTGAAAAACCTATTATTTGTACCTGGTATAACTAAGAATTTGATTTCTATTTCCAAGATTACACAGGATAATCAATTTTCTCTTGAATTCTTTCCCAAGTTTTGTTAAGCAAGAGATCTTATTACAAGGGAAGTTGTGATGCATGGTCATGAAAGCGATGGGCTATATAAGTTTGATTTACCTGCTAATAAGTCTACTATTGACAGTAAATTTAGCATGTTAGACAGTAAGAACAAAACTTGTTTTGTTAGTACTAGTACTTCTGATTCCATTGAGTTGTGGCATCAAAGGTTAGGTCACCCTACTTATTCTAGGTTACAAACTATGTTGCATTCATATACTATTTTTTTCGGCTAATAGTTCTTTTTCTGTGGAGAGGCTTAAGGCTAGGCTGGTGGCTAAGGGATATTCCCAGCAAGTTGGCACTGGTTTCCGAGAAACATTTAGTTATGTTGTTTGAGCAACAACTATAAGAATTGTACTTGCCACTGCAGTTCTTCAGCAATGGTACATTCGACAAATTGACATCAACAATACCTTTCTCAATGGGCAACTCTCTAAGGAAATCTATATGACACAGCCTCCTGGGTTTGAGGAGAAGGGCCCCTGTGGTGAAAAGCTTGTGTGTAGACTGAAAAAAGTCCGCTATGGTCTTCGACAAGCCCCAAGAGCCTGGTTTGACACTCTACGAAATTTTCTCACTGCTAAGCTTGGCTTTATGGCTGCCAAAACTGATACCTCTTTGTTTATTCGAGACACAAGTAACTATAAGATATTACTCATGCTGTATGTAGATGACATCATTATTACTGAAAGTCACCTAATAGAGGTTGATACTGTTGTTCAAAATATCAACACTGAGTTCTCCCTTAAGGACTTAGGTGAACCATGTTTCTTTCTTGGCATGGAAGTTCAACAGTGTTCTGAAGGGTTATTGCTGAGTCAGAAAAAATGTGTCTGAATTACTGGAAAGGACAAGTATGCTTAAGTTTGCTCCGACTCCCACACCCATGGTGGTCACACCTAAACTCACGATTGATGAAAGTCTTCATTTTCCAGACCTTCATCTTTATTGTAGTGTTGTCAGAGTACTTCAATATGTTTTTTTGACTCGTCCTGATATTTTTTTTGTTGTGAACAAAGTGAGTCAATACATGAATGATCCTCTTGAGTCACATCGGAAAGCAGTCAAACGCATCTTGAGATATCTTTTTGGTATCCTCAGTTATAGGTTATTTTTTCATCCTAGCTAGTGATGTGTGCTCTCTTGTTTGTTACATTAATGCAGATTGGGCATCTTCTGTTGAAGATAGTAGATCAACATCTGGATTTTATATTTTTTTTCTCGGGTCCAATCCCATTTCTTGGAGCTTTAAGAAGCAACAGTAGTGTCCCGCTCTACCTTTGAGGCTGAGTATAGGAGTCTTGCCAACTTTGTCTTCGAACTGGTCTGGATAGAGCAAATGCTACAAGAAATTAGGGTAGATCTGTCTGGTCTTCCTGTGGTGTGGTGTGGTGTGGTGTGATAACACATCCACTGTTTCCATGGCAGCTAATCCAACCCATCATGCAAGAGTAAAGCATGTTGAGATTGACTTACATTTTGTTCATGAAAGAGTCTTAGCTAGGCAACTGGTGGTCAATTTTGTGCCTTCATCGAAACAAGTTGCAAATATTTTAACAAAACCAATACCACATGCATCATTTGCTCTCATGCGAAGAAGACTTGGTGTAATTTCTTTAAAAGAGCTTCACGAAGAGAAGAAAACCAGAAAAATGTTAGAGTAATAGAACAATAGAGCAATTCTATTAGTTGGGTCAACTTAATTGTTTGTTAAGTTGTTAATAGTTTGTTGTAATCGTCTGGGCTAACCGATTGGGTTTAAGGTGGGTTATAAATATCAAGCTCAATCGATGTAATAAAGAAGGCTTTTGTATTCTCTGTATTTTTCAGATATATCATTTTCTTTCATATTCTTTCTCTTCTTATTTTTTTTGTTTGGCTCTTCATCTTCTTTATTATATTTTTAATCTTTCCATCATCATTGTTAAGTTCGTAACAAACCCTTATATTCTTATCACGACCATACTTTTGGAAATGCATTGTTTCATTTCGGTCTATTTTTTCATGTATGCAGTGAGATATTCGATACATTGATTCGTCAATGCATTAGAAAATAGTTGAACTTTTTCCTTAAAAAATTTCAGGTTGAGTATAAAAAGAAAATTACATTGCTAGAATAATTATAAAAAGAAAATAAGAATTTCACAAATTTATTTATATATCGACGATGAACACTTGTGATATCACTTGTTAAAAAAAGTTAATTATTTTATTTGTTTTTAAGTGTATTTAATGAGATGTCATCATATGATTTATTTATACCAACGAGTGTTGGGAGCAATGGCAAAACACATTGCACTCACACAAAGAGAACCCTGATTTTAGAGACGACATTGCACAATATAAATAGTAAAATAGACATAAATTGTACCAAAAAAGCATATATTTATTTATTGTGTATGCTTTTTATACACTTATTTTTGCTTAATTTTATTTGATACACTACTAGAGCATAAATCTATATATTGAAATATATTTCTTCGAAACAACATGGTTGAATTCATTGCCAATGTATATTATATTTATTTGGAGTGCATGAACTATAATGCAATACTAAAATAGATACTTGAACATGATTGCAATCAATTTGTGTGTATCAAGTATGCTATTAAGTGCTCTTTAGGCAAATCATAATTAACACAATATCGGTGGGAGTAATTGGCTACGAAAGGTCTAAATTAAGCAGCTGCATCATCTTTAATTTAATTAATGACTATGGGTCACTCCTCATCATATTGCCAAAATTTAGAAGAAAAATAAATAAATTTTAATGATATTACTTCAAATGTAGACAAGTGTATAATGTACACACTCTCAATATATCAAGTATACATATAAAATGAAAAATCGTTTAGGATTTCGATAGAAGTTGGATAACTAAGATATTGATGAAATTATAAGCGTAATGCCTAAAAGCAAAGAACACAAAATAAGGAAGGCGGAAAAGAGGAATATGGTGGTTGAAGATGATTATAGGCGGTTCATCCCGATTGTTATTGGGCAAAAAGCCACTGTAATATAGAAGCTGAAAGAGAAAGAGAGAAAAAAGTAGGGGTATTGCCCTCTTAATTTGATATGTATTTTTCCTTCGGTTGCATAAGTATTTATAGTTTTTAAGATTGTTAGTAGTTGGACGGCGCCAAGCCTAATGACAACCTATGAATGTAACTCTTAACAATATATGTTCTCAAGATAATCCAGACTTCTGAAAAAAAATCGTTATTATGAAATGATTTCGTGAAGATAACCGTTTTATATATAGAACTATTAATATTATATTTGATTTATGGGTAATAGAATTTAGTTATTTTTATTTAAAGACTATAAAATATATATTTTTTGACAAATCTTAAATGTAATTTTAATTATACTTAGAGGAGAGGGAAAGAAGGTTTTCTAGAAGAAGAAAGAGAAGTATTACTAGTGAGTCTCGAACGTATGATCTATAAGGATATGAAAAATAAAGATAAATAGCCTGATCAACCTATCAAATGTGTTTGTTTATAAAAACATAATTATAATAAAAGAAAGGAAGAAAAATGTAGTGATCACAACCTATTTCCAACATTATGAAGACTCCAGCCTCGCACGCTTAGCATGCTCACAATTGATTATTATTTCCCACTGCCCCCTTTTTATTTTTATTAATCATTGTTTGACCCTTCGCCGTTTCATTATCATGGAAAAACGTAAAATCAATTCAATAAGTTTCGTATTTGTTCAATTTTACTTTGTTTCATTGAATAAAAACATAATTTTATAAAAAGAAAACTTGTTTTCTTTAATATGAGTTTCTTTATGTTTGATTTATTGTTTTGTTTTACGAGCCGGATGTGAAAGAGAGTAGATCGGTCGAACGTGTGGTGGGGGCAAACCAAATTAAAGGAAAACTTTTGGAGAGGGAGGTTCCGATGGTTGGTGACTTTCCCGTTGTTGTTGATGATGATCAATGATATGGCTACGGGAGCCAAGATTCCCATATAGTGGGGGTCAGAGCAAGGTATGATATATGAATAATTTTTATATTATTGCATTGGATGAGTTTACCACGTGCGACGAACATTGATGAACACCACTAACGATAAACACTGATGAACACCATTAATTTTTTTAAATTTTAAAAATCTAAAGAACTAAAATTATAATTAAAATCATCTCTTAAAAAATAAAAATCAAAGATAATAATTACTTTATAATATTTTTTAATAGGTTAGAATCAAATATACCCAATTCTCCTAAACTCTAATAAAATCAATCTCTTAAAAAATAGAAATCAATTTATAATTTTTAATAGATTAGAATCAAATATACCCAAATCTCATACTATTGATTCTAATCTATTAAAAATTATAAACTGATTTCTATTTTTTTAAGAGATAGATTTTGTTAGGGTTTAGGAGAATTGGGTATATTTGATTCTAACCTATTAAAAAATATTATAAAGTAACTATTAAATTTGATTTTTATTTTTAAGAGATAATTTTAATTATAATTTTAGTCCTTTAGATTTTTAAAATTTTAAAAAAAATTAATGGTGTTCATCGGTGTTCATCGTTAGTGGTGTTCATCAATATTCGTCGCCCGTTGTATAATTTTCCTATTACAATAAGTATTATTGACCTTATATCCCAACAAATTAAGTGGAATCAATTTTAATATTTTTTATAAAAAAATTTAATACAATTCTAATATTTCTATATGGTGGGCATTTTTTAGTGGAGTAAAAAATGCACCCCTAATTTGCCATGTACATCCACCCTTGGATACGGCTTCCATAATGCAAGAGGACAATCTTAGGAGAAATAGTTTTGAGGTCTTGTTTGGTATGGATGATAGAAACGAGGAAGAATGAAAAATTAGTTAATTAAATATTTGAGTGATTAAAATATGAAAATAGTTATAGGTTGATGATCACTTGTGTAATTTACCCTAAAATTTAATATATTTATGTTGTTTTTGATATAGTATTTATGTTGTTTTGATGAGCTTCAATCCATTTTGGAGACATTAACTTGTCGTGGAGTGTATCGATTTTAGGGGTGGGAATTGGGCGATGAATATCCAAAAATCGTAGGGATTTGAATCGACGGGATAAAGAATAACCGAATTTTTCATCTACAGGAACGAAGACGTGTGAAGTTTTATTACTGAAGCTCAAATGGAGATGGGGACGAGAATTGTTATATCCGAACCATGAGAATAACCGAGCCATAACCGTATAAATTACCTTGGGGATCCTCAGAAAATATCTGCAAGGATCCTAATATTTTACAAAATTTTTAATATATATATATATATATTATATATACTTAATCTTATTTACATGCATACATACTTATCTTATTATTAATATTCCAATCCATCAAAAATATTTGTGCCTTTTGTTTAAACCTTATTAAGTTTGGATGGTCTCTTTAGTAGTTTACGTTTTTTTTTGTTAATTAAGAGTATATAACCTATTTGTCTCTCAATCTCTATCGTTCATATTACCCAAAAACCCTACTCCCCTTTCAAGCAAGCAACACCACCATTCTTTCTAAGATGCCATCCAACTACGAGCGTCGTTGATCTTTTTTCGTGAATATTATCGTTATTGAGCCACTATCGTCTTTCTCATTATTGTGCTAATAAAGACCTTCAACCTTTTATTTATTATTTATTTATTTTACGTTCAAACGTTATGTGTTTGCTTATATTGTTTAAACTTGTATACATATTTGCTTTAGCATACTAAATAAAAATTATTTAAATATTTACATAAACTTGATATGTTGTAACTTGTTATTGTGACAAGATTTTATATTTAGATGGTACTTTTTTAAATTGCAACTTATGGTGCAATTTTTTGTTGACATCTATAGGTTGGTTAAGCTTATATCTATCTTGTAATGTATCATATTTGAGTTTATTCAAGTTGTCAAGAGTAAAACAAGTATCACTGGTAAGGGGTTGATTATATTGTTTCTCATTCTTTAATGTTTTTATAATCATATTCCAAAGTTGTTGCTTCATTTCTTGTAAAGTAAAGTTGAAAAACTATGTTGAATGAAACATCTCTTCATGCTCTGAAAAACTATATTTTTGTTAGTAAAGTAGTAAGTTGTGTTTAATTTTTTGGGATGATGATTCCTCGCAAACTGTGGGGATCCGATGGGTATGGAGATGTGCGCAAAAAATAACCGAAGCATGTAATGGGGATTCCCCAAAATTGTACCCGCAAGTATTGGGGACGGAGTGGAGAATGCAAAACCGTCCCCGCACCGCCCGATTCTCACCCTAATCCATTCGTATAGTTTGATACAAGATTTTGATATGTTAAATAATTTTGAGTTAATTATACTACATGTCCCAAGCTATGATTTTAATTTTAAATATTTTAATTTCACCCCAAACTATAACTCCCATTTTAAATTGATTTTTAAATTTTTTAAATGTTCCAGCTTCATTTCCCATACTACCGATATATACTAATCATGTCAAATGTTAATAAAACTATTAAAAAATATTAATTGTCATGCAAACAATTATGAGTATTATGTAATAATATGATAGCAACATAAACAATAATTAATGATAACTAATGTTGAATCACATCATCTGGAAATAATTATTTATAAATGAAAAAGAAGGTTTTTTGTTTATTCTTCTTCTCAATTTGTTAATAAATCATTTCTACGTTTCGAAGTTAAATCATCATTTTGTATAAACCCAAAATTAATTATTGTTTATGTCACATATATTATTACATAATACACATCAATATTTACATGATGTTAATAATTTTTATAACAATTTTATTAGCATATGACATGATTAGTACATATTGATAATTTGAAGATAAAATTAAAATGTTCAAAAGTTCAGGGACCATTTTAAAATGAGGGTCATAGTTTGAAAATGAAATTAGAATGTTCAAAAATTAGGGACTAATTTAAAATAAATGTCATAGTTTGAGGATGAAATT
The DNA here is from genome assembly GCA_958450335.1 of Hibiscus tridactylites. Taxonomy (NCBI): domain Eukaryota; kingdom Viridiplantae; phylum Streptophyta; class Magnoliopsida; order Malvales; family Malvaceae; genus Hibiscus; species Hibiscus tridactylites. The sequence continues at coordinate 79,960,983 of OY288265.1, read as the reverse complement.
GCAATGTTCATAGGTTTAAGAACTAATTTAAAATTAGAATCACAGTTTGAGGACGTGCATTGTAATTAACTCAATAATTTTGTAATAATTCTATTTTAACTATTTTATTTTTAATTATATTTAAAACCAACTTATAATTATTTTTTAACATTCTTAATCTGGTTATAGTTTTTGTTTTGCTTTTAGCCTTAAATAAAGTTTACACGCTTTTTTGCAGGTAAAGTTGCTCAAAATTGGGTTGTTAAAAATGAACATCATCCTTTTTTAGTGAGACAATTCTTTGAATTGAAAGAAAATACACTTATTTTTAACAAGAGCAATAAAATAAATTTTACTAAAAAAAAGAAGAGAACAAATACAACACACCTCACGTCCCTAACCATAAAGAGAACTTTGGGGGACTAAGTCCTCTAAAACAAACTTACAAAGAAAGAAAATTAAAATATGTAAATTCAAAAACTTAGTTTTTGTTGTTGTTAATACATTATTTATCTTCCATATAAACCCAACAACCACCATGTCTCTCTATCTAACTAGACAATATATAGATATAGTAATAGAGATCGAAAAAATTAATCTTGTAAATTGTTTCATTAACCGTTCTAATTACATGAATAAATTACCATAAAAAAGATCTAATCATACTAAACCATCAATTAAGAGTGTGTCACGTTGATCGTTACACAAGCGTCAAATTATTATTAATATAGATGAAAATTGTGTCATAAACATGTAAGTAACACTTATATGCGTGCAAAAATAAATGGGAAACAAAGATGATTATAATTTAGAACTAAAAATAAATAACGAAGTTAACAATTTTTAGAGCATGTGGTTAAAAGCTATCAGTTGATACATTTCTCTCTTTTCTAGGTTGTGCGTTCAAAATCTATTAGGAGTAAATTCCCTATTCCTCCCCCTTAGATAAAAATTGTTAAAAAAATAAAAATATAGAAAACTAGAATGAGACATTGAAGTCGCCACATAAAATAACACTCTTAAAAAACTAGAGAAATACATCTAAGAGAGAATTAATATTTTTAAAAGGAAAAATGTTAAAATAACCCCAACGTTTTACCTTTTGGTCATTTTAGCCCTATCCCTTTTTTAGTGCAAACAATCACCTAACGTTTCATTTTTCGTTCAAATTTCACCATTGTTGGATGAAAATTGTTAGTCAACTAACAGTCAACGCATGAGGCTGACGTGCATATTTACAGGGCATGGGGAGATGACATGGCACTACCACGTGGCACTTTTTTGATGTGGCAATTGGTTAAAAATATTTTAAAAATATTTTCTCTAAAAAATAATTAATTATTTTTTTAAAAATACCACGTCGGCAAAAATGCCATGTGGTAGTGTCACATCATTTATAACGCCCCAAGTTTAGGGCCGGGAAATAATTGTGTTTGGTTAAACCAATTCGGGTTAGGTTAATTTTGAAGCTATTTTAAATAGATAACCTTAGTTTTAATAAGAAGGACAAAATGAGAATTTTAGAATTCAGAGAAAGGTTTTAAAATGCTATCATCTTCTTTAAACCCACTTTTAACGTTATCTTCTTCATCAAAACTCATTTTCACTATTTCATTGGTTTCAACATTTCATCAAGCAAGCTTTGAATGTAATTCCTCCCTTACTTTGATTTTCACTTATTTGATTTGTACTCATTGAAATCTTTCCTTTAAACCCATTAAAATTTATTTTTGGTTTTGGGTTGGAAAAATAGGTATTTTTATTGGATTTTTGTGGGTTTGATTTTTCATGGTTAAACATGTACTTTAATTTAAGTTTTGAGTAGTAAAACATAATAATGACTAGATATGAGGAAACCCGAAGTGGGTCAAAAAAATGAGATTTTGGGGTTGAAAATGTAGAGTTTTTGGCTTGGTTTTGGGTTAAAATTGTGGCTGATGGTTCCTATTAGATAACAAACGAAGCAAGTTAAAAAGAGGAACAACAAAAAAATATTAAAAACAATTTTTGTAAATGAAATTGAAATAAACCGGAATTCAAAGATAATAGAAACTAAAGGAAAAAACCAGTAATCGATCAAAAAACTTAGACCGAGGCATGTGCTATTACAATGTCCTTAAAACAGATTCGTCCCCTCTTGGTGCTGGAGTTACTATGGAACGTATGTCTCCCAGGATACAACAATAGAATACAGCCAAAAGAACAATGTAACCTTGACTGCAACGGCAAACTTTACAGAAGCAGAACACTATTAACAATCTAGATAGAGGGTTTATATGGTGTGTTTTGGACAGAAACAAGAGGCCTCCTTTTATAGTGTTCAGGCAAGGGACATGATTAATTACATAATTAATCTGCTAGTTAAGTTTCTGAAGAGTTACACTTTCCAGAATTCAAAATGGTAATTATCACAGAATTAATCCAAATAAATTGGAGGTTACAACCAGCTGAAGGGTCTGTAACTCCATAAAAAGTGTGGGTTAATTCTATAGTTTATGTTGGAAAATTAAGTCAGAAAAAATTTTTTATTTTGAAATCCAAGGCCCAATGCGCATTTTTGATTTTTATATAATTAAACTATGACTAGCCCAAAGTATCTAGTCCAAGCCTTTGTCTTGTTTCCATCAATAACATGAAGAGCTTTTACATATAAAGCTTTTCAAATCTATGTTCCCAACAAGTTTGGGACATTTTACTTTCCATCTCATTTTTTTCAACATTATGGGTGTTACTTTGAGCAACAATTTCTCATTCACCCATTGAACATTTTAAGCATGTAAAATATACACATTTCATCTACTCTTGTAGTAGATTAATAATCCACTTAGTCCCAAATAATTTGACTAATGGAACCCACTCAAATTCAAGCTCTAAAATGTCCATGAACCATATCATTTTTCTAATAGTTCCTTTGTTGTTGGTGGATGTTTTTAGATGGTTTTGGATGCGTTTTGGTGTTTGAAAATGATGAGTTCAGCTTGAGGTTTTGTTAGAACGATTTTAGGTGAAGTTTAGGTTGAATATCAATGTGTTTTGGTTGCAAGAAGTTGGATTCCGGGTTGTTGATGGTTTATATGTATATTAGCATTCTAATGTTCTGTTTTGGGTTGCCTAAAGCAGAGGAATCAAATTTGGGTTTCGTGGACGTGAGTCCGGAGGCTTGAATCGGCATCTTGGATAGTGTTTATGTGTTGACTGGCGAGTGGATCAATTTTAAAAGCCTTAACATGGTTAAGAAAGTGTTTTAGGAGTTTGAATTGAGCTTGAAAGGCCAATCCAAGCTCAAGAGTAAGTTTTAAAGGTTTCACACAATTAAATTGTGTTTTTTGGTTTCTTGATCCATATTGAACATGTCATGTTGTTATGTGATATATTGCATTGTTGCACATGTTGGATTGATGACTCGTGTTTCTATTTACATTGTGAGTACATGCCTTGCATAGAAGTTTGGTCATGAGAAATGGTTCAAGCATCGGTGATGCTCGTAGTTTGTTAAATGAGTATATTGGCACGTGTTGAGTTGCTACTGAATATAATTGACCGATCAATAGGATTAGAGTGCACTCGAGGTAAAAGTCGCGTGTGGCCTTAGTGATGTTAGATTCCACTAAGCATGAGTACGGTGATGTGAGATTCCACCGAAAGCTATATTTTTACTAGACGAGTAAGTACGATGATGTGAGATTCCACTGGAAATGTCTAGTGGGTTAATGAAACTATCCGCATATCTGAGTAAAAGCGATGAATGCCAATATACCCATGGTGCTCTAAATTCTCATGTTAAGCATATTGCATTTCTCCTTCCATTTATGCTTATGCATGTAGTTGATTACATTGCTTGCGTTATGAGAATGAACATGAGGTAAGCTTATGGCTTGTGGTTGCATTCGATAAATGTATGTGATGCTAAATGTATGTTGTTGTGTGTTCAAGCATGGGAAATGATTTGGAAATGGTTTTGGTTTCAAGCAACTTATGTTTTAAAACTGCATTATTGTAGCTACCATTTTGAGCACCGCTCACTAAGCTTAAATGCTTACGCTCCTCTTTCAAACAATGCAAGCCCTTAGACATACGGAGCAGCTCGGGGAACAAGGGAGAATCCAAGAGAGTTTAGTTTGCTCAAGTATGGTTTTAGACTTCAATAATTAGTATTAAACAATGGGATATGACTTTTTGTTTCGATGAGTTGTTGCATGTCCTTTTTGCTTAGACAAGTTTGTTGGGTTGTGTTTGGCTTGTAATGCCTCTTGCTATGTTGAAATATGCCTTGGTTTAGCTTTTGACTTTGTTGGCGAATGTTGAGCATGAATGTTTCCCTCATAAAACTTATCTTGTTGAATGTTGTTTCGTTAAGTGTTTATCTTGCCTTATGTGTGTACCCATGGTTGCCTGGTGTTGCATGTGTGGTTGTAAGTTGCTTAAATGTCTGTTTAATGTATCTTGTGTTGGATCTCTTGTGTTTTTAGCCGCTAAAATCAGTGTAGAACTAGTGTTTTTATATAATAATTGAAAAATGTTTTGGACTAATTTGAAAAGAATTTAAAACTTAGTTTTAAGCCCAAACAACTTGAATTTATGTTTGAGGGATATTAAAAGGTTTTTGGCAATGTTTTTATTGATTTTAAATAGCCAAACTTAAGTTTTCAAGCTACCCGTACCGATACGGTCCAACTCGTATCGATACCTTTTTGCCCAGTTTGGTCACTGCCAAAACCCGTATCGAAACAGGCTTGGCCGTTTCGATACGGATCGGGATTGTTTCGATACACCTGGTAAGCGTACCGATCCCCTTTCCAACAACCCCAACGGCTATTTCCCAACGGTCATTTAAAAGTAAAATCGTGCCGATACGCCCACAAGCGTATCGATACACCTAGGCTGGCAAGAGCCCAACGGCTAGTTTCTGATAAAGGTCATACCGATACGGGTCCAAGCGTATCGATACGGAAGGCTGCAGAACATCATTAATGAAGGGAAATAAAGTTCTAAATGGCTCCAATTTATCCCCAGCGGCTAGTAACGGCTATAAACTCATCAAGGAGTATAAAAGGGATCTCCAAGCATCAAGTAAAGGCTAATGATCATATTGTCAAACATCAAATGATCAAGAATTGTCTTAGAGCTTAAATTGTCATTTACACTAGTGAGCCAAAATTGTCAAATTTGCTCAAGTGTTTTAGGTTTTGGGTGAGTGCTTAAATTGTGCAAACAAACATCTATTAGAGGGGTTTGTGTTTGCTTTATTTATCTCTTTGTAAAAGAGGGTTTCAATCAAGGCTTTGGGTAGAAAGCTTGATTTTGTATAAGGGTTACCTCCTAAGCCTAGAAAAGGGGACGAATCAATAGTGGATTGATTGGAAATCCTTAGTGGGGAGCTAAGGTAGTGGATGTAGACCTTGGTTAGAAGGTTGAACCACTATAAATCTTTGTGTCAATTATCTTTTTAGCTTCCACAACCCTTTCACCCAAAAATCCACCTCTCCATCACTTGGTGAGCCACATCGGTTGAACGAATCGAGCCCCACACAACTCAACAATCAGTCTTTCTGGGCAGGGCGTATCGATACGCTCAAGGGCTGTATCGATATGGTCTCTTGTTTTGGGCAAGGTGTAGCGATACGAGGGGGCGTACTGATACCCTAAATATTCTCTGGAAATATGAGATTTTGACGAGAAATTGGGGTATCGATACATGCCTTAAGTGTATCGATACGGTTCATGGTGTTGACTTTGGGAGTTTAACCTATAAGGGCGTATCGATACCAGCCTTGAAGGGTATCGATACGACATCTTGAAGTTGACCCTGGGAAGTTGACCGTTGATGGCACATCGATACAGCTTGTAATAAATCATTAAAAATCAAACTTTCAAATGTATGTTTGCTTGGTTCAAGTCTGTGTTTGTTTTTTCGCTGCGTGTCTCTTCACATAAGTCATGTAATGGCGTCTAGACAAGATAATATTAAAAGAAAATTTTCTAGGGTTGCTAATCGAAGTGGAGCCTTAACAAGTTTCTCTTCGATTTTCTCCGTGTAACCCGTTCCACATGCCTTGCAGACAAGTTATGTCAGCCTCAAGCGTTGACCGTTAATTAACTAACGGTTTTCATCCAACAAAAGTGAAATTTGAACGAAAAATAAAACGTTAGGTGGTTGCTTGCACAAAAAAGAGGATATGGCTAAAATGACCAAAATGTGAAACGTTGGGGCTATTTTTGAACTTTTATTTTTTAAAATTTATAATTATTAAATTAATTTATTACGCATTCATCAAAAAAAATATTGAATCATCAAAAAATAATTTATTACGTGTCAACTAATTTATGTTTACAAGTATATTTGCACGTAAGCAATTGATTTGAATTGTAACTCGCGGCGTGACAGGAATGTCACCTACCTAACTCAACTTTGACTAGTGGCCGCGGGAATAACCTGCAAAATTAGTTGTTTTCTAGATAAATTATTGATATTAGGATGAATTAAGCCTAAAGCCTTGAACTTTTAAAATAAATTAAATAAGATTTTATTTTTTTAATTTAATTATAGTCTTATACGCTAAATTTCATTAATTCATATTTTTATTAGCATTGACAAATAAAATTAACATGCATTTTAATAGTTGGCGTTGAATATTACGTTATGATATTATCATTAGATATTTTCAAAAAAATATTTAAAAATTTAAAAATTCTTAGAAATTATTAAAAGAATGTTTTAAAGAAAATGTGTAATTATCACGTGAAATTTTGTAGTTTTACGTGTGACAAACACATGTGAAGAAAAAACTGTGAGTTAAATATAATCTTAACTAATCAAATAATTTAATTATTTTAATCTATCCATGAAGAATTTAATTATATTTAATTTCTCAAGTATATAAATAATAAAAACTCAAAATAGTTTTATTTTCAAAAATTAAGTGCTTAAGGCAAGTCTAAATTATTTTGTATATATTTTTTGATTAAAAAATTATTTTGTATATTTCCATGTCTTTAACGCGTTCTCTCATTTTTATTTTGGGTTAAATGAAAAATCAGCCCTTTAACTAAGTTTTTTTTTTCTGTTTTAAATACTTAAACTATGATTTGGACAAAATAAGCCCCCTAAATTATTCTTTTTTGTCACTTTAAGTTTCTAAATTATTTTTTGGTCAAAATAAGTACTTAAACTATGTCATTTTTCTTCTTTTAGTCCCTAAACTATCTATTGGCCAAAATTTTTTGTTATGCGTCAATATCTTATTAATTGAAATAATTTCTTTTGACTTAAATAACTATCGGACTTAAAGTGACTAGAAATAATAGTTTAAGGGTTCATTTTGCCTAAACCATAATTTAGGTACTTAAAACAGAAAAAAGACAAAGTTTGAGGGCTGCTTTTTTAGTTTAAGCCATTTATTTTTATTTACATGAGTATATTTTTTTTCCCTTCACTATCTTCAGCTGCTTTTTTGAGTGAGCAATTCTTCTTCCTCCCTCTTTCTTTTACACTTTTGGAGTTTCTCTTGGCGCGCTTTAATACCAGAAAAAAAGGTTAGGAAGCTTAACGTTAAACTCTTACCGGTTTTTGGTTTTCGTCGTCGAAATGGAGAGAAAGCAGGGGTTGTCGCGAGCTAAAAGTCCGGCGAGGAGTGCATCACCAATGTCGAGCTTACTGCGGCGTCGGGGGAAGAATTACAGCCACCACCCGGAGCCATTTTTCTTTAGGTCGGGGGGAATGAGGCCGGCGGAAGCTTTGTCGCCGTTGAAAGAAGGTCCTGATCCGGATGGAACGGACGGTGAAGATTCGAGGACGGAAGGTAAGTGGGCCCGATGGATGAAAGGTCAGCTGTCACGCGGTCCTTCCGTTTCGTCTTCAACGTGTAAGCGCTCCGATCTGAGGTTGTTGCTTGGTGTCTTGGGTGCGCCGCTCGCGCCGGTGCATGTTAGCGCGTTGGAGCCTTTTCCTCACCTCAGCATTAAAGACACCCCAATTGTGAGCCCTATGTCATCTTATGCTGCATTTATTGCCTTGGTTTTAAAAGCTTTATTAAAAATAAAATCAGATGAAATTTTATTTTGTTGGATAAATTTTCAGAGAATGTGCTAGATTTTGGGTTATTAAAGTCTTCTGCTAATTTATTTTTGATGGAATCAATATTAAGTTCTTCATTTTGATATAGGAATCAAATGAGATGACTTCATTTGCTATTTTTCTTTCGGTAATTTCACGGATCAAATAGGAGGAAAAAAAGGTGCTAAATGGGGTTGATTTTGCAATCTAGATCTGATATTGGATTTTGTAAGCACCTAGAGATGATCATTTTGGGAGAAATAAAGCTAATTTGAAGAATTTTTTTGTTGGTCTAGATTTCCAGGGAAGGATTTGTCTGTAATGTGTTTTCTGTTCTGTTTTTTTTTTTTTTTGTCCAGGAATCTTCATCTGCTCAGTACATATTACAGCAGTATACTGCTGCTTCAGGCGGGCAAAAGCTTCAAAACTCCATCCGCAATGCTTACGCTATGGGTAGGGTGAGAATGATAGCTTCTGAGTTCGAGACGGCTAACAAGGTCATCAAGAGCCGGAATTCTTCGAAAATTCCTGAATCCGGCGGGTTTGTCTTGTGGCAAATGAATCCGGACATGTGGTACGTGGAGCTCGCACTTGGTGCTAGCAAGGTTCAGGCAGGTTGCAATGGGAAGCTTGTGTGGCGGCACACTCCTTGGCTTGGTGCACATGCTGCTAGAGGGCCTGTTAGGCCACTCCGCCGTGCACTTCAGGTAACGTTAATGTCTTTGCTTGCTTACTGTTCTTCTCGACTATGCTTAATTATTCATCCAGTCGTATGAAACTGTATCCTTTGTTCAGGGTATTGATCCAATAACCACAGCAAGCATGTTTACAAACGCTAGATGTAGTGGTGAAAAGAACATCAACGGGGAGGACTGTTTCATCCTCAAGCTTTGTGCTGATCCCGCGACATTGAAGGCCAGGAGTGAAGGACCTGCTGAGATCATTCGACATGTTTTATTCGGCTACTTCAGCCAGAAAACAGGCCTTCTTGTGCACTTGGAAGACTCACATTTAACCCGTATACAAAACAATGGCGGAGACGCTGTGTACTGGGAGACTACAATCAATTCATTTCTCGAGGACTACAGATCTGTTGAAGGAATAATGATTGCTCATTCGGGTCGCTCCGTGGTGACCCTTTTCCGGTTCGGAGATACTGCAACGAGCCACACAAGGACCGGGATGGAAGAAGTATGGGCAATCGAAGAAGTGGCATTCAATGTTCCAGGCCTGTCTGCGGACTGTTTCATACCTCCGGATGAAATAAGATTGGCTGCAATGGCTGAAGCCTGTGAATTCTCTCAGGGCCCGAGGGTAAAAACTACAGCGGCTACTGTGCCATACCGAGCCAAACTTGGTAAACTAGATAAATGCTCATGACCCATTTTATCTTGAAGATGGATATTGGATACTTAGAGAAGAGTGATGGAAATCCTCTACCCTTTTCGGTGCTCCTACATATGCCTCCACGTTTAAAATTAATTCTAGGATTTAGGGTTTAGGGTTTTAGGTTAGGGGTTGTGGTTAGGCTTTAGAGAATTTAGGGTATGGTGTTAGGGTATAGGGTGTAGGGTTCGGGATTTTAAATTTAGGGTTAGAGCTTAAATTTTAATTTTGTAGTGTTTTTTAATGTTGGGGCATATGTAGGGGCACCGAAAAGGGACAGACGAATTTTATCCAGAGAAGAGGACTTTTAGCAAAGTTCAACACAACTTTTGACTAGATGTAATAGTTTTAATTGACTAACTGGTTAGAAGGTAAAGTCGAAAACTGTAGTTTGTCCGTAACAAGTTTGTTATTGGATTATGTATCTTTCAATCTGTAAATATCTTCCTAATTTTCGTAGGATGAAAATGTATCAGATATCTGCATTTTTCTTTACTATTCGAATCCGATAGTAATGCAAACACACAATAAATTTATCGACAACAATCAAGTCAGGGAGGGAGACGATTTCAATGCCAGTTGTGTGGCAAGATAGGACACTTAGCAGATTGTTGGTATTACAGATTTCATCAATCCTTTCCTGGAGTGATTATACTTGGCAAACTTAACTCGAGATCTGAACTAATTTGTCCAAATTAACATCCGAATTTTTGTTGAACATGATATCCAAATTTAATTCGAAACTCGAAATAAACCGAACTGAACCGAAATCGACCCGAATTTTTGTTGAATCGAAATGGTCCCAAACCGATTTTCAACTGAACCGAATGGACCCGAAACAATTTTACCCGAACCGAAAGCTGAACGAATTATCGACCCAATTTTAACTCGATAATTAAGGTAAAGCAAATGAATAATTTACTTTTAGTGTTATCTATTTTAACAATATGATAAATAGTAAAATGGTGTATGTTTTATTATTTTTTTTGTATTATACTACGAGAGACTTTTACTCTTCTCAAAATTGTGGCATAATAACATTTTATATCATTTTAAGTTTAAATATTAATCAAATAAGGTTTTTGTCCTAATTTTTAAATTTAGAAGTTTAATAGACTATTTTCCCTCCCAATATTTGATCATAACTTCATCCTAAACTACACCATAAACCTTAAACCATTAACACTAAGCCCTAAAAATCCTAAACCACAAACCTTAAACCATATAAATTAATCTCATAAAACAATAACCCTAAACTACAATATAAGCCCTAAACCATTAACACTAAGGGCTAAACTCTAAACCATAAACCAAAATTAAGGACCAGTTTGACAATTTGAAAGTAGAGAAATTTGAGAGCCCTATGACAAATTTCACAATTTTACCATAAAATATAGTATAAAACTGAACTTAGGGACTAATTTGACAATTTAGAAATTAAGAAATTTGAGAGTCCAGTGATCAATTTCACAATTTTACCATAGAAATAAATAAGGTCAATTTCGGCTAAAAATTAAATCTTATGAACTAAAATGAACAAAAATACTAGTATATTAAAATTATTAGACTAAATTACAAAAATTAAAAATAAATAAGGGTCAATTTCGACTAAAATTAAAATTTTAAAGACTAAATATCACAGTGCAGGGATTGCTATATCCGAAGTCCAAACAGTAGGAATACTTCATACTTGTGACTAAATTGAATTAAACTAAAACTTAAAAGTGAATATTAAGATTAAAATGTAAAATTTTTAACATAGCAAAACCTAAAGGGTAATTAATCTCAAACTTAAAAATTAGGTGGTTTTTTTCCTCCAAAATTATGATTTTTTAGCAATTGTCTTTTTTTTTTCTTTTAATTAAACTGTTTTTCCTCACCCTCTTTTAATAAAAAATTATTTTCCCTCCAAAATTTTGTTTTCGTCCATTTTTTAGCAATTAATTGTTTTTTAAATTAAAATGAATCCACATGTGATCTTTTAGTTTTAGGTTAGGGGAAATTAATTGTTTAGCCCTTCGGATATTGTATATTTTTTTATTAAAGTTTTAAATTTTCACTTTTAGTTTTTAATTTAATTCAATTGAGTCCCGATTTAGTTTAATTTAATTGAAGTTTCACACTTAGTTTTTGAATTCTTTTGTCCATGATGTATGTTTCAGATTTTAGTTTAGCTCAATTAGATCCTAAATTTAATAAGTTAATTCAATTCAGACATTATTATTATTATTATTATTATTATTATTATTATTATTATTATTATTATTATTATTATTATTATTATTATTATTATTATTATTATTATTATTATTATTATTATTATTATTATTAACTTTAATTTAATATAATTATACACAAAATTTGATTTGGATGTAAATATGTAATTGTACACATGAAAGTTGAAACTTTAATTTAATTTAATTGTACACATGAAGCTCTAATTTAAATATTTAATCAAATTCAAATGCATAAATTAGCAAGTTAAATCAAAATTAATCTCGTCAACCAATAACCCTAAACTAAACCATAAACCATTAATACTAAACTCAAAACCATAAACCATAAACCTTGAGAAATCAGAATTAATCTCATAAACCAATAATCCTAAACTAAACCATAAACCATTGATACTAAATCCTAAACCTTAAGGAATCAAAATTAATCTCATAAACCAATAACTCTAAACTAAACCCTAAACCCAAACCTTAAATAATCTGAATTGATCTCATAAACCAATAACACTAAACTAAACCATAAACTATTAATATTAAACCATAAATCATAAACCTTAAGGAATCATAATTAATCTTATAAATCAATAGCCTTAAACTAAACCATAAAGTGTTAACACTAAAACCTAAACCCTAAAACATAAAGCTTAGAAAACGAAATTGACCAAACTCATACCGAATTGACACAATCTTATGTATGCTCCACTAACACAATCTTATACGTCAATGAAGTCTTTGTAAATTATAACCAACTCAAACCGAATTGACCAACAAATTCAAAGGTTGACCCGACCTGAAATCGATTCGAACGACCCGATTTTGACCTGAATCGAAAGCGATTGATCCAATATTGAATCGACCCGAAAACACAGATCCGATTTTGATCCGATCTAATACCCAAACTATACCCGACTGATCATAGACCCAAACTAATCCAAATCAGACCTGAATCGAATCTAAACAGATTATAGACAGACCCGAAATGACCCGAATCGAAATGACATGACCTGAAACTGATTCGAACGACCCGATTGCCACCTCTAGGAGTGAATGCCCTTGCCTACAAGAATCGTCCCAAGGATGGTTCTACTTCTATGTCTGCTAATGTTGGTGCTACTAGGGGTGGACAATACCAGGTACTCGGCCAATTTGTCCAGAATTGGTCCCGATCTTGGTAACCACCAGTTCTTGAAAATTGGAACTAGTCCCGGTCAGACCGGGTCCAAGATTTCAGGAACCGGTCCCGGTACTAGTGGGAACCGGTACCAGTACCGAGTACTCGGTCAATTAGTCTATTATTAATAAAATTTGAGCAGCAGGGGAAAAATTTCAACCATCAATAATAATATTAAATAACAAAGTCAAAATATTGTAGGCTTGAAGGTTGAAGTCTTAAAATAAGTCATGCTCATAATATTCATACATAAAGAGAAAGAATAAACTAAAGAACTCTATATATTGTAAGCAAGACCACCAGAAAGTTCGATAAGGAGAAATAAAAGAGCGCCTTCAATTGTTTCCAACGTTTTTAACGCCATTCGGTACCAGACCAGTCCCAGTCCCACCGAAACTAATTTCGGGTAAAAATCCACTGAATCTGACCAGGTTCGGGACCGAGACCAGGTAATCGAGTTTTTCGCCCACCCCTAAGTGCTACGATGCTAATCCCACCATCGTAGTCATCATTGTACTACATAGTATGATTCCACAGATTATTTTATTTTATATTCTTTTTGACACTTCAACCAGACAACATTATCGATAAACAAAAAATAGAATAGTAACATTATCGAATAAAGGTTTTTAAATGTTCAAACAACAACAACAACAACAAAAAAGCGATAAATCCAAAAAGAAAAAGATAAGTGTTGCACTGGTCAGATCAGATACTTTCTCTTTCCACCAAAAAAACGATAAAATTGGGTACTCTATATACCAGCCCGTGTCTCAGCCCGTTTTATCCAAGTACACGCTATACTGGTACCCGTGAAACTCGGGTAATGGTACCCGATTTACATTTTTATTTTTTTTAATTTTAAAGTTTTAAAATATCACATTGTAAACACATACAATTTAAAAGTTCATAATACATAATTCAAATACAAAAATTAGTGATTGAAGTTAGTTTTAAGATGAAATATATATATATATATATATATATATATTAGAGTTTATCACCAAAATATTAATCTCATTTTTTTCTTTCGAATCTCAGTATTGAAATGTAACACCTCTTTATTTAATCAAGAAATTATATTTAAAAATTTTAAAACTTAAAAAGTACATATTACAAACACAAAAATAATTTAAAGATTTAAATTTAGTTGTAGGTAAAAATATTAAGGAATATAAAAAAATATAATTTAAAACTAAAAAATAAATATATTAAAATTATTTGGTTGGTCGGATACCCGGTTACCAAAACAATTCAGCCCAGACCCGACCCAACTACCCGGAAAAAATCTCGAGTTGGGTACTTGACCCGATCGAGTAATTTTTTTAAAAGATTACCCGATTTATTTAAGTTTGGGTCATCGGGTCATTGGGTCTTTTCAACCGGGTCGGGTATTTTTGAACACCCCTAATTTTAGGAAGGGTCTCTGTGGAGTTGTCAAAACACGAACTAGATACATTCCTGCAAATCGGCAACCACCTTTCATGTCTATTTGCAAAAGTGATGATCCGCTACATATTACATGGCAGAGACGTGCCAAGACAGAGGAAAGCACAACAAGATATGCGAAGAAAACGAGAATAAAATGTCAAAATAAATAGAAAAAAACGAAAAAAAATATGAATTACCGGGGTCGGCAATTATCACTAAGATTAATATCGACACTAATTAGACAAAGAATAAAAGAAGAAAAAAATATGCGTCTAGGGTTTAAAACGACTATTTTATTTTATATTATATTTAATTATTATATCGGTTGAACTATTTTTGTATTGGACATTTATTTTTATTTTTTTGGCCGAATTTTGGACTTATTTTAAGGCCTAATAGTAAAAAAAGTGCCCACCTATACCTTTTTTCCAGTTTGGCGCGTAACATTTTTTGGGCCACTTTAGTGTTTAACGTTTCATTCCGTAGTTCAGATTAGGTTTCACTGTGACAAACGATAGTTTTTCGCCGTTATCAAATGAAAAATGGCCATGTGGCATGGTATTTTCTTTTTTATTTATTAAAATTCAAAAAAAATTATAAAAAACTCCAAAATCTTTAATTTCTCTAAAACCTCCAAACCTAAACCCTAATTCCCTAAATTCCTCCCATCCTACCACCGAGTCAATCACTACCGACCATCCTTGGCTTCTTTGGCCCCCACTACTGAAAACCCCATCATCCCACTGTCGAAAACCGGCGATTGTTTTGCCGACGAACATCCAACAATGAGGAAAAAAAGACTGATTGAGCTTTTAATCGACAACTAGAGGGTGGAGGATGTTGAACGGTGAGGTACCCGACGCTTGGGTAGTGAATTTTGAACCGTCGACGTGTGGGGGATGCCAGACGGTGAGGGAGATGTGATTTGAGGATTTGATTGTAATATATTAAAACTTTGGGGGTTTAATAACTTTATATTTTTAAAGAAATCTAGAAATTAAATAAATAGATAAAAACATGCCACATTTAGTGTTTTTATTGGATAACGAAAAAAATTTAACGTCCGTTGACAAAAACATGATTTAAGTTACGAAATGAAATATTAGACACTAAAGTGGCCAAAAAACAACGTTAAGCACCAAATTGAAAAAAGTATGTTGGTATTTTTTTTACTGTTAAGTCTTATTTTTTTGATGAAAGGCCGACTAGTTTTATTCATAAAACTGATCCAAAAACAAAAGCCCACTAAACATAAAGTCGCGGGATACAAAGCGTCTCATAAGGAAACAAAATACGCCAAAAGAAAAAAGGAAAGTGGGATGGTCTCAGTCCGGCAGACAAGGCTTCGATCGACTCGCTGAGGTTGGAGAAACGGTAAAGCTGGAGCTGTCAAAAGATAGGGAAAGCGCAGTGAAAAAATCCCCGTTCCGATTAGCGAAAAAACAAGCCTTCACGGCGGATCGAAAACCCTAGTTTCATCTTCGACAATTGCTAGAACTGACGGTGGCGCGTCTTCAACCCAAAATCGGTCCTCCGAAAACGGTAAGTCTTCCTTCGCCATACCACGTGCTGCCTTATTTTTTGATCTGTGAGTGAAACAGAAGGTACACCTGAGAAATTTCCGGGATAACACCTTTCCGTTACTGATGTAGGGACTGATTTCCGACAAGTCGGGTCTGGGGCCTGAAGTTTGGTGATTATAGACTAGTCATCTCCCTCGAGAACGATGGAGGAGAAACCGAGGTTAGCTGCGAACTGCAAACCCGACACTGCTGCTAAAGCCTCCGCCGTGAAGGGGGAGCCACCTGAAAATGAACACGGTAACATGCCCCTAAAATATGCCCATCTTCATTTCTAATAATTACTCCAAAACATGACTTATTCTCACTATTTTTAAACCCTGCATCGAAGTTCACTTTTACATACGGAGCAGCCGGAGGAGTCTAGGAGCTAATTCTGTTCGGGGATGGAAAAGAACGGATTGGGCCCAAAGCTTCGAATTCTCTGCAGTAGCCACCTACCAAGGTAAAAATATTGTAGACAGATTGTACTTTGCCCTCGTGAAGAAACTTGTTTCTAGAATACCATAAAGCCCAGATGGCTATAACTATAACTAGTCGTTTACACAATGGATAATTATTAAATAACCAAGCCAACCACTCTTTAAAATCGAAATTGCTAGTAAAGTTAGGCCACTTGATGCTTAGATTACGCCATAGAGCACCCGCATAAGGGCAATCTCTCGCAACATGAATTGAGGATTCCACAGAACTGTTGCATCTGAAACACATAGGGTCTTAGGCTACTCTCCTGAAACACAAGTTTTGTTTTGTCGGCACGAAATTGTGAATGAATTTCCATATGATAATTTTTATCTTTGTAGGACAAGATATTTGCCATAAATGAGTGAAAATAGATTGGCCAACTGTAGTAGAAGGGTCAGGGGAGGTCAGAAGCTTATAACCACTCCTAACCGAGTATACTCTAGAATGCTCCCCTGCCCATACCTGCACATCCGGACACGAGGATGCCGGCAACGAGATCCTCAGGATAGCATCAGCATCCGTATTATTGAAACTACCCTTAATGAGGTCAACATCCCACTGATTAGAATCGGCTTTAATCAGATCTGAAACACGAAGGATAGTGGGAACCTGTGGAGAGCTAACTCGATGCCTTGTCGAACCCGGAAGCCAAAAATCATTCCACACTAATACACTCACTCCCGAGCCTACTCTCCATATTAATCCCGAAAAGAGCAAACCCTTCGAGCTCCAAATACTTCTCCATATGAGCTATGGACAAGAACCTAACCTCGAATCTAGGAAAGAGGTATCCCTGAAATATTTAGCTTTAAGAAGCCGAGCTACTAAAGATGAGGGATTAGCAAAGACCCTCCAAGCCTTCTTAGCTAAAAGGGCGATGTTGAACTTAGAGAAGTCTCGAAAACCCAGGCCCCCTACTTCTTTTAGCTGACACATAAAAGACCATTCACACCAATGAATCCCACGTCTTCCTTGAGATTTCTTCCACCAAAATCGTGCTTCAAAAGACTCTAGCTCTTTGCAAAAAGACTTAGGCAACAAAAAGCAAGACATGGCGTACATGGGAAGAGCCTGGAGAACTGATTTGATGAACACCTCCTTACCACCTGCAGAGAGGAATCAGGTATTCCAGTTCTCCGCACAGCTGTTAAAACGGTCACGCAAACCAGAAAAAGCTTCTTTTTTTATTCCGACCGACAATAGCTGGCAAACCTAAATACTTTTCAGGGTTTGCTGTGTTAGTGACTCCCAAAATTCTTTGTACATCCTCCCTATTATATGCAATCACATTGGAGGAGAAGAATATACCTGACTTCTCATAGTTGACTACCTGCCCCGATGCCATAGAAAAAATATCTAAGACAGATTTGATGGTGGCAACACCTTCTGCCGTTGCATCCCCAAATATAAGGCAATCGTCTGCAAAAAGAAGATGGGTGACACAGGGTGCATTCCGAGTAATACACACACGAGTCAATTTGCCGTCCGAGGATGCTACACGAAGAAGAGATGATAGCCCCTCGCCACACAATAGAAAAAGGTACGAACTCAATAGATCCCCTTGTCGGAGACCTCTAGAGGGAAAGAATCGATCATCGCAGCTATTATTCACAAGAACCGAGTAGGATAATGTAGTGATGCAATTTAACAAACGACTAATCCATATGCTCGAGAAGCCCAGACGTGACATAACAGCTTCTAAAAAACTCCATTCCACACGATCATAAGCCTCGCTCATGTCGAGCTTTAAAGCAAAAGAGCCTTTCTTACCCGACCGCTTCATCTTGAGAGAATGTAGGATCTCATAAGCCCCAATGATATTGTCAGTAATCAATCTCCCGGGAATAAACGCACTTTGAGCCTCATCAACACATACATTCAGGACGCTTTGAAACCTGTTAGCCAAAACCTTTGCAATAATTTTGTATAAAACATTGCAAAGACTAATTGGTCTAAATTGGGTCATTGAATTTGGGTTTTTAGTTTTTGGTATTAGCACAATTAAAGTATGGTTGATGGAAGACATAATTTCATCCTCTCTTAAAACCGCTATGCAAAAGCGTGATACCTCCTTACCAACAATGTTCCAGAATCGTTGATATAAGACCGCACCCAAACCATCCTCACCAGAAGCCTTGAGAGGGCTCATCGATTTAACTGCACGCAGTATTTCCTCACCATCAAAGTCCCTATCCAACTCAGCATTCATCTCAGGAGTTATACGGGGTGATATACCATCAAGAATTCGATCTACACTTGCTGAACCTTTCGAAGTAAAGAGTTCTTCAAAATAAGTACGAGCTGTAATACTCATAGCCTCATCATCCTCAACCACTCGTCCATCCCCAGCAATTAGCTTAGACATCCTCTTTTGCCTACGTCTCTCAAAGGCATGTTTATGAAAAAAGGAGGTGTTTCGATCCCTATTTCTCAGCCAGTTTGCGCGAGCCCTTTGTTCCCAATAAAGTTCTTCCTTATCCATTTCAATATTAAGAGCCAGTTGAACATCGAGTGTCTCATGAAAGACGTCATCATTGGGAAACAAATCCGATAATTCCTGAAGACGCTGTCTTAAAGCAGCTTCATTCGATTTGCGGTCACGTTTAAGCGAGGCAGCCTACTTCCACAAGCCTTTTTTAACAAAATCCAATCTCTTCAGAAGGTGCCCAGAAGAGGCCTCCCATAGACGCTTGACCTCATATTCACACGTACTTTCAAGCAATCAACTAGCTTCAAAATGAAACACCCACTGATCGGAAATACTCGACGATTGCACACTGGTTTCCAACAAAAGCGGACATTGATCCGAGAAAGAGTGGGTAAGGTGAGGCAACTTGAAATGAGGGAAAAGATCTCACCACAAGTTATTAGCAACACCTCTATCCAACCTTTCCCTAACATTGTTATCTGAAAGACGGCCTTTCTGCCAGGTGTACCAAGCCCCTAAATACACCAAGTTCGATAAGGAGCAATCCTTAAGCATGGCTCGGAAATTATTCATCTGTCTATCGCTTCTGATTCGCCCCATGCTTCTCAAAGACATACATGATCTCATTGAAATCGCCGATAACCATCCAGGGGATCTCTGGGCAGTCGTTGAGACTTCGCAGCAAGTTCCAAGATTCTAATCTATTAGATTCCTCAGTAGCACCATAAAAGCCGGTACAATGCCATGAAAACCCATCTGAGTTGTCATCAAGAATAAAGTCAATGTGTCGAGCTGAAAAAGAACGTAAAGAAATTGTACAATTGGATTTCCAACCAAGAACTAAGCCACCACTTCTACCAATAGAGCTAACTTCAATACCATAAGGATAACCCCAACTTCGGCGTATATTCGCCATTTTATTTGCATTAAGTTTCGTCTCAATAAAGAAAAATACATTTGGTTTTAAGTCTCTCAGCATATGCCGGAGACGACGAACTGTTCGTGGCTTCCCTAAGCCCCGAACATTCCAACTAAGCAACTTCATTGGGCCCGGCGGACCTGATCCAACAGGTCGGCCGATACAGTATTAGAGGGACCAACAGCAAGGCCCATATTATCCACATTAGAAGCTAATGAAAAAGTGCCATTGGCGATACCTGAAGACTTCCTTGGCCTCTTGTTCACGTCCAGTTGTTCAATAGGGCTCTCCTCAGTCTCCAGGTCCATCTGAATGTCCATTAAAGGCATTGAGCCCGATTCCATACCACCCGGAAGAACAAAAGAGGAAAGGGATAAAGCAGCTTCCTTGCCACGATTTTCGCATGGAACTGGGTCCGAATTAATGTGATTCAATCCCATCAAATCCACCCGTTGAGGTCTGCGCAAATCATGCAAATTTATTTCCTTTGATATACCTGCAGAATTGCCTGAATTAGGGGAATTCAAATCAGGGTCTTCACGTAGCTAGATACTGCTCGGCGCCGACCAGTGCGGTGGTGCCCGAAGCGTAATGTCCCAGTTGAAAACAACATCCTTTGGATCCAGACTCAATCGAACAGGGCAGAAACTTTCTCTATGGCCTAACCGTCCACACAAGAAACAAAAAGTCTGAATCCGTTCATACTGAAAATGCACATAGACTTGGGACCCATTTCTTAAAGCAATCTTCTTCGGGCGCTTCAAGGGCAAACATGTATCAAGACAGACTCTGATTCGCATAATACGTGACTGATTGAACGGAGAGATCTTTGTGTCATATTCCAAGAAGTCCTACAAAGTTTCCAAGTAATTTGGCAACCC
The DNA here is from genome assembly GCA_958450335.1 of Hibiscus tridactylites. Lineage (NCBI taxonomy): Eukaryota > Viridiplantae > Streptophyta > Magnoliopsida > Malvales > Malvaceae > Hibiscus > Hibiscus tridactylites. Next base: position 79,940,456 of record OY288265.1, on the reverse strand, counting down.
CTTCTGACATAAAACCGAAAGGCAGATCAATAACATGAATCCAAATCTTCAGAAAATGCAAAGGAACAGTCAGAGGGTCTTCACCGTCCTGAATACGATGTAATATCAGAAGATGAGTATTGAAAAACCACGGACTTCCATTATCGATTCTCTCCACGTCGATAGAGTGATACAACCGGGACAGAAAACGACACTCCCCAGATTTGTAATCGAGATTCCTCCCAAAGGTCTCCACACATTGGCAAGGGTATTTCTCATAGATTCGAAGTGGATGATACTAGAAGTCAGAAACATTCCGACGAAACAGTGAGAAAGGAAATAGGGCTAGAGGGGTTATCGACATCAACCTGCAGCACATCATCTTCTTTGTCGTCAATAGCCAGATTCGCCATATGGTTTTCAACAGCCACCATAGAAAGATTCAAGAAAGCAAAAAGAAGCAAAACGTGTCAAAAGACAGACAGAGAAAAACGTGTCAAAAGACAGACTTTATTTTGAAAAAGCTGCTAATCACTGTTAAGTCTTATTTTAACATGTTAACACGCTGCATATTTATTCTTTTAATAACATAAGGTTTGTTTCAATTTTATACGTGGATATTTGTAAGTTTCAACCTTAATTTTCAAATATTGATTTCAATAAAGATTTAACTAGGGTTAACTACTGGAATAGTCACTTATGTTTCCCCTCAGTACAGAGTTGGTCACCGATTTTGAAAAACGACCAGTAAGGTCATTTACGTTTTCAGAGCGTAAACTCTTGGTCACTCAGCCGTTTGTTGCCGTTAAACATTGACAGCTTGCTGACCTGGCAACGAAAAAGTAAAGGTCTAAAACTTTATGGTCACCACTAAAAAGGTTTTTTTTTCATAATTTCACCGTTAAATTTTTAAAAATTCATTTTTCAACCCTAAAACTTTACAACCAATTAGTACAATAATATTATAAAGGCTTAAATGAAAAATAGGTGCCTAATTTATACCCTTTTTGAATTTTAAGTGCCCAAATTACTCCTATTTAATAACTAAACTTTCAAATTGCGCATATTTTTTCACTCTGAATTATTTTGTTATTATTATAACATGACATGTCATTTATTATTATTATTAAATTAAAAATAATTTAATAATAAAACAAAACCATTTTTATTATTTCTAAAACTTAAATTAGAACTCTACCTTCTTCACCCTCACCTTCACCGTTCATCTCTGTTACCCAACAATTATGTAGCTTTTAAATACTCAATGTTTCTCGACAACTTTAACAAGTAATATCTAGCAATAAAACCATTACATCTACTTAAAACCTTGAACAAATCTTTGTTGTTATTTTCTAAAACTTTCTTGATAAATTGGATTGAAGGATTCAACATTTTTTTCTAAACTACAAGTAAACAATGTAGTATTATGAGAGAATAACTTATCTGTATAGGGTATCATAAATCTGAAATTATGAAGAAGTTTATTTTTACATAAATTGTTTTTCTACATCATCAACAAGAATTTGGGTGGCACTGGATAAAAGGCAATTTGAACATTTAAAAAGTCAAGGCATTGGAGAAATTGACAATTAATTTACTTTTTTCCCAAGAATTTCAAGTGATAGAAATGGTTAGTGATTGAAAAGGTTTGGGTTACATTAAAATTTAAATTTTTACAAGTTAATTGAAAAGAGGAGTGTTTAAAACTGAGGTTTACGAAATAGCAACGAGAAATATCGAAGAACAATAGACGATTTGGCTTTAATGAAGAATATAACAAACGAAGAGTTGAAAAATGGAAGGAGAAGGTCCGGCGGTAATGGCGTCTCTATTTCTGACGGGGACAAAGATGAACCGGAAAGATAGAATGGGAGTAAAGGAGGGCAGAGTTGTAATTTAAGGTTTGGATATAAAAAGTAATATATATATATATATATATTAGCAACCCTAATTTTCTTTTTTGATAACTATTAAAATTTAATCTTGTCTAAATACCATTTTAAAACCTATGTGAGGAGACTAGCACCAGAAAAGCAAAACACGAGCAAGAACCACTCGAAACAAGCTTTTGAGGCTACTTGTACAGTTTTAAAACATGTCGTATCGATACGCTCGGGCTCGTATCGATACACCTTCAACGGTAAAAAATCTCAAGTCAACATCAAGAGGTCGTTTATTTTAAAACTTACTCTTGAGCTTAGATTGGCATTCAAGCTAAATCTAAACCCTAAAAACATATCCTTAACCAAGTTAAGGCTTAGAAAAAATTACCACTCACCAGCTAACACACAAGCAATAGCCAAAACACCGATTCAAGCTCCCAAATCACCTGGTATCGCGTTCGAAGATCCCAAATCTGTTTCCCCTATTTCTAACCAATTCAAAATGGAGAATCAGACCCAATTCAAGCCTCCAAACTTGCAACAACACAGAAACTCAACATCTATCATCAAAACCAATAGATTCACAACTGAAAACACTTGGAAACATCGTCAAAATGACTCAAACCAACTAGCGGCCAAAACCCAATGAAATTACCATCAAAACCACACCTTTCAACATCCAAAACACTTACCTAAAGTCTAGGAACAATCAGCCCAAAGTTCTTCACAAGAACAAACCAAAAACCCAAATTTTCAACTCCAAAAAGCTCTCATTTTTGCTAGTTTCGGGTTTCCTGTTATTAAGCCACTGTCCCAACATTATTTGAACATCAAAGCAAAGTTAAAAACACTTTTAAACCTAGCATTAAACAACCCAAATGAAAATTCCCTCCTTTTCCTCTTTTTCCAACATAAAGCATTTTGGAAACAAACTTAAACAATGAGTTAAGAAAAGATTTCATCAACAACTAGTTTAACGGAGAGAAAATCAAAACAAGAAAAAGATTACCTTGAAAGCTTGCTTGAATGAAATGCTTGAATCAATGGAATATTGGAAAAAATGGTGTTTTGGGGAAGATAACGTGAAAATGGGTTTTAGGAAGATGATAGTTATTTTCAAAAATCCTTTTTAATTTCAAAATTCCATTTTTACCCTTTTTCTTTAAAACCTTTAAAGTTGTTTATTATAAATGGTTCCCCAAAATTAGTTTAACCCGAACCGGTTTAACCAAACCCTGATTATCTCACAGGCCCTAAACTCAGGCGTTAAACCTCTCCCTCACTTAAGGAATTTCGTTCTCAAAATTTACCCGACGGAAAGAGGTACGAAAACTGTTTCTTCATGTTGTCTTTTCTCTCCCAAGTGGCTTCTTCCACTCCTCGGTGTTGCCACTTCACTTTGACCAACTCAATGGTCCTTCCCCGCAACACTTTGCTGTCTGAAGCCAAAATCTCAACTGGTTCTTCGTCGTAGGTCAAATCCGGATTCAATTCTATCTCTTCAACTGGCATAACATGTGATGGATCTGATCTGTACCTCTGAAGCATCAAAACATGAAACACATTGTGAATCTTTTCTAACTCGGTCGGCAATCTCAATCTATAAGGAACGGGGCCAACTCACTCAACTATCTCATACGAGCCAATGAATCTCGGACTCAACTTACCCTTCCTACCAAATCTCATCACCTTCTTCCAAGGTGAGACTTTCAAGAACACTTTGTCGCCCACAACATACTCTATCCCTCTTCTTTTAAAACCGACATAAGACTTCTATCTATCCGAAGCTGCCTTCAAACGATCACATATCAACTACACTTTCTCGGTAGTACCATTAAGCATATTAGGCAATGCTATCAATTTTTGTCCCGCTTCGGCCCAATAAACAGATGTTCTACATTTTATACCATACAGAGCTTCATAAGGTGCCATCTGAATACTCGCTTGATAACTGTTATTGTATGCAAACTCTACTAACGGTAGATGCTTCTCCCATGAACCCTGAAATTCAATAATTCAACATCATAACATGTCTTCCGACACTTGTATGACTCTCTCCGATTGACCATCGGTCTAAGGATGATACGAAGTGCTGAAATTCAATCGAGTTCCCAAAGCACTAAGCAAACTCTCCCAAAATCTAGTTGTGAATCTCGGATCTCTATCTGACACTAGAGACTTCGATACACCATGCAATCTCACAATCTCACTGATATACAAATAGGCCAACTTATCTAAGGTATAAGTAGTGTGAATAGCTAAGAAGTGTGCACATTTCGTAAAATGGTCAACAATCACCGAAACCAAATTCTTCTTAAAAGGTGTTAATGGCAAACCTGATACGAAATCCATGGCAATTCTCTCCCACTTCCACTCGGGAATTCTCAACGGCTGTAACAAACCATACACTTACTCAAAAACTCGGCCACATCTTTCTTCAAGCCAACCTAGAAGTACTCATCTTTCAAACCGCGATACATCTTCGTACTTCCCGGATGTATAACAAATGGACTACTGTGAGCTTCGGTTAGAATGGTGCGTCTCAACTCAATATCTTTCGGAACAACTACTCTACTTTTGAAACAAAAGATTCCATTACTACTAAAATAGAAATCTGTCGGTTTACCCTCTGCTATGTCTTTCACGTAAGATGCTAATGATCTATCTTGCAATTTTTTCTCTCAGATCAACTGAATCAACAAAGGTTTAACTTGAAATTCGGCCACAAACCCACCATCTTAAGACAAACTTAGCCTAGCAAACATAGCTCGTAACTCGACTGCCACCTTCCTACTCAAAGCATCGGCCACTACATTGGCTTTACCCGAATGGTACTCAATCGTAAGATCATATTTCTTAAGTAATTCTAGCCATCTACGCTGTCTAAGGTTCAATTCCTTCTGTGTCATCAAATACTTCAAGCTCTTATGATCATTGTACACTGTGCATTTCTCGCCGTAAAGGCAATGTCTCCAAACTTTCAAAGAAAAAACCACTGCAACCAATTCTATGTCGTGTGTATGGTAATTACGCTTATGAGTCTTCAACTGTCTAGACACATAGGCCACTACTCTTCCCTCTTGCATAAGCACACAACCTAAACCAACATATTGTAACACTCTACGCCCGGGTTAGGAGCGAGGGGGCGTTACTCAAACAGAACACATAACACATATAACATGTAATCATAAAATCGAACATGTAGCATCAACAAATCATAGTTGCGCATATTATAACACATTTAACATTCTATAACAAACAATACACTTGGGTGGGCCAACAAAAACTTTCCTATAATTTATCAAACCATATCATGTTAACCACTTCGACATATCAACTTTATAATTCAATCATGTTAAACACAAAACATTACCAACTTGGGCTAACTTACTAATCATATTAAAACATGTTTACAAATCAAAACAATTATCTAAGAACCGATTTTAACCAATTCATACATAATAAGCATTCAGCTAACATATTATATAGCATATACAATCAACAAATCACTTATCGTAGCATATTATAACTTTTAACCATGTATACATTCATATTCATTAACAATCAACCTATTCATATAGAGATTGTGTTCGAACTATAACAAAACCAAATAGGCATTCGAATGAAACATATCAACCATATTGATTCATTTCAATTAAACATTTAGATACATATATGATCTTAAGTTTATAACACCGTAACATATACAAGCTATATCATCATAAACCATTCTAATACATCATATACTTAAACATTGCGTAACATTTTCCAAGGTTTACTTTAAGTCATAATCAACCATACTCATATATATAAACATCATCCAAAACATGGTCATAGAACTTGTTTACTATTAACATATCAAACATCATGCTTTAACATATCTTATATAATTACAATTCAAACTAGCATATCCAAATACCCAAAATGCATGTGACATTCTAACATGTATCTATGCCACCATTTATGAGTCAAAACAAAGCTATATCATACTTGAGCCTTGGCTTGTGATTGCTCCCGGATCAAAATAGCTAGCTTTCGGATATTAGAGACCTGTTATTTTGGGAAGAAGGAAACAAAAGATTGATAAGTACAATTTGTACTTAGTGAGGTAGTTCCTATAACTTACTAATACAATATTTTAAGTGTGTTATTCATGTAATTAAGGTTACCTAGCTAGGCTTAACACTAAACAAGTGGCACCTAGATAGCTTATCCCATGCTCAAGTAGACTTAGATAGTTCCATTCGTATCATGCGTCAAGTCATATAACATACTCACATTCAATGTCAAACAACATACCAATGTATAACACCAACAAAGAATAAGAATCATATATCAATGTCATATTCAGTCATGAGTCAAGTCATTCAAACATAGTATCATGTCATTTGTACAATTCGAATAGATATTCTTCCATAATATCATGTTCAATTCATGTTGTCATGTAAAGTACAAGATCATATCATACCATTGATCACGTTTTCATATCATTCAAATAGGGTTGTTACCCATATCAATCATATCATTTCATATAGCATGTAACCATGTATCATTTCACCATGTCATTGATCATATAATGTCTTATTGCAAGATCAAATAGGTTTTGCCTTGGATGATCACCTTAACTTCTTGCATCAGAACACAACCAAGGCTCGAATGTGATGCATCGCTATACACAATGAACTTTTTACCTGATTCGGGTTGAATAAGGATCAGGGCATGTGTCAGAGCTTGTTTGAGTTGGTCGAAGCTTCGCTACTGCTTTTCTGACCACTCGAATTCTTCGTTCTTTCAGAGGAGTTTGGTTAGCGGTGTGGCAATCACCGAGAACCCTTTCACAAATCTTCAGTAATACCCGTCTAAACCGAGGAAACTTCGGACCTCGCTCACATTTCTCGAAGGTCTCCAATCAAGAAAAGCTTGAATTTTCTTCGAGACAACTTTAATTCCATCGGCAGAAATGACTTGTCCGAGGAATGAGACTTCGTATAACCAAAATTCACACTTAGTGAACTTGGCGAATAGTTGGTGATCTTGGAGCATCTAAAGTACAATCTGAAGATGATCATCATGTTCTTCCTTGTTTCGAGAGTATACAAGGATATCATCGATAAACATAATAAAGAGCTTGTCCAGATATGGCTTGAATACCCGATTCATCAAATCCATTAATGTAGCAGGGGCATTTGTTAACCCAAATGGCATTACTAGGAACTCATAATGTCCATATTGAGTTTGGAAGGCTGTTTTGGGCACATCTTCTTCTTTCACCCTCATTTGATAGTAACCGGATCGGAGGTCAATCTTAGAGAATACGACTGCGTGTTTGAGTTGATCGAAGAAATCTTCGATCCTTGGCAGAGGATATTTATTCTTGATGGGTTTTTTTGTTAAGTTGCCGGTAATCGATGTAAAGCCGCATTGTACCGTCTTTCTTTTTCACGAACAGTACAGGAGCACCACAGGGAGATGTACTGGGTTGAATGAATCCCTTGTCCTCAAGTTCTTGGATTTGCTTCTGACAGAACTTGCAAGTAGGGACTTTCTCCGCATTTCCCGTGCTGTTAACAGAGACAACCGAGATAACTATCTTACTCGAGTGTTGAGCTTTAGATTGGAAATTACTTCGAGTAAAAGGAGTGTAAGCGAAGGAGGTTTCTTTATGATGTTTAGGTTTCTTTGACCACCGGGATTTATCGTCACCCTTACGTTTCTTATCAGCCCGATAATCGCTCTTCCGTTTCTCTGCGGTTCTCATTTTAGATTTGGTGGCAAAGACTCGATTCACAAGGGTTTGAAAGTCTGTAATACCAAGGGCAGTAAATATTAGACTTAATTCATCGCTCAGCCCGTCAATGAACATTTTGCACTTGTCTTTCTCAGTTTTAATGTACTCTGAGCCTTATTTGCAATATTTACAGAAATCAGCAGTGTATTGTTCAATCGGCTGATTAACCTGCTTTAGATATAAGAACTTTCTACGACCAGCTAGATATTATTCGCTGATGTACTTTTTCTTGAACTCATCGACAAAGAATTTCCACGTAACTGACTAGGCAGGGGCGGTCAGATTCGTGGTTTCCCACCAGCTTAGAGCTTCATCGTCTAAAAGTGCGATCGCGCAATCAAGTTTATGCTCGTCCGAGCACTGAAGTTGTTTGGTCAGAATTTGTGTTGTTCTTTCGAGCCAATGTTCGGCTTCCTCTGGCTTCTCCTTGTTTTTGCCGGTGAATGTAAAAGTTCGATGTTGCGCGAGATTGTCGATTGGGGCTCGTTGCGGGGTAGCAACAACCAAAGCTGATTGTTCTCGTCTTATGTTCAGTACTAGTTGATCGAACATGTCCTTCATACTAAGGAGACATTCTCGTTGAGCTGTTTGAATTGTCGGATTTTTCGATTCTTAGGGGACTTGTTCTCGAGGTTGCTCTCGAGGTTGAACCGGGGGTTGCATTTCAACACTATCCTTATTTTTATTTGACGATCCGTTGGGACTTTCATCGTCCCGGGCTAGATTAGTCTCAGACATTCTATTAAAAATCCAGAAAAGTTCGGGATTAGAGAGCGAAATCACAAGCAGTTCGATATAAGACTCCTAGGTGGCATAGTGCAAGCCTATATTGATAAGTATTTATTTTGGTTATGTTTTAGTCCTTGTTTTGATCGAATATATATGTTTGAAGGACTTAATTGGGCTGTTTTTGTGTTGTTCTCGTGCAGGTTACGCAATGCCGGAAATGAGTTGAAGTGCTGCAGAAAATACTAAATTCGTGGGCAGATTCATGGGCATGAACCAGGGCATGAATGCTGACTGGGCGCCACGTTAGCACCTTCTAGAAGATGACGTCAACAAGCTTGATAGCTTATCAGTCCACTTATCAAGATAGCCTATCATCCGAATTTTATCTTTAAATTCAAAACTTTGATATTTATCTTATGTAATTTTATTTAAATTTTTTTAGGATTTATCATCTTAGGTTTTTAGGGTTTTTCAACTACTATAAATACCCCACTTTGGGGGTGAATTATTCATCAAACATTTTCCATTGTTCTCTTCTTCCTTGAGTAATAAAGTTCTCTATTTTTTCATTTTCTTTTCTCTATTTTTATTTATTTTATTAAGTATGGTTTTTTCACAAACCATGCTTAACTAAATTCCCTTTAGCCAAAAGCAACGCCAAACCCGAAAAATCTCGTGAGATTAGGAAAATACTTCAATCCTTCAACAACTCCTTTTTAGATTCTCTGCAAAATTGATTAGGCAATCGGCCTAACCTTTAGGCATCACTATTGTTTCATTCCGAGAGAGCGCATCGGCTTGAAGTGGTTTAGATCCATCGTTGGGGACGAGGAAAAGCTTGTAGCCAATTCAACTCCCTAAGAACAAACTTAGTGGCGGTTCACTAAGGGGAATCAAAATCGGAAACAATTCTCATCGAGACGAATATCCGAGCACGGGCTTCTCCAACACTAACTTAGATTTGAGTTAGCATCGATTGTCGTGGCTAATTCACTAAAGTTTGACTTCAAGGATTGCCCTGGAAGTCGAATCTACCAACGAGAAGTAAGTTACAAGGGTTGGGCCTTGTAGACTGTAACCTGCAGGAAAGTCGAAGAAAAATCAACTTCAGTGATTGAAGATGTCGTGGCAAAGCGTGGCTTGAGGCTATTTCTATCCATAATTCATTCTCAATTTATTTTTAATTCATTCTCAATTTATTTTTACGTTTTTTTTTTCTATTTTTCTCATTCAAATCACTATTCTAAAACCCCCCTTTATTTTCTACAGGTTATTGGTCTAAATCAGAAGAAAGGTGTTAGAGTTCCTATTCCCTGTGGATCGACCCTTACTCTCGCTATATTAATTTAAATCTTATTTATTTTGAGTTTAAGGTTTTATTTTTGACATTAAACGACGCGTGTCAAAATTGGCGTCGTTGCCGGGGAATACGACAAATTACTAATATCGTTTTATTTGATTTATGACCAGGAGCAATCCGGGAGAACAATTTGAACTCATCATGGAAATCGAAGCACTAGCCCGAAAGTTGAACGCACAATCACTTCGGGAAAAGAAAAACAAAAGACGCCAACATAGACTCGAACGCGATCTAGAAATCATATCCGAAGCAGAATCGAGTTACGAGCCCAATCCGATGGGAGACGAAAATCAAACCATTCGCCAACTTAATGCGGCGCCCGATGGCCAACAACCTATGTGCATAACTTTCCCGAATGGCGAAACACCGTTCGTGCTAAAAACGGGTTTGATCCATCTCTTGCCTACCTTTCACGGCTTACCGACAGAAAATCCTCATAAACATTTGAAGGAATTTCACATGGTTTGTCTAACTACAAAACCACAGGGAGTATCCGATGACCAAATCAAACTTAGAGCTTTTCTATTTTCCTTAGCTGATATAGCGAAAGATTGGTTATTTGATTTACCCCCTAATTCTGTTACAACATGGACTGACATGGCTAAACTTTTTCTTGACAGGTTCTTCCCTGCAGCGAAAGCAAGCGAAATCAGGCGCAGCATCCTAAGCATTCAACAAAAAGAAGTTGAATCCTTGTATAAATACTGGGAGAGGTTTAAAAAGTTGTGTGCAAATTGTCCACAACATGGGTTGTCGGAACAAACCCTCCTCCAATATTTTTACGAAGGATTAACGCCTATGGACATGAAGGTGATAGATGCGGCAAGTGGCGGAGCTTTAGTCAACATGACACCAACAGCGGCTAAAACATTGATATCAACCATGGCCGCCAATTCTCAAAGATTCAATCAATCTAGCGAACCATCTCGAAGGGTTCGCGAGGTAAGTACAGTTTCATTAGAAAACAAAATCGATAAATTAGCTGAAATAGTGCAAACTCTTGTTGCAGACAAACGAAAAATAGCTAGACTTTGTGGAATCTATACCAGCCCAGAACATCCGACAGACTGTTGTCCGATGATTCAAGAAGATGATGTCGCCCAAGCCAACGCCATAGGGAATGCTTATAATTCTGGGTGGAGGAACCAATCAAATTATGGGTACGCGAACAACCAAAGGCCAAATCAACCGTACCAACAAAGACAACCCTACCCACAACAAAAGACATCTCTAGAAACCTTGGTTGAACGACTAGCGATATCCCAAGAGAAGTTCCAGAACCGTACCGAAATCCACTTACAAGAGTTAGACAAACAAATGAGCCAGTTAGCCCAAACAGTAAGTCGTCTTGAATCCAAAGGTAAACTCCCTTCACAAACAGAAACAAATCCAAAAGAAAATGTTAATGCCATCACTCTTCGAAGTGGCACCGTGATAGAACCCAAAACCTCAGAGATGAACACCCAAAAAGATAAACCAACTCCACCAGTCGAAAAAGATACATCAAATCCAACCCCTAAACCATCCCCTTATGTTGTCCAACCACCATTCCCGTCGAGATTGATGAAAAGAGACAAACAAGCAGAAGAAAAAGAAATCCTAGATGTGTTCCAAAAAGTAGAGATCAACATTCCGCTCCTCGACGTAATTCGAAAAATTCCAAGGTATGCTAAGTTCCTTAAAGATTTATGTACTAATAAACGTCGTCTTATTGGAGTTAAAAAGGTTAATCTAGGAGAACATGTATCGGCGGTCTTCCAGCGTAAGTTGCCACCAAAATTGAAGGACCAAGGTATGTTCGCCATTCCCTGCAAAATAGGTAAAGTGGGTATTAAACGAGCAATGTGTGATTTAGGGGCCTCTATTAATGTTATGCCCCTTTCATTTTATAACTCACTTTCTGCTGAGCCTTTGAAGGATACGAAGGTAACAATACAACTGGAGGATAGATCCATAATCTACCCGGAGGGATTACTGGAAAATGTTCTCGTAAAGGTAAATGATTTAATCTTCCCAGCGGATTTCTATGTCATTGACATGGAAAACGATCGAGCAAACAACTCTTCTGAGATCCTCCTTGGTCGCCCATTTTTGAGCACTGCAAACACAAAAATCGATGTAAGAAGTGGGATCCTTACAATGGAATTCGATGGTGAGGTAGTAAAATTTGACGTTTACAAAGCTATGAGACATCCTGAAAATGTTGCTAGTTTAAATTTTGTTGATGTCATCGAAACTGCCATAAATGATTTCTTTGAAACTAGTTTTACTGACTTCATGAATGATTTGTACAGAGAAATCACGGATTCTAACGAAGAAGACAGGGAGTTTGAAAATCTTTGTTCGGTAAATAAAGATTTAGTACTTACTGCATCTAAAACTAAACCTTTACCTTCTGTATTGCAGGCACCCAAGATCGAACTTAAACAATTACCCGAGCATCTAAAGTATGCATTTTTAGGGGAAAGAGAGACCCTACCGGTTATTATCTCAACCAAGCTATCAAACGAAGAAGAGGAGGACTTGCTAACAATATTGCGAGCACATAAGGAAGCCATTGGGTGGACCGTTGCAGACATCAAGGGCCTTAGTCCCTCCACTTGCATTCATAAGGTAAAAACCGAAGATGGAGCTAAGCCATCTCGACAAGGACAACGCTGCCTGAACCAACCTATGATGGACGTCGTTAAAGAAGAAATAAAAAAGCTTCTAGATGCGGATATAATCTATCCAATTTCGGATAGTGACTGGGTAAGCCCGATCCATGTAGTCCCTAAGAAAACCGGAGTCACGGTGGTTAAAAATGCAAAAGGTGAGTTGGTTCCAACAAGAGTCCAAAATGGTTGGCGAGTCTGTATAGACTACAGGAAGTTGAACTCTCTAACTCGAAAAGATCATTTTCCACTTCCTTTTATAGACCAAATGATTGAAAGATTAGCCGGTAAAACTCACTACTGTTTTCTTGACAGATTTTCAGGTTTTTTCCAAATTCCTGTGGTGCCCGAGGATCAAGAGAAGACAACCTTTACATGTCCTTTTGGCACGTTTCCCTATCGTCGAATGCCATTCGGGCTTTGTAATGCGCCGGCCACATTCCAAAGATGCATGGTAAGCATTTTCTCAGATTTCATCGAAAAAGGTATAGAAGTATTCATGGATGACTTTACAGTTTACGGTAATTCCTTTGGAGAACGTTTATTAAATTTAACAAATGTGCTAAAAAGATGCCTTGAATTCAACCTCGTTTTAAATTATGAAAAATGTCATTTCATGGTAGATAAAGGGTTAATTCTAGGACATATAGTTTCCTCAAAAGGTATTACTGTTGATAAGGCTAAAACAGATGTTATACGCTCACTCCCATACCCCACAACTGTGAGGGATATTCGATCATTTCTTAGCCATGCATGGTTTTACCGCAGGTTTATTAAGGATTTTTCAAAGTTGGCGCAACCCCTCTGCAATCTATTGCAAAAAGATCAACCCTTCAATTTTGATGAGAAATGCAAGGAGGCATTTGACATACTCAAGGAGAAGCTTGTAAACGCACCTATCGTTCAACCACCGAATTGGAACCACCCATTCGAATTAATGTGAGATGCTTCCGATTTTAGCGTTGGAGCAGTGTTGGGTCAAAGAATCGACAAGGAACCGCATGTTATATCCTATGCATCACGTACCTTGGATCCTGCGTAGAAAAACTACTCAACAACAGAAAAAGAGCTCTTCGCTATTGTTTTTGCCTTAGAAAAATTTAGATCTTATTTACTCGGTACTAAAATCGTTGTATTTTCTGATCATGCAGCTTTACGCTTTCTGATGAGCAAAAAGGAGGCAAAGCCGAGACTGATCCGGTAGATACTATTACTCCAGGAATTCAACCTAGAAATTAAGGATAAGAAGGGATGCAAAAACCTTGTTGCGGACCATTTAAGTCGCATCCCATTATCTATGTCCGATCCACCGGTTAGAGAGGAGTTCCCTGACGAAGGATTGATGGCAGCTCAGCTTAACGTTCCATGGTTTGCAGACATGGTGAATTACTTAGCCACAAGTAAGATGCCACAAGATTTACCGAGAGCGGAAGTGAAACGAATAAAAAGGGAGTCTCGGTTCTTCATTTGGGATGATCCCTATCTTTGGAAACATTGTTCGGATGAGGTAATTAGACGATGTGTAGCAGAAAGCGATGTAAACTCTATCCTAAATTTCTGTCATTCTTATTCTTGCGGTGGTCACTTCGGGCCTAAACGTACTGCACATAAAATTCTTGAGTGTGGTTTCTACTGGCCCAACATTTTTCGTGATGCCTATTTATTTTGTAAATCTTGTGAAAAGTGTCAAAGGGTTGGTAATTTGAGTCGACGTAACGAGATGCCACTTAATCCCATTACTGTATGTGAGATATTCGATGTTTGGGGATTAGATTATATGGGTCCCTTTGTCTCTTCATTCGGTAACTTTTATATAATTCTTGCGGTAGATTATGTTTCTAAATGGGTTGAAGCCAGAGCAACCCGAAATAATGATGCTAAAACCACTGTTAAGTTTCTAAAAGAATCTATCTTTTGCAGGTTTGGCACACCGCGAGCGATAATAAGCGACCGAGGGAAGCATTTCATTAACCGAGTGATTGATACTCTCATGAAGAAGTTCGGTGTCACTCACCGGATTTCAACATCTTACCATCCGCAAACGAATGGTCAAGCGGAGGTGTCGAATCGAGAGATAAAAACCATACTCGAAAAAATCGTGAAGTCGGATCGCAAAGATTGGAGCATAAAGCTATCCGATGCGTTATGGGCATACCGTACTGCGTACAAAGGCCCCATAGGGATGTCGCCTTACCGCCTCGTTTACGGTAAACCCTGCCACTTACGAGTCGAGCTGGAACATCGCGCATTTTGGGCAATTCAACAATGTAACATGGAAATGGATGCGATTGGAAGGGAACGCAAGTTACACATTCAAGAGCTCGAGGAAATCCGGAAACATGCCTACGATAGTGCACAAATTTTTAAAGAAAAAACAAAGGATTTCCATGATAAAAATATTTCATTTAAATCTTTTTCCGTTGGTCAAAAAGTTCTATTATTTAATTCTAAATTCAAACTTTTTGCAGGAAAATTGCGTTCCAAATGGCTCGGACCATTCACTGTTGTTCAATCATTTCCACATGGAGCAGTAGAAATTTAAGACACCGATGGACATAGCTTTAAAGTTAATGGACAACGGTTAAAACAATTTTACGAAAATGTTCCAATTGGTTTGGTTGAAGAAATTCATTTCGAGGAACCGAATGCATAACTGAGGTCGTCAAGCTAGCGACGATAAACAAGCGCTGGATGGGAGGCAACCCATTTCTTTTTATTTTATTTTTCTTTATTTTTAATGTTATTTAAATTTTCCTTTTATTAAAAAAAAGAGAGAGAATCGAAATCATCAGATTGAAGATTTTAAATTTTGATTTTATCTTTTATCAAATTTATCTTCATTATTTTTCATATTTATTTTTGAATTTTTTTTATCTACTTTTAAATTTATTTTTATCTCATCTTATTTATCTTTTTGAATTTATTTTATTATCTCATCGTTTTATCCTTTTTATTTTGAATTCTATTTTTATCTGATCTTTTATTTATTTTATTTGCAGATAATTTAGATCGAATAAAGAGATGAGAAGCTATCAGGATTTTGTGGGCTGAATTTTTAATTTAATATTCGGATTTTATCCCTTTTTCACCCAATCAAACCCATATTTCAAACACTTTTCTTATCTACCCGGTCAACCATCACACTTCAAACCAAATTTAAATACCCATGGACCCCACTTGCACAATTTCCTACCCGGTCAAACACCCAATCACCCATTTTTATATTTTTTTCCTTTTATTTCTCCCCTTTAGCCGCAGCTTTTTCCAATTTTTTTTCAGCCACCTCAATCCCGTGGACCCCACCCCAAACCCCACAGCTTTGACCTAAACCCCTCCTATTTATTTCTTTACCAGCCGCACACCTACCACCCTTATTTTTCCTTTAATTTCTCTTCTCCCATAACAGCCAACCAAAAAAAACCCTACACCCCACCACCATGCCTCGCACTAGGAACCAAGCTCACCGGCTTCCACAGCAGCCACCACTCGTCCTCGGTGGCCGCCGGCGCTTCCAGCCACCGCAGTACGTCGCCCTCAGCAGCGACTCCGAGCACCCACAGCCGCAACCCAACACCATCCCACCTCCCGAACCTCCCATCACCACCCCCATTCCGTCGACCATGCACCGCCGCACCACCAACCGCAGCGACCACCGTCACCCCCATCCCTTTCCTTCCACTCCCTTGCGACGCTGACCACGTCCATGCACACCGCCACTGCCCGCACGCACCACTCATCTCCCTCGCACCACAACGATCCGGTCATGGCGAGGGGCACTCCCACGCACAGATCCGGACAGACCAGCACCGGCCGCACTGCTCGTGCCACCGGCAGTAGTGAAACGCCACCGCCACCACTCCGCCATTCATCACGTCCACCATCGCCGCCACCTTCCCCTTACCACCCCTTGGCGTCCGATGCGGCTGGCGGCTCCTCACAGCGTCATCATATGCCCATGCAGTCACCAACCCGTGTGCCCTCCTATCACATGCACACCAACACGTCTGGGCACTCGGATAACTATTCGACAGCCGATGAGGTAAGTTCTGAATTTTTTCCACCATTATTTGTTATTAACCCTACCTCTGAATATACAGATCACATGCACGCTGATTTTGCTGCCCAAAATCCCTCGGACGCTGCTCAATCGGAATCACCGCCTCACGAACACAATGGTATTCCATCGGACCATGAAGAACATCTACGACGTAGCCAACGATTTACGACACCTAACGATGAGAACTTGAAAGGGTTTTTACAATTTACTGGAGACGAACTCGATATGTTTAATCATATTCGACATCGCCCACTTCCGGTCTGTAAGTACATTCCCGATCAAACTTTAGATCGTTTGCATATACGTGAGTCGGTCCTAGCACATTTTGATAATATTGGATGGCGTCGATTTCATATTATTACTTGTGACACGTACTACGAATTAGTTCTTGAATTTTATTCTACTTTTTCGTTTGATCGTAGTCGCGCTAGGTCTCTTGATACACCAAATGTAATATCTTTTCGTTTATTGGGTCAATACTTTCGGTTGTCCATTACTCAGTTTAATGTTTATATGGGTTTCGTCACTAATGTTTCGGACCCTAACTATCAATCTGCACTTTTAGACATACCGAAAGATTTCGATAACGACGTTTCTCTCGAGACTTTGACAGGTTTAGCAGGTGTGCAGTACAATCCAAAAACAACTAAGGACCACACTATTCATAGCCATGCTTTACGATATATCCATCGATTCCTTGTTTACAACTTGTCCGGCAGAAACGACACTCCATCAACCGTGAGTAGATCTGAGTTATTCTTTCTATGGTGTATGCAGGTAAATCTTAAGGCACCCCTGATGCACCTTATATTGCTCCCCCGGGCACTCTCCCAACTCGTCGAGAACGAGTGTTTCGTAGACGAGCCCAATCACAACCAACACAGGACGACCAACCCCAAAGAGATATGGATGAGCGCCTCCATTCCATCGAGACCAACTTGGCCGAGATCTTATCCTATCTTCGCCCCGGCACTTCCCGCGGACGACGTGGCCGCGGTCGTGGCCGCAATTGATTAGGGGAGTCTCTCCTTTCCTCTCTTTTATTTTAATTTTTAATTTTTCATTTTAGGACAAAATGATTTAAGTGAGGGGGAGGGAGATATGCTTATCAATTTTTTATCTTGCTTATCCGTCTTGATTGTTCGCTTGAAGTCTTGGATTTATTAATTTAAGTTCTTTGTTTAAATCCTTAATTTCGCCTTGTCTCACTGTTTTCACATGGTTCTTAATCTATCTTGTTAGAAAACTCTAGGTTGCATGGTAAATTTTTGGCATGATTAATTTTTAATCTTTTATATGACATTTTATTTCTCTATTAATCCACATGATGCTTACCTAAGTACACAAGACATATTTGTGAGTTTTTGAGCCTAATGAGCATGCATGATATTTGCTCTTTGTTTCTTTGAGTGTGCCTAGCTAAATTAGTTGCATTCTAGAACTTGTTTTTAAATTCTTTTTGAGATTACATTGATTGATTATGATGTTTTAATATGATAGAGGCATTAGGTTTTAACCACTTCTCTTCCCAAATAAATCACCTACCCTTTAATTAATTTCCCCTAGTGAAACAATCTTTGAGCCTTAGCCTTTTTCTTGAAAATTACCACATTTTAAGTCTAATCCAATTTTCTTCTCAAATCCATCACTTTTGTTCCCTTTTTCAAGACAAAAATTCGTCTTAAAAAAAAACAGATTCGAATAAGTGGAGTGCAGCAGCTAAAAACACTGTGCAGGAAAAAAAACTGTGCAGAATTGATTCGAATATGCAGTGCAGAAAAAAAGAAGTGCAGGAAATTATTCGAATCTGCAGAAAAATAAAAACAGAAAAAATAAACAGTGCAGTTCGAAAAAAAAAGTACACTGCCGAATAGTTTTAGTTCGAATGGAAAAAAAAATAATTTCGAATATATTTTTTGGGATTTTTTTTGTCTTGAGTTTTAGCCCTTATTTTCAGCCTTTATCCTACCCTTACCTTAGCCCCATTACAACCCTTATTTAAGACTTTTTGATTTTTGCATCATACTCATGTTAGTAGTCGAGATTAGATTTAAACACAAGCTTATGGTTATGCTCTAATTAGCTTTGGCTCGAGTGATTTTTCTCTACCCTTAAACACTTTGAGTGACATGAGCGATTCCTTGTGAGGGTACTTGGTTTGCATCATTGATGTTAGTAGAGTTTTAGAATGTCGTCTTAGCTTTAAATTGTTAGTCTTGCCAATTATCTATTTTTGCTCCTTAGTTTTCTCTCATATTTAGATGCTTAATCATATTGAGAACTTTTGAGACTTCGTGAAATTAAGGATGAAAACTTGAACTTAAGTTTATTTAATTTTGAGATACTTGAGGACAAGCATCGGATAAGTGAGGGGGAATTTGATAAGTATTTATTTTGGTTATGTTTTAGTCCTTGTTTTGATCGAATATATATGTTTGAAGGACTTAATTGGGCTATTTTTGTATTGTTCTCGTGCAGGTTACGTAATGCCGGAAATGAGTTGAAGTGCTGCAGAAAATACTGAATTCGTGGGCAGATTCATGGGCATGAACCAGGGCATGAATGCTGACTGGGCGCCACGTCAGCACCTTCCAGAAGATGACGTCAGCAAGCTTGATAACTTATCAGTCCACTTATCAAGATAGCCTATCATCCGAATTTTATCTTTAAATTCAAAACTTTGATATTTATCTTATGTAATTTTATTTTAATTTTTTTAGGATTTATCATCTTAGGTTTTTAGGGTTTTTCAACTACTATAAATACCCCCACTTTGGGGGTGAATTATTCATCAAACATTTTCCATTGTTCTCTTCTTCCTTGAGTAATAAAGTTCTCCATTTTTTTCATTTTCTTTTCTCCATTTTTATTTATTTTATTAAGTATGGTTTTTTCACAAACCATGCTTAACTAAATTCCCTTTAGCCAAAAGCAACGCCAAACCCGACAAATCTCGTGAGATTAGGAAAATACTTTAATCCTTCAACAACTCCTTTTTAGATTCTCTGTAAAATTGATTAGGCAATCGGCCTAACCTTTAGGCATCGCAATTGTTTCATTCCGAGAGCGCGCATCGGCTTGAAGTGGTTTAGATCCATCGTTGGGGATGAGGAAAAGCTTGTAGCCAATTCAACTCCCTAAGAACAAACTTAGTGGCGGTCCACTAAGGGGAATCAAAATCGGAAACAATTCCCATCGAGACGAATATCCGAGCACGGGCTTCTCCAGCACTAACTTAGATTTGAGTTAGCATCGATTGTCGTGGCTAATTCACTAAAGTTTGACTTCAAGGATTGCCCTGGAAGTCGAATCTACCAACGAGAAGTAAGTTACAAGGGTTGGGCCTTGTAGACTGTAACCTGCAGGAAAGTCGAAGAAAAATCAACTTCAGTGATCGAAGATGTCGTGGCAAAGTGTGGCTTGAGGCTATTTCTATCCATAATTCATTCTCAATTTATTTTTACGTTTTTTTCTATTTTTCTCATTCAAATCACTATTCTAAAAACCCCCCTTTATTTTCTACAGGTTATTGGTCTAAATCAGAAGAAAGATGTTAGAGTTCCTATTCCCTGCGGATCGACCCTTACTCTCGCTATATTAATTTAAATCTTATTTATTTTGAGTTTAAGGTTTTATTTTCGACACTATACGACGCGTGTCATATATGATGCATGACATGTTTCGGATGACTTTAGGACCTATAACCTAATGCTCTGATACCAATTTATGTAACACCCCACGCTCGGGTTAAGAGCGAGAGGGCGTTACTCAGACAGAACACATAACATATATATCATGTAATCATAAAATTGAACATGTATCATCAACGAATCAGAGTTGCGCATCTTAAAACACATTTAACATTCTATAACAAACAATACACTTGGGTGGGCCAACAAAAACTTTCCTATAATCTATCAAAGCATATCATGTTAACCACTTTGACATATCAACTTTATAATTCAATCATGTTAAACACAAAACATTACCAACTTGGGCTAACTTACTAATCATATTAAAACATGTTTACAAATCAAAACAATCATCTAAGAACCAATTTTAACCAATTCATACATAAAAAGCATTCGACTAACATATTACAT
Source organism: Hibiscus tridactylites (assembly GCA_958450335.1). Taxonomy (NCBI): domain Eukaryota; kingdom Viridiplantae; phylum Streptophyta; class Magnoliopsida; order Malvales; family Malvaceae; genus Hibiscus; species Hibiscus tridactylites. The sequence continues at coordinate 79,919,903 of OY288265.1, read as the reverse complement.
AACATATACAATCAAGAAATCACTTATCGTAGCATATTATAACTTTTAACCATGTATACATTCATATTCATTAACAATCAACCTATTCATATAGAGATTATGTTTGAACTATAACAAAACCACTTAGGCATTCGAATGAAACCTATCAACCATATTTATTCACTTCAATTCAACATCTAGATACATATGTGATCTTAAGTTTATAACACCCTAACATATACAAGCTATATCATCATAAACCATTCTAATACACCATATACTTAAACATCATGTAACATTTTCCAAGGTTTACTTTAAGTCATAATCAACCATACTCATATATATAAACATCATCCTAAACATGGTCATACAACTTGTTAATATTAACATATCAAACATCATACTTTAACATATCTTATATAATTACAATCCAAACTAGCATATCCAAATACCAAAAATGCATGTGCCATTCTAACATGTAACTATGCCACCATCTAGGAGTCAAAACAAAGCTATATCATACTTGAGCCTTGGCTTGTGATTGCTCTCGGATCAAAATAGCTAGCTTTCGGATATTAGAGACTTGTTATTTTGGGAAGAAGGAAACAAAAGAGTGATAAGTACAATTTTACTTAGTGAGGTAGTTCCTATAACTTACTAATACAATCTTTTAAGTGTGTTATTCATGTAATTAAGGTTACCTAGCTAGGCTTAACACCAAACAAGTCACACCTAGCTAGCTTATCTCATGCTCAAGTAGACTTAGCTAGTTCCATTCGTATCATGTGTCAAGTCATATAACATACTCACATTCAATGTCAAACAACATACCGATGTATAACACCACCAAAGAACAAGAATCATATATCGATGTCATATTCAATCATGAGTCAAGTCATTCAAACATAGTATCATGTCATTTGTACAATTCGAATAGATATTCTTCCATAATATCATGTTCAATTCATGTTGTCATGTAAAGTACAAGATCATATCATACCATTGATCACGTTTTCATATCATTTAAATAGGGTCATTACCCATATCCATCATATCATTTCATATAGCATGTAACCATGTATCATTTCACCATTTCATTGATCATACAACGCCTTATTGCAAGTTTAATTAGGTTTTGCCTTGGATGATTAAGTGGACTAGGTAATCAAGTCAATAGGTACCAAGTACCAACATATAACAGTAGATGCTCAAAGCACCAAAGATCAGTAGATACACAATGTATCGAGGTGTCTAACTACACCATTCAACTGTAACTTGTAACAGTATATGCTCTAAGCATCCGTAGGTGACTAACCAGCTTTAATTCAGTAGAGCTTAGATTCTAAAGCATGCCCTTCTACCTAAGGACCATTAGTCAACCAAGGTCTTATTAAGATTTTTAATTTCCGACATAAACAAACAAGTGTTTATCAATCACATTACAAGGCTATACAACATGTTCACGTCATCATTGCACTTGAATCATTCAAGTTAAATAAACAACCAATTTTCAGCAAGCATATTATATGAATTCAATCACGTACTCATAAAAAATAGTAGCTAAATCTCATATATAGGCTTATCTCATGAAGCTTTAATAACCAATACCTCATAGCAAATCAGATAGATCATAACTATATTTAACTAGTACTAAACATGTAACATTTATTCATTTCCTTTAATCCTTCTTCCATTACCTTTAAATTTACCAAAACTTTATTAAATTAATTCCATGCTTCATATTAATTCATCAAATAATCATAAAAACATTGGTTAGGATACTAATCCTAACCCTAAGATCAACTACACTCACAATACTCCAAAACTTAGGTTGATTCTTTGATCACTATGTCTTTGCTCCTCCTATTTGATTGCTCAACCCTTGAATCCTCTAGGATTTCTTCACAATATTGATATTGAACATTCAGATAACACATTAGAACTCAATTCAATCACATTTATTCAAACACAACCATTTAATCAATATGAAACTGCCCCTAAACTGGTAGTTTGAGCACCCTACACCAATCTTCCCATAACGTTTTACACACAACTCCAAATTAGGAGTTCTTTACCAATATAGAAAGCTTATTACACAGATTTAATTATATGTATGGCTCATATTTTTCCCATTTCTACATCAATACAGTTTAATACTTTAATACATGGCATTTATAGTGGCCTAATCTGTCAATTGTTTACAATATGCAACTTTAGTGACCATTTAACCTATGATCCATTACACATTTGATTATGAGTTTTTAACCACTTTTAAACACATCTAATTTAATTATTATCAAGTTCCAATAGTTTCAAAAATAGGGCATTAAGATCCCTTAATTATCCATTTTTCCAATTTAGTCCAAACTAGTCATTTAACCTTATTATTGACTTTAAACACTAATTCAAGTCATTTAACACCTTAAACATGATACTAACCATACATTACCAAGTTCCCCTGTTTCACAACATTTCTCCCAAGTTTTGAAATCATCAAATAACCCCTAAAACAATTTCAGAATTCAAATTTAATCTAAATAGTTTCCAGTTTCGTTTCAAATGTGACCAATTTACTTCCAACTCAATTTCCAGCAAACCCAGCAACATTTTCTTGCTTCCAATACCTCTATCTTATAGTATTTTTCATGTTCTAAAACTTTTTCTGATGAAAATTTTTCTAATTCGAACTCTATTATGCTCAAAAATCTAAATTTCTGAAGGGTAGTGTTTTAGTACGAATTTGGGCAGATTTCAAGTTCTAAGCTAAGTTCATGCAAATTTCCAGATTTTATTCAAATCTAACTTAAACCCAGAAATGCTTATGAATAATCAAGAATTTCAACATGAATTTCCAGGATAAAAAAAACTCAAAAATCATTTAAAACAAAGATAAACACACAAGAATCAATCATGTAGCACAACTTTGAACTTACTTGAAATCTAGGTTACATGCATGAACATTGTTGATCTTTAAGCTTAATTTACATGACTTGCATGTGTTTCTAAGGCTTCTAATCTCTAGATTTTACTCAAGCTCTCAAGTTCTCTCTCTTATCTCATGCATTTTTGGTGGAGTGAAAAATGGAAAGAAAACAAATGGTGGAATACACTTGTTTTGTTTCTAACATAGGTGGCCGGTCATACATGGAGAGAGGGACACTTAAATAGGTCTCTCACCATGTATTTATCCACTCAAATCCCACTATGGCTTTATTATATAATATTTTAACTCTCACTAGTAACCTATTTTCTTGGTCCTTTAACTACTCAAAGTGTTTCACATTTTAGGTTACAACCTCTTTTGTACCATATTCCATGTTATACTACATTCACAACATATTTTAGGTTACAACCTACTTTTGCACTACATTTCAAATTGCACAATACTCGTACCACCTTATAGGTTACAACCTGTTTTTACACAACATTTCAGGTTGCACAATACTCGTACCACATTATAGGTTACAACTTGTTTTTACACAACACTTCAGGTTGCACAATACTCGTACCACATTATAGGTTACAACCTATTTTTACACTACATTTCAGGTTACAACATATTTTTATCTTCTTTATTATCTAACTTAGGGGTTTTCAACTAGGGTAGTTTTAGGGTGTTACACATACGATGCATCACTATAGATTACGAACTCTTTCTCTGACACAGGCTGAATCAAAACATGAGCTTTTGTCAAGGCTTCTTTCAATTTTTCAAATGCTTGTTGTCTTGCATCAGTCCACTCAAACCAAACATCCTTCTGTAGCAATTTAGTCAAAGGAGCTACAACCTTTAAGAAACCCTCAACAAAATGTCTATAGTAATCGGCCAAGCCTAAGAAACTACGAATTTCAGTCACAGACTTTGGTTGCTTCTAATTCACAATTGCCTCAACTTTCTTATGATCCACTCGGATTCCCTCAACTGACACAATACGACCTATGAAGACTATTTCCCTGATCCAAAACCCACTTTTGCTCAACTTGGCATACAATTAGTTGTCTAACAATTTCTGCAATATCAAACGCAAATGCTGATCATGATCCTCCTCGGTACGAGAGTATACTAAGATGTCATCAATGAATACTACCACAAGCTGATCCAAGTACTCATGAAACACCCTATTCATCATATCTATAAAAGCTGCTAGTGCATTCGTCAAACCAAAGGGCATCACTAGGAATTCATAATGTCCATAACGAGTGCGGAAAGCTGTCTTCGGTACATCTTGATCTCTTACCTTCAACTAATAATAACCGGATCTCAAATCTATCTTTGAAAACACTAAAGCACCTCTCGACTGATCAAACAGGTCGTCAATCCTCGTCAAAGGATATTTTTTTCTTCATCGTCAACTTATTCAACTGTTGGTAATCAATACACATCCTCAAACTATCATATTTCTTTTTCACAAACAACACTGGTGCACCCCAAGGTGAAATACTCGGACGAATGAACCATTGGTCTATCAGTTCCTGAAGCTGTGTCTTCAACTCTTTCATTTCTTTAGGAGCCATTCGATACGGAGCAATCGATACTGGAGCAAAATTAGCATAAGTCTCTATAGCAAACTCCACCTCCCTATCAAGCGGCAAACCAGGATATTCTTCCGAAAATACCTCAGGAAATTCACAAACAGCTCTGATGTCTTGCGGTCGTGCCTCACTCATATTTTGATTCATAACATAGGCTAAGTATGCCTGACAACCAACATTCATTAACTTCTGAGCCTCTAAAGTTGAAACAACATTGGACAAGAACTTAACGTTCTCGCCCACTACTACTACCTCATAATCATCTGAAAGCCTCAAGGACGCACGGTTTGTCTCGAAATCTACCCTAGCCCCATGTTCCACAAGCCAATCCATGCCCAAAATTACATCAAAACCATAAACTGGCAATTATATCATATCTGCAGGAAAAACATGACCCTGAACCATCAAAGAACATCTTCTGTACATCTTTCTAACTACAACTGTCTCACCAAATGAACTCGTGACACTCATACCCACATCTAATATCTCAACCGGAATATCTAACAGCTTCGCATGCTCACTCAATATATATGAATGTGTAGAGCCGGAATCAATCAAAGAAAGTAAATTCAAAGATTGTAATGAGAAGTTACCTGTAGTCACATCTGTGTCATTCATGTCCTCACGATGCGCACACACTCTAGCCGGCCCACCACCCTCGGACTGAACTGCCACAACATGAGCCACATTCCTCTGACCATCATTCCTAAGCTGAAAGTTAGCTCGACTGCGCCCGCGACCTCTCTGGTACTCGACAGCTCATACATGAGCCTGTCCATCCCTAGCCAGATGTGGACAATAACGCTTCAAGTGCGCTCGAGATCCGCAGTTCCAACATGAGCCATAAGTGCCCCAACACTCGCCGAAATGACGTCTACCACACTTGGTACACTCAAGAGTACGATTTTCAGCCCCTTGGCCGTGGTGGCCTCACCCCAGATTACCACCTCCACGCCTATGATCATGATAGGGTGTCATATCCTTGTGCCTCTTGGCACGACCTCTATCCCACTCGACGGTCTTTTTCCCTGAATTAGATCCACCTCTACGATCAGCAAGTCCCAAAGATTGTTTACTTGGCCCTAACGACCAATACATCAAAATCCGTATAGTCAGAAGCTAACATGTAGGTCATCACCTCTTGGATCAAACCATATCGAAAACACTCACATTGTTCCCTCTTAGTAAGAACCAACTCAGAAGCATACTGACTAAGACGTACGAATTGTACGTCATACTCGAACACGATCATGCTACCTTGAACTAGAGCCATGAACTCTCTTTTATTCTCGTCTAGGTATCTAGGACCTATATAATTCTTCCGAAAAGTAGTCCTAAAGAATTCCCAAGTAACCTCGGCCTCTGACATACCTGTTGTGATGGTAGTCCACCAAGTATAGGCATCTCCCTGAAGCAAAGAGACGATTCAACCTAGCTTACATGCATCAAAGCACTCCATCTGTCCCAAAATACAAACTATGTCTCAAACCATGCCTCTGAACCCTCGGGTGACAATCCTCGAAACTCGACTCCACCCAAGCTACAAAGTCGTTCTAACGGCAGACCAAAACCTGCACCTTGATACAGTGCTGCAACCTAAACACCTGCTAAAGTTGTCTGAATAGCTCCGACTATAGCCTAAATCAACGGATTCACATCAATGTCAGCCTGTCCCTGACCATTCTGGGTCCTACACCTCTGACATTCACTCCACCACCACTCGGAGAAGGAGGAGGAGGAGGAGGAGGCAAGTTCTCCCCTTGCACATCCTCAACGTTCTCAATTCGCTTAACCCTTGAATTATCCTTTATGTGCATTTCCCTCTGTCTCACCATGCTAACAGGTGCAAAGCTAAACAATAAACACAACAAGTGAAATGATTTAGGGTCAGCAAGGAACAAGGTCCAAGGCGCTCAAGCCTTTAAACTTAAAATCACTTGCAATAACAGTATACTAGAAATGGGTGCCTTTAACTATCTCCTAACCAACACAAAAGAAAGAAATAAGCAAGCTTACAATCACCGTGCATCACAACCAAAAACCATACACAATAAAACTTACCTCACTTACCTTTCGGCTTTGTGGAAACTCAACGAACCTAGGAAAACCTAGGCTTTGATACCAACAAATGTAACCCCTCTCAACCTGGCCTAGCCACCAGACCGCATCGAACGGGTTACACGGGGAAAACCAAAGAGAAACCCGTTAAGGCTTAACTCCGATTAGCAACCCTAATATTCTTTTTCGATAACTATTAAAATTTAATCTTGTCTAAATGCCATTTTAAAACCTATGTGAGGAGACTAGCAGCGGAAAAGCAAAACACGAGCAAGAACCACTCGAAACGAGATTTTGAGGCTACTTGTACAGTTTTAAAACAGGTCGTATCGATACGCTCGAGCCCATATTGATACACCTTCAACGGTTAAAAATCCCAAGTCAACCTCAAGAGGTCGTTTCGATACGCTTAGAGAACGTACCGATACGGGGGTATCGAAACTGTCTCGAGGGTTTCGGAACGCCAACCCGTATCGAAAAACCCTTGAAACATTTCGAAACCGCAAATTTCAATGGCAAAACGTACCGATATGCGCCCAACTTGTATCAATACGCTAAGGCCTTTTCAGGTCCCCCTGTTTCGATACAACATCGACCGTATCGAAACGATAGGCCTGAAATGATTGAATTACTGGTTTAAGCCAATTTGAAACCACCGAAAGGCATCCCAACAACATACAACACTCAACAAACTCAAGGCAACAAATGGTACTCATCAAGACGTGCTAGAATCACATCATGACAAAACTTAACATAACAAGATTCAAAAGGAAAGCCATACTTTGCATAAAATCCAACAAACAACCAAAACTCACAACAAGTCATACTTCAACATAGTAAGAGCCTTTACAAGTCTATATAAGCATATCAACAAATCCAAAACATGAAGGAGTTCTAGCAACATCTTCTAAACAAAAGGCCATATCCCATTATTATATACTAGTTATTATGCCAAAAACCATACTTGAGCAAAAACGACCTCCTTGGTCACCCCCTTGTTCTCTTGGCTGCACCGAGACACTACGGATCTACATTGTTGGAAAGAGGAGTGTAAGCAAGAATGCTTAGTGAGCGGTGCTCAAAACAGTAGCTACAACAATGCAGTTTTAAAACCATAGTTTGCTTGAAACCAAAAACCATTTCCAAATCATTTCCCTCATGCTTGAACACATAACAACCATGCATTTAGCATCTCGTGCATTTACCGAAGGCATCCACAAGCCACAAGCTTACCTCATGCCCATTCTCATCATACATACAATGTAACCAACTACATGCATAAGCATAAATGGAAATGAACAATATAACATGTTTAACATGAGAATTTAAAGCACCATGGGTATATTGACATTTAACACTTTTACTCGGATATGCAGATAGTTCTCAAAACTACTAGACACCTCCAGTTGAATCTCACATCACCTTACTCACTCGTCTAGTAAAACATAGCTTCTGGTGGAATCTCACATCACCGTACTCCTCCTTAGTGGAATCTAGCATCACTAAGGCCACACGCGACTTTTACCTCGAGTACACTCTCATCCTATTGGTCGATCAACTATATCCGGTAAGAAGATTTTACAATGTCAATAATCCACCTAACCAACACTTACCTCGTATTCCCATGGTCACAACCATAACCAACATGGGATCAATTGGAGGAATCATATGCATAACACAAGGATATTCATGGCAAACATGCACTATGGAAATCATTCATAACACAAAAGAATTTATCAAAAATAAAGACTAAAATGCTTAAAACTTACTTTGGAGCTTAGATTGGCTTATCAAGCTCAATCTAAACCATCAAAACATATCCCTAACCAAGTTAAGGCTTAGAAAACATTTCAACTCACTAGCCAACACACAAGCAATAGCCGAAACACCGATTCAAGCTCCCAAATCACCCGGTATCGCGTCCGAAGAGCCCAATTCTGTTTCCCCTATTTCTAACCAATTCAAAAATGAAGCATTAGACCCAATTAAAGGCCCCAAACTTGCAGCAACACATAAACTCAATATCTATCATCAAAACCAATCGATTCACAACCGAAAACACTTGGAAACATCGTCAAAATGACTCAAACCAACTAGCGGCCAAAACCCAACGAAATTACCATTAAAACCACACCTTTCAACATCCAAAACACATACCCAAAGTCTAGGAACTATCAGCCCAAAGTTTTTCACAAGAACAAACCAAAAACCTAAAATTTCAACTCCAAAAAGCTCTCCTTTTTGCTAGTTTCGGGTTTCTATTATTAAGACATTATCCCAACATTATTTGAACATCAAAGCAAAGTTAAAAACACTTTTAAACCTAGCATCAAACAACCAAACAAAAAATCCCTCATTTTCCTCTTTTCCCAACATAAAACATTTTGGAAATAAACGTAAACAATGCGTTAAGGAAATATTTCATCAACAACTAGTTTAAGGAAGAGAAAATAAAAACAAGAAAAAAATTACCTTGAAAGCTTGCTTGAATCAATGGAGTAGTGAAAAAATGGTGTTTTGAGGAAGATAACGTGAAAATGGGTTTTAGGAAGATGGTGACTATTTTCAAAAATCCTTTCTAATTTCAGATTTCCCTTTTTACCTTTTTTCTTTAAAATCCTTAAAGTTGTTTATTATAAATGGTTCCCCAAAATTAGTTTAACCCGAACCGGTTTAACCAAACCCGATCTCCCGGGCCCTTAACTCAAGCATTACAGGTTTTATTTTATTTTTAATTTTTTAATTGAATAATAATAATAATAATAATAATAATAATAATAATAATAATAATAATAATAATAATAATAATAATAATAATAATAATAATAATAATAATAATAATAATAATAATAATAATAATAATAATAAATGACATGTCATGTTATAATAATAATAAAATGATCCAGAGTGAAAAAAATAGGAGAAATTTGAAAGTTTAGTTATTAAATATGAGCAACTTGGGCACCTAAAATTTAAAAACGGTATACTTTGGGCACCTATTTTCATTTAAGCCTTTATAATATTATCGTACTAATTGATTGTAAAGTTTTAGGGTTACTTATCCAAAAAAAGTTTTAGGGTTTAAAATAAATTTTTAAAAGTTTAAGGGTGAAATTATAAAGAAATCATTTTACTAGTGATCATAATGTTTATTTTTTAAAATTGGGGAGCAGAAATGTACAAGAGACAAACTTTAGTGGTCATTGTAGTAGTATACCCTTTTATTTTTTCGGTGCCAAGTCAGCAAGCCGTTAATGTTTAACGGCAACAAACGCCTGCATGACCAAAAATTTACGCCCCGAAAATGTAAGTGACCTTACTGGTCGTTTTTCAAAATTGGTAACCAACTTTGTACTGGGGTAAACATAAGTGACTATTCCAATAGTTAACCCTTTTAACTACTGTTGCTTTCAAGATTTCAAACACTAGTAATAAACGATTTTGATCTTAATAAATTGTTTAACCAATTTAATTGGTAATAAATACGTTTTCTACAATTATCGGTTACTGTGATCTTCAAGATACGATTGTAATGTTTAGGTTGAGTTTAGTTGTTAAATATAATTTTTTAATAGTCTAAAGGTGATTACAATAGTATATGTTTATAGATGTTTTTAACCCTTTGACGATACACATACCTTGGAGCCAAAACGATTGAATCGAGGGTAAATATAATTGGATAAATTACTTGTGTAGTCATTTACTTATAAGGATGTTGGTCAACAATCTCTAGAGCAAGTGGTTAAAAGCTCTCAGTTGACATTCTCTCCTCTCCCTTAGGTTGGGGGTTTGAAACCTATTATGAGCAAATTCCCCTCCCCTCCCTAGGTAAAAATTGTTCAAAAATAAATTATAAGGATGGTGAACCTAACGGGTGGTCCTAGTGGAAAAGAGGGTGATGTTTATCCTAGAAGACCTTGGTACGAGCAGTTTTGTTTGCAAGGTGTATGTTATCAATGAATGAGGAAAAAGTATGAACTTATACTACCTTGTAATTACCTTAAGACTATTAAAAAATATTATTAGTATGATACTATTTTGACCACAAAAGTATGAAATTTATTTAGACCAATTAATTATTTTAAATCGTATCAATCAAGCCACTGAGAACTAAAAGTTAATGTAAATGTGAAAATGCTAATTTAGTAAATTTGTATAATAGCACATTTAGTCCTCCATATTTAAAAAAAATTAATCAATTTAATCTTAATTCAATAAATTTAATCTCGATATTTACAAATCATTTCAATTTGTTCCTAATTTTAATTAAAAATAATTTAATATTTTTTCTACCAATTGGATGTTGACAACATTTCATATATATATATATATATATATATATATATATATATATATATATATATATATAATATGTTATTGGTGAAAAGATGAATAAGGACTCAAACATGGGACTTAGGAGCGGGGTGTTCAAAATTATCGACTCGAACTACTCGACCCGACTACCCGAACATAAATAATTAGGTATTTACCCATAAATTTTTTTATCTGGGTCACAAAATATGAAATTTTCAGGTACCCAGTTCCTAATTTATATTTTATTTTTAATTTTATTCGATTACTTAATATTTTTACCTAAGAACTATATTTAAATCCCTAAATTCATTCTATGTTTGAATTATATGCTTTTATGTTTTAAATTTTTCAAAAAGAATATATTAATTTGTGAATATGTAAGATGCGAAAAAAATATGAACTTTTAATATTTTTTCTTTGAAAAATATGAGATTCGAAAAAAAAATCACGATCAAGATTAATATTTTTAATATCTTTCTTATGGTTATAAACTTCAAATCATTAAATTTTTTTGGATCATGTGTTATGAACTTAATTTTTTTTAATTTAAAATAAAAAAATAACAAAAAAATGTGAATCGGGTACTCGGGTTTAGCGGGTACCCGGTACTCATGGGCACATGAGCCGGCAAATATGATACTCGAAGGTTCAGGTACCCGAATTTGAACACCCCTACTTAGAAGGGCATAGAAGCTCCTAACTACTAAATCTAATAAAATATTTAATTTATAATTAATAATATTTTATCTATATGTTTGTTAGAATTTAATTAGCTGGTAGTTAGTTGTAATTAGTTGACAGTTTGTTAAGAGTTTGTTAATTATTTTCTGTTATGATTTGGGCTATATAAGCCATACTTGTGTATTGGGCTAAACACCCTTGTTATTGTGATAATTAGACTACTTTAATAAAATTCATATTACCATTCGTTCTTTCGTTATTTTCTCAGTGTAGTAACCTTAAACACAGTCACTACTCGCTTATCTTCTACAACACATCGTCCGTTGTCGTTCACCTATTCCGGCACCGATGTGTGCTTTCTTACAATGTTAAGTTGCAGCTAATTAGAAGATATTTTAAATATAATTTAAATATATTATTGCTAATTTAAAATTATTAATAAATATATTTTAAATGTATTAATAATTAATATTTGTTAGGGGGTATGGATATTAGTTTTGCCAAGGCCCTTTGTATTTGTACGGTTATAGAGGCTAAATCATGGAGAGTTTACTTGGGTCTCTGATGTGCATAAGACTCAGGGGGCCATAAAGTAATCGTGGAAACCAACAGTTTGGAGGTAATTAGAGGAATTAAGTTGGAAACTACTGGTTGCTTGCATATTACTCTTATGTCGCACATTGCAACAACTGAGCTGGGAGGTAAAATTCAAGCATGTATCTCAATTAAGAAATTGAATAGCAGATCGTATGGCCAAGCAGGCTCCACAGACTATCTCAGATTGCATCATTTTCACGAAACCTCCTATTGGGGTCCTAAGCTTATTGCAGGAAGAGAGTGCATCCATTATAGTGAGTTTATGATCTTAGTCCTTTTGTTGAGTCGTTGTTTGTTTATTCAGGTTTTTGAGTTTTACTTTTGTTAGTACCTATGAACCGTCATCACGTAAACACCCAATCAAAAAATCGTCTACGAATGTACCAGCAGACCGTGGCCATGTGAAGAACCAGCTACGACCCATCGCAAATTTGGCATGCGAACATAACTCTAAACTACGTGATGATGCACGTGATCCGTATCGACACCCGAGTCACGACAACTCAACTCACTAACACACTTGTACTCCTTGATTGACACGCGTGCACGCCCTTTCCAATCCCTTATAAGGGACCATTTACTTATAAGCAGGGGGCAATAGAGGGGACAAATCATGAGACCCCCTCGTCTCAACAAATAAAACAATCCCTAACCACCGTCCAAACAACCGGGCCTTTCTACCGAAGAGTGTTGAACACTTTCGTTTTCAAAAATTGGTGTGGTGAGTGTGGATCCTTCACTTTTTCAGTCTGATCCTTAGAAAACAACGAAGAGCGACCCCCGAAAGAAGCACAAGTAAAGGCATGGACGGAGATAAGAAAAAGGGTTAAGAAGGGGAAAAGGAAACCTTTATTTTTCAAGTCAAAAGCAACCGACCGACCAGCATGCTAGGTATAATGGAAATCACAGAGGCACCGAGAGAAGAATCCAAAATAGAGGAGAGGGGATACATGCAAGCAATAAAGAAAGGGAGCTGGTGGAACGCAGAGGACCAGATGCGAAAAGGCACTCGGATCTAGTAGGAGCAGAGGTACAAGATGTAAGAAGTTCGGATGAGAGATGTAAAAGTAAAAGAGCCACAAGTGACATGAGGAAGAATATGGATACAAGAAGCAAGAAGTTCAGATAATGGGTGTAAGGAACCCTCTCAATCCTTCTAACAAAAGAGAAGAAGTAATCCATGTTGATGCAAATTGAAATTAGTAAAACCTCGAAAAGAAGCAACTCCCTCGTAGCCGCTTGAGTGACTGGAAGAACGATTAAGGGTGTCATTTGAAAGCTATGTGTAGAGCATTTGGGTGTTCGCTAAATATGAGCGCAAGTTCACACTCCTGTCAAGTTATAGTATAAAAGATATCGTCTCCCACAGGGCTTGGACAGTTTGATTCAATTCGTAGTTCCTGCACAAGAAAAGTAAATGCACAATTTAGTTGGTTGTTTGAGAAGAAAAATAAAATAAAAACACAAGTAAATAAAAGAGAATAGATCGGGTTGATAGAATGGGCATGGTTATGTTGCTGCTTAGTGTGAAACTGCGCTGAATAGGACAAGTTGTTTTGCGCTGCCAGACTCTACTGCCTCGGCGGGGGATGACAGGTAAGCTGCTGAGACCCTCTCGCTACCTCGGCAGGGGAATGGATTTGTGTCTCGGCAACAAACTCGGTAGAACTACAAGGCTCGACAAACGCTTCGAAAGTGATCCTTCTTATGTCTAAGTCAGAATTCTGTTGATTCCCGTTGTAGATAATACCAGTTGCGGTGTTAATCGTGCAAAGACATCAATGTTAACTCATCCTCTTTTAGCCACCTTAAACCCTAACATGTGTCTAGGCCAGATTGATCGCACTGTCTATAGATGAAATTGTAATTACTCCTTTCATGAGTTCGACTCTCTCAATACCGAACAAATAGGTAGTAATCAACTAATCTCTTGCCTTAATTGAAAACTATGAAGCATATGGAATAATAAACCTTGAAGTTTTATTGCAAAAACAAATTTGAAATCCTAAACAATCGTTCTCACACTAATTACAACATAACCCAAACCCAAAGAGAAATTTAGAACATAATGGCGGCAAGAAAACCTAAACTATGCCTAAGGGGAAAAACTAAGTTATCTTGAAGTAATATTACAATGAGTATATATAGGCATTAGCTAGGTCTAGTCCTTCTTGGAGTAGAAGTCTTCAAAGTAACTTTTGCATTAAATGCAACTCTAAATCATGACTTCTTTGAGTTGAATGTGAACTTTATCACGTTGCCTTGCTCTGCAAGTAAGCTCGAATTCCTTCTTCGGCGGCTCTGCCTGCTGCTACAGTCATCAGAAAATTGAGTGGACAACATCGATAGAATCAGGATTTTCTGCTCTACAGATCGCAATCCAGTTCTCCAATTTCTCATCTTGATGTCTTGGGCGGCAAGTAGGGCGGCGACAACTGTTGTCTCTGTCTGGAACTGCGTCAGTACATCTCTTCAGTTTGCTGCCTCAGCATCATTTCCTCAGCTCCTCTTTCCTTTTGTCAACCTTCAGTACCTAAAACTAAAACTAAGCTAAAATAGTACCTTTTCCTCGCCAAATTAAAGATAGTCAATAAAAAGCATGGCAAAGTAAAGAATACTGTAAAATGCAATGCATGGTCCTATTATGCCTAAAATGTACTAAAAACAGCAATAATATGAGATGGAATGTGTATGAAATATAGAACTTATGGACACTTTACACACCCACAAACTTGAACTATTGCTTGTCCTCAAGCAATGCAACCTAAACATACTTTCCCTTATATTAACCGGAAAGAAAAACTTGTTTTCAACTTGATTCCGCACCTCAAGGCCGTGGCACCTATGTTAGATTAGTGAAGGTGAAATAGCAAGAAATAACTCAGAATTAATCTTTAATGTTAGTGCAGTGTGTGCAGAACTGTGTACAAGCTGAATATGTAGAATAACTAAATAAACAAAGATGATGTTATGATATATAAGGTTGTTGCCGACATAGTACAATTAAGCACAATTGTTTAATCATGGCAATGAGGGCTTCAGCTCATCACAACTACTTTTCTAGGTCTGAAATTAAGATAGGAGCAAACTACAAAACCTCAAACCCATGGAGTAGAGTCATCTCGTGAAGACTTTCATTCACTCATGCTAATTTGTTCGTCACTGCAAAAAAAATAGATTCACGGACTTTGATAGCAGCGGAATGTCCTCACACATGATTCTTCCTAGAGCCTGTTTCGGGCACCTCTAGGGATAGACAACATAAAAATTTTCTTTTTTCTGTCTTTGGGCAGTGTTTTTTTTTTCTGTTTCTGTTTCCTGCCTCGGTGGCTTCCTACAACCATTGTTAGAACTTTACAAAAAATTTTAAAAACAAAGCAGATAGTGTTCATTAGATATTCTAACAAATTTAGCAAGTAACAGTAGTGTTTGAAAATTTTGGCAATTAAAAAAATTTGAAGTTATTTTTCATACTTTTCTCGGAATTAAATTCAATTTATTTAATGGTGCGAGAATAATTAATCGGCTATCTATCATAGGCACAAGTCATAACAAAATTTTCTATTTCGATTAATAATAAGGCAAGTACAATGCAACCTATATGCTACTAAGTATGCCTAACGAAAAATGTGAAAGCTATCCCCCCAAACTTGAGATAGGCATTGCCATCAATGCACAATATAAAAACAGAAAATAAAAAAACAGAAAAAATAAATACAAGTGAAAAAAGAAAAAAACAGAAAAATTAAAATAAAGAAGATGATAAAAGAAAAAAAACTATAGAAATTGACTGAGGGTTTAGAGGAGGCTTGAGTCTTTGCTGCTGAAGAGAAGGAGGAGGATTGGATGATTAGACGACGGTTGGTAGAGGTCCGGGCGACAGACTTAGCAAGAGAGACCTTGGCTGTCTGCGGCGGCTGGACTCTTTTCGGAGTGGGACGAGGTTCTTCTTGAGGTTCGGCAGGAGGAGTGGCAAGAGGGGCTTTGCTCTCTTCTGATTCTGTTTCGTCGTCCACTGGCTCAACAGCTATGATGTGCCACTTCCTCTTCCTAGTTCCTTCCTCTGGTTATGCTTCCGGAGGGTCTGTCGCCATTGGGATGGCTGCTGCTACTGCTGTTACTGGCGGCTGCTGCTCGACCTCATCTGATGAGAAGGTGTTTGCCACCATTTCTGTTGTGCATATGGGGGAATGATGTTGCTGATGCCGCTCGGGTGAGTCTGTCACCATGTTGGAAGCGGAGGCGGCTGAGTACAATGGGTAGTGCGTCGGAGACGATATCTATCTATGGAAGGTGATGTGGCGGGTAGCGGCGGCTGATGGTGTTCCTTGTGCTGGGGCAGCTGCGGCAGCTAGATCTACAGGGTAGGGTGGCAAGGTGGGGGCGTCATCTTGGTATTTCTATAGGAGATAAGCCACAAAGGCCTCTTGGATCTCCCCCACATACTTCACGAAGGTTAACTGTTGTTGCTCAATCCTTTTGTTGTTGTCAATTAGGGTGCGTAGCAGAGTAAGGACCTCACTTGTTGGGGCAGCTTCAGTACTGCCGGGGCGGCTGGAGTGGCAGGCTGGGCGGCAGAGGGCTGGCTGGGAGTGATGGGCTCTGTCTCCGGGGCCTGCATCATCTGCATGTAGATTTTCCTGGTCCACCCCTCTTTTGCTTTTTTCATCTCATCCTCAGGGTCAGTTGGGACGTTGAAATTGGCACAAACGTCGGTGATGAGTGATGAGAAGTATAGCCTGCCATTCATCTTACAGAAGCAGTTGTGGATCTCCTTGCATATGATCTCCCCAACATTGATGGGCCGGTTCACCATGATGTTGTGGATGAGTACAAGGCGCGGCCGGTTGATAGTGGAGTTTTGGGTGGTGGGCAGCAGACGCCTTTTGATGAAGGTAATCCACAACATTGCCTCAGAAAGCAGGTGGCGGTGTTGGACAGAGTCGTTATGCTTTCCTGCCAACCAGGGCGTGTTGGGCTTGCACAGCTTGGCCTTAAGCATGTCATAGTCGGCAGCCGTCAGTGACTGCCTCCACTTTTCGTTAGGGTTGTCGTCCATCTCTAGGCCGTAAAAGGTGTTGATTACGGCGACGTTCAGCTTAACAGGTTCCCCTCGAACATAGACGAATGGTAGCTCTGGGCAGGGATGATGAGGATATAATTCTCTGACCAAAGTGATGTTGGCCATCTCTAGCTGCCATGCAAACATTTCCCATTCCTTGTTTTGGATGGTCTCGAATAGGGCGGGCTCTAATCCAAGGTCTCTTGTTTGCTTCATGTAGTGGAAACCTTGCTCCTCTCAAAATGTCTGTTTGGCAAACTGATCTTTGTATCTCTTCTCATCTACCCTGGAGTAAAATTGTTGGAAGGTGGGTACGGATTGGGATGCAGATGCCATGTGTGAGACGATTGAAATATATCTGAAACTTAAAAGAAAATATTGTGAGAAGAGAGAGAAATAATTAAAGAAGAATATAACAAGGAGATGAAAGTAAAGTAAATGAATGGGGGAGAAAGGTTTAAATAGAGGCTGCCAAGAGGTGTCGTGGCGGCATTAAATGTCCAATGGTCCAGTTGTCTCGTGCACGTTACGTGATTTCTACCAGTTACTTCTGTAGTCGTTGGCATCTAGCCGTTAGCAGGCTACTAGCCGTTGCGCGCTGTTTGCGCTAGGCCGCCCTTGGCTGTCTTGGCGGGATGGTGGGTGAGCTCCTTGTTGGGCCTTTTTCTTGATCCATCTCCTTTATTCCTAAAGTCTGAAATAAAAATAAAGATAATTAAATACTAAAATAAGTTCTGAAAAATAAAAATGTGAAAAATAAATTCAAAATCTAATCCTAAGGAAAATAAATTGCAATAAATTAAACTCAAATCCTAATGCATAAAAATAAAGAAAATATAAAAATAGAATTTAAGTTATGTTGGGAGTGCATTTGGGTGCATCTCCTAAACATAACCACTTCTTGAGGTGATTTGGATTGTCCTTCTCTCCTAGGGGGTCCTCTTGTTCTTTAAGGTGGTGTGCTACTGGGTCCTTCAACCTGCCCTTCAGTCTGCTGTGATAGTTGCTACCTTGACTTGTCTCTGTGCTTCTTTTGGCGGCCTGAGCATCTGGGCATCCTTTCTTTTCCTTTTCTGAGGGTTGTAACACATTTAACTTAATGCTCTAATTGTCTACCCTCATGGTCAGCTCCTCATGTTCCACATCTATTAGAGTTTTACCTGTGGCCAAAAATGGTCACCCAAGGATGATAGGGGCTTTTTCATCGGCCTCACAGTCTAAGATGAGGAAGTTTGCTGAAAGAGTAAGGTTGCCCACTCGGACAAAGATGTCTTCGATCTTGCCCTCTAGTTGTACAAAAGAATGATCAGCAAGCCTCAGCAAGATAGAGGTAGGTTTGGCTTGCCCAATTCCTAGTTTGTCGAAGACTTCCTTAGGCATTAAGTTGATGATGACTCCCAAGTCGTACAAGGCTTTTGTTTCGTGTTTGCTTCCTATTCTGCATGGGATAACAAAGCTGGTCGAATCTTTTTGCTTGGACGGCAACTTCTTATGTAGCATGCCTATGCACTCCTCTGTTACATCAACTTTTTCAAACTCCTCAATTCTCTTCCTTTTAGAAACCATGTCCCTGAGGTATTTGGCATAGTTGGGCATGTTTTGAATGACTTCTATGAGAGGGATATTTATATGCATCTACTTCAGAATATTCAAGAATTTCTTGAACTGGTGCTTCTGTTTCTGTTGCTTAAGCCTCTGGGGTAAAGGTGTTAGCAGGCGGATGTCCTCTATTCGTTCTTTGCATAGGAACTTTATCTGTAGAGGATCATCTGCTACAAGATTGTTGTCAGGTTCAGCTGCCGAGGCGGCTGGTGTTGATGATGTCGTGATAGGTACTTCTTTCTGTGCTGGCTGTGTTTCTTCTTATTTTTCCATTCCGGGCTCATTCAACTATTTCCCACTTCTGGTTGATATGGCTTTGCACTTCTCATATGTGAGCTTGTATGCTCCCTCTATACTGCTGGATGCTACTCCCATTGTCCTGCTACTATAGATCGCAATGAACTACCCAAACTGGGTCTCCATGTTCTTTATCGCAGCCTCCTAATTGTTCATCCTCATCTCTGTCTAGTCCATAATCGACTCAGTTTTATCAATGAATTTATTAGTGCGAACAATAAATTCACTAGTATTAAACATAAAAGTCTGAAGAGTTGCTTCTAGCGAATTATTGTTTTATGGCTGCTGAGCCTGCTGTCTGGACTGGTTCAGCTCATAGCCTCCACGTTGCTGTTGTGGATTGGCAGTAGTCTTAGGATTGCTCCATGAGAAGTTTGGATGATTTTTTCATCCAGGGTTGTACGTACGTGTTCGTGGCTGGCATGTTGTTCCTCTCGTATCCTCCCATAAAATTTGATGATGCAGTACATTCAGATGAATCGTGGTTGCCCCTACACTCATCATAGAATGGCTCCACAGCCTTAGCCTCATAGACTTTCCCAGTGGGTTTCACCATGGACAAAACCTGCTCCGTCAGCTTGTCGAGGTGGACATTGACAATTTTTTAGGCTTCCACTTCGTTCACCACTGTTGGCCGCCTCGACGGGCTGTTGGGTACTTATAATCATTCTTGGCGTCTTGGTTTAGGATCCGCAGTGCCTCCTCTGGTGATATGTCAAGGACGATTCCGTTGGATGAGGCATCAACCATCATCCGAGTTGGGTAGTTCACCCCGTTGTAGAACATTGACACGTGTGTCCAAGCTGGGAAACCATGGAGCGGGCAATTGTTGAGCATCTGTTGGTACCGCTCCCATGCTTCATACATTGGCTCATCATCCCCTTGTCGGAAGGCTGTGATCTCGTTTCTCAATCCGTCAGTGACATTGGATGGGCTGAAACGATCTAGGAAGTCCTTACACAGCTCTGTCCATATGTTAAATGACCTTGCTGGCTGGTTGTTCAACCACTGTTTTTCCCTATCCCTTAGTGAATAAGGAAATAATCTCAGTCGTAGCACATCTTGGTGGACTCTGTGTATTTTGAATGCTCTGTATATGTCTAGGAATCCTCTTAAGTGCTGCCGAGCATCTTCTGTGGCAGTGCCTCCAAATTGCCCCAACGTGTTGATCATGTTGAACATCACGGGCTTCAGCTCAAAGTGATCCGCCTCGATCTTAGGTTCTGTCACTATCGGATTGAACCCTCTAAAGTCATGTCCCAAGTAATCCCTGGTGGTTTGAACGTACTATGGCTGCCTGGGCGGAACTTGTTGTTCTCTGGGTGGCGGGTCTTGTTGCCTATCCCTGCCGATCTGGGCATTGTTGGCAGGGTTGTCATTTTCCATGTTTACCTCTACTTTTCTTTCTTCTTTAGCTTTCCATAGGGTTGTTCTGATTTCCTTTTTTAGCTCTCTTACTCTTCATTCGATATCGTCGTAATAAATGATTTCTCCTTTTGGATTTGCCCTGGTCATGCACTAGAAAAGGAAACTATAAAATTCTTTTTTTTTTATTAAAAATAAAGACTAAAAATAAAATAAAATGCAGAAATTAAAGAATGAATTTATCTGTTACCATTCTCCGGAAACAACGCCAAAAACTTGTAGAGCGTTTGGGTGTTCTCTAAATATGAGCGCAATTGCACACTCCTGTCAAGTTATAGTATAAAAGATATCGTCTCCCACAGGGATTGGACAGCTTGATTCAATTCGTAGTTCCTGCACAAGAAAAGTAAATGCACAATTTAGTTGGTTGTTTGAGAAGAAAAATAAAATAAAAACACAAGTACATAAAAGAGAATAGAAATTGCGTTAAATAGGACAAGTTGTTTTGCGCTGCCAGACTTTGCTGCCTCGGTGGGGGATGGGAGGTAAGCTGCTGAGACCCTCTCGCTGCCTTGGCAAGGGAATGGATTTGTGTCTCAGCGGCAAACTCGGCAGAACTACAAGGCTCAACAAAACGCTTCGAAAGTGATCCCACTTATGTCTAAGTCAAAATTTTGTTGATGCCCACTGCAGATAATACCAGTCACGTCATGAATCCTGCAAAGACAGTAATGTTAACTCGTTCTCTTTTAGCCGCCTTAAACCCTAACCTATGTCTAGGCCAGATTGATTGCACCATCTATAGATGAAATCGTACTTACTTCTTTCGTGAGTTCGACTCTCTCGATACCGAACAAATAGGTAGTAATCAACTAATCTCTCGCCCTAATTGAAAACTATGAAGCACATGGAATAAGTAAACCTTGAAATTTTATTGCAAAAACAGATTTGAAATCCTAAACAACCGTTCTCACACTAATTACAACATAACCCAAACCCAAAGAGAAATTTGAAATTTAGAACATAATGGCGGCAAGAAAACCTAAACTATGCCTAAGGGGAAAAAGTAAGTTATCTTGAAGTAATATTTCAATGAGTATATATAGGCATTAGCTAGGTCTAGTTCTTCTTGGAGTAGAAGTCTTCAATGTAACTTTTGCATTAAATGCAACTCTAAATGCTAACTTTTTTTAGTTGAATGTGGACTTTATCACATTGCCTTGCTCTACAAGTAAGCTCGAGTTCCTCCTTCAGCGGCTCTGCCTGCTGCTACAGTCATCGAAAAATTGAGTGGACAACATCGATAGAATCAGAATTTTCTGCTCTACAGATCGCACTCTAGTTATTCGATTTCTCATCTTGTTGTCTTGGGCGGCAAGTAGGGCAGTGACAGCTACTCGGCAGCTGATGTCTCTGTTTTGGCAACAGCTACTCGGTTTAGCTGGGTACTATAGAAGATTTGTTAAGGGATTCTCCACTATGCCCTGCCTTTAACTAAGCTTCTTCGAAAAGATGAGCCTTTTGTGTGGTCAGAGAAGCAACAACAAAGTTTCGACCAACTTAAGCAAGCCCTGACTCACACCTCAGTTCTTATCCAACCAGAATCGGGAAAAAAATTCACGGTTTATAGCGATGCATCTCATTCAGGCCTAGGATGCATCCTGATGCAAGGAGATAATGTGATTGTCTGCACTTCACATCAATTGAAACCTCATGAACTAAATTATCCGACTCACGACCTAGAACTTGATGCGATCATGTTCGTTCTTAAAATCTAGAGGCATTATTTGTACGGTGAAAAGTGCTACCCATTTACTGATCAAAAAAGCCTCAATATCTCCTGACTCAAAAGGATTTGAATCTAAGGCAAAGGAGATGGCTAGAACTACTTAAGGACTACGATCTGGTTATTGATTACCATCCGGGGAAAGCAAATATGGTTGATGATGCCCTTAGTCGGAGACCATACTCGAGTAAATCCATTTAAATTAAAAACCTTGAATATTTGAATTAAAGTTAGTCTTTCTTGTTTTACAAGAAATCATTTGAACACTTGCCTTGTTTTGCAAGTAACCACTCGAATTTTTGTCTAAATTCTCTTACTCAATCTTGTAGCTTCAAATGGTATTAATGCTCATCTATGAGTGTATTAGAAGCGAAGATTCATGTCCGAGCTTCAAATCCAATCTAGTTTAATCTCGAGAATTAAGGAATTGCAGCAAAGTGACCCTAAACTTCAAGCTATCATCTTGAAGCTTGGCTCAGAAGCCAATCAAGACTTCTCCATTCATTTGAATCTTATGCTATATTTCAAGAATAGAGTATGTATTCCAAATAATGAAGAATTGAAAAAATGAAATTCTGCATGAAGCTCATCAAAGTCCCTTTCTCGATTCATCCCAAATCTGTCAAGATGTTTAAAGACCTTCAATCTTTGTATTGGTGGCTAGGAATGAAATCATCCATCACTAATTACGTATCTAAGTGCTTAAACTATTAAAGAATCAAAGTTGAACACCAAGCTCCCACTAGATTGCTCCAACCTCTCGAATTTCCTCAGTGGAAGTGGGATCGAATCACTATGGACTTTGTAACCGGTCTTCCTTGTACTCCCATAAAATGTGATGTTGTGTGGGGTAATAGTGGACCGATTCACTAAGTCAGCTCACTTTATCCATGTTCGAATGAACTATAGTCTGGAAACTCTAGCTGACCTGTATACTCGAGAAGTGATTCGCTTATACGGAGTTCCTACTTTAATAGTCTCTGATCGAGATCTTGGGTTCACAGCTCGATTTTGAAAAACTTTGCAACGGACCCTTGGAACCAAGTTGAATCTTAGTACATCTTTCCATCCTCAAAACGATGGTCAATCCAAAAGAGTGATACAAGTGCTCGAAGATATGCTTAGATCATGTGTTATTGAATTCAGAAGAAACTGGGAGAAATCCATACCACTCGTAGAATTTGCTTACAATAACATTTACCAAGCTTCGATTCAAATGACTCTGTACGAAGCTCTGTATGGAAGAAGGTGTAGAACACCTCTATGTTGGTCCGAACTAGGTGAAAACAAAGTTCTTGGTCCTCAATTGCTTCGGGAAATCGAAGAACAAGTTAAAATCATTCACAACAGGCTGAAGCAGGCCTTTGATAGGCAGAAGGCTTATGCAAACCTAAAAAGAAAAGATATCCAATAGAGTGTAGGAGGCAAAGTATTTCTTAAAGTTTCTCCCTGGAAGAAATTTTCAGATTTGGCAAGAAATGAAAGCTCAGTCCCCGATTCATCGGACCCTTTGAAGTTACTGAACAGATTGGTCCGGTGGCTTATCGACTCGCACTCCCTAGTGAGTTGGATAAGATTCACAATATCTTCCATATCTCGATGCTCTGAAAATATTGATCAGATCCATCTCACATCCTGGAGCCGGAAGAAGTCAAATTAAATCTCGATATATCCTATAAAGAAGATCCAGTCCAAATTCTTGATAGAGAGATCAAAAGACTTTGAAACAAGAACGTTTCTTTGGAGAAAGTCTTGTGGAGAAACCATAAGATGGAAGAAGCAACCTGGAAACCTGAGGATACAATAAGAAAGCAACATCCTCATCTATTCAGTTCAGGGAAGAATTCGATGGTGAATTCTTCTTTTAAGGAGGGGAGAGTTGTAACACTCTAAATTGGGACCTAGTAGTTTAGTCTTAAATAAGTAGAAATTATTAACTAATTGCCACATTATTAAAATAATTAGGATGAACCTAGTGGCTTAATTGTAATAGAACCGAGAGATTGTGGTGAAAATCGAAAGAATTGGAAAGTGTATATGTATAACCGAATAAAGGGGATTAAATTGACCCAAATAAAGGCCATGTGGCCAACTAATTGGTTAAGAAATAGCTTGACTTGTTAGACACACTTCATTTTCTCTTCTCTTCAAACCGAAGCAAGAGAAGAACACGAGAAAGAAAGAAATTGGGAGAAAGCTTACAAATCAAAAGGGAACTTGAAGAATCTAAGCACTAGTGTTAAGGTTAGAAGCTAGCAAATTAACCTTGGCGCATGCATGTTGATAGAATCCATGTAAGTGTTTCATTTCCTACTCGAATTGCACGCTTGTCAAATTTAGTTAAATTGGTTTAATTTGCGAGCTTAGAATCTGAAATTTGATGACTTAATTATGTGTTTGATTTTAGAATTAGAATTGGGTTGAAGAAATTATGAAATTATGTTGAGATTGAATGTTATGGGAATGACCGAATGGTATAGGTGGACTTAGCTTTATTCTAGTGGATTTGTTCATGAAATTTGTTAGTTAGATGATGATATGAATTTAATTAGAAAAAATTTTAGTGTAGGAGAAAGTTGCTGGAAATTGGGTCTACTAGTGAATTGAAGTGTTTAAACAAGTGAAAGTACTATTAATTTGATGAAATCTGACCTTAGGATGAAATTGGTCACAAGTATGACTATAAATTGTTTAGGGACTACTTTGAGCAAGTTTAAATAATTTGGGATTGAATTGGACATTGTTAAGGGCTGGTATTGCTTGCTAAAATCAGGGTAGGATTTTGGATGGATGTATAATAAATTGTAAGGCTTGATTAGGGGAGAATTGATAGATTATAAATGATAGATTGGCAGAATAGACAAAGTTGAACCTATGAAAATGACCTAACTTTGATCAATAAAATGTATTGATTTAGAGAAGATAAAAATATATGCCCTACATGGCTGTAAAGGTAATTGAATAAGCTTTACAACGGTATAAAGTAACTGAAATTCTAACTTACGGATTAAAAGTTAGAGGCAAAACACTAAAGGGTGTGCAATCTACCCAAAACCTAAAAACAATTTAAAGAAATAGTGAAATTATGCGTGAATAAGTGAGATTTCTTTGATAAATTGTGTACTAACATGTTCCTTATATGTTGTGAATGGTTGGCTAGAGAAAAGAGTGGAAGAAATTGAAGAGGGCAATAAAGTTGGACATTCAAAGGATAAGTTAAAGGGCATATATATTCAAGACTAAGCTAGGAGTGTTGTGAGTGTAACTTCTCCTAACCAACCATTTTATTTGATCATTGCCATGAAAAATTGACTAATTAATATTGGTACCAAGGGAAGAATAAAAAGAATTAAAATTGGAAACTTAATTGATGTCATGATTGAATTGTGATTGTATTCGTTATGATTGTTCTTGTATGAACTATGTTTTCTCTTGTTGTGTTGGTACTAAATTCATAAAATTGGATACTTGTTTGCTGGAATTAAGACTTATGCTTGAATATACATGTAATTGGAATAAGTGTTTGGTGATTGGAAGCTTGTAATAGCAAATATTCGAATGGCCTGGATGATGGAACTGTAAATATGTGATCAATTGGATTGAATTAATTTTTAAGCTTATTGCTATGATGTGTATGCTTCTTGAATTGCTTAAGATCATGTAAATAATATGCACGATGCATGAGCACAAAGGAATTAGGGATTGTTCCTATTCGAATGAAACATAATTATGGATTAAAAATTTAATTATTCATGTTTAGTAATTCTTGTGATGCTTATCAATAATGGTTGAATAAAATGAACAAAATTGTAAAATTAAGGACAATAAAGACCTTGGTTCTGGTTGTTCTTAGGTAGTACGACATGCCTAGAGTCAAGAGCTCGATTTGTTAGGTACAATTCGTACCGTCTTGTTCGGTGATGTATTCACCTCTTGTTAGATACCACGAGTATCATCTTGATAGGTACTTTGGGTACCAACTTGATTAGGTGTAGTAGGCACCTTCTTGGTAAGATACTTTCAAGTATCATCTTGATTATTATGACTCGAATACCTTAGTGTAGCGACTAAGAAAATCTGAGTGTGCCTTTTCTTTATTTTTATAAAATCGGTCTCAAGTAATATATTTTAAAATACTAAAGTTTTCTTTTCAATAATTTATTGGAGTCGCCACCGATCGTTCAAAAAAGGGAGAGGGTAGACCGGACACCAAAAATAAAACCAAAGATTCTTTTTAGAAAATTGGGTTTGGGAGTTGGTTACGGATGGAGAAGGATTAACACCCCCACACTTCCCAAAACTGGTACCTAGCGGGTCGTATTGTATTTATTAGAAAATCTTAAAATTTCGGTCCAATTCAATTAATAACTTCCGAATGCATGATCATACGAGATATAAAACCGTACCCAACCCGCGATATCAAAGAAGATGACGCCCAAATGATTGGGACGACACTCCCAATAGAATATCGGGATTATGAGCACTATCTTTACGTATTTTATATAACAAATAAATATGCATGAACAGGATATTAGCGGTAACAAAAATTATCACATTTATTTACATTCATTATCTATCCGATGGATTTAAACATAGATATATTCGAGATTGTTGTGAACTTTATTTGACTAAAATGATAATATGTACAAATAATGATGTTAAAAAGGATATGTTAATTGACGATGATAACAAGACAAATTAAATTAAAGAATCGAATCAAAATAAATTACATGGAAAATATACTAACTCAAAGAATAAAAAAAAAATTGAAATTAAATGAAATAAAAGCTATAAAATAGAATCAAGAAGGACAAAATTAGAATAAATGAGGATTATGTGAAACAAATATAAAACATGAAACATGGACTGAAATAAAATGAAAATGAAAAATAAGGGCAGACATGAAAATAAATGGAAATAAAGTGCAGAAATAAAACAGATAAAGGACTGAAATTAAATAAAAGAGAAAGAAAGGTGCAGAAATTAAATAAGCAAACTGATTAGGGGGTCCAGGGGGTAATTAACCCGTCATAATTTGAATTGATTATTAGTACGGGGTCCAGATTGCAAGGTGGGAATGAATAACAGGGACCCGATGTGTAATTTTCCCATGCGGAATGGCCTTTCGCGCTATTACCCCTGTGCGGAATGGCTTATGATGCAATTGTACCATTTTTAAGATATTAGGTTAATATATAATCTACTCTAAAAACCTGGTTTATTTTTATCATCTCCCACAAAATAAAACCCTAGACTCCCTCTGCTCTCTTTACTTTTCCGGCGCCAGCGAACCTAAACCTTCCCCTTTTATTTTTTTTTTTACTTTTTTTAAAACAAACCGAATCCTATCTTGGATCTAACCCCCAAAGCTCTCTTTTTCTTTTTTATTTCAAAACCTAGATCCCATGTGATAACTATCTTACCACTCACCATGCATGTAGACGGATCGGCGGCCGGTTATCGGAGCACGACGCAAGGGTTCGAAAAAGGTAACCTCTTTATCTGTTTCTTTTTTTATATTTTCGAAATAAAATAAAAAATAATAAGATGAGACTGAGGAAAAATATACCTCTGGATCTGAAAATTTTCCTTTCTTTACTTGTTCGAGGAGTAGAAAAAAATTCCTCCCCCGATTTCTTTACATGCATAGATATATATTAGAAATTTACAATCATGATTTTACTGCTCTGACATATTCTCTGCAGATTTTGGCTCAACTTGGCAAGTGACGGTGGCATCGTGGTCGTTGGTGTCGCGGAGATGAACGGTTGGATTCGATCTTGGGATGGACGATCGTGATGAGGCGCGTGGTTCATACGCGCGCGTGGGAGATGAATGGCCGGTGCGTGCATCTCACGCGCGATCTGAAGGGCCATCGAGCTTTGATCTCAGCCGTTGGATCAAATTTGTTTTATTGATTTCACGTGGGAGATGAATGGTCGCAATGTATTTTTATTTTGTTTTATTGATTTTTCCATTTTTATATAATAATAATAATAATAATAATAATAATAATAATAATAATAATAATAAACACTCATATTAAGATTAATAATATATATATGGACAAAAATGAGTGATTACAGTTGCCCCTCTTTGCTTGTTCTTGTGAAACGGGAACAAAGCAAAGACCAAAAGCACTCATTTTTGTCCTACTTTCCTGTCTTTGGCCTTGAAATCACGGGTTCTTCTACAACTTTCTGCTCTTTCGCGACCAATTACTTCAAGCTTCAAACTCTTCAATGCCCCAATTTGTACTTATCTCGACATCAAAAAGAAAGCTTGACATCATGCCCGAAGATCTTACTGATGGCCCAAAGTTCTTATCACCGTGCTTGAAAAACTTACTAGTGGCCCAAAGGACTTATCATCATTCCCGAAAGACTTACTGATGGCCCGAAGGACTTAAGATAAGGATTCACGCCAACAAGCTACCAAAATATTTCTTAAATAGGATTAACGCCAACAGGCTACCAATCCCTTAAAATGATGCCCCGGTTTCTATCGATCTTGACATCACATTAAGGTTAGCATCATGCCCGAAGGACTCACTGATGGCCCAAAGGACTTATCATCAAGCCCGAAGGACTTACTAGTGGCCTGAAGGACTTATCATCATGCCTGAAGGACTTACTGATGGCCCGAAGGACTTAAGATAAGGATTCACGCCAACAGGCTACCAAAATATTTCTTAAATAGGATTCACGCCAACAGGCTACCAATCCCTTAAAATGATGCCCCGGTTTCTATCGGTCTTGACATCACATTAAGGTTAGCATCATGCCTGAAGGACTTACTGATGGCCTGAAAGACTTATCACCAAGCTCGAAGGACTTACTAGTGGCCCGAAGGACTTATCATCGTGCCCGAATGACTTACTGATGGCCCGAAGGACTTAAGATAAGGATTCACGCCAACATGCTACCAAAATATTTCTTAAATAGGATTCACGCCAACAGGCTACCAATCCCTTAAAATGATGCCCCGGTTTCTATCGGTCTTGACATCACATTAAGGTTAGAATCATGCCCGAAGGACTTATCACCAAGCCCGAAGGACTTACTAGTGGCCCGAAGGACTTATCATCATGCCCGAAGGACTTACTGATGGCCCGAAGGACTTAAGATAAGGATTCACGCCAACAAGCTACCAAAATATTTCTTAAATAGGATTCACGCCAACAGGCTACCAATCCCTTAAAATGATGCCCCGGTTTCTATCGGTCTTGACATCACAAAGTTAGCATCATGCCCGAAGGACGCACTGATGGTCCGAAGGACTTATCATCATGCCCGAAGGACTCACTGATGGTCCGAAGGACTTATCATCATGCCCGAAGGACTTATTGATGGCCCGAAGGACTTAAGATAAGGATTCACGCCAACAAGCTACCAAAATATTTCTTAAATAGGATTCACGCCAACAGGCTACCAACATATTTCTTAAATAGGATTCACGCCAACATGCAACCAATGGAAATCTTGAATAAGATCTACTTCTTCAACATGAAGCTGCAGACCGTAATCTTCAAATATCTGTTTAAAACAAACAAAATATTTCTAAATTAGCATGCCCCCTAACATGAGGATCTCTATATGATGCATGCAATGTAATATTTTCTTCTTTTTCTTTCTTTTCTTCTTTTCTTTTTCTCTTTTTCTCTTCTTCTTTTCTTCTTTCTTTTTTCTCTTTCTCTTCTTCTTTTGTTTTTCTTTCTTCTGTCTTTTCTTTTCAAATTCATCTTTATAACCCTATTCCCTAAAAGGTCATTCTCGGATTTCACTTCATATCTCTGTAGTATACTCCTCAGTCTTCATCTTCACTCATTGAATATCTGTCTCGCATTTGGCTCGCGCTTCTTTCTTGTGCGAGTAACTCTTTTTCTTCTTAATCTTCAAGGTCATTACTCAGTTTTGTAAGTTCCTCTTCTAGTCCATATACTACTCTCATATAGGGACTTTCGTCATCTCATTTCCTCATTCAGTATCAGGATTGACTTTTTCTCGTCTTTGACTCAATATGCAAAGTCTTCGTCTACTTCAAAACTTGGGCAAACAAAATGCCTTAATTCCTGTGAACTCATCTTATAAGCTCAATCTTCTTTATTAAATATAACGAAGCATCTCGGCGAAAACTAATTTTAGATCCCTGTGCTTTAATTTTTACTATAAAAGTGCCATTTTGAAAAGATGGCAGTCATCATTTTTAAAAAAACAAAAACAAAACTTGAAGAGAGTGCCAACAAACATTCTTAAAAATTAATGTTCAGAGAAAAATCAAAATTGGAGTTAATGCCAAACATTTTTAAAAAAAAATTAATGTTCGGCCTAAAATATCAAATACAATAACACATTTGCTTCAAATTGTCAAAGATCAGTCTGAATGAAGCGCATGCTTAGAAGATTTTGAATGTTGTGATGATATATACACATGTATAGTCTCTTCTGATCTATTAGGCTTTTGAGAGAAACGATTCCCATATCTAATCTCTAACCCCTTTTTGGTGGCTCTCTTGATCTCACTATCTCACCATGCCCCATCCTTCCCTCATTTGGTGTCGATCAGGCATTTGAAATTTGGCGTCCCTTGAGGTAAGGTTATGCCTTTGGCGGAATGTGATCTGAAGACATTCTTATTCAACTAAGACATTTGTGTATGATCAGAATGGTCTTTATAGGCTTGTAATGTAGGCTCTAGTTCACAGTTACGAAAGAAGGGGTATATAGGCTCAAGTAAGTTTTCAAGAGTCGTGAAAAAACAAGGATCATTTTCGAGCAGTATCATCTTTATAATTCATGACTGAAGCGTGGTCTGGTGAGGATATTTTGTTTCCTTGGATCGCTCTAGATTGCCCATTTTTGGATTTTCACCCTGGAGTTCATTTCTTTCTTTTGAATTTTAGAACAGGTAAATCTGACCCGATTTTTGTTCTGACTCAGTATTCATGTGTTTCAAACCGCCAAAACTTGTATAACTTTCCAATCGTATCCTTACTCTTGCACTATTTGATTTGGGTATGCATGCTCATATAAAGTGATACTTCCCCCTTTCCCCTATTCTTTCTTTTGTTTTTTTTTGTTTCTTTAATCACTCTAGATTGTCCATCTTTGGGTTTTCACCTTAGGGTTCATTTCTTTCCGCTGTAAACTCGAACTGGCTCGTATCCTGGATGGATATTGATACTTGCCTTCTACTCAAAGTTGATTGGTCATCCATGGTTCTTCAAAATTGATGATGATTTGAATGAATGATTGTGTACAATTCTTATGTTTCATTATTGCTCCTTTCAATTCAATGCTTCTATTCTCAATTGCTTTTTCCTTTTTGTTGACAAAATTATTCATTAATTTCTTCTAATGTTTCTCTGACCTTTGTATCTGATTATACGTTCTCAAATCTTGCCCATTAAAAATTGAGTGACTTCTATTTGTTAGCGAAATCTTAATCCTCTTTGTCGCCAATGTGAAGGTGGTCCTTGATTTGGGTTCTATAAAAAGAAACGGCCAGGCTAAAAAATGGGATAACAATGAGTTTATTTTCTTACTTTGTGAAGAGGAAGTGAAAAAATGCCATTCATCATCTCATACATGGACATCTAGAGAAAATCTTCAGGGGTAGAGATTTTATAGTCAACACTCAACTCAAGGATCTTAAACAACAAATGCCTGAGAAGGTATTCCTAAATGGGTGTGCCCATTATCTAAACACTCGTTTTGTTTCTCTGTTGGCCCAAATAGATAGCAGATACTCACATTTGCAATGTCTCCACAACATTCAATCCTTTCTAAGCATATGCATCATAGGATTGATTTTTTAGATTTGAATCAAAGTATAAAAATGATATATACATGTATGCGTATGTATGAAAAAAATGTATATGTGCATGAGAGAACAAAAGAAATCCCATAAAAATGAATGAAATGTTTTTTTTTGAAAAAAAGTCAAAGAATACAAGAAAAAAATTAAATGAGAACACAGAAGATACGACTTTCCACTCTAACAAAAAATAAATAGACATATGTCTATTACAAAATATTTCTTCGACTTTAGGGCTTAAGTCGTAGAGTTTATTCGGTGGATTATTCTCACAACGGGGAAACCAAATTCAAACTAGCATCTTTGCAAAAGGTAAAATTTCAAGCATAGGGACCATCTTATTCTGGCCTTCTTGGCATAATGCAAACTGGTCTTAATTCTGTGTTTTCCACTACTGGATTAATTCTTGGGTCAGGACCCCATTACTGATCAGCTTCTTGACCTCTTCCAACAACGGTCTACACTTCTTGGTAGGGTGCCCTGTTGCCCCCATATGAAAATCACAGGTGCTATTCGGGTCAAAACTGTGGGCAAATGGATCGGGTATATTTTTCATCGGTCTGGGAGTGAGATAGCGACCTTCAACCAAATGAGGTCAAACGTCTGCAATGCATACTCCAAATACCTCCAAGTTTGTACTTGGTCGAGAAATTTTCCTTGATGGCTCAGAAGATTCGACATTTCTTCCTCTTTTGAAATTACGAGGACTTTGGAAGTGGCACTCATTTATCTCTCCTTCTACTTCTTCGGTTTGGCACTTAGACTTAATTCTCAATTTTCTTTCTTGGATCACATACTCTATTCTTTCCCCTATCTTCATGAAATCCTCAAATCCGCTTCTGGATTTCTCTAACAGTCTATTAAAGAATGGGATGGGAAGAGTTGTGTGGAATAGGGGAGTCATTTCTTCTCCAGTTATAGGAGGTTGAACTTGTGCCGCCAAACTTCTCCATCTTAGAGCATATTCTTTGAAGATTTCATTTGGCCTCATCTTCATGCCTTGCAGAAACTGTCGAGTTGGTGCCAAATCCAAGGCATATCTATATTGATCCAAAAAGGCACTAGCTAAATCACTCCAGGATTGAATCTGCTTTCTGCTCAACCGGTTATACCATACCGATGTCGGTCCCGTCAGGCTATCGTGGAAGTAATGGATCAACAACTTTTCATTCTTCAAGTAACCTTCCATTTTTCTGCAAAACATAGTCAAGTGAACCTTCGGGCAACTAGTACCATCATACTGCATAAATCTGGGAGCCTTGAAATCCAGAGGAATGACAAAATCAGGGACTAGGCAAAGCTCTCTTGCATTAAAAACATCTATTTTTTTCTTTTTACTTGAGCTCTTTCTTAAATCTATCTTCTAGCTGCTCTAGTCTTTGTTCCATTTTTTCTCACAACTGGTCTTCAAATGCTGCCATCGAGCCCGTAAAATTTAATTATTTATTTAATTAATGTGTGAAATGCATCATAAATGTTAAAATGTAAAAGGCAAACAATGCGTATGAATTATCGTAATGAATGTAAATGAGGTGTTGATTCTCCAATAGTCATTTAAAAGGATTTTTATAAAGATAGGATGTCTGCATATAAAATATTGACAATATTCTACAGGCCTTCCGTACTTGATGCCTCACTTTTGTCTCCTTTGTATTTACTTTGGGTTTGGATTATTTCCGACCGTAGCATTATCAATCTCTATATATCACAGAATATCTTCTATTTTATAAAAATACCCTAATATGGAATATTTTTGAATCAACGAAATGTAATGCAATGAGATATTAGTCGCAAAGTGATCATCGTAGAAAGACTCTCATTAAACAAAAAGGCTCGTTACATCAGATATTATTTTCCAAGCTTTACAGATACTGATGAGCCCTAACCCCTAACTTTCTAATATCATCGAACAAACGAGTCAGCTTTCCTCCGTGGTCCAGTGTCGGATCATTATTTTGACTTAATGGCATTGCTTCGTCAGCTAAATCTGCCACTTGTTAGGCCACTTCGCGCGCTTGAGCGATGACACTTTTTATGTCCTTGTCTCTCTTTAGTATTTCTCGCTCAGTTTTTCGCAGCTGGAGAGTTACCTCTTCGACACTTTCATAGCCAACTTGCTTGTAGGATTCGGTACGGATCTCACTTGTACACAAAGAAGTCCTAAGTTCTTTTGTTTGTTCTTTGAGTACTTCATTCTCCAACTTGAAATGTGTTAGATATGGTCTCACTTTGTTGCAAACTTGTTTTCAAAATATCGTTCATAGCTGAAATATCTTGTCGTTCTCTCTGAAGGGTATCATACCGGCTCTTGGCTTCTTCCAATCTTTGTGACAACAGGCGAGCTTTATTTTCACTAGCCCTACCTCTTTGCTTCCACTGTCCCAGGTCACTCTTTAGTTGAATGATACTCTTCTTCCATTCTTCTAAAGTATTACCCATTCCTGTATTTTTGAACACACAGTAGAGCTCATGATGATCATCTTGTAAACTCTTCAAATTCTCGCTCAAGATACCTTTCTCTTGCCTAAACTGGTTACACTCAAATGAATGCCCCTCCTCTGAGATGCCCCCATCTTTGGCCTTTGAGTTCAACTTGCCGAAGTGACTCACTTCTGTGTTATCCAAGTCTTCCCTTGGATATTGACTTTCTTCCAACTTTTCCCCTTGAGCAATTTTTGTCTCCATGTGGAATCTAGGCTTCCCATTTTTGAAACTCAATATGTCTGTCTTGATAAGATCTTCGACCTGATTCTTTAACGCTCTACAATTTTCTGTGGTGTGGCCTGAACTCCCTAGGTGGTAACTACACCTAGCACGTCGGTTGTAACCTTTCGGGTACGGTGGTTCTTTCGGGCCAGAATAAACAGGGGCGATAAGGTTTTTCTCGATAAGCATCGAAAGTAGCTCGGTGTAGCTTACAGGAATATGGATGTACTTCTTCTCATTACTTACCTTTCGGGTTTCTTCTGGACCTACTTTTATTTCTTGAAAGCTTGACTCAGATGTATTCCTCACCGGTTTGTTGATAGAAATCACAAAAGGGTTCAACCTATTGTATTTACCGACGTTATCTTGCTTCGGAGTGATATTCTGACCACGAGTGTCTTCATTCTGATTCTTGACAATCCCTTCTTCTGGTTCTACAGT
Source organism: Hibiscus tridactylites (assembly GCA_958450335.1). Classification (NCBI taxonomy): domain Eukaryota; kingdom Viridiplantae; phylum Streptophyta; class Magnoliopsida; order Malvales; family Malvaceae; genus Hibiscus; species Hibiscus tridactylites. The sequence goes on along the minus strand of OY288265.1, from coordinate 79,884,666 downwards.
TCCCTTTCCTTTGGCCATAGCGGTCATCATATTCATCATCTCGGCCATCTGTTTCTTTAAATCCTGTATCTCAATTCGTTCGTCACTGACGTAAGCGCGGCCTCCTATGTCCGGTTCAAAGCCTTCGGATATGCTACCCTCTCTAGTATTCGGTGTATCTACGAATGCATGTTCTATTTGATCACGAGGCCTCTTATCCATTATGACTGTCTTCTACAGTGATAGCCACTTGCGAAATTAATATCTTTATTTTATGCTATAAGGATGCAAATGTAAAGCAAATGTACAGGAAAAAAAACACAAAAGAAATTTGTGTCAGTACAATGAAATAATCAACATAATAAAATTAAATGGCAAATGATAATGAGACAATAAGTTAAAGCAATTAAACAACAAGCAAAAATATGAATAATTCCAACAATGCATAAACAAGGTTACCGCTAACCGGACAGAGTTTCGACATGGTTCTAAAAGGTAAGCTCTACGGTTTACTATATGCAATTTGAATCTAAAGTAAATGGTACTCGAACTTTCGTTAGGACATCGATTCAAGGGATCGCGACCAGCATACTATACGAGAGCGAAGCTCTACTGAGTATACTGACCAGATCCTGGGAGCAAATTACGACACCATACGGAAGTGGCAACTTCACGAGGCGAAGTAATTATTCCCACCTAAGGGTTCATGATGACAAAAAAATATATCAAACATCATACACTCAAACAAGGTTGGAAAATCAGTAATCAAATTGAGCCGAATTTTTAAAATTTTCTAATGAATTCAATACGAACCGAATCTAAAGCCTGACCCTCTATTTTTTGTTTAAACACAAAAAGTTGTCCCCAGCGGAGTCGTCATGCTGTAGCGAATAAAAAAAATCGAGTGTGCCTTTTCTTTATTTTTATAAAATCGGTCTCAAGTAATATATTTTAAAATACTAAAGTTTTCTTTTCAATAATTTATTGGAGTCGCCACCGATCGTTCAAAAAAGGGAGAGGGTAGACCGGACACCAAAAATAAAACCAGAGATTCTTTTTAGAAAATTGGGTTCGGGAGTTGGTTACGGATGGAGAAGGATTAGCACCCCTACACCGCCCAAAACTAGTACCTAACAAGTCGTATTGTATTTATTAGAAAATCTTAAAATTTCGGCCCAATTCAATTAATAACTTCCGAATGCATGATCATACGAGATATAAAACCGTACCCAACCCGCGATATCAAAGAAGATGACGCCCAAATGATTGGGACGACACTCCCAATAGAATATCGGGATTATGAGCACTATCTTTACGTATTTTATATAACAAATAAATATGCATGAACAGGATATTAGCGGTAACAAAAATTGTCACATTTATTTACATTCATTATCTATCCGGTGGATTTAAACATAGATATATTCGAGATTGTTGCGAACTTTATTTGACTAAAATGATAATATGTACAAATAATGATGTTAAAAAGGATATGTTAATTGACGATGATAACAAGACAAATTAAATTAAAGAATCGAATCAAAATAAATTACATGGAAAATATACTAACTCAAAGAATCAAAAAAATTGAAATTAAATGAAATAAAAGCTATAAAATAGAATCAAGAAGGACAAAATTAGAATAAATGAGGATTATGTGAAACAAATATAAAACATGAAACATGGACTGAAATAAAATGAAAATGAAAAATAAGGGCAGACATGAAAATAAATGGAAATAAAGTGCAGAAATAAAACAGATAAAGGACTAAAATTAAATAAAAGAGAAAGAAAGGTGCAGAAATTAAATAAGCAAACTGATTAGGGGGTCCAGGGGTAATTAACCTGTCATAATTTGAATTGATTATTAGAACGGGGTCCGGAGTGCAAGGTGGGAATGAATAATAGGGACCCGATGTGTAATTTTCCCATGTGGAATGGCCTCTCGCGCTATTACCCCTGTGCGGAATGGCTTATGATGCAATTGTACCATTTTTAAGATATTAGGTTAATATATAATCTACTCTAAAAACCTGGTTTATTTTTATCATCTCCCACAAAATAAAACCCTAGACTCCCTCTGCTCTCTTTATTTTTCCGGCGCCGGCGAACCTAAACCTTCCCCTTTTATTTTATTTTTTTACTTTTTTTTAAACAAACTGAATCCTATCTTGGATCTAACCCCCAAAGCTCTCTTTTTCTTTTTTTTTATTTCAAAACCTAGATCCCATGTGATAACTATCTTACCACTCACCATGCATGTAGACGGACCGACGGCCGGTTATCGGAGCACGACGCAAGGGTTCGAAAAAGGTAACCTCTTTATTTGTTTCTTTTTTTTATATTTTCGAAATAAAATAAAAAATAATAAGATGAGACTGAGGAAAAATATACCTCTGGATCTGAAAATTTTCCTTTCTTTACTTGTTCGAGGAGTAGAAAAAAAATTCCTCCCCCGATTTCTTTACATGCATAGATATATATTAAAAATTTACAATCATGATTTTACTGCTCTGACATATTCTCTGCAGATTTTGGCTCAACTTGGCAAGTGGCGGTGGCATCGTGGCCGTTGGTGTTGCGGAGATGAACGGCTGGATTCGATCTTGGGATGGACGGTCGAGATGAGGCGCGTGGTTCACACGCGCGCGTGGGAGATGAATGGCCGGTGCGTGCATCTCACGCGCGATCTGAAGGGCTATCGAGCTTTGATCTCAGCCGTTGGATCAAATTTTGATCCAATGGTTCTGGAGCGGCTGCGCATAAACAAGGAGATGAAATTAGGGTTTTTTGTTTTATTAGACTGGGCCCAAACTGGGCTTTTGTAATAGTATGGATTGTTTAATGCACTTTATTATTTTTATGTAATGTGTTTTTATTTTGTTTTATTGATTTTTCCATTTTTATATAATAATAATAATAGTAATAATAATAATAATAAACACTCATATTAAGATTAATAATATATATATATATGGACAAAAATGAGTGATTAAACTTAGAATTAACTAAGTACCAAGGAAAACCTAATTATATGAAACTTATTGAATATCATTGAAACTAAGGTTAATAAATGGATAAATTGATCTTTGTGAAAGCATGTGCTATGAATTAAAACTATGTGGTTTAATTTGAATTATATGTTGCCTTAATTGCATATGATTTGAGAAGTTAATTTACAAGTAAATGGTTCTTATTTGAATAGCTTTTGAGTATATCTATAATTGAGATTGGTTTATGTTTAATTGATTCAATTAGGGTTAAGTCTGAAATTCCTTGCTTCTTAATATGTTGTGATCGAATGATTGAATGAGTAGTGTAACACCCTGAAAAGCACTCTAGTTTGAACTGTAGAAAACGACAACGATAACGTAAACATTTTACGATTTAATTAAAGATTGAATTGAAATCATATGAACTAATCCATATTAAGTTACAAATGAATACGAATAATAGATATGTTTGTATGAAATTTTATAAGATTTGAACTTGATAAATGATATATACATATATGTTACATAGATTAGTTTAATGTTATGTTGGATTAAAAGTAATATAATGTTATATATATATATATATGTATATATCAATATAATGTTAATATATATATATATATTATATATAGATAACGGGCTGATAACTATAATAAAAAATAATTATATGATTAAGTAAATTGGTAGTGGAATTTACTTGGTTAATTAAAGGACAAGTGTCATTTTCTAGGCCACATTCGGTCACTAAAATTAAAAGAGGTAAACAAGTGTTAAACCAAGCTATCTTCATCATCTTCTTTCTTCATCTCCCTCACCGAATTTAAGAGAAAACATAGAGGAAAGTTGCTGGAAATTAAACTATTCATATATGCATGTTCATTGGATTTAAAGTAAGAACACATATATGATACTCGGTTTTGTATTTTGAATTAGGATGATGTTTTGTTAGGTTTTGGTTATGAATGGTTGTTGGAAAATGTTTAGAAATGTGTTATAGTGATGTTAGATTGTTGGGTTTTTGAATTTATTGATGAATTTCTGGAAATAAAGCATGAACATTAGCTTAGGTTGAATCTGCCCAGATTAGGTCTTTAACACTGCCCTGAATTAAACTGAAAATTTGAATAGGTTAGGATTCAAATTAGAAAAAGTGTTGTAGAAAAAATTTGTAGAGCATGAAAATACTATAAGATAGAGGCCTTGGAAGCATGAAAATGATACTGGAAATTAAGTTACAAACTGACTGCCCAAAATGAATGAAACTGGAACTAAGTAAACTGTTTTTGAGTAAAAATAAATTTTAGAGGTTTAAATGGTCATCTAAAAATTTGTTCTTGAAACAGGGGATACCTTAAATGAATGAAAACATATAGGTTCATAAGGAAAATGTGTCTATATGAATGGTTAAAATGAACTAGAACACTTAGAAGTTAAACTGAACTAGTCTGGAAAATATAATAATTAAGGGACTTAAATGCCCTGTTTTTGAGGTTGTTGGAACTTCAAAATAATGTTAAGATATGTATGTAAATGTGGTTAAAGACTCGGAATGAAATGTATAATGAATTATAGGTTAATTTTACACTAAAGTTACAAATTGAAAACAATGGACAGAATAGGTTATTGAAAATGCCCTGTTTTCAAACAATAAACTGTATTGATAGGGAAATGATAAAAATATGTGCTATACATGGTTTTAAAGGTGTGTGAATAAGCTTTCTAGAATGGTAAGTTGTGAGTAAAAAGTTATGGACAATTTAGTAAGTGTTATTCAAACTACCAGTTTAGGGGCAGATTCATATGTTTAGGTGATTTTGATTAAGTAAATGAGTATATATGTTTGAATTAAATTCTAAAATGTGTTATATATGTTTTATGATAATTCAAGAGCAAATTGGTGAAGATACACTAGAAGAATCAAGGGTTGAGCAAGCCAAAAGAAGGGGCAAAGACATCACCATCAAGGACACAAACTAGCTTGGGAGTATTAGTGAGTGTAGCTAATTTAGGGTTGGGATTAGTATCCTAACCAATGTGTTTTTTATAATTTAAAATGAAGCATGTAATGAATCTAATAATGGTTTGGTAACTTAAAATATAAGGAAGAATGATTAATGGAAACAAATTATAGAATTGTCATGTTAGTACTTATTGCCTATGTTATTGATCTATGTGACTTGATATGTTTGAATGACCATTGGTGCTATTTGATAGAAACTTGTAACTGATGTTTAGCTACTGTTTTTTGGTGAATTAATTGATTGAAATGATTAAGTGTGATTGCTAGAAAATTTGTGAATATGTTCTTGAATAATTTTAATTACAAAGTTGATATGAATTATTACATGATCTTGAGATATGTTTGTTAAACAAGTAATTGAACTTGTTAAAGTTAAAGTATATAAGTTAAGTCCTTGGTTAATTAGTGTCTATAGGTAGAAGGGCATGCCTTAGACTCATTGAGCTCCTCTGTTTTCTGATTCAGGATGGTGGTTAGTCACCTATGAACTTGTAAAGGTGGTTAGTCACCTTGTTAATAGAATGGTGGTAAGTCACCATTGATGCTTATGCATCCTCTGTTATAAGTTGAATTGAGAAAATTGATACTTTGAGTATCTAAAGTTACATGTTACATGAAATACTTGATTACCTAATTCATTAATCATCCAAGGCAAATACATGATTGATTCTAAGATATATGACTATGTAAACTAATTGGGTAATGGCCCTAATTAAATGATATGAAAATGTGAACATTGATGTGATTAAATGATCAATGAAATGGTGTATTTTCATGTATATTGCTTGTTTCCCATGCGTTGTGAATGATGGGATTCTTATATGATACAAGTATATGGTCTAGATTTGTATGTGAAACTAGCTAAGTTATTTGTACATGATGGACTAGCTAGGTGAACTTATATATCTTAAGCCTAGCTAAGTAACCTTGAAGATATGAATCAGACTTTAAAAGATTGAAATTAGTAACATTTAGGGCTGCCTCACTAAATACATTATGTGTACTTATCACTCTCTTATTTCCTTCTTCCAAAATAACAGGTTCGTTGATATTCGAAAGCTAGTCGTTTGATCCGAGAGCCTTGCAAGCAAAGCACAAGTATGATATAGTTTTGTTTGGTCTTCTAGATGGTGACATAGTCTATATTAATGTGTCACATGCATGCAAGAATATGTATTTTAATAGTTTGGCTTGTATAAGTTAAAACAAAGCTATGTTATGTAATCAGATTGAAGCTTGATATATATATATATATATATATATATATATATATATATATATATATATATATATGGTTTAATAGTATGAATGTGTTTATGATTGGGTGGTTTAAGCTTTGATATGGGTTATGGAAATGTCGTAGGTTGCTTAGTTTGGTGGCTGTCCAAATGATCATATATGTTGAGAATGATATATATATATATATATATATGCTTGATCTAGGTGAAATACATCTAGTGTTTGTTTGTTTAATTGACATGTTCGATTGGCCTTCAGTGTGGAGGGAAGTTATATATATATTGTAATGATATGAATATAGGATATGAATCGTATATTTGATTAAATCGAATGAAATTCACATGAATAATAGGAAGTATTCGAATGCTATGATCATCTTGTAGGATTGGTGTTGTTTGAATAGACCCCTATGTTGTTAGGTTAATTGATCATGTTGTATGTATGCTTAGGTTGCTATGTTAAGACATGTATAAAATTTAAACAAGTGTATGTGCCTTGTTAGAGTGTTATTCTAATGTATATAGGTTCTAAGATGTGTTAGCCGAATGTGTTACAAGCATGAATAGGTTTGGTTGATTGTTTCTTGAATGTTAAAGTGTACGCATGTTGATATTGGTTAGATTGAAAGCTTAAGGTTGATAGGTATATGTTGTAGTATGTTATATGTATTAGGATTTTTGTTGGCTCACCTATGTATATTTATATCCTTTAATTACATGCTTGTAAGATCAATTCTTATTCTGCTATAAGTTTTGTATTCAATTGACTATTATGGATTTCCAAGCATGTTTGTATGTATAAGATATGATTCTTGTTGTTCGAATGTGACATCTCTCGTTCTTAACCGGGCGAGGGGTGTTACAAGTAGACTATCTAGGTGAAACTTCACTTAAATGATAATTGGTACACAACATTAATAATCTTGTAACATGACAATTAATCGTTACCTCACTAAGTACGTCAAATTATTTATCACTCTTTTCCCTTATTCTTCCCAAAAATCAAGTTTCAGAGACTAAAGTTACTCGACCCTGATCGAAACAATATACAAGTGAAGAACCAAAAGTATAGCTTGCATTGTTTATGTTTTACTCCTAGTGGGTGGCTTAGTTTCATGTTTGGTAGTACAAGTGTTTTGCATCATGCTTGTCTTTAAACTCTACTTAAAATGTGTGTAAGGATGACTATGGATGATATCATTTTGTTTATCCTAAGTTGTAAATGTTAAGTATCATGGTATTTTAGTTAGAGGTTTGTTATTGTTTTATTGTTTTATTGTAGATATATCATGGATGTAAATACTAACAATGGTCATGATAGCCTCTTGTCATATGATCATAGGAATATATAAATATGAATGGAAATCCAAATGATTAATTTAAAATATTTTGAGAAGTTTGAAATTTGCCAATGGCTATGTCTAGATTAATAAAGTGATCTTTAATAGTCTTGATTAATAGAATGTATCAATTGAATGATTGAATTTAACTTACAAGTTATAGAAACTTGTTTATTCGGTATGAATCCTAATATACCATGTTTAATTATAACCGAATTAAGTAGCAATTAGAATTGGTGATTACAACTTAAAACTATTAATAATATGAATCGGCTAGTTGGCTTATTATGAAATTGGTTTAGAAACAAAATTGGTTTCCTAGAATCTTAAGTAGAATATCTCATTTGGAATTTATAGCTAAATGAATAAGAATAATTTAATACAAAATTTTAATTGGCCCACTAATTTTGTATATCCTGATTTGTTGTTTATTTTGTTATTTGATCTGTTTTCCCAAATTTCGACACTCCTCGCTCCTAATCTGGGCGATGGGTATTACATAAAGTGGTATCATAGCTTTAGGTCTAGATCCTAGAACTATATCGAGTTTGCATGCATCATATAAGATTGAACTAAGCCACCTAAGAGTTATATTCTTGACATGCTTGTATTATTACTCGGCTAACTTCTTCCTTTGTTCAATTATAGCATGTCCGAAACAAAAATAAGCCATGACGATAAAAGTCCTCGAGAATCATCTAACGAGGGTGGAAGTGTAAGGCTTGAATTATTTTATTTTATTTTTACAAAAGTTTGATTTCATTAGATACAACAAAGAAAACACACTCAATCATAAAAGAGAACCTTGGAGACTATGTTGACAAAAAAAAACACATAAAGATATAAGATTAAAACATGTAAATTGAAAGGACTTGAAGAAAAAACAATATCTTCTATTGAATATGTCATTAATATTTCATAGAAACACACTAACCATCGTCAAAATCTCTTTGTCTTTATATAACTGGATGCAAAAGTATTGATGTAAGAGAGATAATCAAGAAAATCAATCTTGTAGACTACTCTGCTAATAATTTTGATCGCGTCGACAAACTACCACAAATAGAGATTTAACCATATTAAATCATCAACTTCCTCTTATTAAAGCGTGCACTGTAATGATCACTGCATGGATGTCAAACTACCACAAAAATAAACGAAAAATCGTGTCACAAGACAAATAAAATCTTGCTACATATACATAAACGCAACAAGAGGTGCGAACTGGAGGTACCCAAAATAAAAGATATTCTTATTCAGAACAAAAAACAAAGGAATATAGCCAACAATCACTTGTTCTAATGGGATGAGTGAGCTACAAGTTCGAACCTTAGTATTGTGAATGGTCTAAATTGGATTGAGAGGGTTGCTCATAATGGTCTCTGCAATATCGTATTCGAATTAATCAACAATAAATTAAATACTAGTAACTATATTAAAAATAAAAATATATAAAAACAAGAAAAGAAACCAATCAATAGGACTAAAACAGTCGTTGAAAATAATGTTCTTGAAAAAGAAAATTAGAGAAACGCCTCTGGAGAAAAATCCTAAAATGATGAATTCTTAATTAAACAATCATTCAAGGTTAATAGTTTCATATATATATATATAAAAGAAAACAATAACCAAATAGTTTAAATGTGATTTTGAGTCGTGAAACAATTTTTAGAACATATAATTAAAAGTTTTACTTGACATTTTTCACCTTCTCTAAAATTATTGGTTTAATACTCATTAATAATAAATTTTCTTTTTTTTAAAATAGGAATTGTAAAAAAAGAAAACATGTGCTTCTGATTGATTTAGAAATGTTTCCTTTTTTCTGTTATTTTTTGTGGTCCGTTCGTTCATAATTATTTTATTAGTTTTCACACATCCCATGAAATTGAATATAGTATATAGTTAATGCTAAAAAGTTTACATTTTATTAGTTTATTATTACTTTTAATTATAATTTTATAAGCATCTAAAAAATAAAACTTGAGCATTGACTTAGTAGTTCAATAACGACAAGCTAAAGATTAGAAAAATGTACAAAAATAATACAATGGTTTTTTTTTCCTTAAAGAAATAGAAACCAATAATGGTAAGAATTAATATACCAAATATTAATCATGAAATATAGAGTTTTGTCCTTTTCTAATAGAAGGACATAACATGTCTTATTTTTCTAATTTTAAAGTATAATTTAAAGTAACTTAAGGAGTGATTCTAATAATATAAACTGATTTATTTTTTTATGATTTGAATTCGAGATTTCAAACAATAGCATATGCGAGAACGAGAAAAAAGATACGAATAACATAAAATATTATAAATATATACTTTAAAACTTGTGCTAGTTTCTATCCTTGATTTTGGAGTTAAAATATTCACTCTTATTACTAAATAATATTGAAATTAATAATATCATATTTGGTAATGTATTTTAACAAAATGTCTAATGTGGTAATGTACTTCCAAAATGTTTAATATGGTACTTGTGCTATGATAACATGTCCATTGTGGCACTTGTACTTTTAACAAAGTCCAGTGTGGTATCTGTAATTTGTCAAAATGTTCAACACGGTACATGAACTATCATTATATATATTATTAATTTATTATGGTACATGAGTTAACATTGTTACTAAGTATCGTACTCGTACTATTATTTTGTGTATTATTATAGTACATGGGTTAACAATGCTAGTAAGTACCATCATAATACACATAATGATAATTGAAATACTACATTGAATATTTTATAAAAGCACATGTACTTCATTAAACATTTTTAAAATGTAAGTACCACATTAAATTTTTTATTAAAGTATAGATACACATGATGATATGTTTTTTTCGACACATTGACCGATTGATAGAGGTTCATTACGAGGACAAAAATAAATCCGATCTACTCTATTAACAATATTATGATTCAAATCATATATATTTATTTAAAAAAGTCTAACCCCTTATCCCACTAGATCATACTTATAATTGGTTTTAATTTACGGCCTTTCTGAAAAACAACTCTACTCCTTGATGAAGAAAGCATAGGCCCTGGTTGGTAAACAGCGTTTTGGCAAAAAATTAGAGGTTTGAGGTATAATTAGAGGTTTGACTAGTCAAATCCGCTAATATTGATGTTTGGTAAATAGCGGATTGAAAGAGCGGATTGTGGTGAAAAAGCTAATTTTGAAAAAGCTCCTAATATGAGCTTTTTGAGATTAGAGGTTTGATATTAGAGTTGTAATGACTTTTTTATCCTTAACAATTACTCAAAATCTCCAAATAACCTAAATTAAATAATAACATTTTTTAATATAAATAATAACATATTAAATATTGGACTTATTTGTTGTTACTACTAATTTACATGGTGGCATTTGTAAGTTAATTCTATTTTTTTATTATCACATATTTATATGTGCATATAATTTTTTTAATAATTATATAAATAATAAATTAATATATAAATCTTTCAAATATGTTTAGAAAATTTATATTAAAAATAATTTTTACAAATCTAATTAATATTTATTAGATACAAAATATTCATAACTGATAAATTATTCAAACAAGTATTGAATATAATCATGTCCTTATATGTCATTTTGCTTGTTTAAATAATCAAACAGCTATCAGTTATCAGTTAATTTTACCAAACACTTTTATACAATCAGCTAATTCAATCCGCTAGTCAAATCAGCTAATGCAATCAGCTATCAGCTATCAGCTAATGTAATCCGCTATCAGCTATCAGCTATCCGCTAATTGCCAAACAGGGCCATAGTATTACCAACCACGACGGTCCACATGAACACGGCGTTTCAAAAGAGATAACATTAGTTAATGTTTCCCCATTCCATTGGGTTGGACCACATACAACTAAATTATTATCTTTTAATTAAAATAATACTGACATACAAAAATAAATTTCTTTCCTTTTTTTTAACTCGTGGAGTGATTTCAGTGGTAAAAAATGATATATTTCATCTAGATAATTCGAGTTCGAATACCATATGTGTACGATATATGTGTATTATTAAAGAGTTAAAAAAATTAAACAAATATTATATTATAATCACATCAACATATTAAAAAGAAAAATTCTCCAAAAAGTAGTCGGGTAGCGTTGCTTGTACTTGTATATGAGTCGGACATAATGTATTTTAAGTGTAGGTGTTGAAACTGGATTGGACGGGAAAGAACAACGCTCTAACCAATCAGCCTACAAAAAATATAAAGTTAAAAATTCATATTTTTTTTATTAATACAACATCGAATCACGAATTATAAAGTTAAACAACTTTTGTTCATAGCAAAATCCGACATAAAGAATAAAGTATTCTAGTCAACAATTTAAAAGAATAAGGGGTTAAAAACTATAGTTGACACTCTTCTTTTTTTAAGTCATCAATTCAATACTTATTAAAAGCAAAAATTTTCTTCCCCTAAGTAGAAACTATTAAAAAAATAAAATATTCTAACCAACCAGATTACATAAAATTTGTTAAGAAAAAAATATTTTTATCGGTATAATATTAAATTATTGTTCAAACGTTTGAATTAGATGTTAATCGGTTAGAGTTTCAGTTTGATTTTTTTCGACTGTGTGACCAAGTCTAACTTTTAAAAATCAGATTAAAGGTCTATTTCAGATCTTAAATTCCTTAAGCTTCACAGTTACTTCAATGTTCATAATATGTTAAATTTAGTTCCTATCTTGACCAATATTTAAAATGTAAAAAAATAAAAAGAAAAGGAGAGCCGGATAAACGAACTTATAAACGAGTCAATAAACAAATTTGTTCGTGAACATAAATGAACCGAACATACTTCTGTTCATTCCACTCATTTACTAAATGAACATAAAAATTTTATTTATACTTGTTCATTTAATTTAATAAATAAACATAAACGAACGCTATTAAAATAAATCATGTGCAATTTATTGATCGCTTTATTCATTTACTCTTAGTTTCTAAAAAGACAAGTGGCTCAACAAAGATTAGTCAATGAGTTGGACAATCAGAAGAAATTGAACCATATATCAACTCTCATTACACGTGGAAGGTTTTGATTGTGCAACGTAGCTTTTTCCTTTGAGTAGAAAACGACAATAAAATAAAGGCCTAAGGATCATTTTAGCTCTTAACCCTTATGGCCTCATCATAAATTTAACCTTCAATTTATATATTTTTATCAAATTACTTATTTTTTTAATTAAAAAATTAATTAAACTGTTAAATAATTAACGATGATGACATATCATAAACATGTAAATAAATTTTAAATGATATGACATCTAATTTATCACAAATCACATACATAAACGTGGAATATAATTTTATTTTAATTTAAATTATAAAACAATTAAAAATCTCCACACACGGAAAAAAAAACAAGTTCATTTTCATCGCCAAAGAGAGGAAAAAACAAGTTCTGCGTTGCAATTAATAACTCTTCCAAATATTTAGTTTTTATAATTAAAATTAAATTATAATCAACGTGTAAGAATATGACAGATTAAATGTTATGTCATTTAAAATGTATACGTGTTATATCAATACGTTTAATTATTTAATGTTCTAATTAATTTTCTAGTTAAAAATGAGTAACTTGACAAAAAGATATAGGTTGAGGTCAAAATGTATCCTAAAGAAAGATGAGGGTCAAAATGACGGTAATGATAAATGTTAAGAGTTAAAATTATTCTTATACCTAAAATTTTAAAAAAATAGAAAAATGACAAAGTGGGAAAAAAATACAAAAAAAATATATAATTTGGGTAAAGTTAAAGTACAGGGGGAAACGATATATTAAACCTTTTATTTTTGTATATATTTGACCAATATGTATTACTACATATGAATATTTAATATTTATTCGTTTAAATATATTTTTTTATATTTATATCCAACGAATTATACATATATGCAATAACCGTACGTATTAAATTTGAAAATTTTAGATTAAGTAAATTTGTTTGGTTAGTTAGGTTGTTTATCTTTATTTTCTCATATTTCCTTAAGTTATGGGTTTTAGACCCACTATGAGCAGTCTTCTTCTTTCCCCTGGAGTCCCCTTACCCTCCTCTCTCTAGGTATGATTAGAATTAGGATTTGTCATTTATTTTTATTTTTTTTATTTTTGAGAAATTTAAAGAATGGTAATAATTTTCTATTGATTCTTATATTATGAATAAGTTGTAGATTTAATAATTGTACTTTTATTTGGACAATTTAATCCCTCTACTTTTTAAAATTTGAAATTCAAGACATGTCCCGAACATTAGCAGTTAAATCTATTAAGCCAATCTCTTGCAAAAAAAAATCTATTAAGCCAATCGCTATTAATCTTTGTATTGTGCATAAATTGTAGCTTTAGTTCATGATATCCGCTTTGATCATTTTAAGTCCATATGAGTTCGTCTATTGTTCATATGTTGTTTGGATGAGGATTGAAATTCTAAAGCTTAATGGACTAATAACAAAATTTAACCTCAATAGAGGACTGAAATGAAAAGGGATGAAATTGCATAAATGGATGGGAAGTGAGGAACAGCTAATTAAGTCTAAATTCCAAAGAAGAATAAAATCAGATTTTGAGAAGCTAAAGCCTGTCATTGATATTGTTCCAAATTGTGGGAGTTTTTGTTGTTATAAAAACTAAAAAGGCCATGTCCTGTAAATGTAATGGCCAGTGCAAGTCCCAAAGAACATCGAAGACATTGTCCAACTTCTCTTTAAAATACCTCAAAAATGGTCTCTGTCTGACACCTCAGTTTCTAACGAGGGTTTCGGCGTAATCATAGGAACCAAAGGTATAGTAATGTTGTCTGCGTTGACCCCTTTGTTCAACTAATCTCGCTTTTGTTCTGAGTTTGCCACTTGACAGATCTGAGTAGAGATTTTGTTCCTTTTTGGTTTAATCACAATGGGGTTGGTTTTCTCAAACAATTCTACATATCCGCCGTGAACTAATGCTTAAAGATGCATGCTCCCAAATTAATGGCTTGCATTGTATTATAACTATCACAAGGTTCGAATGGAGGGGTCAAAACAAAATTTTCCATTTAATCAAAGGACTAAAAAGGCTTAAAGTGAATTTTTAGTATTTAAGAGGTATTAAAAATGGAATATGTCCTTTTAAACCAAGGAGGCCAAGACCCCTGCATATCTCTAGTTTTGTCCTTGTCGAGTGCATGCTTTTGATGTAGGCAACTATTGGTCGTCATAGACGAAGGATACTTAACTTATATACCCGTATTTATAGCCAATGTTACTCTGCATTTTGCTTAAAGCATTCGTATATTCGTTTATGTATCTGATATATAAATTTTATGTTGGCTTGAGCCGTTAAAACTGAGTTTTTTTTATTTCACAAGATATCTAACAGAGTGAGCCTAATGATTAATATTTCACGTTCTGTTGGTTCATACAGAGTTGCTAGCCACAAGTTAAAACAGCAAAGTTAATGGATGAAAATTTTCTGCCCATTTGCGGTACTCTTACTTATGCTCCTACTCTTAAAATTAGTTTTAGGGTTTAGGGATCTAAATTAAGGTTTAGAGAATTTATGATAAAATGTATTTTTTAAGGTATAAGGTGTAAGATTTATAATTTAGAGTTAGGGTTTGAAATTTAATTTTATAATAATTTTTTAATGTTAAAGTATAAATAAAAACATAGAAAAGTTAAAGTAGGAGTTTTATCTAAAGTTAAGAGGCTTTAAAGCAGCAAAGCAACAACTGTCAGGTTCCTGCCAGTTGCCATTTAGGACAGGGAACGAGTTTGGCGGATACCGTGTCGGGATTTCAAGTTCATTTTTAGAGTACCAAACTCATTCCCCACGATCTGGCCGCCCTTTTGCTTAACTTTTGTTTAATCCACTTAACATTCCTCATGCGCATTTTGTTTAATGGACTACTCCCACGTTCTCTCATTTCTAAACTCTAACCGGAAAGATGACGCGTGCTTCCTTCTCATCTTGCCCAAGCCCTAGCCTAGTCCTCCTTGTGTTACTTTCATATGAGAAACTGTGTTCCAATCATACTCTTATATCGTTTGTAAAATATTAATTTAATACCAATAACCGGTTAGTTCATCGGGATGTATCCTTGGATCCTTTAAGTAAAGTCAAAGATTTAAATTTTAATATTATAAATGAAGAAAACAGGATTAAGAAGATCGCTCTTATATTAGAACTATGTAAAACTCACATTTGATTGTTAAAAAAAATATTAATTCAATGATTGCTCCTGGACCCTTGAGTCATTCCAATCGAAGTCAAAGGTGTGTTTAAGAGCCATGGAACCCTTTCCATTTGTTTAATCTCTATCATTGCATGAAGTTGGCCAACCCATGAGTTGTAATTTGTCTGGTTTTGGCCCCACACTGGACTCCATGGATTAGTATAACTGAACAATGATTAGGAATTAAATAACTCAATCCTTGATAGCAACATTGTCTTTAGGGTTTGGAGTTGGACTACATATATATATATATATATATATATATATATCCAGTTTTTTTGTTCGTTCCTCAAGCACCATTACGAGCTTCAAACACAATAAACTGTTCACTTATCTACACAGGCTTTAATGGATCAGATGGTGGAGTCGCTTGCAGCCTTTCCTGATGGAGAGTTCGATTCCTTCAACAGAATGTCCGCCATTGATGAGTTTAACTTCACTCAGCACCTTCATTTTTACTCGTTTCCTTTAGAGAATGACGAGGGATTCAGCTTTATAAACCCGTCGGCTTTTTGTCATAATCCTGGTGCTGGATTCACCGACAATGGTGGGTTAAGCCATAAGATCGTCGACTGGTCTCCACCAACACTCCCGAGCATTGCAATGCTAGACAATACTGTTAATGTCATTCAAGATTCGGGTTCTGATCACTGCTTAGGAAATGCCGTTCTTGGCAGCCAAACCAAGTTTAGTGTGCTGGAATTTCAGGCTGAAATGGACCAAACCGATAGAATTTCGTCTGAAAACACAAAGAAAAGACCTCGGGTTTTGAAAGATGTAAGAGGAAAATGAATTCTAAGCCGCTAAGCATGTGCATAGAATCTTTTATTGCAGTAGTTTCTGATTCATGGTTTGAAAATGCAGGCTCAAAAGGCTTCTAACAAAGCGCAGAACTCAAAGAAGAACCGCAGGATCAATGTAGATGGAAATGAAGGAGAGAGTAACATTAATGGTTTGGATGGTCTGATCAGTTGTAGCACAACATACAGTTCAGGAGACGAAAATGTTTCTCAGGACACTAACAATGGCGTCGCCACCTCAGATTCCAAAGCTTCTCGAGCTCTTAACTTGAATGGAAAGACAAGAGCGAGTAGAGGGGCAGCAACTGATCCCCAAAGCCTCTATGCAAGGGTATGTTAGAAAATATGGATTTTTAGAAATTTGAAGCATATTTCAAATTAGTAAAGGTGGAGATTCAAATCATAAAATCATGGTTTTATATTACGAATATATTCTGAATCTTTTTTGCTTGATTACTGCAGAAAAGAAGAGAGAGAATTAATGAGAGATTGAGAATTTTACAGAATCTTGTCCCCAATGGAACCAAGGTAATTATTAAAGCAATATTTTAGTTCCATGGTTAAACAGTTTAAGACATTAATCATGAATAGGATCAGAAACTCATATGTTGAATGATGAAAAATGCAGGTTGATATCAGCACAATGCTTGAAGAAGCTATTCATTATGTGAAGTTTTTGCAGCTCCAAATTAAGGTAAGGGAAAATCAAATAAAAAATCTTAAAACAAATCATGTTGAAAGGGTTACTTTTAAGTCGTAAGCCTAATACTATACTGTCCTTTTTCCGCCATTGTTGCAGCTTTTAAGCTCTGACGATCTATGGATGTATGCTCCAATTGCCTACAATGGCATCGATATCGATCTTGACAAGAACATCTCCAAACTTCTATAATATGAACCATGGGAAGAAGCTACCCTAATCAAGAGTTCTTAGTTGATCAACATTTTACTGAAAAAGTAATGATATTATAAGCTTTGCTGACATGTAATATTGAGAATTCTGAATGAGATTAATTCCATGGTTTTTCAATATGGAGGATATATATGAACCATCTGTTTCTTCTATTTGTATATTATGTTTCAAAGCTGATAGTCCTCAGTAGCACATGTTTGCAGATGCGTCTGGTACGCCAAATGTATAGCCATCAATATATGTTTGCTTGAGCTTTAGGCTTTGCTTGGTTGTGGAAAAGTGGAAGGGTGGAAAATTGTAGTGATAGAAAAATAGAAGGATGAAAAAAAAAATTCTTTCTGTTGGTTGGTGTGCTTGGTTGAGATGATGGAAAATTAGAAGGAAAATAAGTTTTTTTCCTCTCTACAGTTTGGTACAATGGAAAAGTGTGAGGAAAGAAAATTTAGCTTTGAAAATTATAATTTAGTACAATATTTTTAATTTGATTATTTCTATTCAATTTAGTCCCTAAATTTTTTATTTAATCTAAAATCGACCCTTATTTGTTTCTAATTTTTATAATTTAATCTAACATTTTTAATATAGTTTTATTTTTGTTCAATTTAATCCCTAATTTTTTTCTTTAATTCAAAATTGACCTATATGTATTTCTATTTTTATAATCGAGTCCAATATTTTTAATATGATTTTATTTTTATCCAGTTTAGTCCATAAAATTTTATTTAATCTGAAATTAACCTCTATTTATTTATAATTTTTATAATTTAGTCTAATATTTTTATAATCTAATCCAGAGAGTTTGACAATCGATGTAACACTTAATACATGGTATAAATGAATCCAACTCGAATATCAAATGCTACAAATGACCCATTTGTGGCCTAAAACAAATTTTAAAAAAATAAGCATATTTGATTACATGAAAGTAAACAACCAACATGAACATAAAGGGGAAACAATTAACTAAAGTCACCTGAGAAAATAAACCTTTAAAAACTTTAGAAAATAAACGATTTAACAAAAAAGCATTTTGGTAATTTTACAAGACTTGAACCCAAAAAAACATTCAAAACTTAAATACAAGCTTAATATAATTAGAAACATTGTATACCTTTGCTTTTCTAAAAAGAGAAGTCAAAATCGAAGTAAATTTAACCGGACCGACGTTTAGGGACTAATATGTAAATGATTTATAAGTTGGATTTTTAATTAAAAACTCAGTTTCATGTCCATTTTAGACTCATTAATTCCAATTAGACTTAATGATAAATTCGTGTTGAAATCGAATTTGAAATAGAGTGTTAATTGCAAAAAATAAGTAGTTTATGGACCATTTTGAAAACATTCATAAAATACAGGGGGCAGTTTTTCAAAATCTGAAACTAAACCTTCCTTTATGAAATGAATATCATCATTGACACATAGACCAAGTTTTAGGTTAATCCGAGCTAAAACAAGTATTTAATTGCAATTATAAAATTAGTGACTAAAATGTAAAATTTGCTATTGTAAGATAATGGACTGAATTATAAAATTGAGGTCAATTTCAAATTAAATCAAATTTGAGGGATTAAATTGAAAAAAATAAAGTCATAGTAAAAATATTAGATAAAATTATAAAATTAGAAACAAATAAGGTTCAATTTCAGATAAAAAAATATATTTTAGTACTAAAGTGAACAAAAATATCATTATATTAATAATATTGACTTTAATAATAAAATAAAAACAAAAAAAGGTAAATTTTAGATTAAATAAAAATTTTAGGGACTAAACCTAACAAAATAGAATCATAATAAAAATATTGGATAAAATCATAAAAAATAATTATAAATATGGTTAAAATAAAATTAGAATTTTTTAAACATAATTTCATTATTTTATTATTAAAGTGTGATAGCTTTTACTTTTCTTTTCTATTTTCCACCCAACTTTGGAGAGCAAACTATTTGTATAGGAACAAGGAAAACTATCCTTCATATTTTCTTTCTTTTTTAATTTTCAACTCTACCATATAACCTTTAAATTTATTTTTTTTTAATTTTCTGTTCCCTCCTTCTTTTTCTTTTCACTCTTTCTCCTATCGAGCAAAGCCTTAAAGTTTGCATTGTGGGCACGTTTGTGCACTCATAATACATTTGCACAAATAAGAAGTAATAATGTTGGGAGAAAGAAGAAAGAAAAGCAGAAAATAGTGATGTACACACACAAAGTGAAACAAAAACCCTCTATCTTTTTTTATTACTATATTTATTTTCCAACAAAATAAATAAATTTTAAACCATAATTTTAATTTCTGAATCTTAAAATATAAGCTCTAAAAGCTAAACGTTACCCGCTAAACCATAATCCTAAACTTTAGTCTTAAATCTAATTTTTTAAGGTTAGCATATATGTAAGGACAGAATCATCCCTAAGGGTGGGTCATAAGGGCAACGACCTAGTGGCCACAGTTCATAATTAGAAGTATTTAATTTTAATGATAGTTTAACTTTTTTCAATATTTATTATTATGATTTAATTTTTTAATACTTGTTATTAGGGAAAATTTTGGTGGATAATCTTAACCCAAGTTAATATTGAGAAAATAGGGTACGTGGAAGAAGTTTGGAGATTTACGACAAAAATTATAGGGATTGGGGAGGACGCCACCTGCATGTGGCAACTTGATTTTTTTTTAAATATATTTGGATGCAACTTAGTCGTTGCATGGCTCGTATGACCCACGTAAAAGCATGAAAATTATAAACAAATTAAAAATGCCACATGGACCAAAAAAATATAAACAAATTGAAAATGCCACCTGCAGGTGGCGTCCTCCCCAATCTCTATAGATTTTGTCGTAAATTCCCAAATTTCTCTCACATGCCCTACTTTTTTAATATTAACTTAGAGTTAGACTATCCACCAATTTTGTTTGTTATTATGAGTTTTCTATTAATGTTTATTTTTCTAATATTTGTTATTAGGGGTCATTTTTTTCAATTGTTGTTATTAGGGATTTAATTTTTTTAATACTTGTTATTAAGAGTTTACTCTTAAAATATAATTTTTGTTATATGGGGTCTAATTTTTTTTTTTTTGCTATACTTGCTATTAGGGTCTAATTTTTTCTAATATTTTTTAATAGATTTTTTTCCAATATTTGTTAATATGTACAAACAATTAATTTTTGGGTAATCTTCACAAATAGTCACTTTTATTTTGTGTTTGTTTTATTTTAGTCACTCGAATTCAAAATAGATCATTCTTTCCACTTACGTTTCGAATCGTGTCTGTTTTTGTCACCGGGTCGTTAGTCTCCGTTAGTGGCCTAATGGGCAGCTGACATGGCCTTGAAAAAAATAAAAAATAGTCAACGTGTATAATACACGTGGAATAGGTTTATATCTGATTATTTTTAAAATGGGTAAAAGAAAAATAAACCAGTTCATATTCTTTAATCACGAGTTAAAAAATTAAAATACCAAAAGTCATTTTCTCATCTTTCTTTTTCTGTGGATTCTGGGTAAATCTTAGGGCTTAGAGAAATCATATCTGAAGAATCAAGGTAAGAACTAAAAGGAATCAATTTTTTCCTCTTTCGTAATCTCATATTTGTAATGGTTATGAATCGTCTGAATCGTTTCTTTGTATTATTAGTTAGAGGCTTAAAAATAGTGCGATGATGACTTCGAAAACCAGGGGAAAAGAAAGTGGTGTATGGTATGCTTACTTTCGCACTTATTTTATTCATTTTCTAAAATTAAAAATGATTGTGAAATGGGTTTAGGGTTTTTTAGTAAGGGTTTTGGATTGTATTTAGGATTCATGTTAATGGTTTTAGTAAGAGTTTTGGATTGTATTGATGGTTTAAGTTAAACTGATTTTGATGGGATTGTATTGACGCTTATTCTTTTAGTAAGAGTTCTTAATTGTAATTGATGTTTAAGGTTGTTTATAATTTAAGGTTACATTAGTAAGGGTATAGGGTTACATTAGTAAGGGTTTAGGCTTATATTGATTTAAGGTTACATTAGTAAGGGTTTAAAGTTACACTGTTTTAAGGTTGTTTATGATTTTAGTGGGTTTTTCTTTATTCAGGTTGGATTGCACATTGATTTAAGTAAGGGTTACATTAATTTAAGGTTGTTTTAGGTTGGATTGCACAATTGATTAACAAAACTGTGTAACAATTTGACTTAGATTTATGGTAATTATTGTTTAAGGTTGTTTATGGTTTAAGGTTACATTAGTAAGGGTTTAATGTTACATTGATTTAAGGTTACATTAGTAAAGGTTTAATGTTACATTGATTTAAGGTTACATTAGTAAGAGTTTAATGTTACATTGATTTAAGGTTGTTTATGATTTTAGTAAGGGTTTTGTTTTGATTTAGGTTGGATTGCACATTAGTTTTAGGTTTGATTTAGGGTTTTATTTTAGGTTGATTTAAGATTGTTGTTTCAATTTGTTTTATTTTGCATATTAGTTTAATGTTACTTTAGAGTTGTTTAATTGCATTAAAAAGTGATTCTTGTCTGTATTGATTTTATAGGCGTTTATTGCATTGAAAAAAATAATGTTGCATTGGTCCACATTAATTTGGAAAAATATTCTGATGTAAGTGGTTCACATTTGTTTATACCTTTTATGCTAACAATCTTTTTTGTGTTGTCTTAATTGGTTTTGAGATTTTAAGCAGTTAATATTTTAACATCTTCATTGGTTTTGAGATTTTCTGCTTTTATAAGTGGTACAAATTACTTTATACTTGTCTTTTTTTACTTTTTACTTTTTACTTTTTACTTGTGTCCACATTTTAACAACTTTATAACAGTCCTAGTGTATACTTTTTTGGGGGTGGGCCATTGAAATGTTTTTGTGTACTGTGCAGGTAATAAGACAGAAATGTTTACTTGTGTGATTCACTATGGAGGAGACTTTGTAACTTCACCAAGGATGAAGTACACTTCTAAGTCTAAAGCCTGCTTTGATTTTGTTGATGCTAGTAGATTCTCAACCTTTTCAGTGTGTGAGATGGTTCAGAGTCTAGGTTTAGTTGAACATTTTGTTGTTTATTGGAGGGTGCCAACTGCTGTATTGTGTACTGCTTCTATTAGTCAATTGAAAATTGATCATGACTGTATGACTATGCTGAACAGCCTGCCTAGTAATAGGTACATGCATATATATCTGAAGCCATTTCAAAAAAGATGTTTATAAAGAAGAAGAAGAACATCTTGCTGAAGAAGAAAAAACATGTAAATGAAGAAGAAGATTCTGGAGCTGAAGAAGAAGAATATTATGCTGCTGCAGAAGAACATTTTCATCATGCTGAAAAAGAAAAATCTGTTGAGGAAGAAGAATCTGGTGCTAAAGAAAAATCTGGTGCTGAAGAAAAAAATCTATTGAGAAAGAAGAATCTGGTGCTGAAAAAAAATCTGTTGATGAAGAAAAATCTATTGAGGAAGAAGAATATGTTGCTGAAGAATAAGAATCTAGTGTTGCAGAAGAATCTGCTGAAGAAGAAGAATTTGATGTTAGTGATAATGAGTATGATTGTGAACCATACATACAAGAGGATGGAATAGGAATTAGGGTTCAGAGGAACATGGATGGCTTTGGACCTGATGGTGTGCATG
The DNA here is from genome assembly GCA_958450335.1 of Hibiscus tridactylites. Taxonomy (NCBI): domain Eukaryota; kingdom Viridiplantae; phylum Streptophyta; class Magnoliopsida; order Malvales; family Malvaceae; genus Hibiscus; species Hibiscus tridactylites. The sequence continues at coordinate 79,861,514 of OY288265.1, read as the reverse complement.
TGAATCAGAAGGATCATGGGCCAGAATCAGATGATGACCATTCTGAAAACCTACATAGTAAGCATGGTTCAGACTCAAATAGGGCTAGGTACCCTGAATTCCATTCTGAAAACTGACATGGTAAAATCAAAGTTTGTTAAGGGTCTAATATTCCCAAATAGGACAACATTGAAAGAAGCTATCAAGCAGTATGTGAGAGTAGATAGGGTGGAAGTAAAATTAAAGAGGAATGACATTAAAAGGCTTCAAGCACTATGCAAGGAAGGATGTCCTTGGAAACTGTGGGCAGCCTCTATAAATCCAAAGGACAATAAGGACCAAACTTGGAAAATTAAAACCTTGATGAATTGTCATACATGTTCCAAGTTTGTGAGCAATGCTAATATTACAACTAAGTGGATGGCAAAGTACTATATTGGGAAATTCATGTCCGAGCCTAATTACACTCCGAGATCATTACAGCACGATGTGTTACATGAATTTGGGACACTTATATCACCTGGAAAGTGTGGTAGGGCTAGAGATATGGCATTAGAAATGATTGAAGGGAATCATGAAGCTCAATATGGGAAAATCTATGACTACTTACAAGAGTTGAGGATTACAAATCCTAGAACAACTACAATCTGTTATCTAGATTTAAGGTTGTTCCAGAGGATGTATGTTTGTCCACAAGCTTGTAAAGAAAGGTGGAAAGTAGGTTGTAGGAGGATAATTGGTCTTGATGGTTGCTTTTTAAAGGGTTGTTTTCATGGGTTTCTGTTGACATCTGCATGGATTAATGCAAATGATTGCATTTATCCTATAGCATATGCTGCTGGAGATAGTGGGAATATTTCTTCTTGGTATTGGTTTGTGGAAAATTTAAAAACTGATTTGGAGATTGAAAACTCTTCCAGCATATGTTTCATGTCTGATAAACATAAGGTTAGCTCTCTCCTTAATTCAGTTTACATTTGTTTCATTTATTTTAGATATTAACTTTAAATGCAATTATGTAGGGCCTTAAGGAAGTTATTGCAGATGTATTCTCGTATGCAGAGGATAGAAAATGTGTTAGACACATGTACACAAATTTCAAGGACAAACACAAAGGCCGAGCTCTAAAAGATGCTCTTTGGAAGGCTGCCAGAGTTACCTATTTGCGAGAGTTTGAAGTTGCTATGGACCAATTAAAGGCATTGTCAGAGGCTGCCTATGATTGGGTTAAGGAGAATGACCCTGCTCAGTGGTTTAGATCACACTTCTCCACTAGGAGCAAGTGAGTCTTTTAATAAGGTATAGAATTTGTTTTAATTATTTAATGGTTAAGACAATAATTTAAACTTAATATGTATTTAACTCTTTTATTGTCAATATGACAGTCCATTTTAAAGGCAAGAGATAAGCCTATATTGACTATGATGGAGACAATTCGAATGAAAATTATGACTCGAATTGTATCCAAAAGAGAGGCTGCTGAAAAGTGTAAAGGGTTATTGTGTGAAAAAATTCAAAAGAAATTGGACATCAGTATTGAAGCATCCATCAGATTACAAAATCAAATTTCTTATGTTCTTTAATTTTATTTTGAATTAAGAATTGCTTATTACATGCTTTTAGTTTCTTGTAAAACTGCTTATTACATGCTTTTGGACATCAATAATAAAGGTTTGTTGCATGAAATGTGGGCTGAAATTCTTGTTTTGATGAAATGGCGACTTCAGTTTTGTATATTGAAATGATAGTATATCTTGTTATAGTTTTTTTAGTGATTGCAGATTTGATTAAATACAGATTTTGATAACTTAATTAAATAGTTTTGAAAAGAGTTAAGATGAAATTTTTAAATGAGTTAAAATATAGTTTAGGGTTCATTATACATCATTTTACATGTTGTGGCCATTATACATATTTTTTCATGTCTTGTTTTAGGTTATGTGATTTGATTTTTTATTGATCATTAAACATCATTTTTCATGTCTTGTTTTAGGTTTTGGCCAACTTATGCTGGTGTACATAAATATCAAGTTGAAGATGGCCTATCTCATCAACATGTTGTGGACCTTGCGAAAAGATCATGTTCATGCAGGAAATGGGACCTCAGTGGGATCTCTTGTCCCCATGCAGCATTAGTCTTTCGACTGAATAATTTAAAGCCTAAAGAATATGTCAATGAATTCTATCACAACAGTATACAACTAGCTATTTACTCGAACATGATTAACCCTATATGTAATCACTTATTTTGTCCGAGGTGTTAACCTGTTTTCCTTTTTTAAAATAATGGGCTTTAATTATATATATTGTGATAAAAAATAAAAAACTAAAAAAAGAAACAGTATATATATTATTATTATTAATGTTGTATTTATTCTTACTATTTATTATTATTATTATTATCATATATTATTATTGCTATTATTATCGTTATTATTTACTATGATATTATTATTGTATGTTTATTATTATTATTAGTATTATTTACTATATCATTTTTATTATCAATTATTATTATTACTATATTATCTTTGTTATTATTTATATTATTATCATCTATTACTATATTATTATTATTATTATTATTATTATTATTATTATTATTATTATTATTATTATTATTATTATTATTATTATTATTATCTGAAAATTTAAAAAAAAACTAATATATATATATATATGTGTGTGACGAATAGAATAAAAATCAAGCCCAAGTTTTTAATAATTAAAAGTCCATTTACAAGTGTCAAAACCCAAAATATTATTGATAAGTAGTTATTTTGGTTATGTTTTTAGTCCTTATTTTGATCAAACATATGTTTGAAGGACTTAATTGGGCTGTTTTATGATGTTTTCATGCAGGAGACGTGATGCTGGAAATAAGCTGGAATTCTGCAGAAAATGCTGGAGTCATGGGCAGATTCATGGGCATGAACCAGGGCATGAATGCTGAATGGGCGCCACGTCAACATCTTCTAGAAGATGACGTCAGCAACTCAGATAACTTATCAGTCCACTTATCAAGATAGCTTATCATCCGATTTTTATTTTAAAATTCAAAACTTGGATATTTATCTTATGTAATTTAATTTAAATTTAGGATTTATCATCTTAGGTTTTTTAGGGTTTTCAACTACTATAAATACCCCACTTTGGGGGTGAATTAAATCATCATTCAATTAGCAATTGAACATCATTTCTTCTTCTCTTGGAAATTCTTCCTAGTTTTACTTTAAGTTCTTTTCTTCTATTTCTCTTTTAATTATTTCTTAAATGTCGAGCATGATTAATTTAATAACCATGCTCGGTTAGATTTTTTAAGCCGAAGGCTTTTTGCAATGACGCGTTCTCAAGGCGAGGTTTGAAACTATGCTTCAAACGTTTCGAAAACTTCTCTCAATTTCTTTAAACTTTATTTTCTAAATCAAAATGATTTTTAAAATCCAAAGATTGACTTTGGAGAAAAACAATTGTTTTGATCTATCAAGTGGGAGGGAGGATCGGTTATTGAAACAAATCCGACTTCCAAGGAACACACTTAGTAAATAGATTACTAAGTAAAATTGAGATCGAATCGTTTTTATAGAAATGACTTTTCGAATTGGTTACGAGCTTAAGTAATTTGTTTTCTCAAACATTGAGTTAGTTTAGACAAATTATCAAAACTGAGACCAAAAATTGATTTTGGAAATTCAGTTTACAAACAAAAACCCAAGGATTGACCTTGAAATAATTTTGCCAACAAGTTTTTCGAAATAAAAATCTTTACCAAGGAACCGAGTAGAACAAGTCAACGCGGAAGCCCGAGGCTAATAATCTCATATTTACTTTAAACTATTTCAAAAGCTTTCTTTTACTTTCTTAAACAATTGCATTTCATTACAACAACCCCCACCTAAATCACATTATCATAGCTCCAACAACAACTCTTGGTTCAGAAACTACAAAAGCGCGACAAAGAAAGTTCTAAGTCCCTGTGGGTTCGACTCCTACTTCCCTATCTATACTCAATTTAATTTCTTTATTTATTTTATTGATTTGGAAGAAGGAAATTATTTTTGACACGTTACGACGCGTGTCAAAATTGGCGCCATTGCCGGGGACTTCGGCAACTTTTACTGTTTGTTTTTTATTGTTTATGACCAGGAGAAATCCGGAAGAACAAGTTAAATACATCCCAAAAATCAAAGCCAAATGGGAAACAACGAACAGACGATCCAACAGCTGATCAGGGCAACAGAGGACAATCAACCCTTGTGCATAACCTTTCCGAATGGTGAAACGCCGTTCCAACTAAAAACGGGCTTGATTCATCTACTACCAACCTTCTACGGTTTGCCTAACGAAAACCCACACAAACATTTGAAGGAATTTCACATGGTTTGTCTAAGCACAAAGCCAAAGGGAGTATCCGATGACCAAATCAAACTTAGAGCTTTTCCATTTTCTTTAGCAGATATAGCAAAAGATTGGTTATTTGATTTATCCCCTAATTCTGTTACAACCTGGACTGACATGGCTAAACCTTTTCTTGATAGGTTCTTCCCTGCAGCTAAAGCAAGCGAGATTAGGCGTAGCATCCTGAGCATTCAACAAAAAGAAGTTGAATCTTTGTATGAATACTGGGAGAGGTTTAAAAAGTTGTGTGCAAATTGTCCACAACATGGATTGTCGGAACAAACCCTCCTCCAGTATTTTTATGAAGGATTGACGTCTATAGATATGAAAGTGATAGACGCGGCAAGTGGCGGAGCTCTAGTCAATATGACCCCAACAGCGGCTAAAACACTAATATCAACCATGGCTGCCAACTCACAAAGGTTTAATCAATCTAGCGAACCATCTCGAAGTGTTCGCGAGGTAAGCACAGTTTCTTTAGAAAATAAGGTTGATAAATTAGCTGAAATAGTGCAAACTTTTCTTGCAGGAAAAAAGGGAACGACTAGACTTTGTGGGATCTGTACTAGCCCAGATCATCCGACAGACTGTTGTCCGATGATTCAGGAAGATGATGTCGCCCAAGCCAATGCCATGGGAAATGCATACAATCCAAGGTGGAGAAACCAGTCAAACTTTGGATACGCAAACAACCAAAGACAAAATCAACCCTACCCACAACAAAAGACATCTCTAGAAACCTTAGTTGAGCGTTTAGCGATGTCCCAAGAGAAATTCCAAATTCGTACCGAGGCCCACTTACAAGAGATAGACAAACAAATAAGCCAGCTAGCAAGCCGTCTTGATTCCAAAGGTAAACTTCCCGAGACAAACCCTATGGAAAATATAAGCGCCATCACACTCCGTAGTGGGACAGTTATAGCTCCGAAAGAACCATCAAAAAACAACAATCCCACTCTTTCCATGGAAGAAGGTAACGAAAAACAAAATAACCCTCTACCATCATCTCCTCCTTCTTCTCCACCTCTTGAAGTCGCACCTCCTTTCCCATCACGATTAGTAAAACGTGACAAAAAGGCTGAAGAGAGAGAAATTATTAAAGTATTTAAAAAGGTCCAAGTGAACATTCCCCTATTGGAAGTCATTCACCAAGTGCCAAGGTACGCTCGTTTCCTTAAAGAGCTCTGTACAACCAAGCGAAAACTCACCGGACACGAAAAGGTAAATTTGGGAGAGCACGTTTCTGCAGTTTTTCAACGTAAGTTACCACCCAAAATGAAAGACCAAGGTATGTTTGCTATACCCTGTCAAATTGGTAACGTATCTATTAAACGTGCTATGTGCGATCTTGGGGCTTCAATAAATGTAATGCCGCTTTCTGTTTATAAAATGATAACTAACGATCCTTTGAAGGAAACCAGGATTACGATACAGTTGGAGGATCGATCAGTCATCTATATAGAAGGAGTGTTGGAAAATGTTTTGGTAAAGGTAGATGTCTTATTTTTCCCTGCGGACTTCTACGTGATCGATATGGCTCACGATAGAACAAACACTTGCTCCGAAGTGTTGTTGGGACGTCCATTCCTTAGTACAACAAACACGAAAATAGAAGTAAGGAGCGGCCTTTTATCCATGGAATTCGACGGTGAGGTAGTAGAATTCGATGTTTATAAGGCAATGAGGTATCCTGATCAGGTTGAATCTGTTAACTCAATTGATATTGTTGATCCATATATAGAAGAGTATGCAGATACTAATGTTTTTAATAACTTTGATATGAACTATGAGCTTTGCGTCGATGAAGCAGAAAATGAGGACGAATCTGTTTCCTTTATTAATTCTGATTTAGCTTTAACTCCATCAAAGACTAAACCTTTGCCATCTATTTTGCAGGCTCGAAATTTGGAATTAAAGGAACTCCCAACCCACCTTAAGTACGCCTTCCTGGGAGATAAAATACCTTACCAGTTATCATCTCGAACGAATTAACCGGAGAGGAAGAATTCGATCTTGTCACAGTCCTGCGAAAGTATAAGGAAGCAATCGGGTGGACGGTAGCGGACATCAAAGGACTTAGCCCCTCAACTTGTATGCACAAGATCAAAGTTGAGGAAGGGGCAAAGCCGTCACGACAAGGTCAGCGACGCTTGAATGATCCCATGATGAAGGTAGTACAAGACGAAATTCAAAAACTCTTAGACGCTGATATCATATATCCGATCTCGGATAGCGAGTGGGTAAGTCCTATTCATGTTGTTCCTAAAAAGACCGGCGTCACGGTAATCAGAAATGACAAAGGTGAGTTAGTTCCAACTCGAGTTCAAAATGGATGGCGAGTTTGCATAGATTACAGGAAGTTGAATTCTCTAACCCGAAAAGATCACTTTCCTTTACCATATATTGATCAAATGATTGAAAGATTAGCTGGTAAATCTCACTATTGTTGCCTCGATAGTTTTTCAGGTTTCTTTCAAATTCCCGTAGCCCCTGAAGACCAAGAGAAGACCACATTTACGTGCCCATTTGGGACCTTCGCCTATCGACGAATGCCGTTTGGACTATGTAACGCTCCGGCTACGTTCCAGCGATGTATGGTAAGTATATTTTCGGATTATGTTGAGAAAGGGATCGAGGTATTTATGGACGACTTCACTGTATATGGTAATTCGTTTGGTGAGTGTTTATTGAATTTAACTAATGTCTTAAAACGATGCATTGAATTTAACCTTGTGCTTAATCATGAGAAATGTCACTTTATGGTTTATAAAGGCTTAGTATTAGGACATATAATTTCTTCTAAATGGATTTCTGTTGATAAAGCTAAAACAGATATTATACGCTCACTCCCATACCCCACAACCGTGAGGGATATTCGCTCTTTTCTTGGACATGCAGGTTTCTACAGGCGATTTATAAAAGACTTCTCAAAGTTAGCACAACCACTATGTCAGTTACTGCAGAAAGATGTAGAGTTCGACTTTACATCCGAATGTAGGAAATCATTTGATACAATTAAGGAGAAACTTGTATCCGCGCCAATAGTGCAACCGCCCGATTGGAACTTGCCGTTCGAAATTATGTGCGACGCCTCGGATTTTAGTGTTGGAGCGGTACTCGGACAAAGGAAAGGACGAGAGCCTCATGTCATCGCCTATACATCGAGAACGCTTGATCCAGGGCAACGAAATTATTCAACTACAGAAAAAGAACTGTTTGCTGTAGTGTTTGCTTTAGATAAATTTCGCTCTTATTTACTTGGAACTAAAATTATTGTTTTTTTCTGACCATGCAGCCTTGCGATATTTGATGAGCAAGAAGGAAGAAAAACCAAGGTTGATCCGATGGATTTTACTCCTCTAGGAGTTTGATCTCGAGATAAAGGACAAGAAGGGGAGTGAAAATCTTGTGGCCGATCACCTCAGCCGAATCCCACTAACCAATTCAGATTCGCCTGTCAATGACGAATTCCCTGAAGAAAATTTAATGATGGCCTAAGCTTCAACACCTTGGTTTGCGGACATCGTGAACTATTTGGCTACAGGTGAATTACCCCATGACTTGCCATGGTCAGAAATTACCCGAATCAAGAGGGAGTCCAGGTTCTATATTTGGGATGATCCCTACCTTTGGAGACATTGTTCCGATCAGGTAATACGACGATGTGTAACCGAAGACGAGGTAAAATCTATCCTTAATTTCTGTCATTCATATGCATGTGGTGGACATTATGGACCTAAAAGGACAGCTCATAAAATTCTTGAATGCGGATTCTATTGGCCTAATATTTTCCGAGACACATATTTATTTTGCAAATCATGTGATAAATGTCAAAGAGTTGGTAACTTAAGCCGACGTAATGAAATGCCTCTAAATCCTATTCATGTTTGCGAAATATTTGATGTATGGGGGATAGATTATATGGGGCCATTTGTATCATCATTTGGTAATTTTTATATTATTTTAGCTGTTGATTATGTTTCGCGATGGGTTGAGGCAAAAGCCACAAAAAATAATGATGCTAAAACCACTGTCAAATTTCTTAAAGATTGTATTTTTTCCAGGTTTGGCACACCAAGAGCGTTGATATGTGACAGAGGGAAACATTTTATCAATCGAGTCATCGACGCGTTAATGAAAAAATTTGGCGTCACCCAACGCATCGCGACGTCGTACCATCCGCAAACAAATGGTCAGGCGGAAGTGTCAAATCGTGAAATCAAGACCATTCTTGAAAAGATCGTGAAACCTGATCGGAAGGATTGGAGCATTAAGCTGAATGATGCATTATGGGCATATCGGACAGCGTATAAGGGTCCTATCGGGATGTCTCCCTATCGCCTTGTTTTTGGTAAGCCGTGCCATTTACCAGTTGAGTTGGAGCATCGCGCGCTTTGGGCAGTCCAAAAATGCAACATGGAAATGGATCTAATTGGCGAAACGCGTAAACTCGATATCCAGGAGTTGCAAGAAATTCGGAAAAATGCCTACGACAGTTCGAAAATTTTTAAGGAAAAAATAAAGATTTTCATGATCGTAATATTGCATTTAAATCATTTTATATTGGTCAAAAGGTTTTATTATTTAACTCTAAATTAAAACTTTTTGCAGGAAAATTACGATCAAAGTGGCTTGGACCATACACAGTGACAAATATTTTTCCACATAGTGCAGTGGAAATTAAAAGTAATTCCGGAGAGCCATTTAAAGTTAACGGTCAACGGCTTAAACCGTACTATGACAATGCTCCGGTTGGTCTGGTCGAGGAAATTCGTTTATTCGAACCTGTTACTTGAATAAGGTCGTCAAGCTAGCGACGATAAACAAGCGCTGAATGGGAGGCAACCTATTTCTTTTTTCTTTTTACTTTAATTATTTTTATTTCTTTTTCTTTATTTTATTTATTTTATTCCATTTTAAGCTGCCATAGTTTAATGTCATTTAAATTTTATTTGTAGTTAAAATAAACAAAAAAAAGAATAAATAAAAAAAAGAAAAAAAGAGATAAAATAAATAATCTAAATTATCTAAATCTGATTTTAGATTTTTAATTTTGATCTTATTTTTTTTATTATTTTTCATTTATTTTCTTATCTACTTTTGAATTTATTTTTATCTTTTTGAATTTATTTTATTATCTCATTTTATCTTTTTTATTTTGATTTTTATTTTATCTGATCTCTTATTTATTTTGTTTGCAGATAATTTAGATCGAATAAAGGGATGAGAAGCTATCTTTTTCAACAGGATTTTGTGTGCCAATTTTTTTTTCAAATTAAAAAATAATTTTTCAGATTTTTTATCCCTTTCCCACCATCTTATCATTTTCCTTTATCCTATATTTGAACTAATTTTTTTTATCTCCATTGTTTTCATCTCATTCCCCTATCCACATCCAAAACCCATTTTCTCCACAAATTAAATTCTCATCGTAGACCCCACTTCTTGATAAATTTCATTTTTTTTTCAAATTTTAAACCCCACCAGTGCTACCTTATCCTCACCGATCACTCCCCCGTTTTTTTCTTTTTTTTTTATTTTATAATTCCAATATCCTTAGTGAGCTTTATTTCCTCAAGTGAGTTTTAATAAAACAAGCACAAATATCAATCCCTAGCTTTTTGACCCACCCCGCCGTCAAGATTTTCCCATTCAATTCCATCTCCTTCGATTACCCTCTCCCCTTGCCTCATTCGTTCTTTCGATCACCATGGTGAGAACATGGTAGCAAGCACATGCCACTCCTCCGGTCGAACTCGAACCTTCACTCGTTTGCACCGCCGCAGCCGATGTTAAATAAAGGAGTTTCCTATTCCTTCTCTTTTATTTTCTTTTATATTTTGGGACAAAATGCATCTAAGTGAGGGGGAGGGAGATATGCTTATCAATTTTTATCTTGTTTATCCGTTTTGATTTTTCGCTTGAAATCTTGATTTTATTAATTTAAGTTCTTCGTTTAATCCTTAGTTTTGCCTTGTCTCACTGTTTTCATATGGCTTTGTATCTATCTTGTTAGAAAATTCTAGGTTGCATGGTAGATTTTTGGCATGATTAATTTTTGATTAAAATCTTTTATATGACATTTTCTTTCTCTATTAATTCACATGATGCTTACCTAAGTACACAAGACATATTTGTGAGTTTTTGAGCCTAATGAGCATGCATGATATTTGCTCTTTGTTTCTTTGAGTGTGCCTAGCTAACTTAGTTGCATTCTAGAACTTGTTTTTAAATTCTTTTTGAGATTACATTGATTGATTATGATGCTTTAATATGATAGAGGCACTAGGTTTTAACCATTTCTCTTCCCAAATAAATTACCTACCCTTTAATTAATTTCCCCTAGTGAACCAATTTTTGAGCCTTGGCCTTTTTCTTGATCACCACATTTTTTAAGCCTAATCCATTTTTTTTCTAAATTCCATTACTTTTTGTCCCCTTTTTCAAGACAAAAATCGTCTTAAAAAAACAGATTCGAATAAGTGCAGTGTAGCAACAGAAAATATACTGTGCAGAAAAAAAATTGTGCAGAATTGATTCGAATATACAGTGCAGAACTGTTCGAATATGCAGTGCAGAAAAAAAAAGAAGTGCAGGAAATTGTTCGAGTCTGCAGAAAAATAAAAACAGAAAAAAAAACAACAATATAGTTCGAAAAAAATACACTACAAAACAGTTTCAGTTCGAATGAAAAAAAAAACAGTTTCGAATATATTTTGGGATGATTTTTGTCTTGAATTTTAACCCTTATTTTCAGCCTTTATCTTACCCGTACCTTAGCCTCATTACAACCCTTCTTTAAGACCGCTTGATTTTTGCATCATATTCATGTTAGTAGTGGAGATTAGATTTAAACACAAGCCTATGGTTATGCTCTAATTAGCTTTGGCTCGAGTGATTTTTTTTCTCTATACCCTTAAACACTTTGAGTGACATGAGCGATTCCTTGTGAGGGTACTTGGTTTGCATCATTGATGTTAGTAGAGTTTTAGAATGTCGTTTTTGCTTTAAATTGTTAGTCTTGCCATTTATCTATTTTTGCTCCTTAGTTTTCTTTCATATTTAGATGCTTAATCATATTGAAACCTTTTGAGACTTCGTAAAATTAAGGATGAAAACTTGAACTTAAGTTTATTTAATTTTGAGATACTTGAGGACAAGCATCGGATAAGTGAGGGGGAATTTGATAAGTAGTTATTTTGGTTATGTTTTTAGTCCTTATTTTGATCGAATATATGTTTGAAGGACTTAATTGGGCTGTTTTATGATGTTTTCATGCAGGAGACGTGATGCTGGAAATAAGCTGGAATTCTGCAGAAAATGCTGGAGTCATGGGCAGATTCATGGGCATGAACCAGGGCATGAATGCTGACTGGGCGCCACGTCAACATCTTCTAGAAGATGATGTCAGCAACTCAGATAACTTACCAGTCCACTTATCAAGATAGCTTATCATCCGATTTTTATTTTAAAATTCAAAACTTGGATATTTATCTTATGTAATTTAATTTAAATTTAGGATTTATTATCTTAGGTTTTTAGGGTTTTCACCTACTATAAATACCCCACTTTGGGGGTGAATTAAATCATCATTCAATTAGCAATTGAACATCATTTCTTCTTCTCTTGGAAATTCTTCCTAGTTTTACTTTAAGTTCTTTTCTTCTATTTCTCTTTTAATTATTTCTTAAATGTCGAGCATGATTAATTTAATAACCATGCTCGGTTAGATCTTTTTAAGCCGAAGGCTTTTTGCAATGACGCGTTCTCAAGGCGAGGTTTGAAACTATGCTTCAAACGTTTCGAAAACTTCTCTCAATTTCTTTAAACTTTATTTTCTAAATCAAATTGATTTTTAAAATCCAAAGATTGACTTTGGAGAAAAACAATTGTTTTGATCTATCAAGTGGGAGGGAGGATCGGTTATTGAAACAAATCCGACTTCCAAGGAACACACTTAGTAAATAGATTACTAAGAAAAATTGAGATCAAATCGTTTTTATAGAAATGACTTTTCGAGTTGGTTACGAGCTTAAGTAATTTGTTTTCTCAAACATTGAGTTGGTTTAGACAAATTATCAAAACTGAGACCAAAAATTGATTTTGCAAATTCAGTTTACAAACAAAAACCCAATGATTGACCTTGAAATAATTTTGCCAACAAGTTTTTCGAAATAAAAATCTTTACCAAAGAACCGAGTAGAACAAGTTAACGCGGAAGCCCGAGGCTAATAATCTCATATTTACTTTAAACTATTTCAAAAGCTTTCTTTTACTTTCTTAAACAATTGCATTTCATTACAACAACCCCCCGCCCCCTAAATCACATTATCATAGCTCCAACAACAACTCTTGGTTCAGAAACTACAAAAGCGCGACAAAGAAAGTTCTAAGTCCCTGTGGGTTCGGCTCCTACTTCCCTATCTATACTAAATTTAATTTCTTTATTTATTTTATTGATTTGGAAGAATGAAATTATTTTTGACACGTTACGACGCGTGTCAATTATACATATATATTACACCTCAAAAAGGAAACCCTATAAGCCCCTCCTCTTGCCCTAGCGCCGCATCCCTCTGGATCATTGGATCAGGAGCGCATCGAACAACTGAGATCGAACCGGGGAAGTTTCCAGAACCCTCACACCCACACGCGTGGCTTCCCAGCTCCCTCACACGTGATCACTCAGCTTCCCACGCGCGCGAGTTCGAGCCTTTCCGGATCCCTCTGACCATCCAGATCCCTCTCCAACGGCTGAGATGGCTCCACGACGACCAGCCGTGCCGATGCTTCAGCCATCGAGCCGCTCCACCTCTGGTCCCCTTCTCAGCCGTCACATGCAACAAACAACCAAAGCGTCAAAGAAATGCGCAACAACAAAAATACCAGAATCGTACGAGGCAAAAAAATCAACAAAATCACATAAATGAATACGAACAAAGAATAGGAAACCAATAGCAGATTTTTTGAACGATTTACATGTAATTCAAAAATGTAATTCTCGGGCTATAAAAGCTGAAACACAGAATGTAACCCCGAAGTTTTCGAAGGGGAATTTTAGAGCAATACAACAATAGAGCATTTCAGAGATATACCATTTCATCTTTCATTTTTGAAGCATAAAATAAAAAAGAGGGTTTATGTTCTTACCCTTGTCGTTTTGCCTCCTCTGCGTCTGCCCGTCTTCCTTGCCGGTGACAAGCTTCGTGGCCTCTCCCGAGACCATGCATGGTGAATCGGTGAGGAAGTCAAGGTTTTTTTTGTCAAATCGGTTTTGGTTTCGATTTTCAAAACAATCGAAAGGTTTTTTTTTGGTTTTGATTTCGTGAAACGAAGGGCTTCTGTTTTTTTTTGGTTTTGAAGAGTCGAAAAAGAGGGGTGGAAGGCCTCTTTTTAGAACTTCGGCGCCGATTAACGGCGACCGGAGCGGGTTTCGACGTCGAGACCAGAGAGAGTGGGAGAGAGTCTGAGAAGGTTTAGGGCTAAAAAGGGGTCTCATTTGTTTTTTTTTGGTTTTTATAGAATTTCATAGTTTTAAAATGGGATTAATCCCTAAATAAGCCCATTTGTGTCGTCGTAATTACGCGCGTAGGGTTTTCGTCTTTTTAAACCACGCCCGCAGTTTCTCTATGTTTTCAAGTTCTCTCAATTTCGCCCTTATTTTCGTTGTAATATGATTTTCAGTGGTCAAATCATTTTTAGTCCTTGTAGGTTTCCGCACCTTTTTAATTTGGTCCTGTTTTGTATTTTTAATTAGTTTTTAAATGGTTTTATCACCATATTGGTCCCTGTAATTATACATGTTTTAATTTCTGCCTTGTTTTATATTTAATTACATTTCTTTAATTTCTAGTCCTTATTTATGCTTGTTGCCATGTTGATATAGTATTTATATTGATATATGTATGTATGGTTTTAAATAATATAATTATGCATATAATATATGGTTTTTAATATGTGGCATGTGTATGTTATTAAATATGTGATTGTATGTCTTTATTAAAATCTTGTTTAAGCACATGTTTTTATAATCTATGGTTTTTCATGCATAGTATAGTTTTTTTATGTACGTTATATGTGGTTTTTAATATGTGCATAGCATAGTTAGTTTGTATGTTATTCGAATATATGTATGTGTGGCACGCGTATTTAATGGTCATTCATGTGACCCTTTAATGTTTAAAGTTGCTTAATAATTAATTTTAATCATAAAAAGGAGATACTTATTAATTCACGTATTCGAGTCGAAATATCCTAGCTTATTGGATATTCCTCGAATATTCAGATTAATTCGCATTGTCTAAAGGTAAAATTCGTAATTAAAACGGACTAAACCATGACACCATATTTTATCTGCTTGCATCATGCATAAAGGTGACGTACGGGATCTGAACCCTAAACTAACACGGCAGTCCGACTTATATGATGTCGATTTAGTCTTTGGTCTGGTGTACCGTCATCCTTTTTAATTAAATGTCAAATTAATTCGAAACCGCCAATTAGATAAATCTTGTATGATTAAAGTCTAATTTTCAATCAAGAACCCCTAATTAAATTCATTTTAAATTTCAGATAATTTCCATCAATTAAAAGCAACAATTGTTTTGGTGTCGATTTCCGGGCATGATGGGGGTGCTAATCCTTCCCCACACGTAACCAACTCCCGAACCCTTTCAAATGAATCTCTAGTTTTAGTTTTTACGGTGTCCGGCCTACCTCAATGGCCGGTGGCGACTCCAACTCCAAATATTTTTTTAAGGTTTTTTCGAAACTAAATCCCCTTTTAATTATTTTGGGGTATTTAATCGATCTTGGTCGTTCGATGTCCCAAACCCGATCCGACGGTTGAGAGGGATGCGACGCTAGGGAAAAGGCAGACGGGGATTAGGGCTTCTCGCGTTAGAGGCCATCTGGGCCGTTGGATCTCCCCTCCAGATCTGACGGTTCGGGCGTGTGGTGGCTGCAAGATGGAGCAGCTATGGTTTTCTTTCTCCAGATCAATCTGGACCGTTGGATCTTCTCTCCAGAATAGACGGTCCTAGATGGGCTGCGCAAGACAAAGAAGGTGTTAGGGTTTTTAATTAGATTGGGCCCAAATCGGGCCATGTAATATGTATAATATTTTTTGAGTTTTAACACTTGTAAATGGACTTTTAATTATTAAAAACTTGGGCTTTATTTTTATTCTATTGGGCATATATATTATTTGTATTAGCTTTTATTTAATATCGGGTAATTATATATATATATATTAGTTTTCTTTCTTTTCAGACTCGTTTCAATAATAATAATAATAATAATAATAATAATAATTTTTTTTGAATATAACCGGCCTTCATTTATTAAAATAAAAGAGTCATTAAAAGACAAAACAAAGAAGACTCTAGAAAACCAAACCGACACTTTCTGAAACAAAAGCTAAAAGAAAAACACAAAAGCATCCAAAAAACGAATAGACAAAGGTGAAGGCGGAGCATCAACTCCTCACACCAGCGAAACTGGGAAGCGATAACGACGGTGATAACGTACGGGAGGAGAGTGAAACCCAGAAGCGTAGATCTGAAACATGCACGAAAAACTTCTGGAGAAAAGGTCAAAGGCAAAACTGAGGGACAAAACTCACGGCGACGGACGGTCCCTCTCTACCGTCACCAGTGCGCAATCTGGGACTTCTTCCACCCAGAAAAGGTCGTCGGAGCCAAGATGGGAGGCACCTGCTATCAGATGCGCCGCCAGATTCGCTTGCCTGAAGGTATGTGTAAACGAAATTTCTGAAAAATTCTTCGCTCTTTCCTTAATTTCATGGATGATACTGTTGATTACAGACATATATGGACTATGTGACTGCAACTTCTTGATGGTTGTGAGGGAATCTCCTTCAATTTCGACCCGTCGGAACCCTAGGTCGGAAAGAAGAAGAACGGCGTGAAGGGCCGCCACCGCCTCGGCCTGGAAGGCATCTGAAACATATAAGGTAACCCTTCGACAACCCCCCATAACATCTCCATTTTGATCTCGGATAATTACCCCTAACCACGCTAACTTTTTTGAAGAACGGAAACACGCATCAAAGTTAGCCTTCACAACACCGGTCGTCGGAGCAATCCACCAGAGTACTATCGACGAAGGAGGAGGAATCTGCTGTGGTAAAAGACTTTCAACTTCTCTGCAGTATGCTTTAATAAATGAAATGGTGTGATTGTAAGAGTTAGTTACTCCTTCATGTAATTTCTTGTTTCGCACATACCATATAGACCATAGAATAATCATAATCTCTGAATGACGCACCTTAGGGTGCGAGACTAACACCCACGATAGCCATTCTTTAAAAGAAAGGGTTAAAACTGTCGAAAGCCAGTTATAACCCATCCCTTGCCAGATCAGTGTAGCGTTAACACAATCCCTAAAAGCATGTTCCCTAGATTCAAGAACATCTAGACAAACCGGGCAATTAGGATTTTGAGCAATACGACGATAGTAAAGGCAGGCTTTAGTAGGTATGAAATTACACAAAAATCTCCAAACCTGAATACGGACTTTAGGGGGCATTTGGCACTCCAAACTAATCTGAAAAGCTCCAAATCCATAGGTGACATATCCTCTGCTGATTTAAGAAGATTATAGCCACTCCTAACCGAATAAATCCATGTTTTCTCTCCACTCCACACTAGGCAATCTGACTGAGGAAAACTGGATATAGGAATAGCTAAAATTTGAGTTGCTTCAACAGATAGAAACGTTTCCCGAATGAGGTCTTCATTCCATGAGTCACCATTCTGATTTAGCAAATCAGAGACCCAATGTAAGCCATTAACCGGAGGAGACATCAGACGTTTAGGTGTAGGACCCGGCAACCAGCAGTCACCC
The DNA here is from genome assembly GCA_958450335.1 of Hibiscus tridactylites. Taxonomy (NCBI): domain Eukaryota; kingdom Viridiplantae; phylum Streptophyta; class Magnoliopsida; order Malvales; family Malvaceae; genus Hibiscus; species Hibiscus tridactylites. Next base: position 79,844,270 of record OY288265.1, on the reverse strand, counting down.
CAAATAGAAATTGAACGACCATTTCCGACTTTCCACCGTAAGCCAAGTTCTAGTAGGCCCCATGAACTCCACACACTTCTCCATATCAAGGACGGGTGAGAAGTAAGAGTAGAGTTTAGGAAACTTGTATTCGGGAAATACTTAGCCTTAAAAATCCGCCCCGGGAGAGACGTCGGATTAGACAACAAACACCAAGCTTGCTTTGCGAGGAGAGCCACATTAAACGCCGAGAGATCCCTGAAACCCAAACCACCTTCTTCCTTCCTACGACACAAGAAACTTCAATTACTCCAATGCATACCACGTCTTGCCGGAGATTTCTGCCACCAAAACCTCGCCATAGCAGATTCAAGTTTCTGACAAAGAGATTTAGGAAGAAGGAAGACCCCCATTGCATACACCGGTATAGCTTGTAAAACAGACTTAACAATGACTTCCTTACCCCCTTGAGAAAGAGGAAATACACACCAATTAGAAATACGAGCCTGAACCCGATCAAATAAGTTCTGGAAGGCCTGTCTTTTATTCTGGCCCACTAGAGAGGAAAGCCCAAGATATTTTTCTATGCTGGACGTATGGCCTATCTCTAATAGATTCTGAATATCCAGTTTAGTCGAATCACTCACATTGCTAGAAAAGAAAAGACCCGACTTCTCAAAATTGATTACCTGACCCGAGCATATACTGTACTCATGCAAAATGTTCTTAATATTCATAGCATCATTCACCGAGGCATCGCCAAAGATTATGCTATCATCTGCAAAGAGCAAATGAGTAACATTTGGAGCATATCTGTTAAGCCTAAACCCCTTAACTGTGCACAACATATAATATATGATAATAATAATAATAATAATAATAATAATAATAATAATAATAATAATAATAATATAGTAATAATAATAAGAATAATAGATAATAATAATATTATAGTATAATAACAATGATAATGGTAATAAAGTTAATAATAATGACAATAATAGATAATAAGGTTATATACATTAGTAATTAATTAACCTTTTTTTCTCTTTTCATATTTTTAATCACCATATATAAAGCCTATTATTTAAAAAAGAAAATGGATTAACACCCCGGAAATCCGCCTATCCGTTCAGGCATGAGGAGAATGGAACCCGCATATTCGTTCGGGCATTTTGAGAATAAAACCCGCCTATCCGTTTAGGCATGAGGAGAACAGAACCCGCCTATCCATTCGTGCTTTTTGAAAATGGAACCCGCCTATCAAAGGTAATAATCTAAACTAACTTATACCTTACACTCAATCAATAATTTAAGTAAAAATTCCTTTCATTTTTTGTGTATAGGTCCGTTCCAGTGGACTCTAGTGACTAACATAGAACCTATATTACCACCAATCATAAGGAGGCCACCAGGAAGGCCAGCCAAGAAGAGAAGATTGAAACCTGATGAAGTCAGTAACCCTAAGCTAAGCAAAAGAGAGCAGCAAGACAATTGTACAAAATGTGAAAAACAAGGCCACAATAGAAGGACTTGTAGAGAGGAAGTGGGTGCAAATCAACCTATAAGAAGACCCACATTCAAGAGACCAAACCTAAACATCCTCAACAACCTCGACCAAATAAGAATCCTCAACATCCACAAGAACCTCGACAAAATCAGCAACCTCAACATTCACAACAACCTCTTGTGCCTCGAAGGGAAAAATTTTCAATAAGGAGAAAATAACCTCTTCCTCCTCCAAAAACTGTGAGATGAATGCCAAGTCAAGAATTCACTGTCTCTAATCCCCCCACTCAGAAATCACAATCATTCAACTAAGGAGTGAAGTTAGGGCAGACTTATTTTACTTTTTTTGTTAACTGAAATGTTTGTGTCACATTTGTGACCAACAATATTACCTTTTGTGAAGGTTAAGTTGGGACACAATTATTTTATAAGCTTAACTATCATTTGGGGCATTATTTTGTAATTGAAACAAGAGGTTTAGCACTGATGCTATTATTTTGCAGCTGATATAGGAGGTTTATCAGCTTAGAAATTGATTTTTTGTACTAGCTTTTCTCATTTATGAAAATTTACCTTTGCTTATTTAAAGTGTTCAGTTCATTTTATACCAAACATTTTCAGTAGAAAACAACACAACAATTTTTTCATTACTTAACCGAAAATATTCCACACAACAATCTATGAAAATAAAAACTTACATATTAAGCTACTCCATACAAAATAATCCATAGATAACATCACTCCGAAAAAAACTCATACAAAATAATCCATGGATAACATCATTCCCGAAAATATACCCAATCAATTATTTCATAACCCACACCATTGCCATGGAGAAAATCAACAAGCATAACCAACAAATTCGCTTAATCTTTTTTGCTTTCTCCATTTTCTTCACTTTCCTTAACAACCCAACAATGATCACTCTTGCACGTGGTGTCAAAGGAGCATCATACCAAGCAAAGAATCGGCAATGAGACTCTCTCCTATAATTTTTACAGCCATAAAATCTCCTACCAGGGTTGTCGTCAGTCCAAGAAACAACAACCTTTGCTTTGAGGTCACAACGACAAATGGGTACGCCTACTTTCATTTCTATCGTCTTCTCTTCTTTACTGCTTTATATTTCGGTAGAATAGGTGGGAAAAGATGAAGAATATGAGTTAAAAGAGGAACAAATTGATTTAGGGTTAGGTATTGAAGTAAAAGAGGTTATATAGACAAGGTTAGAGTGTTTTAATTTAAACATGTCGTCTATTCCAAGTGTATTATACACGTGGACTATTTTTTATTTTTTCACGGTCATGTCAGCTGTCCGTCAGACCACTAACAGAGACTAACTGCCCGGTGACAAAAACAGACACGATTCGAAACGTAAGTGGCAAGAATGATCTATTTTGAATTCGGGTGACTAAAATAGAACAAACACAAAACGAAAGTGACTATTTGTGAAGATTACCCTTAATTTTTTTCTATTACTTGTTACTAGAGTCTCATTTTTGTAATACTTTTTATTAAGATTCTACTCTTAAAATTTAATTTTTTCAATACTTATCTAATTTGTAGGTTCGTCCATGGGCCACCAAAATCTCAGGAATAGGCTTGTGTAGGGACACCGAAAAACGGACACAAAATTTCTGGTCCGAAATATTGGTGCCTAAAGTATACCACTTTTGAACTTTAGGTGCCTAATTTTTTTTTTTTTTGTAAAAATAGGTGCATAAAATTTCAACCGTTATAATTTTAGGTGCCTCGTGTTAACTACCGTTATTTTTTAAAAAAAAATATTTTTTTTATTCTATTTCTTTTATTTTTTTAAAATCCTCTAAATTTCCAAAATTCACAAAATAGCCCCAAAATTCGAAATCCTTAACTCCCAAAAACTCAAATCACGATTTGAGTCGATTCCGTTGCTGATGGCCACGCCGCCGCCCACCACATTCGTCGCCAGACCACCACGATCGTTTATCTTACCCCTCGTCGTCGAAAATCGACCGAAGTCGTACAAAACGCCAGGCGAAGGCCAAAATATTCGAATTATTTATTTAAACGATTCGCAACGAGCGGCGGCTCAACGACGACAAATGGTGTATGAGTGTTTGGGCGAGGCAGGACGCTCCATTTCGTCGCCGGCAGCGTGGCCAACTACGAAAGAAGTGATCGGAATGAGGGGATTAGGGATTTAGGAATTTGTTTTTTTTAAAAAAATCAGGAATTTGGGGGCCTTTTTGAAAATTTTCAATATTTTAATTGTTTTAAAAAATTAAAATTAAAACCTAACATGTGTCACATTTTAATTTGTTAACAATTTTTTAATGGCAATCAACAATTAACACCGAGGCAATTAAAATTATAACGATTAAAATTTTAGGTACCTATTTATACAAAAAAAAAACTTTATACACTTAAAATTAAATATATATATATATATATATATATATATATATATATAATTTAGGCACTTATTTAAGTATAACTTTTGAACAAGAGAGTGTTGCAAATATTAGGACTTCCAAGTTCAAGTTCTAATCGTTCAGCTCCTGTTGGGGAGTCATTGACTCATATACACACAAAATGAGGCATATAGCTTGATGTCGAGGTGAATCACCCAAGTATCTATAGTATAATATAGACTTTTGATTGAGTTGTTATAAATTAATCGGTTATAATATTAATTCAATTGAGAAATTGTGAGTAAGTATATTTGTTCGGTTAATCAAGTTGTTTATCTTTATATCATATTTAGCATGTCAGCACATATTTTACATTGACTTAATAAATACATGCATTAAATACATAATATTTAATAAATACATATATCAGATTAATTAAAAAATATAAGTACCACATTTATAAAAGTGGTAAATTCAAATATTAAATATAAAAATAAATATAATTAAAAATAGACAAATAACAAATTTATATCAAAGTTAAATGTATTTACGTTGAACAAATAATAATCACAAATTTAATTATGGTCAAATATCTGGTTTAGTGAATCTTTTTTGTTATCTGGGATGAAATTCCTCTACCCCTTTTCGGTGCCCTTACATATGCCCCTACGCTCAAAATTAACTTTAGGGTTTATGATTTAGGGTTTTAGGTTATGGGTTGTGGTTAGGGTTTAGGGAATTTAGGGTAGGGTATTTTTTAGGGTATAGGGTTTAGGGTTTAGGATTTAGAATTTAGGGTTAGGGCTTAGATTTTAATTTTATAGTGTTTTTTAGTGTTAGGGCATATGTAAGGGCACCGAAAAGGGGCAGACGAATTTTATCCGATCCAGATATGCAACACCAACTACAACTTTTCAAGCTTTGTGCAGTCTGTAAATTCTTCTTCATCGTCCCACCATTTTATTTTCTCTTTATTTTGTCTCTGATGTACCTCTGCTTTTTGGGCATCTTTATTTTGGCTTTTATTAATGAGGTTTTCTTTTTTCTAGTATCAAATCTTGTGAATAAGGGATGTAGCTGCACAATACAAGCAAAAGAATGCTGTAGTCAATGTGAAGCTTGATACAGAATCAAATGTAGTTACCAACCTTATCAAAATTGCCTATAGCGGTTGATGAAATGGGTTCTATAAGAAAACCATTGTTTTACGAATATTAAACTAATTAATGATACTATGATGTTGCTTCATTGCTGCAAAAAATGAAATAATGGTAATTGTCTTTCCTGTTTCATCACAACAATTTGGCTTAACAAGTGGTTCTCCTTCCTATTTCTTGCAGGGCTGACAAGGGAGACTCCCTAAGGGTGTCATATGAATGGTGGAGCTGTGGTAGGTGAGATTGCAAGAAAGTTGTCCACAAATGAGCTTAAAAAGCCATGGCAATCTTGGTGCTCTCGTGCAGCATGAGCTCAGACAATATCCAGGGCCTTTGACACAAGAGCTTTGGAGAAGACTCCCAAGTTTGGTTTGCCTCTCTCTCTCTCTAAAGCCTTCAACAGATATAGACTTCATGATAGGAACAGACAATGTGGTTTCATGAATATTTCTTTCTTACTTTCGGCTTTCCCATAGGTATCAGTGATTGAAAATGGTGTTTACCATGATTTTTCCATTGTTTCTTGCTAATTTGCTAGTTGCAATCAGAACAGCTTCATATGATTCTTCTTCAGTCTCAAGACCAAGTCCAGCAATTTCGAGACCAAACTTTAAGTATTGACACCCGAGCTCTTTAAACGATCAAATTGTTTAAATTTTCAGGATTTGTCTCATGACTCAAGCTCGTATTTATTGTGCAAAAATAACGTTTCAAACAATAATTTTCACCCTCCAGCAACTTCAAACGGTTAGAATTTAATAAGAATGTATAAACACAAGCCGAAGACGGATGGAACCCTATTGGTGCTTCTATTTTAAAATAGCGGGTTTAGAGTTTGGGGTTTAAAATTGGGGCTTAAGGTTAGGGTGTAGGGAATTAAGGGTAGGGTGTGTTTTTTAAGGTTTAGGGTTTAGAAATTATGGTTAAGGTTTAGAATTTAATTTCTAGGTATTTTTTAGTAGGGGCATATAAGGAGGCATGGTTAGAGGTAGAAGATTTTTACTCGCTGAAGATACCTCTACAATAACAAAATACAAGAAATCAAAAGCAACCAAGCTTACATTCTTTCATACTTCATTTTCTCTATTGTTTTCAGTCAAAATATGTTTTCAAGTGTTCATTTGTATTTGTACGAACTTGTATTTGAATCAATATTTTCAATATTAATAACAGTAAAATGGTTCAATTAGAATCATAAGCTACACAAGTTACGTATTAGAATATTTAGATTTAGCTCACTCAAGTCAACAGCTTAAGTTCAATTTGACAATAATATCTAGTTGAATTTGAGCTTACATTATATTCGAGTCTAACTCAAATAAATTGTGAATAAATTTGAGCTTACATAATATGATACAAAATATAAATACGAATATATCACAAATTATTATTTTAACAAAATTTATACACATTCCTAAAAAAGGTTATATACGTATAAAATACACAAATTCTTTAAAATCTAACAAATATTGAGATAAATTTAAAAAAATATGGGAGACTTGTGATCCAAGGCACCAAAAGAGTTCAAGTTATTTTCGTATTGTAGTTTTCCGTTTTAATCTTATCATATTCCCACTTAGGGACAAAATTTTATTTTTTATTTGTAGTTTTTAGTTTTTATTCTACGTTTAAAGGACGAGGTTAGATTAAACATTGATTTGTATTATAATATTAATGTAATTCTGTAATATACAAATTAAAATTGTCATAAATTTAATATTTGTTATACCATTTAATAAAAATTGAATTAAACATATATTTTGTAATTGTCACCTATTTTCCTCGTTCCTTTGGATTCTCTAGGTTTATTGTTCTTCAAGAAATCGCTCTTAGCTTCCGTTCTTCAAAAAAAAAAAAAAATTGGCCATGGACGACAAATCTGCGATGTTTGCAGTTGAAAGCGAAGGATGTGAAGAAGATGTTCTGAAGTGGTACTACCATGGAGGTTCAGGCCGACCGAACAAGAACTCAGGCGAACTTTCATCGAAAGCTAAAAAGTATCTTTCGACTAAGGGATGGGTTTTCCGGTATGCCCTCAAAAACGGGAAAGCAGAACCACTGCGATATCAATCGCCCCATGGAGAAGTTTATAGTTCTCTGAGAATGGCTTGCAAAAGTTATATCGATCAAGGTTTGGGAGAGGGAAGGATGGGAAACGTGGAGCCCAAGCAACCTGAAAAAAGAAAGTGTTCGAGTATGGAGAATCAGCCATTACCGAAATCTGTTCAATCCGAGTCACCGAAAAGAAGAAAAAAGTTGAAGAAACAAGAGAATCGAGTGGTGCAATCTAGTAAAAGAGTGGGGGAGGGTTCAGTTTCTAGTCGTAACCCTCGAACTGTTCTGTCTTGTTTGATAGATAATAATGTTGTTCCAATGCTAGGGAATGTGTATTATCGCAGTAAGACGGGGCCTCCCTTGATGAAAGGTCGGATCACTCATGATGGGATTCAATGTAACTGTTGCTCCAAGGTTTTCAATCTCACAGCCTTTGAAGATCATGCCGGAAGTACCAATCACAGGCCAGCAGCTAACATAATCTTGGACGATGGCACGGGCAGGTCACTTTCCGATTGTCAAAGACAAGTCTCTGATTCAATGAAGAGCACCACTACCACAACGAGAACTCATTCTGTTGTAGAGAGCCCTAAGACTGTGAAGGCCGCCAATTCGTTTCGAGACGAGAACGATGGAGTTTGCTCTGCTTGCTGCGGTGGTGGAGAGTTAATTTGCTGTGATTACTGCCCTTCAGCTTTCCATATGAAATGCCTTGGCTTGAAGGAAGTCCCCAATGGCGATTGGTTTTGCCCGTATTGCTGCTGTGGAATTTGTGGCATCGGGTACTTAAGGGATAGAAGTTTTGTTACTTGTCATCAATGCGAGCTTAAATTCCATGGTGATTGCTTAAATTTGAAGAAACCAAGCGAGGTGAAGACTGAGAAAAATACGATATTATTATGTAGCCAGAACTGTGAAAAGATCTTTCACGGCCTGCAAAAACTTACAGGGAAGCCAATTCTAGTGGGGAACAATCTGACTTGGACATTGCTAAAATCTGATCATCGAGCTCATGGGCATGGCATGAAGTCATCTGCAAAGAAAGAGACTCAGACTAAGTTGAGAGCTGCACTCGAAGTGATGCATGAGTGTTTTGAGCCAAGCAAATCTGTTGAGACGGGGAGAGATTTAGTTGAAGATGTGATATTCGGCCAAGTCTCTAAGCTGAAACGATTGAACTTCAGAGGATTCCATACAATGATTCTGGAGGAAAATGATGATCTGGTTTCAGTGGCCATTCTGAGGGTACACGATAACAAGGTGGCTGAAATGCCCCTTGTTGCCACCAGGTTCCGACACCGTCGCCGTGGAATGTGCCGAGTTTTGGTGGATGAACTTGAAAAGAATCTGGTGAAACTAGGGGTGGAGAAGCTGGTTTTGCCTGTAGTGCCTACCACGGTCGAGACATGGACTAATAACTTCGGGTTTTCCTGCCTGCCGGATGATGAAAGAGCAAAGCTACTACAGTATAGTTTACTAGACTTCCAGGGGACCATAATTTGCCAAAAACTCTTAAGATAGAATAGAAGCTTTACTTACTATTTACTAAATCAATGTAAAAAACAAGGGTTTTTCCCCAATTGTTTAAACAAATGTATTTGCTTTCAAAAGTTGTCCACCACACATTGTTTTCATTGTCGGGTATTCGAAGTCGAATATTCTGTTAAACACAGTTTCATCTTTGGAAACACCTATGGAATTGATTTGCATGTGTAATACCATTCTGTTAAACACAGTTTCATCTCTTACCACTGCCCACCTGTGTATACCACAAAAAATATGTTAATTGCTTCATGCAATTATGCTATTTTCTTTCATATATAGAAGCTAGCATTATTTACCCAAATCTGCTGCCAGCATCCCCAGTAAGTTTGGAAAGTGTCATAAATTGTTTAGACATCAGGGAAATCAAGAATCGCTTTGTCTAACCGTCCACGGTCCATCGGGGTTGTTTCGTGCAATTGCATTCGCACTCGCACTATCTGATCTGTTCCTCCATGTATAAGCATCTCCTTCGAACTTCCATTTATCCGAATTAAAATATTCCACTGGTATTTGTAGACCTGTCAAAGTTCAGCTTGGATACAAACCAATGACAACAGTCATTAGCGAACGTGAGTGAAAAGTACAATATACGAATATAGGTGCTGGTTCTGAAACAAACTAGATAGTACGGGATTGAAGCAACAACTCGTGTAGGCGACTGCGAGAAGGTATTTTGAAAAGACAACGCGCGTAAGCAGTTGCACTGAGGACTTGAGTCGAATATGCACCGAAAACAATGTATCTGCATTCCCCACGAATGCACGGTGTTTACGGATGAGGCTTTTGAGTTGTATAGGTATAGCTCATTCGATTCCACTCTGTTACGACCGGTGCACACTACTAGTTGAGTGCTGCATCCGAAAGGGTTCCAGAAACAGTGGATCTCCACTGCATATATATTTATATATATGAGAATTTGTCAAATCACAACAGTGCAATATCTAAAACTTGTCATCCAACAATTGAATAAGAACCCTAAATTGAAAAAAAGGCAGGAGTAAAGAGTCTGATCATATCATGTGTTGCAGAGTGGTAGCCATCAGCATTTGCTGTGCAGTCGGGGCATGTGTTGCATTCGCAAACCGGTTCATTTCCATCGCATGAAAAAGGACATCTCTACATTAATTAAAATAAAATTTAAATATGCCACTGTTAATGGTTTCAATTCACTGCTCATTTGAAGGAGTTAAACTTTATATTATACTACTTAATTTGATCAAAAAATCATAAAAATTAAGAGACAGGTTTTTAATACCAAGCTATAATCTTTATTTTGCTGGAAACAGAGGTAATACATTCTTAACTTTATTGTATTTCATGAAGATGTTAATGTGATTTGTTTGGATGCTTATTAAGGATGTAAAAAGTTGACCCGGCCTGAAAACCCAACTGAAACCTGTTCGAGTCAGAACTTGATTTGACCTGAAAATTTAATGATCTGGAGCCGATCTGTAACCGACTGTTGTTGACCCGAACCTGAATTCGACTTGTTACTGTAGTGACCGAACCCGACCTGCGTCCGACTGAAAATGACCCGAACCCGAATTGGACCTGTTACTGTGGACCTGAAACCCGACCTGCACTCGACTGAAACGAACCTGAACCCGAAGCCAACCTGACAGATAACCGATTTTACCTGACTGAATTGACCCGAGATTCGATTTTACCCGACCTGTTTTGAACCCGACCTGTTTTGAATCTGACATGTTTTGGACCCAACCTGTTAAGTGACCCGACCTGTTGTTGACCTGAACTGATAAGTTCGTGAGCAGCTCGTTGTTTTTTTATAAATTCTTTTAAGATTTTTTTGGTAGCTACCTTAAAAAATTATGTTCCAAGAAGTTTAAATACTAGTTGAAAACTTCAGTGAATTGCTAGTAGGGATGCCATGGGTCGCGTTGGGTTTTTGGTCGATTCGCACCCGACCCGAAAATTTAACACCTCCATCCAAACCCGACCCGACCCGACGTTCTTTGATGTTCCACCTGACCCGAACTCGAACTCGAATTTGAATTCTAGAGTAAACACCCGAATACAACCCGACATAAATAAAAATGATCATTTTTTCATTATTATTCGATAAATGGAGAGCTAATTGAAAAAATATAAATAAAGAGGGAGCATTATAATAATTATTTCATTTTTATTAGAAAAAATAGCGAGATAATTGATATATATATATATATACAAAGAGAGTGGCATTGTAGCAATTATACCTAAATATTTAGAATAGAATTAAACTATTTTTCGGGTCGAGTACGGTAGGGTATTTTTCACTTTAAGCCCAAACCCGACCCGAACATGAAATTTTCTTTAAAAAACTCGAGCCTATAAGATCGAATCGGGTCGGAACCCATCGAATATGGGTCAAATGGCCATCCTTAATTGCTAGGTAGTTTATCCATAAAATTTTAATTTCATATTTCCAAAACGTATTTGTTGAGTGGATCGCAAGATCGAAATTGACCAAGAAGAGGGTGAATTGGAAATTTAAAGGTTTGTGGTGGAAATTTGCAAATTAAAAAATTGATGGACAAGGGATTTAGAGTGGTTCAAGTTCCAAATGAACTCTACATCCACTACCTTAGCCTCACTAAGGATTTGCAACAATTCCACTAAATTGATCTTCCCCTTTTCTTGGACAAGGAGGCAACCCTTTACAATTTCGGTTGATTTTTCTACCCAAAAATCAACCCAATCCTCACACAAGTGAACAAAGAAATTTTAAGGCTAATAAGGTATCTCTCAATACAAATGATAGCCCCAATACAAGCACTCAACCCAATTTTACAAAGTATGAATGAAGAACACAATTGGGATTTTTACACACAATGGGATTTTTGCACAATTGCTTGATTTTGATGTTTGGATGTTTGCTTTTGGATCAATAGTTGTTGCTGATGCTTTTGGATGTCTCTTTTATACCTTCTCATTGATTTCTAGTCGTTTGAGTGGTTGGGAACATAAATGGAGCCGTTGGAACCCTCTCTTGCCACCATAAATGCAGTCTGCACCAACCCGTTTCGAAACACGGGGTACCTGTTTCGGAACGGACTAAAATAGAAAGAGCCGTTGGGGTGCATTTAAGAGCCCGTTTCGAAGCGCCTTATGGCCGTTTCGGAACGATTTTGTCACTGTCAAGGGTCGTTTCGGAACGGTCTTAGCCCGTTTCGAAACGCCTTAACGACTTTCAGAAATTCAGTTAAAAACACATAACGGTCATATTTTTAAATTAAACCTAGGACCTGTTTCGAAACGAGTTTGATCCGTTTCGAAACGGACTGTCAAGGGTCGTTTCGGAACAGGCATGATTCGTTTCGAAACACCCTTTTAATCTTTTAAAAATCAGCCAATATTTGAAACCGTTAGCCCTTTTTTAAATCAAATATGAAGAACAGTTTCGAAACGAGTGATTCCGTTTCGAAACGGTTTCAAGTGTTTCGATACACGTTTCGGAACGGTGGTCGACAGTGATGAAAACGTTTCGAAACGCCTTAGGGCCGTTTCGAAACGGGTGCTTGAAAATCACTGTTTTGGCTTGAAACACTTAGAAAAATATTTGAAAGAACATGTTTTTAACTTGGGCATAATCTTAAACTTATATAGGGATATTTTGAGGACTTAAAAATTTGTTTTGACTTTTTCAATTTAGTCCTTAGGTTTTTAGTTATATCAAAATTAAAATATTTGTTTCACAATCTCCCCCTTTTGATATAACAAAACCAAAGTTAGAATTTTTGAGAATTTTGAAAGTTTTGAAAATATTCTAACTCCCCCTTAATTTAAGATAGGTTTTTAAAGTTAAAATAAATTTTTGATTTGAAATCCAAGTTGTAAACCTTTAAAAACCTTTTAAAGTTTAAAACGAATTTTAGTGTGGCTCTTAAATTTCTTCTCCCCCTTTTTGTTAGATCAAAAAGAACAATAAAAGCTCATAGAGAAGATAAAGGATTAGTACCAAGAAGCAATAATAAGCAACCATAATATTAATTCATAATCAAAATATCCAAAACATAAATCAAACATTAAGTTCAACATAAAATCTCAAAGAAAAAAGCCATAAGCATAGGTTCCTAAAACATGAGAAAACATAAATATGCAACCTTAATCCTAAAATGCATAGATAATATGATATGATAAGATGTGAAGATCCTAAGCCTCGTCGTCATCATCCGAAGTATCATCATCGCTCTTGGCTTGAGAACGGTGAAACTTCGTACATTGCCCATAAAGCGTAGAGAAGGAGAGATCCAAGTTGGAATGCGAAGTCTCAAGAGTATGAAGACGATCCTCGACATTCTTCAACCGATTGCCCATAGATTCAAAACCCGGGGCAATGCTAGTGTCCAAAGCATCGAACCGAGAGTCCAAAGCATTGAATCGCTCGGTAAGGAAAGCCGTGAGGGCATCATTGTTTGCAGCTTGAACTTGCGGTGGAGGAGCAACGGGAGGAGGAACGGCTTCCCTATCAATTCTTTCCCAAACATCATTCGCATAAGTAAACCCGGACATGCGAAGGGATGACTCACCAATCTTGGTCTTGCGAGGTTTCGGAGAGTCGTAGGAACAATCGATGCCAAGATCATGAAATAAGGCGCTCAAGACTATGCCATAAGTAAAAGACTTCAACTCATTTGTGTCAATAAGCTTGATATTATTGACTATCTCGGCAAAAATTATCTTAGGCACATTTGGGCGCTCACCCTTACGGAAACACTCTAGCCAAAAATGATCGGTTTGAGGAAGGTCGAATAAACCAAGAAACCATCAAGTGAAGAACTCGATCGTGCACATCCAAATTAAGTGCCTTACCGGTGAAAGTGCCAAAGTGGCGTTCATCCTCAAGACCCTCATCCTTAAGTTTAAGAGCAGACTCCAAAAGAGCAACATTAACAACAAACTTTTTGCCCAATAAGGATGATTCAATTCCTATAATCTCGGTCTTGGACTCATCATAAAGAAAACGAGCATTAGAGTAAAAGAGGAGTACCATGTGTTTGTAGCGAACATCCGGAATGCTCAAGAAATACATGAGATTCCAATCACTCAAACGGCCGAGATAATGAAATAGAAATCGCTCGGAATTGAGGAAATCAAGATCAATGACACGTTCCTTGCGAATTTCAAAATCCTTGACATAAGAGAATCGAGCACGCGCCTCCGGAGTCTTAAGGGATTTCTGAAAAAGCATAGTAAGATTTGGACGAATGCTCGAATCACCGGATTGAACGGCCTTGCGCTTTTTGTTAGCTTGATCCGCCATCTAAAAACATTAAGCAAGTGTTTTAAAATTGAGTGTATGCTTTGATATTTAAAATCAATCCAATAATAAATCCTACTTAGGTTTTTGAAAACAAAATTAAAATAAAATAAAAAAAAACAGTAAAGAAAAATACGACAGAAAAATATTATATTCGAATCAAAAATTTTGAGTTTTTGAAAAAATTTTACAAGATATAGAAAACCCACAAAGAAAAACATATAATTTATACAAAAATAAAATTTTCTAACCTAAGATTCGAACATAAATTGAAAGAAAAAGAGAAAAAAGAAAAATTACCTTAGTTTGGGATTTTGGATGATTTGATTAAAATCCTTGCACAAGATTGATGAAACTTGCTTAGACTTGAGTTGTGGAGTAAAACCCCTCACAATTTTGTGAAAATGAAAGAGTTTGAGAGGGTATTTATAGAGAGGGAGGCGGTTTAGGGTTTTAAGAGTTTGATAAAAAAGTGAATTGTATCATTAAAAGCCTTAAATAAAGCAATCCGCGATGCCGTTTCGGAACGGTCAAGACCGTTTCGGAACGGGGCGGCTAGGGTTTTGACCGTTTTAAGACCATAGTCTGACCGTTTTGATACGGTGTTGACTGTATCGAAACCCCTTTGACCCGTATCGAAACACGTTTCGATACACCCCTTGGCAGTAGCAAAAATGTTTCGGAACGCATTGGAGGCGTTTCGAAACGCCCTTCTCTCAGAGCTGGATTTAAGGTATCCGTATCGAAACAGGGTCACCCGTTTCGATACACCTGGGCCTGGAAGTGTAGATGAGGCTCTAAAAGTGCAGAAAAATGAAGTTTTAAGAGGCCTAACATGCATAAATGTCATGAATGAGCAGGCAAAACATATTCAAGCATAAACATACTCCCCCTAACTATAGGCATGGATGAAATTAGGAGTTTAAACACATCAACATGGTATTTCACAAAATCAAGCATATTTAAGCACAAAAGAGGTCCTAAAAGGTCAAGATAGGCTAGCTAGACCTAACTCTATCCTAAGGGACCAAAAACGTTCTTTGTCTAAGGGTTTTGTAAATATGTCCGCTAATTGATTCAAGGTGTCTACATACTCTATAACCACATCTTCCTTAAGGACATGACCTCTAATGAAATGATGCCTTATTTCTATATGTTTGGTTCTAGAGTGTTGGATGGGATTTTTTGTTAAACAAATAGCACTAGTGTTGTCACATTTTAGGGGTATGGTTCCAACTTTAATTCCATAATCTAAGAGTTGTTGCTTCATCCAAAGGACTTGAGCACAACAACTCCCTAAGGATATGTACTCGGCTTCGGTGGTAGATAAGGCTACACTATTTTGTTTCTTAGAGAACCAAGATATGAGCATACTACCTAAGAATTGGCAAGTTCCTGAAGTACTTTTCCTATCAATTTTGCAACCCCCATAATCCGCATCCGAGTAAGCATGAAGGTTGAAGGTAGAGTCTCTAGGATACCAAAGGCCTAAACAATGAGTGTCTCTAAGGTATCTAAAGATTCTCTTAAAGGCTATAAGGTGAGACTCTCTAGGACTAGCTTGAAACCTAGCACACAAGCAAACACTAAACAAGATATCTGGTCTACTTGCGGTAAGGTAAAGCAAAGATCCAATCATAGAGCTATAAAGCTTAGAGTCAACACACTTACCTCCTTCATCTTTGTCAAGCTTTGTAGATGAGCTCATAGGAGTGGCTTGAGGCTTTGCATTCTCTAAGCCAAACTTCTTGAGCATATCCTTTTTGTATTTTGCTTGGTTGATGAAGGTGCCATCCTTCTTTTGCTTGATTTGGAGTCCCAAAAAGAATGAGAGCTCCCCCATCATGCTCATCTCAAATTCACCTTGCATTAACTTAGCAAACTCTTGACAATGACATTCATTAGTAGAACCAAAAATAATATCATCAACATAAATTTGAACTACTAAGATGTCATTTTTATACATTTTTATAAAAAGTGTAGTGTCCACCTTACCTTTTTCAAATCCTTTTTCAATCAAAAAATTTGAAAGTCTTTCATACCAAGCTCTAGGAGCTTGTTTTAAACCATAAAGAGCTTTGGTAAGTTTGAAAACATGATTTGGAAATTTTGAATCTTCAAAACCCGGTGGTTGTTCCACATACACTTCTTCATTTATAAAACCATTTAAAAATGCGCTTTTAACATCCATTTGAAAAAGCTTGAAATTATGATAACATGCATATGCAAGCAACATCCTAATGGCTTCCATTCTAGCTACGGGTGCATAGGTTTCATCAAAATCTATTCCCTCTTCTTGAGTGTAACCTTGTGCTACAAGTCTAACTTTATTTCTCACAATGTTACCACTCTCATCTAGTTTGTTCCTAAAGACCCATTTAGTTCCTATTGTAGATTGATTACTAGGCCTATCAACTAATGTCCATACATTACTTCTCTCAAATTGATTTAACTCTTCTTGCATAGCCATAATCCAAAAATCATCTTTCAATGCTTCTTTTATATTTTTAGGCTCTATGCATGAGATAAATGCAACATGATTCATTAATTTAAGAGAAGAACGAGTGGTTACCCCCTTGGATGGATCACCCAAGATTTCACCATCTTTGACATAGTTCAACTCCCTTGGGTAGCTCACTTCCTTTTCCTCAATAGCCAAGTCCTTCAAGGCATCAAGAGGTGGATCTTGTATGTCTTCTTCTTTTGGTTGAATCTCATCCTCCTTTGAAGTTTGACCTCCATCAAAGGCATTTATGATTCCTACATCATCATCATCACAAGAATCCTTCCTAGGAAGAAGGTTATCATCGAATACAACATGAATAGATTCTTCTACTACTAAAGTTCTTTTGTTAAATACTCGATAGGCTTTAGAGGTTAAAGAGTAACCTATAAAAATGGCTTCATCACTTTTTGCATCAAATTTACCTAAGTTGTCCTTTCAATTATTTAAAACAAAACACTTGCACCCAAAAGGGTGAAAATAGCTAATGTTAGGCTTTTTAGATTTTAAAATCTCATAAGGTGTTTTCTTTAGAATAGGCCTAATCATCACTCGATTTACAATATAAAAAGCAGTGTTTGTGGCTTCCGCCAAAAAATATTTAGGTAAATTGTTTTCACAAAGCATAGTCCTAGCCATTTCTTGTAAAGTTCTATTTTTCCTCTCAACTACCCCATTTTGTTGAGGAGTTCGAGGAGCCGAAAAATTATGGCTAATACCATTTTCATTCAAAAATTCTTCAAACCCTAAATTTTGAAACTCGGTTCCATGATCACTTCTAATATATGAAATTCTAAGTTCAAGATCATTTTGGGTTAATTTTGAAAATGTGATGAATTTTTCCAAAGCCTCATCTTTAGTACTTAAAAAGAGAACCCAAGTAAATCTAGAAAAATCATCTACTAGCACAAAAGCATAAGATTTACCACCCAAGCTCATAGTCCTAATTGGCCCAAATAAATCCATGTGAATTAATTGTAAGCATCTACTAGTAGAAACATCATTAATGGACTTAAAGGAAGACCTATGTTGTTTACCCTTTGAGCATGCATCACAAATTTTATCATTTGAAAATTTTATTTTAGGCAAACCTCTAACTAGATTTAGAGAGACTAGTTTTTCCAAAACACTTATGTTAGCATGTCCTAGCTTCCTATGCCACAACCATGCATCATTTTCATTTTGAGCAACTAAGCATGCATGAGATGTATGTATGTCATCTAAATGCACCATGTATATGTTTCCTATGCGATGACCTATGAGCGTAATATTATTAGATTTAATGTCTACAATTTTGCAACCATTTTTATCAAATAAAACATTAAATCCTTTATCACACAATTGACTTATGCTCAATAAATTATGTTTAAGACCACCGACATATAAGACATTTTCAATAAGAATGGTAGAGTGATTACCTATGGAGCCAATACCTTTAATGTGGCCTTTGGAGTTGTCACCAAATGTTACTACTCCTCCACTTTTTGGCTTTAAATCCATGAATCGACTCTTGTCTCCGGTCATGTGCCTCGAGCATCCACTATCAAGGTACCATGAGTTTTGACTTTATGCTTTGGCCTTGTAGCAATGCTCCCCCTACAAACAAAGATATTAAACCTTGGTTTTTGGTACCCAAATCATTTTGGGTCCATGAGTGTTAGCTCCCAAAACCTTGGTTCCCTTAGGAATCCAAGATGACATAGCAATAATATTATTAGATTTTACAAGTTCCTTAGGAACCCATACACTTCTAATTCTTTTAGCTCTACTATGTCTAGGGTAGCTACCTTGTTTGTAGTAATTAGTCTTTTTCTTAGGTTGGTGTGTTCTAGAGGATTCTCCTACTTCATGATTGACACTACCAACATTTTTTAAAGACTTTTTGAGCTCATTTAGCTCACCCAACACCTTTTGGTGTTCACTATTACATTGAGATAAAAGATTATTAAGATCAACATTTTCATCTTGAAAGAATTTTAACTCATCTTTTAATCCTAATATATTTTTCTCAAATTTTGAATTAGCTTGAGTGAGTGAGTCATTTTTCTCATTTAGTTCTAAGATGATTTTCTTGTTTTTAATGACCGACTCTTTAAACTTTTCAACTAATTCATCATATACCTCTTGTAACTCATCATATGCATCATTTAACTCTTCATATGAAAAATCTAAAGTAGATGAGTTAGAGGTTACCATGGAGGAATCTTCCTCAAGTGCCATGAGGCAAAGGTTAGCCACTTCTTGTTCGTCATCCTCCGATGACTCCTCATCACTCCAAGTAGCAAGTTTGGCTTTGAGCTTTTTCCTCTTCTCAAAGCCCTTCTTCTTGAGTTGAGGGCACTCCGAACGTATGTGGCCGGGTTGTTTGCACTCAAAGCAAATGATTGGATCCTTTCCATCTTCTTTGTTCTTGCTTTTGAAGTCCATCTTCCTTTGGATTTTTCTTCCCCGGTTGGACCTCATAAAGCGTGAGAATCGTTTGGCTATCATAGCCAATTCTTCAAGTTCATCCTCCTCACAAGATGAGCTCTCGTCATGTTGTGAAGCTTTAGCCTTGAGAGCTATTCCCATCTTCTTCTTCTTCTCAACCTCAAGCTTCTCTACCCTTTTCTCTTCTTTCTTCTTCTCATCTTCCCTTCCTTGCTTCATGATCTCATGAGTAAGGAGAGAACCACAAGCTCATCAAGCTTCAATGTCTTCAAGTTCTTTGCTTCGATGATGGCGGTTCTCTTCCCAACCCAAGATTCGGGACGTGAATAGAGTAGCTTCCGGACAAGCTTGTCTTCCGGTATGATCTCTCCATAGCCCTTTAGACCATTGACAATCGTGGAGAATCGATCAAACATCTTTGACACCGTCTCATCGGGCTCCATTTTGAAATTTTCATAACTAAGATTGAGAAGTCCAATCTTAGTTTCTTTAACATCGTTGGTGCCTTCATAAGTGGTCTCAAGTGTGTCCCACACTTCCTTGGCATTTTCAATTGATGAGACCTTTGAGTAGATGTCCGGACCGAAAGCACAAAATAGCATGTGGAGAGCTTTATCATTGACTTGAATCTTTTTCCTCTCCTCTTCACTCATTTCGGCTTTCTTCTTCAACACCATTTTGCCTTCACCGTCTTGCTTCAATGGAACGTATGGCCCATCCTCAATGACATCCCACACAAGATAGTCACTAGACTTGATGAATAGACGCATTTTATTCTTCCAAAAAGAATAGTTGTCACCGTTGAAGAATGGAGGCTTTGTGGTCGATTGTGACTCGTACATGCCGGAACCGGAGGTTAAAGCCATCTCTTGATATTTTGATGATCACACTCTCCCAAGGATCTCCTCTTGTGGTTGTTAATCCTCAAAGAGTTAAGCTCTGATACCAATTGTTGAGTGGATCGCAAGATCGAAATTGACCAAGAGGGGGGGTGAATTGGAAATTTAAAGGTTTGTGGTGGAAATTTGCAAATTAAAAAATTGATGGACAAGGGATTTAGAGTGGTTCAAGTTCTAAATGAACTCTACATCCACTACCTTAGCCTCACTAAGGATTTGCAACAATTCCACTAAATTGATCATCCCCTTTTCTAGGACAAGGAGGCAACCCTTTACAATTTCGGTTGATTTTTCTACCCAAAAATCAACCCAATCCTCACACAAGTGAACAAAGAAATTTTAAGGCTAATAAGGTATCTCTCAATACAAATGATAGCCCCAATACAAGCACTCAACCCAATTTTACAAAGTATGAATGAAGAACACAATTGGGATTTTTACACACAATGGGATTTTTGCACAATTGCTTGATTTTGATGTTTGGATGTTTGCTTTTGGATCAATAGTTGTTGCTGATGCTTTTGGATGTCTCTTTTATACCTTCTCATTGATTTCTAGCCGTTTGAGTGGTTGGGAACATAAATGGAGCCGTTGGAACCCTCTCTTGCCACCATAAATGCAGTCTGCACCAACCCGTTTCGAAACACGGGGTACCTGTTTCGGAACGGACTAAAATAGAAAGAGCCGTTAGGGTGTATTTAAGAGCCCGTTTCGAAACGCCTTATGGCCGTTACGGAACGATTTTGTCACTGTCAAGGGTCGTTTCGGAACGGTCTTAGCCCGTTTCGAAACGCCTTAACGACTTTCAGAAATTCCGTTAAAAACACATAACGGTCATATTTTTAAATTAAACCTAGGACCTGTTTCGAAACGAGTTTGATCCGTTTCGAAACGGACTGTCAAGGGTCGTTTCGGAACAGGCATGATCCGTTTCGAAACACCCTTTTAATCTTTTAAAAATCAGCCAATATTTGAAACCGTTAGCCCTTTTTTAAATCAAATATGAAGAACAGTTTCGAAACGAGTGATTCCGTTTCGAAACGGTTTCAAGTGTTTCGATACACGTTTCGGAACGGTGGTCGACAGTGATGAAAACGTTTCGAAACGCCTTAGGGCCGTTTCGAAACGGGTGCTTGAAAATCATTGTTTTGGCTTGAAACACTTAGAAAAATATTTGAAAGAACATGTTTATAACTTGGGCATAATCTTAAACTTATATAGGGATATTTTGAGGACTTAAAAATTCGTTTTGACTTTTTCAATTTAGTCCTTAAGTTTTTAGTTATATCAAAATTAAAATATTTGTTTCACAGTATTGTATTTCTCGAGAATTAAAAAAATTAATTTGTATTAATGAGAAATTAAATTATAATAATCATTCTTTTCTTTTCTTTTTTATTAAAGTCTTTTTTTTCTTTTATTATTACTAAAAAAAGGTAGAATTCTTTAGTTTTCACTTCCCATATAAAAAAATACTATTGAAAGTTAGAACTCGAAATTTATCTCCTTTATTGTTCATCGAAGATTGTTGAGAAACTAAAAAGAGTCTCACACTCAAATATCAACTTCTTCTCTAACTAGGTCATCGCATGTTTGTTTATTTATCTCCTCACACCTCACGTTTTTTCTATGAATTTCTATGTTTATATTAAGTTCTAATAATATCACTAGATTTTACCTATATTTAAAAAACAAGGTACAAATTTTGGCGGGCTTAACGAGTAACGAGCTTTTTTAACAAGCATGAGTCGAGCAAAATTTTATCGAGTTTAACGAGCAACGAGTCGAATTGAGCAACGCAATTTTTTAACGAGCACGAATTGAGAACTACTTGAATCGCGATCGACTCGCTCGATAAGCACCCCTAATCTAATTAGCCTAGTGACTAAGGATGCTCATAATGTCTTATCTTATACGAGTTCGAATCTCGATATAAAAATATAATATCTCTCTATTTAATAAAAAAAATTGCTTGAAGGTTCTAATATTTTTGTTCAATGTGTAAGGTGAGTTTGGAAAGTCGTGAGATAAGTTTGGGTCATTATGAGGTGTTCGAATTTAAAATTTGGTATTTTTGCACATAAGTTTTAAAATTGGAAGTTGGGTTTCGAGACGCATGGTGATTAGAGATAGTGTTTAAAAGTTTCAAAATCTGAAGTCAGGTTTCGAAATAAAGTATGTAGTTTTAAAATCACTAAGCTATTTGTGACTATTTTAGGTCATTTAAGTTCAAATTGAAGTCCTACCCTGCTAAAATGACCAAAATGTTACTGTGGGTTAAAATGATCAAAATATATTTGAGTGCTAAAATGATCTCCATTATTAAAATGTTGAGTTTGAAACCTTAGAGTACTATTAAAAAAACTACTTAAATATTATTTTATTATGGAGCTCCACGGCTGTTAAACTGGTTTTATGTTGCATGAATTTAATTTCATGTGAATCGGTTATTTTAACTTTGTGATTTTTAAATATCGAATCTGAAGTTAAATTTTTTGTTGTTGTTCTGGTGACTTGAATGTAACATTTGTAGGCTCATCGAATATTTAAAGTTGGGTTAAGATGTTACAGTAATTTATGTTATCACTTGTAGGTAAGTATTCGATCGAGTAGAGTTGAGTAATTTTTTTTTGAATTAATCAAATTGACGAGTCATGTTTTATCATTAAATTTTATTTGACTTTTTTAAAAGAATTGAGTTTATGAAAATCAAGTTGAGTTATTCAATTTTCTACTCAAGTATTTTTTTTTGGTATAACCACATGTATCTGACTAATTTGTATCAGGTTTTGCAGAGTTTCAATATGGGGACGACCCTCTCAGTCTAATTTTTTTTTTTCATTCACAACGTTAAGATTCAAAACTCTAACCTTTTTAAGGGGTCTAATACATCATTCCACTAAAACAATTGATTGTTGGTAATTTTCTAGGGGTGTGCAAAATAAACCGTAACCGTTAACCGTAACCGTTAACCGGTATAACCGTTCATTTTATAGGTTAATTAACCTAACCGTTAAGGTTAAACGGTTTCGGTTAACCGAACCGCTAAAAAAGACGGTTAATGGTTAACCTATAGGTTAACCTATTGGTACTTTATTTTAACTAAGTGTAAAGTTTGTGTTTAAAATTTTTCTATTTAAGTTAATTTTTTTTAAAAGAAATTAATACAATATTTATGGGAGAGATATATTTATTATTCTAAAAAAGAAGTAATGAACATTTGAAAAGAAAATCGTAATAGGTTACAGGTTAACCTGTAACCGATCCGTTCCTTAACGGTTACCCACTATAATGGTTAACCATTTAAAAAATTAACGGTTAACCGTTTCTTAACGGTTAGTAACGGTTAAGTAACGAATAATAACCGCTATAACGGTTAACCAACCGTTTAAGCTAAACGGTACGGTTAACCTACCATGAACACCCCTATAATTTTCTATTCAAGTTTAATTGTAAATGTTTATAACGTTGTGATGCTAATTAATTTCAATTTAAATAGCTATATATATATAAATATATATATATATATATATATATATTTCTTCATATTTTTTTTAAGTGTGAATAAAATTTGTGATGTTATTTAACAAATCAAATATAATCTAAATTATATAATATATCTATAATATTATTTTTTAAGAAGAGGTTTTTTGAATAGTTTTAAGAAGAGATTTTGAGGAAAAAAGTATTAATGGAGTAAAAAGGAGTTAAATGAATTGACGAATTTTTTTTTTGAAAAAAATATTATTTATGGGAGTACAAAAGAAGTGGATGAGTTGATGGAAAAAGAAATTTGTAAACCGCAGTAGTTAAATAATTACATTGAACAAAAAAAATTAAAAAATTAAATTGTAAAAAGATGAGATTTGTCTTTAAAAATTTAAAATTAAAATTACATACGTATTCTAGCTATTTGAGTCTGATTTTATCAACAAATTTTATTTGATATTTTTTTGATGTCAAATAAAATATTATATTTTTAGTCAAAACGAATTTTGTTCACCTTATTTTCTCGATATTCAACACTTATTTTTTTAATAAACAACTGTATTATATATATAATATTGTTCCATAATCGTTTCCTTTCGTAATTAGTATATATACATAATTGTTTTTCTTAAAGAATTTTATATATTATACATATAATTGTTTTATAATTTTTTTCTTAAAGAATTAATATATATATTGTCACGTCCGTAGACTTTCGCTACCCGAAACGTGCGGCTTTAGTCGACTCGCGGAACCTTGTGCGACTAAGTAAGCCTAAATCCACTTGTCACAGGGCTAGACTCCTACTAACAAAACCACGCGACCTTAGGTGAAGCACTCCTGACAAACGCATAAGTTAAGCTGGATTCTCGCTCTAGAAGATCAAACACTTCTAAAGCCCTCGAACGAAAAATCGTTTTATGCGGAAGCTAATCAAATGAACTCTGAAAGTGATGGCAACAAGAATAGATGAAGAACGCTTAAGAACATCCAAGAACAATGAAGAACAACCCAGAGAGTTAGAGTAAATGCTTCTTTGTATTACTCAGAGAATGAATGAATAATGAGGTGATTACAACTGAGCTGGGAGGCTCTATTTATAGTTATACTCCCCTAGATCCAATGGTACAATTTAAATTACATCGACAGCCGAGATCTACTTTATCTCTAATTCAAATCTTAATTATCACAAACATTATCTCTACGATAATTACAAATAATATAAGTCATAATCACAATGGCTTATCGCATTTTACCATCCAAGTTACCTCGGTAAATCCTCTATGGAATTTACTAAGTCTGGTGGGCTTGCAGGCTTCATAGCATTTTCCAAGTTCCAGGCCAAGTCTGATAGTCTTGGCGAGCCCGATGCTCCGCGCACAACCTCGCTACTCGATGTTTGCGCCAATGACTCGATTCCATAAATTTGGTCCGTGACATTCTCCCCCACTGAACTTAGCGACGCCCTCGTCGCTGCACTCGAACGATCCTGGGCAGGGTCAACTCGATTACTCGTCGATGCCTCCGCTTCGTGCAATTCTCCCATAAGAACTGCTTGCCTCTGTTCAAACTGACTTGGACAATCGCGTACTAAGACGCCACTTGGTACATCACCATCGTAGGAACTTTTTTCCCACATAAATCGATTTACCTCGACTCAGATCCTCTTGATCCAGCGGCAAAGACTTGGAAGTCACAACATTGAACACCTGTCGAGCTTCTAGAACTCCGAAAGGTCCCTTCCAATCTTTGGTTCTCTCACACCGATGACTAGGTCTTACTCGACCTACGCTCATCAAAGACGGTAAATCAAAATCAAAACCACTAAGAATGTGTTTGCGATGTACCTTCCTCTCGGTCGTTGCATTTACTCTAAAATGGGTCAGCCCTTCTTTCATCTCGAAGTCTGCCCCCCCTTTGCATAAAACCTCCCTCCTTGGAGTTCTTTGCATGCATCGGCCCTTCTGCCACGAAGTCCATTTCCCATTATTGCATCCGCCCTCTTAAACAAGAGTTTGGTGCCTGCTTCTTCTTGCATCGGCCCTTCTTCTTTGAAGTCTGGTGCTTCCTCTTGCGTTGGCGCTTCTTACTTGAAGTCTTTCGCTCATTTCCAACCTTGCCCATAGGTTGTGTCTCAGCAGTTTCAATGCCCCTCAACGGCTTGGCCTTACTTGGCCCTTTCCTAACTTTGGTCTCTGAAGAAGTGTTCTTCACACGAACACCCTCGGCTTGTTCTTCCTTCGGCCCTTTTCTAGTCGGTGCCTCTGAAATGATGCTCTTTTCCCCAAGAACATCCTTGGAAATCTTTCCCTTCGACCTTCTTCTCACGATGGTCTTTGAAGCCATGTTCTTCCCACGAACATGCTCGACGATCTCATTCGTAGCCTTCTCGGACATGTCTAACTCATTTTGCCCTCGGTCAAGATACACCTTGGTAGAACTCAACGGGCAATCTCGCACCTTGTGAGGCCACTTACATCGGTAGCACTCCAATGGCTTCTCCTCCCTCGGCTTGACAATTTCCTCATTCGCTGTCGCACCAGGTCTCGGTCTTGGCTTGACTAATTTGGCACTTGTAGTTGAACCCTGACTCTCACTCAGCTTGGCAGCACTGGCATATCTGATCTGTAACCCCCTAGACCCGCCTATGCGTTTCAACGGATCCTAGGAAGTCACATTAGGGTCACAAGAGCGACCCACAGTAAAATACACATGAAAACATTTTTTTCTTTCTCAAAACACTTATTAAACTGTAAAATCAACTTCTGTTTAAAATACTATTTCAGAAAATCATTTAAATAAATAACAAGAAATTTCAGAAAGTACTTTACAGACTCGATCACTAAACCATACGTGACATACATGACATACATGCCCACTAACTATACAGTACCGTACTCCAGAGGTAACGCCGAGGGAACTCCGAACACTGATGTCAACATTATACCAAGCTATAACCTTTTAACCTGCGATGGTAAAAACAACGTGAGCTAGGAAAAGCTCAGTAATACAGAACTACCAAAAGATGCTATAAGCTCATGCAGATATATGACAGGCATAACATTTTCATGATGTTTCAAGCAGTGATAGCCCTATATTTCTATTATACTATTTCGAGGTTTCATCATACTCAAGAATAATGATATTTGTTCTTTAATCAGATCTTGAGAATTGGACGGAAATAATATAGGTCGGTAACATACGAGGTAGGAATCAGAGAGTTTGACGTCTAGTGTGTTCCAATAAGTGCAGATCAACATACATAAGTACTTAACATCATATCATATGAGCACATAACAGATTAAATGCAAATGTTAAATGTTCATATAGAGGTTTACAAGAACTACCCTCCAACCTTACACCAATATGCAGTCCCCCAGAACTGCATCCATAAGGACTTACCCTAGGCCCGATGGGCATAGGTGCCACCTAAGGGGATGCCTTAGGTCCATAAGGACTTACCCTAGGCCCGATGGGCGTAGGTGCCACTCAAGGGGAGACCTTGAGTCCATAAGGACTTACCCTAGGCCCGATGGGCGTAGGTGCCACTCAAGGGGATGCCTTAAACTTTTGACAATTTAGACGAATTTCCAGAACGAGGTTCCTATTAGAAAGGGGTTCGTAAAACGTTTCATATTATGTATTCAAGAATTGGTACATCAAGATCTTAGAAAGTTTGGATATATCATGAGTACTTTAGTCATTTAAGCTTACAAGGGCATTATGGTCATTTTATCATACATGGGCATTTTGGTAATTTATACCAATGAGACATAAACAGTCGCTCAGGAAATTCTATTTACTCATCACTTTTCCAGTCATGCATTCAGAGATTTTTATGATAAGATCTTTTGTGATATCAAATACATCCCGGGTTATTCTGGTCACAATGGCCAACAAGGGCGTTTTGGTCATTTAACTATCAGAGGTGATTTTATAGTTTAGCCCAGTAATGATAAAATGACGATTTACGATAGTTAATATTTCCAGAAGTTTTTCAAGCCTCCAACTGTTCGAACTAACATAATCCTACCTTGCAGTACTAACCAACTCTTATATTAATATCAGGAATGATTAACAGACATGAGCGTGCTTCCTAACACTTAGGGCAGTTTAGCCCTTAAAGTCTCTTTAGAATTCTTAGAGTTTCATCAAATGCATAATTGTATATTTTACTCAGGAGAGCATTTTAGTCATTTTGGAAATCGGGATAAATTCACTGTTTTTGTCAAATCTTACTATTTAGCACCTCTATCGTTTACGTACTCGGTAGAGATTAAGTCATTTTAATTCCTTCGGCCCTTACAGACGATTTAATCATTTTAGAACTTAAGGGTAAAGTTTCTATTCTGTTTAATTAAGAATTTCGGTGCTCGAAGGCACTACAGTCTTTTTGGTCATTACGATCATTTCGATTAATTCATTCCTTATTGTCGCACGGATCAGCTTAAGAATACAACAATAATTCCAGAAATTTTTACCTTTAGGCGTTTTACCTTCATGCGTTATACAGAGCTCAGGGGAAATTCAATTTTCTTTTAGTATCACACACATTTGAATAATGATGCCGAAGTCTTTTCCAAAAGAACATATATCTTGGGTAGTGTAATTTTCATAATCATGTCAAATGCAGAATTTAGGTCATTTCTTTTATCAGAGGGGTAGTTTAGTCATACTTATGCTCCAAGGGCATTTTCGTAATTTCATAATCAATATCCCTCACTCCGTATCCTGGGCCTCGATTCTTACGCACTGATGATTGAGTTGCGAATTAACTGAACTTAATTATTAGAACTTCTGATACTGTTAGCCTATTAGTAATCTTATCCGGATAATTTGGTCTTATTAATATCCATACTTATTGCTCGAATCTGATTCAACTTAAGCAGAATTTACAGTATACGCCATCATAAGCATGCATGCGTTAACCGAATATCAACATGTTCATAAAGCATACAAGGGGTAGTAGTGTATTACCTTCACTCCGAGCTACATTGGTCGGTTCGTGGACGATATTCGAACACACTTGAACTCGGATTCAACATCCCACAACCACGCGGATATGAAGATATGTAGTTGCCTTCAATTAAACAAAAACCCATAGTTAATTCTTAATCACACTGCCTTTAAACTGAACAAGAAACGCATAAGCATTTTTGGGTTCAAGATCAGATTCAGAGGCTTTCGGGTCGGAATTTTGCGAAACGGGCTTCAAAAACAGACTCAGAACGTCGAAAAACATAAAATAGGAGTTTTCGGAAAATTTGACTTTTTGGTCAACGGTCAAAGTCAACGCTGACGTCAGTAGGTCAACGGTCAACAGGGTCAGAGTCGATGCTGACATCAGCAGGTCAACGCTGACGTCAGCAGTCAACGGGAAGAGGTCAACTGAGTTGACTCGGTTGACTCACTGAGCTGACTCAGCTGGGTTAACTCGGCTGACTCTGATGGGTTAACTCGGTTGACTCGGTCGAGTTGACTCAAGTTGACCGGGTTGGGTTCGGGTTGACCGAGCATACGGGTCGGGTTGGACTTAGGCAGACGGGTTGGGTCGGACACCAAACTGGGCTTGGTTTGGTTGGGCTCAACATATTGGACCGACAGGTTTGGGTCATGGGCTGACCGGTTTAACCGGTCTAGCAAGTTCATATCAAAACAGATCGGTCCACTTACCCTTCGAACTGGCTTCGTCGGCCGGTCACCAGAACATCGCCGGAGAATCGAAAACTACCCTTTTTTACCTGAAAAAGACAGATATGATACTACTCAATTAACCCAAACTACACATGACCGATTTTTCACCGAAATTAGATCGGAACTCACCAAAACGAACTCAAACGACCAAAAGATACGTAGCTCCAGCGAGGCGTTAAATGTCGACGGACCGGTGGTCGAAAACCTAGGTTTTCCTCATCTCGACACGAGGAGTCTGCTGACGGCGGCGGCGCGACAAAAAGACGGCCGTGTTGGTCGAAAACGAACGAGCAACGTTTGGGTTTCCGTCGAACATTCAACCGGCTCTCCACGGTAAATGGGGGCATGGAAGAGCGCGTGGTTGACGGCGTTGGATTCGGCCGAAAATAGTGTCTCGATCAGCGGTGGCGGTGAACGCCACGGCGGGTCGGTGGCCGGAGATCGGGGTAGAAGCCGAATGGTGATTTAGGGGAGATGAATGGTCAAAGAGGATTCTAGAACTCCCGATATTAATTTTAGTATACTCATATTCGGTGCACTAGAGGGGGTTGTTGGGCTAAATAAAACTGATACAGACCAAGGAATATCATTCAAAATTTATCTGGGTTGAAAATAGAACCAAGCTTTAACCTTAGCTCAGTTGGCAGAGGCTTGGTTCACCAAGCAAAGGGTTAAGGGTTCAAAACCCAACAACAACACCGTTTTCTTTTATTTATTTATTTTCCTTTTTTTCCCACAAAACTTAGGGTGTTACATGATCGCCCCAAGTCTCACTACTTCCCCCTTGACTCATTTGTTGTCCTCACCATGGCAGCAAGACGGTTCTTCTCGGGACATCCCCTTATCAAATGGGAACCATCACAAAAGTAGCACTTCAACTTCTTACTCCACTTTTTCTTCGGCACAGGCTTAGACTCACCATTCCCTTTGTCTTTCGAACCGGGCTTGGTTGATTCAACACGAGCTTTCTTGCTTCCTGCAGGCTCGGTCAGAGGTTTGGCAACGCTGACTGCCTCTACAAGCCTCTTGGCATCACCTTGCTCTAATGCGAGCTTTTCTCCCGGTCTAAGCTCCTTTAAGAAGGTCTTGAGCACACCCCATTCACTCAATGCGGTCTTGCAACTGAGAAGCTCACTCTTGAGCTCATTCATCTCCTTTCGCAAAGCCTCCATCTCGACTCTACGAACATAACTCTTCTGACCTAACGTCAACTCATCGAGAATATGTCGCGTCGTGACCTGGAACTCACACTCAATAGATCTCCATTCTTCAGAATGTGACTTCACCTCACTTAGGAACTTCTTGTCCTCCCTTTCAGATCCCACAAGTCTATCAACCTTATCCTCCAACGATGAAAAGTCCCTCCACTGTTTGTCCTTTACCGAGACTATCTCGGTCTGAAGGGAGTTGTCACGACCATTAAGCTTGTCGTAATACTTAGTAAGGAGGATCTCAATCTCATCTCTGATTACCCCCTTAGATTCCTCGATAGCTTCTTCTACTTGGCCCGTTGTCGCCAACTTATTCTTTGGTGCCATCTCGTTCCCTTCTTTGCCACGAACTAGCCTAATCTTTTATCACTTCGACTAACTCTAGCGGGAAATTCTCACCACGCCTATCTGCAACTGCAAGCTGGCTCGAACGCAAGTTCCCTCGACTCGCTCTGATACCAATTGTCACGTCCGTAGAATTTCGCTACCCGGAACGTGCGGCCTTAGTCGACTCACGGAACCTTGTGCGACTAAGTAAGCCCAAATCCACTTGTCACGGGGCTAGACTCCTGCTAACAAAACACGCAACCTTAGGCGAAGCTCTCCTGACAAACGCCTAAGTTAAGCTGGATTCACGCTCTAGAAGATCAAACACTTCTAAAGCCCTCGAACGAAAGATCGTTTTATGCGGAAGCAAATCAAATGAACTCTAAAAGTGATGGCAACAAGAATAGACGAAGAACGCTTAATAACATCCAAGAACAATGAAGAACAACTCAGAGAGTTAGAGTAAATGCTTCTTTGTATTACTCAGAGAATGAATGAATAATGAGGTGATTACAACTGAGCTGGGAGGCTCTATTTATAGTTGAACTCCCCTAGATCCAATGATACAATTTAAATTACATCGACGGTCGAGATCTACTCTATCTCTAATTCAAATCTCTAATTATTACAAACATTATCTCTACGATAATTACAAATAATATAAGTGATAATCACAATAGCTTATCGCATTTTACCATCCAAGTTACCCCGGTAAATCCTCCATGGAATTTACTAAGTCTGGTGGGCTTGCAGGCTTCATAGCATTTTTCAAGTGTCAGGCCAAGTCTGATGGTATTGACGAGCCCGATGCTCCGCGCACAACCTCGCTGCTCGATGTTTTCGCCAATGACTCAGTTCCATAAATTTTGAGGAAAGGGCAGAAAGCGAAGATGTTGCACATTGAACATAAATGTTTAATTTTAGTATTAAAACATTGATTTGATGGACCAATATTATTTATTACTTTAAGAATATTTTATTTAACATATATTATGATTTATTTTTTCTATTCTATGGAGTAATGTTTTAATCATATATCACAAATAATTAAAATACATGCAAACATGTTCAACAATAATGCTGATTTTTTGCAACCCAAAAATTGATTCTTACTAAATATATAATTTCTTAAAAAAATTATTTTCATTTTAATATTGACTATCATTTTTACCAATTTAATTTGCCAATTATTATGTTTTACTTTTTTTAATATTTTATTATTGAAATCTTTATTAAAATTTTTAAAAAGTTTATAGGAACTAATTTGATAAATCTAATTGTTAAATACTACAACATCGTGCATTACACATGTAAGGAAACTAGTATCTAAACACATACCATAACAAGTGGTGTGTAAAAAAATACGATCCAACGATGCGATCTAAAAATTTAGATATTTTTTTTTATTGTTGAATTAGATATTTAATACGTTTTTTTGGACCCTATAGATATTGTAATATTTTAAGTTTTGAATTATTCGAAAATTTGAAATATCTAAAAATCCAAAATTTTATGAATTAAAAATTTGTTATATTTAACAACTTGTTATATCAAAAAAATTAGAAAATCACAAAATTTTCATAGATGCAAAACTTGTTATATTTCACAATTTATTGCTTGTTATATACGAAAATTTGAAATTTTCATAGATGTGACTGCGGAATCTGAAAAATGTACTTAAACCAAATCATATATCCGAATACTTGATCCGAATATCTAATCTGAATAATTGGATATCTAACTTTTTGGATCAGATATGAATACTTATTTTACCAATATAAGATTTCAGACATCTAATTTTCTGGATTAGAGGATATATGATATCTGAAAATGCACACCCTGCACATAACAATAGGTGAGAAAAATATTTAATGATGAATAAATATTTTTCGAATGGTTATAGGTAGGGGTGTTCATTTTCGGATATCAAATCAGATTCAATCTAAAATTTCGGATATCCGAAAAATTCAGATCACCTAAATTGCGATCCGTACCGATCTGAAAAATTAGATATCCGAAATTGATGACTTTATTTGATTTTTTTAATTTGACGGTTCTATCCATGAAAATTTTAGATTTTCGAATATAAAAATCATCGAATTATTGAATATAACAATATTTGTATTCATGGAAATTTCAATTTTTCATTTATAACAAGTAAAAATATCTAATATAACAAGATTCATACTTATACAAAAATTTGAATTTTCGGATATCGGATAATCGGATATCTGACTCGAATGTAAAATCACTATCCGCACCCGATCTAAAATTTTCGGATATCCGGTCTGAATTATCCGACAAATAAAAAACATATCGAATATCCGAAATTTCAGATTGGATTAACGAATAATCGGAACAATTTTTTTGCACACCCCTAGTTATAGGAGGGCTGATAAAATATTTGGATGCAAAATATCATTAATCTCATATTCGGTCCTTAGATGTTATTATATTTACAAATTCGCTTTTTATTTATTTATCTAAAAATTATATAAAAAATAAAAAGAAAATATTTTTTTTCAACTAAATCAGTGTCCGATTAATGTGTGACACTAACACAATTAATAGTTTTATATGTAATATAGATATCCAAAATCTTTTTTTTTTTTGATAAATAATGAGAGGGATCGACATAGGCCTCGTTAAAAACCCTCCTAAACCTAACGAGGGAAAAGAGTATCTATGTGCAATCCGAACAAACATGATAAAGAAACGAAACACATTAGGGACAATCGTCCCTCAAGAGGTCAAGCACCTCAAACGGAGCATTATTGAAAACATAAGCCTCAAAACTTGACTTATCCGCTAACTTTGCCATCGCATCCGTCACGCCATTAGCATCCCGACAAACATGACTAAACTCCACCTTTCCATGAAGTAACACAAGACTCCGAATAGAATCAATCAAAGAAGAAGACCGCGAGCAATGTGATACGCCGGATAACGTATGAAACACATCCAAATTATCCGTCTCCACCACGACACTCGCCCCATCAACCCCCATCGCACACTTGAGACCCTCAAACACTGCCCAAAGTTCAGCGTCAAACACCGAACACTTACCAATGAATTTTGTAAAACTCGTAATCCAAT
Organism: Hibiscus tridactylites; assembly: GCA_958450335.1. Taxonomy (NCBI): domain Eukaryota; kingdom Viridiplantae; phylum Streptophyta; class Magnoliopsida; order Malvales; family Malvaceae; genus Hibiscus; species Hibiscus tridactylites. The sequence continues at coordinate 79,810,723 of OY288265.1, read as the reverse complement.
TACCGTGAGGATCACGGATAACCCCTCCACACGATGCAAATCCATCCGAAGCATTCCTCGCGCCGTCCACATTGAGCTTCACAAATCCCCTCCGCGGCGGGCACCAAACACGCCCCCTCACCTGTTGCGCCACATCGACGATGCGTGAAGGGTGCGTGCAGGACTGCTGCACACGCTGTGCTCCAGCAGCCAAGCGACTGCTGCGTTCGATAACGCCTGCGTCAAACTCCCTATCGGCCCCAAATAATTTTTCATTACGGGCGCACCACAAAGTTCATAGGACACTCCCAAACAACACGCCCCAATCGGTGCCATCCCTCGCGAACCCAGCTTTTGGTGACAAGTTCTATAGCAACCACTCCCTTAACGACAGCTCCATAAAGTTCCCCAAACAACTTGGTTTGATCAAACTTACCCACGTCGCAACGGCCGTAGGACAGTGGCGAAGGACGTGATCAATGTCTTCGCAAATCGCCCCACAAATCCCACATACAGCCAAATCCGAAAGATGTTGTCGGGTCCATTCATTATTCGTGAGGATACGACCCTTCCCTAAGAGCCAAAGGAACGCCTTAATACGCGGTAACCCTTTAAACGCGCGTATCGCTTTCCATAAACCTTCCTCCGCCTCACAAGTAACCGGTGTACGCACCTCGTAGGCTGACTTGACAGTAAACTGTCGTGTGTTGCTCCATTTCCACCCCGGCCAATCAGGGCCATACGCGGCTGATGGAGGTCGAACCGCAGCGATGTGTTCAATGACATGCATAGGTAATACATCACAAATGGACTCCCACGCCCAATGCCCCTCACCATCGACCATATCCTTGACCGGTGTAGGTGCCAAATTCATTGTTTGACTCGTGCGATGCAAATGAAGCGGACCAATATCCGCCAACCAATTATCCTTCCAAAAATCCACCGTCACGTCATCCCTAATACTCCAAACAATTCCATCCCGAACAACATCCCAAACCGCACATATTCCTCTCCAAAGAACCGAGCAATTATTCCTTAGAATATTGATCGGAATACGATCGATACATTTATATTTCGCCCTCAAAAAACGAACCCAAAGCTGGTCCGGTTTCGCCACCATATTATAAGCCACCTTCATAAGGAACACATCATTTTGCCGGTCTAACCATTTAAACCCAAGACCACCATTAGCAATAGGCGAAGCTACCTCCTCCCATTTAACAAGATGTATCGCCCTTTTCAACGTCGAATTACCCCAAATAAAAGCACGTATAATTCCCTCAATTTTATCGCATACCCCTTTAGGTATTTTAGTCGTTTGCATGCAATAAGAAGGAATCGCCGATAGCACTGACTTTGCTAAAATAATACGCCCAGCAAACGATAGGTATTTTGCCTTCCACCCATTTAAACGGTCCCTAACCTTCTCAATCAAAAAGCCGTAAGTCTCATTTGTAACCCGTCGATGTAACATCGGCACCCCTAAATATTTTCCCAAATCCTGAACTTCAAGAAAACCACACACCCTACAAATCGAACTGGGGAGCGAGCCCAGAACATTCTTGGAAAAGAAAACATTTGTCTTTGCCACGCTAACTTTCATCCCAGAAGCACTGCAGAACTCGCTTAACACTGTATGAAGGACCCCAATCTGCTCAATCGAAGCTTCCGCAAATAAGACCATATCATCAACAAACATGAGGTGAGAGATAATTGGGCTTTGTGTCGACAATCGGAAACCCTTCCAAACCCCCTGTGAGATCTTTTGCTCAATAAGATGACCAAGACGCTCCATGCACAAAACAAAGAGGTACGGCGATAAAGGATCCCCTTGCCTGATTCCCCTAGTTGGTCGGAACTGCTCCGTCTGTGCCCCGTTCCACAAAATACGTGTCGAAACAGAGGGCACACACCGTATAATAAGCTCTCGTATCTTCCTCGGCATCCCAATATCACAAAGCGTGTCCGCGATGAAGTTCCACTCTAAACGGTCGTACGCCTTTTCCAGATCAATTTTAATCGCCATCCACCCCTTAGCACCTGTCTTCCGTCGCATAGAATGAACCACCTCCTGAGCAATTATTATATTATCCGAGATAAGCCTTCCCGGAACAAAGCTCGTCTGATTATCCTTAACCCACTCAGGAATGAAAGGCTTAATTCTATTCACAATCACTTTAGTTACAATTTTGTACAGAACCTGACAAAGGCTGATAGGCCTAAACTGCGACATACTCTCAGGCGACTAAACTTTCGGAATCAAAACTAACAACGTATCATTGAAACCTTCCGGAAAATGGGCCCCTTCAAAGATATCATGCACTAACTGGCACACACTCGGTCCAACAATATCCCAATTCCGCTGATAGAATAACGCCTGAAACCCATCCCTACCATGGGCTTTAAACTCATCCATCTGAAAGACCACCCTGCGAACCTCATCTATGGAAACAAGATTATCAAAAAGAGAAAAAGCAGAACTAGAAATACCAGGGAAATTACCGCTGATAGGAAACTGAGATGCATCTGTATTGCCGCTAGTGAAGAGATTGCTATAAAACTCAATAGCATGCTTTTGCAGTTCCGCCTGCGACTCAATCCACCGCCCAGCACCATCTCTCAAACGAGTAATCACATTTCGTTTCCTTCGGCTAATCGTGGAGGCATAGAAATATTTGGTATTTCGACCGCCTTGTAAGAACCATTGACATCTCGATTTTTGGAACCAAAGACTCTCTTCTTGTTCCAACACCGTGTCTAACTCAACCCGAAGAGATTTCTCTAACTCTACTAACTGCCCCGAGTAATTCTGCCTGAGAGCGCGGTCGATACCCTTTAGCCGTGCAAGTAGAGTTCTCTTTCGTTTACCAATGTGCCCAAACACCTCAACATTCCATTTTGTCACAACATTCTGCAACCGAGCAATATTATGCGTAACCGAAACCATCGGATCCCAGCTACTTCGTAACAAATGTGCAAACTCAGGATGCTCCTGCCAAGCTGCAATAAAGCGAAACAGTCTATCGTCATTAGCACCTGTATGAGTATTTCTATCCAGAATAAGCGGACAATGATCAGATCCCAAACGGTCGAGATGGATCACGAGACTATGCGGAAAAAGATTCTGCCAAGAACCATTCACCAAACACATATCCAGACGCTTGAATAACCTCCCCCGGCGCTAGGTAAAATTATCCCCCTGTAATCAACTTCGATCAGACCTGCCGAAAAAATAAACTCCTGAAACAGCGAGCTAACCCCAGATATCCCCGAATTGCTACCACAACATTCCTCATCACGGAGAATGCAATTAAAATCCCCCTCTGAGGACCCAAGCCTGATTACCATTCGGGCGAATACTTAGCAAACGATCCCACAGTAGTTTCCTTGTTGCAGCCGCTGGTGAAGCATAAACAGCTGTAAAGAAAACCCATCTACTAACAGATACATTAAAGAACTTTCCATGCACAAATTGATTAGCCACCACTAAAATCTCAACCTGCACATCCCCACGCCAGAGAACCCAAACACCCCCACTAAAGCCTCGACATTCAACACGGAAAGAATTCTCAAAACCCAATCTTCGAATAACTCTATCCGCCTGAATATTACTAATTCTTGGTTCAACAAGACAAACAATCTGCGGATCATTCTTCCGCACAAAATTACGAAAATGACGGCGAAATTCTGGGCTCGCCACACCCTGAACATTCCAGAACATTAACTTAATCATTAAAAACAATAAAGAGGAAAAAAGGACCTTAACATGACGGGCGATCATTCTCCTTGCCAACCCCCTCAACCACTTCCGCGCTCACTCCCGCTCCTACACCCAAGCTCAGATTCACGGCTGGCAAATTCAAAGACGTCACAGGTGCAACAGGCCCTCCCCGTGCCGCTTCTGTACTGCTCAAATCAGCCCTCTCCTGCAAATGTTGGAGTTCACCCGAGAAGGATTGAACCCAGTCCGCGAGGATCGGCTTAGCCGGTGTACGCGCTATATTACCCAGCTTCGTCTGCTTACTCGCCTTTTTGATTGTCGCCTTAACCGGTAGAAGGCTCTTCCCTCTTATAGCATCCTTCTGCTCAACACTTCCCCCACCCTTGGTCGAATCACCATCCGCAATAACAACCGCTCTATGGGTGCCGGAGGGAATGTTCGGTGTGTGCTCTTGAACTTGCACTTCCACATTGGGCTTCATCGATACCACATTAGCACCTTCACATTGTTTCGCTTTCAAATTCGATAGGTCCGCTAACGGACTTCGCCCCATATTGGACTGCACCCTATCCTTCTTCGAACCTGCCGCACTGCTTTCCACAGCTTGGTCCTGCGCTGTAATTTCCACCCCTTTACCATGGGGTCGTTGCCCCCTCGGTTCTTTGTTAATCACACCTCGCGCTCCCCCTCTATCGACATGCTGCACCTCCCTCACTTCCTGCGGCTCATCCCCCTGCACCTCCGCACCACCTTCCTTTGTTCCAGATTCCACGCCCAGCACACCAAACCTCGAGCCCCTAGTTCCATGCATACTCTTCGTATGCTTCTGCTGATCCACCACCCTTCTTGGCTTCCTCCTCTTCGCCTCAACCACCATCCACGGCCCATACAAACTATCCGACACTACTTCCTTTTCCACAGGCCCCTCACTCGGCTTCTCAACAACCATACTTCCCGTATCTGATTCCCCATTACTCTTCATGCCACAACCATCCGACAAATGGCCATATACTCCACATTTGAAGCAAATAAGATGCAATCCTTCATACTCCAACTTTTGCGTGAAACCGTCAATACCGAGGCAAGGTAATAACGGCTTATTAAGGTCCACCAACACCGCAAGCCTCGCGAACTTTCCCCTCTCGGCTGCCGTTGTATTATAGTCGATGCGCACAACAGTCCCTATTATGCTGCCAATAAGCTTAAATAACGCCTTGGTGTAATACCAGTAAAGGAGACCCGACAAGCGAATCCAAACCATGACTTGCGAAGGATGTTTCTGCGATGTCGAGAAGGACCGCGACCACGGTTGCACCGTCAAATAGCTGCCATATATCGTCCAAGGACCCGCCGATAGCACCCTCGTATAATCCTCCACCAAATCGAAATTCACGATGAAGTAATTATTATCTAAATCCACTACTTGGTAATTCCCCGCCGGTGCCCATAGGCTAGGAAATCGAGAAACTAATGTCCGAAAACCAATACTACGCCCAAGTAGTCGCACGATCACTGCATGTTTCATAGTATCATCTACCGAAGCATGCACTCTCTCGGAAAACCTAATTTTCGGATACGCTCCGCTACGATCGATCGTAAAATCAGACTCCAAAACCTTCACCCCATCAGTAGCCACCCCCGGCTTGTGCTGCCCCCCACCGTTAGTCGATCGCGAAACCATATCCGCATAAGACCCCTTACGCGCATCCGAAGAACCTGCTCCCATCTGCACGTCATCCATAGTCGACTCTGTTACCCTAGCATCCGTCAAACCTTCCCCCACAGTGCACCCAATATCCATATCCTCCGACCCAGTAGTCTCCATGGCCACTGCTTGCTCAACACCCCCGTCCTCCACAACCTGGCCAGCCGGTGGAGGCGGGGCTACTACCACAACTAACCCGCCTCCCGGCGGTTGTCCCCCGGATACCGTAAACCCCCCTAGACTAGGGTTGTCGCCATTAGGTCTCGAGCCGTCCGATAAAATAGGAGTCGCCATTACGTCACTAAGCCAGATATCCAAAATCTTTAAAACTGTTAAAGTAATAAAAAAAATAAGTCTCAAGTCAATAATCTCTAAAGCAAATGGTTAAATCTCTCAGTTTATACATTTTCTTTCTTTTAAGTTATAAATTCAAAACTCAAAAGATCCTCCTCTGAATAAAAATTGTTAAAAAAATAATAAATCTGAATGTATAAGCAATCATTTCAGGTATGGGCCATGGCTAGAGAAGCAGGTGAGCTTTGGATTTATTTTAGCAAAGAGATAACATACTGAAGCAACCAGATTATGATTCAAAGCATCAGCAAAGATTTATGTAAAAGATGGTTTGGCGTCTTCTGATTTTTTATTTCCTATCTGCACACTTTTCTATTGTTTTGATATTTTTAAGTGATTTGGATTTTAATAATTTATTTGCGCGACAGATTGCCCATGTTATTCATTGCTTATAGTCTACATGCAGCGACGGATGTAGGTTACGTGGAGAGTGGATATTAAAATTTTGAATCTCTTTAATTGATTATTTATGTAATTGAACGTGCTCCCCCTACAAATCTGAATTTTTCTATTAGTTATTTATTTTACTTCACCTGTTTATCTTAAAATTTTAATTGTTCTTATTTATGTAATAAAAAATGGTAAATTACAATAAATGTCACTCAATTATGGGTAATGTTATATTTGGGTCACTCAATTATGGGTAAGGTTACGTTTGGGTCACCCAATTATTAAACGTTACATTTAGATCACTCAATTATGGGCAATGTTACATTTGGGTCACCCTTCATATTAAAAAAAATATATCAATTTGTGTATTAGATTAATTAATGATTTCAAATGAAGTATTCTAACGTTAATAAGGGTATACAGGTGATTTGGAAGAACAAATGACTAAATTGATGTACTTTTTTAAATATGAAGGGTGACCCAAACGTAACTTTACTCATAATTGAGTGATCAAAATGTAACCTTTAATAATTGGGTGACTCAAATGTAGCCTTACCCATAACTGAGCGACCCAAATGTAACTTTTTAATAATTGAGTGACTCAAACATAACCTTACCTATAATTGAGTGACCTCGTTTGTAGATTTGAGTGACCGCCATTGTCATAAATTCATCAGAAATGCAATTGAATGAACACTTTTTTCCACTAGTCTTGCAAGGCTTTACCATGGATAAGCAATTCAAGTTGCTCCCGTTGTCCTTCGCCTTCCTACTTTTCATTTTCATGGTGTTTAAGCTAAGAATGAGATCCAAAACTAAGGACTCTCCCACAGATCTACCCCCTGCACCATGGAAAATACCTCTTATAGGCCACTTGCCCCTTCTACTTTTCTGTCTTCCCCATCGGCGCTTGAGGGAATTAGCCGAAAGGCAAGGTCCGGTGATGCACCTTCAACTGGGTGAATTATCACACGTTGTTGTTTCTTCTCCGGAGGCTGCGAAACAAGTGTTGAAATCACATGATATCAATTTCGCTAACAGGCCTTTTCTCCTCGTTGCCGAAATCATATGGTATAATTTTTCGGATATTGCCTTTGCACCATATGGAGCCTCTTGGAGGCAGCTCCGGAAAGTTTGCACATTGGAGCTGCTAAGTACTAAACGTGTACAATCGTTCCGTTCAATCCGAGAAGAGCAGGTAACAAGTTTTATTAGATCAATCTTTTCCAATGCAGGATCAGAAATCAACATTGGAGAAATGCTCTGCAACTTATCATACAACATCACTTTAAGGTCTGCTTTTTCCGTGAGGTGCAAGCAACACGAAACTTTCATTTCCACTGTCAGGAACGTTCTAGGAGCTTTACATGGTTTTAGTCTGGCTGATCTGTATCCTTCCATCAAATTCCTTCCCGTGATCACTGGGATTACAGCCAAACTTAATAGGTTTCACCGTGACTTAGACACGATGCTCGAAAGCATCATTGAAGAACATAGAGCTAGCAATGCGAATCCGAAGAACAGCAATGATGTGACCGATGGTCTAGTTGATGTTCTTTTGAATCTTCAGGATCATGGAGGCCTTGGATTTCCCTTGACAACTGACAACATAAAAGCTGTTATCCTGGTTAGTAGTTCATATCTCACATCTCACATCTTGAATTTCCTGTGAATCTATCGATAACTTGAACCATAAGAAACGTTCTGCAGTTTAACCAAGTAGACCGGCTTTTCAGGACATGCTCATGGCCGGAACTGAGACATCTTCAACTACAGCAGAATGGGCGATGTCGGAAATGATGAAAAATCCTAGAATCATGGAAAAAGCACAAGCCGAGGTGAGGCGAGTCTACAGTAGAACAGGGGATGTCAACGAATCGGGCCTTCATGAATTGCAGTACTTGAAGTTTGTCATCAAAGAAACCCTAAGATTACACCCTGCTGTGCCTTTGCTACTTCCAAGAGAAAGTATGGAGAGATGTGAGATTAACGGATACGCGATACCGGCCAAGACCAAAGTGATTGTGAATGTGTGGGCAATCGGAAGAGATTCCGACTACTGGAATGAAGCCGAGAAGTTCGATCCAGAGAGGTTCATTGAGAGTTCAGTTGACTATAAAGGGGCTAACTTTGAGTTCATTCCATTTGGTGCTGGAAGGAGGATGTGCCCTGGCATCTCATATAGTATGGCTGTTGTTGAGCTTTGCCTTGCACAATTACTTTACCATTTTGATTGGAAACTCCCAAATGGGATGAGAAATGAGGATCTGGACATGACTGAGGACCTTGGTGTTACTCTTAGAAAAAAAACAGATTTGTGTCTGGTTCCCATTCCTTACCACGCACCACCATGTGTTCAGTAACTACAATGTACATATCACACATGAAATCTTTGCAAACCCAGTTTGAAGATTGTGGTGTTACTCTTGTGGTATGTTTTTATTTATCTATTTTTGTTTTGGAACTTTATTGAATAAATGATTGACGTTCGTAATTACTGAAAATAGACCACGATTGAGCTGCTTTGTCAACGGGATATAGCTGTTATATGTATTTTTATGTCGGTGTTTATAGTATTTATCCCGACAATAGTTTACTTTGTAGACTCTTGTAATTTTAATTATTTTCTACTTATTCAATAAAATAAGTGAGTATTATTAATCAAAAAATATAATTTGTTGATTCACATATGAATTTTTTATTATTATTTTTGTCACGTGCCAGTGTGTTATTGACTAAAATAACTAAATATATTTTTAATATTGTTAGTTTAAAAAGACAAAAACATTAATGATGTTGCATCTGAGTTTTTTTTAGAAATATAGCACATGTCATTATTTTTATCTATGACATTTGTTACTGTAAAAGTAAAGTCAGTCACTGTTTATATTTTTTTCATTAATAAAAGTCATGTTTGCAAACCAACTTTGAACAATAATATATATTGCTACAGTGAAAAAATGAATTCCTTTCTTCTCGTTATCGATTTTTACAATGAAAAATATTCTTTGCTATAGTGAAATCAGCTTGCAAGCATACCGACTAAAAAATATTATAAATTAAAATATTTATCTATTATACATATTATTTATTAATTAAATATTAATTTTATACTAATCAACTAAAAATTAGTAGTATAAATTAAAATGTAGCCCTAGCTTAAGCTATCTACCCAAAATTTTAGGTTATTCTTTCTCTTCAAGTGTACTCAGAAAAAAAAAATCTTTGTCTTCAGAAAATCAACAATAGAGGAGAAATCGTTCATGTCAGCAGTTGAAGGTGAAACATGCGAAGAAGCTATTCTGAAGTGGTACCACTGTGCAGGTACAGGCCGACCCAAGAACTCCCATGAACTTTCCCTCAAAGCCAAAACCTATCTTTTGTCTAAGGGATGGGTTTTCTGGTATGCCCCAAAAAATAGAAGACAAGAACTTCGGTACCACTTGCCCACCAAAAAAGTTTATTATTCGCTCAAAATGGTTTGTCAAGGTTATGCCCATCAAGCATCGGAAGGTGGAAGAACAGGAAACGTGGAGCCCAAGAAACCTAAAAAAGTGTACGGGTCTAGAGAATCAGCAATTATCAAAACCTGTTGAATCCGAATCGTCGAAAATAAGAAAAACGCTGAAGAAACAAGAGAACCAAACCCAACATCGTGTAGTAACTTCTAGTGAAAGAGTGCGCGAGGGTCTGGTTTCTAATCGTAAACCTCGAAATCTCCTCTCATGGTTGATAGATAACAAAGATGTTTCGATGCTGGGAAACGTGTATTATCGCAGCAAGACAGGGACTCCATTGATGAAAGGGCGGATAACTCGTGAAGGGATTAAATGTCACTATTGTTTCAAGGTTTTCACTCTCACTGTATTTGAATATTATGCTGGAAGTAGCAATCACTGGCCATTGGCTAACATAATCTTGGACGACGACACTCGCCGGTCACTTTCCGACTGTCAAACACAAGTTTGTCAGTCTATGAAGATCACCACGTCGAGTACTCATTCTATTGTAGAGAGCCCTGAAACTGCGAAGGCCTCCAATTTGTTTCTAGACGAGAATGATGGTGTTTTCTATGCTTGTTGTTGTGGGGGAGACTTAATTTGCTGCGATTACTGCCCTTCAGCTTTTCATATGAAATGCTCCTTCAAAGTTGATAATTCGTGCCATTCAACATAATTATCTTGTTCATATTAATCTCTATAATTATCTGACACAATAACCAAGCTTTGATGCCAATTTGTTGGGGGAAAAAACCGAACAACCGAAACAAAGAGGAAGCACAACCGATGTTCTTTCTCTCCCTATAACTCCTGTCAATAATTATGGCAACAACAATAACACGATATATGTTCTCTAGAAACACTAATCAACCACAAATCAACCAATGCAACCAAAAAATAATAAAACGAGACACCAAAATTTTTACGTGGAAAACCCCTATAAATCAAGGGTAAAAACCACGAGACTTTAGAGTCTGATCAAAAGCTACACTATCATCAAATGTTCAACTACAAGACTACAATATCCAGCCTACAACAAGCATTCAACTCTAACAAGGCTAATAACAAGTAGTCTTTAATAAAAGAAGAGAAAATTGGAGAACATCATCCAAAAAGCGCAGCTGCTATAAAATGGGTATTTCTGACGCTACAAGACTCTGATGAAAAATCCGACCGTACAAAGTCAAGAACACCTTGTCGCCTAGCTGCTGTCAAAAAATTAGCTCAATCGAACTACTAATGAACCTCCGATCGAGGATTTGATCACTGTTGCACTAAACCTTAAAAACACTGTTTTATTTCCTTATTTTTTCTCTCAAACGTGAGCTTTTTCTGTCTCTTTAATTTCTGATTTTTGTTGTATATATGCTGCCTAAAAACAAGCCAAAAATGGCTTTTCACCAAAAACGAGGAACAATAAATGCATGGCAGAACCTTTTCCATCAAACAAGCAACCTAAGAGTTGCAACCTATTTTTTGATGATGTTTTAAGTTGTAACCTATTTTCTGGTAATAGATTCCCCACATAGTGGGATCCACACCTAACAAATCTCCCCTCTAACTATGTGGGGAATGCCTCCATTGCAGAGGTTAACAACATGCCTCAAGCTTCTCTCTTGGTAAGGCTTTCGTCAACATATCAGCACCATAATCATCAGTGTGATTCTTCTCAAGCTCTAACAACTTAGCTTTAAGGACATCTCGTATCTAATGATACCTCACATCAATATACTTAGATCTAGCATGAAAAGTTGAGTTCTTACAAAGATGAATTGCGCTCTGGCTATCACAATACAAGACATACCTCTCTCGAGTAAAACCAAGTTCATGCACAAACATCTTCATTCAAAGCATCTCTTTGAATGCTTCGGTCGCTGCAATGAACTCTGATTCAGTGGTGGACAATGCAACACACTTTTGCAATCTCGATTTTCATGCTACAACTCCCCATGCATAAGTGATCAAGTAACCTGAAGTAGATCTCCTCGAGTCAATATCTTTGGCCATATCTGAATCTGTATATCCAACAAGAACAAGTTTCTCATTGCTGAAATAAATTTTCATGTTGGAAGTACCGCGAAGATATCTCATAATCCACCTCACTGAATTCCAATGCTCTCTGCCTGGATTAGAAAGAAACCGACTAATTGTACCAACATCGTAAGCCATGTCCGGTCTTGTACATACCATCGCATATATCAAACTACCCACGGCTGAAGAGTAAGGAACTTTTTGCATCTCTTCCTTCTCTTTTTCAGTGGAAGGACTATGCTTAACAATCAATCTGAAGTGTGTATCAAAGAGAGTATTCACCGCTTTAGCTTTGTCCATACTAAACCTTTGAAGTACTTTCTCAATGTACCTCTCGTGATAACCATAATTTCTGGGCCTTTCTATCACGTGTCAACCATATGCCAAGAATTTGCTTTGCTGGCCCCAAATCCTTCATCGCTAAGGATTTACTCAACTCTTGCTTCAATTTTTCAATTCTAGAAGCATTGCGACCAACAATAAGCATGTCATCAACATAAAGCAAAAGGATAATAAAATCGTCACCAGAGAATCTCTTAACAAATACACAATGATCAGAAGTAGTCTTCATGTAGCCTTGCTCCCCCATAACAGACTCAAACTTCTTGTACCATTACTTAGGAGCTTGCTTCAAACCATACAAGCTCTTCTTCAACATGCACACGTAGTCTTCTTTTCCTTGTGCAACAAATCCCTCTGGCTGCTCCATGTAAAGCTCTTCCTCCAAATCACCATGAAGAAAAGCAGTTTTCACATCCATTTGTTCAACCTCTAAGTCATAACAAGCTCCCAAACTTAGTATAGTTCTGATAGAGGACATCTTCACAATCGGAGAAAATATCTCTTCAAAATTAATCCCTTTTTCTAAGTATAACCCTTGACGAGCAATCTAGCTTTATATATGAGATGAAGAATTTCTTCTTGCTTCATCTTGTAAACCCACCAATTCTTCAAAGCTCTCTTGCCCTTAGACAGTTTCACCAACTTAAAGGTATGGTTATCATGCAAGGATTGAAGTTCAGCTTTCATCGCTTCAACCCATTGATCTTTGCATTCACTCTCCATAGCCTCTTCATAACATTCAGGTTCTCCCCCATTAGTCAAAAGAACGTATTCATTAAAAGAATACCTGACAAAAGATCTTCGATCTTTAGAAAATCTTCGAAGTGGAACTGCTGGTGGAGCTATAGGTGCATGTTGTTGATTATTCACAACATCATCAATGGGAGCATCAAGGTCACCTATATCTTGCTGGTCATCATTAACATCACCATGGACATCACCCTGAATAGGATCTGGTGAAGGGTTTAGGGGAACCGGATACACATTGGTCAAGTCACCACTAACCTGTGAATCCGCTTTCTCTATCTTATCAATGTCATCAATGGTCTGATCTTCAAAAAAGATAACATCTCAACTTCTCACGAGCTTCTTCTGAACTGGATCATAGAGTCTATAACCAAACTCAACATCTAGACCATAACAAATAAAGATGCATTGTCGAGTCTTGGCATCCAACTTGGATCTTTCATCCTTCGGAACATGAACAAATGCTTTACATCCGAACACGCGAAGGTGATCATATGACACGTCTTTACCAAACCAAACTCTATCTGGTACATCACCCCGCAAAGGAACACTAGGAGACAAATTAATCACATGTGTCATTGTATTCAAAGATTCAACCCAAAACGATCTCGGAAGCTTCGCATCTGAAAACAAACATCTGACTTTCTTAATCAATGTTCGGTTCATCCTTTCAGTTAAACCATTCAACTGCAGAGTCTTAGGTGGTGCCCTATGATGTCTAATTCCCTGTTACAGACAATACTCATAAAATGGCCCAATGTACTCGCCACCATTATCGGTACAAATGCACTTCAACTTCTTCCTTGTTTCTCTTTAACCTGATGCTTGAAATTGTTTAAACGCCTCAAAAATTTGGTCTTTCGACTTTAAAGTATAGACCCATAGCTTTCTTCATCAATCATCAATGAAAGTCACAAAGTAAAGTGCACCACAATGTGACCTTACCTTTATCGGACCACAAACATCTGAATGAACCAACTCTAGTAACTCTGATCTTCTATGAGGAGGATGACTTCTAAAAGAAACTCTTTTTTTCTTCCTCGCTAGACAATGAACACAATTATTTAGTGTAGGATTCTTCAAACCCAAAAGTTGATTCTTTTTTGCTAAACAATTAAGCCCCTTCTCACTCATGTGACTAAGCCGCTTATGCCACACCTCAGTTGAGCTGTCATTCACTGTCACATTCACAGTGTCTCCAGAAGTTGAAGCCTGCATCAAGTACAAATTTGAGCTCTTCTTTCCTCAAGCCACAACCAAAGAGCCTTTAGTTAGCTTCCATTGCCCCTCACCGAAGGTGTTACAAAAACCCTCATCATCAAGCTTTCCTACAGATATCAAATTCAAACGAATATTCAGTGCATGTCTATTATCCTTGAGAGTTAACTTTGTACCATTATTACTCACCAAGCTAACATCTCCCATACCAATAACTGGAACCAAATTGTCATTACCCATCTTTAATACCCCAAAATCACCAAGAGTATAAGATGTGAATAAATCCCCCCTCGACGTGACATAAAGTGAAGCACTAGTATCAATCACCCAACTAGTCTCGCCGTATGCTAGGTTGACAAAATTCTCATCACAAATGACCAATAGATCCTCACGAGTAGCAGCAGCAACACGCTCGGATTTTTTATCATCATTCTAATCATTTTTATCACCACCACCTTTGTTCTCTCTCTTCCACTTGTAGCAATATTTCTTGATATGGCCTTTCTTATCACAATAATGACACTCAAGATTCTTATATCTCAATCTTAACTTGCTTCGACTTTTATCTCTACCCTTGCCATCTTTGTCTCTATTTCTCCCCATATTCTCGGTAACCAACACCTCAGAATGTGATGTAGAACCTTGGGATCTTCTTCGAACCTCTTCATTCAACACACCACTCTTAGCCAAATCCAAAGTAATGGTACCATGTGGAGCAGAATTAATGAGGGAGACCTGAAAAGTCTCTCAAGAGTCCGATAAAGTAGCAAGCAACTAAAGCCCTAAAATCTCATCATCAAATTTGACACCCATACCAAGCAACTGATTCATCACACTTTGAAACTCGCTAACATGGTCAGCTGTAGACGTTCCTTCTCTATATTTCAATGCCATCATTTTCTTTAGCAAAACCAACTTGTTATTGCCCGATCTCGAAGCATACAAGCTTTCAAGCTTCTCCCACAATGTGCGAGCATGTGTCTCTTGATCAATGTGGTTGTAAATATTCTCTTCAGCAAATTGTCGAATAAAACCACACACCTGCTGATGCTCAAATTCCCATTCCTCATCACTTTTCGAATCAGGGTTTTGAGTAGCAAAGACCGAAAGATACAAAGCCTTTACAAACAACAAGTCTTTCATTTTATTCCTCCAAAGTTGATAATTCGCGTCATTCAACAAAATCATCTTGATCGTATTAATCTCCATAATTACCTGACACAGTAACCAAGCTCTAATGCCAATTTGTTGAGGAAGAAACTGAACAATCGAAACAAAGTGAAAGCACAACCGGTGTTCTTTCTCTCCCTATAACTTTTGTCAATAATTATGGCAACAACAATAACACGATATATGTTCTCTAGCAACACTAATCAACCACAAATCAACCAATGCAACCACAAAATAATAAAACGAGAGACCAAAATTTTTACGTAGAAAATCCCTCTAAATCAAGGGTAAAAACCACAGGACTTTAGAGTCCGATCAAATGCTCCACTATCATCAAATGTTCAACTACAAGACTACAATATCCAGCCTACAACAAGCATTCAACTCCAACAATAATAACAAGTAGTCTTTAACAAAAGAAGAGAAAATGGAGAACATCACCCAAAAAACGCGTTGCTGTAAAATGGGTATTTATGATGCTAAAAGACTCAGATGAAAAATCCGACTGTACAAAGTCAAGAACACCTTATTGCCTAGCTGTTGTCAAAAAATTAGCTCAATCGAACCAAGGATGGACCTCCGATCAAAGAGTTAATCACTGTTGCACTAAACCTTAAAAACACCGTTTCGTCTCCTTATTTTTCTCTCAAACATAAGCTTTTTTCTGTCTCTTCAAGTTCTGATTTTTGTTGTATATAAGCTGCCTAAAAACAAGCCAAAAACAAAATGGCTTTTCACAAAAAATGAGGAACAATAAATGCATGGCAGAACCTTTTCCAACAAACAAGCAACCCAAGAGTTGCAACCTATTTTCTGATGATGTTTTAAGTTGCAACCTATTTTCTGATGATGTTTTAAGTTGCAACATATTTTCTGATTGTTATTGCTTCATGCAGTTATGCTACTATTTTCTTTCATATATAGAAGCTAGCATTTTTCACCCAAATCTTCTGCCAGTATGGCTAGTAAGTTTGAAAAGTGTAAACACCATCAGTTTTTCATCCGTAGGAGCTGGAATCGGGTAAAATATGGCCAGTTACTCGTGTAGGCGGCTGCGCTCCTGACGAATGCATGTAGTTTGCGGATGAACTTTCGAGTTATTGCGGGAAGAACGTGTTATTGTTATTTGATAACCAGATGATAATGATAAATATATGATCATATAAAAGAAAAATGCATCAACATTTAATATGAAAAATTTGAAAATGATCCAAAACCAAAAAAGCAAGTGACCACATTGTTACTTTCTCAAAATTGCTGAAAAATCAAACACCCTGAAAATAAAAGGGACTATCAATGTTCAAATAAAATATAAAAGAACTATAAGTATATAACTGACTTACCAAACTAAAGTTACTTAATTGGTTATTTTCGTTTATCTTTAAGAAATAGCGTCAATAAAATTAATGTTAGAATGTTAGTGTCGAGAAAAATTGACGTTTTAAAAAACCCTAGGAATGTTCGTGTTTCCTCCTAAATCTTCGGAAGTCCCCGATGTAGAGCGTTTGGGTGTTCTCTAAATATGAGTGCAAGTGCACACTCCTTTCAAGTTATAGTATATAAGATATCGTTTCCCACAAGGATTGGACAACTTAACTCGAATTGTGATTCCTGCACAAAGAAAAGTAAATGCACAAATAATTTTAGTTTTGTAAAGAATGAAAAGCAAATGAAACACAAGTAATAGATAAAAGAGATCAAAGTGATAAAATGATTCAGATTATGTTGCTCCCTTGTAACACCCCGAAAACTGGTCTAGTCGGAATTTGATTCCGATGATCGGAGTAATGTTATTAAAATATTGAATATCGAATCTTTATTATAGATTATATTGTTATAGGATCTCAATAAAGCCAAGTCCTTAGTCAAGATTACTTTGTGAAGGCTTAAATCAATGTTTTTAAGCTAAGTGTTTCGATACGATTAGACCCGTATCAAAACGGCCTTTGCAAAGATGTTTTGAAACGTTTTTAGGCATTTCGATACGATTCCAATGGTAATAACTAACTTTTGGACTTTTGCTTGACCGTTCCGATACGGTTCCTCCAATTTCAAAATGGGTCCCCTGTTTCGAATATGTTTAAAGGATAAATTGAAAAGAAATGATTAGGTGATGACTCACCTAGTTTCTTGCCATCCTCCACGTGAATTTTGATTAGAAAAGATGACTTATAGTCATTTATCTGTCTATTTTAGGAAGGATAAAAGAAAGATAAATAATATTAAATAGCTTACCTTTTATGGGAGGAAACCTTCCTATTGGCCATATGAGAGGTGAGTAATAATTAGAGTTATAATTCTCTAAAAAATGAATTGGAGAAATGAGTGTTGTTATCTTTGCTTTGCTCCACCGAAACTTAATTTTATTTTCTATCTTTAAGAAAATAAGCTCACACCTCCATTGTCATCTTCCCCACCAAGCTCAAGCAAACACCTCTCCATTTGAGAACCTTAAGCTTAGGCTTTCCTTGTTTTAAGAACACCGAGTTATAGCTATCGATCGGGTAAGTGAAAGCCCTAAGTTAATCATTGATTCTCTTGATTATTAGATGATCAATTTCAAGCTTAAAGATAAGCTTTGTCTATAGCTAATGGCTATTCAAGTGTCGATGTTGTTATATTGATCCTAATGATTCCTTATTACTTTTCCCAGCTCAAGAAGTGGAAAAGATTAATCTGTTGCCTTCATCGAAAGCTACAGATAAGGGAATCGCCATCCGAGAGCCTTAGAAGCTTCAGATTGTCAAGGTAAGTGTAGTTGGAGTCTCGAGAGTGGCTAGGTGCCATCTCGAATCATTGTTTACTGATTTACTAACCATTGATTTTAAAGGCTTTACATGAAGCATTATTGTAAGACATGTTGGTGAGTTTTGGTAAGTATTGCATTGATTTATTGTCCATGGTATTGCTATCATTGTCATGGAAATCATTGAAGCATTGACATGTAAGAATCATTGAATGAATTATTGTTATTGCTTATTGACGTGGATATCATGATTGTTGAGTTATTGATATGATATTATTGCCATTAAATTATTGATATTGATATTGATGAAGAAATATTGTTAATGAATCATGGATATTGAACTATTGATTATTGAACCTTGGATTCGAAGTATTATATACAATTGGCATGCCATAAAATTAATGAGCTCATTGGTACGGGTGGACTACGGTCCTAGGGCTACGACATATATTGATTTGGCGAGGTGGGGGATGTGTTGTGTATTGGTCTTATTGGCGATGTCGGCGGGAATGACCATTTATGGATTTGGCGATGAGGTGGAATTCATGTATCCATATACCATGAATCGATCCAAGGGAACTGTTGATTAATGATATTGATTTGCTATGAAATTATGATATTGCTATTGATGACATGTTATTATGATTTTAAGGTGAATAAGGATATGCCATGATTATTGCATAATTAGCATTATGATTATCATGGAAACATGTTACATGGCATATTATGTTCATTTGTTGTATTTATGACTACCTCACTAGGCAATGTATGCCTAACATGTCTCATCTCATACATTTCAGGTTGAAAGTTAGAGTATCGGAAGACCAGATTTGGCTAGGCTAGGCAAGATAAGTCACTACAATCCTCAAGTAATGTGTTTTTGACTTATAAACTCCTAGGAAGGTGGCAAAGTAGTTGAACTAGTCATTTGTGCCTATTTTGATGTTTTGGTGTGTTGCCTAAGTTGTAATTCGTTATATAGCTCTAAATGGCCTTCTAGTGAAGTTTAAAATGGATGGAATTTGCATACATAGCTCAAAAAGGTAAAAACATAGTAAATGCATTCATATGATCATGAAATTTGGCATGATAGTAGTCTATACCATTGAAATGGTGTGTGTAAAATTTCGTTGCATTCGGACATCGTTCAACATGTTAAATTGAATAAAAACCAGCAAGAAACTGTCATTACAGGTCAGACCGTATCAAAATGGGTGATGACGTTTCGATACGGGTAAGCATAATTAAGCTTGAGTAAACAAGGGTACCGAAACGGGTTAGGGATGTTCTGAAAAATTTTGTCTCTGGAGACCTCCGTTTCGATACGAGTTCATAGCGTATCGAAACAGGTCAAAGTCATAGTCAAAGGCAGTCAACCTGTACCGATACAAGTCTTGTCGTATCGATACGGTCATAAAGGAAAAGTCAACAAGGTTGACCGTCGTCCACCCGTATTGAAACGACTATAAGCGTTTCGATACAGGGTTAGTTAAAGAGGTTATAAGGCTTAATCTGAAAGTCTACATTGTTTACATTTTGGTCACTTAGATTTGCATGTGTAATTTGAATGGGTAAATAATCACCATTATGCATGAAATTTTGCAGGCTAATTATTGTTACATTGAATTTCATCGTAGTATATTTTAATGCATCGAAGGACCTTTAATTTTGTCAGTTTCATAGATTAGTCCCTAAAACTTGTAAAAGTTATAAATTGGTCATAAATGGTTAAATGTGGTCTTTTTATGAATGAAATGGACTAAGATGTATATTGGTAATGTTTTGTTTGTGTAATATTTATTAAGGTTTGATAATAAGTTGAAGTTTTATAGCACCGATCACCGCACTGTTCACCGGTAACACGCTCCGACCCGGTTCTCGATTAGGCCGGGAATGGGGTGTTACATCTCTAGTGTGAAACTGCATTGAATAGGTTAAGTTGCTCTGCGCTGCCATACTTTGCTGCCTCGGCGGGGGATGGCAGATTAATAGGCCGGGAAGGGGGTGTTACATCCCTAGTGTGAAAATCGAATTGTGATTCCTGCTCAAAGAAAAGTAAATGCACAAATAATTTTAGTTTTGTAAAGAATGAAAAGTAAATGAAACACAAGTAATAGATAAAAGAGATCAGGGTGATAGAATGGGTCAGATTATGCTGCTCCATAGTGTGAAATTGTGTTGAATAGGTTAAGTTGCTCTGTGCTGCCAGACTTTGCTACCTCGGCGGGGGATGGCAGATTAGCTGCTTCGATGCTTTCGCTACCTCGGTAGTGGAATGGACGTATGTCTCGGCGGCAAATTTGGCAGTACTTCAAGGCTCGGTAGAATGCTTCAACAGTGATCCCGCTTATGTCTAAGTCAGAATGTTGTTGTTGCCCACTGTAGATAATACTAGTCACGACGTGAATCATGCAAAGACATCAATGTTTGGTTCATTCTTCTTTAGCCGCCTTAAACCCTAACCTATGTCTAGGTTGGATTGATCAACACTTGATTAAGGTGAGGATCGTACTTACTCCTTTCGTTAGTTCGACTCTCTCGATAACGAACAAATGTATAGTAATCAACTAATCTCTCGACTTAATTGAAAACTATGAAGAACATGGAATAAGCAAACCTTGAAGTTTTATTGCAAAAACAAATTTAATTCCTAAACAACTGTTCTCACACTAGTTTACAACATAACCCAAACCCAAAGAAGAATTTAGAACATAATTGGTGGCAAGAAAACCTAAACTATGCCTAAGGGAAAACCTAAGCTCTCTTGAAGTAAAAATACATTGAGTATATATAGACATTAGCTAGGTCAAGTCCTTATTGGAGTAGAAGTCTTCAAAGTAGCTTTTGCATTAAATGCAATCTTTAATTCTGACTTCTTTGAGTTGAATGTGGACTCTTTCATATTGCCTTACTCCGCAAGTTATCTTATTCTACTCCTTCGGCGGCTCTGTCCACTGCTACAAGCATCAGAAAATTTAGTGGATGGCATCGTCAGAATCAGGATTTTCTGCTCTACATATCGCACTCTAGTTCTCCAATTCCTCATCTTGCTGCCTGGGCGACAGGTATGGCGGCGGCAGCTACTCGGCAGCTGCTATCTCTGTCTAGAACTGCGTCAGTATAGCTCCTAGGTCTGCTGCCTCAGCATCATGTCCTCAACTCCTCTTTTCTTCTGCCAGCTTCCAGTACCTGAAACTAAAACTAAACTAAAACAATATCTTTTCCTTACCAAATAAGATATAATCAATAAAAACATGGCAAAATAAATAATACTGTAAAGTGCAATGCATGAACCTAATTATGCCTAAAATATGCTTAAAAACAACAATAATATGAGATTGAATGTGCACAAAATATAGAACTAATGAACACTTTACACACACCCAGACTCGAACTATTGCTTGTCCTTAAGCAATGCAACCTAAACATACTTGCCCTTTAAACTATTCAGAAAGAAAAACTTGTTTTAAACTTGATTTAACACCTCTAGGTCATGGCACCTGTCATTAGATTAGTGAGAGGAGAATAACATGAATTACTTCAGAATTAAACTATAATACCAGTGAAGTATGTGCAGAAACTGTGAACAAGCTGAATGTGATGAATATTCTAAGTAAACAAAGATGTTGTCATGATATATAAGGTTGCTGCCGAGGCAGCATAATTAAGCACAATTATTAACCATGGCAATAAGGGCTTCAACTTATCACAACTACTCTTCTAGGTCTATAATTAAGATAGGAGAAAACTACAAAACCCTGAACCCTTTGAGTAGAGTCATCCCGTGAAGACTTTCATTCACTCATGCTAATTTGTCCGTCACTTCAAAGATTTTCGGATTCATGGACTTTAATAGCAGCGGAGTGTGCTTTCACATGATTCTTCCTAAAGACGGTTTCAGGCGCCTTTAGGGAAAGACATCATAAAGATTTCTTTCCTTTCGTGGCAGTGTTTTTCTCTTTCCTGTTTGTTGTCTGCCGCGGCAGCTTCCTGCAACCATGTTAGAATTTTTCAAATAATTCACACAGGCAATGTTTATCAGAAATTCAAACAAATTCGAAAAGTAACAGTAGTGTTTTTAATTTTTGGCAATTATAGAATAATCCTAGGTTTATTTCATGCTTTCCCCAAAATTAAGTTCTTTTTAATTGGTGTGAAATTTTTTTAAAGTCGGCTATCCTATCATAGGCACAAGTTCTAAAAAATTTCTTTTCGATTAATTTTTAAAGGCAAGTACAATGCAACCTAATATGCTCTAGTTATGCCTAACTAAAATGAGTTCTAACCCCCCAAACTCGAGACGAACATTGTCCTCAATGCACAAAATAACATAAAAATAGGAAAAAATGCATTTAAGATAAAAACAGAAAAAATAAAATAAAATAAAGAAAAGAAAAGAAAAGAAACTCTAAAAGTTGGCTGAGGGCTGAGAGAAGGCTTGGGTCTTGGCGGAAGAGGGGGATGAGGAAGATTGAATGACAAGGCGACGGTTGGCAAATGTCCGGGCGGAAGACTTGGTAGGTGATACTTTTGCTGTCTGCGGCGGCTGGACTCTTTTAGGAGTGGGGCGAGGTTCTTCACTCTTTTCTGGCTCGGATTTTGACTCCTCATTCTCTGACTCGGCGGAGATGATGTGCCGCTTCCTCTTCCTGGTTGCCTCCTCCATTGGTTCTGCCGGAGGGTTCTCTGGCGCGATTAGGGCTGCTACTGCTGCTCGACCTCATTGGATATGGAGGTGTTTGCCATTGTTTCCACTGTGCAAGCGAGGAGAGATGCTACTAGTGCCTCTCAGAAGTGTCTGCCACCATGTTGGAAGCGGAGGTGAAAAAGTATGATGAGTAGTGCGTCGGAGACGACATCTAGCGGCAGAAGGCGGCGTGGTGGGTAGCTACTTCTGATGGGGTGCCTTCTCTGGGTGCGGCTACGGCGGCTAGATCTACTGGGAATGTGGGAAGTGTGGGGTCATCACTGGGAAATTTCTGAAGGAGGTAGGCTACAAAAGCCTCTTGGACCTCCCCCACGTACTTTATGAACGTCAACTGCTGCTGCTCTATTCTTTTGTTGCTGTCGATGAGAGTGTGTAGCAGAGCAATAGCTTCACTCGTCTAGGCAGCTTCAGTACTGCATGGGGCAGCTGGTGTGGCTGGCTGGGCGGCGGAGGGCTGGCTGGGAGTGATGGAATCTGTCTCTTGGGCCTGCATTATCTGTAGGCGGACGTCCAACCCTCTTTGGCAGCTGTCATCTCATCGTTGGGATCTAAGGGCACATTGAAGTCGGCACATAAGCCGGTGATGAGAGACGGGAAGTACAGCTGGCCCTTTGACTTGCGGAAGCAGTTGTGGATCTCCTTGCAAATGATTTCTCCAACATTGATGGGTCGGTTCACCATGATGCTGTGGATGAGGGCTAGACGCGGCCTGTCAACGGTGGAATTGTTGGAGGTGGTTAGCAGACGCTTTTTGATGAAGGTGTTTCAAAGCATCAACTCGGGCAGCAGTCGACGGTGTTGCACTGAGCTGCTATGTTTTCCTGTCAACCAAGACGTATTGGGTTCGCACAGTTGGGCCTTGATCTTGTCATAGTCGGCAGCCGTCAGTGACTTCCTCTAGTCTTCGTAGGGGTTGTCGTCCATCTTGAGGCCATAAAAACTGTTGATCACAGCGGCGTTTAGCTTGACAGGTTCCCCTCGCACAAACACGAACGACAGCTCAAGGCAGGGTTGTGGGCATAGAATTCTCTGACCATCGTGATTTTTGCCGCCTCTGGCTGCCGTGCAAATATTTCCCAGTCTTTGCTGTGAATTTTCTCGAACAGGGCGGGCTCAAGGACGAGGTCCCCTATCTGCTTTGAATAGTGGAACCCTTGTTCTTCCTATATGGCTTGTTTGGAGAACTGGGGTATGTATCTCTTTACATCATCATGGGAGAAGAACCTTTGGAAGGTGAGTTTGGATGCTGATGTTGATGCCATGTGTGAGACGGTTTAGATGTAAACTAAAAAAAGAGGTAATTAGAAAGAGAGTAATGGATTTAAGAAGAGTTTAACAAGGAGATGAAAGTAAAGTAAAAGAATGAGAGAAGTCGGGTTTATATAGATGTGGCCGAGAGGTGTCGTGGTGGCATTAAATGTCTAACGGACAAGTTGTCTCGTGCACGTTACAGGATTTCTGCCCGTTACTTCTATAGCAGTTGGCGGCTAGCCGTTAGCGAGCAACTAGTCGTTACGCAGTTTTTGCGCTGGGCCGCCCTCAGCTGTCTTGGCGGGATGGTGGGCGGGCTCCTTGTTGGGCTTCTTCTTGGTTCGGCTCTTTTATTCCTAAGGTCTAAATAAAAATAATTAATTAAATCGTAAAACAAATTCCAAAAAATAAAAATATAGAGAATAAATTTAACTAATTTAAAATCTAATCCTAAAAGATAGAAAATAAATTTCAATAAATTAAATTCTATTCCTAAAACATAAAAATAAAGAAAATTAAATTAAATTAAATTACGTTATGTTGGGAGTGCATTTGGGTGCATCTCCCAAACATAACCACTTCCTGTGGTGGTATTTCTTGTCTTTCCCTTCAGGGGGTTCCTTCTGCTCTGTAAAGTGGTGTGCTGTTGGGTCTTTCAACCTGCCCTTGGGTCTACCGTGACAGCTGCTGTCTGGGCCTTTCTCAGTGCTAATTTTGGAATCTTGAGCGTCCGAGCATCCTTCCTTTTCCTTACTGAAGGTTGTAACACATTTAACTTAATGCTTTGATTGTCTACCCTCATGATCAACTCCCCATGCTCCACATCTATTAATGTTCTGCCCATGGCCAAGAATGGTCGCCCAAGAATGATTGGGGCATTTTTATCGGCCTCGCACTCTAAGATGAGGAAGTATACTGGAAAATAAGGCTACCCACACGAACCAAGATGTCTTCAATTTTACCCTCCAGTTGTACGAATGAGTGATCAGCAAGTTTCAGCATAATGGAGGTAGGTTTGGCTTGCCCAATACCTAGCTTGCCCAATACCTAGCTTGCCCAATACCTAGCTTGTCGAAGACTGCCTTAGGCATCGTGTTGATGCTGGCTCTTAAGTCGCATAGGGCTCTTGTTGCATGGTTGCTGCCAATTTTGCATGGTATAACAAAACCGCCTTGATCTGTTTGCTTGGGCGGCAGCTTATTGTGCAGCATAGCTATGCACTCCTCTGTCACAACAACAGTTTCGAACTCTTCAATTCTCTTTCTCTTGAAAACCATGTCCCTTAAGTATTTTGCATAGTTGGGCATGTTCTGGATGGATTCGATGAGAGGGATATTTATGTGCACCTGTTTTAGAATGTCTAGGAATTTCAGGAACTGGTGCTTCTGCTTCTATTGCTTTAATCGTTGGTGGAAAGGTGCCGGCAGGCGGATGTCTTCTATGTGCTCCTTGCATGGGAATTTGATCTGTGGAGGGTCATCTGCCTCAGGGATGCTGTCAGTCTCATCTACCGGGGTGGTTGGTGTTGATGTTGCCGCGATAGGTAGTTCTTTTGGTGCTGGCTGTTCTTCTACTGGCTTTTCCACTATGGGTTCATCCAATTGTTTCCCACTTCTGGTTGATATGGCTTTGCACTGCTCATATGTGGGTTTAGCTGCTGCCTCAGACTGCAGGATGTTGCACCCACTATCCTGCTGCTGATGATTTCCGTTAATTGCCCAAACTGGGTCTCTAGGTTTTTTATCGCAGCTTCCTAGTTGTTCATCCTCATCTCCGTCTTGTCCATAAACGACTGAGTTTTATCAATAAACTTATTAGTACGAACAATAAAATCACTAGTTCTAGACATGAAAGTATGTAAAGTTGCTTCTAGTGAATTACTATTTTGTGGTTGCTGAGCTTGCTGTCTTGATTGGTTCTGCCGATAACCTCCCTGTTGCTGTTGTAGATTTGTAGCAGTTTTAGGATTTCTCCAGGCGAAGTTTGGGTGATTCCTCCATCCATGGTTGTATGTGTTCGTGGTGGGCCTATTGTTCCTCTCGTATCCTCCCATGAAATTGGCAGATGCAGTACATTCGGAGGAATTGTGGTTGCCCCCACACTTATTATAGAATGGCTCTACAGCTTTGGCCTTATAGACTTTTCCAGTGGGTTTTGCCATGTTCATAACCAACTCTGTCAGTTTGTCGAGGCAGACATTGACAGAATCTGAGGCTTCCAATTCATTCACAACTTCTAGCTGCCTAATGCTGCCTCAGCGGGCTGTTGGGAACTTATAGTCGTTCTTGGCGGCTTGGTTCAGGATCCTTAGTGCCTCCTCTGATGGTTTGTCAAGGATTATTCCATTAGCTGAGGTATCGAGCATCATTCGAGTTGGGTAGTTCACACCGTTGTAGAACATTGACAGTTGTGTCCAAGCCGGAAAACCATGAAGCGGGCAATTATTAAGCATCTGTTGGTACCGTTCCCACGCTTCATACATTGGCTCGTCATCCCCTTGTCTAAAAGCTGTGATCTCGTTTCTTAATCTGTCTGTGACATTAGATGGGCTGAAACGATCCAAGAAGTCTTTACACAGCTCTGTCCATGTATTGAATGATCCTGCTGGCTGGTTGTTCAACCATTGCTTTGCCCTATCCTCAGTGAATAGGGGAATAACCTTAGCCTTAGCACTTCTTGGTAGACTCCGTGTATTTTGAAAGCTCTTCATATATCCAGGAATCCTCTCAAGTGCTGTCAAGCATCTTTTGTGGCAGTCCCTCCGAATTGCCCCAATGTGTTGATCATATTGAACATCACGGGCTTTAATTCAAAGTGATCCGCTTCAATTTTAGGCTCTGTCACGGTAGGGTCAAACCCTCTAAAGTCATGCTCCAAGTAATCCCTGGTGCTTCGAACATATTGTGGCTACCTGGGCGGAATTGGGGGTCGCTGCCTGGGTGGAACTTGCCGCTGTTCTCTGGGCGACGGATCTTGCTACCCATCTTTGTTGATACGAGCATCGATGGCAGGGTTGTCATCTTGGCTGTTCACCATTGTTGCTTTTGCTTTCCCTTCTTCCTTGTCTTTCCCTAGGGCTTCTCTGACTTCTTTCTTGAGTTCTCTTGCTCTTTGTTCGATGTCTTCAAAGAAAACGATTTCGCCTTTTGGATTTGCTCTGGTCATGCACTAGCAAAAGAAACTGTAATTTTTTTTCAAATAAAAATAAAAATAATAAAAACTAAAAATTAAATGCAAATAAAAATGAAAGTTTAGAAATATAAATATGAATTTTATTGTTGCCAATCCCCGGCAACGGCGCCAAAAACTTGTAGAGCGTTTGGGTCTTCTCCAAATATGAGCGTAAGTGCACACTCCTGTCAAGTTATAGTATATAAGATATCGTTTCTCACTGGGATTAGACAGCTTAACTCGAATTGTGATTCCTGCACAACGAAACGTAAATGCACAAATAATTTTAGTTTTGTAAAGAATGAAAAGTAAATGAAACACAAGTAATAGATAAAGAGATCAGGGTGATAGAATGGGTCAAATTATGTTGCTCCCAAGTGTGAAACTGCGTTGAATAGATTAAGTTGCTCTGCGCTGCCAAACTTTGCTGCCTCAGCGGGGGATGGCAGATTAGCTGCTTTGACGCTTTCGCTGCCTCGGTAGTGGAATAGATGTGTGTCTTGGCGGCAAACTTGGCAGTACTTCAAGGCTCGACAGAATGCTTCGACAGTGAGCCCACTTATGTCTAAGTCAAAATGTTGTTGTTGCCCACTGTAGAAAATACCAATCGCGGTGTGAATTGTGCAAAGACAGCAATGCTTGGTTCGTTCTTCTTTAGAAACCTTAAACCCTAACCTATGTCTAGGCTGGATTGATCAACACTTGATTAAGGTGAGGATCGTACTTACTCTTTTCGTGAGTTCGACTCTCTCGATACCGAACAAATGTATAGTAATCAACTAATCCCTTGACTTAATTGAAAACTATGAAGAACATGGAATAAGTAAACATTGAAGTTTTATTGCAAGAAAAACTTAATTCCTAAACAATCGTTCTCACACTAGTTTACAACATAACCCAAACCCAAAGAAGAGTTTAGAACATAATTGGCGGCAAGAAAACCTAAACTATGCCTAAGGGAAAACCTAAGCTCTCTTGAAATAAAAATACATAAAGTATATATAAGCATTAGCTAGGCCAAGTCCTCTTTGGAGTAGAAGTCTTCAAAGTAGCTTTTGCATTAAATGCAATCTTTAATTCTGACTTCTTTGAGTTGAATATGGACTCCTTTACGTTGCCTTGCTCCGCAAGTTATCTTATTCTCCTCCTTCGGCAGCTCTGTCTACTGCTACAGGCATCAGAAAATTTAGTGGATGGCGTCGTCAGAATCAGGATTTTCTGCTATACAGATTGCACTCTAGTTCTCTAATTCCTCAGCTTGCTGCCTGGGCGGCAGGTATGGCAGCGGAAGCTACTCGGTAGCTGTTGTCTTTGTCTGGAACTGTGTCAGTACAACTACTAGGTCTGATGCCTTAACATCATGTCCTCAGCTCCACTTTCCTTCTGCCAGCTTCTAGTACCTGAAGCTAAAACTAAACTAAAACAATATCTTTTCCTTACCAAATAAGAGATAATCAATAAAAACATGGCAAAGTAAAGAATACTGTAAAGTGCAATGTATGAACCTAATTTTGCCTAAAATGTGCTTAACAACAGCAATAATATGAGATGGAATGTGCACAAAATATATAACTAATGAACACTTAACACCCGATTGGTCAGTCAATGAGTTTTCGTTTAAGAATCTTGTGCTTTCGGCTGATCCAAGCCTTGTTCCATCGGACCTTGGCTCCGTAGGGGTCATCGGAGGTATGAGGGTTCATGAAGTGGATGTGGTGCATGTTCCGCCACTTGAGTGCCCTGGTTCACCATTTCATGATGTTGATCTCCAAGTGGCAAAAATAGGTAAGTTTGATCAGCCCATTTTTGAGATGAGTGTGTCGAAGGGCATGGAAAGTGACAACCCACCAGCTGAGGGGTTGTTGAGGCTGGTCCTGAGGAGTTTGTTGCTGGCGGAGAAACGGGTTTGGTTTCACCGGCTCTGTCCTATGCGGGGGTGGTTTCAGGAGCCGGTAAGAATGAGGTAGTTGATCCGGTTCCAAGTTTAGATGATGTGATCGTGGAATCCAATGATGTGTCTGTGGAGAAAAGCGACCCGTTTCCATCGGTAAATTTTTCTAAAAAGGTGCACGAGAGAATTGATCATAGCATGCGCCATTCGCTTATTTTTGGCTCTTAGGTCGGTCCATTGGTTATAAAACTCTCATGGGCAGATTAGGGTTCTTTGGCAACCACAGAGGGCATTTCAAGTTGTTGATCTCGCCAACGATTATTATTTGGTGATGTTTGAGAATGAATATGATTATGAACAGGTGTTAAAAGGTGGTCCATGGACTGTTTTTGGGAGCTATCTCACGGTTCAGATATGGTCAAGGGAGTTTTCCACTTCGGAGTTCTTTCCGGAGCAGATTAGGGCTTGGGTGTGAATCCCGGGTCTTCCCTACCAGTACTACTCAAAAGCATTGTTTCGTTACATTGCTAGTGTTATATGTAAGGTGGTGAAGATTGACTACAACACGTATACAGGTGATTGAGGCTGATTTGCAAGGCTTGCGATAATGGTGTCCCTCAATAGTCCTTTAGTTTCCGGAGTGAAGATTGATGGCAAATTTTATCATTTAGAGTATGAATTTATGTTACACCCCATGCACGGGTTAGGAGCGAGAGGCGTAACGCAAACAGAACACATATAACATATCATTCAATCATATAAACATGTAATCAGAGTGCACAACATATGAACCATATAATATCTATACATATAAGTGAGCCAACAAAAACTTTCATACAACTTATCATTTAACATGTCATTTGTACTAGTCATGTGATCACTTTCAAATCAACCTAACCATTTAAACATGTTAATCACATAACATTAACTATCATATATTAACATCTCATTCATATATACATACTATACAATCATATCACTTATTATTCGTGTTTACCCTTTCATGTGACCATACAAGACTCAATCCAATTCAAATATTCCTATATTACAAGCGGTTATTACACATAAAAATATATACACATGTTACATACACTACTATCAATCCTAACTATCATACTAATCAATATTCAATCAAACTAAACCCAAATCAAGCTTGCAAGCATTCTTCTTCCATGAGATATAACCTAGAATTCAATTAAACCATACACATTATCATCTAGCATATCATTTAAGACCTATCAAACATCTATACAATCAATCTCATAATCATTCAATCAATCTCTATACCATTGTCCTATAAACATTCATATCAATCCTACCAAATCATTCTATTCTATCATATACCTAAACATCAAATAACCTTTCATGGATTTCCATCAAGACATACTATACAATCATATCACTTATTATTCGTGTTTACCCTTTCATGTGACCATACAAGACTCAATCCAATTCAAATATTCCTATATTACAAGCGGTTATTACACATAAAAAATATATACACATGTTACATACACTACTATCAATCCTAACTATCATACTAATCAATATTCAATCAAACTAAACCCAAATCAAGCTTGCAAGCATTCTTCTTCCATGAGATATAACCTAGAATTCAATTAAACCATACACATTATCATCTAGCATATCATTTAAGACCTATCAAACATGTATACAATCAATCTCATAATCATTCAATCAATCTCTATACCATTGTCCTATAAACATTCATATCAATCCTACCAAATCATTCTATTCTATCATATACCTAAACATCAAATAACCTTTCATGGATTTCCATCAAGACATAGTTAACCTTTCGTATATAAACATCATCCAAAACATAGTCATACACATGTTTACATGTAACATATCAAACTTAACATATCTTTCATATGTACAATCCAACTAACATGTTCAAATTTCCAAAATGCAAGTGACAACTAACTTGTAACTATGCCACCATCTAGGAGTCTAAGCAAAACTATATCATACTTGAGTCTTGGCTTGTGATTGCTCTCGGATCAAAATAGATAGATTTCGGATATCAAAAACCTGTTATTTGGAAGAAGGAAACATAAGAGTGGTAAGTACAAATTGTACTTAGTGAGGCAGTTCCTATAATTTACTAATTCAACCTTTTAATATCTTATTTCATATATCCAAGGTTACTTAGCTAGGCATAGAACAAACAAAGCTTACTTAGCTAATCCATTTCATGCTCAAGTAGTATTAATTAATTTCATTCATATCATATGAACAAATCATAAAGGCATACTTATAATCCATAACAAACATTCCTTCTATTGTATAACACAATCAAATAACAAGATTCAAACATCAATGTTCATATTCAATCATTTAACAATATGTTAAAACCTGATATCATCTTCAATATACCATTCAGACGGGTGCACTCTTAAAGAGATCCTTTTCAATTCATGTAATACCATATCATTTGATCACATTCTCATATCATTCTATTAGAGCCACTATCTATTTTAAACATATCACTTCATGTAACATATAAACACATAACATTTCATTATCTCAAACATTATGTATAGTCTTATTGAAAGATCATTAAGTTTTGCCTTGGATGATTTAATGGACCAGGTAATCAAGTCAATAGGTACCATGTACCAACATATAACGGTAGATGCACAAGCATCAATAATCAGTAGATACAAAATTGTATCAAGGTGTCTAACTACACCATTCAACTTGTAACTTGTAATAGTAGATGCTCAAAGCATCAATAGGTGACTAACCACCTTTAATTAAATAGAGCTCAGACTCTAAGGCATACCCTTCTACCTAAGAACCACTAGTGAACCAAGAACTTATTAAGTCTTTTAAATTTGCAGTAATGTCAACCAAAGGTTTCACAAACACATTATAAGGTCATATAGCTAATACATGTTATCCATTTCACCAAATCTATACAAGAATTTCATTCAAATAATTTCCAACAAGCTTATCATATTATTTTACTCAAATACACATCAAAACAGTAGCTTAAGATCACATATCAATCCATCTCATGAAGCTCAATTAGCCAATATATCATAGCAAACCACAAAGATCACTAACATCCTTAACTAGCACTAAACATGTAACATATTATTCATTTCCTTTGATCCTTCTTCCTTTACATTTTAAAATTACCAAACCTTCATTAGATTCATTTCATGCTTCATGTTAATTCATCAAGTAACATAAAAACATTGGTTAGGATATGAATCTCAACCCTAAAGATAACTACACTCACAATACTCCAAGCTAGTTTGAATCTTTGATCACTATTCCCTTGCTCTTTTTATTTGAATGTCCAGCTCTTGTATCTTCCAAATATTCCTCACAATCTTGATCTTAAACATTCAAAAAACATACAAGAATCATGTTAGAACTCAATTCAATCATATATACTCATTTAAACATACATCAACACTTACACAAATTGAAACTGACCCTAATCTGCCAGTTTGAGTAACTCTCACTAATCTGGTCATAACTTTTTAACCACAAATCCAAATTTCAATTTCTTTACCAATCTAGAACGCTTATTCACATAGCTTTAAAACCATGTACAGCACATATTTTTCTCATTTCTCAATCAATATAGTTTAATATTTGAAAACAAGGCATTTTACAGGGGCCTAATTTGCCAGCTTGTAACTTAGGTAACTTTAGTGTATATTTTAGCAGAGGTCCTTAATAGTTTAAATTCAAAATTTTAGCCTATGTTTACCAGATTACCCTAGTTAGCATTCTAATCACTTTCAACCTATTATATAAGCCATAAATAAAAAAATCAGTTTATAATCCATTCATTGAACTTTCCCTCAGTTTCTAAACAACATTTCTAGAATTTATCAACTAACAATTAAATTCCTAATTTTTTCCAAAATTACCGAATACCCATATTATTTCCAGTTTTATTCTTCATGTGACTAGTATTGTTCTAACTCAATTTCCAACAACTTTTATGAAAATTTTCATGATTTCAAGACCTCTATCCTTCAGTAAATTCAATTTCCTACAACTTTTTCCTACATAAATTTTTCTAAATCGAAACTCTAACGTGCTCAAAAATCAAATTTTATACAAGGTGTTCTACAAGTACGAATTCTGGGCAGTTTTGTATCCTTTTGTGTTTTATGCAAAATTTTCAGATTTTTTTCAATAAATCTATTAACCCAGCATTATTTCAACACAATGGTGCATTCAACATTAATTTTCCAGCAGCATCATTACCCAGAATTAAATAAAAACAAATAAACTTTCAAAAACAAGATCGGTAACAACATGAACACTTTCATGAATTTTAAGTGAACATGCATACAAATTCTAAGGTGGATTTCTAGCACAAACTTCTTCAAACTTTCAGATCTCTCTCTCTCTCTCTCTTTATGGTTCTTAGTTTCGGTGGTTTTGATGAAATGAAGAAGATGACAATAAAATTTGGGTGTTAATCCTTACATTGCCGTGTGTCCCCTAGTTTTATTGAGTGGGACACATGGTTGCATTAGGCACCATATATTATTCCCACTATAAACATATATTATATCTATTAATAATTTAATTCCCACTAATTTATACTATATATCATATTATTATAAGGTTTAATCTAATATAAATTCCACTATCTTATAATATATATCATATTATAATGTTAGTTTAACATTAAGTCCCACTATTTTATACATATAATATAATTTACATGTTAATTTCTATTATTACCATAAGCTTATTTATATATATATACATACATGTTAAGATTATTTCAATGTAAATTAAGTGTGACTTAACTTTAGTTTGATAGTTACACATTGAATCGTTCTAATCTTTGTTCAAGTGTAAAAATGTTTAAACTTTCCTTTCTAATTTCTTAGGAATTTCAACTAGGGTGTTTTTAGGGTGAGATTGTCGATCAGGTAGAGGATTCGAGTAATGGTCCGGTTGGGGTTGGTGTGACTACAGTGGCTAAGCCTATTAGGGAATTGCCACCGAAGAAGAATACTACTACCAATCCGGGAACTCATTCGACGATTGTTGCGACGGATGGAGGCCTTTAGTACTCGGGTAGGGAAGTTTTGAAAGAGGTTGATGGTAATGTTGACAGTCCTATTCAGATTATTTCGTAAGGAGGGAGTCAATCTCCACAAGTTTTATCGCATGTGGTGCAATCCGCAACGGGTAATCATACATCAATCTCAATCTTGGATGCCGCAAACGAGAAGCGCGGACAAAGGTTGGCGATAGACAATGCTAAGTCGGGTAATACAAGAAAGAGTGGTAGTGGGGGCTCCTAAAATGGTTTGAAAATCTATAAGGGCAAAGAGAATATGCTCTCTGGTCGGTTGTTACTTATTGATTGGTTACCAGCGAGCTTTGGTCGCTCTGAGATTAGCTTGACTAGTATTTCTAGGGCTGATAGGCCTCTCGGTACAGGTTCCTGAGTTGCTGGACTTGGGGAACCTGTAATTACTTTAGAGGATATGAATGCTACAGGTTCGCAGGTGTTGGCAATCAATAAGGTTTTCACTTTGTTCCGTATTTTATTATTATCAATGATCAAGTTTATTTTTTGGAATTTCTAGGGAGCGGCTAGCTCTGAGTTTCGGCATTATTTTAAGGATTTCTCAGGCACCATAACCCACATTTGGTTGCGCTTATGGAGCACAGAATTAGTAGCCTTCGTGCGGATAGAGTAACATCTCGGTTTGGTTTTTCTAACTCATTCCGAGTTGAGGCTAGTGGACTAAGTGGTGATATTTGGGTTTTGTGGAATGATGGGATCGATGTTGAGATTCTGAAAGTCTCTAATCAGTTTGTACACGGGCAGGTTCATCTCTCTAGATTGCCTCATTGGGTTATTTTTTACAGTTGTTTATGCAAGTCCGAATGCTACGATTAGAAGAGGGCTTTGGGAGTGTTTATCGAATTTGAACCATGCGATGGCGCACCTTGGCTCCTGGGGGAGATTTCAATTCTATTTTACGGGTGAATGAACATAATGGCAGTTTTTTCTCGTGACAATGGAATTATTCAACTCTTCCAGGATTTTATCTTTGAAAATGGGTTAGTGGAAGCAGAGTTTTGAGGTGAGGATTTCACTTGAAAGCATGGTTGTGTTCGTAAACGTTTGAATCGTTACCTGTATAATGAGAGCTGGGCGAATCTCTTCCCCTCATCGCTACTTTCTCATCTGGATCGAGTGGGATTGGATCATTGCTCGTTACTTTTGCACTATCCGCGGCATGGGGTGATCGTGCTTCTTAGCCTTTCCATTTTATTGTCGCTTGGCCAGATCATCATCGGTTTGAGGAGTTCCTTCTTAACACTTGGGATGTTAGTTTGGATGTGGAAACTAATGTACATGTTTTTACGGAAAAGGTGTGGGAATGGAATGACTCTGTCTTTGGGCATATTGGTAAAAAGAAGAAATAGTTGTTGGAGCGCCTTAGAGGTATTGATCAGGCTTTGCGTGCTTCCCACTCTAATTTTCTAGTTCGGCTGGATATTGAGTTGCGCGCTGAGTTGGCTGAGGTGTTACGGCATGAGGAAAGCCTCTGGTTGCAAAAATCACGTGTACAATGTGGGGATAAGAGTACTACTTATTTCCATAGATGCACTATGCAAAGGAGAAGGAAGAATTTTGTCACAAAATTACGCGATTCGAATGGTGAATGGTGTTTGGATCAGACTCGACTGCAGAGTATGGCTGTGAGTTTCTACAAGGATCTGTTTTTGAGAGCTGGTTCTGTTGGGGTCAGCGCTGCACTTCGGGGTCAGTTTCTCCCATGTACAGAGGCTATGTGCAGGGCGTTTCTAGCTCCTGTCACAGATGATGAAGTGTGCAATTTTGTGTTTGATATGAGGCCCCTGAAGTCACTTGGAGCTGATTGCATATAGTGTTTTATCAAAAGAATTGGGCTATAGTGGGACCATAAGTATGTCGTTTAGTCGTTGATACTTTTGCGGGGCAACATTCCCCCCCCCCCCCCCCCGCTTTGAACTGTACTTTATTGGTTATTTTGCCAATAATTCAATTGCCTGAAAATATCACTCAATTCCGTCCGATAAGTTTGTGTTCTGTGCTGTACAAAATCATTACCAAGACAATAGTGAATTGTCTAAAGGTTTACTTACCGGATTGGGTTTCGATGAACCAAACGAGTTTTATTCCTAGGCGTTCTACTACGGATAACATTATCATTGCACAGGAAGTTACCCACTCCATGCGGATTAAAAAGGGTAAGTTATGGTTTTATGGTGCTTAAAATTGACCTTGAAAAGGCCTATAATAGACTCGAGTGGGCGTTTATCGATGACACATTGCAAGATATTGGTCCGCCTGATGAGTTTTGTCGTTTGATCATGCGTTGTGTATCGTCTTTTTCCATGCAAGTTCTTTGGAACAGTTCTGCCTCAGATACATTTTTTCCCTCTAAGGGAATCCGTCAGGGTGGTCCGTTGTCTCTGTATTTATTCGTTTTGTGTATGGAGTGGTTAGTGCAGTCGGTGCATCAGGCGGCGAGTAATGATGTGTGGAAACCTTTGAGGCTCGTTTGTAATGGACATGTGATCTTACATCTCTTTTTCACGGATGACATGTTCCTTTTTTGCGGAAGCATCAGTGGAACAGGTTAATATTATTAAGGCGATCTTACAAGATTTTTGTGTAGCCTCTGGACAGAAGGTTAGTGTTTCAAAGACCACTGTTTTTTCTCTAAGAATGTAGTGGCTCCTTTGCGTTTGAACATTAGTAATCAGTTTGGTTTTCGTGATGTTGGAGACTTAAGGCATTACTTGGGTATTCCGCTTTTACATTCAAGGGTATTAAAAGTAATCTACCAATATGTGATTCAGTGTGTTTGGGACAAGCTTTCTGGTTGGCCGGTCAAGAGCTTATCATTTGCAAGACGTTTGGTGTTGGCTAAATGGGTTCTATCGTCTAACCCATATTATTCGATGCAATCTACTTGTTTGACGAAGAGTGTTTGTCTTGAAATTGAGAAAATAATCTGCAGTTTCATTTGGGGTTATGTGGAGGGTCGACGTGTCGTTCATCTTGTTAATTGGGAGACGGTATGCTCGCCAATTTTGAAGGGTGGTCTCGGCCTTAAAATCCTTGAACAGCAAAATTTTGCTTTCCTAATGAAATTGGTGTTTAATCTTGTGGCCCATCCGGATCAACTTTGGGCGCGGGTACTACGATCGAAATATAAATGGGCGGAGATCATTCCGATGGAGATTCATCGTCCCAACTGTTCACATCTTTGGAGGGGGATTAGTTTGGTTTGGTGCAAGGTGCGTGATAGTTTTGTTTGGTCGTTGGGAGATGGACAGACTATTTATTTTTGGAGGGATGCATGGTTAGGGGATGTTGGACCGTTAATTAGTGTCATTGTTGATCCAACTTGTATTCCGATTCTCCATCGGATTTCTATAGCCCATATGGTGGACGTTACGGGGTAGTAGAAGTGGCAAGCTTGTGTCGCGTTTCTCCCTATCGAAATTGTTCATCGTTTGGCTGCCATCATGCCTTCTCGACCGAATGTCTTGGCTGATGGAATTGGTTGGAAATGGATTGTTGCGCATAAATTCTCTGTCCGCTCGACTTATGATTGGTGTACCATGTCAGAAGACTTCCCGGGTAATAATTTATGGAGAGTGTTAGCACATTTTAAGGGGTTACCGCGCATACGTTGGTTCCTTTGGCTCGTGGTGCGTGGTAGAGTGCTAACCAACGCGGAGCGTTTTCGTCGTCATATGGCGGATACCATGGATTGCGGAGTGTGTGGCAGCCCGATCGAGTCTATCGACCACTTAGTCCGTGAGTGTCCAACGACGACTGCGTTGTGGTCAGCTTTGATACTTGCAGCGCATCTTACAGAGTTTCTGTCCATGAATTTTATTAGCTGGCTTCGTTGCAATTTGATATCTTCATCGTCATTTTCTTCGCAGGTACATCATTGGGACCTTCTCTTTGGAGCAGCTTTATGGGTGTTGTAGAAGTATCGAAATGTGTGTGTGTTTGAACCGGATCAGCGTGGTGAATTTAGTGTATGGGAGAAGTGTTAGCACATGTATGATCTGTGTATCTTAAGTGTAAATTTCGCAACTCAGCATGGCCAGTAGGGTGACGGTAACATATTATTGGGTGAGCGTTGGCAGCCACCTTCGACTGGTTGGTGCA
This sequence comes from Hibiscus tridactylites, assembly GCA_958450335.1. Classification (NCBI taxonomy): domain Eukaryota; kingdom Viridiplantae; phylum Streptophyta; class Magnoliopsida; order Malvales; family Malvaceae; genus Hibiscus; species Hibiscus tridactylites. The sequence continues at coordinate 79,772,594 of OY288265.1, read as the reverse complement.
AGTTAAATACGGATGGGTCTCGTCGATCCCCTAGTGGTGTTGTATCTTGTGGTGGTGTTATGTGCGATAGTGATGGTGGTTGGCTTGTTGGATTTAGTAAATATATAGGGATTTGCTTGGTCCTTGAACCAAAGTTATGAGGTATTGTTGAAGGGCTCAGATTGGCGTGGTCGGACAGTTTTCGACGGGTTCTGCTCGAGGTTGATAGTATGGATGCTTATCGTATTGTCAAGAACCGAGATTTACCTAATGGTTTGGAATCGCTATTGCTTGTTGTATATGCGCTACTAGATAGGGACTGGGAGGTTTGGTTCGTGCATATTCAGAGATCGGTGAACAGGGTTGCCGACAGGCTAGCTAAGTGTTCTCAGGCGCATGTGCCTTCGCCTATTGGGGAGGTGGATCTCACAACCCGCTTGTTTCCGCTACCACCGCCTAAGGTGTTATCTTTGGTTCACGAGGACTTGTCATTTGGGTTAGGTACTATGTGATGTTACTATCTGATGTATATTTGTTTGAATACGTGTAAGTGCACTCTTTTTCCCTCACTTTGGCTTAGGAGGGTTTTTTAACGAGGCACTTGTTCGTATGAATTTTTCTCTTCTCTATTTATCAAAAAGAAATTAATGTTAGAATATCAGAGAGTAATTTACATTTAGATCACTAAATGTAGCATCCATTTTCATTTAGATCATAAATCTTTTATTTAATTAAATTACATTATTCATCTTTCATTATTTATAAATTAAGTCACTTATATTGACACCATTAAATAAAATAATTCTAACGAAAAAAAATTAAAATTGACATTTTTATTTAACATAGGTTTCACATATCATCAATAACTAATGTTTATTTGGCAACTTAAATACTGTTTTATTAGGATTTATAAAAAAACTGGTTATTTTTGCTTTCAATTTATATAAATGAAATGTTTTATAAAATTCTTAAAAAGTTATTAAAATTATTAATTAAACAATATTTATGATGATATGTAAAAAAAATATGTTAGGTAAAAGTGTTAGTTTCAATTTTTTGTTGGACTTATTTAACAGTGTTAGTACAATTGAATTAGTTTATTAATAATTAAAGTTTAATAATATAATTTGATTAATTAAACGTTTGTGGTGCAAACGAAAGTGATTGCTATGTTCAATGGTTTAGAATTTAAATTACCCGATATTAGATATGTAACTTTCTCGGTTATCTCCAAGTTTGAAAACAATTCAAGTTGTAAATCAATAATTCACGTATATGATTAAAATCAAACAATAGTAGTATCAAATTTAAGAAGTTTTATGCTAACTTTCTGGTTTTTATTCAACTTAATAAGTTAGATTAATGAAATTTTAATTACCAAATTCAATATAAAAATATTACATTAGAGATAATTAAATCCAGACTATTTTAAAAATGTTCACTTTCAACATTTATATAATTCATGCAGTGACAAACTGACATTACCAGCTAAAAAATCCATACAAAACCAAAATTAAAATAAACAAAAATCATATTAAAATATATTATCCAAATATAAATTTTGATATTGAAATAAGTTTTATATATTTTGAAGCATGAAAACTACTTGTGTGTAAAGAGAGTGGGAATCTATATGAACCGGGTCCAAAATGTTACAGACACAGTTGTGGGTTTTGGGCTTTTGGCTTTAATTAAAACTAAGCAAGCAACATAGTCCATAAGAAATAGTAGGAAAACAGAATAGCCGCTCGGACAACAGATGGGGAAAAAAGGGGCGCTCCGAGAATCGAACTCGGGACATCTCGCACCCAAAGCGAGAATCATACCACTAGACCAAGCGCCCATTTGTCTTTTCGTTAAGGATGTAAAATATAATTATTATGAAATAAAACAATTGCTGGTCACTCACATGGGCGAAGATTTAATTAAAATAGTGCTCCACTCAAAATAGATAAAGCAAGATTAATTTAATCATATGATTTTTTTAATAATTTTTACCTAGGTAAGAGAGATGGAAGAGTGTCAACTGAGAGTGTAACTACTTGTTTTAGAGGTTGTTGACTAATCACATAATTTAGGCTCCTAGGATTTCAGTACCAATTTATGTTACACAAACTTGAATATAAGATATAAGCGCGTGTATATATATGTTTGTGTTTTCGAATCGCATTTAGTGAATTTTTAAATAATTAAAACATTGCGATGATGTAGCTCCCTGAATCATGATTAGCGACAACAATATTCTTCACTGCATACGTATCGGCTCATGAATTTGTAACAAATAAAGTGCATTCAATAGATTTCTTCTTGAAAATCAGAGATAACAATTGTACTTTGATTTTCATCTGAAATCAACATCAAACTACAAAATAGAGTAAAACCAAATTTCAGATTATCTCATCCAAATCAATAAGTATTTGTTGCAGTTATAATATATATATTGTAATTTCAAGAAAATTATTCAAATTTAAATTTTAGACACAAAATTATTGAGAAACAATAAAAAATTTTGAACATAAACTATAAAATTGACATGAATGGTATGAAAAAGAAAAATCTAACCTAGACCATAGCATGGATTTATGTCCAAAACTAGACAACTACATGTTCTTTAGACAATTTTCAGCCTTTTTCTTCATATGCTAAAGAAGGCTAAGGCCTCCAACTTTGACATTGCAGTGATAATCAAAATCTCATAGCTTTGGACTAATTTGTACACATGAGAAGGCTCATTCTATTTGCATATAAACTCCAAAAAGAGGAAGATTATCAAATGATACATTGAGCTTAAGCTCTAAAATTTTGATACTCAAATTTAATATCAACATGTGTAAAACACACTTGGCTTGCAATAAAAATCAATAAGAATCAAAAGAAACACTACTTGTTTTGGTGACAGCGTAGGTTTTACTTCTCTTAAACAAAGAATCCTGTTTCTTATTATTATGAACATGATGAATTTGGTTGTTTTCTTGGGATTCAAAGGGTTTGTCTTCGTCGATTCTCCCCATGCCAACACTGGAACTCTTGGGCAACCCTTTCGCTGCTCTCATCTGCTTCAACTGTTCCTGCAAGAACATCTCCACTTCGTTCTTATGACCCAAGCTCCTAACCGACGCAGCCCGGATGAGATCTCTAAGATCTTCGTTATCATAGCTGGATGCCGCCGAGCTCTCACTGAAGCTCCTCGGCAACCCCGGGTATTGTCCCGTGTAATCGCCGCCGCCTTGCCCGAAGCTGACACCTGCAGCGCAACTCGTCAAGCTCTTAACGTAAAGATCCCTTGCCTTCCCCAAGGCTCTAAAGGGAATCGTGATGAACCTCACGAACTTGTTCTGAGCATGCACTTTGCGGCTCATTCTTTGCAGTGGTTATGGAGATTGGAGATTTCAAAGCTTGAAAAACAAAGGATTATTATTGAGGACGGAGAGTTAGGTATGGGAAGGTGGAGTTGATGGAAGGTAATTGGTAATTTGGTATAGTTGGAAGGGTTTATAAGGTAGTTGAGGGGAACTGCATTAATGGACGCAGCCTGATGCTTTGTTGGATTTTGACTATTTCCCAAGCACGCAGATTAGACAAAACCATCAGATAAGACCGAGCATATGTGGAGTGTGTCATTAGAAATCCAACTTATTTTATAAAAATAATTAAAGACCTCCAATACTACCTTATTGAATAATTAATTTATTTTATTAAATTAAAATTAAGACTAAATTGATATATTGTATAAATATAGAGGACCAAATATGTAATTATACTAATTTTTAAACAGTTCCATCAACTTTTTCATTTTTTAACGGCGGTTGACTTAATTGGAACCATTTAAATAGTTAAGTGATATATTTGACAAAATTAAAAATATAGTGGTCAAATCGACACCAACCCTATAGTTTGGTGGTCACTGGTATAATATATATATATATATATATATATATGGGATATGATCAAGTTACATGATGTAAAACTCATTGAGTTTTACACTAATTTATGGTCATTGGATTAGTGAAATGGATGGATGAGATTAACAGTAAAAAATGTGAAGATTACCACTTGGGAAAAAAGATAAGGAAATAATCTGAGCCATTAATTACCATCATCCAACGGTCCAAAAATTGTGTAAAAATAATTAAATTTTGCACAATATAAGTTGATCCTAACCCTATATATATATAAATTTAAATAAATAACTTTTATCACATTTAAATTATCAAACTTAAGTAAATGCCTTTAAATTTAGAAGGGAAAAGTAGAATTTCGTACCACACCGGTATCTGACCATAAGGTTCCAAATGTCAAAATAATTAAATTGCATTTATTGGGTACCGTCGCTTCCAAACCACAAATGCCTTTTGCAAGAAAAGGAAAAAAAAGTAAACCTATAAATAAATAAATAAGTATCTATTTATTATGGATAACTACGTCATTAATCGAGTAAGTACATTTAGTCGGTTGACAAAGCTGCTCGTATTTATTTTTTTTATTTTTCTTTAGATTATAAATTTTAGATTCACTAGGAGCAGTCCCTTTCTTTCATCTAGAGTCCCATCATCTCTTTTTGCCTAAGTAAAATTATGATTAGATTTAAGATTTATCAAAAAAATTACATTAGTCTTAAGGCCGTGACAGTACTCAATATTATTTACCGAGTGGGTCATTTAAAAAATTTTAAATTTAGAGGATGCCAACAATATAAATTTTATGTTTTTAGGAAAATACAATTTTATTATTATTCCAATTTATTTTTTATCTTTTAAAATTTTGAGAGGCGGTGATCCCGCCGGTCCCTTAGAAATACCGCCACTGACATTAGCTGTTATTTCTTTTTGGTCAATAAACAATAAAAAATTAATTTATCACTAAATTTTTAAATTTTTTATCATTGAAAAATTAAATAGTTAACAATGTGATGACATAATAAGTATCTCCATTTCTTTTATAAAAAATCAAAAATTCATTCGATTGTCATCATTAGTCAACTGTCGCCTACAATTCGTCATCATTTGCAACAAAATCGGTATCAAAACATATGCATTTCCTTCATCTTGTTTCTCTTCAAATTAATTTCAACAAATTCACTAAAAATTGATTAAGAAAATCATCTAAAATTATGATTTTCTAATGTTTCAAACTCTCTCGACGATTATCCAATGAGAGTAATTTTGATGTGTGTTGTTCGTCTTTGTCAGGGACGGAGCCACAGCTCCCATGGGAGGGGCTGTGGCCCCCCTGTAGGGGGAAATTTTTTTTTACCTTTTGATTACTTATATTTTTCCTGAAAAAATTGGGATAATTGTGAATTTGCCCCCCCACCTTTCAAAATTTATGTTTTGCCCCCCTTAACTTTAAATCATGGCTCCGTCCCTGGTCTTTGTCTTCTCAAAAGAATACTTTTCACTATTCAAATTTTTAAATAAACTTTCCAAATCCGAGAAATATCCAAAATCCTAAAACTAATAAATTTATGTGTTCAATCTCGTGATTTTAAAGAGATTTAAAAAAATTAAACTAATTGAGTGATTGAGGACGATTAGACAAATATAATTGTGTCAATGGTGGCCGCGACAGAAACAAAAGAACGATGAGTTTTTTTTTCTGTGATTGAAAATGAAAAAAATCTTTGTTTCGACAAAGAAAATCTTAAGTTGAAAAAATGATAAAAAAATATCACATCAATAAAAAAAATATTTCTTAACTTTCATGTCTAATGACAAAAATAAATTTGAAATGTTTAAGGTTAAAATCGAAACTTTTCACAGTTCAATCACGAAAACAATACGAAGTCTAAAAATCAATGACTAATATTGTAGTTCGCCCATTTATTTTGTTTATGCTTGTAAGGTAAATATTAATAACATTACTTAAATGAGATTAAAAATGTTTCTTATTGTTTGGATTTCGTAATCTTTAGGCAACTTTGTGTAAATTTCACATCGACTTTAACTCACAACCTTCAAATAATAATATCACCAGTCGAATTAAATCTCTTGATTTTAGACCCTGGAACTAGATTTGAATACGAGCTCACATTCACTGCTATAGTTCGCGATTGAGTTGTGGTAATTACCATATTGTCAACGCGCCTTATTATTGTAATATGCAGTCTTTTTAATGTTGTTTGTTGTTGATTTTTACTTTTCATCGTTGAGTTTTGATGATGTTTGTATCTATTTTGTTTTGAGCCTTTGAGTTAGTTTTTTTTTTTTTTACATTTTCTTTGTATGATCCTGTTTATGATCTAGAGATGTTAAATCTCGTATTTTTTTTATTTATAAGAATATATATGGATCAAGTTTATTTACCTGAGTGGTAAAATTTCATTGTTTTTTTAATTTCTTTCTTTTTAATAAACATAATATACTCATATATTTTAAAAAATATTTATTATTAATTCCTCACAGAATGTGTTTTCTTCGCTATGACGATATTTGACCGTCATTATAGTAAACCATGAAAAAAAAATGAAAATTAGACTTAAAACACGCCAAGTGGATACTAAATATGAACAAAACTTACGTCGCGGCTTCATTTTCAACGCTTGTAAAGCTTTTTTCCTTCCTTTACACTTTCTTAGGTGTTCAAACTTATGTATTTGATTTTTTCAAAATTAAAAGTCAATAATCATTAAAAAATGAAATTTTCATTACCAGTTAGATTCCACGTTTCAAATCTTATATTTGAATATCAATACTTTCTCGTACAAAAATATGTTAAGCGTGTGTCGACACCATAGTACAATTATATGAAAATATAATTATTACATTAGTAACTACATTATGATGTAACTTTTAAGTATTCTAGTTATCTAGTCATGTTTACCAAACGGCTCCTCTTTTAGGATTTTTTTCTCTCTCAAGCGCCTTTCCTATTTAGTTTCTTTCTTAATTTTGGTTGGTCGGCGGTGTTACGACTTTTAGTGCTGGTCGCCGAGATTGATACCATCACCGATATTTTAATCTCGTTTGAATTTTTATATTTAGTTTTTGTTTTTTCGATGTTTTTTTATTCTTTTAGTTGTTTATTTGTTTTTGTGGTACGCTTTTCCTCTGCTTTGTGCTATATTTTTCCTCTATATTGTGGCACGTTATAGTCTACCGTTGTAGTAGATTTGTATTCGTGGATATATTTTCACGACACTCGACTTTGACTTGCGGTTTGTCGGTGGTCTTCAATAAATTAATCCCTTTTTCTGGTATGTTTGTCGATGCAGTCAGATCTCGTTTTTTTTTTTAATTTTGGTTGGTTGGCGGTGGTACGAGTTTTAGTGCTGGTCGCCGAGGTTGGTACCATCACCGATATTTTAATCTCGTTTGATTTTATAAATTTAGTTCTTATTTTTTTCGATGTTTTTTTATCTAGTTGTTTATTTGTCATTGTGGCACGCTTTTTCTCTTCCTTAATATTTTTTTAGTTTTATTTTCTATTTAGATTTATTGTGTTTTGTTAGTTTTTATTATTATTTCTTTTCTTTTGGATTGTTTCTCTATTTTAATTTTTAATAACATGGTTAAAGGGTCAAATTTACCCTTGTAGTAATCCGAAATTAGCAATGTTGCCCATATTTTTTCCCGTAACTTTGCCCTCAAAGTTAGCAAAATGCAGCAACGTTGCCCTTTGACCAATTGTGATCGTTAAATGCTGGCGTGACAGTTAACAGTGCTAACAGAGCAAGTTTGCCTTCAAAGTCATTCATGCAATTTTGCTCTCAAATCAATTTTACTCTTGGTTTATTTAGTTTTTGAATAAAATTGGATAAATAATTTAATTTTTTCGAATTGAACTTTAACAAATAGAATATATGAAAAATCGATTAAAAATTGATGTAAATATCTTTTAAGTATTTCTTCATATTTTCACATGTGATATACATAGTATATCATGCATAATTGACAAGCTCGACTCAAATATGAAAATTGATCAACTAATTACTAAAAATTTTGAGTTATTCGAGTTTCCATTCCATAACTCAAACTTTATTTGAAATTTTTTCGAGTCAAGTCGAGTTTATGAAATTACGGGTCGAGTCAAAACGAGTCGATTTTTTTGCCCCGGGTCGAGTCGAATAATTCAATTTTTTTCAAGTCGAGTTTTGCTCACCCCTAATAACATTCATCCGGCATATTGTTAAAAAAGACATGTTTACCAAACACAATTTAATTATATATCCGGTTTTTTCGAGTTGAGTCAAAACGAATCGATTTTTTTACCTCAAGTCGAGTCAAATAATTCAAATTTTTTCGAGTCGAGTTTTGTTCACCCCTAATAACATTCATCCGGCATATTGTTATGTATGAGTGTACAAATTATACAGTTATATAAGTTTAAATGATAAAAATATTAATTGTTATAAAAGAAACTAACATTAAATCCTAAACATATATTGTAAATATTTAAGTATTCGATAGCAAAATTACTAATACTACTACTAATATTTATTATGGAGTAACACCTTTTTTAATCCTAGTTATTTTATTGTCGAATACTTATTTAAAGTGTGAACAATATAATAATGATAATAATTTTGAATAATAATAAAATTATTTTTTTAATCACCGATATCCAATATAATTATTGACTAATAATTCAAATCGAGTACTGCAGAGGTTCATTATGGGAGGTGACTCTCCTAACCTAATTTGCTCCATTCACAACGCCATGATTTGAACTGCTGACCTTGCTTAAGGGACCTAGCGCCTCATCCCACTAGACCATCTGATTGTCGGTAATAACAATAAAAATATTAAGGGTAAAATAACCAAGCTAAGTGGTCACTAAACTATCCCCGAAGAAACAAAATGGTAATCAAACTTTCAAAAGTTACCTAATGACAACTAAACTTTATATTTTGTTATAAAATGGTAATTGTGCCGTTAACCTTCGTTAAGAGGTGACATGGTTGTTAATTTTTTGTATAATAGCATATTTAGTCCTTCATAGTTACATATTCAATTAATTTAGTCATAATTCGAAGAAATTCAATAAATTTAACCCTTTTTTTTTGCACATCATTATAATTTAGTCCTAATTCTAAAAAATAACTCTTGACATTTCAAAATTGCTTCAATTTAGTCCCTTTTCATCTCTTCATATTTCTATTATTTCTCTTATCTTTTAATCCTAAGGAGCCTTTGTGTTTTCTTCTTCTTTCGAGTGGTAGTTTTCTAGACAAAGAACGAGAGGCGATGAAAGGAAATCATGGATGAAAAAGCTTGTTATTATTTAGTCCTAATGCTCCCTCCCTCCTGTTCTTTTTGTTTTTATTATTTTTTAAAGATTCAACTAACATAAATTGTGGGAACACTGCATAGTTTTCTGCTTGAGATCATTTCCTCGAGATGCAATCTTATGTTTTTCTGAAAAGACCTTTATTTCTTTATGAAATATAAAATTTTGCAAAAAGAAAAAGAAAATTATTTTCTTCTTTTCACCTCTGTTGCTTCAGTTTGAGGCCAAATTCTAATGGTTTGGTGGTGATTTGGCAGATTAATGATAAGTTTGCCAGATGCTGCAAATAGAGCGAAAATACTGTACTTTAAATGTAGTGGCGATGATGACTGAATGAAAGTTAGAATCAGTGGCCATAGTTTGCAACTGTACTTTAAATGTTGAATTATGTTTGGTAGACTATTTGTTATTCATGCATTCCCCTATCGAAGTACCGATGTTTGATGCAATCATTCTGCAAATGTTGACTGCTAATATATTTGTTTTAGTTAGATTGATGGGTAAAAGGTAGGAGAGATAATGGAAAGATGAATGGATGAAAAAGGACTAAATTGAAGTAATTTTGAAATATTAAGTTTCTAGAATTAGGGCTAAATTATAGCAATGTGTAAAAATTGAAGGTTAAATTTATTGAATTTCTTAGCATTATGATTAAACTGATTGAATGTGTAACTATGAAAGATTAAATGTGCTATTATACAAAAAAATTAACAGTCACGCCAACTCTTTAACGGATGTTAACGACACAATTAATATTTTATAACAAAACATAAAATTTAATTATCATTACGTAACTTTTGAAAGTTTAATTACCCTTTTATTTTTTCAATGACAGTTTAGTGAACGTTTGATACTTTACTCAAATATTAATGTGTAATTACGATAATTCTCAATCCTCCTCTTAAGAATTGAATATTTGTAAATGGAGGTCTCAAATTAAGCTCCATTCAACAGAACTCATAATTACGATGGTTGTATAAATACATCATAATCATATAATTATATCCATATTCAATTATATGGCGACATACCAAACACATTTGAAATAGGGGTGATCAAAACTCGACTCGACTAAAAAAATTAAAATTTTTGACTCGACTCGAGGCAAAAAAGCCGGCTCGTTCTAACTCGACTCGAAAAAAATTCAAATAAAGTTTGAGTTGTAAAATGGAAAGTCGAATAACTCGAAATTTTTAGTAATTAGTGGTGTAACACCCGTGTTTTGGGCCTAGGAGTTAACCGGGTTTTAGTTCGAGTTAAATAAAAATTTAATTAAAACAATTCAACTACAAATAATGACCAAATTGAGTTTTAAAATGAAGGGGGACCTATGTTGTAATTTACCCAAATTTTAAATAAAGCAAGACAACTTTAAGGAAAAAGTTATCTTCTTTCTCATCCTCCCTTTCCCAACGTCAAACCCCTCTCCCCCATTTTTAAACTCTCCCAAAACCCTAGCTACTATTCCATTGATTTTGTCACTCGATTTCAACACCAAATTAAGAGGTAAATATGTTTTCTTAACCTCCTCTCTATCCTCTACTTATCTATGGTCTTCGATTTCAAAAACATAGAGTTTTGGAAATTAGAGTTTATATTAAAGTTTGGATTTTTAAGGGGGTTTTTCAATTTGTTTTGATAAATTGTATTGGGGTTTTGTTTAAGCATAATGAAATACACAATATATATATTAATTTGGTTGATTTTGGATGAAATTTCGTAGTGGGTCCTTAGGGCAAATTTTAGAGTATGAAAACTTGGGTTTTTGGGAGGTTTAATGATGAAATTGAAGGGCTGATGGTCTACCTATGTTAGGAGGGTGATTTGGGATGTTTTGGAAGTCATTTGGGTGTTTGGAAATGGGTATTTCAGCCAAGGGTTATTGGAGTACGAAAATTGAGTTTTTGAGATATTATGTGGTTTGGGAAATTGTGGAAATTGGGTTGTGTTTGCAAAGTAAGTTGATGGTTGAGTTTAGCATTGAATTGGGAAGTAATGTATGTGTTTTGTTTGACTAGAAGCAAGAGGAAACGTTGAGGAGGCTTTGAGACCGAATCCGGGTCCGTAGGAGGATTGGTTCGAATTGCTAAGGAAGGGCGGTGAGTGGTCTTAACTTGTTTTAAAGTTTGGTTTGAGCATGAGTAGTGTGCGTGTGTAAAGTGTGCTTGGTAGGCCACTTCCTTATAATCCAAGTAGTTAGTTTAGTCTTGTTTTCCTTAAATGCTAATGTGCTTAATGACTATGCTCTTGTACTTGTGATTATATGGTGCATGTATATATACCATGATGTGGATATATGTGATGAGTATGAGTGTGTTGATGATATGTGATTGATGATGATAATTGGCACTAAATAATTACCGGTTGTAAATGATCGATCATTAGGATAGTGTGCACACAAATTGAGTCAAAACGTACGTGGCCTTGATGGCGTTAAGTCATCTAGGAGGAGTACGGTGATGTAACATTCCATCGGAAGCTTTTATTAATTTCTACGGGATGATGAGTGAAATCTCATCCGTAGGGCATGTGGCGATGAGTGGAATCCCGCACATGCAAGGTCCGGTGATGAGTGGAATCCCACCGAGGTAAAGTGTTGTCGAGGTTAAATCCGCACAACCGGGGTAATTAAAGTGGCCAATTAAACTTGTTCATGTATTGTGATATATGATGGTGATATATGGTTGTGTTATACGTGTTGCTACATGATATTGACATTGATGTTTGAGCTTGTTAGGATTGAGAGACCATATATGCCACTTGAAAGACTAGCTAGGTCTACTTGATCGTATGCATATGCTTGATGTATGTAAGACTAGGATTGACATGCTTGAACCCTGCATTGTTGTTGTTTTTCGTTTTAGAGCACCCTCACTAAGCTTATAGCTTACGCTCTCAATGTTCAACAATGCAGATCATTAGCGTGGTGTTAGCTCGGAGCAAGGCAAGAAGGGCTTTCCAAGTTGTTGCTCAAGTATGGTTAATTATGTAGTAGTTAAGCAATGTGGCAAGAGGGTGTGTTTGTATGAGCTTGTATGACTCATTTGCGATTTTGATGTTTATGCTTGACTTGGTTTGTAAGCATGATGTACATTGCCAAATGCTTATTTTGACGTATGCCTTTTAAATGTTTAGGGTTGTTTGATGGCATGTAAAACTATATGTGATTGAATTGGTATCTTATGCTTATTTAAGCCTTCGAGCATGCTCATCTTGATATTGCCTCAATGTATTCTTGCCATGTGTGTATGATTGATTAAATCCGTGTTGGTGAGTGTTTGAGTATGTTAAACCTAGGATGGATGCCTCTAGACTATGTATTTTGGTGTTGTGTGCCTTTAGGGGGTCCCAAGGGACCTTTAGACCAGTCAAGACTCACCTAAGTCCCAATTTCAACAGTTACAGACTGCCAGAGTTTCGAAACGGGAGGGATCGTTTCGGAACGGGTAGGCTTCAGGGACCCCGTATCGGAACGCGTTTCGATACGGTATGACCTTTGAAACCCCTGTTCCGAAACGCGTATCGGAACGTTTTGGCTACTGGAATTCTGAGAAATTTACGTGATGAAGGTGTTTCGAAACGGGTATAAAGGTTTCGAAACGGTCAATATCTCGTTGACCACGAGATGTTGACCGTCGTGGGCGTTCCGAAACGGTTGACCACCGTTTCGATACGGCCCCTTGTACAGGCTCTGGGACGGTTGACCTAGTCAAGGCGTTTCGATACGCCTCAAGGGTGTTTCGAAACAGCCTGTTAAAAAGATTAAGTTTGGGCTGTAAATAGGTTGGTTTGGGTCCGTTTGATTGTTTCGTGTATGTTGTTCCGCTGTATGATCACTTAGGCTTAATTACTCATCTAGACAAGTTTTAAAATAAGAAAAAAAATAGGGTTGCTAATCGAAGGGAACCTTAGCGGGTTTCACTCGGTTTTCCCCGTGTGGCCCACTCAGACCGGTCATCCGGCCAGACCGGGACGAGGGGGTTACATTTGTTGGTATCAGAGCCTGAGGTTACCGAGACCTCGGGCAGGTAAGTGAGGTAAGCTTAATGTATTGAATGATTGAGTTGTCCGAAGCATATCTTGCCTTGAATTCTTGAATGTTTGACTGTTAGTATGATGTTTTGAAGCATGAATTGTCGTGTTTGGTGTGAGTTTGTGCCCATTGCTACTATTACTTAATTTAAAAAGATTTTTGGAAAAAGGAGTACTTGAGCACTATTGGACCCTTGCTTTGACTAACATAATCCTTATCTGTTTCTTGTTGTAGTTTTTACCTTGCTAGCCATAGCATGAGACCACGTGGGAGGCCTAGGATGGTTCGACCGGAACCACGGGCAGAGGCACCGAGAGTTGAGCCAGTTGTGAGAGTTGAGGCTCAAGTGTGAGAGCCAGTGGTTGGAGTTGAAGCTCCTCCACCACCTCCACCACCACCACCTCCTCCACCTGGAGTGGGAGGCGAGGCCGGGCCCGAAGGAGTGGGACCACAAGGAGGCCAAGGTGGCCAAGGACCGGCCGGGATAGACTTAGCTCCGTTGGTTCAGGCAATAGCCGGGGCGTTTCAGGCTTCTATAGCTGGGGGTCAGGCAGCACACCATCAGGGTGAGGGCACCGGATTACCATTAGAGAGACTTCGGGGCCTTGGGGCCGAAGAGTTTAGAGGTGCTACTCCGGAGAGGTCAGAGTTGTGGTTTGAGAAGACTGTCCGCATTCTTGCTCAGATGGGATGTACTGGTGAGCGCAAGTTAGGATGCGTTGAGTCTTTGCTTCAGGGAGATGCCTACACTTGGTGGGTCACCATTACCACGGGTATGGATGAGACCGAGATCACTTGGGAGTTCTTTGAGAGAGTTTTCCGAAAGAAGTATTTGGGTCCGCGATACCTCGATGAGAGGAAGAGGGATTTTATAGCATTGCTTCAGGGGAGTATGTCTGTGACCGATTACGAGATCCGATTTGTCAGATTGAGTAAGTATGCACCTGAGCTTGTACCTACTGAGGTGGAGCGTTGTAACCGCTTCCGATATGGGCTGAGTGAGGAGATCAAGACTTATACTCTAGCTTCAGATTACACCGATTTTGATGTCTTGGTCGCGAGGGCCAAGGACTTGGAGCACAGTTTGAGTTTGACCAGGCGGTCAGGTGGATCCAGTTCGGGTAAGAGGTCCAGCAACTTTGATAGAGGTGATGCCAAGAGGCATCGGGACAACCGGCATCAGTTTGATCATAGGCGTGGTGGCGGTAACCACGGTAGGGGCCATTAGGGTTAGAGAGCTGGTGGGAAGTTGCCCACATGTGCTACTTGCGGGAGGAACCACACCGGTGAGTGTTGGGGGAATTACCATTCTTGTTGGAGTTGTGGTGCTAGAGACCACATTAGACGTGACTGTCCACATCAGGTGGGACAGGCACCAGCTCAGGCTCCTGCTCGAGCCAACGACTTTCAGAGAGGCTGCGGGCACGGTAGAGGTAACTTCCATCCGAGGAACGATGGTCAGAGGAACATAGCACATGTAGTTGCAGTTCAGCCAGAGGGCGGAGGTCAGGCCAGAGTTTATGCTCAGCGCGGGGATCAGTATGACACCGATGTGATCGCAGGTAACTTCTCGATACAGTCTTTGGGTTTGCTTTCTTTGATTGACTCTGGGTCTACACATTCCTACATATTGAGTGAGCATGCACAGTCTCTGAATTTGCCTTGTGAGATGTTAGAGGTAGGAGTTAGTGTTACTAGTTCTTTTGGGGACACGGTAGTAGTTAGGAAGATGTACCGAAGGTGTCCGTTGATGGTTCAGGGGCATGTGTTTCTAGTGGATATGATGGAACTTCCCTTCTATGGTTTTGATGTGATTCTGGGTATGGATTGGCTCACGGAGCATAGAGCTAGGATAGATTTTGAAACTAAGCGGATTTCTTTGAAGCTCACAGATGATTATGAGATTGTAGTGGTGGGCGAGAACGTGAAGTTCTTGTCCAATGTGGTTTCAGTGTTAGAGGCTAAGAGGTTAGTTGAGTTGGGGTGTGAAGCATACTTAGCGTATGTGATGAACCCTAACATGAGTGAGGTTAGACCTCAGGACATCCGGACAGTATGTGATTTTCCTAGTGTGTTTCCGGAAGAATTGCCAGGATTACCACCGGACAGAGAGGTAAAGTTCAGCATTGAGACTTATTCTGATTCAGCTCCTGTTTCGATTGCTCCGTATCGAATGGCACCGAAAGAATTGAAAGAGTTGAAGAATCAATTGCAAGAATTGATAGATAGAGGTTTTATTCGACCTAGTTCTTCACCTTGGGGTGCACCAGTGTTGTTTGTGAAGAAGAAAGATTGAAGTATGAGAATGTGCATAGATTATAGATAGTTAAATCAGTTGACAGTAAAGAACAAATATCCGTTGCCTAGAATCGATGACTTGTTTGATCAGTTGAGAGGAGCATCTGTCTTTTCGAAGATTGAATTGAGATCAGGTTACTACCAGCTAAAGGTTAGAGAGGTTGATGTACCGAAGACGGCCTTTAGGACTAGATATGGCCATTATGAGTTTTTAGTCATGCCATTTGGGTTGACTAATGCACCGGCTGCTTTCATGGACATGATGAATAGGATCTTTCATCAGTATCTAGATCAATTTGTAGTTGTGTTTATTGATGACATCTTGGTGTATTCGCGAACTGAAGAAGACCATGACCGACACTTGAGACTTGTTTTGAAGACTTTGCTAGATCATCAGTTGTATGCGAAGCTCAGCAAATGTGAATTTTGGATCCGTGAGGTAGTCTTCTTAGAACATGTAGTGTCAGCCGATGGGATTAGAGTTGATCCGAAGAAGATTGAAGCCATTGTTGAGTGGAAGCAACCAAAGTCTGTGACAGAGGTACGTAGCTTCCTAGGCTTAGCCGGATACTATAGGAGGTTTCTAGAGGGTTTCTCAAAATTAGCCGCTCCATTGACACAGTTACTTCAGAAGAGTGTTCAGTTTGAGTGGACAGATGCAAGATAGAGGGCCTTTGAGAAATTGAAAGAAGCTTTGACCCAAGCTCCGATTTTTATTCAGCCTGAGTCCGGGAAGGACTATGTGATTTATAGTGATGCTTCATATGTAGGGCTAGGATGTGTTCTTATGCAAGACCGAAGAGTAGTGGCTTATGCCTCAAGACAATTGAAGACTCATGAGCGCAACTATCCGACCCATGACATAGAGTTAGCTGCAGTTGTGTTTGCTTTGAAGATTTGGAGGCATTATTTGTACGGTGAGAAATGTACAGTGTACACCGATCACAAGAGTTTGAAGTACATTATGACTCAGCGAGATTTGAATCTCAGACAGCGTAGGTGGTTAGAGTTGCTAAAAGACTATGACCTTACTATTGAGTACCATCCGGGTAAGGCCAATGTAGTGGCCGATGCATTGAGTAGGAAGGTGGCCGTAGACTTGAGAGCTATGTTTGCTAGATTGAGTTTGTCCGGAGATGGTGGCTTGATAGCCGAGCTTCAGGTTAGACCTACTCTAGGTTAGTTGATTCGAGAGAAACAGCTTCTAGATAGATCTTTGGCACCTCACGTGCAAGATATAGCCGAGGGTAGATCTTCAGACTACAGTTTCAGCCCTGATGGGGTTTTGTGTTTCAAAGACAGAATAGTTGTGCCAGAAGACAGTGATTTGAAACGTACGATCTTGACTGAAGCCCACAGTAGTCCGTTTGCTATGCATCCTGGAAGTACGAAGATGTATCGTGACTTGAAGAATGAGTACTTTTGGGTTGGCTTGAAGAGAGATGTAGCCGACTTTGTGAGTAAGTGCTTAGTGTGTCAGAGAGTGAAGGCGGAACATCAGGTTCCCTCAGGTTTGTTACAGCCGTTGAGAATTCCGGAATGGAAGTGGGAGAACATCACCATGGATTTTGTTTCGGGTTTGCCTTTGACTCCTACGAAGAAGAACTCAGTTTGGGTGATAGTGGATCGATTTACGAAGTGTGCTCACTTCTTGGCAGTCAACACTACTTACACCTTAGATAGATTGGCCGATTTGTACATTGGTGAGATTGTGAGGCTACATGGTGTGCCGAAGTCCATTGTGTCAGATAGAGATCCGCGATTTACTTCTAGATTTTGGGAGTGCCTGCATACAGCTTTGGGTACCCGTTTGAACTTCAGCACTTCTTATCATCCTCAGTCAGATGGTCAGTCAGAGAGGGTTATTCAGATCTTAGAGGACATGCTGCGTTGTTGTATCATTGACTTTCAGGGTACTTGGGAGAAGCATTTGCCTCTAGTAGAGTTTGCGTACAATAACAGTTTTCAGTCGAGCATTCAGATGGCTCCGTATGAGGCTTTGTATGGCCGGAAGTGTAGGACTCCAGTTTGTTGGGCCGAGGTAGGACAAAAGTTGTTACCTATGCCGGATTTGCTCAAAGGGACAACAAACAAGGTAAAATTGATTTGTGATCGTTTGAAGGCTGCTTCGGATAGGCAGAAGTCTTATGCCGATTTGAAGAGGAAGGAAGTTGAGTTCTCAGTGGGTGAGAAGGTGTTCTTGAAGGTGTCTCCGTGGAAGAAGGTGATGAGATTTGGCCGAAAAGGGAAGTTGAGTCCTAGGTACATAGGACCGTATGAGATTGTGAAGAGGGTTGGTCCCGTTGCTTATCAGTTGCGTTTGCCATCCGAGCTTGAAAAGATACACGATGTGTTCCATGTTTCGATGCTTCGCAAGTATAGGTCCGATCCGTTACATGTTATGCCCGTAGAAGAAATCGAATTGAATCCGGATTTGACTTATGAAGAGGAGCCCGTTGAGATTTTAGCTTCTGACAGTAAGGTGTTGAGGGGTAGATCGATTGAGTTAGTAAAGGTGCGGTGGCAACGTAGAGGTGTGGACGAGGCCACTTGGGAGAGGAAGGAGGATATAGAGAAGCAGTTTCCGTATCTCTTTCAGTCAGGTAATTTCGGGGACGAAATTCCTTAAGTGGGAGAGAGTTGTAACACCCGTGTTTTGGGCCTAGGAGTTAACCGGGTTTTAGTTCGAGTTAAATAAAAATTTAATTAAAACAATTCAACTACAAATAATGACCAAATTGAGCTTTAAAATGAAGGGGGGACCTATGTTGTAATTTACCCAAATTTTAAATAAAGCAAGACAACTTTAAGGAAAAAGTTGTCATCTTCTTTCTCATCCTCCCTTTCCCAACGTCAAACCCCTCTCCCCATTTTCAAACTCTCCCAAAACCCTAGCTACTATTCCATTGATTTTGCCACTCGATTTCAATACCAAATTAAGAGGTAAATATGTTTTCTTAACCTCCTCTCTATCCTCTACTTATCTATGGTCTTGGATTTCAAAAACATAGAGTTTTGGAAATTAGGGTTTATATTAAAGTTTGGATTTTTAAGGGGGTTTTTCAATTTGTTTTGATAAATTGTATTGGGGTTTTGTTTAAGCATAATGAAATACACAATATATATTAATTTGGTTGATTTTGGATGAAATTTCGTAGTGGGTCCTTAGGGCAAATTTTAGAGTATGAAAACTTGGGTTTTTGGGAGGTTTAATGTTGAAATTGAAGGGATGATGGTCTACCTATGTTAGGAGGGTGATTTGGGATGTTTTGGAAGTCATTTGGGTGTTTGGAAATGAGTATTTCAGCCACGGGTTATTGGAGTACGAAAATTGGGTTTTTGAGATATTATGTGGTTTGGGAAATTGTGGAAATTGGGTTGTGTTTGCAAAGTAAGTTGATGGTTGAGTTTAGCATTGAATTGGGAAGTAATGTATGTGTTTTGTTTGACTAGAAGCAAGAGGAAACGTTGAGGAGGCTTTGAGACCGAATCCGGGTCCGTAGGAGGATTGGTTCGAATTGCTAAGGAAGGGCGGTGAGTGGTCTTAACTTGTTTTAAAGTTTGGTTCGAGCATGAGTAGTGTGCGTGTGTAAAGTGTGCTTGGTAGGCCACTTCTTTATAATCCAAGTAGTTAGTTTAGTCTTGTTTTCCTTAAATGCTAATGTGCTTAATGACTATGCTCTTGTACTTGTGATTATATGGTGCATGTATATATACCATGATGTGGATATATGTGAAGAGTATGAGTGTGTTGATGATATGTGATTGATGATGATAATTGGCACTAAATAATTACCGGTTATAAATGATCGATCATTAGGATAGTGTGCACACAAATTAAGTCAAAACGTACGTGGCCTTGATGGCGTTAAGTCATCAAGGAGGAGTACGGTGATGTAACATTCCACCGGAATCTTTTATTAATTTCTACGGGATGATGAGTGGAATCTCATCCGTAGGGCATGTGGCGATGAGTGGAATCCCGCACATGCAAGGTCCGGTGATGAGTGGAATCCCACCGAGGTAAAGTGTTGTCGAGGTTAAATCCGCACAATCGGGGTAATTAAAGTGGCCAATTAAACCTGTTCATGTATTGTGATATATGATGGTGATATATGGTTGTGTTATACGTGTTGCTACATGATATTGACATTGATGTTTGAGCTTGTTAGGATTGAGAGACCATATATGCCACTTGAAAGACTAGCTAGGTCTACTTGATCGTATGCATATGCTTGATGTATGTAAGACTAGGATTGACATGCTTGAACCCTGCATTGTTGTTGTTTTTCGTTTTAGAGCACCCTCACTAAGCTTATAGCTTACGCTCTCAATGTTCAACAATGCAGATCATTAGCGTGGTGTTAGCTCGGAGCAAGGCAAGAAGGGCTTTCCAAGTTGTTGCTCAAGTATGGTTAATTATGTAGTAGTTAAGCAATGTGGCAAGAGGGTGTGTTTGTATGAGCTTGTATGACTCATTTGTGATTTTGATGTTTATGCTTGACTTGGTTTGTAAGCATGATGTACATTGCCAAATGTTTATTTTGACGTATGCCTTTTAAATGTTTAGGGTTGTTTGATGGCATGTAAAACTATATGTGATTGAATTGGTATCTTATGCTTATTTAAGCCTTCGAGCATGCTCATCTTGATATTGCCTCAATGTATTCTTGCCATGTGTGTATGATTGGTTAAATCCGTGTTGGTGAGTGTTTGAGTATATTAAACCTAGGATGGATGCCTCTAGACTATGTATTTTGGTGTTGTGTGCCTTTAGGGGGTCCCAAGGGACCTTTAGACCAGTCAAGACTCACCTAAGTCCCAATTTCAACAGTTGCAGACTGCCAGTGTTTCGAAACGGGAGGGATCGTTTCGGAAAGGGTAGGCTTCAGGGACCCCGTATCGGAACGCGTTTCGATACGGTATGGCCTTTGAAACCCCTGTTCCGAAACGCGTATCGGAACGTTTTGGCTACTGGAATTCTGAGAAATTCACGAGATGAAGGTGTTTCGAAACGGGTATAAAGGTTTCGAAACGGTCAATATCTCGTTGACCACGAGATGTTGACCGTCGTGGGCGTTCCGAAACGGTTGACCACCGTTTCGATACGGCCCCTTGTACAGGCCCTGGGACGGTTGACCTAGTCAAGGCGTTTCGATACGCCCCAAGGGTGTTTCGAAATGGCCTGTTAAAAAGATTAAGTTTGGGCTGTAAATAGGTTGGTTTGGGTCCGTTTGATTGTTTCGTGTATGTTGTTCCGCTGTATGATCACTTAGGCTTAATTACTCATCTAGACAAGTTTTAAAATAAGAAAAAAAAATAGGGTTGCTAACCGAAGGGAACCTTAGCGGGTTTCACTCGGTTTTCCCCGTGTGGCCCACTCGGACCGGTCATCCGGCCAGACCGGGACGAGGGGGTTACAAGTGGGCTGATTTTTAAGTTCGAGTCGAGTCCCTCAAAAATTTCATGATATATATACCAATATAAAAAACTATGAAGAAATATATGTCACATATGAAATAATATGCTGAAATATACATGCATATCTTATATGATTAGAGAAAGTCGTTAAATTGGAATCAAACTATACAATAACATTGATAAATAATTACAATTAAATTTGTATAGAAAATAGAAAAATTGAATCGAAAAAATTTCAAATAATGTTTGAGTTGTAAAATATGATGCGTCAATTCGAATTACTCGAAATTTTTTAAGTCGAATCGATCGAACGCTCACCCCTAATTCGAAAGAAATTATCTTTTAGACCGTGTGATTTTATTAATATAATTAAAAAATGAATTCTTCGAAACTCAATTATAAATATAAAGATGACCCAAAAGAATTCATGAATGAAGCATAAATCGATACACATTTGAAAATTTGAAGCGAGTTCGGTCTCACCATGTACCTAAAAAATTATGTATTCTGTTAAACCCTTATCTCATCAAATAAAGAAAAAGAAAAAAATTGAAAAAAAAAACTGACTTGGCGGCTAAATTTAAACTTGATTCCAAATTTTGAAAACTTTATTTTCCATGAAAAAGAAACCCGTATAAATAAACAATTAAACCACTTAAAATAGTGACATGTATGTATGACCATTGACCAGACCATTTTCATGGAAAAATCAAGCAAACCTATGTCTTATAAAATTATTTTTTTGAATACCATGAGAACGCAAAGGAAAGTCCAAGCATACTTATCTTATCAATAACCTAATTTTAAAATATTTTTTTGACTAATACTACTAATGAGAGATTAATAGAATTGTCAAAATATTAACACTATCCCTCAAAAGTTGAATTCAACTTGATTTCATTTATACATTTCTCAATAATTATTCAGATATTAAGTGGATGTTGAATATATATATATATATATATATTAGTATAAATATATCTCACATTTAGACATTTTCATACAATTAGATTATCCTTCTCTTGTATTCATATTCAAATATGCATTTGATATAAGTATCAAATGTGAATATGATAAAAATAATAATTGAGTAACATAATACACATGTACTGTCTTTATTTCCCAATATAAGCTTGTTGCTAACATGAAGAGTTCACAGAAGTAAGATATATAAATAATTTCAATATTGAATCTGTCAATATCTATATATAAGCAGCTTATATTGAGAAATAAAGACAATAGTTCATATTTTAGTGCTGGTTGTCGACCGCCCGTAGTTCATATTTTTATTCATTTTTTTTATATTTGAATATTTTATTTTCTTTTTTTTCGTACATCTTGTTGCGCTTTCCTCTATCTCTGATACGTTTTCTCTTCCTTTATGACAAGTCTCTGCTTTATGGCATATTTTATGACTTCTATTGCAGGCGTTTGATGTTCGTTCGATGACCCTCACAGTGTAATGACCCAAATTTCAAAATCCGGAGGTCGATTAAACCCGAAACGTGGGCCCCGAATTTTGGGCTAAGAGTTTGGGCTTCTGAGAGCCCTTGTAGGCTTGCATGTTGTTGTTGAGCTAGGGGCTTTGGGCTTGGGAGTGCTTACTGGTTAGGAGGATGGAAGGGTAAAGGGGTAAATTTACCTATTTTTGAAGGAGGAAGGGAGGTTTTAATTCTCCTGCAGAAAAGCCAGAGAGATGATCTCACATTGTCTTCTCCCTTTTTCCCATGTCTCATTTTCATCTCTCTCCCAAGAATCGAAGGTTAAGGATTCAAAATTTGTGGTTTTAATTTGGGTTTTCGAATTTCTTGTTAAGAGAGTTGGAAACTACATTCAAGGATCTGTATCTTAAGGTAAATTTTGTCAAAAATGGTGGAAGGTGAAAGAAATGAGGTTTTGGTGGGGTTGGAGAAGATGAATGAGAATGGGAGATTTAGAACATTTCCTAGCGGCTTAATAGGCAAATAGGTGCCCAAACTATGCCATTTTTTCCAATTAGGTGCCTAAACTATTTTTCGGGCCAAATTGGGACCTAAAGTTTCATTCTGTGACCCATTTAAGGTTCACCGTTAATTTTTTTCGTTAAAGGACACGTGTCATCTCCTGAAAATTCTAAAAATTATATTAAAAATAAATAAAATTAATAAAACAAAATAAAAATAAAAATATATCCTGAAAATTTCAAATATTCCCAAAACAGTCCCCAAATCCCTAACCCCCCCCCCCAAATTCGACCACTCCCTTCGGTGACGACCGTGTTGCCAACGACGGAATGAAGTGCCCTCATCTTGCCGAACAACCCACGCGTCGTTCGTCGCCCCTCCTGCTGCCGTTCGTCGCGAATCGTTTGAAAGAACCATTCAACAATTTCGCCGATTCACATGGCGTCGGTCGATTTCAGCGATGAGATGGTGGGAGAAATGGTCGTGATGGTCTGACGACCAATGTGGTGGGTGACGACGTGGCAATCGGTAGCAGAATTGACCCAAATTGGGATTTAGGTTTTGGGGGTTTAAGGATTTTGGAATTTAGGGGTTGTTTTGTAAAATCTAGAAAATTTAGAGATTTTTTGAAAATTAATTAATTTTATTTATTTTCAATATAATTTTGGATTTTTTGGAGGTGACACATGGCATTTAACGGTAGAAATTAACGACGAACCTTAAATGGGTCACATAATGAAACTTTAGGTCTCAATTTGGCCTGAAAAATAGTTTGGGCACCTAACTGAAAAAAGGATATAGTTTGGGTACCTATTTGATGGTTAAGCCTTTCCAAGTTGTTAAATTCTTCGTCTACTACCCTTATTTCATTTAGCAATGTTGTAATCCATTTTACAATATTTGGTTGTAGTGAAAGGTGAGGGAGAATCTTCCAAAGGGCTTGGAAAGGAGAAAGCTTGAGGTCTTGGCTTGAGGCTTCTTTCCAGTGGTAATATTAAGGTTAGTACACTACTAACTCTTATGCCTTCTTGGGCATCATAAATTAGATTGCTTTGTGCTTGAATTGTTATTTTGGTTGCTTAGGTGTTTAGAGACCCTTTCATGGTAAAATTCGGGATTTATGTTAAAAGCTTATAAAATTGGTAATAAACCACCCTAAATACTTCTATAAGATGTAGGCTCGAGTTATGAGGTTAATGGTTATGATTTTGGGGGCTTGAGAAGTGATTTCCTTGGGAAGCTATAAGATATAGGCTTCGGTACCGGTATGCGTGGAGCTCGTATCAGTACACTAGTGTTCTGAGTTTAAAGAACACTGTTCATTTGTATGAATTATTATTGGAGTACCAGTACGGTGTTCAACCGGTACCGGTACGCCATGCAATATGGTAGCGGTACAGGTCGACCCGCCTGGTACGCCTAGGCTTTGTGAATTTTCAGTAAGCTCAAATCGTATCGGTACATTGTGAGTACCAGTACCCAAGGTGTAACGCCCCGGTTTAGGGCCTGAGAGTTTATCGGTTTTGATCTAGGATTAGTTTCGGGTTAAATTTAGATTAAAATGATGATTTTATAAAAATTGTCATTATTCACAAAAATGCCATTAATGAAATTTGAAGATGGGAATTTGTTAAATGAAATAAAGAAAAGTTTGAAAGAAAAAGCTATATTCTTCAAAAAAATCCCTTTTCACCCAAAAACCTCCCTAAAATCATATTTCACTATTTCATTGCCTCAAATCCCTTATCCAAGCAAGATTTTTTGGCAAGGTAATCTCTTCTTTGTTTAGGTTCTTACATATTAGCTTGTACTCTTTGAAAACCTTCTTTCAAAACCCATTAAAATGCATTTTTAAATTGGTGTTGGGTTGGAGAAATGGGTTTTTCTATGGGATTTTCGTGTGGGTATTTTAATGTCATGTTAAGGGTGTTGTTAATCATGCTTTAGTGTTTTAAAAATGTTAAAATGGTGGCTAATAGTGGGGAACCCGAAATGGGTATAAAAATGGAATTTTTAGGTTGAAAAGGTTGGGTTTTTGGCTTCGTTTTGGGTTGAAAATGTGGCTGGTGGTTCCTTTGATGTTGGGGGATGTTTTTAGATGATTTTGGTGTGTTTGTGATGTTTAATTTTATGGGTTATTGCTAGGCTTTGCTTAAGAATGAGTTTGAATGGTATTTTGATGGATTTCAGCTTTGAATTGTTGACAGAATGTTGTAGATTTGTGAACTGATGTTTGACAGTGAATTTATGGAAGAGTAGAGGAGTAATACTTTGTTTTTGGTTGATGAGAAACAAGTGAAACGAGTTTGGATCCTTTGGACGTGATAGCGGGTGATACGAGGGCTTGAGAACGGTGTTTCGGCTTTCGTTGGGCTCAACCGGTTAGTGATAATGTTTTGAAGTTTTAAACGATATCAAAGTGGATTCTTGGGGGTTTGGGTGGAGCCTTAAGGGCTAGCCTAAACCCAAGTGTAAGTTTGCTAAATTACGTTGTTTCGTTAAGTGTTGGTGTGTGCGATTATTGGTGTTGTTGTGTGAAATGTGGACTGTCTTTATTCTCCGTTTAATGTTGTTGTGTAGTCATTGTTGGTGTCAACCCTCACGTGATGGTTGTCGTTGCTAACGACGATGTGTAGTCCCACCGGTAGTGACTAGTAGAAGAGTACAATGATGTGTAGTCCCATCGAAAAACTACTAGTTGTTGTGAACGATAATGTGTAGTCCCACCGGGAATGGTTGTGCATGTGCAAACCATGTTTGGTCAATGCTTGTGTTTAGTTTATCTCTTACTATATGATTTTGATTTTCAAAACTAAAGTTGCTTTAAACTGCATTGTTGTTGTTTTTAAAGCTCCGCTCACTAAGTTATAAGCTTACCCTCTCTTTTTTCAACAATGTAAATCATTAGAGGTTCCGAGAGGCAAGTGGGTAAGGGAGGAGTTTCTTGGAGTTCTTGCTAAGCTCAAAGTATGGTTTATGTTTTGTAATAATGCTTAGAAAATGAGAATATTAGGCTTTTGTATGGAGTTGATGTCCAAACTCTTAAGTCTTGTTCTTACTAATGTTGTTGACATGTTTAAGTGTTGAAGCATGTTTTGTTATGGTCTTTAACTCTTTTGACGGATGTTAAGCATGTTTTGTTGGACGTTATACCTTGGGTGATGATTTGAGCTTTGTCTTGTGTTGGAATGACTTAAATGAATGTTTCTTGCTTGCCTTGAATCATATGTATGATTATATGTTGCTTAAATGCTTGTTAAATGCCTTCGTGTTGAGTCCCTTGTGTTTTCGACAGCTAAAAATTTGTTTGTAGTGCAGGGCATATCGATACGTTCAAGGGAGGTATCGATACGATCCCATGTTTGGGGCCATGTTTTGGGCAAGGCGTACCGGTACGCGGGGGCATATCGATACGCAAAATGCTCTCTAGAAATATGAGAAATTGACGAGATTTTGGCGTATCGGTACAGGTCCTGAGGGTATCGGTACGATCTTCGTAGTTGACCATGGGAAAGTTTACCGTTGAGGGCGTATCGATACGGTTTCCCTAGGTTTGACTTGGGGTGTTGACCAAGTACAGGCGTATCGATACCGTCCTTTAGCGTACTGATACAGCCTGTTGAAAAATTGAAAAATAGTTATCTTAATTGCATGTTTGCTTGTTTTGTATCTCTGTGTGTGTTCCATTGCGTGTCCTCTCACATAGGGTATAATAATTGCATCTAGAAAAGATAATTAAAGAAAAAAATAGGGTTGCTAATCGGGGTGAGATCTTAACATGTTTCGCTTCGGTTTTCCCCGTGTAACTCGTTCGGTTTGGTCTATTAGCTAGACTGGGACGAAGGCGTTACATTTGGTGGTATCAGAGCCTCGATTACGAGGTCTCTCAGGAAGGTAAGTCAGGTAAGTTGGTTTGTTTGGTTGGTTGTTATTGCACGGTGTATGAAAGCATGCTTTAATGATCTTGTTGTTGGTTGAAGTTTAGTCGAGTGTTCTCATTGCTAGGTGTTGTTATTGAAAAATGGTTTTGGTTTAAAGAGCTTGAGAACTTGGATCCTTGCCCTTTCTAATCTCATGTTTTCTTGTGTGTGATATGTTTGTTGTTTTAGATTTTATCTTCCTTATGGTAAGACCGAGAGGACAACCTAGAGCGGGTGACTAGGCACCCGGGGATGTGTCTCCTGTTGCTCCTGCTCCCGATGGTAATGGGGTGGGTGGCGAAGGTAATGTGCCTCAAGCCGGTGCGAATGCTAGAGGTGATGGTAATGGACCTCAGGCTGGTGCAAATGTTGGGGGGGGGGGGTAATGGAGCTCAGACGGGTTAGGGTTCGGTAGGTGCATACATGACTCATTTGATTCAGACTATAGCCGGGGCTTTTCAGACAGCTTTAGCCGGTATGCATGCTGCAGCACCACCTCAGGGTGCAGGGAGTGGTTTACCCCTTGAGAGACTCTATAGCTTGGGTGGAGTCGAGTTCCGTGGTTTGACTCCCGAGGGTTCAGAGGCTTGGCTCGAGAGTACTACAAGTATCTTGGGTCAGATGAAGTGCTCAGACACTCGTAAGTTGGGTTGTGTTGTCTCCTTGCTTCAGGGAGATGCGTATGCTTAGTGGACCACCGTTACTTTTGGTATGACAGAAGCGGATGTCACTTGGGAATTCTTTCGAATAGCTTTTAAGAAGAAATATCTTGGAGTCTGATATCAGGATGAGAAGAAGAGAGAGTTTATGGCCTTGGTTCAGGGTAGTAAGACGGTGTCCTAGTATGAAGTTTAGTTTGTGAGGTTGAGCCAATATGCTCCCGAGTTGGTTCCCAGTGAGAGGGAACGGTGTGAGCGCTTCCGTTATAGGTTGACTAGAGATGTGAAGACTTATATGCTTGCCTCTGACTACATCGAGTTTGATGTTTTGGTCTCTAGGGCCAAGGATATTGAGCAGAACCTAGGCTCGAGTGCTCGTGCTAGTGGGTCCGATTCCGGGAAGAGACATGTGGATTGGGACAGAGATCATGCCAAGAGGCATGGAGATAGAAGGTATCAGCCCGATTCGAGGCATAGGGGCGGTAACCATGGACGGGGCCATCAGGACCAAGGAGTTGTTGTTCACACTCCTAAGTGCACTAGATGCGGGAGACGCCATCATGACGAGTGTATGGGTACCTTTGAGGTATGTTGGAACTGTGGTTCCCGAGATCATTTGAGACGTAATTGTCCACACCCAGCTAGGGGCGGACATGCTCCAGCTAGGGATTTTGAGCATCAGAGAGGCTGTGGGCGCAGCCGTGGTAACTTTCAGTCGAGAAATGATGGTCAGAGGAACTTAGCTCATGTGGTGGCAGTTCAGCCTGAGGGTGGAGGACCGGCTAGGGTGTATGCACAGCGAGAGGCTGAGAATGACACATATGTCATCGCAGGTACTTTCTCGATACAATCTTTGACTTTACTTTCTTTGATAGATTCGGGTTCGTCACATTCGTATATTTTGGGTGAACATGCAAGGTCCCTAGGTCTATTGTATGAGTGGTTAGAGGTAGGTGTAAATGTTACTAGTTCTTTTGGTGATACCATGGTAGTTAGGAAAATGTATAGGAGGTGTCCCTTGATGATTCAGGGCCATGTGTTTCCGGTTGACATGATGGAGTTATCGTTCTATGGTTTTGATGTGATTTTGGGCATGAATTGACTCGTAGAGCATAGAGCTAGGGTAGACTTTGAGACCAAGAGAGTCTCCTTGAGGCTTACGGATGATTTTGAAGTTGTAGTGGTGGGCGAGAATATTAAGTTCTTGTCCAATGTTGTATCTGCTCTAGAAGCTCGGAGATTGATGGATTCGGGTTGTCAGGCGTACTTGGCTTATGTGATGAATCCGAATATGAGTGAGGTTAGACCACAAGACATCAGAACAATTTGTGATTTTTCGAGTGTTTTTCCGGAAGAGTTGCCGAGTTTGCCTCCAGATAGGGAAGTTGAATATGCTATTGGGATGTATTCAGATTCTGCACTCGTGTCTATTGCCCCGTATAGAATGGCACCGAAATAGTTGAAGACGCAACTTCAGGAACTGTCCGATAGAGGGTTCGTTAGGCCTAGTATTTCTCCGTGGGGTGCTCCTGTCTTGTTTGTGAAGAAAAAGGACGGCAGTAGGAAGATGTATATAGACTATAGACAGTTAAATAAGGTAACAGTGAAGAACAAGTATCCTTTGCCTCGGATAAATGATTTGCTTGATCAGTTGAGAGGTGCTTCAGTGTTTTCGAAGATTGATTTGAGATTTGGTTACTATCAGTTGAAGGTGAAAGATGTGGACATACCGAATACCACTTTCCGTACACGTTATGGGTCATATGAATTCTTGGTAATGCTTTTCGGTTTGACTAATGCTCCAGCTGCATTTATGGATATGATGAATCGAGTATTTCATGAGTTTTTTGATAGGTTTGTGGTAGTATTCATAGATGATATCTTAGTGTACTCTAGGACCGAGGAAGAGCATGATGAGTGTTGCGTGTAAAATAGTCTATCGCAATTGTAGTGCAAGTATACACGACGCAAGTAGTAAAGTGATACGAAGTATCGGATATCGTCTCCACAGGGATTGGGCTAATGACTTCACCTTGTTTCACTGCACGAAGTAAAAGAAATAATTAAGAGTTGTCACGATAATAATAAAATAAAAACGTATTTAAAAGGATTTGAGATATCAAGATGGAGAGAATGGGCTGGTATTGAGTTGCTCGGTAGTGCAGGTATTGAATTGCTTAGGATCTCCAGTTCTGTCGTCGCACCCGTCGCCGACAGCACCTGTCGCGGCGTCTGTCCGTTAGCTGTCGCGGCAGCGAACACTAACTCTGTACTTCAAGCTTGACAAGAATCCCAGATCTGCCTTGCCCTATCCCTAGGCACAAGTCTGTCGATGATCACGTCTTTGATGATACCTCCCGGCGTGAATCGAAGGATGTACACCGATGTGTATGAATTCTTCCTTAGCCACTTAACCTCGCCTTATCCCTAAGCACGAGATGGTTCAACTATAAACTAGAGAACGCGCTTTTATCTCTTTCGTATACTTAACTCTCCCGATGCTAAGTAAATAGATAACCTCACAATGCTCTCCCGATGCTCTTGCAAGATGTTAAAACCAAGATAAAAGAACTTGAAGTTTATTTTATTGAACTTGAAAAATCCTAAAACAAAACAACCCTTGCAACTACTTTACAAAACAACCCGTAGCCCTAGGGGGAATTTAGAAATATCGGTGACAGGTAAACGGCAGGGTTTTGGTTTTGGTTATGGGGTAGTCGGCTATGCCCTAGGTTTAATCTATGCCCTTTATATAAGCTTTGGGCTCAAGTTATCTAAGGTAACAAGGATTACAACTTTAATTAAAAGTAAGATTCTAATAAAGACTAAATCTCTAAAGTCTCCTACTTTCCAGCCGCATCCTTGCTTTTAGGGATTTCCTCTCCTTTGAGCTTTGGCTTGACATATCTCTTGATCCGGGGCTTGGAAAAATATTCGGCTTCCACACGACAGACGAGCAGATTTTTCTCTATCTATCGAGGTCCACTTTACTTTTTCCTCTTCATGAATCTGCTGTCACCATGCTGTCACGACAGGTCCATGACAGGTTCGTCTTCTTCAGCTGCTTGTCCAGTTCAGCTCTCCTGCTTATCTGCCCTGCGCCTGCCTTCGACATCTACTATGACAGATACCTGCAAAAATAACCATCTTTCAGTAGAATCCGTGCCTTTTATATAATTGTGATGTTTTATTGAAAACTAACCTAAATGCAATGCAATGATGCTTGAATGCAGCAGAAATATGGGTTTAAAAGGGTGTAAATGATAGAACTTTTACACACTCAACAATGAGCATTTACAACTAGTGCTTCAGACTTTACTTGAGAATCAGTTGTATGCCAAGTTGAGAAAATGCGAGTTTTGGATTAAGGAGGTAGTCTTTCTAGGTCATGTGATCTCGGCCCATGGAATTAGTATGGATCCCAAGAAGATAGAAGCCATAGTGAGTTGGAAACAACCAAAGTCAGTGACGGAAATCTGTAGTTTCCTAGGCTTGGCTGGGTATTATCGAAGGTTTGTCGAGAGGTTTTCGAAGATTGCGATACCTTCGACTAAAGTGCTTCAGAAGAATGTTTCGTATGAGTGGTCGGATGCAAGACAACAAGCGTTTGAGAAGTTGAAGAAAGCTTTGATCGAAGCTCCTATTTTGATTCAGCCTGAACCAAGAAAAGAGTTTGTGATTTATAGTGATGCCTCGTATGTAGGTTTAGGTTGTGTGCTTATGCATGAGGGTAAGGTTGTAGCTTACGCTTCGAGACAATTGAAGGTTCACGAGAAGAACTACCCCACTCATGATATTGAGTTAGACGCAGTAGTGTTTGCTTTGAAGATTTGGAGACATCACCTTTATGGTGAGAAGTGCACCGTTTATACCGACCACAAGAGTTTGAAGTACTTGATGACTTAGAGAGAGTTGAACCTTAGACATAGTAGGTGGTTAGAGCTTCTTAAGGATTATGACCTTACGATAGAATACCATCCGGGTAAGGCAAACGTAGTGGCAGATGCTTTGAGTAGAAAAATGGCAGTTGAGTTGTGGGCCATGTTTGCGAGATTGAGTGTGTCATGGGATAGAGGTTTGATAGCCGAGTTATAGGTTAAACCTTTGTTGGCTCAGTTGATTCGAGAGAAACAGTGGCAAGACGAGTCTTTGGCACCTCACGTGCAAGATATAGCCGAGGATAGACCCACAAATGTCTGCTTTGGTGAGAACGAGATCCTATGTTTCAATGATAGGATAGTAGTTCCAGAAGATTCCGAGTTAAGGCGTACTATCTTGAACGAAGCACATAATAGTCCTTTTGCTATGCATTCGGGTAGTACGAAGATGTGTCGTGGGTTAAAAGAAGATTACTACTGGGTTGGGTTGTAGAAAGATGTGACCGAGTTTGTGAGTAAGTGTATAGTATGTCATCGAGTTAAAGTCGAGCATCAGTTCCCTTCAGGTTTGTTATAGACGTTGAAGATTCCAGAATGGAAGTGGGAATGTATTACCATGGACTTTGTGTCAGGTTTACCGTTGACTCATTTGAAGAAGAATTCAATGTGGGTGATAGTCGATAGATTCACTAAGTGTGCCCATTTCATACATGTTCATACTTCCTACACCTTAGATAAGTTGGTCGATCTATACATAAGTGAGATAGTGAGGTTGCATGGGGTACCGAAATCGATTGAATCAGACTGAGATCTGAGGTTTACAGCTAGATTTTGGGAGTGTTTGCATCGGGCCTTGGGTACTTGGTTGAACTTCAGTACTTCGTATCATCCGCAGTCAGATGGTCAATCGGAGAGAGTTATTCATGTGTTGGAGGACATGTTGAGGTGTTGTATCATCGACTTTCAGGGTTCTTGGGAGAAACACCTGCCGTTAGTAGAGTTTGCATACAACAACAATTATCGGGCTAGTATTCAGATGGCACCGTATGAGGCTCTGTATGGTAGGAGGTGTAGAACACCTATCTGTTGAGCTGAGGCCGGATAGAAGCTTGTACCTATGCCCGACTTGCTTAAGGGCACTACCGAGAAGGTAAAGTTGATTTGTGATCGCTTGAAGGCAGCTTCAGACTGACAGAAGTCGTATGCCGATTTGAAGAGAAAGGAGATAGAGTATGTCGTGGGCGAAAAGTGTTTTTGAAAGTCTCACCTTGGAAGAAGGTGATGAGGTTTGGTAGGAAGGGTAAGTTGCATCCGAGATTCATTAGACCTTATGAGGTAGTTGAGAGGATCGGTCCCGTTGCGTATAGATTGAGACTCCCGACCGAGTTAGAGAAGATTCACGATGTGTTCTACGTTTCTATGCTTCGGAAATATAGATCGGATCCATCTCATGTAATGCCAGTGGAATAGATTAAGTTGAACCTTGACCGATCGTATGATGAAGAGCCGGTTGAGATTCTTGCTACGGACAAGAAAGTATTGCGTGGGAGGTCTACCGAGTTAGTCAAGGTCTTGTGGAGACACCGAGGTGTGGAAGAGGCCACTTGGGAGAGAAAAGAAGATATGGAGAAACAGTTTCCGTATCTTTTTCCGTCAGGTAATTTTGGGGACAAAATTCCTTAAGTGGGGGAGAGTTGTAACGCCCCGGTTTAGGGCCCATGAGTTTATCAGTTTTGATGTAGGATTAGTTTCAGGTTAAATTTAGATTAAAATGACGATTTTATAAAAATTGCCATTATTCACAAAAATGCCATTAATGAAATTTGAAAATGGGAATTTGTTAAACGAAATAAAGAAAAGTTTGAAAGAAAAAGCTATATTCTTCAAAAAAATCCCTTTTCACCCAAAAACCTCTGATGAGTAGCTAGTTTGATCAATATTTTCATGCTAATTATGCTCAATTGGTTGCTTTGTGGTGCTGAATTTGTGGCTCATTACGTGATTTACTGTGCAGGACCTCGCTGTTGCGAAATACTATGAAAAAGGCCGAAATCTGCAAGTTTTCTGGATTCATGGCCAGATTAGTGGACATGAATTGGTGCATGAATGTATTGACTCGGCGACACGTCAGCGGATGACTCAGCAGCACAGGAGGATGACGTCAGCAATAGTGATGATTAGATGATGACATGGCGGCAAAAGTGAAAGTTTATCAGGATATTCCGATAGCTTATCATATTCGGGATGATAACTTATCGACCAGGATTTGGATAAAGACTTGGGATTTATCTCTTTTATTTAATTTAAATATTTTTTTAGGAATTATCTCTTAGGATTTATCTTTTGTAATTTGAATTTATTTATCTCTTATCACTTAGGTGATTCCTAGGGTTTTAGACTAGTATAAATACCCCTTGGGGTAAGACTCAAAGCATCTCACCTCTCATCTCTATTGTTCTTAGTTTTTATTTATTCTTAGGAAATTTTACTTAAAAAAGTTTTGTTTTTCATAGCAAAAGGCTAAAGCGATGACTCGATTTCAACGTGAGGAATGAAGAGTTCTTAAATAACTTCATGTGTTTTCTCTCAGTTTTCTAAGCTTAATTTCAAAAATCAAAATGATTTCAAAACTAAAGATTGGCTTTGGTCAGGATGTTGTTTTTGGTTAAATATGTGGGAGGAAGGATCGACTATTGAAGCACATTCGACTTCTTGGGAACACACTTAGTAAATTGATTACTAGGAGAAAATTAAGATCGAAATCGTTGTTATTGAAATAACACAATTCGAGTTGGGTTTTTCCAGAACTTTAAAACTGTTTATTTTTAATAGCGATAGTCGCGGTTAATCTAACCAGAAAATTGGAATCTAAAAATTGATTTTAGATTATCGGTTTACCGGAGAGAAAAAAACAAGTCTCAAGGATTGATCCTTGTAGGCAAGTAACCGACATGAATCCTGAAGTAAAAACCTTTTCTGATGATTTGAGAAAATTGAGTCAAAGCAAAAGCCCGAAGCTAGTCTTCATTATATTGAATTTACTTCTTTTTAATATTCTCTACAATTTGTATTTTTACTTAAAATTTTCAAATCACCCTCTTTTCTGCTTAAACATCATTCAACTCTCTTCTGGCTCACCGATCAAGCGAACATAGATCCCTTTTTACCCAAAAACCTCCCTAAAACCCTTTGAAAGAAAAAGCTATCTTCTTCAAAAAAATCACTTTTCACCCAAAAACCCTACTTCACTATTCCATTGCCTCAAATCCCTCATCCAAGCAATATTTTTGGCAAGGTAATCTCTTCTTTGTTTAGGTTCTTACATTTTAGCTTGTACTCTTTGAAAACCTTCTTTCAAAACCCATTAAAATGCATTTTTAAATTGGTGTTGGGTTGGAGAAATGGGTTTTTCTATGGGATTTTCGTGTGGGTATTTTAATGTCATGTTAAGGGTGTTGTTAATCATGCTTTAGTGTTTTAAAAATGTTAAAATGGTGGCTAATAGTGGGGAACCCGAAATGGGTATAAAAAGGGATTTT
Organism: Hibiscus tridactylites; assembly: GCA_958450335.1. Lineage (NCBI taxonomy): Eukaryota > Viridiplantae > Streptophyta > Magnoliopsida > Malvales > Malvaceae > Hibiscus > Hibiscus tridactylites. Next base: position 79,737,699 of record OY288265.1, on the reverse strand, counting down.
TAGATTGAAAATGTTGGGTTTTTTTTTGCTTGATTTTGGGTTGAAAACATGGCTGGTGGTTCCTTTGATGTTGGGGGGGATGTTTTTAGATGATTTTGATGTGTTTGGGATGTTTAATTTGATGGGTTATTGCTGGGCTTTGCTTAAGAACGGGTTTGGATGGTATTTTGATGGATTTCAGCTTTGAATCGTTAAGAGAATGTTGTGGATTTGTGAACTGATGTTTGACAGTGAATTTATGGAAGAGTAGGGGAGTAATACTTTGTTTTTGGTTGATGAGAAACAGGGGAAACAAGTTTGGATCCTTTGGACGTAATACCGGGTGATACGGGGGCTTGAGAATGGTGTTTCAGCTTTCGTTAGGCTCAATCGGTGAGTGGTAATGTTTTGAAGTTTTAAACGATATCAAAGTGGATTCTTGGGGGTTTGGGTGGAGCCTTAAGGGCTAGCCTAAACCCAAGTGTAAGTTTGGTAAATTACCTTGTTTCGTTAAGTGTTGGTGTGTGCGATTATTGGTGTTGTTGTGTGAAATGTGGACTGTCTTTACTCTCCGTTTAATGTTGTTGTGTAGTCGTTGTTGGTGTCAAGCCTCACGTGATGGTTTTCGTTGCTAACGGTGATGTGTAGTCCCACCGGTAGTGACTAGTAGAAGAGTACGATGATGTGTAGTCCCATCGGAAAACTACTAGTTGTTGTGAACGGTGATGTGTAGTCCCACCGGGAATGGTTGTGCATGTGCAAACCATGTTCGGTCAATGCTTTTGTTTAGTTCATCTCTTACTATATGATTTTGATTTTCAAAACTAAAGTTGCTTTAAACTGCATTGTTGTTGTTTTTAGAGCTCCGCTCACTAAGCTATAACCTTACACTCTCTTTTTCCAACAATGCAGATCGTTAGAGGTTCCAGGAGGCAAGTGGGCAAGGGAGGAGTTTCTTGGAGTTCTTGCTAAGCTCAAAGTATGATTTATGTTTTGTAATAATGCTTAGACAATGGGAATATTAGGCTTTTGTATGAAGTTGGTGTCCAAACTCTTAAGTCTTGTTCTTACTAATGTTGTTGACATCTTTAAGTGTTGAAGCATGTTTTGTTATGGTCTTTAACTCTTTTGACGGATGTTAAGCATGTTTGGTTGGACGTTATACCTTGGGTGATGATTTGAGCTTCGTCTTGTGTTGGAATGACTTAAATGAATGTTTCTTGCTTGCCTTGAATCATATGTATGATTATATGTTGCTTAAATGCCTTCGTGTTGAGTCCCTTGTGTTTTTGACAGCTAAAAATCTGTTTGCAGCACAGGGCGTATCGATACGCTCAAAGGTGGTATCGATACAGTCCCTTGTTTGGGGCCTTGTTTTGGGCAAGGCGTACCAGTATGCGGGGGCGTATCAATACGCAAAATGCTCACTGGAAATATGAAAAATCGACGAGATTTTGGCGTATCGGTACGAGTCCTGAGGGTATCGGTACGATCTTCGTAGTTGACCATGTGAAAGTTGACCGTTGAGGGCATATCGATACGCACCTTGTGGGTATTGATACTGTTTCCTTAGGTTTGACTTGGGGTGTTGACCAAGTATATGCGTATCGATACGGTCCTTTAGTGTACCGATACAACCAGTTGAAAAATTGAAAATGGTTATCTTAATTGCATGTTTGCTTGTTTTGTATCAGTGTTTGTGTTCCGCTCGTCTCCTCTCACATAGGGTATTACAAATGCATCTAGAAATGATAATTAAAGAAAAAATAGGGTTTCTAATCGGGGTGAGATCTTAACGGGTTTCGCTTCAGTTTTCTCTGTGTAACCCGTTCAGTTCGATCTGTTGGCTAGACCGGGACGATGGGGTTACACAAGGGGTACCGTACTGGTACGCGAGGGCCAGTACGGGTACCCACTGGGCAATCTGCCTGAAATTTACGCTTTTAGTTTGAGAGGCTGATAATTTGAGGACAATGGCCCGATGGGCTTCTAATGTGGTGAAATGAACCGTAAAACTAAGAAACAAGATTTAACCCTCATTTATGAGCAAAATGTGTAATGACTTGGTAAAACCTTGAGTGAATTGTTGTAATAGGAACCATAGGAGATTCTGGGTGGATCGAGTGATGTATGGTAGTCATATCTTTTCTAATGCTAAAATGGACACCTAGTTAGTTAAGTCACTTTTGATTGATGACATCTAAATACTCATTGAGAGTGTTGCAACACCATGGTTAGTGGCTTGAATGAGTGATCTGATGCCATGTGACTCCGAACCTTATTCGTTGATAGTCGATGAGAGATTCTGAGTATGGGTGCTTGATCCGAGTGTATGTGGTACCGAGTCTCACCCTGAGTGTACGATCCCGAGGATACATGACATCGGACCTCACTTCAGGTTTATGGTTGTACATATGATGCTTTTGTGAGTATTTGTACTCATTGTTTACTATGTGTTTGGGCGATTATGGTAGCGCCACTTGTTTTATATGCCATGATATCATATCTAGTCACATGCTCTTATTTATGATTTGCATGAAACGTTATTGAGTGGAAGTGTATTCACTGAGCATCATTAGTTCAGCGTTCGAAATCGTTGTTTCCATTCGCAGGTCAGTAGGTTGATCGTTGTGTTGGAGGAGCACCATCGAATGTAGGATTTCAGCATCGACTTTTGTCAGAGTACAATTCTTAGATGAAATGGGCTATGTATTCGTACGACCCTATGTTTTGTATTGTAACTTGTATTTTAGATTCGTATTGTATAAGTCGAATGCTTTTAATACTTGTTTTAACTTGGAGCTCCCGTGTAAACGTTTTAAACACTTATTTTGATTTAACTATATTTGACTTAATGGATTTTATGGACATGATTGAGGGCCAAATGTGACGTCCGAGTTGTGGTTGTTGACCAATGTATTCATAACAGTGTAGCAAAATGTTGCATTTGGGAATATGCGTGAAATGTGGTTGCTGGTTTTGGGAATTCATCTAGTTCGTGTTTTGACAACTCACAATGACCCTACAACGGACCACAAAGATTTTCTTTGGTGCAAAGAGGAAATTTTTAATCTGACCAGTGCAACGATTATCTTTTCTTTTTAAATCAATCGTTTTTTTATTATTTTTGGTTGTTTTAAAACATTTGATAAATTATGTTCTTATTTTACTTTTATTTATTAATAAAGTTTATTAGTTGATGTGTAAAAAAATAACATTTATATAAATATATAGAAACTTTAAACACAATTATAACACTAAAAAAACATTAACTTTAACACATTTACTGTAATCAGTTCTAACGTCTGCATCTTTGCACGCTTTTCGTCTGCAGTATTGCACGCTTTTCGTATCAGTTTTTCTGGTTTTCTTTGCGAAATGGAGGCAAACTTGGCTTCTTTGTCTATTGGAGACGGGGAGGAGGAAGCTTTTGAGGTCCCATCTAAGTTGCTAGAGACAGAGGATGAGTATGCTCTTTGTCTGGTAGGAAAATTCATAACATCTAGTGTAGTCCATTTCCTTGCCATGAGGAACACGCTCGCAGACTTATGGCACCCTCTGGGTGGAATATCAATTACAGACCTAGGGGACAAAAGGATCTGTTTTCGTTTCTATGCCGAGATTGACCTGAACCGTGTTTTAGAAGGCTGTCCATGGTTCTTTAATGGCCACCTGCTAGTGTTGTGAAGACTGGGTAAAGGAGAGGATCCACTATAGGTACCTCTTGAGTTTGCAAACTTTTGGGTGCAAGTCCACAATATGCCGACAGGATTGATGTCTGAGGGGATGGCAAAGTAATTTGGTAATTTTATCGGCCAGTTTCTTGAGTATGATTCCAAACTTGTAGTCACGGGACGTAAGCAGTATATGAGGGTAAAGGTTGGAGTTCATATTAACTACTCGTTGAAGCGTAAGAAGAAGATTTCTCTGGGGAAGGATCGTAATGTTTATGTATTTTTCCAGTATAAAAAGTTGTCACTATTCTGCTTTATATGTGGAAAACTTGGGCACGGAGAAAGCTTTTGCCCACTTCGCCTAACGTTGGATGAAAAAGATGTCGTCTTTGGTTGGGATCTCTCGCTCCGAGCGCCGGCAAGGAATGGGCCGCCGGTTCCTAGCAGATGGCTTCGTGAAGAAGTTACAGGCACACCACTACTGGAGATTCACGCAATGGCCAACGTGCATGGCCAGTTGCATGAACGTGGTATGGCAGTTGGAAATTCACCTTCTCAGCAGTATACACGTGGGACTTGGATTATGGGCCCAGAAAATGAGGGAGTGGGCCATATGGAAGGTGGACACATGGAAATAGGATCAGACGCTGAGGACAACCCAATTACAATGGCTGATAACAACAAAAGACAACGTGTTTTGGGAGAGACAAATCCAGTTCCGAACAACATTGACACTGATGTTTCTGGGAAAGTACCTGATGTTTCGGCTAGCTCTGCTGTGCAGAGCAGCCGACAGCCATGAAGATCCTTACCTGGAATGTCCGTGGGTTGGGGAAACCACGGGCAGTACGCCGCCTCAGGAATGCGTTGAGAGGCTGTAATCCCCAGCTTATGTTTCTCATGGAAACAAAGCTTGATGCAAGAAGGATGGAGAGAGTACGTTGTAGATGTGGGTTTGTTTTTGGCATTGATGTTGCTGCATACGGGACTCGAGGTGGCTTATCCTTGGGATGGAGACCTGACATGGATGTCACCCTACTGAGTTATTCTACTTCTCACATTGATGTCCAGATTAAGGACAACGATGGTGTTTCGTGGCGCTTCACAGGATTCTATGGACATCCAGTTCAACAACGACGAATGGAATCTTGGAATCTGTTAAGACAATTGGCCTCCCGTGAGTCTTTGCTATGGTTAGTAGCAGGGGACTTCAATGAAGTTGCATACTCCTTCGAGAAACAAGGGGGCAGATTGAGAGAGGAACGTAATATGGCTGCATTTCGAGACGCTTTGGAAGACTGTGACCTATGTGATCTAGGTTTTCATGGACCATGGTATACATGGGAGAGGGGGAGATTATCGACAAACAATATAAGGGAGCGCTTGGATAGGGCTGTTGCTTCACCAAGATGGTGGAATTTATTCCCAGGTCATTTGGTTGTCCATCAACAGCATACAATATCAGATCACTGCCCCTTACTTATACTCCCTGAGGGATATCCTACACAGAGACTTGGTGCCAGAAATGCTACATTTCGCTTCGATGCAAGCTGAATAATGGATGAGGAAGTGGAACACATAATTAGGAACCACTGGCAACACTCGATTGACGATGTCCCTACTAGATTGACCAACCTGGGATGCCACTAAGCAAGGTGGGGTTCTGATAATAGGAAAAGGTCACGTGCAACAAAGAGAGCTTTAGAAGACCGGCTGAGAGAATTGACACTGGCTGAACCGGAAGATGAAGTACTACAGGAGCTAATTGAGGTGAAGCTAGGGTTGAATATGGAGGCAGATAAATAGGAGATCTCGTGGGAGCAAAAATTGAGGGCCAATTGGCTTAAGCATGGAGATAAAAATACCCCCTATTTCCACAACCATGCTACGTTTCGAAACAAGGTAAATACAGTCAACGAGCTTTACAACTCTTCTGGTGAGTGGATTAATTCGCATGATGGAATGTTAGAGGTAGCCACTAGTTATTTTGAGAACCTATTTTCATCTTCTAATCCGAGAGTAGCTTCCGAGATTTATGATCTAATGTGCCCAAAAGTTTCCTCTGAGATGAATGCCTTACTACTTGCTCCTTTCACCAAAGATGATGTGCTTAATTCAATCAAAGAGATGGCTCCCCTGAAAGTATCCGGTGGAGATGGATTCCCTGCATTATTCTTCCAGCATTATTGGAGTATAATTGGGGATGATATAGCTGCTTACTGTATTGCTGTAATTAATGGTATGGTCTCAGTGGAACCAATAAACAACACGCAGGTAGTTCTGATCCCAAAGACAACTAACCCTGAAACAGTTGCACAGTTTCGCCCCATTAGTTTGTGTAACGTGATTTACAAGATCATTGCGAAGATGTTGGCCATGAGAATGTCACACATGATGGATATCTACATCGATAAAGCCCAAGGAGCATTCATCCCAAGAAGACACATCTCTGATAATATCGTCATTGCTTATGAGCTTCTCAATGGTATGCATAAGCGTCGTGTGGGTAAAAAGGATATTTTCCTCTTAAGGCTGATTTAAGTAAGGCATACGACAGGGTCGAATGGCCTTTTTTTGAAGGAATGATGCTGCACCTGGGTTTTGCGGAGGCATGGGTGCAAATTGTTATACGTTGTGTCCGGACAGTCTCGTACTCAGTGTGTTTAAATGGTTCCTGTGGAAGAAGCTTCAAGCCATCTCGCGGGCTGAGGCAAGGAGACCCAATGAGTCCATACTTATTTCTGATTTGTGCAGAAGGCCTCTCTACTCTTCTTAATGATGCTAATGATAGAAACACCATCAAAGCCGCAACAATTGGAAGGGAACGTCTACAAGTGGGGCACTTACTATTCGCTGATGACAGCATACTATTTGGGGATGCTTCATTGGCCACAACAAGTAAGATGGTAGAACTACTTACCCTATATGGCAATGCATCGGGCCAATGTGTTAACTATGAGAAGTCTCTTATCTTCTTTAGTTCAAACGTTGACAACATTCTTAAAGGAAATATTGGGCAATTGTTGGGTATACGCATCTCTTCCAACCCAGAATCATACTTAGGACTGCCAACCATGGTTGGTAGAAATAAGAAAGAAGCTTTTCAATTTTACCTGGACAGATTCAATAAGAAAACTAGAGCATGGGGCCTGAAATTTCTATCTTTGGGAGGTAAAGAAGTGTTGATCAAGAGTGTATTACAAGCATTACCTGTCTATGCTATGCAAGTCTTCTTGTTGCCTTCATCCTTATGCCAATCAATGGAGCGTCTTATGGCAAGATTTTGGTGGAGAAACCAGGGTTCGGGTAAAGGAATACATTGGTGTACATGGTCAAGCCTAACACGCCCTAAAGTTTGTGATGGACTAGGGTTTCGAGATATGTGTGCCTTCAATATAGCTTTACTTGCAAAGCAATGTTGGAGGCTGATCACCCAACCCAACTGCTTCCTTGCTCGAGTTTTGAAAGCTAGATACTATCCTAGATGTGAGTTTCTTCAAGCTAACTTGGGCTCGAATCCGTCATTTGTTTGGAGAAGCATTTATAGTGCTAGAGCTGTGATTGAACAAGGTTACGGATGTCGCATTGGTGATGGAGAGAAGGTTAATATTTGGGGAGATCCTTGGCTGCCTGGTCAAGGAAGTGGCAGAATTCAAAACTGCTCTATAGACATCAATTATACGCATGTGTCTGATTTAATTGACACAAATAAGGCTTGGAAATAAGATGTAATACATCGTGTTTTTGATGCTGTAGTAGGGGCGAAAATTCTCTCTATTCCCCTGTCCAAGAGTGGCTTACAAGATCAAATTATATGGCGGCTTGATGGATCCGGGGCATACTCGGTGAAAAGTGGCTACAGATTCTTGAAGGGAGACCTCAGCACAAGTTTTGGTAGGGGCCCTGATACACACTCCTCACCCTTGCGTTCTTTCTATACGACTCTATGGGAGATTAATATACCTTCGAAAATTAAGATACACATGTGGAAGGCAATTAATAATTTCTTGCCAACCTATCAAAATTTAGTGGCCAAGAGATTGAATGTAGTTGATTGTTGCCCCTTCTGCCATGAATCAAGTGAAACAACAATGCACATAATGTGAGATTGCTACTTTATATAGCAACTGCTTGCTCATCAAGGAATCCAAGTGCAAGTGGGAAATGGGACTCTAGAATGGAGCCAATGGGTTGCAGATTTCTTCAGCAAGTTGAGCACAACTGATAGAATTGCCTTGTTGATCACCTACTGGGCCGTATGGTTCTCGCGAAACAAGATTGTACATGAAGGTGGCTTAGCTGCTATCCATGAATCACTTTCTTTTATACAGGCCTTTGTGCTCGAGCATGGTGGTATCTTACATACATCCTCGATAGCTGAAGCACATGTCAATAATGTTTGGTCTCCCCCATATGCAATTAGCATAAAGTGCAACTTTGATTCATCGTATGATGCACAATCTAAAGTAACTATTTCAGGTATCATTTGCAGGGACTCGAATGGTTTAATTATGGCATCATGCATTGTTCCCCATTGAAATGTTGCAGATGTATTTGCTGCGGAGGCTTATGCTTGCTTACAAGCTGTTACATTTGCCAGTGAACTAGGTTTTAATAGGGTTATAGTGGAGGGGGATTCCCGATCGGTGATATGTAGGGTACGTGATGGTAAACCTGACCAATCGATCATTAGCCCTCTTGTCCATGATATCAAGGAGCTGGCAAAAGTTTTTGGAGGCATCTGGTTCCGTTTTGTGCATCACGAAGCCAATAATGCTGCACACACGTTGGCCAAGGAATGGAGGGGCTGTATTCTCCCACAATATTGGATTGAGGAAGCTCCTCATGGTACAACATTAGCTGCTGCTCGAGATTGGGAAAGGGTGAATAGCCGGTAAGACCTAGCTGTTGCGTTCGAATGGTCCACCGCCCATGCTTACCAGGAAACAGTTGAATGAAGATGGCTGCTTGGAGTTAATTTAAATTAGTATTGGGATACACTCCATTTCTTAATGTTTTTTGATGGCTTTATTTGTTATTTACGTTGTTAATTAGCAGATGTGGGACATATGTTCTTAATGATGTATTTATTTCCATTTATAATATATAAGCCATCTTTTAAAAAAAACATTAACTTTAGTGGGTAGCCTTTGCCTCACTTAAACTTATCCCTTGATTCCCTTCATTTCTGCGAGGTTTTGTGAAAGTTTACTTACTTTTCACCTTGTTTTGGGTTTGCAACATATTTCCCCTTCTTTTACATGGTTTTGAAATTGGATTGTTGAAGTGAGTCGGACATAGGTGAGACATGCTTTTTTATATACATAACATATTTTCAAAATAATTTAACGTTGGGAGATTAGAATTTTGATGTGTGAAGTAAGTTGACTTTGAGATATTTACATAAGTTTTGATAATGTATCGGGTTATTTTAAATAATATATAAAGTTTAAATTTTGATATTGTGAATGAAGTAAACTAGATAGAGAGAGTTGTCCCCACCATAATGAATCTTTACAGTATCACATTTGTATTAGTCAGCCAATTAATCAGATATAAGATGATAATACTAAAAAAATAACACGATGTCACGGTGTAAAGATGAAACTAGAACTACATATTAAGAGATGATAAAATTATTTTTCATAAAAATATAAGGATAAATTAAATATCTAAACCTAAGAAATAAAAAATATAAATGTATTAGAATTCAAAAAATATATAAATTTATTTAATTAATATTAAAAATAAAAAAAATATTATAAAAAAAAAATTGAGAGCCACAATCCCCCATTTCCGTCTCTGTCAAGGTGGATATGAAACAAACATGTACCCTCATATTTTTGTGATCCGGGTAGAAGCGTGCGCTTGTTCCATTAGACTTGGGCCCTAACCCGATTGATTTTGACCTAATGGCAAAAGAAACCCTTCTAATCCTCGTTGATTTTTCAACTGCGCTCTTAAAGTATTTTTTTTTATTTAAATCATGGATAAATATTCTATACACATGCGGTGAAAACTGAAAGTTTCTACAAGCGCCTTAGTTTTAAGGTATAGAGAGTTAGTTTAGGGTATATGGTTTAGAGGTTTAGGTGTAGGGGGTAGAATTTAGAGATAGTTGTTTCATTTTAAGGTTTATGGTTATAATTTAGGGTTTATAGGTTAAAACCTAAATCCTTACCATATTACCCTAAAAACTAAACCCTAACTTATAAACTCTAAATTATAACCCTAAACCTTAAATTGAAACAACTATCCCTAAATTTTCAACCCCTATACTTAAACCCCTAAACCATATACCCTAAACTAACTCCCAATACCCTAAAACTAAGGCGCTTGTGGAAACTTTCAGTTTCTACCGCCAATGTATAAGATATTAATCCTTAAATCATAAAGTTTTAATTTTTAATTTTTTTTTCTGGTGGATCAACTAACGATAAATATTTTTGTTTACATGATATGACAATATTAAAAGGCGCAATTCTATTAAAAAAAGCGCAATTAAAAAAAAATTGAGAGCATTTTCTAATAGTATGCTTTTTTTACTTTTTTATTTATAATTTTATTTTGAATGTATGAGCTCATTTATATAAAACAATGTTAGTTGAATGAGCATAAAATATGAAAATATGATTAAAATAAAAATTAAACTAAAAGAAGTATAAGTTTATAAATAAAAGAAATACGATTTATATTTTAAAATTTTTAAACTTATTTATTTGGATAACAAATATTTTTATTTTTAAATGATTGTATTATTAAAATATAATTGATTAATATATAACATATTATGTCCGAGTTTTAAAACATTAGATTTATTTTTTGATAAATAAGGGAAAGCTAGCATAGGCCTCGTTAAAACCCTTGTAAACTTAAATGGAGGAAAAGACTATCTATGCTAACTTTTACATAAACATATTATGAGATAACACTCAGCATAACTTCACAAACATTTAGCCCAAGCTAACGATTATAATCATTATCTAAAATATCTAGCACCTCATTTGGAGGGTACATAAAAATACGCGGCTGAAAACTATCCATAGTAAACAATCTCATCATCGCATCTGCCACCCGATTGTCTTCTCTAAAACCATGCTCAAACTCAACTTGTCGTTGTCTTTCAATCAAAGACCAGATCGAGCCAAGTAAAAAGTAATGAAATGTCTTTCGCCCAGGATCCGTCAAAGCACGAATAACATCGAGACTATCGGATTCCACCACCACATCTCTTGCATTTAATCTCATGGCACACTAAAGCCCCTCATATACGACCCAAAATTTCGCTTCCAAAGCTAATCATTTATATTTCGAAAATCCAGCAAGCTATACCTCATTTGAGTCTCGGATAACACTAAATGTTTTTTAGATTTATTGCACTAATGACGTGGGAGAAAAAAATTATACATAAAATTTAGGTTTGAAGGCAAAATTGACCTTCAACGAAAAATAAAAAAATCAATTAAGTCTTTTGAATTTTTTTACCCAATTTAGCCCTCAAAATTCAAATTGCACCCAATTAATCCCCTCCATTACGTTACCGCGTTGACCGTCAATTCCCTCTAACGGTCAAAGATAAAAGGACATGTGGCACACTCTGGAAGTTCCACAGCATCAAAAACGATTTTTTTTAAAAAAATCTAGAAAATTATAACAAATTATAAAAATTTTAAAAAATCTATACAAAATTATAAAAAAGCAAAAGTATACAATTAATTTAATTTTTTCTATAAAAACATAAAATAATATTTTTTTCTAAAAAACCCCAAAGTTTCATTTCTTTAAAAAAACCCATAAATCCCTAAATCAAGCATTATCACCAATTCAACCACCAACCACTCACCGTGGTAGAAAATCCTCTCCCATCTTCGTCGTCCTTGCATCCATTATCACCATTCGACACCCCTTGTGATGAGTGTGCAAAAATACCATTTTTATTATTCTTTTTACTCATATTATTGTTAGACTTAGGCTCATATTAGTTGCATAATTAGTCATTCATGCATTAATTCATGTTTCTTTTCACAGTTAAGCTTGATTACATAGTTTGGTGGGTTTTGTGGAAAAAGATACTGATTTGGTGCTTTGTTTGCGCATGTTAGGATTTATGTGGTAAAGTGCAAATTGCCTCGACAATTCTGGAAGGACCTGCCGAACCAGTTTCCGAGGCAATCACCGACAATTGATGATAAGATGAAGTGGTAGCCGAAATTGATGACTGGATAACCAACATGACGTGAAGCAAAGATAAATCCTAGAAGAGTTGGAGTTCCATGAAAAGATCAAAAGGAGATTAAATTCCATGAAAATAGGAGGAGTTTTTGGAGGATAAATAAATAAAAGAGATTTATCACTTTAATGCTATTTAATTCCAACTTAACTTCCTCCTCAAGAAAGACTTTGACCTAGTCATCTCCTGTAAATAGAAGACCAAGCCGCCTACTTCAAGGATGTTCGATTGAGAGAGAAACACCAAGGGGCTGTTTGAATTCTTCTTCTTCTTCCTCTTTGTTTGATTACATTCATGCTAGGGAGATTATTATTCGTATATCTTTCAAACTTAGCCATGAACTAAACTTTATTTGTCTTGGGTTATTGTGTTTTTGTTGTTGTGAGAATGATTGGGTTTGTTTAGGTATTTGAGTTTGCAATTTTAATTCAAGGTTTGTTCATTTTTGGTTCTTAATTTTGTTTACGAGTGAATTGGGAGAGGATCTCGTGAATTCATCCATTTATCTAATATCCGGAGAGTTATTCAAGAAACGAATGATCATGGTCTTTATCCAATTGAAGAAGCGCATGATTGGTTGTTGTTCACCCTTGGTTCACACAGGGATGTATTATCAAGGCATGTACAATTAACTAGTGTTTCGAATTAGGGATAAGAAGAAACCATTGAAGAACGCTTAACTGAACCTTGAAGGTTGCCGCCAAGTTGCCCAGATAATCGCTCCATCAGTTGCCCAAGCAATCGCTCCACCAGTTGCCCAGGCAATCCGACTATTGCCAGGTTCCAAGGCAATTGAGTTGCTCTTGCACTCAATTACCAAGATGATCCATTCAACTATCACTACACGACTCGCGATAATCTGGCCTACTCTTTTAAATCGATCACTTCTTTCCATTTTCTTTATTTTGCATAGTTTATTCTACTTATTATCATCTCTATCAATCTATTTATTTTTCAAATCAGTAACTTAAGCAAAGTGGCCCAAACCAATCCTTGTGGAGACAATACTTGATACTTATAATATCACTTTATTACTTGTGACATGTATACTTACACTGTTTGCGTTGCACTCAAAATATGCAACAAGTTTTTGGCGCCGTTGCCGGGGAATGATAATTGGTGTTAGTTGTTTTTGTTATTGCATTTTTCTTATTATTTTTACTAACTTTTCTTTTTGTTTGTTTTATTAAAAAAATCAGGTGTGCTACAAGTTAAGAGACATCAACATGTGGGGAAATAAAAGTAAATATATTCGAGAGTTGATGTTGGAAGATAGGAATCACTCGAGAAAACCATATACCATGGAAAACTCCTGCACTTGTTGCGGAGAACATCATGCGTTTGAAAATTGCCCTTACAATCTCGATGCATATGGCTACAAGGAGGACCAAAGATGGACACAATGGCAAAATCCTTCATGGTATGATCAAAAACCTCAATTTTTTTTACTATAATAGTTTTTCTGTAGCAACAAATATGCCAGGATAATGTAGTCCTCCTCAAGAGCATTCAAAATCCTTGGAGGACACGCTTCAAGCTTTTATGGCTAGAACTAAATCTCTCATTGAATCCAATCAAGAGCTATCAAATTCTATGGCAGCAATGATGGCTAGGATGGATGCATTCATGAGCGATTCAATAGATCAAATGAGGAGACTCACATATGCCATGGATAACATGTACCAACAATTAAGTCTTGGGGATACTGACATCCCAAGGCAAGAGGATAAGGAGCAATGCAAAGTGTCACCCCCTCGACCCGGCCTAGGCGATAGACCGAACCGAACATGTTGTACGAGGAATATTGAAGTAAACCGGGAAGATTTACATCAATAAACAACCCTATTTTTTCTTTTTAACTTATCTAGATGCAAATTAGGTTCCTATGAGTTTAGCATTGCAACGGATCAAACACAACTCAAAGGTTCATCAATTTCGTCCAATTCGATTTTTAGGGACTAATTTGTAATTTTACCGATTCACAACGACTTAAGAAAATTCGTGTTACCAACCTTTAATTAGTCTCATTGCATGCATCTCTGTCAAATCACAGCTCAAAATAATCATTCATGCTCATTGAATTGCATCAACAATATTCAGGTACTAAAACACAAAGAATCAGAACTTCAGAACATGCCATTAACCAACTTAACTACCACCCGTTTCGGAACACTAGGCCCTATTCTGAAACACAGAGCGTTCCATTAACTAACATAACAGTCACTTGTTCCGAAACACTAAACCCTATGTCGAAACACGGGCTCGTACCCAAATGCCTTTGAAGTGTTTCAAAACCATGGTTTCCAGTAGCAAATCGTACCGGAACGGACCTTACTCGTTTCGATACACCAAGGCCATTTCAGACACCCGTTTCGATACAGGCTCGAGTGTTTCGAAACACCTAGGCCTGTAATGACAGATTTTGCTAGTTTCACCCCAAATTCAAGCTTAAACCAATCTAACATGTTTCTAACATTCATACATCATACATAAACACTATTCCTCAAACATAAGCAGCAGTTTTAGCATTCAAGAATGGCTAATTGCATCAAGAAAAATCTAAAGGCATGTGTCCAAACAAGAAAGCCACTCAAGAGTCAATACTCAAACCAAAACTTCAAACACCAATTAAAGGCCTTTTACAAACCATTAAGGGCATTACAAACATGCCTCAAAATAGGGAGTTCCAAAATACAATCTCCCAACATATAACATCCACCCATTGCCAATTATTATTACTAATAAGCAAATATAAAATCATACTTGAGCTTAGTCAAATTCCTTGAAAACCTTCTTGCCTCTAAGCTGTCCCCACAAGCTAATTCTCTGCATTGTTGGAAAAAAAAGCAAAATCATATTTGCTTAGTGAGGGAAAGCTCATTCTAAACAACAATAATGCAGCTTTTCAAAACAAACTTTCAATTAGAAATCTCAATCACATCATGCTTTTTCTATCTCATGCTTGAAATCATTTTCATAGCAAAACCACATCATTTACGTCACATGTACCATCTATCTCATGCATTAAACAAATGCAAAGTCTCAAGGCATAGCCTTACATGCTTAAATCTCAAAAAGCATTTTCTCAAATCATATTCTCAGAATCAATCTCATATATTGGCATTTTAACAACATTACTCAGATATGCGGATAGCTTGACTAAATGTCAATTCCTACCCGGTGGAATCTCACATCACCGGACTCTCATGGCGGCATCTCTCATCGCCACAAAACTTGGGTGTTTCACCAAGAACTACCCCGATGGAACCTCACATCATCGAACTCTCACTTTGGAACGAGATGGCACTACCCACATTGCCCGAACCAAAGAGCATGTACGAATTTTGTATTTTATAGTGCACTTCTCATCCTATTGGTTGACCAATTATATCCGATAACAAAAATCTCATCTCATGCCAATATACTTATTTTCAACATCACTTACCTACCATTTTTCAATGCATAAACATAAACCATTTCTCATCCCATTTCAAAAGCATAAACAATGCATAGCATTTTCTCAACAAGTTCTATCTCTTTGAAAGCATAAATCTATCTTATGGGATCGCATAAATCATCAAATCATTTCTCAAAACATGCATAAAATAGTAGGTCTATTCATATCTTCAAAACAAGAGCATGATCATAAAACCAATAGGATAAAACCGAGAAACGAGAGCGAAACATCTCAAACTTACTTTCGAGCTTAGATTAGCATTTTAAGCTTAATCTAAACCCCAAACCTTCTTTCAAACCTTTGAAAAGCTTTTAAACCAATTCCACTCACCGACACACAAAACCTCAATTACCGACGCGAAAATCAAGCGTCTGAAGCCCCTCGAACTTTGTCTAAAGTTTCTGAAGAATTCTCCCTTGTTTATACCACATAAGAAAGGAGGATTAATGCATCTCAATGCATTAAAACCACTAGCAAACACTAAAATCCTGCAGCTCTACCCAAAGGCACCAAAATACCCATCTGAAACAACCTAAATCACATTCGATTGATCACTAAACTCAACCCATCCATCAACAACCACTTCCAACACATTTTAACTATAAAAATCGTCAATCCTTGGTAAAGGGTACTTGTTCTTAACTGTCAACTTGTTCAGTTGCCGATAATCTATACGCATACGCATCGTGCCATCCTTCTTCTTTACAAACAAGACCAGTGCACCCCAAGGTGAAACACTTTGCCTTATGAACCCTCGATCAAGCAACTCCTGAAGTTGTGTTTTCAACTCTTTCAATTATTTAAGTGCCATCCGATAAGGAGCAATAGACACTGGAGTCGTATTTTCATACAACTGAATGCTAAACTTAACTTCTCTATTCGGTGGCAAACCAGGCAGTTCTTCCAGAAAACACTCGGAAACTCACATACCGTCCGTATGTCTTGTACTCGCACCTATTTTGTACTAGGGTTCATCATATAAGCTAGAAAAGGTTCGTAACCCAACTCCATCATCCGACTCGCTTCCAGAGCTAAAATCGCATTGGACAAGAATTTCATATTCTCACCTACAACCACCACCTCATAATCATCGTCAAGCTTCAACGAAACTCGCTTGGTCTCAAAATTAACCACAACCTTATGCTCAGTTAACCAATCCATACCGAGAATTACATCGAAACCATAGAAAGGTAGCTCCATTAGATCAACTTCAAACACATGACCAACCATCAAAGGACATCTTTTATACAACTTTCTTGTAACAATGGTTTCACCAAAAGAACTAGTTAGATGCATACCAACATCTTATAACTCAACAGGCAAACCAAGCACTTGTGCATGCTCACACAAAAATATATGAATGAGTTGAACCATAATCAATCAAAGAAATTAATGACAAGGATTGCAAAGTAAAGGTACCTGCGATCACATCTGTGTCATTCCTTCCCTCACGGTGTGCATACACCCTAGCCTGTCCACCTCCCTCAAGCTGAAGAGCAACTACATGTACAAAATTCCTCTTACCATCATCCCTACGCTGAAAATTGCCACGATCGCTCCCACAACCTCTCTGTGGCTCAGTAGCTCGTATCGGAGCTTGTCTATCTCTAACGGGCTGTGGACAATCACGCTTCAGGTTTCCTCATGATCCATAGTTCCAGCATGTACCCAAATTACCCCAACACTCTTTCGTGTGCCTCCTACCACACCAATTACAATCTGGAGTATGAATGAAAGCGTTCTGGCCTTGATGACCTCGTCCATGGTTACCACCACCCCTCCTAGGATTCGGTTGATACCTCCGATCCTTATGCCTCTTATAATGATCCTTTCCTTCATCATACTCAACAGCCCTCTTTCCAGAGCTAGAACCACCCGAACGAGTAGCCAGACCTAAATTTTGTTCGATGTCCTTAGCTCGAGTGACAAGAACATAAAAATCGGTGTAATCCGAAGCCAACATTTAAGTATTAACATCCTTCACCAGCCCATAACAGAAATGATCGCATCTCTTCTGTTCATCAGGAGCCAGCTTAGGAGCATAGTGGCTCAGCCGGACAAACTGGATTTCGTACTTAGAAACAGTCATGTTTCCTTGTACCAAGGACATGAATTCTCTATTCTTCTCACCCAAATAAGGAACACCCAAATACTTCTTCTTGAAGACATTTATAAAGAATGCCCAAGTAACCTCGACAGGTTCCATTCTAGGAGTGATAGTCATCCACCATGTGTAAGCATCTCAGTGAACCAAGAAGACAACACAACCCAACTTTTGTATATCATTGCAACTCATCTGACCCAGAATCCTCTTGGTGCTCTCAAACCAAGCCTCAGAGCTCTCAGGAGATAAACCTCTAAACTTCGTCCTGCGCAGACTACGCAGACGCTCTGAGGGTAACCCAACATTGGCACCAGGCTGAGGTGTAGCCGCGTACATGCCTGCCATTACTGCCTGAAAGGCTCCAGCAATAGCCTGAATCAAAGGTGTCATATCTGCAGTAGCTTGCCCTTGTGCTACCTGAGGTCCAACACCTCCAACACTAGCTCCCGCTCCAACTCCACTAGGAGGAGGCAGAAAATTCTCAACGTTCTCATCCATCTCATTCTCGACCACGTTACGTACATTACCTCTCAGCTCTCGTCTCAGTCCCATTATCAAAACAATATAGCTAAAAAATGCAACATTAAAACAGCCAGGCTAGCCAAAGCAAGAATCCAAGGTGCTCAAGTTTTTACTTTTCCAACCAAAATTCTCTTTACATTAGTAATAATATGGCAATGGGTATCCTTAATTCCTTTCCCAATAGCATACAACAATCATATTTCATGATATCAAACACCGTGCATCTCACACAAGTCAAACAATGATCACAACATTGCATAATCAATCACCGTGCATAGCATTCATCAAGAATTCAACCAAACAACAATATCACATTAATATTACCTCTCAATTCTTTCAAAACCTGGCATAAAGCAATTAACGTGCATATAACAACATCAAGAATCAATGCAAAACATCAGTACAACAATCATTACACCTCCCAATTATCGCAAACCTAGCTCTGATACCACCAAATGTAACCACCTTGACCCGACTTAGGTGATAGACCGAACCGAACAGGTCACACAAGGAATATTGAAGTAAACCGTTAAGATTTACCTCAATAAACAACCCTATTTTTTATTTTTAACTTATCTAGATGCAAATTAGGTTCCTATGAGTTTAACATTGCAGCGGATCAAACACAACTCAAACGTTCATCAATTTCGTCCAATTCAATTTTTAGGGACTAATTTGTACTTTTCCCGATTCACAAGGACTTAAGCTAATTCGTGTTACCAACCTTTAATTAGTCTCATTGCATGTATCTTTGTCAAATCACAGCTCAAAATAATCAGTCATGCTCATTGAATTGCATCCACAACATTCAGCGACTAAAACGCAAAGAATCAGAACTTTAGAACATGTCATTAACCAACTTAACTACCACCCGTTTTGGAACACTAGACCCTATTCTGAAACACAGAGTGTTCCATTAACTAACATAACTGTCACTTGTTCCGAAACACTAAACCCTGTTTCAAAACACGGGCTCATACAGAAACGCCTTTGAAGTGTTTCGAAACCATGGTTTCCAGTAGCAAATCGTACCAGAACATACCTTACTCATTTCGATACACCAAGACCATTTCAGGCACCCCGTTTCGATACAGGCTCGAGTGTTTCGAAACACCTAGGCCTGTAATGACAGATTTTGCTGGTTTTCACCCCAAATTCAAGCTTAAACCAATCTAACATGTTCCTAACATGCATACGTCAAACATAAACACTATTCCTCAAACATAAGCAGCAAATTTAGCATTCTAGCATGGCTAATTGCATCAAGGAAAATCTAAAGGCATGCATCCTAACAAGAAAGCCACTCAAGAGTCAATACTCAAACCAAAACTTCAAACACCAATTAAAGGCCTTTTACAAAGCATTAAGGGTATCACAAGGATGTCTCAAAACAGGGAGTTCCAAAATACAATCTTCCAACATATATCATCCACCCATTGCCAATTATTATTACTAATAAGCAAATATAAAATCATACTTGAGCTTAGTCAAATTCCTTAGAAACCTTATTGCCTCTAAGCTGTCCCCATAAGCTAATTCTATGCATTGTTGAAAAAAAGAGCGTAAGCATATTTTCTTTGTGAGGGAAAGCTCATTATAAACAACAACATTGTAGTTTTTAAAACAATCTTTCAATTAGAAATCTCAATCTCATCATGCTCTTTCTATATCATGCTTGAAATCATTTTCATAGAAAAACCACATCATTTACGTCACTTGTACAATCTATCTCATGCATTAAACAAATGCAAAGTCTCAATGCATAGCCTTACATGCTTAAATCTCAAAAAGCATTTTCTCAAATCATATTCTCCAATGCAAAGCATTATGCATAAAATCAATTATAATAAGGTACATGTGAATCTTATAATCAATCTCATATATTGGCATTTTAACAACATTACTCGGATATGCGGATAGCTTGACTAAATGTCAAGTCCTACCCCGGTGGAATCTCACATCACCGGACTCTCAGGGCGGAATCTCTCATCGCCACAAAGCTTGGGTGTTTCACTAATACCTACCCCGATGGAATCTCATATCATCGGACTCTCACTTTGGAACGAGATGGCACTACCCTCATTGCCCGAACCAAAGAGCACATACGAATTTTGTATTTTATAGTGCACATCTCATCCTATTGGTTGACCAATTATATCCGGTAACAATAATCTCATCTCATGCCAATATACTCATTTTCAACATCATTTACCTACAGTTTTTCAATGCATAAACATAAACCATTTCTCATCCCATTTCAAAAGCATAAACAATGTATAGCATTTTCTCAACAAGTTCTATCTCTTTGAAAGTATAAATCTATCTCATGGGATCGCATAAATATTCAAACCATTTCTCAAAACATGCATAAAATAGTAGGTGCATTTCTATCTTCAAAACAAGAGCATGATCATAAAACCAATGGGATGAAACCGAGAAACGAGAGTGAAACATCTCAAACTTACTTCCGAGCTTAGATTAGCGTTTCAAGCTTAATCTAAACCCCCAAACCTTGCTTTCAAACCTTTGAATTGCTTTTAAACCAATTCCACTCACCGGCACGCGAAACCTCAATTGCCGACGCGAAAATCAAGCGTCTGAAGCCCCCAGAACTTTGCCAAAAGTTTTCGAAGAATCCTCCCATGTTTATACCACATAAGAATAGAGGATTAATGCATCTCAATGCATTAAAACCAATAGCAAACACTAAAATCCCGTAGCTCTACCCAAAGGCACCAAAATATCCATTCGAAACAACCGAAATCACATTCTATTGATCACTAAACTCAACCCAGCCATCAACAACCACTTCCAACACATTTTAACTATAAATCATCATCCAAAAACATCCTAATATCATCCTCATACCTCCAGCAACTCAGATTTCACATTTCTAAACCAAAGACCCAAAACTAGCAACCTAGACAATTAGAGATCACAATGATTTCGGGATTCTTATCATCAAGGCTCATTATTAACATCATTTAACATCCTAATAAACCTTAAAATCATTCTCAAATAAACCAAAATTGTGCCCAAACAAAAATCATATTTAATCTCATCTTTTAGCAAGATTTATGCATTTTTACTAAATCAATCATTGAAACCTTAATTAAAAACATAAATCAAGAGTCAAATACTTTGAAATTTCATTAAAGAACCTTGATTAGAGGAGTAGCACGAAATTACCTCCAATCAATGGTTTTCTTCCAATTTGGCAAGTTTTCACTTCAAGAAACTTGAAGAAAATCAAGAGAGATCTTAAGGAAAGAGTTTGAAATTAAGTGAGAAAAGGAAAGAGGAAGAAATATGGAAATTGAGAGAAAAGAGAGAGTGATTGGATGAAGAGAAAATGAGAAATGAAAGAGTTACGTCAAATTTGTTTAACAAAATAACCCGCTCTCTTTTAAATTAATAAATCCACTCTTTAATTTTTAATTAAACATTTAAAACACATGCCAAATTAGAGAAAAGGCTCAATTGCCATAAAGCTCCCTAAAGATTCTAAGAATTTGACTCTTCTTTAAAAATTACCATTTTCCACAGTTTTAAATCTTTACAATTTGGTCACTGCAAAAAATGTACACGTTCCAAAATTCATTTTATAAAATTGATTTTACCAAACCCATATATATCATTTTAGATGATTTTATAAATTTTCCCATATTTTTACCTTATCTCGAATCATTATTTCCCTAAACCGTCCTTAAAGACTCGAATCTCCAACTCTTGGTTCGACTAACCCAAACTGATTCCTAAAACACCTAGGCCCAAAACCGGGGCGTTACACGAAGAGAGGTCCCTAATGTGTGGGGAAGAAATAAAACCTCCAAATCGAGAGGATACCAATAAGAGAGGTTGCCCAACACATGATGAGCATATGCAATGAATTGCCCCAGTAAAGATTGATGAGCCTAAACAGAGCAATGCCGTGGCAACACTCATTGCGGCTGAGAATAGCAATGCTACATCAAATTCTAAGGAATTTGATGCCCAGAATGTTACAACATTGATGCTGAAGCAAGAATATGAAGATTGCTCTTACCTACATTTGCCACAGCAATTATACGATCATATGTAAGATCAACGAGATGACAATATTTTGCTAATAGAATATGAGCAGGTAATGGTTGAACCTTTCGAATTCTTTAAAAACTCACCTCGTCCATTGCATGTATGTCTTGAGGAACCGATGTTGGTAGACTTGAACCATCGAAATCTCTACTGATGGAGATGTTTGAGAGGCCTAAAGAAAACATTGTGTGGATTCGTAAAGCTATTCAGAAAATTGGTTTTTCCCTTGACTTACAACGAATTTTGGCAATTGATTGTCACGCCAATTGGCTTGAGCAGCAATTGCCACGACAACGAAGGCTACATCCAACCATGATAGAGGTCGATGAGATTGAGGTAATTAAATGGTTGGGTGTTGATATAATTTTTTCTACTAATATATTCATGCCTTCAGGAATAGTAGCAAGGTGTAGAGTATACATGGACTACAAGAGAACAAGGAAGAAAAACACCTCCACCATGGTAACACAAAAGGGAGTAGTTGCGAGCACATTGGCCTAACTCTTTTTGGGCAATATTGTCACTCGATGGAGGGTTCGGATGGACTATAAGAAATATCAGAAACGAACCTTCTCAAGATTTCTTTTTATCTATATTTTTATTTTCATTTTTTTCTCTTATTTTGATAATTATCTTTTAGGATAAGAGTTTAAAGGGATAAGAAGTTTCCTAGCCTTGAAGTCTTAAGTTTTTCTTTTTTGTTTTAGTTTGTTTTTCCAAATCAAGACTCAAATTCACCATGCCAAAGAAAGCCTCAACAACTAAAATTTGCCTCGGCAATTCTCGATGCCTCGGCAAGTCCTGATGCCCAGGCGACTGACTCTACTTCGGTGAACATGGATCGAATTGAGGAGACGCTCTACCCTTTGACACACCAATTGGATGCCCAAAAATGATGTTCATGCAGTACCTAGCCATAACCATTCAACCACCGCAGACCGGAAAAAGAATCAAGCAAACGACAGGAAAGAAACTCATCATTCTAGGTGACGACCTCTCCGACTAACTCATTTTCATTCAATTTAGTTTCTTTTTGCATGCATTGGGGTCAATGATTCTCTCGAGTTTGGGGGTGTTTGTTTCTAGTTACTTTCATGTTCAGTTACATTCATCTTTAGTAATAGCATATAAGATGCATATATATTACTTGTCATGCCTTTGATTTAATTTAATTTGCCTAGACTTGACGGATTTCTAATGATGACTTTACCACTGCACTTAATTGATAGAACTTTCAATTTTAGGATGTGCATGGAAAACATTTAGAATCCTACTATGATGCTGAATATAATTGAACACTATTGTGACTTGTAGATTAAAGGAGACTTAGTGAACTTAGGTTGCTTAAAATTGGGTAAAATTAAAATTTGTGCTAGAGGTGCCTGTCTGACTCTAGCCTAATCTAAAAATTGGATTAAAAATAATTTCTTGCTAGAGGTTCCCGAAATTGGCTCTAGTTGATTAATATTAAAATCATAAATTGCTTGCTTTGCTAGATGTGCCCGAATTGGCTCTAGTAAAATTAAATACCTCGGTAATTAATTTGATAAAACCTATTGTTCACACGGAATCCTCTTAGTCGACTTGTACACAACTCCACACACACATGGTCACGAGCATTATAGTTTGATTCCGGGTAACTTCTATGCCATCTGAAAAATTGAAGGACAATCATACTTTATGCCACGGTTCTGAGGATTGAAGTCAAGTACGAAGTAGAATTTTTGATGATTAAAGTCTTGGCAGGTAATTATTAGTTTTGCATATTGCTTGAGGACAAGCAATAGTTCGAGTTTGGGGGTGTGATTGTTGGTAAAAATGAACTGCAAAAAGGCTGTTAGCACTGACTGGAAAATATAAACAAAAACAGAACGTAAATATTGTGGACCGTGTCGTGGTATGGTGGCCACTGCCTTAGAAACAAAACTGCCCCGAACAGTGTAGTCGCTTCACGGGCAGGCTGTCCCCCGAGGTGCACACGGACGCTCCTGGAATCGTACACTCGACTCTCAGAGTGAACAACAGTGGAACTGCTCGAACAAGTGGAGGAAACAGAGAGAATTGGAATGCTTTGTGAATGTGTTTGATAATCTGAAATGGTGCATGCAACACCTCTATTTATAGGCTGTATAACATGTCTATAAATGACATTTCACTTGCACAAATAATTACAGAATTAAATCTGTATAACAACAATCTTTAATCTGCTGTAACAGCTTCACATAATCACCATTTTAATTCTGTAATAATCATGTCATTACAGTGCTGATACACCTTGAATTTGACTGAAAAACAGTCTAAATTCATCCACTGAACAGACTGTACATATTCAAATTTATTCGAATAAACTGTACTGAAATCAAACCGTTCTGAACGTTCGAATTAAATCAAATAAAAATTCTGAACGTTCGAATCAAATAAATTCGGATTGATTCAAACAGTTTTATCAAAAGCCTATAAATAAGAATTCTTTCACATATAGTCTTTTATTCATAAGAAAATTCCTACGAATTTTCTCCAAAAAGAATATATACGCACGCGTACGTGTCGAAGACACGAGCCCGAGCCCGAGCCGGCCGGACGGCGGCGCGCGAGGACTTCCCTTGTTCTTTCCCACTCAACAAGGGAGGGAGGAAGCATGGGTATAAATACCCTTCCCTAGCTATTTTCCCAACCAATGTGGGATATAGCTTTGGCTTTGGTAACTTCTTGAAGCATTACCAACAGTGATGAGTGTGCAAAAATACTAATTTTATTACCCTTTTTACTCATATTATTGTTAGACTTAGGCTCATATTAGTTGCATAATTAGTCATTCATGCATTAATTCATGTTTCTTTTCACAGTTAAGCTTGATTACATAGTTTGGTGGTTTTTGTGGAAAAAGATATTGCTTTGGTGCTTTATTTTGCAGGTTAAGGATTTCTGTGGTAAAATGCAAACTGCCTCGACAATTCAGGAAGGACTTGTCGAACCAGTTGTCAAGGAAATAGCCGATAATTGAGGATAAGATGAAGTGGTAGCCGAAATTGATGACTGGATAAATCCAACATGGCATGAAGCAAAGATAAATCCTAGAAGAGTTGGAGTTCCATGAAAAGATCAAAAGGAGATTAAATTTCATGAACATAGGAGGAGTTTTTGGAGGATAAATAAATAAAAGAGATTTATCTTTTTAATGTTATTTAATTCCAACTTAACTTCCTCCTCAAGGAAGACTTTGACCTAGCCATCTCCTATATATAGAAGACCAAGCCTCCTACTTCAAGGAGGTTCGATTGAGAGAGAAACACCAAGGGGTTGTTCGAATTCTTCTTCTTCTTCCTCTTTGTTTGATTACATTCATGCTAGAGAGATTATTCTTTGTATATCTTTCGAATCTAGCCATGAACTAAACTTTATTTGGCTTGAGTTATTGTGTTTTTGTGGTTGTGAGAACGATTGAGTTTGTTTAGGTATTTGAGTTTGCAATTTTAATTCAAGGTTTGTTCATTCTGGTTCTTAATTTTGTTTGCGAGTGAATTAGGAGAGGATCTCGTGAATTCATCCATTTATCTAATATCGAGAGAGTTAGATTCAAGAAATGAATGAGCATGGTCTTTA
Source organism: Hibiscus tridactylites (assembly GCA_958450335.1). Classification (NCBI taxonomy): domain Eukaryota; kingdom Viridiplantae; phylum Streptophyta; class Magnoliopsida; order Malvales; family Malvaceae; genus Hibiscus; species Hibiscus tridactylites. Next base: position 79,712,056 of record OY288265.1, on the reverse strand, counting down.
TTCAATCAATCGATGGCGAAGACTAATTCAACTTAGGGATAAGTTGTGAATTTCAATGGCTAAAAGGAGCGCAAGATTGGTTGTTGTTCACCCTTGGGTCACGCAGGGATGTATTATCAAGGCATGTACAATTAACTAGTGTTTCGAATTAGGGATAATGAGAAACCATTGAAGAACGCTTCGTCAAACCTTTAAGGTTGCCGCCCAATTGCCTAGGCAATTGCTCCACCAGTTGCCCAGGCAATCCGACTGTTGCCAGTTGCCAAGGCAATTGAGTTGCTCTTGCACTCAATTACCAAGATGATCCATTCAACTATCACTCCACGACTCACGATAATCCGGCATACTCTCTTAAATCGATCACTCCTTTCTATTTTTGTTTATATTGCTTAGTTTATTTTACTTATTATCATCTCTATCGATCTATTTATTTTTCAACGCAGTAACTTAAGCAAAGTGACCCAAACCAATCCTTGTGGAGACTATACTCGTTAGTTATCTTATCACTTTATTACTTGTGACGTGTATACTTGCACCGTTTGCGTTGCACCTTGCATCGCCCAACCCATTCTCCCTCAATATTTCTTCTCCCCAGCATCGTCGTCTGCCATAATACCAACAACTTCCACCATTGATTAAACTGATTTTAAGATTTGAAAATGTAGGGTTAGGGTTTAGGGTAAGGATTTGAAAATTTTGAGCATTTTAAAAAAATTGAAATTTTGGGGTTTTATAATTAAAATTTTAAAACATAATAATAAAATTTTTAAATATTATTTCATTATAAATATTTATATTTTTTAATAATTATTACAATCATTTTTATATTTTTTTTATAATTTTATACATATATTTAATTTTTTACACATTTAAATATTTTTAGATTTTTCTTGAACTTTTTAAATATTTTTCATTTTTTGTATAATTTTAAATATTTTTTAGATTTTTAATATTTTTTAATTTTAAATATATTATTTTATAATTTTAAATATTTTTAATTTTTAAATGATTATTTACGGTTTGATGATATGGCACGTCTAGAATGTGCAACATGTCACCATCGTAATAATTACTTTTGAGTTAACGGTCAACGTTACGGAAAGCTAAATTGATCGCATTTTGAATTTTGAGGGCCTGATTGATCGTAATTTTAATTATGAGGGCTCAATTGATTGAATTTTTTTTGTTGAGGGCCAATTTAACCTTTAAACTTACAATTTATTCAATGATGATCACATGCATAGAGAGAAAATAATTACATTTAAATCTATTAATCTTGTGATCGACCATGAAGTAGTAAAAAAGGGATAACAACAAAAATGTCCTTCAACATTTGATTATTTTTAATTTTTCCCTTAATGTTGTTATGTTACATCAACAAAAATGTTGATTGTTAATTGATCATCCAAAAAAATTATTTAGAAAAACTTCAAACTTTATAAGAATAGTTACTGAAGAAAAATTTTAAAAGCTAATTGAAGAAATAACAAGCATCGATGGTATTTCATTCGACGAAGTTGTTCACATTTTTGCAATATGTCCTTTTGGTTCATTCATTCCAAAGCAAGCATTACACATTTCAACACATATTCACATACACGTACTTTTTCATGCTTAGTCACATAAAATTTATTCAAATTAAATAAATTATGAGTTCAACATTTGTTGATCAAAAGCTTCCATCACTTCCATAAATAATTGCATGATTACAGAAACATGGATAGACATGCATTTATCTTGTACTCTAATTTAGAAACCCATGGTGCGAAGGATGTATTGAGAAAAAAATCAAATACATATATATAATATTACTCGAACTCGAGCTATTACAAACAACTTTTTGAAAATTGTTAGTAACAATGAACTATAACTATGCGGACACCCAATTAGTAGGTGAGCAACCCAAAAAAATCATTGTCCAAATGTGTTGCTCACTTAGGTGATCAACAAAAACAAATACATTTGATTATACAATTGGAGAAAATCCTTGTTTTTACATTCATGTCTGTAAATAATAAGTACATGGAACCATAGTGAATACGTGATAAGTAATTCTTCTATTCTATCTTGAGAGTTTTTTTGACAAATTATAGTCCCCTGAAAATATAGTAAACCATACTGCACAAGCTTTGCTCTTTCATCATCTGACATGCGGGAAAACCTAAACTTATTAGTCCACGTCTCGACTATTGATGGCACTACCGGCAAAATCAGCTTCTCCACCCCTATTTTCACCAGATTCTTTTCAACTTCATCCACCAAAACATGACACATTTCACGGCGGCAGTGTCGGAACCTGGTGGCAACAAGGTGCATTTCAGCCACCTTGTTATCCTACACCATCATAGTGGCCACTGAAACCATATCATCATTTTCCTTCAGAATCGTTGTATAGAATTCTTTGAAGTTTAATCGTTTCAGCTTCGAGACTCGGCTGAATATCACGTCATCAACTAAATCTCTCCTCCTCTCAATAGATTTTCTTGGCTCAAAACACTCGTGCATCACTTCAAGTGCAACCCTCAACTTACACTAATCCTCTGCAGATGATTTCATGCCATGTGCTTAATGGTCAGATTTCAATAGTGTCCAGGACAGATTTTCCCCACTACAATTGGCTTCCCTGTAAGTTTTTGTATGCCATAAAAGATCTTTTCACAGCTCTGGCTACATAATAATATCGTGTTTTTCTCAGTCTTCCCCTCGCTTTGTTTCTTCGAATTTAAGTAATCAACATGGAATTTAAGCTCACATTGACGATAAGTAAGAAAACTTCTATCCCTTAAGCACCTGATTCCATAAATTACACACCAGCAATACGAGCAAAACCAGTCGCCATTGGGGACTTCCTTTAAGCCAAGGCATTTCATATGAAAAGCTAAAGGACAGTAATCATAGCAAATTAAGTCTCCCCCATGGCAGCAAGCAGAGCAAACTCCATCTTTCTCATCTCGAAACGAATTGGAGGCCTTCACAGTTTCAGCGATCTATGCAATAGAATGAGTACTCGATGCAGTGATCTTAATAGACCGACGAACTTGTGTTTGACAATCGAAAAGTGACTGGATAGTGCCGTCGCCCAAGATTATGTTAGCCGATGGCCAATGATTGGTACTTCCCGTATGATCAACAAAGGCAATGAGAGTGAAAACCTTGGAACAACAGTGATATTGAATCCCTTCACGAGTTATCCGCCCTTTCATCAATGGAGTCCTTGTCTTACTGCGATAATACACGATTCCCAGCATCGAAACAACTTTGTTATCTATCAACATTGAGAGGAGATTTCAAGGTTTACGATTAGAAACCAGACCCTCGCACACTCTTTCACTAGAAGTTACCACCCGATGTTGGGTTTCGTTCTCTTGTTTCTTCGGCATTTTTCTTCTTTTGGGCGATTTGGATTCAACAGATTTTGATAATTGCTCATTCTCCACACCCGAACACTTTCTTTTTTTTTAGGTTGCTTGGGCTCCACATTTCCTGTTCTTCCACCTTCCAAAGCTTGATGTACATAACCTTTGCAAGCCATTTTGAGCAAATAATAAACTTTTAGGGTGGGCGAGTGGTACTGGAGTTCTTTTCTTCCATTTTTGGGGGCATACCAAAAAACCCATCCCTTAGACAAAAGATAGGTTTTGTCTTTGAGGGAATGTTCATGGGAGTTCTTGGGTCGGCCTGTACCTGCACAATGGTACCACTTCAGAATAGCTTCTTCGCATGCTTCACCTTCAGCTGCTGACATGATCGATATCTCCTCTATTGTTGATTTCTTGAAGACAAAGTTTTTTTGTTTTTTTGTTTCTGAGTACAATTGAAGAGAAAGAATAACCTAAAAATTTCTTTGATTTAGACAATAATTACTTTTTTGTCCGTTCTACAGATGAATATGATTATACACGGGTGCTTATTGACGGTCAATGGACTATATATCGAAGCTACCTGACCGTGGAACCTTGGAGTAGGAAGTTTTCTACGTCTGAGAAGTATCCGTCATAGGTTATCGTATGGGTTCGCATACTAGGACTGCCATACCGCTATTATAATAAGGCACTTTTTTGTTATATAGCTTTACTCATCGGAAAAGTTGTTCGTGTGGATTAGAATACCCAAGATGGGGGTCGCGAGAAATTCGCACGACTAGCTATTCTTGTTGATTTGAATCAGCCCCTACTGTCTTGTATTCGTATTGATGGTACATTGCAAAACCTTGAATATGAAGGGCTGCAGAATATTTGTAACACCCCAAAATCTGGTCTAGTCAGAATTCATTTCCGATGATCGAAAATTCTACATTGATGAAGCTTAAAGATTTCACCGACTAGTTAATTATTGTTATCGAACCCTAATTAGACTTTAAACATCAGATTTGAATCCTATTAAGTAATATTAAGCTTTTAGTGGCTAAAATAGAAGAATTATAAGTTGGAGGGTAAAGTTACAATAGTATGAAAGGTGAGGGGCTAACCATGCGATTAGCCCTCTTTGAATTAAAATCTCCATTACGTGGAGTTATTAGATAACTTTCCTTCAAGTGAAGGAAAACTTTGTGATAAAGTTTAGAAGTAAGAAACAAAAGGGGGATAGCTTAACCGAGACAAAATTGCCAAACCAACACTCCTTATCTTCACCATCTTCTTCATTTAAGCACACACCTCCATTGGACGAAATTCAAGCTTTGTGATTTCTTCACTTTAACGATATCGAAACGATGTTATCGATCGGGTAAGCTATATTCCTCATTCAATTAATGGATTCTATGGATATTTTGGGTGTAATCTAAGCTAGGGTTTTGACTATCCATGGATATCTCCTTGTTGCCATCTCTATTGAAGTTGGATATTGATTTCGATATCCCTATGTTGATTTTGATGTCGAAACATCAATTCTAATAAGTTTCCTATTAATCTTTCTAGCTCCAGAAGGGGAGAAAGAGGTATCACCATCTCCGTCACAAGCTAGGAATAAAGGAATCGCTATCTGAGAGCCTTGAAGCTTCGGATTGCTAAGGTGAGTGTAGTCGAAGTCTCGAGTTTAGGCGAAAGGCCTTCTCGGATCATTATTTGTTGTCTTAGATCATTTCGCTAACATTGCTAGTGAAGTGAATGCATCGGATGTTAAATCGGACACTTGGGTAAGTGTCGGTAAGTTATCATTGAACAGTGATTATGGCCATTGTGCATTAACATTGATATAAGAATTGTTAAGAGATCATTGCATTGAAATCATTGAACATTGATAATGTCACCAATTCATGAGATATTGATGTCGAGATCATGTGTATTAATCATTGGCTATATCGAATTTATGGAACATTGGTATATCATGGATCATTGAAATGAATATGTACAGTATGACCTTGGATTGGAATGGACTCGGGATACAATTGGAATGCCATAGAATTTATGAGCTCAGTGTACGGCTGAACTACGTTCCTAAGGCTACGGCCTATATTGATTTGGCGAGGCGGAGGGATGTGTATTGTCATTGGTCACTTTGGCGAGGCGGGGGGTCTGGACCATTCATTGTTTTGGCGAGGCGTAGGAATTCGCGTATCCACGATCTTAATTCAATCCAAGGAAATATGAACGAAAGAGGGACATGTTTATTGCTTATTGCATTGTTATATGGCATCGAATATGTTAACATGAAACTAAGTATCATGATAGCTATGGCATTTTATTATTATTTTTATATTTGTGACTACCTCACTAGGCAAAGTGTGTCTAATGTGTTTTCCCTCATGCATCTTCAGGTTAAAGAGTTGTACGTTGGAAGATCGGATCGACCGCAAGGACAAGTTACTACTAAGCTACAAGTAATGTAATTATGACCTTAAACTCCTAGGAAGGTGGCAAAGTAGTTAATCTAGTCAAATATGCTCCTTTTGTTGTGTTGGTGTTTTGTCTATCTTGTAATAAGGTCATTAGCCTTAAATGGCCCTTTGGTCCTTTGGATATAGCCTTAATTATGCATGCTTTTCTAAAAAGGTAAAAATGAGGTGAATGTATTCATATAGCTATGAAACTTGGCATGTTAGTAGTTTATATCTTTGGAATGTTGTGTATAAAGTTTCGTTGCAATTGGACATCATTTGGTAGGGTAATTTGCATAAATACCAGATAAATTCTGTCATTACAGGTCTCCCCGTATCGAAACGGGTAATGACGTTTTGATACATGTACCCTAACTTTGAACCTGAGATTATGGGCATTCCGGAACGAAGTGAGGCCGTTTCGGAACATTTTTGCCACTGGAGAGACACATGTTTCGATACAGGTTTCGGAACGGTCAAGTCAATGTCTATGCTGGCCAATCTGTTCCGATACAGGTCATGCCTGTATCGAAATGGTCTAAAGAGTTGGGTCAATAGGGTTGACTCTCGAGACCTCGTTCGAAACAGCCTAAGGTGTTTCGAAATAGGGTTAGGTAAGTTTGTTATGGCTCATTGGACAACTTTGATTATTTTACAATCTAGTCACTGATTCTTGTAGAGTCAAATTGATAGTGCTAATGGCTTCAGAATTAAATGAATTTTGGTAAGTATAACCCTTTAGTAATGAATTTCGCTTTGGCGGGGTCTATTTTGATAAGGGACCTCAAGTTTGTTAAAATTTACCAATTAGTCCTACATGCTTGTAATAATTGTAAAATGACTATTTTTGATAATTGTGTATTCTCCTTGATAATATGGATTAAAGGATGCATTGGTTGTACGTTGGACATTATCTATTGACCAATCATGAGTTTTTAATGAAACTTATAACACTGTTTGTCGCTTTGTTTTTCGGCAACACATTCTGACCCGATTCTCTACTAGACCGGGAAGGGGGTGTTACATTTGTGGTATCAGAGCTAGAGTTTAGTCGATTCTAGGATTAAATTGAAGTCCATTGTATTGTTATTTTGTTACTTTGCCACCTAGGAGTTTTATTTTGTATATATTGTGACTTGTCGACTAATCCAATCTTTCATATAGTTATATCTGCGACAAATGAAGCTCATGTAGACGAGCATACTGCCGGCTCCTCGACACATGGCGAGGAGGTTAAGGGAGGAAATCCTCCATATCCACCGCAACCACAGGACCCTCCTCTTCAGGGTGCTGAGCCCGTTGCACCTAATGCGCATGCCAAATGTTATCAGAATATGGCCAAAATGTTTAAGCAGTTTATGACTGCGATGCAAGCAACACCACCAGTTCAGCCTACTCCTCATGTTGCTCAGTACGTTCGAGCCCCCGTGGAAAAATTGGCTTCACTCCGAGCTTATTCTTTCACTGGACAGGATGATGATAATCCTGAAATTGTTGAATATTGGTTGGATAATACCTTACGCATCCTAAATAAACAGTTACAGTGTTTCGACGAGCACATGCTAGAGTGTGCTATTGCTTTGTTAACCGATGAAGCCCTGATGTGGTGGGAGACTACTATCCTTACTGTTCCCGAAGAATCAGTCACTTGGGAATTCTTTCTCAAGGAATTTCAGAACAAGTACATCAGCGAGTAATATCTCGCGGAAAGGAGGAGCACTTTCTTCATTTGAGACAAGGTGGGAGGCCTATCGAGCAGTACATCCATGATTTCTGCAAGTATTACTGATATGGAGCCGAATTTATAAAGAAAGAAGAGGACAAGTGCCGAATGTTTATTGCTAGGTTGAGCGATGAGCTGCGACCTATGTTTACTGCCCTGGGTATCACCAATTTCCAGGATTTGGTGAACCAGGTTAAAGCAACAGAAGTAGCGCAGAGAGCTCAGAGAGGAAATATGTCTAACCGATCTGAGAAAAGAACATGGAGCGACTCTTGACCTCCCAAATGGAACAAGAAAGGCAAGTATCTAGGTTCGAAGCAAGCTTCTTTTTCACAACTTTCCCGCACAGGGAACATTGAGAGACCACAGACTATCACCCAGTCCTGGTCTAAGGCGGCCTCAGTGAAGAGTACTGGAGGTTCGAATCAGAGTGTTCAACATCCAGTTTGTAACTTTTGTCAGAAACGACACCCAGCAGGGCAATGTTGTAAGCAGATGGGAGCATGTTTCTTCTGTGGGGAACAAGGACATTTTATCAGGGATTGTCCTCAGAATCCCTCCAAGTCAATGGTTGTGCACAGAGACATCACTTCACCAACTTAGTCCTTTTGAGGAAAAGGGACAAGACAAGCACCTTCGGAAGCATCAGGTAGGCCAGGTGGATCTGGGAAGCAGGGCAATAAGCAAGAATCGAAGGCCTCCGCCCAGATTTATCATGTGAGAGGCCACGAGGAAGATGACGAGCCTGATGTTATTGCAGGTACCGTTATGTTATATGCCCACTCATTGTATGTGTTGATTGATCCTGGATCCACACATTCTTTTATAAGCCTGGAATTGGTTAAAAGACATAGGATGTCTAGTGAACCTTTAGCAACGAAGGTCTCTGTGACAAATCCATTAGGTGATTGTGTCACTCTAAGTCTTGTATGTAAGAATTACCCAATCTTGATTCAAGGAATTCCGTTCCCTGCGGACTTCCTAGTTTTACCAATCCACGAGTTTGACGCGATCCTAGGCATGGATTGGCTTAGTAACCATCAAGCATGGGTAGACTGCAGTAAGCGAAAATTGTATCTTCGAAGCCTTGGCAAGGAAATGATAATGTTGATGGAATCTCGGAACTCCATGTTGTGTGCATTGTCCACCGAATCCAAGAATGAACCTCAGATCCATGACATTGATACACTGAATGAATTCCCAGATGTTTTTCCTGACGAGCTTTCGGGATTGCCCCCAACCCGTAAAGTAGAATTTGGTATTGAGGTGCAACCTGGGACTGCTCCAGTTTCCATTGCACCATATCAGATGGCAGCTGTGGAGTTGAAGGAATTAAAAGCTCAAATTCAAGACCTTATGAACAAGGGTTTTATTCAACCGAGCTCTTCACCTTGGGGAGCCCCGGTTCTTTTTGTCAAAAAGAAGGATGGTTCGATGCGTTTGTGCATTGATTACAGACAACTGAACAAAGTCACCATTAAGAATAACTATCCCTTGCCAAGGATAGACGATCTGTTCGATCAATTAAAAGATGCTTATGTGTTCTCCAAGATTGATCTAAGGTCGGGTTACTATCAAATGAAAGTCAAGGAGTGTGATGTGCCCAAGACTGCCTTTCATACAAGATATGGACACTACGAATTCTTAGTAATGCCTTTCGGACTAACGAATGCACCAGCAACTTTTATGGATCTAATGAATCGGGTATTCAGGTGGATCCGAAGAAAATACAAGCTATTGTAGAATGGCATCCGCCAAAGAATGTTGGTGAGGTTAGAAGTTTTCTCAGGCTTGCTGGATATTACCGTAGGTTCGTGAAAAGATTTTCAATGTTAGCCGCCCCTTTAACTAAACTATTGCGGAATGAGATACCTTTTTTTGGACTGAAGTTCAACAACGAAGCTTTGATCAGTTGAAACAAGTCCTAACCCATGCACCTGTCTTGACCCAGCCTGAGTCTGGAAAAGACTATACAATTTACAGTGATGCCTCGCATCTTGGGTTAGGGTGCGTATTGATGCAAGAAGGTAAGGTTATTGCTTACGCTTCAAGGCAACTTAAGCCACATGAGATGAACTATCCCACTCACGACCTAGAATTGGCAGCAGTTGTCTTTGCATTGAAAATCTGGAGGCATTATCTCTACGGGGAGAAATGCTATCTTTTCACCGACCACAAAATCCTCAAGTATTTGTTGACACAAAAGGAGTTGAATCTTCGACAACGGAGGTGGATGGAACTTCTTAAGGATTATGATGTAGTCATTGAGTATCATTCGGGCAAGGCCAATGTTGTAGATGATGCACTCAGCCGCAAACCTCTGCCTGGTAAGCATTGATTATGAAATTGAAGTTATAAGTATGGTGAAGCATGCTAACTCATCGTTACATCACTCTCTTGTAGCTCCTCGAGCAACTAACGCTCACTTTCGGCTTCAGAAGCATCAATGCCTTGTAGTTGAACTTCAAGTTCAGTCTACCATCATTTCACGATATAAGGACTTGCAAGAACAAGATTCCGAGCTCCAAGCCATTGTCTCTAAGCTATCAGATAATCCAGACTTCAGAATTAATTCTGAAGGACTCTTATGTTTTTACGATCGAGTTTGCGTGCCTAATGATGAAACTCTCCGCACCGACATTCTTGCTGAAGCTCATTCGAGTTCTTTTTCCATTTACCATGGGTCTGTGAAAATGTATAAAGATCTACGTGAACTATACTGGTGGCCAGGCATGAAGCAGGATATTGTTGATTATATTTCCAAGTGCCTCACGTGTCAACGTGTTAAGGTAGAACATTGTGCCCCTACAAGACTCTTACAACCTATTAATCCACCGAAATGGAAATGGGAAAAGATAACCATGTCAGTGGTCTACCGTTAACCCCTGCGAAGCATGATGCTATATGGGTTATTGTAGATCGGCTTACGAAGTCAGCTCATTTCATACCAGTTAGAACGGACTACGGTCTTCCTAAGCTAGTTGGCTTATACATCAAGGAAGTGATCCGACTCCACGGAGTGCCTGAATCTATCATCTCTGATCGAGATCCTCAATTTGTATCTCGGTTTTGGAGAACCTTACAAGGAGCTCTGGGCACTAGAGTCAATATTAGCACAGCCTTCCACCCTCAAACCGACGGTCAGTCAGAAAAGGTAATTCAGATTTTGGAAGACATGCTTCGGGCATGTATTATCGACTTTGGCGCGACCTGGGAGAAATCTCTACCTCTTGTTGAATTTGCTTATAATAACAATTATCAAGCATCCATCCAAATGGCCCCGTATGAAGCATTGTATGGTAGACGATGTAGAACTCCGTTGGGCTAGTCGGAGCTAAGTGAGGGTCGAGTGTTAGGCCCTAACCTGCTTTGTGAAACTAAAGAACGAGTTACCATCATTCATGATCGTCTCAAGGCTGCCTTGGATCGGCAAAAAGCTTATGTTGATCTCAAAATGAGAGACATTCCATATGAAGTCGGTGAGAAAGCCTTTCTTAAAGTGTCACCGTGGAAGAAAGTCTTAAGATTTGGCAAGAAGGGAAAATTGAGCCCTCCGTTCATTGGACCCTTTGAAAATATTGAATGGATTGACCCAGTGGCATATCGACTTTTGCTATCCTCAGAATTGAGTAAAATCCACGATGTTTTTCATGTATCGATGCTTTGGAAGTACCGGTCTGACCCCTCGCACATTGTGGAACCCGAATCTGTAGAAATCTGGCCGAATCTATCTTATGAAGAGGAACCGATTCAAATTTTGGCTAAGTAAGTCAAGAGACTTCGTAATAAAATTGTACCGCTAGTTAAGGTGCTATGAAGAAGTCACACTCTGGAGGAAGCCACTTGGGAGCCTGAAGAAACTATGAGACAACAGTATCCGCATCTCTCCAGTTCAGGTAAAATTCGAGGACGATTTTTTCTTAAGGGGGGAGAGTTGTAACACCTCAAAATCCGGTCTAGTCGGAATTCATTTCCGATGATCGGAAATTCTACATTGATGAAGCTTAAAGATTTCACCGACTAGTTAATTATTGTTATCGAACCCTAACTAGAATTTAAACATCGGATTTGAATCCTATTAAGTAATATTAAGCTTGTAGTGGCTAAAATAGAAGAATTGTAAGTTGGAGGGTAAAGTTACAATAGTATGAAAGGTGAAGGGCTAACCATGCGATTATCCCTCTTTGAATTAAAATCTCCATTACGTGGAGTTATCAAATAACTTTTCTTCAAATGTAGGAAAACATTGTGTTAAAATTTTGAAGTAAGAAACAAAAGGGGGATAGCTTAACCGAGACAAAATTGCCAAACCAACACTCCTTATCTTCATCATCTTCTTCACCTAAGCACACACCTCTATTGGAGGAAATTCAAGCTTTGTGATTTCTTCACTTAAACGATATCGAAATGTTGTGATCGATCGGGTAAGCTATATTCCTCATTCAACTAATGGATTCTATGGATATTTTGGGTGTAATCTAATCTAGGGTTTTGACTATCCATGGATATCTCTTTGTTGCCATCTTTATTGAAGTTGGATACTGATTTTGATATCCCTATGTTGATTTAATGTCGAAACATCAATTCTAATAAGTTTCCTATTAATCTTTCTAGCTCAAGAAGGGGAGAAAGAGATATCACCATCTCCGTCACAAGCTAGGAATAAAGGAATCGCTATCCGGGAACCTTGAAGCTTCAGATTGCTAAGGTGAGTGTAGTCGGAGTCTCGGGTTTAGGCGAAAGGCCTTCCCGGATCATTGTTTGTTGTCCTAGATCATTTCGCTAACATTGCTAGTGAAGTGAATGCATTGGATGTTAAATCGGACACTTGGGTAAGTGTCGGTAAGTTATCATTGAACAGTGATTATGGCCATTGTGCATTAACATTGATATAAGCATTGTTAAGAGATCATTGCATTGAAATCATTGAACATTGATAATGTCACCAATTCAAGAGATATTGATGTCGAGATCATGTGTATTAATCATTGGCTATATCGAATTTATGGAACATTGGTATTCATGGATCATTGAAATGAATATGTACATTATGACCTTGGATTGAAATGGACTCGGGATACAATTGGCATGCCATAGAATTCATGAGCTCAGTGTACGGTGGACTACGGTCCTAAGGCTACGGCCTATATTGATTTGGCGAGGCGGAGGGATGTGTATTGTTATTGGTCACTTTGGTGAGGCGGGGGGATTGGACCATTCATTGTTTTGGCGAGGCATAAGAATTCGCGTATCCACAATCTTAATTCAATCCAAGGAAATATGAACGAAAGAGAGACATGTTTATTGCTTATTGCATTATTATATGGCATCGAATATGTTAACATGAAACTAAGTATCATGATAGCTATGTCATTTTATTATTTTTTATATTTGTGACTACCTCACTAGGCAAGGTGTGCCTAATGTGTTTTCCCTCATGCATCTTCAGGTTAAAGATTTGTACGTTGGAAGATCGGATCGGTCGCAAGGACAAGTCACTATTAAGCTACAAGTACTGTAATTATGACCTTAAACTCCTAGGAAGGTGGCAAAGTAGTTAAACTAGTCAAATATGCTCCTTTTGTTGTGTTGGTGTTTTGTCTATCTTGTAATAAGGTCATTAGCCTTAAATGGCCCTTTTGTTCCTTTGGATATAGCCTTAATTAAGCATGCTTTGCTAAAAAGGTAAAAACGAGGTGAACGTATTCATATAGCTATGAAATTTGGCATGTTAGTAGTTTATATCTTTGGAATGTTGTGTATAAAGTTTCGTTGCAATTGAACATCATTTGGTAGGGTAATTTGCATAAAAACCAGATAAATTCTGTCATTACAGGTCTCCCCGTATCGAAACGGGTAATGGCGTTTCGATACAGGTACCCTAACTTTGAACCTGAGATTAAGGGCGTTCCGGAACAAAGTGAGGCCGTTTCGGAACATTTTTGCCACTGGAGACCCCTGTTTTGATACAGGTTTCGGAACGGTCAAGTCAATGTCTATGCTGGCCAATCTATTCCGATACGGGTCATGCCTGTATCAAAACGGTCTAAAGAGTTGGGTCAACAGGGTTGACTCTCGAGATCTCATTTCAAAACAACCTAAGGTGTTTCGAAATGGGGTTAGGTAAGTTTGTTTTGGCTCATTGGACAACTTTGATTATTTTACAATCTAGTCATTGATTCTTGTAGAGTCAAATTGATAGTGCTAATGGCTTCAGAATTGAATGAATTTTGGTAAGTATAACTCTTTAGTAACGAATTTCGCTTTGGCGGGGTTTATTTCGATAAGGGACCTCAATTTTGTTAAAATTTACCAATTAGTCCTACATGCTTGTAATAATTGTAAAATGACTCTTGATTGATAATTGTGTATTCTCCTTGATAATATGGATTAAAGGATGCATTGGCTGTATGTTGGACATTATCCATTGATCAATCATGAGTTTTTAATGAAACTTATAACACTGTTTGTCGCTTTGTTTTTTGGTAACACATTCTGACCCGATTCTCTACCAGACTGGGAAGGAGGTGTTATATTTGTGGTATCAGAGCTAGAGTTTAGTCGATTCTAGGACTAAACTGAAGTCCATTGTATTGTTATTGTAACACCCGTGTTTTGGGCCTTGGAGTTAACCGGGTTATAGTTCGAGTCAAATAAAATTTAATTAAAATAATCTAACTTCGAATAATGACCTAATTGAGCTTTAGTAAAAAGGGGAGGACTTATGTGGTAATTTGACCCTAAAGTCTTTAAAAAGCTAGACAACTTTAAACCAAAAGTTGTCATCTTCCTCCCAAGTCCATTCCAACGTTAAAAAGAGAAACCACCATTTTCAAAAACCTCTCAAAGGCTAGCTACTATTCCATTTATTTTACCATTCGATTTCAACACCAAATTAAGAGGTAAATATGTTTTCTTAACCTCCTCTCTATCCTCTACTTATCTATAGTTTTAGATTTCAAAAATATGGGGTTTTGAAAATTAGGGTTTATATTAAAGTTTGAATTTTTAAGGGGTTTTCTAATTGGTTTTGATAAATTGAGTTGGGGTTTTAGTTAATCATGTTATAATGAGTAACATATATCAAATTGGTTGAATTTGGGTGAAAATTCGTAGCATGTTCTTGAGGTAGATTTTAAGGTAGTAAAATTTGAGTTTTTGGTGGGTTTAATGTTGAAATTGAAGGGCTGATGGTCTACCTATGTTAGGAGGGTGATTTGGGATGTTTTGGAAGTCATTTGGATGTTTGGAAGTTGGGTTTTCAGCAAGGCTTTAGGGGAGCACGAAAATTGGGATTTTAGGAGATTATGTGGTTTGGGAATTTGTGGAATTTGGGTTGTGTTTGCAAAGTAAATTGATGGTTGAGCTTAGCATTGAATTGGGAAGTAATGTATATGTTTTGTTTGGCTAGAAGCAAGAGGAAGCGCGGAAGAGGCTTTGGAACCAAATCCGGGTTCGTAGGAGGATTGTTACGAATTGCTAAGGAAGGGCGGTGAGTGGTTTCAACTTGTTTTAAGTTTGGTTCGAGTATGTGTAGTGGGAGTGTGTGTGAAGTGTGCTTGGTAGGCCACTCATAGTTAATTCAAGTTTGTTGATTTAACCATTGATATCCATGAATGCATTTATACTTGTTTGACTATGCTATTATGATTGTGGTTGATGGATGTGAGTTTATCTTGATATGCATCTATGAGTTTGAGCATGAATGTGGTTGGTGATATATATATGATGCGGTTATGATAATTGGCACTAAAATAATTACCGGTTGTAAATGATCGATCATTAGGATAGTGTGCACACAAATTGAGTCAAAACGTACGTGGCCTTGATGGCGTTAAGTCATCAAGGAGGAGTACGGTGATGTAACATTCCACCGGAAGCTTTTATTACATTTCTACGGGATGATGAGTGGAATCCCATCCGTAGGGCATGTGGCGATGAGTGGAATCCCGCACATGCAAGGTCCGGTGATGAGTGTAATCCCACCGAGGTAAAGTGTTGTTGAGGTTTAAATCCGCACAATCGGGGTAATTAAAGTGGCCAATTAACTTGCTCATACATTGTAATATGTGATGATGATATATGTTGGTGATTTATGGTGTTGCTATATGATGTTGATATTGATAATTGAGCTTGGTAGGATCGAGAAACCATATATGCCACTTGAAAGACTAGCTAGGTCTACTTGATTTTTATGCCTATGCTTGATGTATGTAAGACTAGGATTAACATGCTTGAACCCTGCATTGTTGATGTTTTTCGTTTTAGAGCACCCTCACTAAGCTTATAGCTTACGCTCTCTATGTTCAACAATGCAGATTATTAGCGTGGTGTTAGCTCGAGGCAAGGCAAGAAGGGCTTTCCAAGTTGTTGCTCAAGTATTGTTAATTTTGTAGTAGTTAAGAAATGTGGCAATAGGGTGTGTTTGTATGAGCCTTGTATGACTCTTTCAAATGATGTTGTTTGGATTGATGTTTTGAATTGTAAAGCATGTAATATTATGATGAATGATGGTGTGTGATGGCATGCTTTAGATGCTTAGGTTGCCTTGTGTATGAGTGCAAACCTCTTGTGTTGATTTGTGCCATTTGGGCTCTTGAGCTTCCATGTATGACCTTAGATGCTGAATTTGCTCTTTTGTGGGAATGTCATGTTCGTATGCCTTGACTCATGTTGATTGCTACCTATGGCTCATGTATGATTGCTTAGATGATAGTATGTGCAAGTCTTATGAATGCTAATTCATGCCTTTGGTCCTTTTTAAGCTTCTATATATGTCTATGCATGATCTTATTGTTCTTTCTCCCTAGAAAGTCCTTAGGTTGGGCAGTAAGTGATCCCCTACACCAGGGTTTCGAAACCATGGGGAAGGTTTCGAAACCTTGGCAGAAATCTGGGCTCCCAGACCTTACTGCCAGCCTAAGTTTCGAAACCTTTAGGGAAGGTTTCGAAACCTTTGAAAAATCTGGGATTCCAGACCTCACTGCCGACCTAAGTTTCGAAACCTTTGAGGGAGGTTTCGAAACCATGGAAGAGGGTTTCGAAACCATGGGGAAGGTTTCGAAACCTTTGCAGAAATTTGGGTTCCAGACCTTACTGTCAGTCTCAGTTTCGAAACCTTTTGGGGAGGTTTCGAAACCTTTGCTTAAGACTGCACTGTTTTGACTTGTTGGCCTTTTTAAAGAGAAAAACACATAGGATTTAAGATACTTTTAGTCAAGATTAAAATTTGGCTGTTTGAATGTGGTTTGGGGTTCGAATGTGACAAGATTAAAATGAAAAAAAAATTAGGGTTGCTAACCGAGGGGGAACCCTTTGGGTTTCGCTTCGGTTTTTCCCGTGTGGCTCACTCGAACCGGTCATCCGGCCAGACCGGGACGAGGGGGTTACAGTTATTGTGTTACTTTGCCACCTAGGAGTTTTATTTTGTATATATTGTGACTTGTCGACTAATCCAATCTTTTATATAGTTATGTCTGCGACAAATGAAGCTTATGTAGACGAGCATACTGTCGGCTCCTTGACACATGGCGAGGAGGTTAGGGGAGGAAATCCTCCAGATCCACCGCAACCACAGGACCCTCATGTTCACGGTGATGAGCCTGTTGCACCTAATGCTCTGGCCGTATGTTACCAGAATATGGCCAACATGTTTAAGCAGTTTATGACTGCGATGCAAGCAACACCACCAGTTCAGCCTACTCCTTCTGTTGCTCAGTACGTCCGAGCCCCCGTGGAAAAACTGGCTTCACTCTGAGCTTATTCTTTCACTGGACAGGATGATGATAATCCTGAAATTGTTGAATATTGGTTGGATAATACTCTACGCACCATGAATAAACAGTTGCAGTGTTCCGATGAGCACAAGCTATAGTGTGATATTGCTTTGTTAACCGATGAAGCCCTAATGTGGTGGGAGACTATTATCCTTACTGTTCCCGAAGAATCAGTCACTTGGGAATTCTTTCTCAAGGAATTCCGGAACAAGTACATCAGCGAGTACTATCTCGCGGAAAGGATGAGCACTTTTCTTCATTTGAGACAAGGTGGGAGGCCTATCGAGCAGTACATCCATGATTTCTGCAAGTATTACCGATATGGAGACAAGTTTTTAAAGAAAGAAGAAGACAAGTGCCGAATGTTTATTGCTAGGTTGAGCAATGAGCTGTGACCTATGTTTACTGCCTTGGGTATCACCAATTTCCAGGATTTGGTGAACCGGGTTAAAGCAACAGAAGTAGCGCAGAGAGCTCAGAGAGGAAATATGTCTAACCGATCTGAGAAAATAACATGGAGCGACTCTTGACCTCCCAAATAGAACAAGAAAGGCAAGTATCAAGGTTCGAAGCAAGCTTCTTTTTCACAGCCTTCCCGCACATGGAACATTGAGAGACCACAGACTATCACCCAGTCCTGATCTAAGGCGACCTTAGTGGAGAGTACTAGAGGTTCAAATCGGAGTGTTCAGCATCCAGTTTGTAACTTTTGTCAGAACCGGCACCCAGGAGGGGAATGTTGCAAGCAGACGGGAGCATGTTTCTTCTGTGGGGAACAAGGACATTTTATCAGGGATTGTCCTTAGAATCCCTCTAAATCAGTGGTTGTGCACAGAGACATCACTTCACCAGCTAAGTCCTTTTGAGGAAAAGGGATAAGACAAGCACCTTCGGGAGCATTAGGTAAGCCAGGCGGATCTGGGAAGTGGGGCAATAAGCAAGAATCGAAGGCCTTCGCCCAGATTTGTCATGTGAGAGGCCGCGAGGAAGATGACAAGCCTGATGTCAGATGGTATCAGTCAGTTGGAGAAAGGAACAGGGGGTAACAAGTAAGCTTCGCTCCTTGTGTTTTCTGATTTTCTAATGTGTGTTTTTTTCTAGAATTGTCAGGGCATAAGAAGCCCTCCTTTTCAACGTCAATTTCGAAGTTTTATGAGAGAGCATCGGCCACATGTGGTTGCTCTATTTGAACCACGCATTAGTGGTAGAATTGTGGACCGGGTTATAACTCGTTTGCAGTTTATGCACTCGTTTCGGGTAGAAACTCATGGTTTTAGTGCTGGTGTGTGGCTTCTATGGGATGATTCCATTTCTGTGGAAGTTGCTCATATTTCGAATCAGTTTATCAGTGCGATGGTTGAGGGTACAGGCATACGATCGAAATTCCTTCTTACTTCAGTGTATGCCAATCCGACTGCTTCACGAAGAAAACATCTTTGGGCTTAATTAGCGAGTTAACAGTCGTCAGATAACACGCCTTGGATTTTGGGTGGTGACTTTAACGTGCTTCTTGTGGATGATGAGCGTGTCGGAAGTGTTGATACTAGTATGGGTGGTAGTCGGCTTTTTGTGAATTTGTGTTTGATACCGGTTTGATAGATTTGGGATTTCGTGGTCCTCCATTTACCTGGATGAGAGGGAATCTCCATCAACGGCTTGACAAATGTTTGGTTAACACTTGTTGGTTCTCAATCTATGGTGAAGCGTATGCCCGTCACTTGGATCAACTAGGTTCTGATCATCGGCCCCTCCTCTTATATCTTGCTGATAGTGGCCGTGATAATCAGAATAGAACGTTTCGATTCATATCAGCATAGAAATCCCATCCTTAGTTCTCGGACTTTCTGAAATATGTTTGGAAGGATGACGGTGATGTTCGGTTCAATTTGGGTGAGTTTCAATCCAAGGTTGCGATTTGGAATGTTGACACTTTTGGTCACCTGGGAAAGCGGAAGAGAAGTATACAGGCACGACTTCGGGGAATTGACAGGGCGTTTTTGAGGCGACATTTGGACTTCCTAGTTGAATTGGCGTCTCAATTGCGTTTGGAACTTGACTATGTTCTAGCTCAATAGGAAGAACTTTGGAGGCAAAAGGTGTGTACTCATTAGATAACACAAGGGGATCGCAACACCAAATACTATCACGCGACGGTAAAAGAATGAAGTCGTCATAACACTATATCGACCTTGTGAGATGTAAACGAGTCATGGATAACAGATCAAGAGTGTTGAGTGGATCAATGAAATGATATAAGCCAAGAGGGGGTGAATTGGATTTTTAGAACTTTTTGGTGGTGGAGTGGAAAATTAAAAATTGATAGACAAGGAATTTTAGAGTGGTTCAAGTTCCAATTAAACTCTACATCCACTACCTTAGCTTCACTAAGGATTTTCCAATCCTCACTCAAGTGATACAATAGCGGTCAAATTTTCTACCCAAAATTTGACCCAATCCTCACTCAAGTGATACAAAGAAGATAAAGGCTAAAACTAGTATCTCTCAATACAAAACATAGCCCTTTTACAAGCACTCAACCCATTTGAATAGATAAGAATGGAAATTACAAATTTCACAATTAGGGTTTACAAGAAATAATGGGATTTTTGCACAATTGCTTGGATTTGATGTTTGGATAATTCTTTGGAGATCAATAGTTGTTGATGGAGCTTTTAGAGGTCCCTTTTATACCTTCTCATAAAATTCAAGCCGTTGGGGTTGTTTCTTTCATTAAAATAGTTGTTGGGATGTTATCTTCCCTCCATAAATGCAGTCTGCAACTACCCGTTTTGAAACGCCCGACCCTGTTTTGAAACAGACCAAAATAGAAAGAGTCGTTAGGTGTAATAAATGGATCCTACCGAAACGGGCACGATCATTTTGATACGCTAAGAGCTCGTTTCGAAACATTTTGCTACTGTCAAAGCCTGTATCGAAACGATTTAGGAGCGTTTCGATGCACCTTAACGATATTTTTAAAACCAGTTATAAAACTTCAACGGTCATATTTTAAAACCAAGTTTGAATTCCGTTTCTAAACGTTTGAGGTTGTTTCGATAATGTCGTATCGAAACGGTTCAAACTGTTTCGATGTTCTTCATCTGTTTGGAAACACGTTCCGAAACAGAGGTTAACAGTTTCAAAACGTTTCAAAACGCCCAAATGTCGTTCCGAAACAGTGACTCGAAAATCACTTTTTTGACTTGGTAAACACTTAGAAAATATTTGACAAGTTGATGTTTTGACTTATACATTTTTCTTTACACACATAAAGAGGTTTTAAGGACTTAAAAATTCATTTTCTCTCTTTCAATTTGTCTTTAAATCCTTTATTATATCCAAATCAACTTATTGGTTTCACAATCTCCCCCTTTTTGATATAACAAAACCAAGTTAGAATTTTTAAGAGTTTTGAAATCTTGAAGACATTCTAACTCCACCTCAATTTAAGATGGGTTTTAAATTTTGAAAAGATTTAAAATTCAAGTTTTAAAATTCATAACCGACTTAAATTTTTTTTTTGGCTCTTATATTACTTCTCCCCCTTTTTGTTAGATCAAAAAGAATAATAAACAAGGCTCATCAAGAGAAGAAACAAGGTTAAAAGCAATAAACCAAACAACATAATATAGATTCATGAAGTTCAAATAACCAAACATAAAACTTAAAGCAATAAAGTTTAAAGCTCAATCCCAAACAAAGCAATCAAAGCATAGGTTCATAAAGCATAACTAAAAATAGAAAGGTGCAAACTTAGTCCTAATATGATAAACTAATATGACATGCAATAAAGACCCTAAGCCTCGTCATCGTCACCATCAACATCCGAAGAATCATCATCGTTTTTAGCTTGGGCACGACGAAAGGCCATCCATTGACCATAGAAGGTAGAGAATGACAAGTCCGTCGATTGATGTTGATTCTCAAGGGCGGGGAGACGATCCTCCATGGATGGCAAACGGGTATTGAGAGTACCAAATCACGAAGCTATGTTTGTATCCATCGTGTTACGACGCTCAGTGAGGAAAGCCATAAGAGCTTCATTGTTAGGACCCTGAGCTTGAGGTGGGGGCTCAACTTGAGGTGGAGGGGCATGCCTATCAACATGTTCCCATTGGCCGAGCAAGTAGCGGAACCCGGACTTATGGAGAGAAGATTCACCAATCTTGTTCTTGCGAGGTTCCGGAGAATCATAGGAGCAATCAAAGTTGAGGGTGCCAAAAAGATAACTCAAAACAGTCTCATACGTGAAGGAAGTAAGAGCTTCGGTTTCACGAATCTTCACATTGTGGACCATCTCGACGAACATAATTTTGACAAGATTCAGTCGTTCTCCTCAGCGAAAGCACTCTAGCCAAAAATAGTCAACTTGACGAATATGAGAGAATTTACCTCCGGAAGGGCAGATAAACCATGAAATCATCAAGTGAAGGAACCAGTCATGAGCATCCAAAGAAAGAACGGATCCGGTGTGAGCACCAAAGTGGGTTTCATCCTCAATGCCTTCATTCTTGAGCCCATGAGCAGTCTCTAAAAAGGGTACGTTGATAATGAACTTTTTCCCCAAGAGATACGACTCAATGCCAATCACCTCGGTGTGATCTTCATTATCAATGAGCACGGAATTTGAGTAAAAAAGGAGAACCATGTGCTTGTAGGTAATATCCGGTATGTTCAAGAAAGCCATGAAGTTCTATTCTTGCAAACGCTCTAGATAGCGGAAAGCGAAACGCTCGGAATCAAGGAATTGGATATCAACAACACGCTCTCGACGAACGGCTATATCCTTGACGAAAGATAAATGATCCTTCATCTCTTGAGTCCGAAGAATTTTGAGAAAAAGATGGGCGAGATTGGGATGAATATTTGCTTGGTGTGAGGCGTCACCCATTTGAGTCGTTTTGCGTTTCTTGTTAACGTTGTCCATGGAAAAAACTTAAAAACATAAAGCAAGCAATTTTAAAAATCTAAGTGTATACATGAACATCCTTAATTCAATCCAATGACAAATCTCATTTAGGTTTTAAAAAGACTTAAAAAAAATTTAAGAGAAACAAACTTTTGAAAAATAGTAAAAAAATACGAGTAAAAACAAATATATTCGAATCAAAAATTTGAAGATTTTGAAATTTTTTTACAAATTTTGAAAAATCCAAGTTGCAAAACATATAATCTATACAAAATTAATGTTTTCTAACCTAAAATTCGAATAAAATCAAAGGAAAAAGAAAAGGATGAAAATATACCTTAAATAGGGATTTTGTATGAATGAATAGAAGATTGTTGCGTGTCAAAAGTCCTATCTCAATGTAGTGCAAGTGTACACGACGCAAGTAGTAAAGTGATACTTGGAGTATCGGATATCGTCTCCACAGGGACTGGAAATAGCTCTATCCTTTAATTGATGCACAAGAGAGAGAAAGAGAATTCAATTAAATGATGAAGTAATCTTTGAGAAATATCTAGAATAAAAGAGTAATAAATCAGGTTTAAGAAATAGGCCGGTATTGATTTGCTCAGTAGTGCAGGTGTTGCACTGAATAGAACTTCTGTTCTATGGTCGTCCCTGTCGCGGCAGCACCTGTCACGGCAGAAGTCTGTTGTTGTCGCGGCAGCGATCACACAACTCTGTACTTCAAGTTTGGCAAGAATCCCTGCTATGACTTGTCCTATCCCTAGGTCCAAGTACTGTTGTTGAACACTTCTTAGATGATACCTCCTGGCGTTAATCGAAGGGTGAACACCAATGTTGTTGAATTCTTCCTCAGCCACTTAACCTCGTACTTATCCCTAAGTTGAGATGGTTTAACCATAAACTGCAAAACTCATATTTATTTCGTTCGTATGCTTGACTCTCCCGATATAAAAAAATAACCTCACAATGCTCTCCTGATACTCTTGCGAGATGTGAAAAACCAGAATATAAACTTAAAGTTTTATTGCCTTGAATAGAAATATTCCTAAAACAGTACAATCCTTGCAACTAATTTACAGAATCAACCCTTAGCCCTATGGGAAGTTTAGAACATGATGAGAAGGGGAAAACGACAAGGGTTTTGGGGAAGGCGACTAGAGATGAGATATCCTTTCCTAGGTCGAATTACATGCCTTTATATAGGCCTTGGGTTCAAGTTTTCTAATAAGGTAAGAATACAAGTTCAAATTAAAGTACAACCCTATTAAAGATTAAATCCTCCTGTAGATGCCTTTAATTCATCCTCTTTTCTTGCTTTGGGTTTCTTCCTTGAACTTTGGGTTGGGCCTTCATTATGCCCTTGGGCTCAAAAAATATAGGAGTGGTCCACGACAGACCGGCTTGAATTCCTCTATTTGTCGAGCTCCACTTCACTTTTCCCTTTCACCAATGATGTCGTCATGGCTGCCACGGCAGCATCTTGCTTCTCGACTCCAGTCCTGTGTTCCAGCTCTTCTCTTCCGCTGTCTTGAGTCTACCACAGCAGATACCTGCAAAAGTAGCCAAAATCAGTAGCAACTGTGCCATTTTATCTAATTGTGATGTATATGTGAAACTTTACCTAAATGAAATGAATTATGCTTGAATGCAGCAAAAATATGGGTTAAATAAGGGGGAAATATAGAACTTTTGCACACTCAACAAAGATCTTGCAGAAAATTGTTGAAGCTTGCTTAGGCTTGAGTTTGTGAGAAAAAGCCCTCAAGATTTGATGAAAACAATGAGGTTTAGAGGGTTTTTATAGGGAAAAATCATGTTAGGGTTTTTAGGGTTTTTAGGAGTTTTAATTTAAAAGCAACTTTATCATTTAAGACCCCCTTTAAAGCTGTCCACAGAGCCGTTTCAGAACAGGCACGATCGTTCCGAAATGTGCGTACCAAAACGTAGACTGTCATTTCGAGTCCTATTGATCATTCCGATACGGCTTTGACCGTATCGAAACCCACGTGTTGACCCGTATTGAAACTCGTTTCGATACACTTCTTGGCGGAGGCAAAACGTTTCGAAACCCTTCTAGGCGTTTCGAAACACCTTGGTCATAGATTACTCTTTTAAGGCACCTGTATCGAAACAGATTGACCTGTTTCGATACACCTAGGCCTGGAGTTGCAGATGAGGCTCTAATATTGCAGAAAAATGAATTTCATGAAGTCCTATATGCATAAAAGATATGAATGAGCAGGAATAACATGCACAAACATAAACATACTCCCCCTAACTATTAGCATGGATGAAATTAGGAGTAAAAACACATAAGCATGACATTTTTCAAGAAATCAAGCAATTTAAGCACAAAAAGGTCCTAAAGGTCAAGATAGGCTAGTTAGACCTAACTCTCTCCTAAGAGACAAAAAACGCTCCTTATCCAAAAGCTTGGTAAAAATGTCCGCTAGTTGGTTTAAGGTGTCAACGAACTCTATAGCAACATCTTTCTTAAGGACATGATCTCTAATGAAATGATGCCTTATTTATATATGATTGGTTCTAAAGTGTTGGATGGGATTTTTGGTTAAGCATATGGCACTAGTGTTGTCACATTTAAGGGGTATGGTTTCAACTTTAATACCATAATCTAAGAGTTGTAGCTTCACCCAAAGGACTTGAGCACACAACTCCCTAAGGATATGTACTCGGCTTCGGTGGTAGAAAGAGCTACACTATTTTGTTTCTTATAGAACCAAGATATGAGCATACTACCAAAGAATTGACATGTTCCCGAAGTACTATTCCTATCGATTTTACACCCCCTATAAACATGAAGGTTGAAGGTTGAGTCTCTAGGGTACCAAATACCTAAACAACAAGTATCCCTAAGGTACCTAAAGATTCTTTTAACGGTTATAAGGTGAGACTCTCTAAGACTAGCTTGAAACCTAGCACACAAGCAAACACTAAACAAAATATACGGTCTACTTGCGGTAAGGTAAAGAAAAGATCCAATCATAGAGCGATAAAGCTTAGAGTCAACACACTTACCTCCTTCATCTTTGTCAAGCTTTGTAGATAAGCTCATTGGTGTGGCTTGAGGCTTTGCATTCTCCAAGACAAACTTCTTGAGCATATCTTTCACATACTTTTCTTGATTGATGAAGGTGTCACCCTTTCTTTGCTTGATTTCGAGTCCAAAAAAGAATGAGAGCTCCCCCATCATGCTCATCTTGAATTCACCTTGCATTAACTTAGCAAACTCTTTGCAATGACACTCATTAGTAGATCCAAAAATAATATCATCAACATATATTTTTACTACTAAGATGTCATTTTTATACCTTTTTATGAAAAGTGTAGTGTCCACCTTACCTTTTTCAAAACCTTTTTCAATCAAAAAGTTTGAAAGTCTTTCATACCAAGCTCTAGGAGCTTGTTTTAAACCATAGAGTGCTTTAGTTAGTTTGAAAACATGATTTGGAAATTTTGAATCCTCAAAACCCGGTGGTTGTTCCACATACACTTCTTCATTTATAAAACCATTTAAAAATGCACTTTTAACATCCATTTGAAAAAGCTTGAAATCATGATAACATGCATATGCAAGCAACATCCTAATAGCTTCCATTCTAGCTATGGGTGCATAGGTTTCATCAAAATCAATTCCCTCTTCTTGAGTGTAACCTTGAGCAACTAATCTAGCTTTGCTTCTCACAATGTTACCACTCTCATCTAGTTTATTCCTAAATACCCACTTAGTTCCTATAGTAGATTGATTACTAGGCCTTTCAACTAATGTCCATACATTACATCTCTCAAATTGATTTAACTCTTCTTGCATAGCCATAATCCAAAAATCATATTTTAATGCTTCTTTAATGTTCTTATGCTCTATGCATGAGATAAAAGCAACATGGTTTATGAGTTTAAGAGAAGATCTAGTAGTTACCCCCTTAGATGGATCACCCAAGATTTCACCACCTTTGACATATTTGTACTCCCTTGGGTAGCTCACTTCATTTTCCTCAAGAGCCAATTCCTTCAAGGCTTCAAGAGGTGGACCTTGTACATCCTCATCTTTAGTTGGAATCTTATCCTCCTTCGAATTTTGTCCTCCATCAAAGGCATCAAGGATTCCTACATCATCATCATCACAAGATTCCTTCCTCGGAAGGAGGTTATCATCGAATACAACATGAATAGACTCTTCTACTACTAAAGTTCTCTTATTAAATACACGATAGGCTTTAGAGGTTAAAGAATACCCTAAGAAAATAGTTTCATCACTTTTAGCATCAAATTTACCTAAGTTGTCTTTTCCATTATTTAAAACAAAACACTTGCAACCAAATGGATGAAAATAGCTAATGTTAGGCTTTTTAGATTTTAAAATCTCATATGGTGTTTTCTTTAAAAGTGGCCTAATCATTACTCGATTTACAATGTATCAAGCGGTGTTTGTGGCTTCCGCCCAAAAATATTTAGGTAAATTGTTTTCACAAAGCATGGTTCTAGCCATTTCTTGTAAGGTCCTATTTTTCCTCTCAACTACCTCGTTTTGTTGAGGAGTTCGAGGAGCCGAAAAATTGTGGCTAATACCATTTTCATTTAAAAACTCTTCAAAACCTAGATTTTGAAATTCGGTTCCATGATCATTTCTAATATGAGAAATCATAAGTTCAAGATCATTTTGAGTTAATTTTGAAAATGTGATGAATTTTTCTAAAGCCTCATCTTTAGTACTTAAAAATAGAACCCAAGTAAATCTAGAATAGTCATCAACAAGTACAAATGCATACGATTTACCACCCAAGCTCGTAGTTCTAATAGGCCCAAATAAATCCATATGAATTAGTTGTAAACATCTACTTGTAGAAACATCATTAATGGATTTAAAGGATGATCTATGTTGTTTACCCTTAGAGCATACATCACAAATTTTGTCATTTGAGAACTTAATTTTGGGCAAACCTCTAACTAGATTTAGGGAAATTAATTTTTCTAAAACACTAATGCTAGCGTGTCCTAGTTTCCTATGCCATAGCCATGCATCATTTTCATTTTGTGCAACAAAACATGCATGGGATGTATGAATGTCATCTAAATGCACCATGTATATATTACCTATGCGATGACCAATGAGCATTATATTATTTAATTTAATGTCAACAATTTTGCACCCATTTTTATCAAATAAGACATTAAACCCTATATCACATAATTGACTAATTCTCAATAAATTGTGTTTTAGACCATCGACATATAAAAAAATTTCAATGAGAATATTAGAGTGATTACCTATGGATCCAATACCTTTAATATGGCCTTTGGAGTTGTCACCAAATGTCACTACTCCTCCACTTTTTGGCTTTAAGTCTATGAATCAACTCTTGTCTCCGGTCATGTGCCTCGAGCATCCACTATCAAGGTACCATGAGTTTTGACTTTGTGCTTTGGCCTTGTAGCAATGCTCCCCCTACAAACAAATATATTAAGCTTTGATTTTTGGTGCCCAAATCATTTTGGGTCCATTAGTGTTAGCTCCCAAAAGCTTGGTTCCCTTAGGAATCCAAGGTGACATGCCATCAATATTATTACACTTGACAAGTTCCTTAGGAACACATACACTTCTAACTCTTTTAGTTTTATTATGCCTATAGGAGCTACTTTGTTTGTAGTTATTGTTCTTTCTTTTAGGTTGGTTTGATCTAGATAATTCACCTATTTCATTTTTCATATTACCAACACTATTGAAAGATTTCTTAAGCTCATTTAACACCTTTTGGTGTTCACTATTGCGTTGAGAAATAAGATTGTTTAAGTCTACATTTTCATCTTGAAAGAATTTAAGTTCATCTTGTAAACCTAAGATCTTTTTCTCAAATTTTAAGTTAGCTTGAGAGAGTAAGTCATTTTTAGCATTTATTTCCGAAATGATCTTTCTATTTTTTAGTACCGACTCCTTATACTTCTCAACTAACTCATCATACACCTCTTGTAACTCATCATAAGCATCATGCAATTCATCAAATGTAAAATCAAAAGATGATGAGTTAGAGGTTACCATGGAGGAATCCTCATCAAGAGCCATGAGGCAAAGGTTGGCCACTTTGTGTTCCTCATCCTCGGATGACTCCTCATCACTCCAAGTAGCAAGCTTGGCTTTGAACTTCTTCTTCTTCTCAAAGCCCTTCTTCTTGAGTTGAGGGCACTCAGAACGAATATGACCCGATTTTTTGCACTCAAAGCAAATGATTTGATCACTCTCTTCTTCTTTGTTTTTGGTCTTGAAGTCCAATTTTCTTTGAATGTTTCTTCCTCGTTTGGACCTCATAAACCGTGAGAACCTTTTGTCTATCATAGTCAATTCTTCTAGGTCTTCCTCCTCACTAGAAATGCTCTCCTCGTGTAGAGAAGCTTTGAGAGCCACTCCTTTCTTATTCTTCTTATCTACCTCAAGCTTCTCCACTCTTTTTTCTTCCTTCTTCCTTTCATCTTACATTCCTTGCTTCATTATCTCATGAGTTAGGAGAGAACCCACTAGCTCATCAAGCTTGAGTGTCTTCAAATTTTTTGCCTCAATGATGGCGGTTCTCTTCCCATCCCAAGACTTGGGAAGTGAGTAGAGTAGCTTACAGACTAGTTTGTCTTCCGGGATTGTCTCTCCAAAACCCTTTATCCCATTGACGATTGTTGAGAAACGATCAAACATTTTTTACACGGTTTCGTCGGGCTCCATTTTGAAATTCTCATAGCTAAGATTGAGAATTCCAATCTTTGTCTCCTTTACATCACTTGTTCCTTCATATGTAGTCTCAAGTGTATCCCACACTTCCTTGGCACTTTCGATGGAGGAAACTTTGGAGTAGATGTTGGGATCGAAAGAGCAAAACAACATGTGAAGAGCTTTATCATTAATTTGAATCTTCTTTCTCTCTTCTTCACTCATCTCATTTTTCTTCTTTGGCACAAGTTTTCCTTCGCCGTCTCTCTTCATCGGAATAGAGGGATCATCTTCAATGGCATCTCAAACTAGATAATCATTGGATTAAATGAAGAGACGCATCTGGTTCTTCCAAAAATAGTAGTTATCACCGATGAAGAAAGGCGGTTTGGTGGTTGATTGAGACTCGTACATGTTTGACCCGGAGGTAGATGTCATGGCTTGCTTTGTGGTTGATCACACTCTTCCTAGGAACTCCTCTTGTGGTTGTTAATCCTTCAAAGAGGTAGGCTCTGATATCAATTGTTGAATGGATCAATGAAAATTAAAAATTGATAGACAAGGGATTTTAGAGTGGTTCAAGTTCCAATTGAACTCTACATCCACTACCTTATCTTCACTAAGGATTTTCCAACAATCCACTAATTGCTCTTCCCTTTTTCTAGGCTAATGAGGTAACATTTACAATACCGGTCAAATTTTCTACCTAAAATTTGACCCAATCCTCATTCAAGTGATACAAAGAAGATAAAGGCTAAAACTAGTAGCTCTCACTACAAAATATTGCCCTTTCACAAGCACTCAACCCAATTGAACAGATAAGAATGGAAATTAAAGATTTCACAATTGGGGTTTACAAGAAATAATGGGATTTTTTCACAATTGCTTGGATTTGATGTTTGGATAATTCTTTGGAGATCAATAGTTGTTGCTGGAGCTTTTAGAGGTCCCTTTTATACCTTCTCATTGAATTCTACCTGTTGGGGTTGTTGCCTTCATTAAAATAGTCGTTGGGATGTTATCTTCTCTCCATAAATGCAGTCTGTAATTACCCGTTACGAAACGCCCGACCCTATTTCGAAACAGACCAAAATAGAAAGAGCCGTTGGGGTGTAATAAATAGACCGTACCGAAACGGACACGATCGTTTCGATGCGCTAAGAGCCCGTTTCGAAACTCGTTTCGAAACATTTTGCTACTGTCAAAGCCTGTACCGAAACGGCTTAGGAGCGTTACGATACCCCTTAATGATATTTTTAAATCAGTTATAAAACTTCAACGGTCATATTTTAAAACCAAGTTTGAATTCAGTTTCGAAACGTTTGAGGTCGTTTCGATACTGTCGTATCGAAACGGTTCAATCCGTTCCGATGTTCTTCATCCGTTTCGAAACACATTCCAAAACAAAGGTTAACAGTTTCAAAACGTTTCGAAACGCCCAAATGCCATTTCGAAACGGTGACTCGAAAATCACTATTTTGACTTGGTAAACACTTAGAAAATATTTGACAAGTTGATGTTTTGACTTATACATTTTTCTTTACACACATAGAGAGGTTTTGAGGACTTAAAATTCATTCTCTTTTTCAATTTAGTCCTTAAATTCTTTGTTATATCAAAATCAATTTATTGGTTTCACAAAGAGGAATTATCCGAATGGTGCATGTTTACTTTGCCAACTTGTTTACTAGAACCACGCGAGCTTCTACGCATTTTCCACCGTATGGTCGGTTTCCACAAGTCAATGGTGCAACTTTAGCACGTCTTGCGGATCCGATTTCTTATGTGGAGATTAAACGTGCTATTTTTTATTTAGGCCATCTTAAGGCACTGGGGTTGATGGGTTTAATGCTGGCTTCTTCTAGAAAATTTGGGACACTGTTGGGACTGCGGCTTGTGATCTTATTCGTCAAGTGTTTTTCAGTGGCATTCTACCACATGATCTGAATCGTACCTTGTTGGTACTAATTTCGAAGTTTAGCACCCCTAAATATATGAGTCAATTTCGTCCTATTAGTCTCTGTCAGGTCCTCTACAAGGCCATTACCAAAATTTTAGTGCAACGGTTGAAGCTCTTATTGCCCAGATGGGTTTCCAAAAACCAAACTAGTTTTATTCCGGGAAGGTTGATTACGGATAATATTGTGATTACACATGATATTTTGCATTCGATGCGAAAGAAAAAGGGTGCAAGTGGATTGATGGCTATTAAAATTGGTCTCAAAAAAACGTATGATAGATTGGAATAGGACTATGTGAATGATACGTTGCTTGATTAGGGTATTCCAGAGCGTGTACGATCTCTGATCATGCAGTGCATTTCTATCGTCTCTACTCATATCATTTGGAATGGCTCGTTGACCGAAGCTTTTATTCCATCTAGGGGAATTCGCCAAGGTGACCCCCTGTCTCCTTATATTTTTGTCCTATGTCTAGAGCAGTTAGCACATGATATTGAAGTTGCTGTGGCCGATGGGCGCTAGGAAGCCTTTCGAACTTCAAGTAGGGGGGCGTCTATCTTGCATATTTTCTTTGCAAATGATATGATACTATTTGGTCGGGCATCTGTTAATCAAATGCAAATTATCCAGAAAATTCTTGATGAGTTTTACGAGGCTTTAGGACATCGAGTGAGCGCTTCAAAGATCAACATCTTCTATTCAAAAAATGTTTTGCCGACCATACGTGATAGTATTAGCCAAGGCTTTGGTTTTTCTGAAGTTCATGACTTGGGTAAGTATCTAGGCATTCCTCTTTTGCATTAGAGAATGACATCTGCGTCTTATGGGTAATTGATTTCTATGGTTGAAAGGAAGCTGAATGGGTGGCGTACTAAAACGCTTTCCTTAGCCGGTAGGATCACACTTGCTAAGGAGGTCCTTGCAGCAATTTCGAACTACACTATGCAAACGGCGATATTGCCTAAGGTCACTTGTGACGAGATTGAACGACTTATTCACTGATTCATTTGGGGCATTAAGGATGTCAAATCAGGTGTACATGGAGTGAGTTGGAAGGATGTGTGTAAACCAGTGAATAAATGGGGCTGGGGTTCCGTTGCCTTTTTCGCCAAAATGAAGCATTTTTAATGAAATTTGTGTTTGGTTTGCTCACAAAGAAAGAGGCCCTTTGGGTTCGCTTTCTTCAGACCAAATATAGATGTTATGAAGATGTTTTGTGTGTTTTGGCTACTAGCAATGTATCCCGGCTATGGAAAGGCCTTAGTGTCGTTTGGGAGGATGTACGAAATAATATTTTTTGGAGGCTTGGGAATGGCTCAAAGGTGAGTTTTTGGTACAATAATTGGATTCGTTCCATTGACCCCATAGTGGATCACTTATTACCGGGATCTTTGCTTCCATCACCCGAAATTATGATCACGAATTTGGTTGACTTCGGAGGGTGAGTGGAATTGGACTGCTCTAAATCAAGTACTTCTGGCACATATTTTGCTACAATTGCAGCTGTTAAATGCCCCTTACAATGGTTCCTAGTGGTGAAGTTTCCTGGGCAAGCACACTTTCTGGCCGATTTCCTGTTAAATCAGCATATAGGATTTATCATGGCATTGAGGAAGGCCCTCATAAGGATGTATGGTGGATTATTGATAAATTTCGGGGAACCCAGCGTATGAAAATTTTCCTTTGGCTTGTTTGTTGTGACAAAATCATGACGAATCAAGAGAGGGTGCGTCGACACTTCTCTAATGATGCGCGGTGCGGCTTATTCGATTCAGATATTAAAAATGTCGATCATGTGTTGCGTAAGTGTCCACATGCATTTACGGTTTGGAAAGAGCTCATTCGTGTGGATTTACTATAGGAATTCATGTCCATTGATACTAAGCATTGGGTGAAACACAATTTGTCGAAGCCTACGGCATTCGCAAAGGAAGCAACTAATTGGGATCTTATGTTTGGAAGGGTTTGCTGGTTCATTTGGTTGCATAGAAATGCATTACTCTTTGTTGCAGGGAATATGGAAAATTGATGCCATGTACTGGACCGTAGCTGTGCTTGGTTAGCGACATCAACAGCGTCAATGAATGTTGTGAGCTTACCTGTTACAGTTTCGCGAAGGGCTGGTAGTCGACAAGGAAATTGGTGTTTTCCACCCGTTGATTGGGTTAAAATTAATTTTGATGGTGCGAGTTGTCTTGGTAATGGATATATGACATGTGGCGGTATCATTCGAGAACATTCAAGACAATGGATTTCGGGCTTTGGCAAATTCATCGATATATGTTCGGTCTTGGAAGTGGAGTTATGAGGTGCCTATACCGGCTTGATTTTTGTCTTGGGAGGCTGGTTATCGTCAGGTTATTTTAGAGATGGATAGTTTGGAGGCAATGGAGATTCTTCGGGTTGTTTCAGATTCCTTACCCTCTTGTGTGTTGGGTTTTTATTTTCTGGAGTTGCGACAACTACCTTGGACGGTTCGCCTACAACATGTTCGGAGAGATGGGAATCGTTTGGTGGATGCGTTGGCTAAACTTGTTGATTGTGTGGATCTTAATGTGGTGTTTTGGGATAATCCTCCTTCTTGTGTTATTCCTTTGTTACATGATAACATTTTAGATCGAGGTTAATTCTTGTAATTGGATTGTTAGCATATGTACTCTTTTCCTCGACCTAGGTTAAGGAGATTTTTAACGAGGCATATGCTAACATGCTAGGTGTTTATTGAGTAATGGAATCACACCTCCTTGACCGAAAAAATGGCCAAAAGGTAAAAAGTCAGTAAAAAACTTTGATAGCAACTTTAGTTTATATGTGTCTTTTAGTTTTAGGGATTAGAGTTTTAGTTTAGGGTTTAAAATTTAAGGTTTTAAGCTGCAGGGCTTAGAATTTAATGTTATTGTTTAGAATTTAGGGTTTAAGGTTTAGGGTTTAGTTTTGGAAAATACTTTGATATATAAGATTTTCAATTTTAGGGTTTAGGGTTTTAGGTTAGGGTTTGAGGTTTGTGGGTTTAGTGTGTAAGGTGTAGAATTTAAGGTTTATGGTTAAAATTTAAAGTTTAAGTTGTATGGTTTTAAGGTACTAAGGTTTGGGATTTAGGTTTTAAATTTTATAGAAGGGTTGTTTAAATTTTATTTACACAGTTTGTATATCAAAATATAATCCTTTAATTTTTAGGGTTACTGTTAGAAATTTAATATTTGAGTTTTATAGTGTAAATATGCAGGCTTGTGTAAAATTAGTTTTTCACAGCCTGTGTATAAAAAAATTTACTTAAAAACTGTCCAGCCACCTCAAAACAGTCTAGGCACGGACAAACTGGGTTGGTGTTGGAAGGATAAGCGGATTTCTCTACTAAATCCGCTTATTCCTACCTTACTAGTGGTGTAGAAACTAGCAGTAATGGCAAGTGGAGGAGGATTTGGAAGATGCACGTTTTGTAGCAGGTGCATGTTTTTTTATGGTATCAATGCATGAACGTCTTCTAACAAATGTGGAGTGTGTCCGAAGGCATCTTGCATATTCGGATGTATGCGAGATTTGTGGTGGAGGAAGAGAGGATGTTGAGTATGTCTTGCGGTCATGTGTTACGGTTCGTGAAATGTGGTTAAGAGTGGTTCCTCCCGGTCATGTTGAGGGGGTTTTAAACTTACCATTCAGAGATTGGCTTCTACAAACATGTTTGATGCTCCATTCTTAACAGATTACACTCAATGTGAAGATATTCTAACAAGGAGAAATCGAATGGTGGAGGAGCGTGGTCGTGCTTTTGTCCCTCATATAGGTGATCGAGTAAGGCAGAATATGGTCCCAAGGTGGCTTGGTCCCTCGATAGGTTGGGTGAAAGTGAATGTAGACGCTGCCGTTAACACAACGGATGCCAGGGGCGTGATTGGAAGGGTGTTCCGTGACGGCCAATAGGTTTGGTTATATGGTTTTGCTCGATTTTTTGGTCGATGTCTTGTTTTGTTGACTAAGTTGTGGGCAATACATGATGGTCTCTTGCATGCTTGGTTGCTCGGATATCATTGTGTTGAGTTGGAGTCGGATTGTCTGGAAGCAGTGCGGATTGTCAATCTTACGTCGGTCGCGTTGAATGAAAGTGCGTTGATTTATTCAATCTAAGAGCTTCTAAAAAAGATTGGAGAATCGTGGTCACCCATATTGGGTGGGAGAACAATAGGGTTGCAGATAAATTAGCTTCGATGGGTCGTGTGATCCTATAGCATCAATGACATTCCTTGAACCCCTGCTTGTCTCGTTAAAATGGTGAAGGAGGAGTAGTTGGAGCATTTGATGTCTCCTGGAGCTGGTACATATGGGCACAGTGAGTTGCCTTACGATCCTAGAAAATAGATTTTTTGTTATTTGTTTGTTTAGGGTTAGTTTGTTGTTTTTAGTTTGTGCGTTTGCACTCGTTTGATCGTTAGAATTACTTTGTAAGGTACTTTATGGGTACTCTTTACCACCATTTATGTTTATGGGGCTTTTAACGAGACTTGTAGTTTGCGTTTTTTCTTATAAAAAATACTCGAGTGTTGGACCACATATCTTTCTTTTTTATGCTTAATAGTAAAATAAGTGCCTAAATTATATATGTCGTTTACTTTTAATGCCTGAACTATTTTTACTCGAAAGATGTGTCTTAATGTTTCATTTCGATAAGTTTAGGTATATGTCGTTAACTACCATTATTTTTTTAATTTCCTTTATTTTTAACTTCATTTTAATAAAATAATTTAAATTTCATAAAAAATCATAAAATACTCTCAAATCCTTAACCCAAAATCTAAAACCCCCAAATTGTCGCCATTATCACAGTTGACTGTCTTTTCGGATCTCATAATATCATCGTCGGATGTCGCGACCTATTTTTCTCAACCAACCATCGTCGAAATTTAACGACAAGTATGCCGATCAGTTTCCTAACATCGAAGGAAGTCGAACTCGCAATAGAAAGTCGATTGGTACACCTACCATCGGTAAACGACGATGAGTGGTTAAAAGAAATAGACGAAGGTATCCGACGACAATAGTGGTAGGTTCCAATAGGACAGTCAACGACAATAATGAGGACAATTTAAGGATTTTTACTTTTGAGTTAGAAATTTACAATTATTTTGTAAAAATTTAAAACTGTTAATTTCTGAAATGAAATATTAGGCGTATGTTTTGTGCAAAAAAATAGTTTAGGACAAAAAATAAATAACATATATAATTTAGGGTAAATTATACCATTGACCACCGAACTAATTGGGGATTCTTATTTTGACCACCGAACTAACGAACTCGTCAATCAGACCACCGAACTTATTAAATTAACCTATTTTGGCCACCGCCGTTAAAAAAATAACAGAGGACTGACGGATTAAATGTGTAAATAGCAAGGATTAAATGTGTAATTTTATAAAAGTTTGTTAACTGCCACGTCATCACTCCGTCAGTCCTCTGTTATTTTTTTAACGGCGGTGGTCAAAATAGGTTAATTTAATAAGTTTGGTGGTCTGATTGACGAGTTTGTTAGTTCGGTGGTCAAAACAGGAATCTCCAATTAGTTCGGTGGTCAATGGTATAGTTTACCCTATAATTTAAGCACTTATTTTACTATTAAGACTTCTTAAATATAAGAAAACTATTTTTAAGTAAAATACATCAAAAGTCACTTAATTATTAATAAAATTATTATTAGTCACTCCATACTCTCGTCTCTATATATATATATAGAAGAAAAATTTCAATACACATGTTTTATAAAGTTTTCAAGTCTTTTTAATTTTTGTGTTTAGGAATTTAGTTTAAGATTTAAAATTTAAGATTAATATTTAGAATTATAAATTTAGAAATTGTGGTTTAAATTTTTAAAAATTAAATTTAATAATTTAAAATTTAAATTTATAACATAAATATAAAATAAAATTTACACGCCTGTATATTAAAATTAGACCCATAAAAACACCTGTTATCGACATTTTTTTGAAACAGTTATCTACATCTTGTTGAAAAGGAAACGCAAAAATAAAATAAAAACAATTCTCTTATATCCATCTGAAACGAAACCCTAGACTTCTCGAGTTGTGAAACTTATCCAAAAACCAAACTTCTCTTGGTCATATATCTTTCCCTTTTTGTTTTCGGAAAGCTCTTGGTTCCAAGGGTTCCGTTTAAGTTAATGGCTTTGCAATTGGTGAACAAGGCGTTGACTTTTTCGCGCAGGAAGAAACAATGGCTTATATTGCTAGCTATATGTGGCGTCTCTGGTTATGGGGCCTACAAGGTCTATAATTTGCCCTCTGTTGTGAAGAATAGGAAGAGGTTTTTCAAGCTCTTTGGAGCCCTGATTTCCTTAGCTGAATTGGTCTCGGAATCCGCCGATACTGTCAATGCTGTCTCCAAGGAGTTGAAGGAGTTTTTGCAATCCGATTCCGATCAAGTTCCGAACAGTTTGAAGCAAATCTCAAAGATTGTGAGATCAGAGGAGTTTTCCCAGTCTTTAATTAGGATTACAAAGGCTTTAACAGTTGGGGTTTTAAGAGGCAATAAGTTAGAATCAGGGAGTGGGAATGGGAATGGGAATGAATTCACAACAGGTTCGGAGAATCCCGGCTTTACCGGTAGGTTGTTGGATAGGGTTTTCTCTAATGCTGGGACTGGTTTTGTATCTGTTGTTGTTGGTAGCTTTGCTAGGAATCTGGTTCTGGGCTTTTACTCAAGCGGTGGAGAAATGGAGCGGTTGAATGGGACTGATGGGTCTTCTGATGCGCCCAAATGGGTTAATTTGCTGCTATATGATGATAAATGTAAAGAGCTGATTGCTGATTGCATTCAAAGATTCGTAAGCACGGCTGTTGCGGTTTATCTCGACAAGACCATGGACATTAATACTTATGATGAAATCTTTGCTGGGATGACTAATCCTAAACATGAAAAACCTGTTAGAGACATTTTGGTTTCTATTTGTAATGGTGCTGTGGCAACACTGGTGAGAACGTCTCATCAAGTGTTGACAAGTTCGGACTCGAAGTCGGGTTCTACTTGTTTGGTTCTTGATCGTTGCGTGGGTGCCGGTGGAATGAGAGATGGTTTCGAGAAGGAATTATCTTTAAAAGGAATGGAAAGGGGGACCTCATTTGATGGGATTCAGAATAATGGGTGGGTCGATAATGTCTCTTCCTCACGCCCGAATCCTGCCAACATGAAGTTTGTGCTTGACGTGACTGGGAGGGTGACCTTCGAAACATTAAGGTCTTTGGCGGTGTTTATAATGTGGAAGCTTTCAGAGGGTTTGAAAAGAAGCATTTGTATTGCTCGTGACGAGGTTGCAGAAAGGGGACTGGATGTTATCAGATATGTTGGTGCTAAGTCTTCCATTATAGTCACTTTTTGTCTTGCTCTGTATTTACATATCCTGGGTGGTAGTGGCCTTGCGATGCCTGCTTGAAGGAGCATTTATTCCGATTTTTCATTGAAATACAACGAAATCTTACTGAAGCTGCTTATATCAGAAGGTCTTGTACGTATATTTCTCTCGTGCAAACTGTATATAGCATTAGCAATACTCAGCTTCCTTCAAATTTATTTGCCTTATCCAAATGTATACACAATAATCTCATTTCTCACTGCTGTATGCCAGAACTAGTGCTATTTTGTTTTTCTGCAATCTAATTCTTATTAGAGATTGACTGACAATGTTTTAGAAACAAAATTGTGTGTCGGGATTAATAATTCCAATTCTTCTGGAGCATCAGCTCTTCTAAGGAAAATTTAGCTGATCTCACAAAATCAACATGATGACTGGATTATGATAGAGATAGAAATCATTTTTCTGGAAAAGATCAAGAGATTGGTCAATCTTAATCACAGAAGGTTAGAATAAAAGCAATCACAAAATGATTGGAGTGGACTAATGTGCTATCCTTCAGCCTAGTCCATTTTTCAGTCTTTATTATTATTATTATTTTGATAATATAAGTCTCGGTTCATATAAATCGAGCTTGTTTTCAGTGAGAAACTGCTTGAGAGAGGAAGTTGTATTTCTTTCTCAACTAAACCTACGGTATTAGATGATAAGTTACTCCTAGAGGATTTGTTTTTGGCTTATAATCTCCAATGTTAATGCTACTAGTAATATTTTTTTTCTCAAGTTGATAGGGATGAACCTGAAAATTGTGTGATTGAGGCAATCATCACACATTTCTGCTTATGAGAAGCAAATGCATTATCCCAAAGTAGTAATGATTGTTTATTCTGTCCATTCAAATATAGGATGCTTAAACTTATGAGAAGAAAATGATGAGTATGGACTATGCAGTCTGGATATGGAATCCTCCTATCCTATTGATAAATTTAGCAGCTGTAGAACTACTTGCCATGATCTTTGTTTTGAAACTTCCTGGCTGGATATATGCTTTCATCTTTAGTTTCTCATTCATCTTCCACTAAAACGTAAAACAAATTCTTCCCAACAAATGATCTCTGTATAAACTGTGCTCCATGATTACAAGAACTTCTTTTGTATCTTTTATTGGACTTCTTAAGATTTATATTTACATAAGTCTCAAGAATAACCCCAGATGGGATAAATCTAGTTGGTAAGAGAAACCGCTTTTTACCAACTAGGTTTGATCTTTAGCGATTCATTGATAATTTCCTAATTACTCTAGGTTGATGAAAGTAGTGTAATAGTTTTGAGAGGGGATTATAACCGAAATAAAATTTTATCTTATTGATCTCACTGATGGATGTTGAACATGCATGTACAACTGTATTTCAATGCACTCAGTAGAATGACTATCCTTTTTCTGTGCAACAATGGCATATTCTTGAGTGATACCTGTAAATGGTGTCAAATTGCATAGCCGTGTTTGACCCTCTGCCTGCCTGTTGTCATAGCTTGTGACAGGTAACTTCTCTTCCTTGTGTTGTGTCTTATCTGTGCAATGTGATGCATATTCTGATTATTTGCAGTATATCAGCTTCATGTTGTTACCATCTGAAAGGTTAATGTTTTCCTAAAGTTAAATTGTATATTATGTTTTTTTTCTTACTTACAATGTCCATTTGTTTCCTCTCCTCTTATTCCTAGGTGAACTAGCTTTTCCCGTCTCTGAATATGAATGTTGTAGCTTAAGAAAGAAAAAAGAGATATTTATTTGCTGCTTAAGGGGGTTTTCCCCTTTTCCTTTTCTTTATCGATAGTTTCAGTGTGTATGAGTTCTTTTTCCCCATTTTCCAGTCTTATGCCCCAAGAAATCATCTAGCAGAGCTAGATACACAATTGTTTGCTATATACTTGTTAACTCCTGCTTTAGACTTTGCTTGGTATGAAGGATGAAAAGGATTGAGGATCGAAAATTTGTTAATCAAATGGTTAAGATTCATAACCACTTTCCTATTTTGTAGATTAACCATTAGCTTAACAAGTTTTCGTATCAAGCAGATCTTTATGTAACCTAATGAATCCTAATATCTATTTTCATGGAGAAATCTGACCGAATTCTTTTATGAGAATAGAGAAAAACATTCAACCCATTGCTTCCCATATGGTGCATGAATTACTGTACCCATTCTTCTTGCAAGGATTCCAAAATGCCGATGCCACATTAGGATGCTGTGTTACATAATCAATGAGCTTTCATTCTGCTGTAGGATTTCATGAAAAACATGTACTTTTTGTTAATTGTAGTCCCTCGAGCATATAGCTGCGACATTTATTTTTTCTCCCTGTGCAGGTCTTGACTAGGGGTGATAATGAGCATGACCGGCTCGCGAGCTACTCGGGCTCGGCTTGGTCAAAGCTCGGCTCGAGTGAGCTCGACTCGGGCTCGGGCTCGGGCTCGGCTCGAAACCTTAACAAGCCGAGCCGAGCTTACCCAGGCTCGGCTCGAAAAGCTCGTGAACAGGCTCGGAATCTACATATGCACTAAAATAAATTTTGTGTTTGTATTTTCTTTCATTAGTTGATTGTTGTTTGATTTTGTATTTTCTTTAATTATGTATTTGTATTATAAGAATATTTATTGATTATTTGGATTAATCTAATTTTTGGCACTTTTTTCTCTTTCTGGTCATTTAATTTCGTTTTAGTGTTGGTTATGAAAAAGATTTTTAACGAATATTTTATATAAAAAAACTATAGCAAAATTTTCCATTTCGAGCCGAGCCGGCCTGACGAGTCTGAGCCGAGCCTGACGAGCTTCGAGCCGAGCCCAATAAAAATGTTTTCGAGCCGAGCTCGAGCATAAAATTCTGAGCTCGGCGAGCCTTGAGCCTGAGCCGAGCCCAAATATACTGTTTCCGAGCCGAGCCTGGCCAGGCTCGGGCTCAGCTCGGCTCGTTATCACCCCTAGTCTTGACATATATGGATCATGGCCATTGTCTGCTTCGTAATTCACTCGATGCTGCAGCATTTTTTCTAATGAAAATGATACAAATGATAGCCGTTCCAGCAACAAATTTTCACTGGGAGTGGATACTACTTTGAAGACGAAAATAGCAAAGGTTCGGGTCCATTATTAGGTGGTTTGTGATGATTTATGTGTCTCAGTTCCATGATCAGCCATGGTCTTCACTTCTGAAGGATGTGATCCATAACTAGTTAAATCAGTCATCACCTTTACTAGCATGCCTGAAGAAGCTGCTTTTTTTCGAGTTACTTGACCAGACCAGACCAGACCAGACAGGCCACCAACAAGTGGTGTAGCTTTGTTATGAGGTTATGCTGGTGGGTAACTTCCACGTGAATCACTTTTGATCTTTGAGGACTCAGTATACCTTTAAGAACCAGTACTGGCCTCTGAAAATAAACAAAAAAAAAAGAAGGGGGCAATGGGGGATTAGAAGAGCTAAGCTTTTGGGTACACTGTACTTTAAGGGGGAGAGGGAAGCTGCACTTGGTTTGCCTGCGGGGTTAAGTAAATACCCAAATGTGGGAAATGGCTGAATTTTCTGCTCTGGTGTTGTAACGCGTGGCCATAAAGTTTTGGCGAACCAACAACTAGTAGATGAGCCCTTAGATCTCTTAAACAAAATTAAGAGTTCGAATTATGACGTTGTGAATGGAGCAATTAGGTTGGGAGGATCGTTCTCAT
Source organism: Hibiscus tridactylites (assembly GCA_958450335.1). Classification (NCBI taxonomy): domain Eukaryota; kingdom Viridiplantae; phylum Streptophyta; class Magnoliopsida; order Malvales; family Malvaceae; genus Hibiscus; species Hibiscus tridactylites. The sequence goes on along the minus strand of OY288265.1, from coordinate 79,670,067 downwards.
AATGAACTTATACAATACTCAATTTGAATTAATAAACCAATGGATTAAATACAGTTGATTATACCAATTTTTTTTTTTTTGACAGACCCTTATAAAGCTCCCGAGTGTGAAGGTTTATGCATGCCAAATACATGTTTTGCCAATGCCCCATTGTAATAATAATTAGAATAGCCGAAATGGATAAGCATTTAAGATCCATTTCATTCAATTTGCTTAACGTTACCAACCACGCCGACAATATCCACATTTTATCGAATCCGAATTAATGACAGAATTGTCATTAGGATAAAATCTTTTATATTCAATAAATTATTTTTTATTGAATTAAAAAAAACTTGAATATCATATATTTAAAGACAATATTGTAGGCTTTTACCTTTCTACCCCTATGTGTATCCCACATGACGTACGTCTTTGTCTTTCTAATAAACATCACTTTTTTTCAAGCATTTTTCTTTTCTGTTTTTGTTTGATCCTTCGTGATTAAGGTAAACTTAATCTTGTTGATGACCTGGTAAAATTCGGCTGCTCTTTTTTGGTACTTCTATGTAACACCTAGGTTTATGGCCGAGAGAAAATACTATTTAAATAATAGTTCAGGTTTCGGTTTTATAATTAAAATAATAAAGTATTATTTTGGTCTTTATATTTTCGAACAAACATTTTGTGTTGGACTAAAATGTAATTGAAATCAAATTTCTATGAAAACTTCAATTACATGAGATTGCCATCTCATTAATGGTAAAACCGTAAATAAATGAAACTTTTAAAATTAAAACCCCTTTTGTTGAATTAAACATGTGCTCATCTTCTTCTTTCTCCATTTTTGCTATCCGACGACATGAGATAGCTTTTCTCTCCATCTCACCATTTAATCTCTTTCACCTTCATCTTTAGAGCTTTTTGAAAGGCAAATATAGTTTTGACTTGACCTTGCTATCCTCTACATTTTGGTATTTTTAGATTTCACTAAAACTATCTATTTTACATTTAGGTTTTTCAAAGTTTTAAGCTAAATGTTAAAGCTTTATGGGTTTTTACTAAATCTTTTGATTTGTCATTGTTAGATATGATGTTTATGAATCAAATGATCCAACATATATAATTTTTAGAGTGTTTTAAATGAATTCCCGAATTTGGGTTTTGGTGGGGTTTTAGGAGGGTTTTAGTTGAGTTTTGGGTATGGTTTGTGTTGGAATTTGAGGGTTGATGTTAGAGTAATAGTTGGGGGCTGTTTTGGAAGCATTTGAATGTGTTAAATGTGTTGAAATCACAAGTTTTGGCTGGGTATAAGGGCTGCTCGGGTTTGGTGATTTTGGGGATTGTTCATGGCTTGATTAGTGTTCCGGGTTGTTACATTGTTGTGTGGACTGATTTGAGGCTATTTTGGTTGTGTTGAAATGATTAGAAGCAAGAAATTGTATTGGTAAAGCTTCATGAGTGAATCCGGAAACTTGAAGACCTTGGTTGCTTGGTAGTGGAGCTTGGAGGTGGAGGTGAGTGGTTAAAATGTTTTAAATGGTTTTGAGCAATTGGTTCAAGCATGTGGACTAGGTTAGGATCGGTAGACCCACCTAGAGTTAGGATTAGGGTGGTAGCCTAATCCTAAGCCTTAGTTAGAGACTTTGGTTGTACTCTATTTGATGTGGGTGACTCATGTTTAATTGAGATCATGGTGGTTGTGTATATGTTGTTATACATGTATGTTGAAGCATGTATTGAGGCATTGTCATATGCATGTTGATGATGGGTATAATGTGGATATACATATGTGTGAAATATGATGAGATAATTGTTTTGATGATATACATGTAGTGTTGACTTGTGAAATGATATTATGAGGTGGTTGCATGATTTCGAGGATCATGGTGAGTATGTGCTAAGCACAGAAATTATATTGAAATTGATGTTGTGAAAGGTTGTGGATTTTATTTAATATTGGCACTAGTATACTTGGGTACAATGATCGATCATTAGGATTAATGTGCACACGAGAGTCAAAGTCGCGCGTGGCCTTGGTGGCGTTAAGGCACCAAGGAGGAGTACGGGTTCGCTCAGAAATCTTTATATTAGTCGATGATGAGTGGAATCCCATCGACGGGGCGTGAGGATGAGTGGAATCCCCTCCGCGAGAACCGGTGATGAGTGTAATCCCACTGAAGATAATGGTTATGTTGGAAATGCGTTCCAATATGTTATCCACGTATTCGAGTCATAGCTAGGTGCCAATATGAGATTATATATATGCTTATATGGTATTAAATGTGACTCCCATTATGAATCGACATATGATGTGGTTAATACATTGAGTTATGTATCTTGGTATGTTGAGCTTATGAGTTGTTGAGCATGACATAATGTTGAATATATGTTTATGCATCATGTATATTTGGCTTTTGAGATCGAAGGTAAGATCATGCATTGTAAAAAGTTTATCTTTAAACCAAGGATAATTTTAATAATTTAATTATATGTTTACGTGTCTGTCGGATGGATTGTAAAAAGTTTATCTTTTAAATAAAGTATTAAGTTGGAAGTTTTTTATGAAAGATATAGCTTTGGAAGAATTTTACTCCCATTTAAACATCTAATTTGATTCGACTTTCAATATAATTAGAACATATATGATTAATGAACATCGAAAGATCTTAAATTCACAAAAAAAAAAGGTTTACCTTGACATGCAAACTTTTTTTTCTTGCTTTACCTTAAGAAAGTATCCAAATGATCTTCCAAAAATCTTAAATACCCTCTCGCTTCTCTTCTATCCTTCCCTTTCCCCCTCTTCTCTTACTTCATAGTATCAATTTAAAATTAAGGTTTTTCTTTCTTAATTTCTACTCCCATTTTGGTAAGTTTATTTGGTGATTTTTCCCTTTATATTTGGTTGAGTCTAATTAACCCAATGTTTTTAGCTAAAGAAGCTGATCAATTCCAAGTCCCGGTTCACGAAACCAGTTTTACACCCGAAGAACTCCTAGAGTTATTATCATTTTTCGAATCCGAAGAACAAGTTAGTTCGAATTCCAGTTTGGAAGGTTTAAGCCGGGGGATATATTCACTTATGAGAAAAAGCAAAGACGAAAGGTATCGAACCGAGAGTCAGCCAAACAGTCTCGTTGGAGAAAAAAGAGACATTTAGAGAACCTCACGGACCAAGTGTACCGGTTGAACATAGAGAATCGACGACTTAAAAACCGGCTCAGTTTAATTATTAATCAATATCACGTTGCATGGCTAGAGAATGAAAGGTTAAGATCCGAATCCGATGCTCTTCGGGCCAAACTGTTGGATCTATATCGGACTTCAGCCACCATGCAATGCAATCACGCTCAGGGGCGGATCTTGGGGTCGGAGTTTGAGGGGGCCTACTTAAAATTTTTAAAATATTTGAATGTTTAAATTAAAAATTTTAAAAATTTTGATGGGTTTAATTTAATTTTTTTAAAATTTTTTGAAGTCGACTAAAATTTTCAAAAAAAAATACTTTAAGAGAACTTTTTTAGAATTTTAAAGAGGGTACTTAATTAAAAATATTCATAAAAATGAAATATAATTAAAATATTTTAAATTTTTGAAGGGGCCAAATTAAGAATTTCCAAAATATTAAAGACAAAATAATAAGATTTCAAAAGTTTGGGGGGGCCAGGGCTCCCACTGGCCCCATTACCATCCGCCTCTGGTCACGCTAATAGCTGACTTTCTTATCAAGTTTTAATTTCATCTAAACAGACGAATTAAGCTCTAATTATCTCCCTTTTTCCTAAAAATATAAATACTCGGACACACTGGTCAGAAAAAAATGGTGGTTTAGATAAACCCCACGTTTATTGTCTTGTAAGAAAAGGTAGTTTTCGAGTCTTACATTTTTTTAGGGTTTTTTTTTCATCTTTTTAGTTTCTAGCTTTTGCATGTTTATAGCAAGTTAGGGTTAAAGAGAAATGGAATATTGTAAATGCGTCTGGTAATCTGTGTATTTCGTGTCGTACTGCGTATGTATATTGTCTATAATATTTTAGAGGGTAAACTACTTAAATGACCACCTAATTATTTAGGTGGTAACAATCAAGCCATCAGCTAACGGAGATGATGACGTGACAGTTAACATAAATTGGTATAGTTATACATTTGGTCTCGTTACTTACACATTCTATTAATTTGATCATAATTTTAATTTGATTATTCAATCAGTCAGTAACACGTGTCACCACCTCATTGGAAGACTTTACACATTTTTATTTAGTTTAATAAATTTATTTTTTCTTCCAATCGGGTGACGGCACGTATCTGGAAAAAAAAGTGAAACACCCTTACAGCCAACTGTTCATTTCTTACGTATTTTGCAACATTTATCATATAATAACTCGCTCATGACCAGGGATGAAGCTAGGATTTGAAGTTGAGGGGGCAAAACATAAATTTTGAAAGGTGGGGGGGCAAATTCACAATTATCCCATTTTTTTCCAGAAAAATATAAAAAATCAAAGGGTGCGTCACTGCTCATGACAGCTTTATAAACATTATCTACTTCGTTCAAAACATGTGAAGCCTGTCACCCCGACCAATTCTTACTCTCCTTTGCTCCTTTCTGGTCCTCCATAATTACAGTTCCTTGGGTATTATCCTAAGAGTTCAAATCCCCAAGTTTAGCTCTTGTCCTGTGTGTGTCGATCGCAATTTCTCTTTGATTACTCCATTGATGTATGATACGTACAAACATGCTTTTTGATATACCCCTTCATCTCCATTAAAAGAAGATTACCATATCTCTTGATGGAGATTTTATAATCCCCATTATCATTTATTGTTCTTACTTTGGTTGAGAATGCAGAGTACCCGTGTTGCTCTCGTTGCTGCAAATAACACCGCCGCTCGATTACAAATATATATTTGATGTTATAATTTATGTCGCAAATTAACTGTTGGTTCAGTGGTAAGAGTGCGTCACTATTCCTGGTTAGAGATCGTTTCGAATCTCACACGTGTCACTGACTGATTGAATGATTAAATTAAAATTGTGAACAAATTGATAGAATGTATAAGTAACGGAGACCAGATATGTAATTACAAATTTATGTTAACTGTCACATCACCATCCCGTTAGATTTTAACGACCGGTGGCTTGATTGTTACCGCTTAAATAGTTATGTGGTCATATTGACACAATTGAAAGTATAATGGTCATATTGACACCAATCCAATAATTAGGTGGTCATTTAAGTAGTTTACCCTATTTTATATTAGATAAATTATACAGTTGGTCACTTAATTATTACTATGTTTCTATTTCGGTCATTTAACAAAAAATGCACTTAACGTTTGACTGAATTGTTATTTTGGCCCATATTCTTTTTTTGAAGCAATTTAGCCCTAAACGTTTCATTTTGGGTCAAAATGACCCTTCTGCGGATGAAAACCGTTAGTCAACCAACTGTAAATGGCTTGAGATGGCATGCCAAACCTACATGGCAGTGCACGCCGCAATAACAATGTCATATAAGTAAATATGTTGCAAGATACATAAGAAATAAACAGTAGGCTTAGTAGTAAAGGTGTTTCACTTTTTTATTAATTAATTAAAGAGATATTACATTCTCATACCGAAATTCGAACTCATACAAAATGAGACAATATGAGTATTCTTGACCACTAAACCAATTAAAATTACTATTTAAACATAAGTCAGCTTAATTTGAATTACTATTTAATAATATTTTTATTTAACATTTAATTATAAATGTACAAATTTTAATAAAAGGGGCCACCAAATTGGCTATTTTTGACGAATAATCATTTTTTAATTATTATTTGGAAAAATGGCTCCCAAAAAATATTATTTGGTAAAATGACCCCCAAACTTGCCACGCCGGTGAACCTCGCGTTGTGTAGGGCGCGAGGTCTGATATCGCATTCTGCACAACCCGATATCAGTCTACGTGGCCTTGTTGTTTGTGTTATCGGTTTTACAGTACCTCGCGTTCTGCAGAACGCGAGGTCCACGAGAATTTGAAAGGGCGGCTGAATATATCGCACAGACCCCGCGTTCTGCAGGACGCGAGTTTTGTGCAACGCTGGGCTGAAGAACAAGGGAAAACAAGTGTGGGTAGGCCTGTTCGAGCCCAATTTTGGGCGTGTAAATCGTATATTTTTAGCGATCATCGAGTTTGGGGTCGTAGTACTGGAAATTGTCTATCGTATGATACCAACATGGTTAATTTCCGTCCATTCTACAATGGTTTTAAATGGATTCGGAAACCCTATGCTATCATCATTTTTTGAATAAAGTTGCATTTGAACAAATGTCGATAGGCATGTTCGAGCAGAATTTCATACGTAGAAATTTTAAATTTTTAGGTAACATCGAGTTTGGGGTCGTAGTACTGGAAATTCTCTATCTTATGACACTGACACAGTCAATTTCCGTCCATTCTACACTGACTTAAAGTTGCTTCGAAAACACTATCATAACATATTTTTTTGAATGATTGAAAATATAATGTGGCATACTATATAAATCGAAGTAGACTGACTTTATTGATTCGATAGTCATGGGCGAACTCGCATATACAAATTAAAAATAATTTGTTGAGTGGATCGAAAGATCGATAATTACCAAGAGGGGGGTGAATTGGAATTTTAAAGGATTGTGAGTGGAAATTGGCAAATTAAAAATGATGAACAAGGGATTTAGAGTGGTTCAAGTTCCAAATGAACTCTACATCCACTACCTTAGTCTCACTAAGGATTTGCAACAATTTCACTAAATTGATCTTCCCCTTTTCTAGGACAAGGAGGCAACCCTTTACAATTTCGGTTGATTTTTCTACCCAAAAATCAACCCAACCCTCACACAAGAGAACAAAGAAATTTGTAGGCTAATTAGATATCTCTCAATACAAATGATAGCCCCAATACAAGCACTCAACCCAATTTTACAAAATATGAATGAAGAACACAAATTGGGATTTTTACACAAAGTGGGATTTTTGCTCAATTGCTTGAATTTGATGTTTGGATGTTTGCTTTTGGATCAATAGTTGTTGCTGATGCTTTTGGATGTCTCTTTTATACCTTCTCATTGATTTCTAGCCGTTTGGGTGGTTGGGAACATAAATGGAGCCGTTGGAACCCTCTCTTGCCACCATAAATGCAGTCTGCACCAACCCGTTTCGGAACACGGGGAACCTGTTTCGGAACGGACTAAAATAGAAAGAGCCGTTGGGGTGCATTTAAGAGCCCGTTTCGAAACGCCTTAGGGCCGTTTCGGAACGATTTTGCCACTGTCAAGGGTCGTTTCGGAACGGTCTTAGCCCGTTTCGAAACGCCTTAACTACTTTCTGAAAATCAGTTAAAACATACAACAGTCATATTATTCAAAATAAAATCTAGCCCTTGTTTCGGAACGGGATTGATCCGTTTCGAAACGGAATGGCTACTGTCAAAGGGTCGTTTCGGAACGGGCTTGATCCGTTTCGAAACACCCCTTTTATATTTAAAAATCTGAAATATTTGAAATAAAATAACCCTTTTTAAATCCTATATGAAGAACAGTTTCGAAACGAGTTGTGCCGTTTCGAAAAGGTTTTAAGTGTTTCGATACACGTTTCGGAACGGTGGTCGACAGTGGTGAAAATGTTTCGAAACGCCTTAGGGCCGTTTCGAAACGGGTACTTGAAAAACACTGTTTTGGCTTGAAACACTTAGAAAAATATTTGAAATAGTATGTTTTTAACTTGGGCATAATACTAAAATTATATGGGGATATTTTGAGGACTTAAAATTCGTTTTGACTTTTTCGATTTAGTCCTTAGGTTTTTAGTTATATCAAAATTAAAATATTTGTTTCACATAATTAATTAAGATGAGGGGCTGAGCGATTAGGACACTTAGGAGTTGTGTGTCCAGGATTTTTACATACACTACAATGCTTCCTTTGTCTGGTTTTTTCTCGATGTTCGACCATATCCTCGGCACAGTGTATTCTTGTAGAACGTGGACGTCCTTTGGCTCGTAGTAGTGCTGGATCTGGGCGTATGATCGGTTCAGTGTCCACGTCATTCGGATCAATCTCATTTCCGATTAGAGAAAACTCTTTTTTGTAAAACTTAAACACCGTTTCGAGTAAGTATAGCGGATCAACCAGATGCATGTATTGCATCCGTTGGTTAGTGCAAGCAGCAATGGCGTGTGCGCACGGGTATTTGAATGTTTGGAAAATTCCGCACTCGCAGGTTCTTTCCCTCAGATTTACCACGTACGCGTTGTGTTGAATGCCTTCTAACTGCCTGGAAAATTCCGCAACACGAAACATGTGTCCTTCTCGCGAGAAGAGAGTTGCAGTCATCTGTCTTGATTGGCCCAATTGAGTATGCAGTTTTGTGCGGAAATCCGGATGGACTTTGTGTCCACCTTCCATGTACTCAGTTGCTTACCTTCCCAAGGTTGCAAAAAGGGTAGCCAAACGATAATAGGTCTCTTTGACAATGGAAGTGATAGGCAACTGCCGCACTCCCTTCAGTGATGAGTTCACTGCCTCAGTCAAGTTCGTTGTCATGTGACCATAATGTTTACCCTCGTCATACGATCGAAGCCATTTTTCCTTTGGGATTTTTTTAAGGTATTCTGCGCCATGTTTGTTTCTCGCTCTCAGTTCCTCGAGCAGGTCAGCCACCTCTTGTTTGTAGTGCGAGTTGCCTACGGGATGACAGTTGAATAATTATGGGCGAAAAACACATGCAAAAAGGTCGTAAATGAAAACGAGTAACAAGTAATATAGTAAATGAAAATGACATAAATGACGTACCCATATCGAGCACTATTTGACGTTCATCACGATTCTTGTATTGCAGCAGGTAGTTTGCGGCTATGTGTCGCAAGCAAAAACGGTGGTGAATGTATGGAGGCTTCCAATAGTCACCCAAATTTTGTATCGCCCACAACAACGTTGTGCCTCTGTTAGAAATAACACATACTCCTTCATCCCTTTTTAGTATTACAGGATCAAGGATATATTTTCGTAGGTTCCGAAGGAAGAACTTCCAAGACTCCAAATCCTCCTTCTAGACGATTGCGAATGCAACAAGAACGCATTTGCGATTGCTATCCTGTGCAATAGCTAGAAGTATGGTCTGTGTATATCTTCCGTACAACCATGTGCTTGGAAAAGAAAGCAAAGGTCTAGTCTTTGTAATCACTTCTTTAACTTCGGACTTTTTGCAGTTTGTGCGGGCAAGCTGCGAATTTAAGAGAAGAGTCCCCAAGAAGTGACTCGAAAGTTTTACTGGAAACTCTCAAGGCACTACTTGGCAGTAAATGGCAGCCGCCCACAAGCTCCCAAATATTGCGATATGTCGGTGAGCAAATGTGATCGGAGGTCCCGAGTGAAAGAAGCAGAGCGCGATAATCAGATTTCTTCTGAAATGGTAGCAGCTTTGATCCACATTAGCAAATGTAATCGGCACCGGCCGCATTCGCAAAATAGGGCTACATATGCAACATGGTTGATATGAATCCGCCCTTGCTTCTAAAAGTCATTTCGTTTCAAAACTATAGCCGAGGATCCTCTCGACGACGGCTACAGAAGCTTCCATTGAAGGGGACGCAGCCGCCCACAACCTCCCAAATATTGCGATATGTCGGTAAATATTATTGAATGAACCCTGCGAAACACAATCTTTAAGTGAACTCCAACTATCATAAAGGAACAATATTTCGGACAAAAAATTCCAACTGCAAAAAACACAGCATGACACGAACTCATTTTCAACTGAGAAAAACTGAACTAGGTACGAAAATCTATCGCCGTGCATATATATATATATATACCAACATCTAAATGACCTCGCGTTCTGTACAACGCGAGGTTCATAGGACCTCGCGTCCTACAGAACGCGAGATTGCCACGTCAGCAGATTCACCTCCCTCTATAAATAGAAAACTCTTGGGGAGGCAATGAGCATCCACAGAAATTTTTTTCTGTATTCACGTAAGCATATTCACGTAAGCAGTTTTCGATTGCATCTACTAATGACAACATAACGCGTATTTGGGAAGTTTTTTTCAAACTAATTTCCCAAATATTGCGCTATGTCGTTATTTGTAGTTACTAGTGACAACATATTGTGTATTATTATTATTATATACTTAAATACATTTATTATTATTATTATTATTATTATTATTATTATTATTATATTTACTATTATTACTAATAAAATTTTATTATTACTAATAAAATTTTATTATTATTATTATTATTATTATTATTATTATTATTATTATTATTGTTGTTGTTGTTGTTGTTGTTGTTGTTGTTGTTGTTGTTGTTATGATTATTATTATTATTATTACTTTGATTATTATTGTTGTTATTATAATTATTATTATGTTTATTATTATTATTATGATTATGATTATTATTAATATTATTAATATTATTATTATTATTATTATTATTAAATGACTTTCTCGCCTGGGAAGTCTTCTTTTAAAAAACCCCACGACCTCGCGTCCTATAGAACGCGGGGTCTTTAGAAACTCGCGTTCTATAGGACGCGAGGTCACTTCTCACCGTTCAGTTCACGCGTCTGTTCTGTGACGCTCCTTTTCAATGAACCTCGCGTTCTATAGGACGTGAGGTATATGGATATCGTGTTCTACAGAACGCGATGTTCATTAAAATCGCATCCCAAAGGGCGCGAGGTCTTCTATAAATTAGAGGCCCTACCCCCATATCAACCACAGAACGCGAGTTCTTTAGCTTTTTTACAACAAATTCTCGGAAATTTTTATATTTCATTCGATATAATGGACGGCTTATTACGCAACGAGGCGACTCTCTGCAATCAATATTGGAGAAGAAATCCAGTGGTATTACTTTTCCCTATTATTTTTTAAATTTTTTATTTAATTAAATTTTTTATTTTACTAACTATTTTTTTGAAGGGATACGAACGTAATTTACAATGTTACCTTAACCGTATCAACATCCCACCCGTTGATGATGTTATGGAGTGGATTTAGCGCGCCGGTTTGGCCACATAACACGGTATATAGGGGGTGAAGGTAAAACTATCGTTGATCAGCGCGCTGATAGAACGGTGGAGGCCTGAGACGCACACGTTTCATCTTCCAATTGGCGAGGCAACAATCACGCTGGAGGATGTTGCTTACCTTCTGGGGTTGCCTACAGACGTCAGCGTTATTACGGGTGTAGCGTTGGCCCATTGGGCAACTCTATTTGCTGAACAAATGGGCGTGATGCCCCTTGAGGAAGTGTGGGACGGTGGAAAATCGACCTATCATATTTGGAGGCTCAATTTGGAACCCTCCTCCCGATGCGGATGAAGTTACACTTCAGGTATTTTTTCTATTTAAAAATTAGGATGCCGTTATTAAATATTTAGTATGCTTTTATTAAATTTATGATGAAATTACAAATATTTATTTCAACATTACGATGGTTTATGAAATTTTTAGGATGCCTTTATTAAATATTTAGGATCCTTTTAATAAATTTAGGATGCAATTACAAATATTTACTTGAAAATTAGGATGTCTTTATTAAATATTTAAGATGCTTTTATTAAATATTTAAGATGCCTTTATTAAATATTTAGGATGAACTCACGTATAGTTATTTGCAAATTATCATGCCTTTACTAATTTTTTTGGATGCCTTTATTAAATTTAGGATGAAGTTACAATTTTTTTAATTATGATGTCTTTATTAAATTTTTATTTTCACAGCGGTGTGCGCGTGCCCACATCTTGCGTATTATTGGCGGGATATTAATGCCAGACAAATCCCGCACAAAGGTGCAGGTGATGTGGCTTCGTCATCTTACAGATTTAAATGAGTCTGGAAGAAAATCTTGGGGATAAGCTGTCTTGGCGTTTCTTTACAGAGAGCTCTGCAGAAACGTTGACACCTCAAGATCATCGATGGGAGGATGTTGTTTACTCCTACAGGCTTGGGTTTGGTTTCGGATGCCTATTTTGAGACCACAGCCTAGACAGCCCACCGCTATGTTATTTCCGCTTCTACGAAGGTACTACGTAATCTACTATATTTTTTATTTTTAAATTATTTAATTTAACGATTTTTTTCATTATTTATAGGTGGAGAGGCACACTGACCCACATCGGCCTGCCGAACTCCCAAAAAGAATTCAGGCATGCTTTCGATAGCTTGACGGAGGAAGAGGAAATTCGAAAATTAATTTGAATTTTTTCCAATAATATTTCATATAACCGTTACAAACGTTTTCATTTTTTTAGTTCGTGTAGAGGCCCTACACTTCAGAGAAGATTCGGCAGATTACTCCACCGGATATTCTGCGTGACCAAAAGCTCTGGATTTCCGTCGTGCCGCTGCTCAACTACGAAATTATCGTGTGGCATGCTACGGATAGGGTTCTCCGACAGTTCGGGTTCTTCTTAAATGTTCTAGTCGTTCCGCAAAATATGGACCACTTCCACAATCTTACGTGCCAGGGGAAGACGGAGGTTGATTGGTCCGAGTACCACGCTCCCTGGATAGCGATTTGGGCTAATCGATTTGCCCAACGCCCACCACTTCTCCAACAAATTATGGAAGGGGCCGATTCGGTCGCTTTCAATTACCACCAGTGGTATAGGCTCAATGGGCTGCTGCATATCCTTTCTCAGGCCGAGCGCGATGCAGGGCTTCCCCAGTAACCCCAAAACCGCCCACGCGGCAGCCGTTGAGCGACCCAGAGCCAGAGGCAGAGGCAGTCGACGCAGCGCGGTTCGAGACCACGACATGACACTACAGGGGCATCATCTTCTGGCGCAGCATTTCATACTTATAGCGGTCCATCGAGTTACCTGCAGATGATGCCTCCACCCCAGTTCGGCTCCTCCGATGCCTATCGTCCCCATACGCCCACGACTGACCTTCAGCTTATCGATTATCCACAGTTGCCATCTCAGTATGACTTTGGCATTGTGGATAATACGCCGGTGGGTAGCTTGTTTTACTCCCCGCTTGGGCCCAGCACAGATCCGCATATGGCACACGATGGTCAGGATGATGGGGACGAGAGACCACCACACGATGGTCGGAGGTATCCGGATCGTGATCGTCATCCACCCGACTGCGGAACGGGTGGACATAGGCATTTTTAGTCTTTTTTTACTGATTTGTACTTATGTTTTTAATATTTATATTCCACACATTTGATTTTTATAATGTCGTATTATAATTTTGTTTACCTATTATAATTAAACTTTAAAATGTTTATTTAATTTCAGTTTTTAATAAATTTTATGGGATTACTAAACCGAAAATCGACATTTGTTCAAATGCAACTTCATTCAAAAAATGATGATAACATAGGGTTTTCGAAGCCATTTAAACCATTGTAGAATGGACGGAAATTAACCATGTTGGTATCATACGATAGAGAATTTCAGTACTGCGACCCCAAACTCGATGATCGCTAAAAATATACGATTTACACGCCCGAAATTAGGCTCGAACAGGCCTACCCACACTTATTTTCCCTTGTTCTTCAGCCAAGCTTTGCACAGAACTTGCGTCCTGCAGAACGCGAGGTCTGTGCGATATATTCAGCCGCCCTTTCAAATTCTCGTATACCTCGCGTTCTGCAGAACGCGAGGTACTGTAATATCGTTAACACAAACAACAAGGCCACGTAGACTGAACTCGCGTTGTGCAGAACGTGATATCAGACCTCGCGTCCCACACAACGCGAGTTTTACCGACGTAGCAAGTTTGGGGGTCATTTTATCAAATAATATTTTTTGGAAGATATTTTCCCAAATAATAATTAAAAAAGAATTATTCATTAAAAATTGCCCACCAAATTAATCTGTCCTCTGCCAGAGGAAAGATATAATTCCAACCTTCCAAAATTAGCACGAGAAAATTGAATACAAAATTAGTAGTAATAAAATTTTGAATGGAAGATATGTGTCACTTCACAAATCTTGAAGCAAGCATGCGTGAAAAGGGAGGACTTTCACCGGGGTCCATGCCCAAAAGCAAAAGCCACCCTCATGACTCCCAAAACAAATCATGTGCTATTTTTATTTAGTGGTCTAATTATAAAGTAGGACCTTGTTTCTCTTAGATGATATCAATTCAAACAATATGCTCTTTTTTTTTTCGAAATAAAACAATATGCTTTTTAGGTGTACACAAATTTATTATTTAAATTTAAAACTGAATGCTAAAGAATCCCCATAAATATGTAGATATATATTTAATACTTTTTTATATTTTACCTCTGTTTTATCGTCTATATTCAAAGTTTATAACTAATTATTTTAATATATATATTTCTTAAATATTTAATGATGTGATATTTTTAAACAATTATTAAATACAAATCCCTTGACTGTATTTATTCTGATCTTCCAATGACATTATGTCTCCTCGTTAGGGGCGTAAATGAATCGAGTTTAAACAAATACGATTATGTTCGTGTTCATTTGTCTATTTTTAAGTGTGTTCATTTTCGGTTCATGTTCGTTTAAATTTTTAATATTGTGCTCGTGTTTGTTTATTTATTTTTAAGGTGTTCGTGTTCATTTAAATTTTTAATATTGTGTTCGTGTTCGGTTCATGTTCGTTTAAATTTTTAATATTGTGTTCGTGTTCGGTTCATGTTCGTTTAAATTTTTAATATTGTGTTCGTGTTCGCTAATTTATTTTTGAAGGTATTTGTGTTCGTTTGTTTAGTGTTCACGGACGTGTTCGTTTAAGTGTTCGCGAACATGTTCGTTTAAGTGTTCGCGGACGTGTTTATTTAAGTGTTCATGGACGTGTTCATTTAAGTGTTCGCGAACGTGTTCATTTAAGTGTTCGCAAACATATTCGTTTAAGTGTTCACGAACATGTTCGTTTATTCGTTCTCGAGCATGATTGTTTTTATGTTCAAAAATGTTAACTAAATTAACAGTAAATAAATAAATAAATAAAACAAAAGCAACAAAAATAAATGAGCTTGTAAATGAGCTTATAAACGAGCTTGTTCATGAATATAAACGAACTGAACACACCTCTGTTCTAGTTCGTTTGTTTATTAAATGAACATATAATTTTTATTCATACTCGTTTATTTAACTTAATAAACGAACATTCTATGAACGGTTTGTCGAACGCTCTATTCATTTACGCCCATACTCATCGTGCTTTCAAGATCCAAATTTTTGATGAGATAATCACACACTTGGGTTGTCTCCTCATCAAAGTCACAGCATAATACCCCACCTAAAGGAAATCTTTCTTTTATCTACCCGATAATCAATATATTCATATTAGAGTTAAATTTTGATACATAAGTTATATAATTTTTTTTACACAATTCTTCATATATAAGTTATAAAAATCTAAAGCTTAAATTCTAGTCCTAATATCCTAAAACCTAAACCTTAAACCATAAACTCTAACTACAAACTTTAAATTCAACACCCTACAATCTAAACCCCTAAACCCTAAACCACGACTTAAAGTTTACACAAGTTTATGTATCAAAGTATTTTCTTTCATATTATTTCTGCATTATAATCGTATTATAAACATTATATATTTATTTAACATTTGAATTTGATTCATTTGTATAGTAATTTTTATTGATTTTTAAAATTTATGAAGTATCAAATTTTCAAAAATTAAACCAACGAATGGAAAGCATCGGAGTAAAAAAAGAAAAAAGAAAGTAAAGAAAGCCTACCTTTTTCTTTATTTTCTTTTGACTTTTTTATTTACCTTTTTTTAGTGAAATTTTTATATGGATCATGTTATAAACACGACTAATCTCCATGTCCCTACACGACTAACCTTGAAAAAAAAATTAAAACTAATTGATTTACATTATAAAAACATACATGTCTTTGTGTCACAGGTTATTATTCTATTTTCACAAACGTTATTATTTTTATTTACCTCACCTCTCTACTCTCTAGGGCGTGACACCTACACGTACACGATTAGACCACATTAGGTAAGTATTAGGTTTTATTTTTTTTTGTTTAAAACATATAATTAAATTCCAGGGTGTGTTAGGAAACAACATTGTGATATAAATGTTTTGGTTAAATGTGAGCAAGGAAGTCTGCTCGGCGTCTAATTTCTCTTGGTGGAGTAATCTGTAGGGACTGTATGGAGATTGCAGGTTGTGGAGACTGGCGAGTTGCTTAGATTTATCAACAATGAGGTTCTTACCATTGTTGGTGTCCACTTGTCATGGAGGGTCACAATCATAAACTGAGCCAAGGTTTACGGTTGGGGTAAAATATTAATATTTAGAAGTGGGGGAACAAATTCATAAATAAACAATTTTTTTAAAAAAATTATATAGGGGGACAAAGGTGAAGGAAAGAAATTCTTCGGGTGGAGGGATTGCCCCTCCCCACCCCTATATAGTTCGGTCCCTAATCACAATGGAGTCTCAAGGTCTTTCGATCGTCTCTGACATTATCACGGCCGCCTCGGGGGATAAAATTAGGCTGGTTAGTCTATGGAAGTTTTGGGTTTTTAACTGGTCGATTTCCATTTGTTCTAAACGAAACTATACTTAATCACAATTACAACTATGTATGGATCACTTTCTAAATATTTATATAGAATTTTTGATGATTTTTCGAGTTAACTATATATGCATAAAATCCTCGACCGATTTCATAAACTTTACTTTTACTCCATTAATCATTCTAAATGCTTGCAAACATATTTCACATGGCCCACATTCATCCATCAAACAATCACAAATACATGAATCACATAGCATCTAGAGAGAAATTATATGATGGGAATGGGAGGTTAGTGTCTGCAACTCCCACGCCACCTAATATATATATATATAATAAATTTATATTTTATTTTCATTAAAATAACCTTATTCATATGGTGGGTAGTGAGTGGACGGACGTGCGGCGGGCAGGGGCGGACCTACCGTAGTGCAAGGTAGGTCCAGTGACCTACCATTTTTTTTGAATAAAATACATTTGTGGTCATCAACCTATTTTTATTTTTATGTTTTGGTCATCGAACTATTATTTTTGGTAAAATCTTACTATTTTTTTTTCTATTTTAGTCACTAATGTTACATTCTTTTCTTGTTTTGATCACCAAGCTATTATTTCTTTTCTATATTTTGTCACAAAAATATTATTTTTTTGATAGTTTTTTAACGACGGATGACCAAAACTTAAAAAAACGTAATGTTAGTGACGATATTGTCAAAAAAAGTTCAATGACTAAAATATAAAAAGAAATAATTCTTATTTCTCAAACATATTTACACAATATAGAATTTATGCTTAATTTAAAATATAAAATTTAAAATTTATGCTTGCTTGCACAAGGGTTGTAACTATCAATACTTAATTTTACTAGAGCAAAATTTTCTACTCTCTAAAACACAATTACACCGATGCAAGATAATTCTTATTTCTCAAACATATTTACACAATATAAATTTATTTTTCAATGTTAATATGTCTTTGACTATAAAGCATATTTGTTTACGCAAGAACCATTCCTTATTAATACATTATTACATCGATATAAAATGATTTTAGATTACTACACTTGTTGGTGAACTACCAAGATTAAAATTCTAGATCCGCCCCTGGCGGCGGGTAAAGTCTCAAATCTACCACCTACCTACTACCTGTAGTGGATATGACTTTCGACATTCAAACTCGTCAACTACTCACCAATTTCATACCCATACTCATCCCAATTGAGACGGATTGTCTGCCATCCCTATACTTCACATATGTAAAAATAAAAAGAAATTATATATATATATATATATATATATATATATATATATATATATATTTGTTTGCTCGGATATATAGTTGATGTGGAATATAATAAATGAGAAGTGTATGTATAAAATTATTGTTAATTATTATTAAATCCTAGTAATAATATTATTGTAAAATCCTAATGTGTGAAAATAATATTAGTAATAATAATGTTCATAAAATGAAGAGCTTAAATACTAGTATAATTACATTAATTGTCACCCTTACCCTTAAATACTAGTATATAGGGATATGATCCAGTTACACAGTGTAAAAGTTTTTAAGTTTTACACGTTTTTTGGATCGTTTGATGGGTAAAACTCATAGTTTTACACGTTTTTAGGATCGTTGGATGGGGGAAAATAGATGGATGAGATTAACTCCTTACCTTTTCTTTCCAAGTGATAATCTTCACATAACCCACTGTTAATCTTAGTCATCCGTTTTACTTATCCAACGATCCAAAAAATGTGTAAAAGTTAAAAACTTTTACATTGTGTAAGTGGATCCTATCCCTATATATATATATATTCTCAAAGAGAGAGAGGCTTTTATTATATTCTCAAAGTATGATTGTCTACAATGTTTTCTCCAAACTCTATATTTATACGTATATCATGTTGCCTCATTAAAAACATTACCGGGAAAACCCATTGAGACAAATCCTCGGTTAAGGGAAAAATAGTGCAACGCGTATTTACTCCCCCTCATGAAAACATCACATAAGATTTTTGAATCTTCATAATTCAATCTTAAATACAATCTTCAAATGATGAAGTAGAGTATGCACTAGTGGATAAATCTTCTAAATTATTGCTTGAAATGATTCATCAAATATCATTCTTTTGAAGATCATGGGGACGGAACTTTAAAGAAATACGTTTCATTTTGTCACATTTAATGTATCCACCTTTTGATTGAGATATAAATTTTGCATTATCTCTACACAAGATAACTTGCATCTTATCTTGTGAAAGTAATTCACATATCTTCCGGATATGTTTAGCCAAACACATATTTTGGCTTTGCCTCGTGTATAACAATTATTTACATGATTTGGAGAGCCAGCGAGTTTTGAAAGATCTAAAGGTAATGATCTTGTAGCAATTATTTTTCAGCTTTGCCTCATGCTCAACAAATGTGTGTTGTACATGTAAAGTCTCTTTAAACATTTTTCTATGTATGTCGATTGATACACAAGGATTTTATTGTCAGGGAGATCTCTTCATGAGTCCTAATAATATTCAAATCATCAACATACACAATAATAACAAATTCGGAGCTAAACCTCTTAATAAAAATGCTCGGGAAAATTGAATCATTCTTATAGCCTTTTGCTAATAAGTATTCACTGAGGTAATTATCCAACATGCGCCCAAATTGTGTAGTCCATAGATAGATATGTTCAATTTGATTGAATAACATTCTCGAGAACTTGAATTAATTATTTATGCAGTATAAATCCTTTCGGAAGTTTCATGTAAGTGTTAATATTAAGAGGCTCATTCAAATAGGATGTAACAACATCCATTAGGTGGAAATTAAGTCATTTCATTTATTGCTAGACTAATCAAAATTTAAAAGTAGTTGCATCAACCACTGAGAAATATGTTTCCTCATAATCGATTTCATGTCTTTATGAGAATCCTTGTGCAACTAAACGAGTTTATATCTCGTGATTTTTCCCTTTTTGATTTCTCTTTCTCACAAAGACTCATTTATATCTCACAAATACTTCTCTGTTGAAAGAGATTTTAATTTTACATCAATTTCCTCTTTTTATTTTGCCCAATCATTTCTTTGTTTACATTGTCCAATTGAAAATAGTTCATGATCCACATCAAAATCTATAGTGCTATATTGCATTCAAATGTATTATCGACGTCGATTTGATTTTGGTTCCACTTATTACTAGACATGACATAATCTATTGTGATTTCTTCATTATCAGGTACTTGAGTCATGTCAATGCCTCTTTTGGAGACCTTTTAATTTCTTCTAGAGATTTTCATAATACGTTGATTCCTCGATCAGACCATCATAAAATATAGCTTCTTTTATTTCTCGAGGATTTTTATCTTTGGAACCTACTTATCTACCACGCTACAGGCATAAGATTGACTCATTAGTAATTAGAGTTTATCCTTCCAGGACATCAAATTTAATCGAAGCATTCATAGATGGTATATATGATTTAGTCACTCTTTTAGGGTCAGCAAAATCACCTGGTAATTGATTTGCTAAGTTTTATAAATGAATTATCCTTTGAACTTATGCTTCACATTGTTGAGTACGTGGATCATAATGATAATTCATCACAACTTATTTCTTTACCCAGCTATTTATTTTCTCCCCCTAATGTTGGGAAAACTGACTCATTAAAATGACAGTTAGCAAATCGAATTATAAATGAATTGCCCATCGAGAGCTCATATATTTAAGGGAAAACTACATCGGTGGTCCCTAAACTATTATCATTTTCCTATTTTGGTCCCCAAACTATGTTTTTTGGCAAAATCGTCCTTTCTGTTACATAGTTCTCCTATTTTAGTCCCTGACGTTAAATAGCTAATGATTTTGTTGATGTGGCATTTTTTAAGAGGGGAGAGAAATGATTAAAAAATATTTAAAAATGCCACGTCAGCAAAACCGTTAGCTATTTAACGTTGGGGGACCAAAACAGGAGAACTATGTAACAAAATGGATGGTTTTGCCAAAAAATATAGTTTAGGGACCAAAATAGGAAAACGGTAATAGTTTGGGGACCACCGGTGTAGTTTTCCCAATATTTAATTATCAATGGGGATTCAAATATGACATATATTCCCAACCTCCTTTGAAGACTCATCTTTGTGCGTTGTGGTGGAGCAATTAGAACATATACCGCACACCCAAAAAATTATAAGATGAGAAATATTTGGTTCATAACAAAAAACCATATATAATGGGGAGAACTTATGATAATTTGTTGGCTTGATGCAAATTAGTGATGTTGCATATAAAATGGCATGTCACCAGCATTATCAAGAAGAATTGTCTTTATATGATAATTTGGAAAATGTGCTCGTAATTTTATCAACTAAGCAAGTAACCTCGCAAACGCCAAGTTGCGAGTTGATAACAAGGATATATATGACCATCTAGTCGATGCATCGATTAAAATCGTAAAATATCTAGATGATCTATAAGAAGGGTGTATGGGCCCAGATATATCACACTGTATCTGTTTCAGAAATTAATATATTCATAATCTATCTTAGCTGGTGATGTTTGAATAATCAATTTGCCTTGAGAGCAAGAATCACATGAAAAACATTACTTTGAAGAATCTATCAGTTCTTCAATGAATAACCACATGAAGTATCAATAGCTTTTCACATCATAATTGAACCGGGATGGCCTAACCGGTCATGCCAAATAAAATTATCAGTGAACTTCTAGTTTACAATAATATGAGCTTCAATTTGTATTAATTGTTGTGTAGTAAAATTGTAGACTCTCGGCGTGAATGATTAATTGATGGCAATAGGGCGAAAAAGATATTGAAAAAGTGTTAACGTAGTGCCGAGAAAATCTATTGCATGCAAGTATACACGGTCTACAAGTAATACAACAGTTAAGCTGAGTGTCGATCCCACACTGATAGCGTTTTGGGATTCAATTACTTTGGTAATTACTTGTCTTGTGAAAAAGATGTTTTAGATGTAGAGTGGTTTTTGAAAATGAAAAGATAGTGAAAATACTCAAAGTAATTAAAACGTTGGCAAGGATGGTGTCTTAGGAAATGACGAGCGCTGGCAAGGAATGCCTGGTTTTCATGCTATTAGTGCAATGTTAGCTTTTAATAAATCATGTCTTGGCATTGTTTTCCGAGAAGATTCAAAAGTAACAATGCCTCTGTCGATGGCTTTGCCCTAAATTAATTATGGAAAAAACCCTATATGTCTATAGTGAATGTTTTTTTCATAAATCAACTCGATTAAATATCAATCTTTACTCATAAGGGGTAGATTTCGCTCCCGAAGTAAGCTCATCTACTTTAACATCTTCTTTAGAAGCATCTTTCCTTAGTATCTAGCAATTGATCGTTGCCACTGTTAGGATTTGTGGTGCTCGATTCCTTCAACCGTTCTTGCTCGCCAAGTGGTGGAGAAGTGGAATTTTGTGTGATAGAGGTGTGGAAGCTAAAAAAGATAAAGACAAGATAATTTATAGTGGTTCAACCTTCTAACCAAGGTCTACATCCACTACCTTATCTTCCCACTAAGGATTTCCAATCAACCCACTATTGATTCATCCCCTTTTCTAGGCTTAGGAGGAAACCCTTACAAACCGATCAAGCTTTCTACCCAAAGCCTTGATCAAACCCTCTTTACAAAGAGATAAAAATAAGCAAACTCAAATCCCTTTAATAAGTATTTGTTTGCACAGTTAAGCTCTCACCCAATCCTAAAACACTTGAGCAAATATAACAATTTTGGCTCACTAGTGTTGTCTATACAATAAATTGACGATTAGGCACTAAGACATATTTGTGATCATATGATGTTTGACAAATGAAGCATTAGCCTTCTCTTGATACTTGGAGGTCCCTTTATACTCCTTAATGAGTTTGTAGCCGTTACTAGCAGTTGGGGTTGAATTGGAGCCGTTGGAGACTTTATTTCCAACCATAAATGCAGTTCTGCAGCCTACCGTATTGGTACACATGGAGGCGTATTGATACGCCCTTCTCCAGAACTAGCCGTTGGGTTCTTTGTCTGCCTATGCGTATCGATACGCTTGAGGACGTATCGATACGGTATGTCATTTAAAAGACCGTTGGGAAATAGCCGTTGGGGTTGTTAAAATAGGGATCAGTACGTCTAATATGCGTATCGAAATGCCTTCTATCTGTATCGATACGGTCTCACCCGTATCGGTACGGGTTTTGGCAGATTCAAAACTTGGGCAAAAGGGTATCGATACGGGGTATACCGTATCGGTACGGGCTTGTTGAAAATCCAGTTTTGACTACTTTAAAGCATTTAGAACTTTGCCAAAAACCTTTTTAAGTACCTCAAACATATTTTCAAATTGTTTGGACTTAGAAATGGTTTTGAATTCTTTTAACTTTGTCCAAAACATTTTTCAATTATTATATAAAAATATTAGTTCTACAATCTTCTTCTTTAAGGCAAAGGTTCATCACCTTTGAATCTTCTTCGATGGCTATAAGGCAAAGGTTGGCTTGTTCATCGTCGGTGGAGTCTTCATCACTCCATGTAGCCACATATGCCTTCTTCTTTTGGCCCGAAGTGCTTTCCATCTTCTTCTTTAAGGATTCTCGTTCAAGTTCTTTCAAGGCTTTCTTCATGAAAGGGGCACACTTCTTGAAGAGATGAACTATCTCTTCTTCTTCATCCTCCTCTTCACTTGAATCTACATGATGGCATGTAGAGGATTTGAGAGCAATGGAATTTGTGTTGATGCCAAGCCCTTTGAGCTTCTTCTCCCCCATAGCTCTAATCGCTTTCTTCTTCTTCTTCTCATCTTCTTTGTTTTTCTTCATAATTTGGTGAGTGAGAAGTGACCCCACGAGCTCATCAAGCTTCAAGGTTTTGAGATTCTTGGCTTCGATGATAGCGGTTCTTTTTTAGTCTCATGACTCGGGAAGAGAGTAGATGAGCTTTCGAACAAGCTTCTCTTCCGGAATGGCTTCTCTATAACCTTTCAGTCCATTGGTAATGGTGGAGAACCTATCGAACATCTTCTCAATGTTCTCTTCCGGATCCATCTTGAAGTTTTCATATGCTAGGTTGAGGAGCCCGATCTTGGTCTCCTTTACTTCGTTTGTCCCCTCGTATGTAACTTCGAGCTTGTCCCAAACTTCCTTGGCACTCTCACAAGAAGACATCTTCTCATAGATGTTGGGGCCAAATGCACAAAAAAGGTTGTGCAAGGCTTTGCAATTAAGCTCCATCTTCTTGCGATCTTCGAAACTCCATTCCGCCTTACTTTGTTGAGGCACAAACGAGCCGTCTTCTACTATGTCCCAAAGCTTGTAGTCCATTGACTTTATGAAAAACTTCATCCTTGTCTTCTAATGGGCATAGTGTGTTCCGTCGAAGAAGGGCGGTTTGTCGATGGATTGCGCCAAAGAGTCGGTTGTTTGAAATGTTGATCGAGCTTGCCAGATCTTCTCAATAGGATGTTAATCCTCTTCAATTGAGTCAAGCTCTGATACCAATTGTTTAGATTTATGGTGCTCGATTCCTTCAACCGTTCTTGCTCGCCATGTGGTGGAGAAGTGGAATATTGGGTGATAGAGGTGTGGAAGCTAAAAAAGATAAAGACAGTATGATTTATAGTGGTTCAACCTTCTAACCAAGGTTTACATCCACTACCTTAGCTTCCCACTAAGAATTTCCAATCAATCCACTATTGATTCGTCCCCTTTTCTTGGCTTAGGAGGAAACCCTTACAAATCGATCAAGCTTTCTACCCAAAGCCTTGATCAAACCCTCTTTACAAAGAGATAAAAATAAGCAAACTCAAATCCCTTTAATAGGTATTTGTTTGCACAATTAAGCTCTCACCCAATCCTAAAACACTTGAGCAAATATAACAATTTGGGCTCACTAGTGTTGTCTATACAATAAATTGACGATTAGGCACTAAGACATATTTGTGATCATATGATGTTTGACAAATGAAGAATTAGCCTTCTCTTGATGCTTGGAGGTTCATTTTATACTCCTTAATGAGTTTGTAGCCGTTACTAGCTGTTGGGGTTGAATTGGAGCCGTTGGAGACTTTATTTCCCACTATAAATGCAGTTCTGCAGCCTACCGTATCGATACATGTGGAGGCGTATCGATACGCCCTTCTCCAGAACAAGTCGTTGGGCTCTTTGTCTGCCTATGCGTATCGATATGTTTGAGGACGTATCGGTACAATATGTCATTTAAAAGACCATTGGGAAATAGCCGTTGGGTTGTTAAAACAGGGATCGGTACGCCTAATATGCGTATCGAAATGACCCATATCCGTATCGATACGGGTGAGATCGTATCGATACGAGTTTTAACAGATTCAAAACTTGGGCAAAAGGGTATCGATTCGGGGTATACCGTATCGGTACGAGCTTGTTGAAAATCCAGTTTTGACTACTTTAAAGTATTTAGAACTTTGCCAAAAACCTTTTTAAATACCTCAAACATATTTTCAAGTTGTTTGGAATTAGAAATGGTTTTGAATTCTTTTTAACTTTGTCCAAAACATTTTTCAATTATTATATCAAAACATTAGTTCTACAGCCACCCAAGTCAGTTATGATATTTAGTTGCAATAGGCCAATTATGCCAGTCGTTGTTTGGCATAATATTTTAGAAAGGGAGTGCTTGTTGTCGCTTGGCAACACACTCAAAAATAATAAATATGCGAGATAAGAAAAATAGTGTCAAGGCAATGTTGATTTATTAAAAACTAAACATTAAAACAAGAATAACGTTCAAAGGCAAACACCCCTCACCAACTATGAAATCAGTTTATGGTGAGGGTATCAACCAAAAAAACATAATCATTTTTAACATCCATCATCATCAAATCTAAGAAAAATAACAACAAAGAGGATAGGCTAGAAGAGGGTCTCTCGATCCAGCTCTTCACGGCCAGACTCCCAAATGTTGTACCCTATCTCCGACCACTCTCCTCGTTTTTCCGTCTCTCCTTCATTTTGCTTTGATCGGATTTAAATAAGACTCCATGGATAGCCTAGGATTATCTTGGATTTGAATTTGAACGTTCAGGGATAAGGAAAGTGATCATCTTATCCATCGTTTGAATCCTTAGGCTGATCAGGTTAGGGCTGAAGCCATTGTGCCGTTGCTCTTCTGGCATCGCAGTTTGGCATGGTACTGCCAACTGTGCTTGGCATTGCTTGTCCGCTATTTTCTCAGATATTGATCCAATCCCTATTTCTCGCAGCCTGATCTGGTCCTATTTTTTCAGGGTCAACATCTTCTTGGCCTGGTATCAAATGTTCTTCTCTACCGACCGATGATTGGCATTAAGGGTCTTTATGTGCCAACGGCTACTCGACATCCTCCTTGGTGTCGCCTTCTACTCCTACTTTACCAACTGTTGTGCCATCATCTATGTCAACCTGCAAAACGGTGCAAAAAACAACCCATTCACACTGGCATAACACCAAATCCTAACTCTTTATGCAATGCATGATTTTACAACCTAAATGCAGCTAAATGTACTTAAAAGACATGAAAGAGCATGTGAAATAAGCATAAAATTTATTACTTTTGGAGCTTCAACAACAATCCGAATGACGGTGATTGTATTTTTGTCAAGATTTTCTTATTGCCTTGGTTATACTCGTAATATGGAGATAGTCAGCATCTCCTTGACTAATAGTCTCAATAAGATATTCATTTTTGCAAATATCTTTAAAATTCAATAAGTCTTTGTGGGACTTTGACGAGTATAACTCAATGGGAATATGGAATTGAGTTCCATTTGACAATAACATATTTGCTTTTCTGAAGCCTTCTATGATATTAGTACTTTCGGATATAGTACTCGCATTATTCCCTTGCATTGTTAAATGGGAAAATATGCATAATTATGCACCTTTCAATACATGATTTGTTCCATTCACTTCGGGGAATGAAAAATATGTGCTTTGTACCATTCACTTCAGGGAATGAAAAATATTAAATATAACACATTAAATCAATTATCTATCAAAGATAATGTCACAAGAATTTATTACTCTTCTAGAGTATTGATATTTCAGTACTTTGAGATATAGTACTCACATTTTCCCCTTGCATTTAAATG
This sequence comes from Hibiscus tridactylites, assembly GCA_958450335.1. Classification (NCBI taxonomy): domain Eukaryota; kingdom Viridiplantae; phylum Streptophyta; class Magnoliopsida; order Malvales; family Malvaceae; genus Hibiscus; species Hibiscus tridactylites. The sequence goes on along the minus strand of OY288265.1, from coordinate 79,643,427 downwards.
GAAAAAATATTTCTTATTCTTAAGTATAGCATGAGTACTTGTGTAACACCCCAATTTTGGGCTTAGGAGTTTTGAGTTTGAATAGGACCGGTCGGTTTTCGGTTCTAATATAAAAGGTGGTTTAAGGGAAAGCCTAGTTCGGGATGCATTAAAAATATGGAAAAATATTTTAAATCCTCTTTTATTATATATAAGAGAGTGGTGAAATCAATTTACAAAATGAGGTTTGGAAGTGTGACATTTTGAGTTAGTGACTAAAATGTAATTTTTGAAAAGTTAGTGACTGTTTTAAAAGGATTGAAACTTTGAATCTTTAAGGAGCTAATTTACCCAAGACGAGTTTTCTCCAGATTTTTCTTAATATTAAAGATTTAATTAATGATTTTTAATAAAAGGAAAAAGGAGGGAAATAGATATTTTGTTGTCATAACTAACTTTTCTCAAAATTTTCCCATTTCTTTTCTCTCAATTTTTCTCTCAGCCAAACACATTTCCCCAGCCATTTTTCCTCTGATTTTAACATCTAAAGATGAGATTTCAATATCCAATTGATCTCTAATAATTTCTACATCAAATCTTTATCATTTGCTTATTGAATTTTCAAGAATCTTGGTTCTAAACAAGAAGAAACTCACATTTAGAGGTATGAACGTCCTTCTCCTCTAAATACTCAGTTCTTTACTGAAATTCCCAAGTTCTCAATCCTTGATTTGAGTAATAAATGATTTGGCTCTGTTTTGAGATGACTTTTTGTTGTAAATTGGATGTATATATGATGTGTAATTGAGGTTTAATCAATGCAATCCCGAATAGGTTGATTTTCCTAAGTTTTGCTTGAGTTAATGATGGTTTTTGGGATGATTTTGATGTTCTGCTATAGATGGAGGTATAAGGACGTGATTAGATCCTTTTTAGATCTTAATTGATGTTTAAGAATGTTTGGAATTGTTGGATCTTGGCTGGGTAGTGTTGTAGAGGTGTTTGGATGTGATTTCGGTTGTGTTTGGTAGCCGAAATGTGAGTGTTGATGAGAGAAGCGAGTTTAGGTGTTGAGGTTGAAGATATTAATGCATGATGATGCATTAATCCTCTACTTTGATGTGTTTAAAACAGGGGAGACATCTTTGGATCCTTGTGGTGTTGATCCGGAAGCTTGATTGGTGTTTCGGCAAGCTTGCGAAACGGAATCGGTGAGTGAAGTTTGGTTTTCAGCTTTGAAACCAATATTTGAAGGTTATGGGAGCTTAGTTTAAGTCTAAACAACTTAGCTAAGCTCAAGAGTAAGTTTTCGGAAAAACTCTCTTTTTGATGAACCATGAGAAGGTTGAATGCAATGTGTTTTGTTTGCATGTTTAAATTCTGTTTTGAAATCATATTTTAGCATGTTTATTGCTGGTTTTGTAAGCCATGTGTTGAAGGATGCTCAAGGTAAGAGATCCTTGTTTTGTACATTGATAAATGTGGTTTTAATGCATAGTGATGCATGATGGTTTAATGGCTTTGTCAAATGCTTTAAAACAGTGGATTAATGATGTTAAATGATGTATATTGGCAAGTGATGTGTTGGTTTAAAAATACTTGAATCGGATATAGTTAGCCGGCTATAGGATTGGGTGCATCGTGAATAAAGTCACCTTGGATGTCGAGGGGTTGTGATTGTACCGTAGACTCCATCCAAGTACACTAGCGAGATGGTTAAGAACACCATGGTGGTTAAAAGTCCATGGGTGGATCTTGTGTTAAGGTCACAATGGTGGTTAAAAGTCCATGTGTGGACCTTGTGTATTGTTAAGATCACAATGGTGGTTAAAAATCCATGTGTGGATCTTGTGTTGTTGATCTCGTTAGTGATGTTATACAACTACCAATGAGTGATGTGGAGGGGTTGTGATTGTACCATAGTCTCCATCACGGGTGTTGAGGGGTTGTGATTGTACCATTTACTCCACCTTGATATTGGTAGTGTGTATGAAGCGTATGGGACAACGCTTGTAATTCACGTATCCGATTGTCGATTGTGTTTTGAATTGTAAAATGGTTATGATTATCACTTGTAAGCCAATATGACATGTTGATGGATTGAAGCATGAGATGCTTGGTTTGTATGCATATGTGCATGTTTAAATGTTGTTTTGAAACTAAAGGCCTTGAAAAGGTGTTTTTATAAATGCATTATTGTGATGTTTTAAATGAGCATTCCTCACTAAGCTATGTGCTTACGCTCTCTCTTTCTTAAACCAATAATGCAGAGCATTGAAGTTCATAAAGGGCAGCAAGGAGGTCAAGGATCCAAGTGAAAGACTAAGCTCATGTATGGTGAATGTTTTCCCTAACACTATTAGCTTTTGGCATTTGGCAATGGGAACCTAGATTGTGGTTTTGGGAGATGTTTTGGACTCCCTAAGTTTGATTTATGCTTTTGATGATGTTGGAACATGTAAATGGCCTTTGGTATTTTGATTTGGTGATTTGAAGATTGCATGATTTTCAATATAGGATGCATGCCTATAGAATTGGGTTCTTCCTTAATTGATGCCATGATTGTGATTGGTTGATGCTAATATGTTCCTTGGGTGTTTAATGACTTGCTGATATGTTTTGGATGTCATCGGAACGTGTTTGATGGGTCAATTGCTTGTTAAACCAGCAAAATTCTGCAATTCTGGGCAGCCCGTATCGGAACGGGTGCTACCGTTTCGGAACAGAGGGCCTGAAATGGCCTTGGCGTTTCGAAACAGGTAGAGCTGTTCCGGAACGGATTTGCTATTGCCAAGCCCTGTTCCGCAACTGGTTTCGGAACGATCCTGCGTTTCGGAACGGTCCTTCCCCGTTTTGGAACACTCGACCGTTGGGCACTGAAACTGATGGTTATATGTTTTGAAATCCTTGCGTTTTAGTCCCAATGTTTGTTAATGCAATTGAATGAGTTTGAGATGCCCGTTTGAGTTGAAATTTGGCAGAGAAGCATGAAACATGACTAATTTAAAATTGGTAACTCAAAATCTGGTTAGGTCCTTATAATTTTCAGAATTTACATTTTGGTCCCTAAATTTGTATGTTGTGCAATCGAGTCCCTAAATGTTTTCCGATTGCTGTGATTTTTTAGTATGCTGATCTTAAGAGTACATCTAGGGTTAATATGCATTTAGACAAGATTAAAAAGAAAAAAAAGGGTCGTTAATCAAGGTTGACTTTTGGGTTGACTTTGGTTTTCCCCGTGTAATCTTCGTAGTTCGGGTCAACCGTCTAGGCCGGGCTAAGGGGGTTACAACTTGCACTGTCTGCTAAGCATAAATCGTCACAATTCATTGCATATTTTATTTTGAAAGTAAACATATTCTTAAAAGGAGAATGTGTAAAACAAATTAACATAAAGCAAAATAAATAAACGTTTTAATATATTTAAATATATAATATAAAAACATAAATAAATAATATGTAAAATAAATTAACATAAAGCAAAATAAATTAAAATATCAATAATTCCCTTTAGAGATTATAAAAAAATAAGATAAATGGCGAATTATTCACTTAAAGGGTTATGAGGAAATCAACAATATCCAATTGAGTTGGACCAACAATGCTATAATTATTTTTGCCATTTTCGTAAACAAAATTAGTTTATATTATCTTTCCTTTATCATTCATGATTGTGGATAAAGGTCCATAAGGCTTTGGCGTATGATAAGTACGAGATCAATGGTAATGGTTTGTACCATTGCATAAAAAAATCACTTTCTTAATATATTCTTGTCATCTTTATAAACCCACTTCTAGTGATTATAAACATTCTTAAAATGATCATCTTGCCAATGTCTATGTTCATGGCTTCAATTGCGACCACAATTGCAAATGTGACATTTATTCTTTCCGCTATAAATGTCACATTCACTTCAGGGAATGAAGCGAAGCTAATAGGTCTTTAAAACATTTTCACGATATTGTGTCTATAGGAAAATATTAATTGTGTGAAAAGTGGAGTATGTTTTTCTAACATGTCCTCATCAGTGATACTCTGACCATAAAATTTCATTTTAATTTGAAATATTCACATAACTGAGTTTTATTCACTGACTATATAGTGAATTATCATGTTTGTATTCACTTCAAGGAATGAAACAAATTCAATAATCGCATGGAATAACACATCATGTTTAATTTCACTTTATGGAATGAAACAAATCTAATAATCGCATTGAAAAAACATCATGCTTGCATTTACTCTAGGGAATGAAACAAATCCAACAATCGCATGGAATAAACATCAGTTACAGCATGCTTGCATTCACTTTAGGGAATGCCTCCCATAAAAATTATTGGATCAAGATGAATTTTTGTAACTTGAACTTGGGAGAAGTCTATAGTCGAGTTTTTCGACATAGAAGAATTATTGCTTTCAAGCAAATATAGACTTTATAACAATCATACTATTAAAGAATAATTGATCAACCAATATATATATATAATACTTACAGAGAACAAAGATTTAATCCTCATACGCGGCATTGTTAAACCAGTCCACAAGGTCCTTTAAAAAAACCTCCTTTGAGACCAATAGCCTCGCTGAACGGGATGTCCAACCAATATACTCGGATTAAACCATCAAAATAAAGAACATAAATCAACATAATTTATAACAATCTTCTTATAGATCATAAATCATCATGATTTATTATACCTTAAAATCATAATTTAAAGAATAAAAATAGAGTTTATCGATATTAATTTTCCTCTCAAGGACAACTTCTCATAATCTCTTTATGTCCCGTCTCTTTCCAAGCCATTTAAAGATATCATGTAAAACTTAAAACACAGTTAAAACACAAAATCTCATTAAATAAATATTAAGTAGCAAATAACTAACCACAAACTATCGATCATGTATCGTTAAGCAAACTAATACAAAAATACATAAACACATGTGATTTGTGGTTCCTTGGAAACAAATCTCAATAATATAGTCGAAATAGTCAAATGGTTAGAATACGTTTATGATTCAAATCTCATTAACACCATTTTCCTTTTATATAAGAATATTAATTAAAAATGAAAGCTTACCTCTTAATAATACTCAATTGTGCAAGGGCTCAAATAAAAAATAAATAAAATACAATTCCGCTCAAATAGGCATGATGAAATAGTACAAGGACAAAAATACCTCCCAACATCAAATTCTCGTTGCTTTGTCATCAAAATCTTCTATAGAAGTAAGGGTACTTACAACCTTCAAGACCATGTAAAAAGAACCATGTGCAAGGGCTCAAACAACTACCAAGAGCCAATGAACTGCACGGTTGAAATTGATATTTTGAATTTAGTTTGAACATTAAATGTTTCGATCTTGCGCCCAAACTCGAAAAATTAAAAACCAAGTTAATACATAAAAAGAAAGGAAATCAATAACTTAGAAAAATGAGGGAAAATGTAATTCCCTAAATTACAACTTAGACGGTTGTACATAATTAAAGAAATCGAGTCCTAACAAATAAGGAATTTTAACTAAAAAAATTGGGAGCCGATTGAATAGTAATTAAATTGAGAGACAATTATGTGAGCACCAAATTGTAAAACAAGTAACTTGGAGTGATGCATGTTAATTAAACTCTAGATAGTGGTTTGTACATGTGTCACCATGTACCTTAACCAAATGTAAGTTTGAGAGGGAAAATTGATTCCTTGTGGAGAACCATTATCTTCTCTTTCACTTTCCCTTAGAAACGAACAAGAGAGAGAGAGAGAGGAAAGTTTGAGCTAAGGCTCAATCTAGTGAGTAAGGGCCTTTGTTGACAACATTTGGATTTAAAGGTATAAATCTCTTTTTCTTCATCTCTAGTTCGAATAGAAGCTTTGTTAGGTGCTAAAGATTTTGTTTGCATGCTAGGAATTTGGGCAGTATAATGAGAATATGCTAGAATCAAAAGAAATTGATCTCATTACAAATGCTTTGTTTGCCCGATGCTTATAGTAATGTTATACTTGGAAATTAGCTTTTCATGAGTTTAATTAAGCTTAGAATCTAACCTGCGTTGTTTGGTGTTGATGTTTATATGAGTTTTGGGACTGATTTCTTTGTGTGATTAGTTGTTTGAATCAATTTTGAATCTTGTAAAAGATGTGTTGATATGTAGAATGCTCAATATAGAATTAGAGGCAAATTGTATAAAATATGTATAGTCATAAAAATGCAAATTGTGGGCTGTTTAGAAGTATTTTGCAAACTGTTTTGATTGTTGAGAATAAAGATAGTTGAACATAGAATTGGGGCTGAAATCATTTAAATGAAAGCATAATTTTGTGATTATAAGAGGTTTGTGATAGGAATTGAAATCTTAAAACTGTTTTGATTTAAAAGAGGGGCAGATTTGATTAAATGAAAAGATGTTTTGGTAAAGATTAATAAGTATAGGTTGTTTGAATCTGATTTGGGGTTATTATAGAGATATTGAAACAGTTTAAAACTACATAAATCAAACATGGCAGTTTAATACCAAAAACAAATGTGTATAAGAGGGGCAGATTTGATTTAATTGCTTTTAAATGTATTTCGGGACTGATTGATTACTTTGTAATGCATGCTTGAACATTCTATAATGATACAAGAATGTGTGACCTATTTGTGTATAAGAATACAAATATATTTCTTTAAGGGGAGATTTTGTGAACATTGGACTACTTATAGATTAAATGGTTAATCATTGGACTATTTTGCATCATTCAAATGTAATAGAAGTTTAATGCTTGTACATTGTTTTATGGTTAAAACAAGAGGTAATTGAGGAAGCAAGGATCAAAATGGGTAAAGCTATAGAGGGACAACTCGAGGTAGTGATTCAGGGATCAAGTTAGCTCGGATATATTGTGAGTGTAGGTTTAAAGTCTCGGAATAGTTTAAAAGTTATTCTGAGCATTATGTTAATGAACTTGTTTGTTTGCAAAATATGTGTGTGTGTATTAACCAATGCTAAGCTAGGTTGGGAGTTGAGGTGTGTTACTTATTGTTCAAACATGTCATGATATGTATGGATTGTAAGTTATGTTTGAAATAAAGTATGTTTTAGTGACATTGATTATGTGTTTAAGTAGACAAAAATCTTATTATGAATGTGGTTTAAGTGATCCTCTGATTTCGACCATGAATCACATGTTTAAATAAGTGAATGAATTATGTATTGAACTACATGAATGGTTACTTTGAAAATTCAGTTATGGAGCAATGCTCGATTCACTCAGATATGTCACAAGATGTGAAACATAGTTCATGTTTACTTGAGCGTGGAATTAAACCAAATCTGATTCTGATAAATATGAATATGTGTAGCCCTGGTCTCAAGTCGGTCTTAGGTATAGTTGGCATGCCATAGAGCTCTTGTGTTTGAGAGGACTACGGTCCGGGACTAAGGTCCTTATATTGGCGACAGTAGGAGGGAAGTGTGTGGTCACTTGGCGACAATAGGAGGGTTTGACCAGTACCACGGGTACCAATTTCTATTGAAAACAGTTGGTTGAGGATTTGAGTACCTACGTTGATGCTTTATTTCAAGGCTATGATAAATTAAAGAAAAAAATAATCATAAGTTGTATCAATTAAGTAAGCTTAATACCTTGAAAATCAAGAGATGCACATTCTGATTTGTTGACTTTAAGCACATAGTATATTTGATAATGAGTCAGTATGTGATTATGATTTGCTATGCATTGCTATTGTTGGTTTATGGTTATATGTTATATGAAGATGTTCCCTACTAGTTTCGATTGTGTTAGACCAAATTTGGTTCATGAAATTAGTTTGATATCTTGCAAAAGCTAGTTATTGTTTGATTGATAGTTTGGTTTAAAGATTTAACTAAGCATGAATTTAGACCTTATCTCAGCTTAAGCTTTTATTAGACGATTGGATGGAAAGGTTAATTGTATTTCAAATGTCTTTTGCTCTTATTCCTTTAACACAACCTCACTAAGCCTATGTGCTTACAAAATCTTTATTTTCATCCTTCAGGTTAAGTTGCTACCATTGTCTGTTGGGACTTGGCAAGATCACAAGATAAAAGAAGTATGTTTTGTAACTCCTTTGAGAACTCCTAATAGGTGGCATATTTTCTAGAATTTGTGTACAATGCATATAGACTTAGATTTTGTTATATGTGTTTCCAAGTTTGATTTGAAGTTGTCTTTATGTAATGGCTTGTAAACCCCTTAACATTCAGCTTTGGATTTGGCTATGATTCGGCTTTGTTCATGATGGTATGCTTGGTTGATGTGTTTTATGTTATGGGTATGATAAGCTTGGAAGTTTGGTATAAGTCATGTTATTATTAAGCTTTTGGCTGGCTTGGTTGAATGTGGTGGAGTCAAATGGATGTCCTTAGGTGATAGCTTTATATGAATATTGTTGCTTAAAGGTTAGAAGTTGAATAGTAGGTCACGTCATCTTGATCTGGAATTAGGTTGGGGAATTCTATCTAGGTAACTTGAGGCTTTAGTAATTCATGTCGATTGATAAAATTGTAGCTAAAGGTGTATCTATGTACTTGATTCGATGCTGAATTGTTTGAAACGTAGCTTGAAGACATTGGTATGATTGATACTTCATCTATATACCCCGATGTAAAATGTATGTGAATGTCAAGAGATTTAGCAATGGTTTTGGTAAATTACATGTTATAAATGAACCAACAATAATCGTATATTATCATAGTTTATCAATGAATTATAAATCGGCAAGAGAATATGATAAGAAAACTTGAAAATCAAGGTTGAGTACATATGGAAGTCGAATTTTTTATAGGTTTAAGAATTTTTCCTCTAGAATGTCCTCTTCTGTTTCAGTTGAGTGAACAAATTTTAAAAAGATCCATCTTGACATGTTTTGTTCGATTGAAGTAGTCTTTAGTTTATGTGATTTTTAGTTAATGTGAGGAAAAGATCTTTCAAATTTCATTCTTAGTGTGTTATAGCTATAAGTTCAAAATTTTTGTTAGTAAACTTTGCTTTCCTACTAACTTACGCTCACGTAAGTTATGTTTTTAGTTGTTAAAAGTAACATTCATAAACCCATTTTACTTTTAAATCGGTAATGGGTGTTACAAAAAAAACTTATCTTTGGTTCATCCTATAATCAAATTCTTTCTAGTAACTTCTTTTGCATTCGAACGATGAAGGCCTCGGTTGATTAGAGTCTCGTGTTGATAACTTGTTGTGAATAAAGTAAAGAGCAAGAACAAAATAGATGAACAAGAACAAGATGAGAGACAAAGAGAGAGAGAGACATGTATTATATTCTCAAAGTATAATAGTCTACAATGTTTTCTCCAAGCTCTATATTTATAGGCATAAGATGAAAACCCTAATTCCAATGGGTATTAAACCCTAATAATAAAATACATTAAAGTTTCATTTAATATATGGATATCCACCATAAATAAAGATATTCATAACACACACACACACACACACATATATATATATATATATATATATATATATATAGGGATAGGATCCACTTACATTGAATGTAAAACTCATAGTTTTACACGTTTTTTAGATCAGTACAGTTACTTGAAAAACTCAGGTTTGGCTACTTTAAAGACATTTTAAAACATTCAAAAGCCTTATAAAATTCATCTAACATATTTTCAAGTTGTTTGGACTTATAAATATTTTTGAAATCTTTTCAATTTAGCCAAAAACAATTTTTCTATTATTATATTAAAACAAGCATCTCAACAATCTCCCCCTTTTTGATATAATAAAACCAACTTAAAAAATTGTTTGTGATTTTCCCCCTTAGTATTTAAAAATTTGAATAAGAGATTTTTAAAAATGAAATTCAGTTAAAGCTCTCCCTTATTCACTTGAAAAATCAATTTTTCAAATCATTTCTCCCCTTTTTTGTTATATCAAAAAGAAATTAAATGACTTTAAGCTTAAAATAACAATGAAGGTTTAAAAGATTTTGACAAAAATAAGAATTTTGGTTTTAAAAATGCCCTCTACTCAAAGCATTATCAAAATATTGGTCCAAGAAATATGATTATCTAATTGAATTAAAGTAAATAAATTAAATAAAAAATAAATTCAACTAAATTAATTTTACCACTTGAACCAAAGGGAGGATGTGAGCCTTCCTTCTTCAAGTGATCTTCCTTGTGTGTATGGAGCTCCCCCTCAATGTTGTACTTTATTTACCAATCTTCATCACGCCTAAAACAAGACAATCAAGTAATTTTTGGTATCCAAATTGTTTTGGATCCATAAGCGTTAGTAGCACATAATTTAGTCCCCTTAGGAATCCATTTTCAATTTCATCCTTTTTAGTTGAAGTAATTAGTCCTCTTGGGACCCAAATACTTCTAAAACATTTACCATTTAAAAATCTAGGGGCATTAGATTGTCTTTGATAAAAATTTAATTTTCTAAAATTGATTTTCTTTTCAAGATCTTTGGAAATCAAATATTTTTCCTCTTGAACTTTATGAAGTAAATATTGTAAATCAACACATTTTTGTTCAAACTCATTGAGTTTTGCTTCAAGTTCAATTTTGGTTTTAGAAATCAAATCATTTTGAATTTTCAAATTTGAAACCACTTTCTTGTTTTTCAAAATGTGATTTTTAAACTCTAAAATTAAATCCTCATAGGCATCTTGTAATTCATCAAAAGAATAAGAAGTTAAAGTAGATAAATTAGAAGTTACCCTTGAATCTTCTTGGATGGCCATAAGGAAAAGGTTGGCTTGTTCATTATCGGTGGAGTCATCATCACACAAAGTAGCCACATATGTCTTATTCTTATGGCTTGAAGAGCTTGTCATCTTCTTCTTCTTTGATTCATGCTTGGATTCTTCTATTTTGCTCTTCATGAATCGGGCACATTTCATGGGTAATAAGGGACCCAATTAGCTCATTAAGTTTGAGCTCCTTTAGATTCTTGGCTTCGATGATAGTCGTCGTCTTGCCCTCCTATGATTCGGGAAGTGAATAAATCAACTTCTAAACGAGCTTGTCATCTGGAATCTCCTCTCCAAAACCTTTAAGTTTGTTGATGATTGCGGAGAACCGATCGAACATGCTCTTGATATCTTCTTCCGGGTCCATCTTGAAGTTTTTATACTCAAGGTTGAGAATGCCGATCTTGATCTCCTTTACTCCGTTTGTTCCCTCGTATACGACTTCAAGCATGTCTCATACTTCCTTGGAACTTTCACAAGAACACATTTTTGCATATACATCTAGGCCAAAAGCACAAAAGAGAATGTGCAACGCCTTACAATTAAGCTCCACCAGCTTCTTGTCGTTGGCATTCCAATCTACATTCCTTCTTTGAGGCACGAACAATCCATCTTCAACAAGATCCCATAGACAATGAAAAATGGTGGCTTATCGATTGATTGCACCATTTATCACCGGTTGACTTGTTTATTGGTTGAGCTTTCGAATCGTCTCAATAGGTGGTTACACCTTCTTGATTGAGCTTTGATCTGATACCAATTGTTAGGCTCAATATCCTTCAACCGAATTGCTTGCCAAGTGTGGAGAAGATTAATTTTTGGTTGTTTTTGGTGGAAGCAAAAGATAGACAAAAAGACAAAAGATTTATAGTGGTTCAAGCTTCTAACAAGCTCTACATCCACTACCTTAGCTCCCATTAAGGATTTCAACAATTCACTAAGAATTTTTCCCCTTTTCTTAGCTTAGGAGGCAACCAATTACAACCTAGACTCACTCACCAAGTCTTCAAACATCCCCATATGATTTTAAGATTATGCCAAAGTTAAAAACAAAGTTTTCAAATATTTTTCTAAGTGTTTAAAGCCGAAACAGTGATTTTCAAGTCCCTGTTTCGAAACAGCCTAAGGCATTTCGAAACGTTTTCATCACTGCCAAACCCTGTTCTGAAATGCGTATCGAAACGGCTTTAGAACACATGAACCCGTATCGAAACGGCTTCAAGCGTTTCGAAACGGTTCTTCATTTTTATTTGAAAACTATAATCGTTGTAATATTTTTAACTGATTTTTCAAAGATCAATAGGGTGTTTCGAAACGGGCTCAATCAGTTTCGAAACGACCCTTGACAGTAGCAAAACTGTTTCGAAACGAGTCCAAGCGTTTCGAAACTGTTCTTCATTTTGATTTGAAAATATGACCGTTACAATGTTTTTAACTGATTTTTTGGAAACCGTTAGGGTGTTTCGAAACGGGCTCAGGCTGTTTCGAAACAACCCTTGATAGTGACAAAAGTGTTTCGAAACGGCTTTAATACGTTTCGAAACGAGCTCTTAAATTCACCCCAACGGCTCTTTCTATTTTGGTCCGTTTCGAAACAGGTCCCCGCGTTTCGAAACGGGTGGTTGCAGACTGCATTTATGGAGGTGAGATAACACCCCCCAACGGCTCTATTGATGAATGCAACAACCACAATGGCTAGAAATCAATGAGAAGGTATAAAAGGGACCTCTAAAAGCTCCAGCAACAACTATTGATCCAAAAGCAAATATCCATACATCAAATCCAAGCATTTGTGCTAAAATCCCATATTGTCTAGAAACTCCAATTGTAATTTTCATTCTTATCCTTTTCAATTGGGTTGAGTGCTTATAATTGGGCTACAATTTGTATTGAGAGATACTATCTTGGTCATCAAATTCTTTGTTACCTTTGTGTGAGGATTGGGTTAAATTTTGGGTAGAAAATTTAACCGAAAATTGTAAGGGTTGCCTCCTTAGCCTAGAAAAGGGGAAGAGCAATTAGTGGAATTGTTGCAAATCCTTAGTGAAGCTAAGGTAGTGGATGTAGAGTTCATTTGGAACTTGAACCACTCTAAAATTCCTTGTCAATCTTTTTAATTTGCAATTTCCACCACATTAACCTTAAAAATCCAATTCACCCCCCTCTTGGTTCATATCGATCTTTCGATCCACTCAACAATTGGTATTAGAGCCTACCTCTTTGAGGATTAACAACCACAAGAGGAGTTCCTTGGAAGAGTGTGATCATCAAATATCAAGAGATGGCTTCAACCTCCGGTTCGGGCATGTATGAGTCTCAATCCACTACAAAGCCTCCCTTCTTCAATGGTGATAACTATTCTTTTTGGAAGAATAGAATGCGTCTCTTCATCAAGTCCAATGACTACTTAGTGTGGGATGTCATTGAAGATGGCCCTTACATTCCATTGAAGCAAGATAGTGAAGGCAAGATGGTCTTGAAGAAAAAGGTGGAGATGAGTGAAGAAGAAAGGAAAAAGATTCAAGTAAATGACAAAGCTCTCCACATGCTCTTTTGTTCATTCGGTCCGGACATCTATTCTAAAGTTTCATCCATCGAGAGTTCCAAAGAAGTGTGGGACACTCTTGAGACTACCTATGAGGGAACCAACGATGTTAAAGAAACTAAGATTGGAATTCCCAATCTTAGTTATGAGAATTTCAAGATGGAGCCCGATGAGACGGTGTCCAAGATGTTTGATCGGTTCTCCACTATAGTCAATGGGCTCAAAGGTTTTGGAGAGATCATACCGGAAGACAAGCTTGTCTGGAAGCTATTCTATTCACTTCCCGAATCTTGGGATGGGAAGAGAACCGCCATCATTGAGGCTAAAAATTTGAAGACTTTAAAGCTTGATGAGCTTGTGGGTTCTCTCCTTACTCATGAGATTATGAAGCAAGGAAGGGAAGAAGAGAAGAAGAAAGAAGAGAAAAGAGTAGAAAAGCTAGAGGTTGAGAAGAAGAAGAAGTTGGGAATAGCTCTCAAAGCTTCACTACATGAAGAGAGCTCCTCTAGTGAGGAGGATGAGCTAGAAGAATTGGCTATGATAGCCAAACGATTCTCACGCTTTATGAGGTCCAACCGGGGAAGAAAAATCCAAAGAAAAATGGACTTCAAAAGCAAGAACAAAGAAGAAGCAAGGGATCAAATCATTTGCTTTGAGTGCAAACAACCCGGCCACATACGTTCGGAGTGCCCTCAACTCAAGAAGAAGGGCTTTGAGAAGAAGAAGAAGCTCAAAGCCAAGCTTGCTACTTGGAGTGATGAGGAGTCATCGGAGGATGACGAACAATAAGTGGCTAACCTTTGCCTCATGGCACTTGAGGAAGATTCCTCCATGGTAACCTCTAACTCATCAACTTTAGATTTTACATATGATGAATTGAATGATGCATATGATGAGTTACAAGATGTCTATGATGAATTAGTTGAGAAATATAAAGAGTCGGTCATTAGAAACAAGAAAATTATTTTGGAACTAAATGAGAAAAATGACTCACTCACTCAATCTAATTCAAAATTTGAGAAAAAGATATTAGGGTTAAAAGATGTACTAAAATTCTTTCAAGATGAAAATGTTAACCTTAATAATCTTTTGTCTCAATGTAATAGTGAACACCAAAAGGTGTTGGATGAGCTAAATGGGCTCAAAAAGTCTTTTAAAAATGTTGGTAGTGTTAAGCATGAAATAGGTGAATCCTCAAGAACCAACCAACCTAAGAAAAAAACTAACTACTACAAACAAGGTAGCTATCCAAGACATAGTAGAGCTAAAAGAATTAGAAGTGTATGGGTTCCTAAGGAACTTATAAAATCTAATAACATTATTGCTATGTCATCTTGGATTCCTAAGGGAACCAAGGTTTTAGGAGCTAACACTCATGGACCCAAAATGATTTGGGTACCAAAAACAAAAGCTTAATATCTTTGTTTGTAGGGGGAGCATTGCTACAAGGCCAAAGCACAAAGTCAAAACTCATGGTACCTTGATAGTGGATGCTCAAGGCATATGACCGGGGACAAGAGTAGATTCATGGATCTAAAGCCAAAAAGTGGAGGAGTAGTGACATTTGGTGACAACTCCAAAGGCCACATTAAAGGTATTGGCTCCATAGGTAACCACTCTACTATTCTCATTGAAAATGTCTTGTATGTCGATGGTCTTAAACACAATTTATTGAGCATAAGTCAATTGTGTGATAAAGGATTTAATGTTTTATTTGATAAAAATGGATGCAAAATTGTAGACATTAAATCTAATAATATTATGCTCATAGGTCATCGCATAGGGAACATATACATGGTGCATCTAGATGACATTCATACATCTCATGCATGCTTAGTTGCACAAAATGAAAATGATGCATGGTTGTGGCATAGGAAACTAGGACATGCTAGCATAAGTGTTTTAGAAAAACTAGTCTCCCTTAATCTAGTTAGAGGTTTACCCAAGATAAAATTTTCAAATGATAAAATTTGTGATGCATGCTCTAAGGGTAAACAACATAAGTCTTCCTTTAAATCCATTAATGATGTTTCTACTAGTAGATGTTTACAACTTATCCATATGGATTTATTTGGGCTAATTAGGACTATGAGCTTGGGTGGTAAGTCTTATGCTTTTGTACTTGTTGATGATTTTTCTAGATTTACTTGGGTTCTATTTTTAAGTACTAAAGATGAGGCTTTGGAAAAATTCATCACATTTTTAAAACTAACCCAAAATGATCTTGAACTTAAAATTTCACATATTAGAAGTGATCATGGAATCAAATTTCAAAATTTAGGGTTTGGAGATTTTTTGAATGAAAATGGTATTAGCCATAATTTTTTGGCTCCTCGAACTCCTCAACAAAATGGGGTAGTTGAGAGGAAAAATAGAACTTTGCAAGAAATGGCTAGAACTATGCTTTGTGAAAACAATTTACCTAAATATTTTTGGGCGGAAGCCACAAACACCGCTTGCTATATTGTAAATCGAGTAATGATTAGGCCAATTTTAAAGAAAACACCTTATGAGATTTTAAAATCTAAAAAGCCTAACATTAGCTATTTTCACCCTTTTGGTTGCAAGTGTTTTGTTTTAAATAATGGAAAAGACAACTTAGGTAAATTTGATGCAAAAAGTGATGAAGCTATTTTCATAGGTTACTCTTTAACCTCTAAAGCCTATCGAGTATTTAACAAAAGAACTTTAGTAGTAGAAGAATCTATTCATGTTGTATTCGATGATAACCTCCTTCCAAGAAAGGATTCTTGTGATGATGATGATGTAGGAATCATAAATGCCTTTGATGGAGGACAAACTTCAAAGGAGGATGAGATTCCAACAAAAGAAGAGGACACACAAGATCCACCTCTTGAAGCCTTGAAGGACTTGGCTCTTGAGGAAAAGGAAATGAGCTACCCAAGGGAGTTCAACTATGTCAAAGATGGTGAAATCTTGGGTGATCCATCCAAAGGGGTAACCACTCGATCTTCTCTTAGATTAATGAATCATGTTGCATTTATCTCATGCATAGTGCCTAAGAATATTCAAGAAGCATTGAAATATGAATTTTGGATTATGGCTATGCAAGAAGAGTTAAATCAATTTGAGAGAAGTAACGTTTGGACATTAGTTGATAGGCCTAGTAATCAATCTACCATAGGAACTAAATGGGTCTTTAGAAACAAGCTAGATGAGAGTGGTAACATTGTAAGAAATAAAGCTAGACTAGTAGCACAAGGTTACACTCAAGAAGAGGGAATAGATTTTGATGAAACCTATGCACCCGTAGCTAGAATGGAAGCCATTAGGATGTTGCTTGCATATGCATGTTATCATAATTTCAAGCTTTTTCAAATGGATGTTAAAAGCGCGTTTTTAAATGGTTTTATAAATGAAGAAGTGTATGTGGAACAACCACCGGGTTTTGAAGACTCAAAATTTCCAAATCATGTTTTCAAACTCACCAAAACTCTTTATGGTTTAAAACAAGCTCCTAGAGCTTGGTATGAAAGACTTTCAAACTTTTTAATTGAAAAAGGATTTGAAAAAGGTAAGGTGGACACTACACTTTTTATAAAAATGTATAAAAATGACATCTTAGTAGTTCAAATTTATGTTGATGATATTATTTTTGGTTCTACTAATGAATGTCATTGTCAAGAGTTTGCTAAGTTAATGCAAGGTGAATTCGAGATGAGCATGATGGGGGAGTTCTCATTCTTTTTGGGACTCCAAATCAAGCAAAAGAAGGACGACACCTTCACCAATCAAGCAAAGTACATAAAGGATATGCTCAAGCAGTTTGGCTTGGAGAATGCAAAGCCTCAAGCCACACCTATGAGCTCATCTACAAAGCTTGACAAAGATGAAGGAGGTAAGTGTGTTGACTCTAAGCTTTACCGTTCTATGATTGGATCGTTGCTTTACCTTACCGCAAGTAGACCGGGTATCTTGTTTAGTGTTTGCTTGTGTACTAGGTTTCAAGCTAGTCCTAGAGAGTCTCACCTTATAGTCGTTAAGAGAATCTTTAGGTACCTTAGAGATACTCCTTGTTTAGGTCTTTGGTACCCTAGAGACTCTACCTTCAACCTTCACGCTTATTCGGATGCGGATTATGGGGGTTGCAAAATTGATAGGAAAAGTACTTCGGGAACTTGTCAATTCCTAGGTAGTATGCTCATATCTTGGTTCTCTAAGAAACAAAATAGTGTAGCCTTATCTACCACCGAAGCCGAGTACATATCCTTAGGGAGTTGTTGTGCTCAAGTCCTTTGGATGAAGCAATAACTCTTAGATTATGGAATTAAAGTTGAAACCATACCCCTAAAATGTGACAACACTAGTGCAATATGTCTAACAAAAAATCTCATCCAACACTCTAGAACCAAACACATAGAAATAAGGCATTATTTCATTAGAGATCATGTCCTTAAAGAAGATGTGGTTATAGAGTATGTAGACACCTTAAATCAATTAGCGGACATATTTACAAAACCTTTAGACAAAGAGCGTTTTTGGTCCCTTAGGAGAGACTTAGGTCTAGCTAGCCTATCTTGACCTTTTAGGACCTCTTTTGTGCTTAAAATTGCTTGATCTTGTGAAATGTCATGTTTATGTGTTTAGACTCCTAATTTCATCCATGCTTATAGCTAGGGGGAGTATGTTTATGTTTGCATATGTTTTGCATGCTCATTCATGTCATTTATGCATGTTAGGCCTTAGGGAAAATCATTTTTCTGCACTTTTAGAGCCTCATCTGCACTTCCAGGCCCAGGTGTATCGAAACGGGTGAACCAGTTTCGATACGGATACCTTAAATTCATGTCTGAGAGAAGGGCGTTTCGAAACGCCTCCAAAGGGTTTCGAAATGTTTTTGCTACTGCCAAGGGGTGTATCGAAACGTGTTTCGATACGGGTCAACGGGGCTTCGATACGGTCAACACCGTATCGAAACTGTCAGCTGAAAATCTCAAAATGGTCAAACCCTCGTGCTCGCGTTTCGAAACGGTCCAGACCGTTCCGAAACAGTTTCGCGGACAGCTTTATTTAGGGCTTTTAATGTTAAAATTCACTTTTACATCAAACTCTTCAAAACCCTAAAAACCCTAAACCGACTCTCTCCCTATAAAAACCCTCTAAATCTCTTTGTTTTTCACCAAATCTTGAGGGGTTCTTCTCTAAAACTCAAGTCTAAGCAAGTTTCATCAACATTGTGCAAGGATTTTTCTCCATTCATCCAAAATCCCAAACTAAGGTATTTTTCCCCTTTTTTCTTTCTCTTTCAATTTATGTTCGAATCTTAGGTTAGAAAATTTTATTTTTGTATAAATTATATGTTTCATGTTTGGGTTTTCCATATCTTGTAAAAAAAATTCAAAATCTTCACTTTTTTGTTTCGAATATAAAATTTTTCAGTCGTATTTTCTTTTACAGTTTTTTTTTAATTTTTCTTTGTTTTAATTTTTTTTTTAAATCTAAGTGGGATTTATTATTGGATTCAATTTAAAAATCTATGCATACACTTAATTTTTAAAAAACATGCTTGCTTAATGTTTTTAGGATGTCGGATCAAGCTAACAAAAAGAATAAGTCTGTTCAAACCGGTGAGTCGAGCATGCGTCCGAATCTCGCTCAGCTTTTTCAAAAATCCCTTCGAACTACCGAGATGCGAACTCGTTTCACATATGTCAAAGATTTCGAAGTTCGTCGTGAGCGCGTCGTTGATCTCGAATTCCTTAACTCCGAGAGATTCCTTTTCCGCTACCTCGAGCGTTTGAGCGAATGGAATCTTCTTCCTTTGTTGAGCATCCCGGACATTCGTTACAAACATATGGTACTCATCTTTTACTCTAATGCTCATCTTATTAATGATGAAACCAATACCGAGGTTGTAGGGATTGAATCTTTTATGTTGGGTAAAAAGTTTGTTGTTGATATTGCTCTCTTGGAGTTCACTTTTTCCCTTAAAGATGAAGGAATTGAGAATGAACGTCACTTTGGCACTAACACCGGTCAAGTACTTTCCTTGGATGCGCACGATCGTTTTCTTCACTTGATGGTTTCATGGTTCCTTCGCCCTTCCGGAGGTAAATACTCTCATATCCGTCAAGTTGATTACTTTTGGCTTGAATGTTTCCGTCGTGGTGAGCGCCCTAATGTTGCTAAGATCATATTTGCCTAGATGGTCAATAATGTTAAGCTTATTGACACCGATGGCTTGAATTCCTTTACTTATGGCACGATCTTAAGCTACATCTTTAGCACGATTGGTCTCGATTGCACCTACGACTCCCCGGAACCTCGCAAGTCCAAGATTGGTGAGTCCTGTCTTCGCAAGTCCGGTTTTCATTATGTGAACAATGTTTGGAAACGTGTTGATAGAGAAGCACCTCCTCCTCCTCCTCCCGTTGAACCTCAAGCTCAAGTTGGCAACAATGAAGCTCTTACAGCTCTCATTACCAAACGGTTCAATGCTATGGATACTAACATAGCTTCGGGTTTTGGTGCCATCAACACTCGCTTGCAAGGTGTCGAGGATCGCCTCCTATCTCTTGAGACTTCCCACTCGAACTTGGATTTGTCCTTCTCTACTCTTTATGGCCAATGGACGAAGTTTCGCCGTTCTCAAGTCAAGAGCGATGATGAAACTTCGGATGATAATGACGAGGCCTAGGACTCATATCATATCATATTATATTATCTATGCATTTTAGGTTTAAGTTTGCATCTTTATGTTTCATTATGTTTTAGGAACCTATGCTTTTGATCTTTTGTTTGGGATTATATTTTGAACTTAATGATGATTTATGTTTTGGATATTTTAATTTTATGAATTTATAGTATTGTTGCTTATTAGTTAATGCTTATTGGTACTAATCCTTTGTCTTCTCTATGAGCCTTATTTATTCTTTTTGATCTAACAAAAAGGGGGAGAAGAAATTTAAGAGCCAAAAACAAAAATTCGTTTTAAATGTTTAAAGTATTTTTAAGTTTTAAAACTTGAATTTCAAAGTTAAACATTTTTAAAACTTTAAAAACCTATCTTAAATTAAGGGGGAGTTAGAATATTTTCAAAATTTTCAAAACTCTTAAAATTCTAACTTTGGTTTTGTTATATCAAAAAGGGGGAGATTGTGAAACCAATATTTTAATTTTGATATAACTAAAAACCTAAGGACTAAATTGAAAATGTCGAAACGAATTTTTAAGTCCTCAAACATCCCCATATGATTTTAAGATTATGCCAAAGTTAAAAACAAAGTTTTCAAATATTTTTCTAAGTGTTTAAAGCCGACAGTGATTTTCAAGTCCCTGTTTCGAAACGGCCTAAGGCGTTTTGAAACGTTTTTATCACTACCAACCCCTGTTCTGAAACGCGTATCGAAACGGATTTAGAACACATGAACCCGTATCAAAACGGCTTCAAGCGTTTCGAAACGGTTCTTTATTTTGATTTGAAAACTATAACCGTTGTAATATTTTTTAACTGAATTTTCAAAGATCAATAGGGTGTTTCGAAACGGGCTCAATCAGTTTCGAAACGACCCTTGACAGTAGCAAAACGGTTTCGAAACGAGTCCAAGCATTTCAAAACTGTTCTTCATTTTGATTTGAAAATATGACCGTTACAATGTTTTTAACTGATTTTTCTGAAACCGTTAGGGTGTTTCAAAACGGGCTCAGGCTATTTCGAAACAACCCTTGACAGTGACAAAAGTGTTTCGAAACGGCTTTAATACGTTTCGAAACGAGCTCTTAAATGCACCCCAACGGCTCTTTCTATTTTGGTCTGTTTCGAAACAGGTCCCCGCGTTCCGAAACGGGTGGTTGCAGACTGCATTTATGGAGGTGAGATAACACCCCCAACGGCTCTATTGATGAATGCAACAACCACAACGGCTAGAAATCAATGAGAAGGTATAAAAGGGACCTCTAAAAGCTCCAGCAACAACTATTGATCCAAAAGCAAATATCCATACATCAAATCCAAGCATTTGTGCTAAAATCCCATATTGTCTAGAAACCCCAATTGTAATTTTCATTCTTATCCTTTTCAATTGGGTTGAGTGCTTGTAATTGGGCTACAATTTGTATTGAGAGATACTATCTTAGCCATCAAATTCTTTGTTACCTTTGTGTGAGGATTGGGTTAAATTTTGGGTAGAAAATTTAACCGAAAATTGTAAGGGTTGCCTCCTTAGCCTAGAAAAGGGGAAGAGCAATTAGTGGAATTGTTGCAAATCCTTAGTGAAGCTAAGGTAGTGGATGTAGAGTTCATTTGGAACTTGAACCACTCTAAAATTCCTTGTCAATCTTTTTAATTTAAAATTTCCACCACATTAGCCTTAAAAATCCAATTCACCCCCTCTTGGTTCATATCGATCTTTCGATCCACTCAACACTCACAAATCGAGCTTTGGAATCACTCTCTAACAAGAGAAAAACTTAGCAAACTAGAAATCTCTCAAAAGGTATGTGTTTGCACTAATAATCCCTCACCCAAAACCTAATACACTTGAGCATACATTGACAATTAAGCTCAACAAGTGTAGTATATACAAAGATTGGGAATTTAAGTACTAAGACACATTTGACATCATAATGTTGTTGACTTGTGGATCATTAGTCTTGCATAGATTCTTGGAGGTCCCTTTTATACTTCCAAATGAGCTTCTAGCCGTTGGAGACCGTTGGGGTTGAATTTGAGCCGTTGGGGCCTTTATTTTCCTCAATAAATGCAGTTCTGGAGATGTCTGTATCAATACGTGGGTAGCCGTATCGGTACACCATTCTTCAAAACTAGCCGTTAAGCTATTCTCAACTGATGTTTATCGATACGTCTGGGAGCGTATCGGTACGACCTGTAATTCAAATGACCGTTGAGAAACTAGTCGTTGGGGCCTTTATTTCCCATAATAAATGAAGTTCTGGAGCTGTTCGTATCAATACGCGAGTAGCCGTATCGGTACGCCCTTCTTCAGAACTAGCCGTTGAACTCTTCTCAGCTGATGTGTATCGATACGCTGGGAGCGTATTGGTACGGCCTGCAATTCAAATGATCGTTGGGAAACTAGTCGTTGTGGGTAGTTAAAACCGTATCGGTGCGCTACAAAGAGTATCGATACGACTGTGCTCCGTATCGATACGAACAAGCCGTATCGGTACGTGTTTTGGCTACTAGAATTTTCATGTAGCTTGAAACCCTAAAGCGTATCGATACGATGTATACCGTATCGGTGCGATTACTTGAAAAAAAAACTCAGGTTTGGCTGCTTTAAAGACATTTTAAAACATTCCAAAGCCTTATAAAATCCATCAAACATATTTTCAAGTTGTTTAGACTTATAAATATTTTTGAAATATTTTCAATTTAGTCCAAAACAATTTTTCTATTATTATATCAAAACAAACATCTCAACAATCTTTTTTCCTTTACTCTTCTATATCACATTTTTCTTTGTTATTTTCTAGTTTTAATAAGAATAATTTCGAACCTGCGTCACATATTTTTCTACCTTTTGGCACCAGGGGCAGAACTAGAATTTTGTAAAGGATGGGACCGGAATGAAACTAAAACATTTGTGGGGCTTAAAATAAATTTTTTAAAAATTGAAGGATTACAACACTGATTTTACCCCTTTTTACTAAAGAAATGGTATATTGTTATTGTTGAACATAAAAAGTTGGCAGGGGCCACATCCCCGTAAACTCCTGGAATGTTCCGCCCATGTTTGGCACTTTATTGTCTTTTTTGTCTTCTTTGTCGGTCGTTAGGACGTTTTTCATTCTCTTTTTTCTCTTCGGTTTAGATTTAACGTTGTCTCTCTGATCTAGATGAAGCTTATTTGGATATCCTACTGACTTTCCCTGCTTTGGACCCTCGAGCTGGATTTACATATGTGCTCACAATCATCGTTTTTTATTTGCGATTAAGTTATGGCAATGATCGTTTCGTCAACGTACGTTCATCGTTATATGCGTTTTTTATGTTTGTTTTGATGGTTTTTATCCTTCATCGATGATTTATCGTGATTGTTTGTATCTATCTCTTGTTCAGGTCTTTTGATTGACTTTTTAACATTTTCCTTTTATGATCTTCAAGTGAATAGTTTTTGTTTCTATAATTATAGGAAAATGATCGTATTATTAAAATATTCATATTATGTATTTAGTTTACCTTCATGGTTGTATATTCTTATTGTAAGTTTAGATATTTTTGCCTTTTAATAAAACTATCTACTTCTATTTAAAAAAAATATGATTACAAGGTAATATTTTAGTCCACTTGTATTTTTAGATAACCCATGCACACTAGCTACGTTTTGAACCCAGGTCACCTGTTGAACAATCCACTATTTTCCAATGAATATTTAATAAAAGCATTAGAAAATTGTATATTTCAGAAAACAAGTGTTCCCATTCCACATCTCCTTTTTTTACCCCATAAAACATTAGAAATTTCAATAATAAATTCAACATTAGGCAAGAACACAAGGACCACAATATCTGATATCATCGTACTTCGATGATTCGTAAATCTTACTCTCTTTTTTTTATTAAGAGAGAGAGAGAAAGAGTAAAAGGTGTATTGGGGAGAAATGCTTTAAATCCGTTCAACTCGTTTCTCTTCATAAATCTTACTAATTATGCAACCTATAAGGACCATGTCTTTCGGTTTGTAACCTAAATTCTTTAAAGTGGTGTTAAATAGAATTTAGAATTATGTAGGGCTCTATTAAAACATTACGTCAATCCATTTACATAATTATTAAATGTGATTAAATAATCGTGATATAACCTACAAATATGACGTTACGTTTTAACGATAGAATTTAAGTTCGAATTTTAGAGATGATACTGTTAGTAGGGTGGACAAAACTCGTCTCGAAGTGAAAAAACTGAATTATTCGACTTGAGGCGAAAAAAATCAACTCGTTTTGACTCGACTAGTAATTTTATAAATTCGACTCGACTCGAAAAAAATTCAAATAAAGTTTGAATTATGAAATAGAAATTCTAATAACTTGAAATTTTTAGTAATTAGTTAATTAGTTTTTACATTCGAGTCGAGTTTATCAATTCTACATGATATATTATGTATATCACATGTGAAAAATGAAGAAATATATATGTATATTATATATGCATATAGAATGCCACTAAAATTGGAATTAATATGTGCACTATCCAGCCCTAAGTATATGCATATAGAAATATATATGTGCACCGCTAGGTATATGCATATAGAAATGTATATGAAGAAATATATATGTACAATTAGATTTGTATAGAAACTCGAAAACTCGACTCGATTTGACTCGACTCAAATTTCATAAACTCGACTTGATTCGAAAAAATTTCAAATAAAATTTGAATCGTAAAGTAAAACCTGTAAACTCGAATAACTTAAAATATTTTGACTCGACTCGATCGAGCGCCTAACCCTAACTGTTAGAATAACTAAAAATATGGACAGAAAAATGGATACGAAAAATACAAAAAAAAAATAGCATAATATATTAACCAGATCTATTCATGCATCAAATTTATTTTTTGAACTCGAGAAAAGTTCAAATTTGGAACGAAATACGATTCGATTTGACGGCATGTTAAATATGAATGTGTTGAGCTTGGTTTAAATTTTAGCATATAGTGGAAAAGATGAAAAACTACCAGGTCCGTTTAAAATGTCAATATGGGCCAAGAGACCCGTTCCATTGGGTCTTAATCCTCCAGTTCAGGCCGACGAAAATGCAACAGGAATATCCAAATTTGTGGAGATTATAAATTTCAGATAAGCCGTTGTAACATAAATATAGGTTATTTGTGTGTTTTTTTTAGAAAAGTATTTAATCTAAGAATTAAAAAATAAAATATTAAAATTACTATTGTATCGAACTGGTCATAAAAATAAATGCAAAAATATTAGAAAATAAAATTGAATATTTGTTATGAATATTTATCTATGTGGATGTCTATCATGATTAGAACTTTATCAAAGGAGTTTGATTTATTTATTATTAAGAATATTATCTCTATGAATTAGAGTTTAATGTATTATGTACTTCTTATGCCTATAAATAGATGATTCATTGAAGGCATTGTATATAAGTCTATATTTGAGAATAATACAAATCTCCCTCTTTCTCTCATCTCTTTGTTCTTCTTGTTCTTATTCTTGTTCTTCTTTATTTTATTCACAACACGTTATCAGCACGAGACTCTAATCAACTGAGGTCTTCATCGTTATAATTCAAAAGAAGTTACCGGGGAGAATTCGATTATAGAATAAACCAAAGATAATTTTTTTTCTCCTTATTTTTTTTAGTTACTGATTGTCTTTCTCTTTATATTTTAACTTTGTTTTAATTTTTGAAAATTTTGGAAGTATGTTTGATTTTATTCGAACATTGGAAAGAGATAAATTTGTGGCTTCTCACAAACCAAAAGACGAATCGACAGAGACGAAGAGGTTGCGTTTGGTGTAAATTACGTGTATTTTCTCTTATTCCTAAAAGGGTTAATTAGCGGTATGCTTATTCATACTTTTACTTATATGATTATATTTGATATTTTTTATATTATTATTTATGTCATTTTATTTAGTAAAAGTTAATATTTTTAATCGTGTTTTGAGTTTTACATGATATGCTTAAATGGCTTGGAAAGAGATGTGATATAAAGGGATTATGAGAAGCTATCTCGGTCATATGCTATGTCTCCATTGTCCACGAGAGAAAAATCAATATCGGTAAATTTTGGTTTTATTTTTATTCTTTATATTATTATTTTAAAGTGCGATAAATCATGATGATTTTGGATTTACAAGAAGATTATTATAAAGTCTATATTTGCTTGAAAGCAATATTTCTTCTTCGTCAAAAAAAAACTCGACCATAGACTTCTCCCAATTTCAAGTTACGAAAATTCGTCTTGATCCAAAAAGTTTTATGGGAGGCATTCCTTGAAGTGAATGCAAAGCATGATGTTCATTCCATGCGATTATCAATGATGGGGCATTCCCTGAAGTGAATGCAAGCATGTTGTTTATTCCATGCAATTATCAATGATGGGGCATTCCCTGAAGTGAATGCAATCATGCTGTTTATTCCATGCAATTATTGGATCTGTTTCATTCCCTGAAGTGAATGCAAACATGGTAAATCATTATTCAATTAGAGACATAATTTCGATATAATCCAAGTATAATTGGCTGGACATCCCGTTCTGCGAGGCTACTGGTCTCAAAGGAGGTTTTTAAAGGACATTGTGGACAGGTTTAACAATGCCGCGTACGAGGATTAAATCTTTGTTCTCTGTGATAAGGATATGAGAAAAAGGTTTTAAAGGCCCACTGGCTCTACTCCATTCCCTGAAGTGAATGTGAGATTATATTATGGAAGGAATAAAAAATCACATTAAAAGTTGTGGTCGTGGTCGAGGCTATGAATATACACATGAAAAATATAGTCATTTTAAGAATACTTCTACCCGCTGGTAGCGAAGTTATAAGGATGACAAGAGTGATAAAGATCATTCTAAGGAAGTGAAATCCTTTTACCAATGTGATGTTATAAACCATTGGTTTCGTACTTGTCAAACGCCAAAGTATTATGGACTTTATCCATAATCATGAATGATAAATGAAATAAAATATAAACAAAATTTGTTTATGGAGAAAATAATTATGGCGTTATTGGTCCAACTCAATTGGATATTGTTAATTTTCTCATAACCCTTGAAGGGAATAATTTACCATTTATTTATTTCCCTTATAACCTCTAACATGAATAATTGGTTTTATTTTATTTTATTTTTTTATGTTAATTCGTTCTATTTATTATTTATTTATGTTAGTTTGCTTTATGTTTATTTATTTCACATATTATTTAGTTACGCTTTATGTTAATTTATTATTTGAAGAATATGATTACTTCCGGAATAAAATATACAATGAATTGTGGCTATTTATGCGTAGAATTGTGGCTATTAATGCCTAGAATTGTGGCTATTTATGCCTAGAATTGTGGCTATTAATGCCTAGAATTGTGGCTATTTATGCCTAGCAGATAATGCAAGTACTCATATTGTACTTAAGCATAAGAAATATTTTTCCCATTTAAATGCAAGGGGAAATACGAGTAGTATTTCTCAAAGTACTAAAATATCAATACTTCGGAAGAGCACTTGAAAATTTATCTCTGATAGATAATCGACTTGATATGATGTGCTATATTTTATATTTTTCATTCCTCGAAGTGAATGATACAAAGTACATATTTTCATTACCTGAAGTAAATGAAACAAAGCACATTTTGAAAGGTGCACAATTATGCATTTCTCGATTAAAATGCAAGGGAATAATGTGAGTACTATATCCGGAAGTACTAATATCACAAAAGGCCCTGGTTGAGCAAATATGTTATTGTCAAATGGAACTTTATTCCATATTCACAGTGCGTTATACTCGTCAAAGTCATAAAGAGAGCAATATGAGTTCGCAAACTATCCCTTTGGGAATTATAGATAACATATGTTATCAATTGGCATTTGAAATAAGCCAATATGGATATAAGTTCTGGTAGCCAAAAAGTCAGTTGAAAGCTCTAGGAGAGCTATATATTGCTACCAAAAGATCATTTCAATTGAAAGCTCCGAAAGAGCTAAATATATTCCTATTTAAAGGAACAATTTTGATGGTCGTACTAGACATGTACGAGTGAGATTGAATTACATGTTATGGTAAACAAGGAGTTTACAAATTCAGAGATATATACATACATATATATAGTTGGCATGATCGGTTAGACCATCCTGATCAATAATGGTGCAGAAATTATTGAGATTTACATGCACGTGTATTAAAAGAACCTGTAGTTCTTGTAGTGCTTATTCTCAAAAGAGTGGATTAAATTCCACTTATTAAAGAATGTGAACTTGTGTTGCTTAAAGGAATTGATTAAATTCCACTTACTAAAAGAACCTGAAGTTCTTGTGTTGTTTGTTCTCAAATGATATAAATGATCCCACTTACCAAAAGAATTAGAACTTAAAGTTCTTGTACTGAAATTGAGACTGTATGTCTTGCATATCTGAACGAAATATGGGCCCATATATCCACAAATGTGGAAAGTTGTATATGATTTTAGTAGATGCATCTACATTGTTTTATCGACTTACAACCAAAAGTTTGTGAGATTGATTCTAAAAAGATTCAGATTATGCAATTAGACTATTCGTCTTAAAAAGCTAGTGGGTTTATATTTTAGGCTATATCAGTTGTTACAAAGCCTATTGATTATGAAAAATATAGTTTAGCAAAATTTCAATTGAATGCCTCCTATTTAATAGTTAAACTATGAGAACAAAAGAGTTATTATTTATATGGTATTTCCATATAGCAACACTTATACGCATCAAGCCAACGAGTTAGAATAAACTCCTCGTTATGATTGGTTTTTGGTCAGAAACCATACATTTCCCATTTTAAGATTTTTGAATGTGCGATATGAATTGCTCCACCACAACGCACAAAATGGGTAAATAAAAGGGTTGAGAATATATATTGAGTACGAGTCTTCTTTTATGTTTAAATTCTTAAACATTAATTGGAGAATCATTTATGACATGATTTTTCTCAACATCAGGGGGAGATAATAATCAGCTGGATAGAGGAAAATAAATTATCATTATCTAGATCCTCGTATATGAATTAGAAGTTCATAAGATAATTCATATTATTACATGTCAACTGCCAGACATATTTACTGACCCAATGAGAGTAATTAAGTCTCATATACCAGCTGAAATGCTCTAAGTTTAAATTACATGTTAGAGCGAGAAAATGTAAATCATGCCTGAAGCATGATAGTTGAAATGGTTCCAATGATCATAATTCTCGTAAATAGAAAGTAATATGAGATGATCATATATTGGAGGCGGGTGCTCCTAAAGAGACCCAAGACATAACAAATAATAAAACTCTATAAGAGTTTCAGGTACCTGAAATAAAGATTGAAATCTTGAAGAGATCTCGATGAGTTATGTCATTACGAGAATGGAACCAGAATATTGGAAAGTTGTCGACAACGATTTTACATAAAATACTTCTATAGAAGTAAAGAAAGAAATCGAGGATCTTTTATAAAATCTATCCAGAAGTATAGATATTGAATTGGCCAATATTGAAAGACGCTTTGAACTTCTAAAATAGAAGTATTTGGACCAGCAGTCCAAACACCTAAAGGTGTAAGTGAGGTACAAATAAGTAGTCGTAAATACGACTTGAACTATGATTTATGAAATTTTTAATTACTTCATGGTGGATGCAATTACTTGGCAGTTTTGAAAATTTTACATGCGTCTAATTATTTGTGGATCCATATTTATCCTTGAATGATCTAAAATGCTATAAGCATTATGAAATTTCTGAGAAAATTTATTTAGACATGTCTCATGAATATTTTGGCGCATTTGGTATAATCGC
Source organism: Hibiscus tridactylites (assembly GCA_958450335.1). NCBI lineage: Eukaryota > Viridiplantae > Streptophyta > Magnoliopsida > Malvales > Malvaceae > Hibiscus > Hibiscus tridactylites. The sequence goes on along the minus strand of OY288265.1, from coordinate 79,613,685 downwards.
CTTAGTGAATACTAATTGAGAAAATACTATAAGAATGATTGGAATTCCTTATGTATTTTATAAAGGAGTTTGGATTAAGATCCATTATGATAATTTTAGAACTCCTAAAGAGCTTCAAATTGGAAACTCATGAAGAACTTTCAATACAAGTACTTGAATCTTGACATAAAGTTTATCTCGACCTGAAGATCGAGCATTTTTATATATTTCTTTTGTCTATGAATAGACATAAGCTGAAAGAATCTTAAAGAAGATTCAATATGAATAGAGCATATCTATTGAGTATCCCAATAGTTGTAAGATTTTTGGATGTGAATAAAGATAATTATATCTTTTCTTGGTCTTGAAGCACTATATATTAGTTGGTCAAGAAATATCTATGAATATACAAAGATCATTACATTTAGATCTTCAAACATTCGTTGATGCCTCCTCAAATGTCGTAGAAATAATTGTTATGAACGAGGCAAGCCAAAAAAACTGTGTTTGGCTAAGACTATTGACCCAACATATCCAAAAGATAAGTGAATTTACTTTTACAAGATATGATAAAAGCTATCTTGTGTGAAGATAACGCAAAATGTATATCTCAGTTTGAAAGTGGATACATCATGGAACATATTACTCCAAAGTTTTCCTCCCTCACGATCTTTAGAAAAATGATATTCAAGATTAAATTATGAAGATTCAAAGATCTTCTGTGATGTTTGCATGAGGGGGAGTAAATACGCGTTGCACTCTTTTTCCCTTAACCGAGGTTTTGTCCCAATGGGTTTTCCTGGTAAGGTTTTTAATGAGGCAACATGTTATGTGTATCAAAGATGTGTGTACTCTTTTTCCTTCACTAAAGATTTTTTTCCCACTGGGTTTTTATCTTAGTAAGGTTTTAACGAGGCACATTATCTTCATAGACATCCAAGGGGGAGTGTTATGAATATTTATCTATGTGGATGTCTATCATGATTAGAACTTTATCAAAGGAGTTTGATTTATTTATTATTAAGAATATTATCTCTATGAATTAGAGTTTTATGTATTATGTACTTCTTATGCCTATAAATAGATGATTCATTGAAGGCATTGTATATAAGTCTATATTTGAGAATAATACAAATCTCCCTCTTTCTCTCATCTCTTTGTTCTTCTTGTTCTTCTTTATTTTATTCACAACAATATTAAAAAAATAAATTGGATGACTATCTCTCAAAATACAACAACGGAATAAGCACTATTGATCATCAAACTATAACCTAATCTTTTCCTATAATCGAAAATAGTTTAAAAAATTACAAAGTAAAAATAATAGAAACATCTCTCTCTATGTGTGTGGTAAACCTAATGTGTTTACACGATATTTATAGGGGGTTTTTCACATATTAGTTTTACTGGAATTAAAATTCATGAATTAAAGGCCATAATATTCGTGATTTATCCGAATATATTCTTTTTTGAATGAGATAGAATTATCAAAATAATACACAAATTAAAGGAGTCATTTATCATTTTAATTCAAAATATTCAAATTAAAGGAGTCATTTATCCTTTTAATTAAAAAATATTAATATTTGAATTAAATGATTCATTTATTCTTTTAATTCGAAATATTTAAAAAATAATGCAATGTTTAAGTAAAATTATCTCGTAGTAGACTAAAATATTTGTATGCCCTCGGAAGGCCCTATCTGTCAAAACATTTGTGTCACCCGTGTTATATCAGATTAAATCATTCAATAAACATCAAGTTGGATTATGTATATAAACATATCTCACACTTGATATCACATTAATATGAGATATAAGCTTTCTTTTTTTCTTTAACACAATTCACAATTAGCCTACTTTGAGAATTTATTTCTCATTTATAGCGTATTTTGAGCATCAATTTCTTCACCTTTACCCATTGAAAATATGCCTCAAAGTTTCTAACTTATTATTCAAATCTCCACATTTACCCATTGAAAATATGTCTCAAAGTTTCCAAATACACATATTTTTCTAATAATCCCCGCATGAAAGAAATTGATGTTTTTCATGATTTTTTTTTACTTGATGTGATGATAGATTCTACGATTGATAGCTACATATATGGTAAGTAGGTGCCCACCCTTGAATCTTCCATTGTGAAAGTATATTTACTTAATGGCTGACTAGTAAACGCGATGTCCTTGAACTGTTTTGTCATTTGTGTAAATGATGATATACCTCACAAAACTACCTACATGGAGAGGTTTTTAGTTCCCATAGGTATGTTCATATAACTGTGAACATCGTCCTGGTTCTACAAAAGTTTGAGAGTACTATGCCCTAATAGTCTCCTTAAAGGGGTCTATCTTCACTCTCACATAGATGCCTTATATTATTCGGCTCACTAAAACACACAATGGTCATTAAAAGTATTTCTTAGCTTATTCCTTTTTTATCACTATTCACATTATAGGAACTAACTTGGGGATAAAAACTCTATAGTGAACGCACAAGGTCTATGCAATTACGTTTTCCATTTGAACTTAGATCTTTGAGATCTCCAATCAACTAGGTAAAGTTTTCCTTCACATGGCGCCTTAAATTTTCATGAGCTTTAGTCTCGTTTCTTTTGATGTTATCTCAATCTGATTTCGATTTAAACTTTTGATTAGCGGATCCACAATGTTATCTTTTAATCTTACAAAATCAATAGAGATAACTCTATTTGAGATCAGTTATCTAATAATATTGTGTCAACAACGCATATGTTTCGACTTACCATTATACATAAAACTATGTGTTCTACCAATAGTTGCTTGGTATCACAATATATGCATATTATGGGCACATGCTTTGACCATTCAAGAACATCCTCCAAAATATTATGAAGCTATTCAACTTCTTCTCTAGATTTGTTTAGAGCTACAAACTCATATTCCATTGTGAATCTAATTATAATTGTTTATCTTGAGAATTTTACTTGTGCCTTTGGTATCTTGAATATCAGATATCCAACTGGCATCGGAGTATCCTTCCAAAATAGCAGGATCTTTAGAATAATGTGTAACACCCTCAACCCAGATGTCACAAATTGGGCTTTAAGCCCGAACTCAAAACCATAAAACTTCGCAACTAGATTTAGCCCAACACATTCAATTCATAAAATCTGTCAAGTTCAAATATTTAACACGAAAAAATAGTTAGAACGTTACATAGGAGCTCTATTTTTAATTACATAATTAAAACATTCGACTCATAATTCAAAATCTAAAATAAGAGTTATAATACAAACATAGGGTTCTACGAATACAAAGCCCAAATATCTAAGTATTATACTCGGACAAAGGTCGATGTTGAAGTCTTACTCCGATGGTGCTCCGACGATGCACGTCAACCTACTAACCTGCGAACAAAAACAACAATTTCGAACGCTGAGCTAACGAAGCTCAATGAATACACTTCCACTAAACCATGCTTCCAGAAAATCATAAATAAGAGCAAGTAGCGAAAAATGATATCATGGCATAAAATAACAATATTGGCGCTACCTCTAGCCGCCTAAACACATTTTAACAATAGGATATATGAACCATACACATAGCACATACACATGATACCAGCAAACCTGGAGTGAGGTCCGGTGTCACACAACCTCAAGAACGTACACTCAGAGTGAGGCCCGGTGTCACACAGCCTCGGGAACGTACATCTGGGAGCTTACCTCTCAATGTTGCAACACCCTCATTGGGTATTCGGATACCACCAAACAATGGTGACTCAGCCAACATGTGCCCTTACCTAGCACGCAATATCACACAATCCACCAAGGATCCCTATAGTTACTATTACAAACAAGTCACCTAAGGTTTTGCAAAGATATTACTAATTATGCCCGTATATGAGGTTTAAATCTTGGTTTCTCAATTTTATTATTCATTTTACCACATTAGAAGCCTATTAGGCATTAGTCCTCGAATTATAGGTCCCCAAACTAAAAATGTAATTTCTGGGCAGAATGCCTAGCGAGTATCGATACTCACGTAAGAGTATCGATATGCTTCTTTATTAAATAAAGCACTTTACTGGTACACGAGGCCGTGTACTGATACTCGATGGGTACCGATATGCCCTCAAGCATATCGATTCCTCTTTTTGCTACTAGAATTTGGTGAAACATGGGGGTATCGATACGGCCTTAGGCGTACCGATACACTCTTCAAATTTTTACTTGGTTTTAACAGTTTTAACTTGGAGGTATCGATACGTGTTCAACCCGTATTGGTACTCAAACCCAGAATTCATTTCCTAGAGTTCGTAATTCACTCCAAACACCCTCAAACCTTCAAAGTAATACCCCAAATTGAGCCTACAAGTTATGGAGGGATTTTAAGTGGTTTCCTACTATTTTTATACTATTTTAACATCAAATTCAAATTTAGCCATTAAAAGGGGTCACAAGCTCCTAAACAAACAAAACATCAAACGAAACAACAAGAAGTCTAATTTTATGATTTCCAAGAATGCAAAGAATTTAGTAGTGTACTAACCTTGATTATACCACTGGAAATGAGCCCTAAAGGCAAGCCTTCAAGCTTCTTCTTCCCAAGCTCCTTGGAAGAACCCCACACTCCCTTAACTACAAGAAAATGTTGTAAGATGGGTTACAACACTGTTGGGAGATTAAAAGGAGCTAAAGATATGTTTCATGTAACATCCACATTTCCGTCCTAGAATTTAAAGCCATTAAATTTAATTTATTTATTTATTCGTAGAAGCAATTGAGTTTGCAATTAAGTGAATTATTCAAATTGGTCCTTGAATTTCTTAATTGAGCAACTATTGCACCAATTCGAATTAAAAAGTAGTTAAGCTTTTGAATTAAAAAATTTAGCCGAGTGATGAGTTAGTAATAACAAGATCTAAAGTGTTGAAATTAGAGGAATTAAAAGAAATTAAAAGTGGTACATTTCCTTGTGGAAATCGGACCAAATTGAGAAATTAAAGAAAGCTTGGCAAAGGAAAATTGATAACCAATTTAAAATAAAAATAATGTTTGAAAATTGCATGTTAAAAAATAAAAGTCCTTAGGGCTGCCCTTAGTAAAATGATAATAAAAGAGAAAGGTTAAAGGACACTTGAGTAATTTTAGGATCTATCAAATCCCCCAAATTAGGGAGGGTGTCTTCTCTCCATCATTTCTCCTCCTTGTTGCCGTGAGGTTTGAGAGAAAATGGAGAGAAGAGAAGCTCAAAGGTCTGAAAGTTTTGAAGCTCAAATGGTGAAGGTTTAGCTTGCATGTTTGAAGGATTAAGCTAGGAATTGAAAAGGGTAGCTAGTGTTAACAAGAAAATTAAGAAGTAAGTTCTATTCTCCTTGTAGCTATTCGGTTATGTAACACACCATGCATGCAAACTTAAAATTTGTATAAATATGAAAATATGAGAATCATGATGAATATAACAAGTTGAGCTAATGAAATCCTTGAAAAACTACTTGAGAAATTATAAATAGATTCATAAAGGGACAGTTTTGAGAGAAGTGTAAAGTCGTGGATGATTGGAAAATTGATATGATTAGGGATTAAATTAGAAAATTCTTACTAGGAGAAAGTTGTGAAGAAATAAGAATTCTATGAGAAATTACTTTTGGTTTGCTGGAAAAACGAGTTAAAAAGGGGAAAATTCGATTAGAACTAAAAGTGGACATGTATTCGAAAATAATGAAAATTAGGGACTGAACTGAAAAATCGGTAAAATTGAGGACTTGACCGTTGAAATTAAAAGTTAATGTGGACTGTAAAATTTCATGGAAGAATAGTATAAGTCATGCCATAAGTGAATTTAGACTTTGAATGATGTAATTAGATGAATTTTAAGCTAAAGGTGACAATTGAGTAAGCTGTCCAGTGGAATACAAATCATAAGCTGTAACTTTAGAAATTCACCAAAAATTCGATTTAATGTATTTCGAATTGAAATTTTACTGTATAAACCTTGGTATGTCTAGAATCACTGAGAGAAAACGGAACTCAATTCCAGTATGTAAATTAGGAGATATGAATTTTTAAAGTTGAACAGTACAAGCTGCCCAGATTTATCGAAAAGGGTATATTTAAGTAATAAATTGTATTTACTCGAATAAGATAAAAATATGAGGTTTACATGATTAGAAAATTGAGTTTAATACATTTCTAATGGTATATGATAAGTGAATTTTAGATTAGTAATTAAAAAGATATGATTAAAATACTAACTAGTCCCCCAACTAGTTTAATAGAAAATCAGATTTGAAAATGTATGTTCATGTTTAAAATTGAAGAGTAATTATGATTGAATTGTTCTCTAATATAGTGTGTACTCGTTTTATGTTGAGAATTAAGAACGAAATTGTGAAGAGACTTTGGAGGAAGCTAGGATCGGTCAATCGAGAGAAAGAAACAAGGGCATTTTAATTCAAGATCAAGCTTAAGGAGTTGTGAGTGTAATTTTGTATTAGGGTTGGGGCTAGTGTCCGAACCACCTTATTATTGTGTAATTTATGATTTCTATGCATGAAATTGGACCTAATTGATATTTGGTAATGTGTTTAGTAAGGGAAGGAGAATGTTTGAATGTATGAAAATGCGGACTATTTTATGTGATTTAAATGCAATGATTTATATGCTTGATTTGGATTTTAATAATGTCTGACTATGTGCAATGGTGGACTGCCTATGTGATCTTCTTGTATGTTAGACAAGCATGAAACTAGATCCTTAATAATGCTTGATTATATGAGTATGTGGACTGCCCTATGGTAATTTTGTTATGCTTAATATGCATGTATGAAGTTGCTGCCCATGTGTTAATGTGAACGAATGAGTATGCAAATCAAATGATGAAAAATGTATATGTTAAATAAAGTAATGAATAATAAATTAACAAGAATAATGCCCTCGGTCGATTAGAAGTCTTAGATAGTACGACATGCCTAGAGCCTGAGCTCTCTTGTTTGTTGCTTTGTGCAACCATTGCTTGTTGCCTTGTGCAACCATTGTTAGTACCTTGTGTACTCTTCGACTATGATAAGGTGTTCTTGATTGTTGTCTAAGACACATGATTCTATTGGGCAACCCCAAATCTGTGCAAACTCAAATAAAATAAAAGGGGAAGGGAATCAATTCAATATGAAAAGAAGCTCACTGAATTTTAGGGATTTGGAATCCAAAATTCCTTGAATTTTAGGCATAAAAAAGCCTATATAAACTACCAATTCGATTGTAATTTGACACACACACACACAATTTCTGAACGAATTATACTCGGATTTCTAGTGGAATACAAAGCTTGAAGTATATTTTTTGGAGGTATATTTTTACTGTTTTTATATTGATTTTTTGCAACTTTGATTCGAATATAATAAAAAGGAAAGTTTAGGGCTTACCTTGCATCGCCGCCGTGCCTAGAGCCCGAGGCCGCATCCCCAATGACGAATGCATGTTGCCGAAGGAGCCGAAGGGGGGGGGGGTCGAATGATTTTCATTTTTAAATTTGGGTTTGTTTTAAAAAGGGGATTTTGGAAATAGGGTTTTCATTCGAATTTAAAAAAAAAAGAGTTTTTATTAAATTTTTGCTTCCGACAAACTGTAAGAATCTAGGTTATAATATAAGAATTTGTGTAGTTACACAAATTATTACTTGAAGCAAAATCTACACAAATTTTTACCAAGTTGATAGAATTTATGTAGTTACACATAGGGGTGTAAATGAACCAAGCTTGAACGAACAAGCTTCTGTTCGTGTTTATTTGTTTAATTTTAAAGGTGTTTATGTTCAGTTTGTGTTCGTTTAAATTTTTAATATTGTGTCCGTGATCGTTTATTTATTTTTGACGGTGTTCGTATTCGTTTGTTTAGTGTTCGCGAACGTGTTCGTTTAAGTGTTCGCGAACGTGTTCGTTTAAGTGTTCGCGAACGTGTTCGTTTAAGTGTTCGCGAACGTGTTCGTTTAAGTGTTCACGAACGAGTTCGTTTAAGTGTTCACGAATGTGCTCATTTATTCGTTCGCGAACATGTTTGCTTATATTTTAAGAAATGTTAACTAAATTAACAACAAATAAATAAATAAAAAGCAACAAATTAAAACTTACATTTAAACATGAACTTAATATAATATCCTTAGCAACAACAAAAAGTAGTATTTAGATACATCCACAAACATTTTCATTATATAAACGAGCTTATAAACAAGCATGTAAACGAGCCTATAAATAAGCTTATAAACGAGCTTATACATGAGTGCATAAACGAGCCTATAAACGAGCTTGTTCGTGAACATAAACGAGTCGAACACAGCTTTGTTCGTGTTCGTTCATTTATTAAACAAACATAAAAATTTTGTTCATACTCGTTTATTTAGCTTAATAAACGAACATAAACGAATGTTATAGGAACGGTTCACGAATATTTCGTCGAACGCTCTGTTCATTTACACCCCTAGTTACACAAATTCTTACAACAATTAGTAAGAATATATATACTTACCTAAATTATTAACCGCCTTATACAAATTCTTACAAATTTTATGTAATCGCCTCATTTTAGCCTCACCCTAAAATTTTCAAAGAAAAAACTATCGACTACATTTTTTTGTTTCATTAATTCACTCAAAATTAATTTTTAAATAACTATTCTCTCCGTGTTTACATAGAAAAGTGAACATTTCATCCTTAGAATAATGATGATATGGAAGAAAATAATGAAATGAGTGATTTTTATTAGTCGAGAGATTTATATAATAACGTTTTCTTTCTGATAGGGATATTTATCGAGCGAGTTGATCACCAGCTGAGCAATGCTCGACTCGAAAATTGTTCGATTTGTGCTTGACTCAACTCGATACTCAATAGACTCGATAAAATTTTGTTTAGCTTGTGCTCCTTAAAAAAACTCGTTGTTCTACTCGTCTCGTTGTTCATTAAGCTCGCCAAAAATTTTTTCTTACTTTCTTATTATATGTAAAATTTAATAATACTATATAGAGCTTAATATAAACATAAATTAACAAATTTTAAAAAAATGACACAAAAATAAAAAATAGAATTTTTACCTCGTAATATTTAATTAACCATAATTTCATCTGTCGTTGTGTTTGCATGTCATTACCAAATTAATTACCAAGTCATCATTAGTCCTTTTTTTTTAATTTCTTTTGTGAATTTGTTCTAACTCGTATCATTAAAATTTCAATCATTCAATCCTAGAATCAACAAAAGTCCATCTTGATCCAAGCTCCCCTTGCTCATCAGTTGGATAAAAATCTCATAGATTTCTAATATTCAATCTGTAACACCCCTAAAAATATTAAAGTTTTTCTTGAGCTAAAAAAGAGGGAAAATGGATGGGAAAAAAATGCAAACTCAAGGGTTCAAACTTGTGACCCTTAGCCTTGTAAGCCCGAGCCTTAACCATTTGTGCTAAGGATCACTTATGGTTAATTCTTACACCAAACTTCTTTTGAATTATATTTGAATAGTCTGAACCAATTTATTACAGCCATCCAGATCTGCCTACCATAATTAACACCCCAAAAATACCCAGATTATTTTCCCCCTCTCTCGACCCTTCACCTTCTCCCCCACCGTCCGGCTTCGATCTGCCGCACCGCTCGTCCGTGGCTGCCACCGCCCCAGCCATCGGAAGCGCTGCTTCGACCCGAGCAAACCATGGTCTCCACGCGCATAACGGAGCCGTTTTTCGCCAGTGAAGCTTGCTTGAAGTTTCGGTCGGAAACCCCAAATTGCGCGCCTCCGTTTCCTACATTTTCCGGCCCCGTCCACCGTTCGTTCGCGACGCAGCCATCAGATCTGAGCTCCTGACGAAGTGGGGTGCAAAACCCAATCGCCCGACCACTCGTTTGACGCCGGTAAGGGCCTCATCGGAGAAATATATTTTTCCGGCAAGATTTTGGCATTTTAAGTGATTTAAGGCTCGATTTCAGCTTGATTCATGTTTCTGATAAGTGTGTTAAATTGTTGTGTTGGTAAGGTCTCGTTTCTGACGAAATCGGTATAAATATGGTGTCTCTGGTGACTGCTCCGACGATCGTCCGGCGAGTTTAAATTCTGGGTAAGTGAACCGGGTTCAACCCGGTTTAAACTGGTCCGAACCGGTCTGAACTGGCCCAAACCCGAACCGAGTCAACCCGAGTCAACTCGACCGAGTCAACCCGAGTCAACTCGTCCGAGTCAACCCGAGTCAACTCGTCCGAGTCATCCCGAGTCAACTCAGTTGACCCTTACCAGTTGACTGCTGACGTCAGCGTTGACTTTGACCGTTGACCAAAAAGTCAAATTTTCCGAAAACTCTCGTTTTATGTTTTTCGACGTCCCGAGTCCGATTTTGAAGCCCGTTTCGTAAAATTTCAACCCGAAAGCCTCTGAATCTGACCTCGAACCCGAACTTGTATATGTATTTAATTAATTGGTTAAGTGCTTTGTGAATGAGGCCTGATCTTGGGATTTGTGTAATTGAAGGTACTCATAATTCTCGGAATACGAATGGTTAAGGGATGTCAAATCCGGGTTCAAGGGTGTTCGAATGACGTTCGCATATCGATCGTTGTAGCTCGGAGCCAAGGTAATACATTACTACCTTCTGCATGTTTTTGCAACATGTTGGTATTCGATTAATTTTTACACGACCATGTTTGAGCATATGATTATTTCTGATTATGTCGATCATATATGAAATAAAAATAATAATGGCTAAGGCAATTATTTCGAATAAGAGGTTTGATAAATCGAAAGGACTTCCGAGTTTGGTAAACGATTAATAAAAACGTTTGATCTCTAGGTCTGATTATTTTGGCTAATGAATTACAAAAATGCCCTTGATGTATGAAAACGACTAAAATACCTATATTAAAGGAAGTGGTCTGAGAATCTACACCAGGTCCGGTAAAACCATCTAATCCTTCTAAAAATCTTAAAATTTGCTTGGGAAGTTATAGTAGCAAGACTTCACGTTTGAGTCTATAAATTGCTCAGATTCCTTTTTGAGATTGAATATTCTCTGAAGACATTTGCGAGAAAACAATTGCATGTTTGGATTAGACAAAGTCGCGTAAATTGCTGAATTGATCGAGATGACTGAAATGTTTGGAAATACTGATAAAGCTGAATCGGTCGGAATATCCTTAATGATTAAAAAGAATAATGTATCATCGGCACCAATTGCCAAATTAATCGAAATGACGAATATACCCTCGAGATCGGAAAAGATTGAATAGTTAGAACGATCGAAAGGCTCAGAATTTGTTTTGGAGTACCTTCGGATATGAAGCATCTGAAATACCTGCGAATGTTGAAATGACTGAAGTTACCTCTAAGACTGGAATAAGGAATACCAATAAAGCTAGATAATATAACAACTCTAAAATGGTAATTCACGGTCCGTGTTTGTTGGCCGTTTTTGATACTATCGTAATTTGGAAAGATACCATGTGGCGACATGTTCGGGTTATTTGGAGAAAGTATTCAGCGATTGGTAAAAGCAACATGTTTCCTCAAAAAGATAAATTCGATGCTATGGAACGAGTTCGGGTGTTTTATGCATGTTCAGGAATTTGGAAAATTACTCTTCTATACACGTTTGATCTCTTGTAGTAAGTTCAGTGGATGTAGGGTGAAGATGAACTACTTTGTTGTTACGCTGTAATCAGTTCTGGAAATGAATGCTTAAGATATACTTATCCGATTATATTTCAGACTTTGTGTTAATGGTTTCAATTAGTTCAGAGGGACTCGAAAGCTTGATGAGCAGCTAGAATTCTTGAATTCGGTACATCACCGTTTATACCTTGTTGGTTCAGTTTACCAAATTACCCATGAAGGTCAGAATGACCAACAATACCCTTGTAAGCTTTAACGATCGAATCACTCTCGATATATCTGAAATTCCAATGATTTTGATGCATCAACTTTCGATGTTGATTCGACCCGTCTTATTGAACTCCCCTATTCTTAGGGACCTCGTTCTGAAATCAGTCCAAAATTGTCAAATGTCACCTTTCTGATATCTATCAAGTACCTCTAAGAAATGAATTGGGCCATAAAACATGTACCATGTATCTGTAAATACTTTCTGTTCTAAACCAATACCATATGCTCAAAATTTAAAGGTATGATACTGTAATGCGAAAGAAAAGCAATTCTCTGATTTCTGACATCTGATATGAAAAATATCTGATATATAACATCGAATACGAAATAATAATATTGATAATAAAATAAATTTGTTATTTGTCTTCTGGTATAAAAATAGATTTGATATCTATTTTCTGTAATACTGTCTTCTGAATATAATCTGAAATCATTTGGGTATATTATCTGGGATATGAATGAAGATCTGTAGGCTCAGCGCTGGTAAGTCCTTCTGGACCTAAGCTCCTACGCCCACGGGCCTAGGGTAAGTCTTTCTGGACCTAAGGCATTCCCTTAGGTAGGCTTCTACGCCTCAGGCATAGGGTAAGACCTTATGTATGCAGTTCAGGGGGAATTGCATTCTGGTGTTCGGTTGGAGGACAGTTAAGTAAATAAATAAAACTTTCTGCACTCTTCTGAAGCATACCCTATTAAATTAATGTATCAAAGTTGAACTCTCCGTAAACTTACAAATTGTGCTTAATGAATCACTCTGAACTCCTTGATTCAACTTCTGAAATCTGAATCTCTGGCTTTAGACACATCTCTTAAGATTCGAGTGAGTAAATAAAGAACAACTTTGTCACCTTCTGGTATACTTCTCCATGAATATTTATCTATGTGGATGTCTATCATGATTAGAACTTTATCAAAGGAGTTTGATTTATTTATTATTAAGAATATTATCTCTATGAATTAGAGTTTTATGTATTATGTACTTCTTATGCCTATAAATAGATGATTCATTGAAGACATTGTATATAAGTCTATATTTGAGAATAATACAAATCTCCCTCTTTCTCTCATCTCTTTGTTCTTCTTGTTCTTATTCTTGTTCTTCTTTATTTTATTCACAACAATATTAAAAAAATAAATTGGATGACTATGTCTCAAAATACAACAACGGAATAAGCACTATTGATCATCAAACTATAACCTAATCTTTTCCTATAATCGAAAATAGTTTAAAAAATTACAAAGTAAAAATAATAGAAACATCTCTCTCTATGTGTGTGGTAAACCTAATGTGTTTACACGATATTTATAGGGGGGTTTTCACATATTAGTTTTACTGGAATTAAAATTCATGAATTAAAGGCCATAATATTCGTGATTTATCCGAATATATTCTTTTTTGAATGAGATAGAATTATCAAAATAATACACAAATTAAAGGAGTCATTTATCATTTTAATTCAAAATATTCAAATTAAAGGAGTCATTTATCCTTTTAATTAAAAAATATTAATATTTGAATTAAATGATTCATTTATTCTTTTAATTCGAAATATTTAAAAAATAATGCAATGTTTAAGTAAAATTATCTCGTAGTAGACTAAAATATTTGTATGCCCTCGGAAGGCCCTATCTGTCAAAACATTTGTGTCACCCGTGTTATATCAGATTAAATCATTCAATAAACATCAAGTTGGATTATGTATATAAACATATCTCACACTTGATATCACATTAATATGAGATATAAGCTTTCTTTTTTTCTTTAACACAATTCACAATTAGCCTACTTTGAGAATTTATTTCTCATTTATAGCGTATTTTGAGCATCAATTTCTTCACCTTTACCCATTGAAAATATGCCTCAAAGTTTCTAACTTATTATTCAAATCTCCACATTTACCCATTGAAAATATGTCTCAAAGTTTCCAAATACACATATTTTTCTAATAATCCCCGCATGAAAGAAATTGATGTTTTTCATGATTTTTTTTTACTTGATGTGATGATAGATTCTACGATTGATAGCTACATATATGGTAAGTAGGTGCCCACCCTTGAATCTTCCATTGTGAAAGTATATTTACTTAATGGCTGACTAGTAAACGCGATGTCCTTGAACTGTTTTGTCATTTGTGTAAATGATGATATACCTCACAAAACTACCTACATGGAGAGGTTTTTAGTTCCCATAGGTATGTTCATATAACTGTGAACATCGTCCTGGTTCTACAAAAGTTTGAGAGTACTATGCCCTAATAGTCTCCTTAAAGGGGTCTATCTTCACTCTCACATAGATGCCTTATATTATTCGGCTCACTAAAACACACAATGGTCATTAAAAGTATTTCTTAGCTTATTCCTTTTTTATCACTATTCACATTATAGGAACTAACTTGGGGATAAAAACTCTATAGTGAACGCACAAGGTCTATGCAATTACGTTTTCCATTTGAACTTAGATCTTTGAGATCTCCAATCAACTAGGTAAAGTTTTCCTTCACATGGCGCCTTAAATTTTCATGAGCTTTAGTCTCGTTTCTTTTGATGTTATCTCAATCTGATTTCGATTTAAACTTTTGATTAGCGGATCCACAATGTTATCTTTTAATCTTACAAAATCAATAGAGATAACTCTATTTGAGATCAGTTATCTAATAATATTGTGTCAACAACGCATATGTTTCGACTTACCATTATACATAAAACTATGTGTTCTACCAATAGTTGCTTGGTATCACAATATATGCATATTATGGGCACATGCTTTGACCATTCAAGAACATCCTCCAAAATATTATGAAGCTATTCAACTTCTTCTCTAGATTTGTTTAGAGCTACAAACTCATATTCCATTGTGAATCTAATTATAATTGTTTATCTTGAGAATTTTACTTGTGCCTTTGGTATCTTGAATATCAGATATCCAACTGGCATCGGAGTATCCTTCCAAAATAGCAGGATCTTTAGAATAATGTGTAACACCCTCAACCCAGATGTCACAAATTGGGCTTTAAGCCCGAACTCAAAACCATAAAACTTCGCAACTAGATTTAGCCCAACACATTCAATTCATAAAATCTGTCAAGTTCAAATATTTAACACGAAAAAATAGTTAGAACGTTACATAGGAGCTCTATTTTTAATTACATAATTAAAACATTCGACTCATAATTCAAAATCTAAAATAAGAGTTATAATACAAACATAGGGTTCTACGAATACAAAGCCCAAATATCTAAGTATTATACTCGGACAAAGGTCGATGTTGAAGTCTTACTCCGATGGTGCTCCGACGATGCACGTCAACCTACTAACCTGCGAACAAAAACAACAATTTCGAACGCTGAGCTAACGAAGCTCAATGAATACACTTCCACTAAACCATGCTTCCAGAAAATCATAAATAAGAGCAAGTAGCGAAAAATGATATCATGGCATAAAATAACAATATTGGCGCTACCTCTAGCCGCCTAAACACATTTTAACAATAGGATATATGAACCATACACATAGCACATACACATGATACCAGCAAACCTGGAGTGAGGTCCGGTGTCACACAACCTCAAGAACGTACACTCAGAGTGAGGCCCGGTGTCACACAGCCTCGGGAACGTACATCTGGGAGCTTACCTCTCAATGTTGCAACACCCTCATTGGGTATTCGGATACCACCAAACAATGGTGACTCAGCCAACATGTGCCCTTACCTAGCACGCAATATCACACAATCCACCAAGGATCCCTATAGTTACTATTACAAACAAGTCACCTAAGGTTTTGCAAAGATATTACTAATTATGCCCGTATATGAGGTTTAAATCTTGGTTTCTCAATTTTATTATTCATTTTACCACATTAGAAGCCTATTAGGCATTAGTCCTCGAATTATAGGTCCCCAAACTAAAAATGTAATTTCTGGGCAGAATGCCTAGCGAGTATCGATACTCACGTAAGAGTATCGATATGCTTCTTTATTAAATAAAGCACTTTACTGGTACACGAGGCCGTGTACTGATACTCGATGGGTACCGATATGCCCTCAAGCATATCGATTCCTCTTTTTGCTACTAGAATTTGGTGAAACATGGGGGTATCGATACGGCCTTAGGCGTACCGATACACTCTTCAAATTTTTACTTGGTTTTAACAGTTTTAACTTGGAGGTATCGATACGTGTTCAACCCGTATTGGTACTCAAACCCAGAATTCATTTCCTAGAGTTCGTAATTCACTCCAAACACCCTCAAACCTTCAAAGTAATACCCCAAATTGAGCCTACAAGTTATGGAGGGATTTTAAGTGGTTTCCTACTATTTTTATACTATTTTAACATCAAATTCAAATTTAGCCATTAAAAGGGGTCACAAGCTCCTAAACAAACAAAACATCAAACGAAACAACAAGAAGTCTAATTTTATGATTTCCAAGAATGCAAAGAATTTAGTAGTGTACTAACCTTGATTATACCACTGGAAATGAGCCCTAAAGGCAAGCCTTCAAGCTTCTTCTTCCCAAGCTCCTTGGAAGAACCCCACACTCCCTTAACTACAAGAAAATGTTGTAAGATGGGTTACAACACTGTTGGGAGATTAAAAGGAGCTAAAGATATGTTTCATGTAACATCCACATTTCCGTCCTAGAATTTAAAGCCATTAAATTTAATTTATTTATTTATTCGTAGAAGCAATTGAGTTTGCAATTAAGTGAATTATTCAAATTGGTCCTTGAATTTCTTAATTGAGCAACTATTGCACCAATTCGAATTAAAAAGTAGTTAAGCTTTTGAATTAAAAAATTTAGCCGAGTGATGAGTTAGTAATAACAAGATCTAAAGTGTTGAAATTAGAGGAATTAAAAGAAATTAAAAGTGGTACATTTCCTTGTGGAAATCGGACCAAATTGAGAAATTAAAGAAAGCTTGGCAAAGGAAAATTGATAACCAATTTAAAATAAAAATAATGTTTGAAAATTGCATGTTAAAAAATAAAAGTCCTTAGGGCTGCCCTTAGTAAAATGATAATAAAAGAGAAAGGTTAAAGGACACTTGAGTAATTTTAGGATCTATCAAATCCCCCAAATTAGGGAGGGTGTCTTCTCTCCATCATTTCTCCTCCTTGTTGCCGTGAGGTTTGAGAGAAAATGGAGAGAAGAGAAGCTCAAAGGTCTGAAAGTTTTGAAGCTCAAATGGTGAAGGTTTAGCTTGCATGTTTGAAGGATTAAGCTAGGAATTGAAAAGGGTAGCTAGTGTTAACAAGAAAATTAAGAAGTAAGTTCTATTCTCCTTGTAGCTATTCGGTTATGTAACACACCATGCATGCAAACTTAAAATTTGTATAAATATGAAAATATGAGAATCATGATGAATATAACAAGTTGAGCTAATGAAATCCTTGAAAAACTACTTGAGAAATTATAAATAGATTCATAAAGGGACAGTTTTGAGAGAAGTGTAAAGTCGTGGATGATTGGAAAATTGATATGATTAGGGATTAAATTAGAAAATTCTTACTAGGAGAAAGTTGTGAAGAAATAAGAATTCTATGAGAAATTACTTTTGGTTTGCTGGAAAAACGAGTTAAAAAGGGGAAAATTCGATTAGAACTAAAAGTGGACATGTATTCAAAAATAATGAAAATTAGGGACTGAACTGAAAAATCGGTAAAATTGAGGACTTGACCGTTGAAATTAAAAGTTAATGTGGACTGTAAAATTTCATGGAAGAATAGTATAAGTCATGCCATAAGTGAATTTAGACTTTGAATGATGTAATTAGATGAATTTTAAGCTAAAGGTGACAATTGAGTAAGCTGTCCAGTGGAATACAAATCATAAGCTGTAACTTTAGAAATTCACCAAAAATTCGATTTAATGTATTTCGAATTGAAATTTTACTGTATAAACCTTGGTATGTCTAGAATCACTGAGAGAAAACGGAACTCAATTCCAGTATGTAAATTAGGAGATATGAATTTTTAAAGTTGAACAGTACAAGCTGCCCAGATTTATCGAAAAGGGTATATTTAAGTAATAAATTGTATTTACTCGAATAAGATAAAAATATGAGGTTTACATGATTAGAAAATTGAGTTTAATACCTTTCTAATGGTATATGATAAGTGAATTTTAGATTAGTAATTAAAAAGATATGATTAAAATACTAACTAGTCCCCCAACTAGTTTAATAGAAAATCAGATTTGAAAATGTATGTTCATGTTTGAAATTGAAGAGTAATTATGATTGAATTGTTCTCTAATATAGTGTGTACTCGTTTTATGTTGAGAATTAAGAACGAAATTGTGAAGAGACTTTGGAGGAAGCTAGGATCGGTCAATCGAGGGAAAGAAACAAGGGCATTTTAATTCAAGATCAAGCTTAAGGAGTTGTGAGTGTAATTTTGTATTAGGGTTGGGGCTAGTGTCCGAACCACCTTATTATTGTGTAATTTATGATTTCTATGCATGAAATTGGACCTAATTGATATTTGGTAATGTGTTTAGTAAGGGAAGGAGAATGTTTGAATGTATGAAAATGCGGACTATTTTATGTGATTTAAATGCAATGATTTATATGCTTGATTTGGATTTTAATAATGTCTGACTATGTGCAATGGTGGACTGCCTATGTGATCTTCTTGTATGTTAGACAAGCATGAAACTAGATCCTTAATAATGCTTGATTATATGAGTATGTGGACTGCCCTATGGTAATTTTGTTATGCTTAATATGCATGTATGAAGTTGCTGCCCATGTGTTAATGTGAACGAATGAGTATGCAAATCAAATGATGAAAAATGTATATGTTAAATAAAGTAATGAATAATAAATTAACAAGAATAATGCCCTCGGTCGATTAGAAGTCTTAGATAGTACGACATGCCTAGAGCCTGAGCTCTCTTGTTTGTTGCTTTGTGCAACCATTGCTTGTTGCCTTGTGCAACCATTGTTAGTACCTTGTGTACTCTTCGACTATGATAAGGTGTTCTTGATTGTTGTCTAAGACACATGATTCTATTGGGCATCCATTGTTTGTTGCTTTGTGCAACCATTGTTTGTTGCTTCGTGCAACTATTGTTCGGTACTTGGTACCCTCTTGATGGCTTGAATATCTGATTCGTCTACTCTACCTAGGAAAATGAAATAAAATGCAATGTAACCATTGGTATGACATGATGTGAAATTTATGAATGTATCTTGTGGACATTGGTCCTTCCGATTATGATATAATGCATATAAAATGCTTACAAGTCTGAATATATGTAAAATGGGCAATGACCCTGTTCGAATACATGGAAATTGAAATGAGACAAGTTTGATAATTTCTGATTTTTGGCTAATGGTTTGAGAACTATTCGAATGATATGCTTATAGAAATTTGTGATTTCGTTATGATAAATTAATGATGTTATGTATTGATTGGCATGAATTTCGGTTAATTCAATTGTTAAGCATGAGATTGAGTATGCTGGAAATTGAATTGAATTATGGTATTGATCGAATCAAATGGAAGCATGTGATAAATTAATGTTGTTTGTTATGTATTCGAGCATGTGCCATGAATGTTGATTATGTTATGCATGATGCTATGTGTATTTGATTTTTCATAAGCTTAGTTGGGTGAAATTTGGATGTTAATAAACCTAGCTAAGTAAACTCAATGCTTGATCACATTAAAAGCTCAAGAATGAATTAGATTTAGCATTACCTCGCTAAGTACTATTTGTACTTATCGCTCCGTTGTTTTCTTCTTCCCAACCTTAGCAGGATCGCTTGGACCTTAAAGCTAGCATTCGATTGGATCAAGTTACAAGTTGAGAAATATGTATAATCTTAATCTTATCTTTAGACTCCTAGATGGTGACTTTGAAGTTTGTCTAAGGGCTCGTTTTGTTGTGTTTGGTCGTAGCCTAAGTCTACGTTGGTGTTTAAGATTATATGCTCCATGATGCTTGGTTAGGAGGCTAGAATTATGTTTTGTATTTAAGTAGATAGCCTCATTATTTTGTTGTATATAAATGTAAGTCGAGCTAGTGGTCATGCCGATTCTTTTTGTTGTTCATAGTCTATAGCTTGACATGGTTTAGGGGCATATAAAACTTGATATTTTGTAATGTTCAAAGTAAAGGAAATCGAATGTCATGGTGTTGAAATCTATTATGTCTTGTATGAAAAAACTGATGTAATTAATTACTGGTAATTGGACTAATTCGAAAATCACCTAGACCACCTAATCAAAGTTTCGAATGGCAGGGTATTGAATAGTTTAAGTTTCGTCATGGTTTATTCAATCGTATTCGGGATAGTAATTTTGGTAATCTACTAGATAATGATTAGAATTAATTGGCTATATAGAAGCATTGTGACCGAATGGTTGGGTTATAGTTGTGAAATTGAAACTTGATAAAGATAATAATAAAGTTTTAAATTGACTTGTAAATTGGTAACAAGATTAAAGAAATTGTGTTTAGTTTATGAATGTTTAGAAGAAATTTTTTGTTAGCTTACTTTCCGCGTGCGCATTAATATGAATAACTTAATTAAGAATGATTTTTTATTTTTAATTTTCCGTTTTTCGATTCCAGTAACGCTCCTAACTCCCGGCCTGGGTTAGGGGTGTTACATTTCAATAACAAGAAATGGAGTTAAAAAAACCCCTCAATCCCGTTCATCTTCCTCAACCCTCACTAAAACCCAATTTTCTCTCACATTCACCATTCCCCTTTAAACTTACCTTGCTAGATAGATCCTTAGGTGATGATCAACTTTTTCTCAATTAAAACTCTGAGATTTCTACAAGAATTGGTAAATATCACACCTTTGCTAAGTTTTTCCTTAGAGAAATTAAAGGGAGGGGGTGAAGAACTACCAAGGGAACAAGTCTGATACATTTTATCATTTCATTATTGCTTCTAACAATGAGTATGTCATAAACATAAAAATATAAAATGATATATCCAATGTCGATAGTTTTGACATACACAGATTTGTCACACTCATTAATCTTGAAGCCGTTTGTAATCATGACACTATTGAACTTCTCATGTCATTATTTTAGTGCTTGTTTAAGTTCATACAAAAACTTCACCAACATACAAACATTCTTATCTTGAACTGAAATTGTCTAGCCCTCAAGTTGTACTATATAAATATCTTCATCAAGTTTTTATTTAAAAAAAAAAACTGTTTTATCTTCCATGTGATGTACTTTTAGATTCAGCAAAGTGATAATTACAAGTATCATCCTTATAGAGGTTATTCTTAATACAAGAACAAAATAGTCAAAGCCTTTCATAAAGTATGATTTTATTTTTCGTTTGAAAGTTCTTTTAGAATTTAATGGTTTAATTCCCGAATGAAAATCCATTAATTCTCACGTATGATTTTACATGATAAAATTTACTCTTTCCATCTCATTCCATATGTCTAGTATTTTTTTTTTGAACTTTGACTCATTATTATTTTAAATTTATTATTGATAAAATGTGAAAAAATATATTTTAGAAAGCTTCAATCAAGTAGTTTAAAAATATATATTTTATAAAATTTAATTAATTAAAATATTTAAAATAATTATAGTCAAAATTTTAAAAAAATAACTTTTAAAAAGTCAATACTAAACATGTTAAGTGAGACAAAAAGAGTACTTTACTGCTATAAAAGTTTTGGCTTTGCTCGTCAGGACAAGTATCGACGAAATATTATCTTTCCTAGATAATACTATAATCAAATACAAAGATTAGACAATAGCCGTTGATTAAAAAAAAACACTTGAATTGTGGGTTTGTCTTATTCCTATTCTGTTAATTAAAAAAAAACATTCGTGTTTGGACTGTGCTTAACGTATTGAATTATGACTGCATGCCTATGAAATATGATATTTTGATGTGATGGATCTAGAAATTTGTTAAGGGAGTGTACACATAAAATTTTAAGGTGAACACAATTTATAGAGATTAAAAAATAAGAATTAATTCATAAAATTAAAAAAAACATTAAAATTAAATGTGAAAATTTTAAAAAGTTGAAGATAGACACTTGCCACCCTAAGAGATACTTGGATTCGCCACTGAGTCACACATTCGAGTCATGTTAATGCTGAAAACAGACATGAGAAACATGTTATCCTTTGTGATCTTGAAACAAGAAAACGAGGTTAGTGTTAAACGGAAACATACAAGAAATCTCCCCATTCGAGTGGATGAATAATATAAGAAAAAGAAAGAAGATGCTTAAGCCGAAAGATAAAAAAGTTGCATCTTCATTATTGCGTTGGAAGCAGACAAAGGTCCCATATCCTATCATGGTTTTCTCTCAACAGTATGGATAGTGGATACCCCCACCCCCACATTTTAGCCTAAGGAGAATGGGTCCCTATTCACCATTTATTAGCCCTAGGATAAAAGGGCCTTTTACAATAATCAAACTTTTCTAATATCTTTATTTTTTATTATTATTAAGTAGAAAGATATTTAATTTTTTAAAAAAAAATATCTTAATTTAAACACATGTAAAATAAGACAGTATAAACATTCTTAGTCATTCGGCTAATTAGTGGTTTTTTTTATTAAATTTTTTATTTTTTTAATAAGAAATAAAAATGGTTTATTGGTTTTCCACTATTTTAGGGTACAGATTACAAGTAGTCACTACTAAACTATCTTAAAATGTACATTTTAAGCATTTAACATTCAAATGTTACAAAATAACAATTTACAAATTGGTCGTTGGGGCCTTAAATGTCGTTAAAGTGTGTTGTGGAAATTAAAAAATTTTATACAATAACACATTTACTCTTTCATATTTATAGATTCAATCAATTTTGTTCTAATTCGAAAAAAAACACATCAATTTATTCTTTATTATTTACACGTTTTATCAATTTGATCATTTTTATTAGAAAAATGAATGCAAGCATAAATTTAACATTTTTTAATTATTTCTAATTAAAAATATGACCATCGCTAAATTTATTAAATAAGGACTAAATTAATTGGATCTATAAATATGAAAGACTAAATGTACTACTATATAAATTTTATTAACTGTTATATCACCGATTAACGGTTGAATGACCATTTTATAACAAAAATTAAAATTTAATGATCATTTTGTAATATTTAACAGTTAGATGACTAGAATAAATATTTTAAAATAATTTAATAATCATTTATAAACTTTGACCATGTTTGGCAATTAGCGGATAGTTGATAGCTGATAGCGGATTACATTAGCTGATAGCTGATTGCATTAGCTGGTTTGACTAGCGAATTATATTAGCCGGTTGTATAAAAGTGTTTGGTAAAATTAACTGATAGATGTTTGATTATTTAAACAAGCAAAATGACATATAAGGACGTGATTATAATCGATATTCGTTTGAATAGTTTATTAATTATCAATGTTTTGTATCTATTACCGTTGAAAAAAATATTTTGTATCTATTAATATTAATTAGATTATAAAAAATATTTTTTAATATAACAATACAAACCATATTTAAAGATCTATATATTAATTTATTATTTATATAATTATTTTTAAAATAATTTAATTAATTATTAAATTTAAATAAAAATATAAATGTGTGAGAATAAAAAGAAAAAACAAAAAATATTACTTTACAAATGTCAAAATATAAATACGTGGGGTGAAAAATTAAAATAAAAAAAGTTAAATTTAGGTTATTTAGAAATATTTGATAATTATTAAGGGTAAAAGGATCTTTATAACTATTATGTCAAACCGCTAACTTTAAAAAGTTTCTATTAGCAGCTTTTTCAAAATTAGAAGTTTCACCTCAATCTGTTATTTCAATACGCTATTCACCAAACATTCAAATTAGCGGATTTGACCGGTCAAACCTTTAATATTAACGTAAATCTCTAATTTTAGCTCAAACCACTATTTACCGAACATTGTCTTTTATCTATTTTTTTTATAACGAGCAGCATCTGACTTATTAGTTTTCTAAACTAATTACACCCAAGACATGTATATACATGCTCAAGGGCTAAGTTGCACGGGGACAGATACGGGGACGGGGACAGAAAATGGTAATTTTCAAAATTAGAGGGTACGGGTACGGCGAGGGTACGGTAAATATAAAATAAAATTTAATATATATAATAAAAAAATATTAAAATTTATAATACAATAAGGACTAAAATTATAATTCTATTAAACAATAATTATAATTGTAGTTATTTAAATCCACTTCTAATAATTTTAAATTACTTTTTAACACTTAGATTAAAAGATTACTAAAATTAAATGACTAAATTGAACGAAAATTTAACCTTACATTCTAAATAAAGAGAAAATGAATGACTAAAATAATAAAATTAAAAGATGACATGGTTGAAATATATATTTATCCATTCATATTTAAAGCTTGGGTGATTAAACGTTAAAACAGGTTACAAAAATAATACACACCTAATATCTCACATCCTTAAGATACATAAAGCAAGGAGAGAAAGTAGCCTATAAATATGCATTTATCAGATAGAACAAGGAAGCAATCTAGTCTTCGCCTTTTTTGCTGAGATTAAGGGTTAAGTTTATAATTTTTAGGTGGAGTGTTTAATTTAATAGTATTTTAAGGATAATTTTTTAGTTTAATTATTCTTGAGCTTTTTAAGTTCGGATAAGTTTAATGGTTTTTAAAACCTTGCTCACAAAGAATATGGAGGTTTTATTTTCCATTTTTTAAGTAAATATATTCGGATACGTCCCCGAGTATGTCCCCAATAAGTGTTGACCGTACCCGATATAGGTTTGACCGTCCCTGGTAAAGTTGAGACGTCCTCGGGATGTCCCCAGCCGTCCCTGCATTGTCCCCGTGACAAGTACGTATTAGGGACGCAGGACGCCACCTTAGGGCCGTCCCTGTGCTTCATAGCTCAAGGGTATATATACATAGTCACAAAGGGGAGCAATTACACACTCATTTTAAAGCTTATTCTTAAATTTCTAATTCGTCATTATACATATATTAATATAATAAGAATATAATCTTAAAAAATAGTTTGAGGAGAGTAAGATGCACAACCAGACATCAAAATTGCATGGGATTTTTATTCGATCCAAGGATGGGGCTAAGAATTTTATCCGTTCTAATGATGGAAATCCTCTGCTCCTTTTCGGTACCCCTACTTATGCCCTTATGCTTAAAATTAGGTTTAGGGTTTATAGTATAGTAGGGTGTATTTTTTAGAATATAGGGTTTAGGATTTAGAATTTAGGATTAGAACTTAAAATTTAATTATTAGTAATTTTTAGTATTGGGGCATATAAAGGTGCACCGAAAAAAGGCAAAATTTTTTTATCCCAATTCCAATCACAAACTATGTGTCTGAAGTTACTTGACATAAAAATATTATCTAAATTATTCCAGAACAAATACCAAGGACACAGATTCTCTTTTACACCTTGTTGTTTTCCTCCTTCAAATTAATCAAACTTTTCTCATGTCTATATTCCAAAGAAATAGTGTTTTCTTTTTACTTTTATTTTATAATCAGACATCATAGTATGAGTGGGACTTCTCGGATATAATGTCATCAACGAAAAAGAAAAGTTTTGATAAGTTTATTATGCTCAAACTAAAGGAAGAAAAAGAAGGCAGCTTTCACGTACAAGAATATGCCCAAATGAATATATATTTATTGATGTAATCATTCACTATTTTTGATAAGTTTGAAGTAATATGTTTTCCAACTCGTTTGAGAGAAGTTTTTAAAAGCGTTGTTAGTTAATTAGTTGCAAACCCTTTGATAGGTATAACCGTAACCGTAACCCTTTGAGAGAAGTTTTGATAAGTTTTTAATAGGTCTAGTATTTGTGTTTTGAGGGGTTATGTGCGGTTTTAGTTCAAATATTTATCTATTGTATTTAGGGGTGTGCAAAATAAACTGTAACCATTAACTGGTATAACCGTTCATTTTATTGGTTAATTAACTTAACCGTTAAGGTTAAATAATTTTGGTTAATCGAACCGCTAAAAAAGACGGTTAATGGTTAACCTATAGCTACTTTATTTTAACTAAGTATAAAGTTTGTGTTTAAAATTTCTCTATTTAAGTTAATTTTTAAAAAAAATTAATACAGTATTTATTGAAGAGATATATTTATCATTCTAAAAAAGAAATAATGAACATTTGAAAAGAAAATTGTAATAAATTATAGGTTAATTGTAACCGATCCGTTCCTTAACGGTTACCTACTATAATGGTTAACCATTTAAAAAATTAACGATTAACCGTTTTTTAACGGTTAGTAACGGTTAAATTACGAATAATAACCGATATAACGGTTAACCAACCGTTCAAGCTAAACAATACGGTTAATCTACCATGAACATCATTATGTCACTTAAATTTTTTTTTGTATAAGCTTTAAACATGGGTTCAAATTAGGGGTGTGCAAAACCGGGTTCGGTTAACCATTAGCAAATTATTTCGGTTAACCGATAAGTTCGGGTCACCAAATTCTCGACCCTAAACCGTATCCATTCAATCGGTTAACTATTTAGTCGGTTAACCGAAATAATCGGTTCGGTTCGGGTAACGGTTTTTTTATTTTGTTTATTAAAAATATAAATTTTAATAATATGTTAGAAAAAAGTACATACTTTTTAAAATCGACACATGATATTATTATCTTTTCTAATACTAGCAAGTTAAACACTTAAACTTGATAAAATAAAATTATGGTTATACTTTTGGGGAATGAGAAAATAAAATAAAATTTAATTTTTTAATATAAAATAATAAAATAACATATAATATAATAATATATATTATATAATCGGTCGGTTCGGTTACCCGGTTTATCCCAAAACCGTAAACCGTAACCGAACCGGTTTCTTTTTAAAAAATAAAACCCCGAACCGAAACCGAATTTTTTGGTTCGGTTAACCTATTTTTCGGTTCGGTTTTTTCGGGTTTCGAAATCGGTTTCGGTTTTTCGGTTTTTTTACACACCCCTAGTTCAAATCCCGCTGTGACCGAGATTTAAATCCTTTGGTGGGAGAGCCTTGACCACTCCACTCTTTAGTCTTTACAACCCACATATGGCACGAGAGATAAAATTTCAAGATTAAATTCACACATTGACACTTTAAAAAGATGATAACAAATTTGTTGAGACATCCACATCTAATTACATAAGAATACAAAGATAATTATCAATTCGTTACCTCTACGTTATAACATTTCTTCTATAGTAATTTTTAATACAAATTAAAATAAAAACTTTATTATAACCATCCCTTTTTAGAATAAATGTACTATGTGGATAGATGATTAAGATAATACATAAATTTGAATATTGGTAAATTATAGATACAGTTGAAATTTGTCGGGTTTTATCTTATTTTATTTGCAATTTACGAAAGGCTAATAACAGAGGCGGAACCTCCATAGGACTAGAGGGGGCTATGGCCTCCTAAAATTTTCGGAAATTTGAATTATTTCCTTAAATTTTTTTATAAATTTTAATTTGACCTCCTCATGATCTTTAAAAATTCATATTAAGCTTTAAAAGCTTGAATATTTTTAATTAAATTTCTTCTTAAAACTTTTAAAAATTCTAATTAAATCTCCTAAAATTATTAAAAATTTTAGTTAAACTTTCAAAAATTTTAAAAATTTTTATTTAAGCCTCCAAAATTAAAAAAATATTTTAGTCCCCCAACAGTTACTCTAAATTCTGTCACTGGCTAATAATAAGTTCTTTTCCCATCAAATTATTTTTTTCGCATCAAATTATAGTGATTTATGGTCGAAAATGAATCAATATTTTGGACCTGTTGTAGATCATGAATTAATAACAGTATTAGAAAAGGCTGGAATATTTTGAATTTTTCTATTTTTGGAATTTAAAATTACTTTGTCAGTTGAGGATTATAAAATCATGGGCAATGAGATGGAACATGATAAAGACATGCAAATTTCGTGTCCTTGAGTTGGGAGAAAATAAGGGGAAATTCATGCCCGCATGTTCACCATAAATTAATAAATAAATTTAAAATTTATATTATGTTTATAATTAAACACAATCAATTGGTTTAATAGAATGAGATATTAACTTCTTTAAATAAGGTCAGAAATTTGTATATTGATGTTGTGAACGACCAAAATTAAATTAGTCATTTCTATAATGAGTCTCTTTAATACTAGATTCAAGTTAACCAGTCACTAAATTAAATAATGTGTTTAAACAAAAAATAAATACGGTATCTAGTTTCATTTTCGTTTATATTAGTATAAATTTTGATAAATTGTTAATTTATATTATTTCGGCGTGGTTACTGGTTTGACATGTTTAATTTCAGTATTCAATTTGCCTTTGTTCCCATCAGCAATGTAGACTAGTTATGGACGCCACTCAGACAAAAACACAACTGCTTTTGGGACCATCATAAGTACACAAAACAAAATACAAATTCGAATGCATATACAACAAGATACAGATCCCGACAAAGCCTGGGAGATTGAATAAAATGTCAAACTCTGCAAGTAAATATTAGCAAAATTCGGATAAAAACAGAACCAAATCGTTAAACTTCAAAAAGTATCAAGAAACTAAAAAGTAATTAAATTAAAATCTAGGCATGAAATCACAATTAGTTTAATTTCAAAAGTGATGTCTTAAAAATAATTAACTAGAAAAAAAATATAAGAGAACAAAGTTTAATTTCACTTATTTTAAAATTATTTACAACCTCAAATGCAATTGGAAGAAAAAGAGACAATCCCTCACACCCGTTAGTATTTGCGAACTACGGCCATGTGAATATCCAGTTACAACCCTCTGCAAATATATTAGCAGGGCCAAAGTTATTTCGTTGCGGACTAGACATGCGAACGATATCCAAATCACGTGCATAGTTATGTGATTCGCGTCAATGTCTGAGTCACAGCGAACCCAACTCACTAACACACATGTCATCCTCGATTGACACGTGTCCTCACCCCGTCCAGCCCTTTATAAGGAGCCATGCATCCAAAAACAAGGACAAGGGGGAGAAGGGAGGATTTAGACCAGATCTCGAAGAACAAAGAACATGAATCCCATATCTCTATCCTCTAAACGATCAAATTTGAAAACTGTATTTTTTTGTTTTTGAATAGTCTAAAGTGATTAAAGGTAGTATAGGTTTATAGATATTCTCAACCTTTTGACAAATTACACACACTTTGCCGACATTGGGATTAAACTCGGGTCTCCTATGATAAACATCAACCGCTTTTCCACTGGACCACTTGTTAAGTTCTAAACTACAATTTTTAAATAAGGATAAATATCCTATACACTGGCGGCGGAAACTGAAAGTCTCTATAATCGCTTTAGTTTTAGGGTATAGGGATTTAGTTTAGGGTATAGTGTTTAGGGGTTTAGGTGTAGAGGTTTAAAATTTTGGGATAGTTGTTTAGATTTAAGGTTTATGGTTATAATTCAGGGTTTATAGGTTATGGTTTAGTTTTTAGGGTAATATGGTGAGGATTTAAGTTTTAACCTATACACCCTAAATTATAACCCTAAACCTTGAATTTAAACAATTATCCTTAAATTCTAAACCCCTACACCTGAACCACTAAACCCTATACCCTGAACTAAATCTATATAGCCTAAAACCAAGGCACTTACAGTATGTGTATAGAATATTTATCCATTAAATAAATGATGAAAACACTGGAACAGAAGATGATAATAGGGTAAAAGATTATGAATATAAGCAGAGAAAGATAATGTTTGGAAGCCTGTGGGTGGTACCTTAGGCATTAAAGCAATATAGCCTTGAGTTTTGTCTTCTGACAATTGTGTTTTCCCCACATCTCCCTTTCAACGCCTTAAAAACCCAATCTTCCTTCGTGTTTCTGGTATTGTTCAGTCCCAAACTGACAGGTATGTCTTGTTTTCCCCATTTAATAACCTAGCACATGCACTCAATCAACACCCTTCAACTTTTAAACCCATAACCCACCCAAGGCTTCATTATCCAATTCAAACCCCTTCAGCTCAAGCTCAAACAACACTGTTCTAATGGCCACCACTACTAAAACTACTCAATCATCCAAGCCAGCAGCAGCAAGGCAACTCGGAGAACTCCTCAAACAACAACAAGAACCTTTCGTCTTAGAGATTTACCTTTCCGAAAGAGGGTGTTTGAGGAAGAAGAAGTTAAAATACAAATCCATTGGCTGCCATGGCAGTTCAGCCAAGTTTTTGAAGATAAACATATGTAACAAGCTGTTTGCATTTAAAGGGTTGAAGACCAAGAATTCTGATAATGAAAATGGAAAGGTTGGTGTCACTGAGATGAAGAGAAATGACCCAGAAACTGCCGAGCCGGATAGATTCTCCGCCGCTAGCACCACAACTGTGTATAGTTCATGCACAGACAGTGACATAGATGAACCATCGATGATTAAGAAGGTAGAAAAAGCTTTATAGTTTTATCTTTTATGTTTTACATAAAACAAGAGATTTGATATTTTGCTACTTATAAAGCTAACAGATTCCAAGTTTCAATGGAGTTCCATCGACGACAGTAAAGAGGATATCCCTGCAAGGAAGAAAAGCTTGTTCTTGAGTAAGCTGATAATGGAGGACTCGATACTGTGGAATTTACTGCTTCAAGCCACACCAGACAAACCAAATTGTGTAAGAGAATTACAGGAGGCTGACGGGTCTAATTCTCCGCCATTTTCGATATCGAAAAGGGTTTTGCAGCAAGCAAAGAAGCTCAAGGAAGATGAAAGGAAAGAGTGTTTAGGATCTGAGATTGTGGGGGGAAGATATGGAGATGAATTATCAAACACAGTGAAATTGCTGGAAGTAGATGCAATGGGATCAAGCCGGGAATGGGATGATTATGAACAGGAGAAAAAGCATGTAGGGGTACTACTTGGAAACGCCGTTGCAGATGAGATTATAACTGAAGTTGTAATGGACATGGTATTCATGTTTCATAGGCATAGCTAAGATGTAATGTGCTTGTTTCAATCATACATTTGGATCGTTCCTGTCCTAACTTCAGATTCATTTCCGTTAGCTAAACATGTAGAAAATTTGATGCATAATCGTTTTTGTCAAACTGAAGACGCCAAGAAATTTTATGGTCTCTTTGGGTTTATCTGGATCTGGAAGGGTTGGGTTCAGACCGAACTTAAGTAGGAGGAAATTAACATTCTTTGTTATTGTCCAATCTCTGCTCGGATCTTTAATATGGGTCTACTTTTTTGACTAAGCCCGGTTCAAATTGAACCAGGTACCTCAAAATGTGGAGCACTAACCGTAGCCAAGATACACTCTTAAACAAACTAGCATTCAAGGACATAAAGGTTGCACAATTAAGGAGGGTGGTGTTTTTTAATATATAACCACCGACTTCTAATTTATTGGGTGGTTAATCTAAATAGGATATTGAAGAGGTTCATTACGAGTCAACCCTCTCAATTCAATTATTCTATTTACAAATCACAATGTCAATACTCGAACTCGTGAACTTGTTTAGTGTTTCATCTCATGGATCAATTAGTTGTTGATTAAAGAGGGTGTGTTGGTTCCACATGCAAACGGGGAACTTACCCTAAACGTGGGCAGAGCCACATGGGAGAACAGACATCCCAAAAATATTAGAATATTTTTTCTTATATAATTTGTATATGGAAATATATATAAATATATATATGACGCTCTTTTTATAAATAAAACGACAACACTTTATAAACAAAATAACACCATTTTATAATAATTAACCCCTTAAATATTTTAAAAGTAACACCCTTTAAATAAATTTTTATCTCCGCTCCTGAACCCACTTTTCTCAACCTACCATCAAAGTCAAGAAAATGGCCCAAAAAAATCAAGAAAATGACCTAAAAACAGTTTGGGTAAGACATTAAATTTATACTTTCCAAGCACCATGGATTTTATTAGGATATTTTTATTTAATTGAAGGGGAAATATTTCATGCACTGGTGGCGAAAGTAAATTTTTTTTAAAGTACTTTAGTTATAGGGTTTAATGTTTAGGAGTTTAGAAATTAGGGTTGGAATTTAAAGTTTATAAGTTAATGTTTAGGTTTAGGGTAATGTGGTAGGGATTTAGAGTTTAACCCATAAATTATAACCCTAAATCCTAAATTCTAACTACGTCCCTTAAATTTTAAACCCCTCAATCTTTAATCTTAAATTGAATCTCTAAACTTAAAACCAAGGCACTTGAAAAAAAAATTATTCCTATTATCCGTACATGGTATAATTACTCTTAACTTAAATATTATATATTTCAATTAGTGCGGATATAATATCAAAGAGGGAGTTTGGTTAAAGATATATATTTTACAATTTTGAACAAATCTATTAAATATAATTAAATGATACCTTGTAATACTTTTATACGTTTTTATACCAATCAATTTTTTTACCATTAACTTATATATATATATATATAATTGAATTATTTATGAATGCGTCCACCTACTCTTAAAATTTATATTTTAGTTATTTTGACCGGAACCATGAAAAGTTTTCTTGAGGTCAACTTTGTGACGCTAAGGAAATGCAAAATAAATAAATAAATAAATAAAAGGGAGAAAAACAACGATGACCAAGGGAGAAATTGTACTTAAAGAAATCCCAAGAAGCCCAATAAGCAAGCAGATTCATGGGCCTTAACGAGAGACTCAATTTGTTAGCCCAGAAATTGTAAATAATTCCTAATTCCCCACCCCCTTTCCTCTTTCAAACAAATTTCACGCGTTTTCACCTGTTTCATTACTCCTTACAACTTACAAAGCTTACGCTGTGTTTTTTAGGGATTTTATGATTCTCCTGTAAATTGGGGATTTACTATCAATTAGGGTTTCTGGAGTCTTACTCCATTTGGGAATTTCTGGTATCTGCTGTATGTGGGAGTTCTAGGGTTTCCACTCTCTCTTTTTTTTCCAGTGGCTCAGTTTTATTTCGTGTGGTTTAGGGTTAGGGTTTCTACTGTTCTCACCGCTTTAAGTTTTTTTTCCCTTGCGAAAAGTAATGTAATTCGTGTTTTGTTGTAATTGGGAATTGTTTTTATTTGTTTGAGTAGGTAGGGATTTGGGGAGTAGGGTTTTAGGCGAGCATGGAATCTGAGAAAGGCAAACTATTTGTGGGAGGGATATCTCGGGAGACAACTGAAGCTATTCTGAAGGATCATTTCAGCAAATACGGCACTGTATTGGGCTCCGTTGTAGCTAAAGACAGGAACTCCAAAAGCCCCCGTGGTTTCGCCTTTGTTTTGTTCTCTGAATCTTCTTCAGCTCATAAAGCTCTTCGGGACACCCATGTTATCCTCGGGAGAACGGTCAGTTCAAAGCTCTCTTGCCTCACTTACCTCATTTTATACTCTATTTTCTTACTCTTACAAATTGATGAGGTTTAAGGTTTTGAATTTGTTTGGGAAATGATAGTTTGCAGCTATTTTGGGTTGTTTGATATACTGTTTATGAATGGGTTTTTCTAGGTAGAAGTGAAAAAAGCCATACCCCGAAGCGAACAACAGCAGCAGCAACTGCACCACTATCCAAATCAACAACAGAATAGTGGGTTCAGTACGAATGGTAGTGATGCTGCTGACAATAACTTTAGGACCAAGAAACTTTTCGTAGGGGGTTTATCTGCTACTCTAACTGAGGAAGAGTTTAAGAATTACTTTGAAAGATTTGGTAGAATAACAGACGTTGTTGTGATGCATGACAGCATGACTAACCGGCCTAGGGGGTTTGGGTTTGTTACTTTTGACTCAGAGGAGTCGGTGGAGAATGTTATGCAGAAGAATTTCCACGAGTTGAATAATAGGCTCGTGGAAGTCAAGCGTGCAGTGCCCAAAGAGGGAAGTAATGGTCGTTACAGTAGTCAAAACATGAAGCCCAATGCTGTAAGGGGGTCTCCTTATAATGGCTTTCAGGCTGTTGAGTTCACTTCTAATGGTTCTGGATACGGAATATTTCCTGGCTATGCTCCTCTTCCTGCGCATAATCCGGTTGGGGATTATTTATATGGAACAGGTGTTTATGGCTCTGGGTACCCTATGGTAGGGTATGGTAGGATCGGTTATGGTGTCACTACAGCTACTCCTAGAGGTCCTTTATATGCCCCCGTAATGCTCGGACCTAGAGTTTTTCCGCTGTCTTACGGCAGTCCATCCATCTATCCTGCTTATATGAACAGTGGGGTTGGTCTCATGGGTACAGCTGCAGGTGGTGGGTTCAATGGAATTGATGGGAAATGGAATCAGGTTCCTGGTGGCAACGGTGATATACCTGGAAATGACATTCAACCTCAGATTGAAGCAGTAAGCAACGGTACTGATTGTTCTGGTTTAAAAGAGCGTGGTGGTGGTGGTGCTACTGCCGAACAGGATCAGGAAAGTGTTGACGGGCAACATAAGCCTTCACGTGTAGATGTTTCTAGTTGATTAATTGACTGTGTTTAGGCTTGGAAGGGTTAGTAAATTCTTTAACTGACCGGCTTAGGGAAATTTAACCATCAATGTTCAGCGTCCCTTGTAGGCATAATCAGTGTCATAGACATGTTGCATGTATCTTATTTAGCGTGATCATTAGAGGGTACAGAATTCAGCATTATGTAACATAATTGCATCTGGATTCCACTTCCATTCTGCATTTCTCCTCTGTCTGCTAATGTTAATAATGAAACAATGGCTTTTAGATGATTCTGGGTTTCTATTCGTATTCTTGAAGTTGTTTATGCAGACAAATTACACTTTATGCTTGCTGGAAAGGGTGATTATGCTGACAAGTTGCACTAAATTCTTTTTTTCTCAATTATCAGTATATTTCGATAATTTTATTCGATTTTAAGCCATTTCATTGTTGGTTTCAAATTCTGTTACTCAACAGAGGAGATATTTCGAAGAATGTCTTTAGTAGATAACCCTGGAAGTCTTTCATATGTTTGCCATTTATATTCTTAAAAGTTTTAAAAATATATTTTCTTACCAATTATAACCTACTAGTTTCATTGAATAAGTATGGTTCCTTAAAATTATAAAATAAGAATGGACTAATCCAGACATTTCTTTTAAAAGCAGTACACAAAAATGCAACTTTTTCCGCTAGCATGCCAAAGAGGGATTCAACCAGTGATCCGTTATCATAGTAACGACCGTTATATAGCTGTAGTGGTATTGTCCAAAACTGTTATTCTAAAAAAAAATAGCAATTCACAATGATCACAATAACATCCGTCAAATCTGCAACCACGATAAAATTTCACAATCGAAAATGTGACCACAACCGCAATTTAAATATTTGTTTCTGTAAAACCTATGTTTGATTTTGATATAACAAAGTATGTTAAGGATTAAATTGAAAAATTTGAAAAAGATTTTTAAGTCCCTCAAAAGATTTAAAATCAACAAGGCTATCTAGTTTGAAAAACTCAAACTCCAAAATATTTTCTAAGTGTTCCAAGGCCAAACCATTGAAAATCGTCCAGGCGTATCGATACGTACCTTGCTGTATCGATACCTTTTTTACAAACTTGGCTACTGGAGAAACGCGTTTTGATACGCCCCTTCCGTATCGAAACAGCGTATCGAAACATAATGAATCTGTATCGATACGCTCTCTTTGTAAAAACTGAAGGAGTTTGAATGGCGTACCAATACGGTGCCACCTGTATCGATACAGATTTAATGGAATTTTAAATTCGAAAGCCTTAAATGTTTTTGACCGTTGGTGTCAGTTGTTAGGTAACAAAATTTTAAAGTATTGGTTGTCCCGTACCGATACGCCTTTTGTCGTATCGATACGGAAACTTTCAGTGAGCTTTGTGAGAATAATGGTATTGATACGGTCTTACCCGTACCGAAACACATCCCTATCCCGTACCGATACGCTTACACGCGTATCGATACACCCCTCTTGTTATTGTGCAACGACTCTTTCTGTTTTAAGACATGTATCGATACGAAGCCCCGCGTACCGATACGGTAGGCTGCAGAAGTGCATTTATGGTGAAAAGAGAGGGTCCCAACGGCTATATTTAATACCCTAACCACCCTAACGGCTAGAATTAATGGAGAAGGAATAAAATGAAGCCAATTGAAGACTAGCAACAACTATTGCATCCAAAAGAAACATCTTTACAAAAATCCAAGCTCAAAGTGTCTAGTTTCTTATCTCTTGTAAAATTCCAAATTGTGTTGTGTTTAATTCCTATATTGTATTCAAATTTGTGTTGAGTGCTTGTATTTAGAGGGGCAAACTTGTATTGAGAGATATCTTTCTTGCCTTAAATTCTTCTTTGTATTCTTGTGAGGGTTTGGTCAAATTTTGGGTAGATAATTTGACCGGTATTGTAAAGGTTACCTCCTAAGCCTTGAAAAGGGGAAGAACAATTAGTGGATTGTTGGAAAATCTTTAGTGGTAGCTAAGCTAGTGGATGTAGAGTTCATTTGGAACTTGAACCACTCTAAATTGTCTTGTTCTTCAATTTTTGCTATTCCACTTTCTCTAACAAATTTTAAAAACCCAATTCACCCCCTCTTGGCTTTGATCAATTCATTGATCCACTCAACAATTAGTATCAGAGCCTACATCTTTGAAGGATTAACAACCACAAGAGAAGATTCTAGAAAGAGTGTGATTAACTACAAAGCAAGCAATGACATCTACCTCCGGCTCTAGTATGTACGAGTCTCAATCGACCACAAAACCGTCTTTCTTCAACGGTGACAACTATCCTTTTTGGAAGAACTGGATGTGTCTCTTCATTAAATCAAATGATTATCTTGTTTGGGATGCTATTGAAGATGGTCCCTCTATTCCGATGAAGAGAGACGACGAAGGAAGACTTGTGTCAAAAAAGAAAAATGAAATGAGTGAAGAAGAGAGAAAGAATATTCAAATCAACGACAAGGCTCTTCACATGCTATTTTGCTCTTTTGGTCCCGATATCTACTCCAAAGTTTCCTCCATCGAAAGTGCTAAAGAAGTGTGGGATACACTTGAGACTACATATGAAGGAACAAGTGATGTAAAGGAAACAAAGATTGTCTCAATCTTAGCTATGAGAATTTCAAAATGGAGCCCGACGAAACCGTTTCAAAGATGTTCGATCGTTTCTTAACAATCGTCAATGGGCTAAAGGGTTTTGGAGAGATAATCCCGGAAGACAAACTAGTCCGGAAGCTACTCTACTCACTTCCCGAGTCTTGGGATGGGAAAAGAACCGTCATCATTGATGCCAAGAATTTGAAGACACTCAAGCTTGATAAACTAGTTGGTTCTCTCCTAACTCATGAGATCATGAAGCAAGGAATGGAAGATGAAATGAAGAAAGAAGAAAGAAGAGTGGAGAAGCTTGAGGTAGACAAAAAGAAAAAGCTAGGAGTGGCTCTCAAAGCTTCTCTACATGAGGAGAGCACTTCTAGTGAGGAGGAAGATCTAGAAGAATTGACTATGATAGCCAAAAGATTCTCACAGTTTTTGAGGTCCAACCGAGGTAGAAAAATTCAAAGAAAAATGGACTCCAAGACCAAAAACAAAGAAGAAGAGAGATCAAATCATTTACTTTGAGTGCAAAAAACCGGGTCATATTCGTTCCGAGTGCCCTCAACTCAAGAAGAAGGGCTTTGAGAAGAAGAAGAAGCTCAAAGCCAAGCTTGCTACTTGGAGTGATGAGGAGTCATCCGAGGATGAGGAACAGGAAGTGGCCAACATTTGCCTCATGGCTCTTGAGGAGGATTCCTCCATGGTAACCTCTAACTCATCTACATTTGATTTCACATTTGATGAATTGCATGAAGCTTATGATGAGTTACAAGAGGTATATGATGAGTTAGTTGAGAAGTATAAAAAGTCCGTCTTAAGAAATAAAAAGATCACTTCGAAATTAAATGCTAAAAATGACTTACTTTCTCAAGCTAACTTAAAATTTGAGAAAAAGATCTTAGGTTTGCAAGATGAACTTGAATTCTTTCAAAATGAAAATGTAGACTTAAACAATCTTATTTCTCAATGTAATATGGAACACCAAAAGGTGTTAGATGAGCTTATTAAGCTCAAAGAGTCTTTCAAGAGTGTTGGTAATGTGAAAAATGAAATAGGTGAATCATCTAGAATAAACCAACCTAAGAGAAAGACCTATAGCTACACACAAAGTGGCTCCTATAGGCATAATAGAACTAAAAGAATTAGAAGTGTATGAGTTCCTAAGAAACTTGTCAAATCTAATAATGTTGATGCCATGTCACCTTGGATTCCTAAGGGAACCAAGCTTTTGGGAGCTAACACCCGTGGACCCAAAATGATTTGGGTACCAAAAATCAAAGCTTAATTTCTTTGTTTGTAGGGGGAGCATTGCTACAAGGCCAAAGCACAAAGTTAAAACTCATGGTACCTTGATAGTGGATGCTCGAGGCACATGACCGGAGACAAGAGTCGATTCACGGACTTGAAGCCAAAAAGTGGAGGAGTAGTGAAATTTGGTGACAACTCCAAAGACCACATTAAAGGTATTAGATCCATAGGTAATCACTCTACTATACTCATTGAAAATGTTTTATATGCCGATGGTTTAAAACACAATTTATTGAGCATTAGTCAGTTGTGTGATAAAGAGTTTAATGTCTTATTTGATAAAAATGGGTGCAAAATTGTTGACATTAAATCAAATAAAATAATGCTCATTGGTCATCACATAGGTAACATATACATGGTGCATCTAGATGACATTCATACATCTCGTGCATGTTTTGTTGCGCAAAATGAAAATGATGCATGGTTATGGCATAGAAAACTAGGACATGCTAGCATTAGTGTTTTAGAAAAATTAGTTTCCCTAAATCTAGTTAGCGGTTTACCCAAGATCAAATTCCCAAATGATAAAATATGTGATGCATGCTCTAAGGGTAAACAACATAGATCATCCTTTAAATCCATTAATGATGTTTCTACAAGTACGTGTTTACAACTAATTCATATGGATTTATTTGAGCCTATTAGAACTATGAGCTTGGGTGGTAAATCGTGTGCTTTTGTACTTGTTGATGAATATTCTAGATTTACTTGGGTTCTATTCTTAAGTACAAAAGATGAGGCTTTAGAAAAATTCATCACGTTTTCAAAATTAACTCAAGATGATCTTGAACTTAAGATTTCTCATATTAGAAGTGATCATGGAACCGAGTTTCAAAATCTAAGTTTTGAAGAGTTTTTAAATGAAAATGGTATTCACCACAATTTTTCGGCTCCTCGAACTGCTCAACAAAATGGGGTAGTTGAGAGGAAAAATAGGACTTTACAAGAAATGGCTAGAACCATGCTTTGTGAAAACAATTTACCTAAATATTTTTGGGCGGAAGCCACAAACACCGCTTGCTACATTGTAAATCGAGTAATGATTAGGCCACTTTTAAAGAAAACACCATATGAGATTTTAAAATCTAAAAAGCCTAACATTAGCTATTTTCATCCATTTGGTTGCAAGTGTTTTGTTTTAAATAACGGTAAAGACAACTTAGGTAAATTTGATGCTAAAAGTGATGAAGCTATTTTATTAGGGTATTCTTTAAACTCTAAAGCATATCGTGTATTTAATAAAAGAACTTTAGTAGTAAAAGAGTCTATTCATGTTGTTTTTGATGATAACCTCCTTCCGAGGAAGGAATCTTGTGATGATGATGATGTAGGAATCCTTGATGCTTTTGATGGAGGACAAACGTCAAAGGAGGATGAGGTTCCAACTAAAGAAAAAGATGCACAAGATCCACCTCTTGAAGCCTTGAAGGACTTGGCTCTTGAGGAAAAGGAAGTGAGCTACCCAAGGGAGTACAACTATGTCAAAGGTGGTGAAATCTTGGGTGATCCATCCAAGGGGGTGACTACTAGATCTTCTCTCAAACTCATGAATCATGTTGCTTTTATTTCATGCATTGAGCCTAAGAACATTAAAGAAGCATTAAAAGATGATTTTTGGATTATGACTATGCAAGAAGAGTTAAATCAATTTGAGAGAAGTAATGTATGAACATTAGTTGAAAGGCCTAGTAATCAATATACTATATGAACTAAATGGGTATTTGGGAACAAACTAGTTGAGAGTGGTAACATTGTGAGAAACAAAGTTAGATTAGATGCTCAAGTCTACACTCAAGAAGAGGGAATAGATTTTGATGAAACCTATGCACGCGCGAGCGGCGAGCAGCGCACGCGCTAGGCGTGTGGCCCTTTTTTTCTTTCTTTTTTCCTTTCCTTTTTCCTTTTATTTTTTTGCCGTTTTTGCTATTTTTTTTGTTTCTTTTTTTCATTTATTATTTTTTACTGTCATTTTTACTTCCTTTTTTTACATTTATTATTATTATTATTATTTACTCAAATGGGTTTTTTAAAGGTGGGCTTTTGCATTTCAATGTGGGCTTATTACTATTTTTTTGAAAGGGATTTAAAAAAAAACGGGCCTTTTGGGATGAGTTTTTTGGGTTCTTTTATTTAGAAGGGGCCTTTATTATTATTTTAAGAAAAAAAGTTTTTTTTTTATTTTTTTTATTATTTGACAATGGTAGGTGAAAATCTAGTGACAACAGATGTGTAACCCCCTCGTCCCAGCCTAGCCACCAAATCGAACCGAACGGATTACACAGGGAAAACCGAAGCGAAACTCGTTAAGGCCTCACTCCAATTAACAATCCTATTTTTTTAAATTAATCTTGTCTAAATGCTTTATTTGAACCTATGTGAGAAAGCAAACAGTGGAAAAGCAAACACGGATACGAACCAAGAAGACCATACAATTAAAAACAACTTTTAGTCATTTTACTTCAGGCCGTATCGATACTCCTAAGGCCAATATCGATACGCCTTCAACAGTCAAACTCCCCCAAAGTCAACCTTGAGAGACCATATCGATACCCCCCAACACTGGTATCGATACCTCTTTAATGGGCAAGTTTCTCAAAGTCAACTCCAGGATCGTATCGAAACGCCTAAGACTCGTATCGATACCCCAATTTCTCGTCAATTTCTCAAATTTCCAGAGGGCAAAGAGGGTATCGATACACCCCCGCGTATCGGTACGATATGCTTAAAACATGGGACTGTATCGATACCGCCCTTGAGTGTATCGATACGCCCTGCACAGAAAGACAACAAATTTCAGTTTTAAGCACGAGAGAGCTAACTTAAACACCCTAAGCAAGCATTTGACCAACTCCTAAACATACATGCAACTTAAGGCAACCAAGAAAACTCATATAAAGCAAGTTAACCATTCATCGGAACTAAAATCATCAAAGCAAGATTTAACATAGATAACCAAACATGCTTAACATTCACAAAGAGGTCAAAAAACCACATAAAGGCATGCTTCAACATTTTAAACATGTTAACAACAATAACAATAACATAAGAGTTTGGACACTAACCCCAACACAAAAGTCTAGCATTCTCATTGCCTAAGTATTATTACATCCATGAAAACGATATTTGAGCTAGCAAAAGAACTCCAAGGTTCCTCTATTGCCCCGCTTGCCCCCCCCCCCCCCCCCCGGTAGCCACTAACGATCTGCATTGTTGGAAAAGAGAGCGTAAGCTTAAAAGCTTAGTGAGCGGAGCTCAAAATCACATCAACAACAATATAGTTTCAAAACATGTATTTAGTTTAAAGGCAAAAACATATAAAAAGGAAATATGATAAACCGATAGCATAAACAAAACATAGTATGCACATGCACAACCATTCCCGGTGGGACTACACATCACCGTCCACAACAACTAGCATGTTTCTAGTGGGACTACACATCACCGTACTCATCTACTAGTCACTTCCGGTGGGACTACACATCACCGTATTCAACAACATACTTTCCACTAACCATCACGTGAGGCTTTGACAACAACTACGACAATATTACAATCATTAAAAAGGAGGTAAACGCAATCCGCATTTCACACAACAAACACGTATAAACACACATACACCAACAACCAACGAAACAAGGCAAGATATAGACAAACTTACACTTGGATTTAGGTTGGCCCCTAAGACTCCACCCAAACCCCAAGAAAACCTATTTGAAACATTTTAAAGCTTCAAAATATTACCACTCACCAGCACAATACCAAAACAAGCTAACGGTCCACCTTCAAGCTTCCTCAACTCCCAGTGTAGCGTCCGAAGAACCCAAATCTCTATCCGCTGCTTCTAGCCAAATCAAAACAAGAAATTAATACACTTTTCAATAATCAAACCCACTAAAATCAACCCCATCAAAATCCGGTAACAACAAGTTTCCAATTTCTATCGAAACTAACCAAAACTATCCTCCTTCCTACTCTAACCATAAATCAGCCATAACTCCTTCAATCTAACATTCAAAACATGCTCAAATACTTCCAAAAACATCAACCCAACACTACCCAACCATTAGAAGTCCTTCCCTACCATTTTCAAGCCAAAAACCCAAATATTCCATATCCAAAAATTACCCATTTTCTAAGTTCTGAGATTTCTTGTTACACCCATTATCTTAGTATCACTTTACACCCAAAATATGATTTATAACTCACACAAAACACTGTTTATCAACATTCTCTTAAACCCTTCAAAAACCCATTTCCCCCCAAATAGAGGAACTTGAGAAATCTTTATATGTTTTGAAAGAAAATTACTAGAAAGTAAGGAAATGTGTAGGAAAATTAGAAATAAAGCTCTTACCTTGATGAATCCTTAAAAATGGTGGAGGTTTGGTGGAGAGAAGAAAAGCAACGTGAAAATGATTTTTGGGAGGAAGAAGAAGAGATGAGAAATTTTAAAATATAATATTTTAATTTTAAATCTATCTTCAAAAACTTACTTGTCCTCATTTTACCAAAAACCCCTTTTTAACTATTCCCTTTTCTTCAAATGCTTTAAATTTTGATTATTTAAACGGTTTTTCCCAAATTAATTTAACTCGAACCGACTTAACCAAACACGACTATCTCTCGGGCCCCCAAACTCGGGCGTTACAAGTTGGGAGGGAGAGTGAGGAATTTTGAACATAGATATCATAAGATGGGCATGTACTGCACCAAAAAAATTATCGTTTATTGGATTTTAGCGATTAAAATTGTCAACTTTGATTTTTATTATTTAAATTTCATTAAAATAAAAATTTTGAAAATATATATTTTAAAATTTTTCACTCAAATAGTTTTTAAATGTATATTATATAAAATATAAAATTTTAAAACATTTAAGGTTAATTTTTAAGAAATAACTATAAAATAAATAAGTTATACTTATAATGAGACGATATGTAATGTGTTATGATTTTATACAACTTTAATTTTTAAAATATATTTTAATTATGTGTCGCGATAAAATAGAAGGAATATATGTTTTTTATATTTTAATATATATTATATAATTTATATTCAGTTCGAATCTAGATTCATTTATTGTGAATGACAATATGTTTTTCCACTCCATTCAAACACTAAAGATGTATTTGGTTTATGAAATGTAAGATTAAGTAGGAAGAATGTTACAAAACTTAATTTGTGCCACGCGCCAGCAAGTCAACCATCTTTCCAGTTCGCGTCTGCTTAGTTCCCGCGATTGTAGCTTATTCTCGGTCGATTCCAGCGTCACCAGGCCGCGTAGAACCACCACAGCTCCTCGCCATGACCGGCGATCACCGACACTATCTCCCCATTGGCCGAACACCTGCAGTAGAAAAAAGGGGAAAGTCAAACCCTAGATTGGATCGAATATGGAAAGAAAAGATGGAAGTCAACCCCAAATCTGTGCAAACTCAAATAAAATAAAAGGGGAAGGGAATCAATTCAATATGAAAAGAAGCTCACTGAATTTTAGGGATTTGGAATCCAAAATTCCTTGAATTTTAGGCATAAAAAAGCCTATATAAACTACCAATTCGATTGTAATTTGACACACACACACACAATTTCTGAACGAATTATACTCGGATTTCTAGTGGAATACAAAGCTTGAAGTATATTTTTTGGAGGTATATTTTTACTGTTTTTATATTGATTTTTTGCAACTTTGATTCGAATATAATAAAAAGGAAAGTTTAGGGCTTACCTTGCATCGCCGCCGTGCCTAGAGCCCGAGGCCGCATCCCCAATGACGAATGCATGTTGCCGAAGGAGCCGAAGGGGGGGGGGGGGGGGTCGAATGATTTTCATTTTTAAATTTGGGTTTGTTTTAAAAAGGGGATTTTGGAAATAGGGTTTTCATTCGAATTTAAAAAAAAGAGTTTTTATTAAATTTTTGCTTCCGACAAACTGTAAGAATCTAGGTTATAATATAAGAATTTGTGTAGTTACACAAATTATTACTTGAAGCAAAATTTACACAAATTTTTACCAAGTTGATAGAATTTATGTAGTTACACATAGGGGTGTAAATGAACCAAGCTTGAACGAACAAGCTTCTGTTCGTGTTTATTTGTTTAATTTTAAAGGTGTTTATGTTCAGTTTGTGTTCGTTTAAATTTTTAATATTGTGTCCGTGATCGTTTATTTATTTTTGACGGTGTTCGTGTTCGTTTGTTTAGTGTTCGCGAACGTGTTCGTTTAAGTGTTCGCGAACGTGTTCGTTTAAGTGTTCGCGAACGTGTTCGTTTAAGTGTTCGCGAACGTGTTCGTTTAAGTGTTCACGAACGAGTTCGTTTAAGTGTTCACGAATGTGCTCATTTATTCGTTCGCG
This sequence comes from Hibiscus tridactylites, assembly GCA_958450335.1. Taxonomy (NCBI): domain Eukaryota; kingdom Viridiplantae; phylum Streptophyta; class Magnoliopsida; order Malvales; family Malvaceae; genus Hibiscus; species Hibiscus tridactylites. The sequence continues at coordinate 79,569,072 of OY288265.1, read as the reverse complement.
AACATGTTTGCTTATATTTTAAGAAATGTTAACTAAATTAACAACAAATAAATAAATAAAAAGCAACAAATTAAAACTTACATTTAAACATGAACTTAATATAATATCCTTAGCAACAACAAAAAGTAGTATTTAGATACATCCACAAACATTTTCATTATATAAACGAGCTTATAAACAAGCATGTAAACGAGCCTATAAATAAGCTTATAAACGAGCTTATACATGAGTGCATAAACGAGCCTATAAACGAGCTTGTTCGTGAACATAAACGAGTCGAACACAGCTTTGTTCGTGTTCGTTCATTTATTAAACAAACATAAAAATTTTGTTCATACTCGTTTATTTAGCTTAATAAACGAACATAAACGAATGTTATAGGAACGGTTCACGAATATTTCGTCGAACGCTCTGTTCATTTACACCCCTAGTTACACAAATTCTTACAACAATTAGTAAGAATATATATACTTACCTAAATTATTAACCGCCTTATACAAATTCTTACAAATTTTATGTAATCGCCTCATTTTAGCCTCACCCTAAAATTTTCAAAGAAAAAACTATCGACTACATTTTTTTGTTTCATTAATTCACTCAAAATTAATTTTTAAATAACTATTCTCTCCGTGTTTACATAGAAAAGTGAACATTTCATCCTTAGAATAATGATGATATGGAAGAAAATAATGAAATGAGTGATTTTTATTAGTCGAGAGATTTATATAATAACGTTTTCTTTCTGATAGGGATATTTATCGAGCGAGTTGATCACCAGCTGAGCAATGCTCGACTCGAAAATTGTTCGATTTGTGCTTGACTCAACTCGATACTCAATAGACTCGATAAAATTTTGTTTAGCTTGTGCTCCTTAAAAAAACTCGTTGTTCTACTCGTCTCGTTGTTCATTAAGCTCGCCAAAAAATTTTTCTTACTTTCTTATTATATGTAAAATTTAATAATACTATATAGAGCTTAATATAAACATAAATTAACAAATTTTAAAAAAATGACACAAAAATAAAAAATAGAATTTTTACCTCGTAATATTTAATTAACCATAATTTCATCTGTCGTTGTGTTTGCATGTCATTACCAAATTAATTACCAAGTCATCATTAGTCCTTTTTTTTTAATTTCTTTTGTGAATTTGTTCTAACTCGTATCATTAAAATTTCAATCATTCAATCCTAGAATCAACAAAAGTCCATCTTGATCCAAGCTCCCCTTGCTCATCAGTTGGATAAAAATCTCATAGATTTCTAATATTCAATCTGTAACACCCCTAAAAATATTAAAGTTTTTCTTGAGCTAAAAAAGAGGGAAAATGGATGGGAAAAAAATGCAAACTCAAGGGTTCAAACTTGTGACCCTTAGCCTTGTAAGCCCGAGCCTTAACCATTTGTGCTAAGGATCACTTATGGTTAATTCTTACACCAAACTTCTTTTGAATTATATTTGAATAGTCTGAACCAATTTATTACAGCCATCCAGATCTGCCTACCATAATTAACACCCCAAAAATACCCAGATTATTTTCCCCCTCTCTCGACCCTTCACCTTCTCCCCCACCGTTCGGCTTCGATCTGCCGCACCGCTCGTCCGTGGCTGCCACCGCCCCAGCCATCGGAAGCGCTGCTTCGACCCGAGCAAACCAATGGTCTCCACGCGCATAACGGAGCCGTTTTTCGCCAGTGAAGCTTGCTTGAAGTTTCGGTCGGAAACCCCAAATTGCGCGCCTCCGTTTCCTACATTTTCCGGCCCCGTCCACCGTTCGTTCGCGACGCAGCCATCAGATCTGAGCTCCTGACGAAGTGGGGTGCAAAACCCAATCGCCCGACCACTCGTTTGACGCCGGTAAGGGCCTCATCGGAGAAATATATTTTTCCGGCAAGATTTTGGCATTTTAAGTGATTTAAGGCTCGATTTCAGCTTGATTCATGTTTCTGATAAGTGTGTTAAATTGTTGTGTTGGTAAGGTCTCGTTTCTGACGAAATCGGTATAAATATGGTGTCTCCGGTGACTGCTCCGACGATCGTCCGGCGAGTTTAAATTCTGGGTAAGTGAACCGGGTTCAACCCGGTTTAAACTGGTCCGAACCGGTCTGAACTGGCCCAAACCCGAACCGAGTCAACCCGAGTCAACTCGACCGAGTCAACCCGAGTCAACTCGTCCGAGTCAACCCGAGTCAACTCGTCCGAGTCATCCCGAGTCAACTCAGTTGACCCTTACCAGTTGACTGCTGACGTCAGCGTTGACTTTGACCATTGACCAAAAAGTCAAATTTTCCGAAAACTCTCGTTTTATGTTTTTCGACGTCCCGAGTCCGATTTTGAAGCCCGTTTCGTAAAATTTCAACCCGAAAGCCTCTGAATCTGACCTCGAACCCGAACTTGTATATGTATTTAATTAATTGGTTAAGTGCTTTGTGAATGAGGCCTGATCTTAGGATTTGTGTAATTGAAGGTACTCATAATTCTCGGAATACGAATGGTTAAGGGATGTCAAATCCGGGTTCAAGGGTGTTCGAATGACGTTCGCATATCGATCGTTGTAGCTCGGAGCCAAGGTAATACATTACTACCTTCTGCATGTTTTTGCAACATGTTGGTATTCGATTAATTTTTACACGACCATGTTTGAGCATATGATTATTTCTGATTATGTCGATCATATATGAAATAAAAATAATAATGGCTAAGGCAATTATTTCGAATAAGAGGTTTGATAAATCGAAAGGACTTCCGAGTTTGGTAAACGATTAATAAAAACGTTTGATCTCTAGGTCTGATTATTTTGGCTAATGAATTACAAAAATGCCCTTGATGTATGAAAACGACTAAAATACCTATATTAAAGGAAGTGGTCTGAGAATCTACACCAGGTCCGGTAAAACCATCTAATCCTTCTAAAAATCTTAAAATTTGCTTGGGAAGTTATAGTAGCAAGACTTCACATTTGAGTCTATAAATTGCTCAGATTCCTTTTTGAGATTGAATATTCTCTGAAGACATTTGCGAGAAAACAATTGCATGTTTGGATTAGACAAAGTCGCGTAAATTGCTGAATTGATCGAGATGACTGAAATGTTTGGAAATACTGATAAAGCTGAATCGGTCGGAATATCCTTAATGATTAAAAAGAATAATGTATCATCGGCACCAATTGCCAAATTAATCGAAATGACGAATATACCCTCGAGATCGGAAAGGATTGAATAGTTAGAACGATCGAAAGGCTCAGAATTTGTTTTGGAGTACCTTCGGATATGAAGCATCTGAAATACCTGCGAATGTTGAAATGACTGAAGTTACCTCTAAGACTGGAATAAGGAATACCAATAAAGCTAGATAATATAACAACTCTAAAATGGTAATTCACGGTCCGTGTTTGTTGGCCGTTTTTGATACTATCGTAATTTGGAAAGATACCATGTGGCGACATGTTCGGGTTATTTGGAGAAAGTATTCAGCGATTGGTAAAAGCAACATGTTTCCTCAAAAAGATAAATTCGATGCTATGGAACGAGTTCGGGTGTTTTATGCATGTTCAGGAATTTGGAAAATTACTCTTCTATACACGTTTGATCTCTTGTAGTAAGTTCAGTGGATGTAGGGTGAAGATGAACTACTTTGTTGTTACGCTGTAATCAGTTCTGGAAATGAATGCTTAAGATATACTTATCCGATTATATTTCAGACTTTGTGTTAATGGTTTCAATTAGTTCAGAGGGACTCGAAAGCTTGATGAGCAGCTAGAATTCTTGAATTCGGTACATCACCGTTTATACCTTGTTGGTTCAGTTTACCAAATTACCCCTGAAGGTCAGAATGACCAACAATACCCTTGTAAGCTTTAACGATCGAATCACTCTCGATATATCTGAAATTCCAATGATTTTGATGCATCAACTTTCGATGTTGATTCGACCCGTCTTATTGAACTCCCCTATTCTTAGGGACCTCGTTCTGAAATCAGTCCAAAATTGTCAAATGTCACCTTTCTGATATCTATCAAGTACCTCTAAGAAATGAATTGGGCCATAAAACATGTACCATGTATCTGTAAATACTTTCTGTTCTAAACCAAGACCATATGCTCAAAATTTAAAGGTATGATACTGTAATGCGAAAGAAAAGCAATTCTCTGATTTCTGACATCTGATATGAAAAATATCTGATATATAACATCGAATACGAAATAATAATATTGATAATAAAATAAATTTGTTATTTGTCTTCTGGTATAAAAATAGATTTGATATCTATTTTCTGTAATACTGTCTTCTGAATATAATCTGAAATCATTTGGGTATATTATCTGGGATATGAATGAAGATCTGTAGGCTCAGCGCTGGTAAGTCCTTCTGGACCTAAGCTCCTACGCCCACGGGCCTAGGGTAAGTCTTTCTGGACCTAAGGCATTCCCTTAGGTAGGCTTCTACGCCTCAGGCATAGGGTAAGACCTTATGTATGCAGTTCAGGGGGAATTGCATTCTGGTGTTCGGTTGGAGGACAGTTAAGTAAATAAATAAAGCTTTCTGCACTCTTCTGAAGCATACCCTATTAAATTAATGTATCAAAGTTGAACTCTCCGTAAACTTACAAATTGTGCTTAATGAATCACTCTGAACTCCTTGATTCAACTTCTGAAATCTGAATCTCTGGCTTTAGACACATCTCTTAAGATTCGAGTGAGTAAATAAAGAACAACTTTGTCACCTTCTGGTATACTTCTCCACTGAAATATCGAATCGTAATTTAAGCTTACCATATACCTGCTTGTGCTTTTAGCATCTCCTGGTAGTTTGTATTACCGGGCTTTTCGAAGCTCACGCTGTTTTTACCATCACAGGTTAAAGGATCGACCAGGTTGCCACTATCAACGTTGGTACGGGAGTTTCTTTGGCTTTCTCGCGGAGTATGGTATCTGTGTAATTAGGGGGCATGTATGTCATGTCTTGTGTTATATATGAGTCTGAAATATGTTTTCGTAACTTGTATCACGATTTTGTTTTATTGTCTGAAAGATTTATGAAATTGTATTTTAATTTAAAACTTGAATTATGATTTTAATAGTTTAACAATTTGTTTTATTTAAAAATTTAACACGAGTCGCTCCGGTGGCCCTAATGTAACTTTCTAGGATCCGTGGTAATGTTTAGGCGGGTCTAGGGGGTTACACAATCTAAATTAAATAAATCAATAAATTAAATATTAATAATTCTGAAAAAAAATATGTTTGAACGATCTAATTACGTGATACATAAAATATAAAAAAATAATAAAAATGGAGTAATGAGTAATCAACAAAGGGAAAAGACGATGATAGAGATAAAATCAAAGAGAAATTTAGGGTACATTTGCTTTTAAAAAATATTTTTTTGTTTTTGTTTTCTGATTTTATTTTCAGAAAATAATTTTTAGTTTCAGTTTTCTAAAAATTATAAAACATATTTTGTTAATAGAGATGGAAAGTTATTTTTAAAATTAAAAATAGTGAAAATATGTTTGGTTTAAAACTTTTTAAAATAAAAATAAAAAATTATTAAATAATTGAATTAAAATATACTTAGAAAATATTATTATAATAATAAATAAATAAATCAAAGTTTTAAAAAAATAGCATTAAAGAATTCGAACCCGAGTTAAAATAAGGTTAAAATTAAAAAAATCCTAATTTTCATATTTTCCATTTTCATAAACATTTTCAATGAAAACAATGAAAACATATTTTTTATGTTTTAACTCTGGTTTTCTTCACCGTTTTCTATTTTCCACGAAAATGAAAATGAATTTCATTCTCTAAAATCAAACGCACCCAACTCTTTAAATATCATGAGCTCCATAGGAGTACTCTTATTTAGGGTCAGTAATTTAATTCAAATTCGACGGGTTTCAACCTGACCCGACCCTATAGAGGCGAATTTTAATTTTAAATTTAGGTCGAAACGAATTTTAATTTAAAATTCTCCGATCCGACCTGGCAGGTATAATATTATTATATTTACAAAAATATCATACAATATATATAGTTTTAAGGATTCTTGTTTAACATTTTTTTATGCCGCTCAACTATCTTCTTTACCTCTTTGTCTCTCTCCCTCCATTTTTCTTTTTTTCTTTTCATATTCATATTCATCGTTTTCGTTTCTTTCTTTCTTTCTTTCTTTCTTTCTTAATTTCATCTTATCTCATCATTTCTTATAATACCGAGCAATAATTATCACCTACAAGTTATCACCTTTAAAGTCGTTTTTGAAGAGGTAAACGTGGAGAAATAGGAAGAAGGAAATTGAAGAGTCTCAAATCGATTTGAGATTGTGGGTATTGAATTTCGATTTTTTTAATGCACACTTTTTATTTCTGTTTTTAAATTTTACTCATCTTTGAATCGATTGAAACCCTAAATTTGTATAAATCTGTGAATAAGTTTATTTTACCTTTATATATATATACACACATATAATTTTTTAGTTAAATTTTTTGAATTTGTGAAATTTTATTGTGATTTAGTATTAGATTAATTGGACTGTGCTGAAAATGTCGAGATTTTTAGATTGGTTGACGAACTTGGTAAATATTTCTTTGGTTCTTAAACTAAAAATAAAATTTCGATTAAAATTTGGGGAAAGTAATATATTTCGAGTTGGAACTGGTGTTCGGACTAATTTTACAACAACAAAAAAACAGGTCAGGTTCAGGGCGGGTGTAAGCCTTTTAAATATCGGGGCAGAACGAGACAAATTTTTTATTTAAATTTTCCGATCGATATTAGGTCGACTAAAAATCCACACTGACTGCCCCGTTGCCATCCTTACCCTTAATCCTCCATAGAATAAAGTAAACTATATAGAATTAATTTTTGAAGGCGTATCATTATATAAGACAAAGCCAGGGATTTTTAATCTGCATCAACATCCCCTTTCAACGCGCCCACACGCGCCCCAAAAAATCTCCCCTCGAAACGGACACCGGAGCCTCAGTTTTCCGTCTTGTTTTCTCCGGTTACAGTTCCCTTCCGAGTGCAATCTTCACCGAGTGGCAATTCCCCGGCAGAGGCTCACCGAGGACTGGTCTTCGCGGTGAACAACGAATCCTGGTGGTTTTCTCCAGGGCGATCCGGACGGTTGGATATTTTCTTGAGGGTGAGAACGGGTACACAGGTGAAGCCACTAATCTTTCCTTTGAACAAGGGGCTCTTTACGGCGATCAGTCAGGAACTATTGCTGATGAAACCAATGACGGCAAAGGCTAAGGATCCTCACAGGTTCTGTTTTTTTCTTCCTCTCGCACATATATGCCTGATTTCTCCCCGCACTCTGGTTGCTCACACCCCTTCTTCCCCGCGAATTCTCCCCGTTTTCTGGTTGCTCAGTCCTCTTCTTCCCCGTATGCACCCCATTTCTGGTGGACTTTCCCTTTCTGAGAATTAGGCTTTGAATCTCTTTTAGTTGGGTTGTGGATAAACTTTGTTGCTCTAGTAGTGGCCCTTGCCGCTCGCTTGTTTGTTGCTCTTTTGACAGCTTCTTCTGGTGGAGACGGTCACGAAGCGGCTGGGGGGAATTTGATCCTTTAATTCCTAGGTTCTTGTTTGCTGCTCTTACTAACCAGAAGCACGGCCTCCCTCCAGTCATAAGGCGTTGTGCTACAAGTTTAAGAATTGTTTTCAGGTCGCTATCACCGTTGCGGTTTCTTCTAGCTGCGTGGAGGTGAAGGAAGAGTTGAAAACTATGGCGATATTGGCATGGAATGTGCGAGGCCTGGGAACAAAGGAGACTGTCAGGGCTCTCTGGGATTCAGTATTTAAAATCAAACCTACAATTATCTTCCTTAGCGAAACAAAGCAGAAAAAGAGATATCTGGAGAAGATCAGAATGAAAATGAAAATGGAACATTCTTTCTACGTGGAACCACAGGGTATAGCTGGGGGTCTAGCTCTTTGGTGGTTAGAGGAAGTAAACATTAACATTCTGCGATATGACAGATACTACATTGACACTAATATTACTATACAAGATGGTGAGTCTTGGTTCAACACCTTCATATATGGCCCTCCGTATCGTGAAGAACATCAGGAGTTTTGGGAAGGACTCTCAACATTCAGAGAATCCGTTCATGATAAATGGGTGATCATGGGCGACTCCAACATTGTGGCCCGACAGGAGGAAAAAGAAGGCGGGAATCCCGTGAATTCAATAGATTCTAAATGGTACGAGGACTTTGTCAACGCCTCATGTTTAGTTGAAATTCCTATCAAAGGAGGTAAGTTTACTTGGTTCAACCAGAGAAGCGGGGAACAATCCATCCTTGAAAAGCTCGATCGTATTTTATGCTCTGCGGAATGGAGCCTCAATTTTCCAAAAGCCCTGGGTATAATAGAGGTAGCCATCGCCTCAGATCATGCTCCAATAGTTCTTTTCACTAAAGGACTACCCAAGGCACACAAGAAAGACTTCAAGTTCGAAACCAAATGGATGCTGTATGAGGAATGCTCCCAAACTATTTCTAAAGGTTGAAATATCTCTCCTGGGGAAAGAGTGGGCCCCAGATTCCAGAGAAAGATTCGTAGCACCAAAATAGCCCTGGTCAAGTGGAATAAAGAGAAGACGAAAGCAAAACACGAAAAAAGCAAAGGCTGATGTCTAGAATTTCATAGCTCCAAGGAAGAAAACTCACTGAAGTGGAATTGGAGGAATATAAAGGGCTCAAAAAACAGATTGATACGGAATGGGAGAGTGAAGAGAGATACTGGCACCAACGATCTAGAATCAACTGGTTGAAGTGGGGAGATAGAAATACAAAGTTATTTCACGCTACCACCCTGCAGCATCGGAGAAATAACTATATTGTTAGAATTAAAAAAGAGGGTGGAACTTGGCTGGAAAACACGGAGGAAATAGCTGATCATCTTCTTCACCACTTTCAAAAAGTCTTCACACGGAATTCTTCGGTAAATTTTCTTAGCCTCAGAGATTACATTCCCAGCTTGATTACTCTAGATATGAATGATGCCCTCAGCAAAGAAGTGGGGGAGGAGGAGAGTAAAAGGGCGGTTTTTGAAATGGGAGCGACTAAAGCCCCGGGGCCTGACGGCTTCCCAGGATGTTTCTATCAGACCTACTAGGAAACTGTGAATGATGACCTTATTGGTATGGTAGCTAATTTTTTCAGGAACGGTGAACTGGACCCGGAACTCAACAAAACTAACATCGTGCTAATCCCAAAAAAGCCAAACCCAACTGAAGTGTTACACTTAAGGCCTATCAGTTTATGCAACTTCTCTATGAAGGTAATCACCAAAATTCTGGCATCAAGACTAAAGCCTATTCTCCCTGAGATCATTCTGCATTACCAATCTGCCTTTGTGAAAGGCAGGTCAATCCACGACAACATTATTCTGGCCAATGAAGCCTTTCATGCAATAAAGCGGACAAGGAAATGGAAAAAAAGGAAGTATGGCCCTTAAGATCGATCTGGAGAAGGCCTATGACAAAGTTGATTGGGATCTTCTACAGTTTGTTATGAGACAGATGGGATTCTGTGACTGGTGGGTCAACAAAGTCATGACATGTATCACTTCAGTATCCTTCTCACTTGTTTTGAATGGTGAACGCACTTGCGAGTTCAAAGCGGGGAGAGGATTGAGAGAGGGAGACCCTTTATCACCTTTCCTTTTCACGTTTATATCCAGCATTTTATCTTGGATCATTGAAAAGGAAAGTGGGGAGCAGAAATTCCAGGGACTCGGAATCAAACGGAGGTGCCCAGTTCTTAGCCATCTATTGTTTGCGGATGATTGTCTTGTTTTCTCAGAAGCTAATGTTGAGAACTGTGACGGCATATTACATATCCTCCGGTTGTTCCAGTCGGCTACAGGACAGATTGTAAACGCCCAGAAATCGTCAGTCTTCTTCTCCCCAAATCTAAGCATCCGCAATAAGGACCATCTTTCAAATGTGCTAGGATTCCGTACAATGGAAGAGGACGCAAGATACCTTGGGCTTCCATCCTTTTGGGGAAGGAGCAAAAAAGAAGCTCTGACCTATATTAAAGAACGGGTTCAGAACAGGCTTATGGGGTGGAAAGCAAGATTCTTAAATTGCGCAGGAAAAGAAGTTCTCATCAAAGCAGTGGCTCAAGCCATCCCTACTTATGTTATGCAATGCTTTCTCCTCCCAGTCACCTTCTGTGATGAGATCAGCGCAATGATTGCTAAGTTTTGGTGGAACAACTGTGCTGAGAAGGAAAGAAGTCTACACTGGATAAACTGGAAGGATCTCTGTAGGCCAAAGGACAAAGGAGGAATGGGCTTCCGAGATCTTAGAACTTTCAACAAAGCCCTCGTCACAAAACTTACCTGGAAAGTGATAAGAGAACCAGAATCCCTCATTGCTCGAGTCCTTCGGGGGATCTACTTCCCCAATGGTAATATCTTTGATGCCTCTAAATGTTCAAATCCTTCCTGGGCTTTGTCAGGAATTCGCGAAGGAATCAAAATAATAAAGGAGGGAGCTTTGTGGAGAGTTGGTAATGGAAGGAGCATCTCCACCTGGTTTGATAATTGGGTACCTCAGCTCCCGAGCTTCAAACCTTCAGCTCAAGATCTGTCACCAGTTTCATCGCTCTCGGCCAGCTCCCTTTTGAACCCGGATCAAAGAACTTGGAATGAACAAAAGATTTACAACCTTTTCTCTCCGGAAGAGGCAAAGGCGATTCTGAACGTTCCGATAGGTGGTCCCGATATACAGGACTCCTACATTTGGGCTGGGAACAAAAACGGAGAATACACGGCTAAATCAGGATATAGATTTTTGGAGGAGAGATCATTGTCTTTAGCCAATCCTTCACCAAGCGACGATCCCAGGACCAAGAAGGAATTATGGAACTCTATATGGAAGCTGGGAGTACCTTCAAAAATTCGGTCGTTTCTTTGGCTATTGTGCCATAACATTGTGCCGTCAAAGAGTACTCTGAAAGCCCGTCTGCATGGTTTGTTAAGAGAACCAGACCTTTGTCCCCGTTGCGGGTGCTCGGCGGAATCAGTGGAGCATATTCTGTTTTTATGCCCGTTCACACAAGCAATCTGGAAAGTCTCTAACTTTAGCTATTCTCCTTCGGATAGAGGTTTCCCGGGTTTTCCTAAGTGGTGGTGTAAGATCAACGAACTCAAATTCTCAGCACAGTTTGGAGACGGTTGTGCGCGCATCGCCTTCCTTCTATGGATTATATGGAAATCGAGGAACGCGCTGGTCTTTGAAGGTAGGAAGGACTCTCCATGAGAGGTGTGGCTAAGAGCAGACTGTAGTTTCATGGAGTTCTCCCAAACTGTGAGTATCAAGGAATAGGAGAAGCCGAGTAATGGGAAAGAAGCAAAGCAATGGACACCACCTCCTCCGAAAAAGGTTAAAGTGAACTGTGATGCGGCTTTTGATCGGAATACGGGAAAAGGCTCTGTAGCAGCAGTGGTACGGGACAGCTCAGGATCCCTTCTATACGGTTTTTCTGCACCTTGCTTCGCCTCGAGCGCTGCTGTGGCGGAGGTCCTTGCTATCAGACTGGGAGTTATGATGGCGAAGCGATATGGCTTTAACAATATCATTGTTGAAGCGGATAACCAAGCAGTTATTGCTCAAATTAAGTATGAGTCTTCCGTTGACTGGGAGACATCAGCGATCGAGGACGACATCAAGAGGATAGCACAATCCTTCTTGTTTTGTTGCTTCGAATTTCCTCCTAGGATATGTAACCAGGCAGCCGATTGGCTTACCAAGTTTGCGAAAAATCAGCAGGGCCATATGACTTGGACCCCTGATATTTTCCCACCAGAACTCTTGTTCATGTAATCTTTCGGTAATATAAGTCCCCTTTGGTCAAAAAAAAAGACAAAGCCAGGGGCTTTGACTGTGTCAGTTACATAAAAAAAATAAAGTACACCAATGGTCACTGAATTTTTAGAGAGTTTTCATTTTAGTCACCAAACTTTTAAAATTTATATTGGGGTCACCCAACTTTTATTTTCCTTTCATTTTGGTCTCTCCCGTTACATTCCATTAGAAAATGCTGATGTGGCTCGTTAGTTTTCCTTTTCTTCAAGGGTAAACTATATAAATGGACACCAAACTTTTAAAACTCTTTCATTTTGGTCACCGAAATTTTAAAATTTTCATTGGAGTCACCCAACACAAAGGCATCTATCAAAACAACACGAACATGATGGCGATCAAGGACGAAGGGATATATGGGTTTCCTCTTCCAATTTTAGGTAGAATAGTATTTTAGGTCTTTATTAGTTTAAATACTAATCAAATAAGATTTTTGTTCTTCCCGATTTTTATATTTAAAGGTTTAATAGACTCTTCACCCTCTTAATGTTTGATCCTAACTTCGTCTCTAATGTCAAAATAAATTAATGTTTAAACTTAAACATTGGGTGCATCAATTTTGCTACCATATTCTAGGAAATTTGTAGAACAACTTTTGGATACAACTTTCAGAAGTAAACTAAAATGTTATACACTTGGTCATTAATTAACCTCAATGTTTTTTTATCTCCCCTGTACTTATTAACCTTGAAGTGGCTTGAAGATGAGATTGCATACAATGTGATCAATAGATCAAAATAATGGGATTACATTACAAACAATATTCAAGAACATGATATATAATATTGGTAAAAACATCAATCTATCCGACTTTAAATATTGTTCATCGATAATCATAAGCATGGGCGAAGCCACATGGGGGCTGGCAGGGAAGAGTTTAATGATTGGATTGTGATGGCACCATGAGGAAAAACTTGTACGACTTGGAATGGACCAGACCATCTAGATTTTAGCTTCCCTGGGAAGAGTTTCAGTCTAGAATTGAACAACAATACAAGCTGTCCTGGGCAGAACTGTCGTGGCAGCAACTTCCTGTCATGCCACTTCTTAGTTTTCTCCTTGTAGATTCTTGCATTGTCGTAGGCTATTGTCCGTATTTCTTCAATCTCGTTCAGATCTAACAGCCTTTTCTGGCCTGCCTTGTCCAAGTCCATATTCACTGCCTTGATCGCCCGGTATGCTCTGTGTTCTATCTCGACAGGCAGATGGCAGGTTTTTCCATAAATCAATCGGTATAGAGACATGCCCAATGGAGTTTTAAAAGCTGTCCTATATGCCCATAATGCATCGTTGAGGAGTAAAGACCAATCTTTCCTAGTTGGCTTAACCATCTTCTCAAGAATGTTCTTAACTTCCTTATTAGATATTTCAGCTTGTCCATTGGTCTGTGGGTGGTATGTTGTCGCGATCCGATGCTTGACACCATATTTCTTCAAGGTGGCAGCAATAACCCTATTGTCAAAATGTCTCCGTTCATCACTGATAATCGCCTTAGGGATGTCAAAATAACTCTTTCTCTGTGGTGGTGTAGTTCACTTGGGCATCATTCAGTGTCTTACTAGCATATATATGACATGAAATAACTTGTCTCTCCGCTACCCAAGTGCTGCCCCGACAGCATAGTCACTAGCATCACACATAATCTCAAATGGCTGTGTCCAATCTGGTGGCTATACTATTGGGGCTGTTACCAGATTTTCCTTCAGAACCTTGAATGCTTCAGTACATTATTCATTAAAGTCAAAGGGTCGGTTCTGCTCCAAAAGATAACATAGGGGTTTAGTGATTTTTGAGAAATTTGCAATGAATCTCCGATAAAAACCAGCATGCCCTAAGAAACTTCTAATACCCTTGACTGTGGTCGGCGGCGGCAGCTTCTCGATCACTTCTATTTTGGCCCTGTCGACTTCTATCCCACGGCAGCTAATCTTATGGCCAAGGACTATCCCTTCATCCACCATAAAGTGGCATTTTTCCCAATTTAAAACTAGGTTTGCTTTTTCACATCTTTCAAGTACCTTTTGTAGATTGCCGAGGCAGCTCTCAAAATCGTCTCCAAAGACTAAAAAATCATCCATAAATATTTCAAGGAAGTCCTCCACCATATCGGAGAATATGGCCATCATGCACCTTTGGAAGGTGGCGGGTGCATTACATAATCCAAACGGCATCCTCCTAAAAGCATATGTTCCGTAAGGGCATGTGAAAGTCGTCTTCTCTTGATCCTCCGGTGCGATAGCAATTTGATTATAACCTGAATAACCATCAAGAAAACAATAGTAAGGTTTACCCGCTAATCTATCAAGCATTTGATCAATAAAGGGTAAGGGAAAGTGGTCCTTTCGGGTAGCTTTGTTAAGCTTCCGATAGTCCATACAAACCCTCCAACCGGTCACAGTCTTGGTTGGGATTAACTCATTGTTTTCGTTGGTCACCACGGTCATTCCTCCTTTCTTTGGAACGCATTGCACCGGGCTCACCCATTTGCTGTCGGAGATGGCGTAAATAATACCAGCATCTAACCATTTGATTATTTCTTTACGTACAACCTCTTTCATCGCATGGTTTAACCGCCTTCGGGCATCTATAGTCGGCTTATGATCTTCTTCTAAAAGGATTTTGTGCATGCATAACGCCGGACTAATGCCTTGAATGTCAGCTATCGTCCATCCAATCGCCTTTTTGTGCTGCCGCAACATGCCTATTAGCTGTCGTTCCTGTTCCTGTGGCAGCTTAGAGGAGATGATTACGGGCAACGTATCATTTGAACCAAGAAAAGCATATTTTAGCTGCCCTGGCAGGGGCTTCAGTTCTAAGGCAGGTGGTTCAACAGTAGATGGCTTTTGGATTACATGGTTATCCGAAGTATAAGTCAAAGGTTCGAATAACTTACCTGGACGATTGCTTATCCAGTTTACCTCCTCCTGATCTTCAGTATCAGAAGTATCGGAATCAGAGGAGTTGCTGTCGTCGGTGCTGTCATCTGTGCTGTCATGACAGTCCTGTAGGTGGCTGCCGCGGCAGTGACCAAATTTTATATCGTGACAGCCCGACCTGATACAGGGTTGATCAAGGGTAACTTCAGTGATAGCCTTACATTCCTCGTCTGCATCAGCATGCTTCATAGCTTGGAGAACATTCAACTTAATCTCTTGATCATTCACTCTCATGGTGAGTTCTCCTTTCTCCACATCAATCAGTGATCTTCCCGTGGCTAAGAAGGGTCGCCCAAGGATGATTGGTGCGTTTTCATCTGCTTCACAATCTAAAACAAGAAAGTCAGCAGGAAAAATAAATTTATCCACTCTTACCAGAATATCTTCAATTTTTCCTTCCGGGTGAACGTAAGAGCGGTCTGCCAGCTGCAGAGTTACTGTCGTGGGTCGCGCCTTTCCAATACCTAATTTCTGAAAAACAGATTTTGGCATTAAATTAACACTAGCACCAAGATCACAAAGTGTCTTACCCACATATTTATTTCCGATTACACAAGGTATGATGAAGCTCCCTGGATCCTTCTTTTTCTAGGGTGGCTGCCGATGAAGAATACTCATGCAACCTCTGTCATCTTTACCGTTTCAAATTCCCCAAGTTTAGATTTCTTTGACATGACATCATTGAGAAACTTGGCATAACTGGGCATCTCCCTAACGGCATCTAACAGCGGAATATTAATATGAACCTGCTTAAAAATATCATATATCTTTTTAAGTTGAGATTCTTGCTTAGCTTGTTGTAACCGTTGAGGAAAAGGTGGCGGGGACGATAATCAGCAATACGCCCTTCCCACTGCATACGAATCTGAGGAGGTTTAGGTTCATCCATTTTCTTCTCTGTCGCTTCTGCTGTCGTGACAGGCTCATCGGCAGCAGTCTGTTTATTACCTGTCGGGGCAGCTTCCTCGGCAGGTCTGTCCAAGGCTGGTTCCTTTACTGTTTCAGCTTCTTTTTCCGGCCCTGGTAATTTCTTCCCACTCCTAGTAGTAATAGCTTTACACTGCTCATGTGTGGGCTGCCTAGCATTTTCAGTATTACTAGGAAATCCTTCAGTCTGCCTTGGCTTAATATGTTGGGAAACTTGACCCATTTGTGTCTCTAGAGATTTCAGAGTAGCTTCATGATTCGTCATCCGCATCTCTGTCTTATCCATGAATGTCTCTGTTTTCTTAACAAACTGATTCATATTCTCAATATAAGTACCTGTCTGAGACATAAAAAAGTGGCCAGAGTCTGTTCCAGTATACTGCTAGTGGCAGCTGGTGGCTGCTGTTGCTGCTGTTGCGGCGGCAGTTGCTGTCGCGTCAGCAATCGAGGTCCTCCCTGATTCTGATTGTGTGCTTGAGGATTCAGGACATTATTGGGATTACTCCAAGAAAATTTGGGGTCATTTCTCCAGTTGGGATTATAGTTGTTGGAATTGTAATTCGGCTTATAGTTTCCAACATATTTTCCCTCTTCTAACTGTATAGGACACTCATCCGAACTATGATTTCCCTCACAGATTTCACATACCTCCTCGACAGCAAATCCACGTTGTGAGTCTTCATTCAATAGCTTTTTCATTGCCTTAGTAAGGAATGCTACCTGTGATTTCATCGTGCTGTCGGCCTCATAATCCTTGACAGCTAGTACCCGTTTACCCCCTCTTCTTGCTGTCGGAAACTACTCCTCATTCTTAGCCAGATTTTTCAATACTTGTATTGCCTCGTCCGGATCTTTATCCAATAATAGTCTGTTTGCTGCTGAATCAATTCGAATACGAGTTTGTAAGTTGGCAGCATTATAAAACTTTGTTACCTGATTCCAGACGGGGAATCCATGCATTGGGCAGTTCCGTAGAAGAGTTGTAAATCTGTCCCAAGCCTCGTGCATTGGCTCGTCATCTTCCTGTTGAAAAGTAGCAATTTCATTACGTAATCGCTCAGATAAATGCGAAGGATTAAAACGAGATAAAAATTCACGAGATAAATCTGCCCAAGTTCTAATTGAACCCGGCGTAAGTTTGTTCCACCAAGTTTTAGCTCTGTCCCTCAATGAATGGGGAAATAACCGAAGCCTCAGTATCTCTGGATTAACTCCTGGCAGTCTAAACGAACCACAGATCTCCTGGAACATTTTTAGATGCTCCCTAGCATCCTCTGTAACAGCACCACTGAATTGGCCGGCATTGTTGATCATACTAAACATGACAGGTTTCAGCTCGAAGTTGTCAACATCTATGTCCGGCAGCGTGGTTTCCAGTTGTACATGATTGTTCAACATGTAGTCACGACAGGATCGTCGTCCGGCATCGGCAGGCGGGTCGTTTCCGTTGTGGGCCATCTTCTCTAGCTGTTCCTCAAGGTACTCGTTCCTGGCTAGTAAGTGACGAATTTGTTTCTTGAGATTGAATGAACGTTCGATTTCCGGATCTAATGGATACTCAGGATCTTTACCCCGATTCGATCTGCGCATAAACAAGAAACCTTGTGAAAAGCAAGAGTTGAATGCACCAAAGAAAAACAGAAAAATAAAAATAAAAACAAAAACAAAAACAAAAACGAAAAGTGCAGTAAAAGAAAAGGTAGAGTTATGTTGCCAATCCCCGGCAATGGCGCCAAAAACTTGTTGCGTGTAAAATAGTCTATCGCAATGGTAGTGCAAGTGTACACGACGCAAGTAGTAAAGTGATACGAAGTATCGGATATCGTCTCCATAGGGATTGGGCTAATAGCTTCACCTTAATTCACTGAACGAAAGTAAAGGAAATATTTGAGAGTTGTCACGAAAATAATGAAGTAAACGTAAATAAACGAGTAAAGATATCAAGATAGAGAGAATGGGCTGGTATTGAATTGCTCGGTAGTGCAGGTATTGCAGAGTTTAGGAAATCCAGTTATGTCGTCGCGCCCGTCGCGGCAGCACCTGTCGCGGCAGCAGTCCGTTGATCGTCGCGGCAGCAACCTCTCAACTCAGTACTTTCAAGTTTGGCAAGAATCCCAGATCTGCCTTGGCCTATCTCTAGGTCCAAGTCTGTCGACGATCACGTCTTTGATGATACCTCTCGGCGTAAATCGAAGGATGAACACCGATGTGTATGAATTCTTCTTTAGCCACTTAACCTCGCCCTATCCCTAGGCACGAGATAGTTCAACTATAAACTAGAGAACTTGCTCTTATTTCTTTCGTATACTTAACTCTCCCGATGCTAAGTAAATAGATAACCTCACAATGCTCTCCCGATGCTCTTGCAAGATATTAATAACCAAAATAAGAGAACTTGAAGTTTATTTTATTGAACTGAAAATTCCTAAAACAAAACAACCCTTGCAACTACTTTACAAATCAACCTGTGGCCCTAAGGGGAATTTAGAACATGTCGGCGGCGGGTAAACGGCTAGGGGTTTTTTGGTTGTCGGTTATGGGGTTTTCCGATATGATCTCTCTCCTAGGTTAAAATACATGCCCTTATATAAGCTTTGGGCTCAAGTTATCTAAGTTAACAAGGATTACAACTTTAATTAAAAGTATGATTCTAATAAAGACTTAATCTTCAAGGAATCTACTTTCCAGTCGTCTTCCTTGTTTCTTGGGATTTTCTCTCCTTGAACTTTGGGCTTGACATATCTTTTGATCCGGGGCTTGGAAAAATATATGGTTTTCACACGACAGACGGGCTGAATTTTCTCTATCTGTCGAGGTCCACTTTGCTTTTCCTCATCAAAATTGCTGTCGTCCTCTGCTGTCACGGCAGCACCATGGCAGCATCGTCCTCTTTGTCTGCTTGTCCAGTTCATCTCTTCTGCTTCTCCGCCCAACGCCTGCCTTCACCGTCTTCTATGGCAGCTACCTGCAAAAACCACCATTCTTTAGTAGAATCTGTGCCTTTAATATATTTGTGATGTTTTGCTGTAAACTAACCTAAATGCAATGAAATGATGCTTGAATGCAGCAGAAATATGAGTTAAAAAGGGTGTAAATAGTAGAACTTTTACACACTCAACAGCAGACTTCGTGAGTAAATGCTTGGTGTGTCAGAGAGTGAAGGCGGAACATCAGGTTCCCTCAGGTTTGTTGCAACCGTTGAGAATTCCGGAATGGAAATGAGAGAATATAACCATAGATTTTGTTTCGGGTTTACTTTTGACTCCTACGAAGAAGAACTCAGTGTGGTTTATAGTAGATCGTTTTACGAAGTGTGCTCACTTCTTGGCAGTCAATACCACTTATATTTTAGATAGATTGGCCGACTTGTACATTGGTGAGATTATTAGACTGCATGGTGTGCCGAAGTCTATTATGTTCGATAGAGATCCGAGGTTTACAGCTCGATTTTGGGAGTGTCTGCATACAGCTTTGGGTACCCGTTTGAATTTCAGCATGTCTTATCATTCTGAGTCAGATGGTCAGTCAGAGAGAGTTATACAAATGTTAGAGAATATGTTTCGTTGTTGCATTATTGATTTTCAGGGTACTTGGGAGAAGCACTTGCCTCTAGTTGAGTTTGCTTACAATAACAGCTTCCAGTCGAGTATTCAAATGGCTCCGTATGAGGCCTTGTATGGCCGAAAATGTAGAACTCCAGTTTGTTGGGCCGAAGTGGGACAGAAGTTGTTACCTATGTCGGATTTGCTCAAGGGGACAACTGACAAGGTAAAATTGATTTGTGATCGATTGAAGGCTGCTTCGGATAGGCAGAAGTCCTATGCTGACTTGAAGAGAAAGGAAGTTGAGTTCTCAGTGGGTAAGAAGGTGTTCTTGAAAGTGTCTCCGTGGAAGAAGGTAATGAGATTTGGCTGAAAGGGGAAGTTTAGTCCGAGGTACATAGGACCGTATGAGATAGTGAAGAGGGTTGGTCCAGTTGCTTATCAGTTGCGTTTGCCATCCGAGCTAGAGAAGATACACGATGTATTTCATGTTTCGATGCTCCGTAAGTATAGGTCCGATTCATCACATGTTATGCCTGTGGAGGAAATTGAATTGAATCCGGATTTGACTTATGAGGAAGAACCAATTGAGATCCTAGCTTCTGACAGTAAGGTGTTGAGGGGTAGATCGATTGAGTTAGTAAAGGTGCGGTGGCAAAGTCGAGGTGTGGACGATGCCACTTGGGAGAGGAAGGAGGATATGGAAAGATAGTTTCCGTATCTCTTTCAGTCAGGTAATTTCGGGGACGAAATTCCTTAAGTGAGAGAGAGTTATAACACCCGTGTTTTGGGGTTAGGAGTTAGTCGTGTGAGTTGGTTTAAGTCATCAAAACCCATTTTAATTTAATTTGACCTTGACTTGAGCTAATTGAGTTTTAAATAAAGAGAAGGGGTCTTATTAGTAATTTAACCAAAACAAAGAAAAAAGTGGACAATCTTTTTCAAATCAAAAAGAAAGAAAGAAAAAGTTATCATCTTCCTTTTTTTCCCTCTCACCCGTTGGAAACCCCCAAACCCATCCAAAACCCCAAATTTACTATTCCATCAAATTTCTCCATCAATTCAAGGGCGTTTTTTAAGGTAATCACACATTTGAACTCTCCTCTTCATCCTCTACATTTACCTAGTCTTGAAATTTAAAACTACCATCTTTCAGAAATTTCAAGTTTAAAGAAAGTTTGAATTTTTAAGGGGTTTTCCAATTGATTTTGATTTATTAAGTTGGGTTTTGGTTTGGTCTCATTAAAATACACATAATATGTTAAAATGGGTAATTTTGGGTGAAAACCCGAAGTGGGTCCTTGTGGCCATTTTTGAAGTGTCAAAAACTGGATTTTTGGTGAGTTTTAGGGTTAGGTTGAAGGGCTGATGGGTTAGGGATGTTAGGAAAGTGTTTTGGGACAATTTAGATGTCATTTGGGTGTTTGAAATCATGGTTTTCTGCTGGGTATTAAGGGAGCACGAAAATTGGAAGTTTGGTGGGAAAATGGGTTTGAATTTGGGTGAAGTTTGGCTTGTGTTGTAAGTGGGGTTGTGACTGAAATTTAGCATTGATTTGTGAGTAATGGTTGTGTTTTGATTGGCTAGAAACAAGAGGAGACATTGGAGAAGCATCGGGATCGAATCCGGGCATTTAGGAGGCTTGCTTGCTTACTTGAGTTGCTAAGGAAGGGTGGTGAGTAAAAATTTAAATTGTTTTAAAGTTGGTTCAAGTGTGTGTAGTGGATGTGTGGGAATGATCTTGGTAGGCCATTCCTAGGTGTGAGTTAAATTGGTAGTTTAACTTCTTGATTTCCTATTGATGAATGTTATGCCATTGTGTTGGGTTATATGGAGCTCGATTCGATCAACCAATTATGCTCACCAAGTGGTGGAGAGGTGGATATTTGGGTGGAAGGGTTTAGGAAGCTAAAAAGAATATGAACACAAAGATTTATAGTGGTTCGGCCTTCTAACAAGCACCTACATCCACTACCTTAGCTTCCCACTAAGGATTTCACAATCAATCCACTAATTGATTCGTCCCCTTTTCTAGGATTAGGAGGAAACCCTTACAACCGATCAAGCTTCTACCCAAGCCTTGATCAAACCCTCTTTTACAAAGAGAAATAAGAAAGCAAACTTAAACCCTCTAATAGGTGTTTGTTTGCACTTTTAAGCACTCACCCAAAACCTAAAACACTTGAGCAAATTTGACAATTTTGGCTCACTAGTGTTTGTCTATACAAGAATTGACAATTTAAGTGCTAAGACATTTCTTGATCATTTGTTGATTGACAATTGAGGCATTAGTCTTCTCTTGATGCTTGGAGGTCCCTTTTATACTCCCAATTGAGTTTATAGCCGTTTAGGACCGTTGGGATTGAAATAGAGTCGTTGGAGCCTTTTATTCCCTCCATAAATGCAGTTCTGCAGCTCCCCGTTTCGAAACGCTTGAACCCGTTTCGGAACACCCTCAATATAGAAAGAGCCGTTGCAGTCTGTCAGGGTACCCGTTTCGGAACACCCCTTTGCCGTTTCGGAACGCGTATCGGAACGCCCTAGGCCCGTATCGAAACGACCTGCATTTAAAAGTTAGTTGGGAAAGAGCCGTTGGGGTTTATGACCGTTGGGGTCAGTGCCACGTGGGCGTATCGAAACGGCCTAGCCTGTTTCGAAACGCTGGCCCCGTTTCGATACGAGTATCGAAACATTTGGCCACTGGAAGGCACCCGTTTCGAAACGCCCTAGGGTGTTTCGAAACACTTGGTCTGATTTGTGAAAATAGGCCTTTGAAAACATGAAAAACCTTAGTGAAAAATTCCTTAAATAATATTTCAAGTTGTTTGGACTTTGGATATGTTTTAAATACTTTTTTAAATCAGTCCAAAACATTTTTCAATTATTATATCAAAACATTAGTTCTACAATCTCCCCCTTTTTGATATAATAAAACCACTTGAAAAATTGTTTGGAATTCTCCCCCTTTAACTTTAAAAATGTGAATAAGAGATTAAGAAATTAATTCAAATAAAACTCCCCCTTATTCATTTGAAAAATCAATTTTTCAAACCATTTCTCCCCCTTTTTGTTATATCAAAAAGATTTAAAACATTAAGTTCAAGAATAACAATAGAGGCAAAATTTTGATAAAAATGAAAATTTGGTTTTAAAATGGCTCCCCCTTACTCAAAGCATCATTGAAATGTTAGTCACAACATATATGATCATCTAGTTGAATTTAAATTAAAATAAACAAATAAAAGCAAAAACAACTAGAATTTTACCAACACTTGAATTTAAGGGAGGATGTGAAGCCTTCCTTCTTCAAGTGTTCATCCTTGTGTGCATGGAGCTCCCCCTCATTGTTTGACTTGTTGAACATCTCCATCACACCTAGCAAAAGACAATCAAGTGATTTTTGGTATCCAAATTGCTTTGGATCCATGAACATTAGTAGCACAAATTTTTGACCCCTTAGGAATCCATTTTTCAATGTCATCCTTTTTAATTGAAGTGGTTAGTCCTTTTGGGACCCAAACACTTCTAAAACATTTTCCTTTAATAAATCTAGGGGCACTAGATTGTCTAACATAAAAATTTGATTTTCCAAAATTGTTTTTCTTTTCAAGCTCTTTGGAAATCAAATCTTTTTCTCCTTGAACTTTTTGAAGCAATTTTTGTAAATCAAGACATTTTAGTTCAAACTCTTCAAGTTTTGCTTCAAGTTCAAGTTTGGTTTTAGAAAGCAAATCATTTTGAATTTTTAACTTTGAAACCAATTTATTGTTTTTCAAAATGTGGCTTTTAAAATCTAAAACCAATTCATCATAGGCATCTTGTAATTCATCAAAAGTGTAAGAACATGAAGTAGATGAATTAGAAGTTACCCTTGAATCTTCTTCGATGGCCATAAGGCAAAGGTTGGCTTGTTCATCGTCGGTGGAGTCTTCATCACTCCAAGTAGCCACATGTGCCTTCTTCTTATGGCTAGAAGTGCTTGCCCTCTCCTTTCTTTTAGGTTCTCGTTCAAGCTCTCTCAAAGCTTTCTTCATGAAAGGGGCACACTTCTTGAAGAGATGGACTATCTCTTCATCTTCCTCCTCTCCACTTGAGTAGACATGATGGCAAGTGGAGGACTTGAGAGCCATGGCACTAGCATTGATGCCAAGCCCTTTGATTTTCTTCTCTCCCATAGCTCTAATTTCTTCCCTCTTCTTCTCATCCTCTTTGTTCTTCTTCATGATTTGATGAGTAAGGAGTGACCCCATGAGTTCATCAAGCTTCAAAGTCTTCAAATTTTTGGCTTCGATGATGGCGGTCCTCTTTGAGTCCCAAGACTCGGGAAGTGAGTAGATGAGCTTTCGAACAAGCTTCTCTTCCGGGATGGCTTCTCCAAAACCTTTAAGACCGTTGGTGATGGTGGAGAACCGATCAAACATCTTCTCGATGTTCTCTTCCGGATCCATTTTGAAGTTCTCATACTCAAGAGTTAGGAGCCCAATCTTGGTCTCCTTGACTTCATTGGTTCCCTCGTATGTGACTTCAAGCTTGTCCCATACCTCCTTGGCACTCTCACAAGAAGACATCTTCTCATAGATGGATGGACCAAATGCACAAAACAAGATGTGCAAGGCTTTGCAATTAAGCTCCATCTTCTTGCGATCGTCGGCACTCCACTCCGCTTTATTTCTTTTAGGCACGAACGGACCATCTTCAACTACATCCCATAGCTTGTAATCTTTTGATTTGATGAAGAATTTCATCTTTGTCTTCCAATGGGCGTAGTGGTCTCCGTCAAAGAAAGGCGGTTTGTCGATTGATTGTGCCATTTGAGCCGGTTGATGAAATAGTGATCGAGCTTGCCGGATCTTCTCAATAGGATGTGAATCCTCTTCGATTGAGCCAAGCTCTGATACCAATTGTTGGGTTATATGGAGCTCGATTCGATCAACCAATTATGCTCACCAAGTGGTGGAGAGGTGGATATTTGGGTGGAAGGGTTTAGGAAGCTAAAAAGAATATGAACACAAAGATTTATAGTGGTTCGGCCTTCTAACAAGCACCTACATCCACTACCTTAGCTTCCCACTAAGGATTTCACAATCAATCCACTAATTGATTCGTCCCCTTTTCTAGGATTAGGAGGAAACCCTTACAACCGATCAAGCTTCTACCCAAGCCTTGATCAAACCCTCTTTTACAAAGAGAAATAAGAAAGCAAACTTAAACCCTCTAATAGGTGTTTGTTTGCACTTTTAAGCACTCACCCAAAACCTAAAACACTTGAGCAAATTTGACAATTTTGGCTCACTAGTGTTTGTCTATACAAGAATTGACAATTTAAGTGCTAAGACATTTCTTGATCATTTGTTGATTGACAATTGAGGCATTAGTCTTCTCTTGATGCTTGGAGGTCCCTTTTATACTCCCAATTGAGTTTATAGCCGTTTAGGACCGTTGGGATTGAAATAGAGTCGTTGGAGCCTTTTATTCCCTCCATAAATGCAGTTCTGCAGCTCCCCGTTTCGAAACGCTTGAACCCGTTTCGGAACACCCTCAATATAGAAAGAGCCGTTGCAGTCTGTCAGGGTACCCGTTTCGGAACACCCCTTTGCCGTTTCGGAACGCGTATCGGAACGCCCTAGGCCCGTATCGAAACGACCTGCATTTAAAAGTTAGTTGGGAAAGAGCCGTTGGGGTTTATGACCGTTGGGGTCAGTGCCACGTGGGCGTATCGAAACGGCCTAGCCTGTTTCGAAACGCTGGCCCCGTTTCGATACGAGTATCGAAACATTTGGCCACTGGAAGGCACCCGTTTCGAAACGCCCTAGGGTGTTTCGAAACACTTGGTCTGATTTGTGAAAATAGGCCTTTGAAAACATGAAAAACCTTAGTGAAAAATTCCTTAAATAATATTTCAAGTTGTTTGGACTTTGGAGATGTTTTAAATACTTTTTTAAATCAGTCCAAAACATTTTTCAATTATTATATCAAAACATTAGTTCTACACATTGCCTATTAGTTCTTGTGAAATGTGGATTGATTTGTATGTGTGTACCTTGATATGTATATGTGATGAGTATGTGATATAAATGGTGGATGTGTGTTGTGGTTAAAGAAATTGGCACTAATTAACTTACCGGGCGTAAATGATCGATCATTAGGATTAGTGTGCACACAATTGAGTCAAAACGTACGTGGTCTTGATGGCGTTGAGTCATCAAGGAGGAGTACGGTGATGTAATATTCCACCGAAAATTTATTTATATTCTACGTGATGATGAGTGGAATCCCATCCGTAGGGCATGTGGTGATGAGTGGAATCCCGCCCATGCAAGGTCCGGTGATAAGTGTAATCCCATCGAGGTAATGTTGTCGTTGAGAGTAAATCCGCACATCCGGGTAAACTAATAGTGGCCAATGAACTTGTCTTTATAATCATGTGGATGTGATGTTGGTTTATATTCTTGAGCTTAGTATGATATGTGATGCCATATTATGACTCTTGAAAGACTAGCTAGGTTGACTTGTTGATATCTATGTATGTTGCATGTGAGGTTGAGGATTTGCATGCTTGGACCCTGCATTGTTGTTGTTTTCGATTTTAGAGCATCCTCACTAAGCTTCTAGCTTACGCTCTCATTTTCAACAATGCAGATCATTAGCGTGGTGTTAGCAAGGAGCAAGGCGAAGGGGCTTTCCAAGTTTTTGTTGCTCAAGTATGATTTAGCAATTAATGTGGTAGTTTAGCAATGGGGCAAGTGTGTGTTTTGTTTGAGCATTGTATGACTCATGGAGGTTGTTGGTGTTTATGCTTTTGTTGAATTTGTAAACGGTGTTAAGCCTTGATGAATGCTTGATTGTGATGTTATGCTTTTGTACGAGTACATGTGTTGTTGCGGCATGTAACTCTATGTGTGGTGAATTGAGCCTTAAGGGCCTTTTAATGCTTAAGTATGCTTTGGATGACTCTTGGAATGATTGTCTTATCTTAAATCTTGTGGTAATTATGAATGTTTGCAATAGGGAGCATGTCTCTAGAGTGTATTTGTTTGTGATGTATGCTTCTTGGAGTTGTTGAGGGCATTTAGGATCATTTAGGGTTGCCTAAATCTGATTTTCGAAAGTTGCAGACAACCAGTGTTTCGAAACGGGCTGAGCCGTTTCGAAACGGGTAAGGCTTCAGGGACCCCGTATCGGAACTCGTTTCGATACGATTTGGCCACTGTGAACTTTTGTTCCGAAATGAGTTTCGGAACACTTTGGCTACTGGAAATCTGAGAAATTACCGATATGAAGGGGTTTCGGAACGGTCAATATCTCGTTGACCACGAGAAATTGACCGTTGGGGGCATTTCGGAACGGTTGACCTCCGTTCCGATACGGCCTTCTCGTGTGGACTTGGGGCAGTTGACCAAGTCAAGGTGTTTCGAAACGGCCTACCTAATAACTTAAAAATGGAATGTTTATTTGACGTTCTGTGTCCAGTTGCGTGTCTTCCTCAATTTATTCCGTTGTTGTGATCACATAGGATTTAAATGTGCCTTTAGAGAAGATTTAATTAAAAGAAATTTTTAGGGTTGCTAACCGAGGGGGAACCTTAACGGGTTTCGCTTCGGTTTTCCCCGTGTGGCCTACTCGAACCGATCATCCGGCCAGACCGGGACGAGGGGGTTACATGAACTTTTAGGAAAAAATCAATTAAGCCCCTAAACTTTTTTTGCACTCAATTAAGCTCTTGAAGCATGAAATTCAATTAATTAAGCCTTTTGACCATTAAATTTTGACAGTTTTTTCTTTAGATATTATTAGCTCATAATACACTACAGTTCTATCATGTTCATTATAGATTTCTTCAAAAAAATATTTTTTTATATTTATACGTTTTTAGAACTTTTAAACAATTTTTTAAATTAAGTATTTTTTTGAAAATGTCGAGTCGAGACACTATGACACAACGCACGCACTGCACCAATAGATCCAAAAAAAACTATCAAGATTTAATAGTCAAAATTAGTTTAGTTCAAGGGCTTAATTGGGTGCAAAAAAGTTTAGGGTCTTAATTGATTTTTTTAAATTTTCGCCCCCCTTAACTTTTAATTCCTGGCTTCGCCCTGATCATAAGGTAAAATCTACTTCTTACTTTTGTTTTTTATACATTGAAAGAGTTTTTTTTTAAACCAACGGGTTGCTTTAAAGCAAAACAAAAGTTAGATGACTCCAATGAAAGTTTTAAAACTCTGGTAATCAAAATGAAAGCGTTTTAAAAGTTCGGTGACCAATTATATAGTCTACCATTGAAGAAAAGGAAAACTAACGGGTCACGTCAACATTTTCTAACGGAAGGTAACGGGAGGGACCAAAATGAAAGCAAAAATAAAAGTTAAGTGACCCCAATGAAAATTTTAAAAGTTCAGTGACCAAAATAAAAACGCCTTAAAATTTCGGTAACCATTGATGTACTTTACACAAAGAAAAAAGAGAGGAAAATATTATTAAATTACTAGATTAATTAATTAATTAATTAAATTGAAGAACATGTCAATCGTTTTCACCTAACACTAACCCGCTTGGAACTTTTTAAAGTCGGGACAATCCATGGTGGTCTACACGAGTGGGAAAAGGAAGCTAAATTTCACACTTTCCAAACAAAAATAAATTCTGAACCACTGAAACTCATTTTCAATTAAATAGAATGTTCTCCTATTTTCTGGGAAAATGTCTACAAAATTTGAGTTTAAGTTTATTAATTTATATGATTTTTTAGTTTAATTTTAATTATTTGTTTTTAAAAGTGATAATTCACGGCTTTTACTATCACGTGAAAACAATATTTAAATATAAATTTGAAAATAAAATGATTATAATTATATCGAATATATATTTATATCCAATGTTCAATTTAATTTTAAACAGCATAAACAACTTATAATATGGTCTAACCTAATAATTCGCATGTCCATTTCAGGGTCTGGGCTCCTCTCCTGTCCAAGTATTAGTTGATCAAAGCCCAAAAAGATGTTCATATATAGAGATCCTCTTATACTATGTATAATTTTTATGTTTTGAGGACTATTGGATAAATGTAAATAGATAGATGAGACTAATCGTAGAAAATATGAAGATTATCACTGAAAAAAAAAGAAATAAGGAAATAATCTTAGGCACAGTTTGGCAATTAGCTGATAGCTGATTGCATTAGCTGATTGTATAAAAGTGTTTGGTAAAATTAACTGATAGTATATAGTGCTTTGATTATTTAAACAAGTAAAATGACATGATTATATTCGATACTTGTTTAATTAATTTGATTATGAAAAATGATTTTTTAATATAACATTACTAAGCATATTTGAAGGATCTATATATTAATTTATTATTTATATAATTATTTTTAATATAATTTAATTAATTATTAAATTTAAATACAAATATAAATGTGTGAGAATAAAAAAATAAAATTAATTTTTTGGATATTTTTGAGATTTGGGTTATTTGGAGATTTTTTTTATAATTGTTAAGGATATAATAGTCTTTTATAACTTTTATGTTAGAACCTCTAATTTCAAAAAGCTCTTATTAGCAGTTTTTTTCAAAATTAAAGGTTTCATCTCAATCCGCTATTCAAATCTGTTATTCACCAAACATCTAAATTAACAGATTTGACTGGTCAAACCTCTAATATTAGCTCAAATCTCCAATTTTGGCTCAAACTGCTATTTACCAAACAAGGCCTTAGCCATATTACCCTCATCTAACGCTCCAAAAAGCTGTAAAAATAATTAAGTTTTACATTGTATAAGTGGATCATAACCCATATCCATTTATAAGCATTTTAGAAATTTTAAAGAATTTTTTAAATAAAATAAAAAAATTCTTAAAAATGTCAAGTGGAAACATTGTGATACGACGCACAGCACAAACATATAAAAAAACTGTTAAGATTTAATGATCCAAATTGGTCAAAAATTTTAATTGATTAAAATTTTTTTGGTTCAAGAGCTTAATTGAATGCAAAAAAATTCGAAGACTTAATTAATTAATTTTTTTAAGTTCAAAAGCTTAAATTTAAAAACTTAAATAGATTTTTTTTTAAGTTTAAGGATTTTTTACGCCTTTAATTTTTTTTTTAAAATTTTATATTATTAACGGATATTAACTATCATGTCTTGTGGTAGACAAAATTGTTGGAGATGAAGTGACCCCTCTTTCCTCAACCATATTAAAAAGGTGAGCTTATTGGAGGTTGCAATATCGTGTTTGAAGCTGCGAAACAATGATGACCTGCAGCTGCAAGCTACACTATCTGAGCTGTTTCTACATTATTCTTATTACTTTAGAAAGTAGAATTGATATCAATCCGTTGTAGTCTAGTTGGTTAGGATACTCGGCTCTCACCCGAGAGACCCGGGTTCAAGTCCCGGCAACGGAATTTTAAAATTTTTTCAACTCATTCATTTTTCTCTTGAATGAATAATAATACTACCGCTGGCGCTGACGCATTGGCAATTTCCTTGGGCATCATTTTTTTATTGGTGGGTAAAAGTTTTTTTTTTATTATTATTACTATTAGTGATAAAAAAAAAAAACAAGGTAGGAGAATACAAATTGGAGAAAACAACCCTTACAATTTACAAATAGAAGCAAGAGGTAGACGAAAACTGAAAACACGCGGCCAAGCTACATAGAACATATGAAACCAAACCAATTAAATATTGTTGGTGTTTCTGCTCCCAAGGCTAATCCTCTAACAAAGCTTAAACTACTACTTCTCTTGCTGCTCACTGCCCATATTACTTATTAGGATCTCTAAACAGAACCACAGACATAATATCACAGTTCCCGTTCCAGGGTTTGTGTATTAAACATTTAAATTACGGATGTGATTTCAAAAAGTATTAAAATAACTTAAATATGCTCTTTTGAAATAAAACATATTTTGCATATAATTTAAATAATTATTTTTTATATATAAGATTAATACATATTCTTCAAATATCATTTAAATTTAACAATTAATTATTTTTTAAACAATGATAACTGAATTTTATTAGTAAAAATAATGGAAGGAATCAAAATTACAAGCATGGAGAGAAAAATAGGGACAATAGTCACCAAAAAAACTCATACAGAAAACAAAAAAATTAAACCCAAAAATACAAAAAAAAACAAAACATTTTCGTGAGATTGACGTCCAACATCAAAAGAACTCAATAACCTTCATAAAACTAATTGTCTCTATTAAACGAGACACTTTACGAAGTGATAAAAAGAATGGTGAGCGAACCAAACTATCTGGCAGGCTGTTTCGCTACACAATTTTAATTATATCGCAAACAACCTTTTACCAAAGAGCGGATCTGACTATACTTGACCACCGATAAAACAATCAAAAAATAAAAATCGTGAGGGTCTTTGTGCGAGCACCAAAATGACCGCAAAGGCATGCAAAAAACGTATTAAAAATCATAAGGAACGTGCCACGAGAGCAGAGAAAAGTGTGTCACAAGGACATACGTTCTTATTCAAAATTGAGGAAAAAAAACAAAGGTCATAGTATGAAAAGATTAAGAGAAATAATAAACATCGGAAGTCGCCAACCAACTTAAAATTGGTGGTGCCGTCGGCTAAACAAAAATTAAAAAAAAAAAAGATAACACAAAAATGTTGAGAGAAAACTTAGGTTTAGAAAAAAGGAAGACGGCTAATTTAACAATTAATTAAATTGTATTAAAAGATAATTATACATATAAGAAATTAATGTTATATTAAGAAAAAATGATTTCATACTGTAATTAATATTCATAGATACAAAATATTGATAATTTATAAACTATTTAAATAAGTATTTAATATAATCATGTCTTTACATGTCATTTTGTTTGTTCAAATAGTTAAACAACTATAAACTGTCAGTTAATTTTATTAAATACTTTTTATACAACCTGCAAGTCTAATAAAATAAAAAAAATTCTATCACGTTCGACGAACACCACTAACGATGAACATTGTTGAACACCATTAAATTAATTAATAAAAAATAAAAATCTCAAAGAATTAACATATAATTATAAATTATTTAAAATAAAATCTCAATTAAATAATTTTCTATAAATATTATATTTTTTTAATAATTGGATACTTTTCAATTAAATTATTTAAAAATAATAAAACTTACACCCTAAATAGTAAACCCAAAACCCTAAATAATAAACCATAAGCTCTAAACCCTAAACTCTAAAATAATAAATATATTTTTCAATTAAATTATTTAAAAATGAAAAAACCCTAAACCTCGTATCAAAATTTATAATCCCTAAACGATAAACTCTAAAACATAAACCATGAACCTTAAGCTATAAATTCTAAATCCAATGTTCGAATTTAGGCCATGATTACTCGAACTCACTACCTCAAACGAGGTTGACAACGATGGGAGGAAAGGCCATGATTTGAAAGTCTTTACTTTTGCTTCTATAATGGCTACTACCGACGATTTTTCGTCCGAAAACAAGCTTGGAGAAGACGTAAAAGTCGTAACAATGAAGTTAAATATGTTCTGATTGACATTCGAAGCTCAGTTACAAGCTTGGAGAAGGCGGTTTATGACTTAAGGTTTAGGATTTAAGGGTTTAGAATTTATATTTTAAGGTTTTGAGTTTTGGATTTAGGATTTTTTATTTTTAAATAATTTAATTGAAAATATTTTTATTATTTTTTATATAGGGTTTAAGGTTTACTGTTTAAGGATTAGTGTTTTTTATTTTTAAATAATTTAATTAAAAAACATCTTTATTATTTTAGGGTTTATGATTTATGGTTTATTATTAGGGTTTTGGGTTTAAGATTTTTTATTTTTAAATAATTTATTGAAAATATCCATTTCTTAAAAAAATTAAAAAATATAATATGTATGAAAAACAATTTAATTGAATTTTTATTTTAAATAATTTATAATTATATGTTGAGTCCTTGAAATTTTTAATCTTTATTAATTAATTTAGTGGCGTTCGTCGTTAGTGGTGTTCAGTGAACGTGGTAGACTCATCCAATAAAATAATACAATATGCTATACGTTATCAACTCATGTAATCTGTTGTCAGTTATCCGCCAACGATCAAACAACAACTATAATTTATAAGATCAATGGATATTCTTCGTTTTAAAGTTTAGGGAGAAATGTTAACAGTGGAAGATAAATACGTAGGGTTAATGAGTGAATATATAAAATAAATTTAATACAAATACATAAAATATTGTATATATACCCAAACACAACTCTCTAAACCTAAATACTCAATATACGTATTCAACCCAAACTAATCCAAAATTAATTTAAATTATTACAAAATCTAAATCCAAATAAATACCTAATCCAACCCAAAATTAAAATTCACAATTAATTAATTAATTAATTTAATATAAATAAAAAAAAACAAGTCACTTAAAATTTAATTATAGGTTTAGGAACAATCATGTCAATCAACTAAAATTTTGTGACAAACAAACAAGTCACTTTTGTCATTAAAATTGAAACAAGAGCATAATATAATATCAATTTTAGTACCTAAAACTTTTACATTCTATTAATTTAGTCGTAGTTCAAAATAATTCAATAAACTTAACCCTTCATATTTAAAAATTTCGACATTGCACCATCTTGACACACCCTTCGAGAACTTACAACACTCCACGCTATTGACCATCGGTCTGATAAACAACAAATGTAATAGCTCGACAGACATAGTCACTTCACTACTGGACAGTTGACAGGCTAATGAACTAGACACATTATCACTTTAACGTCGCCTGCTAGTAGACACAGTTACTTCACTAATGAAAAATTTAAATACGTATGATCAAGTCTATTGAATTATGACCAAATTAATTGAATACATAAGTTTTGGGGACTAAAATTGTTATTTGTTTTATTTTTTAATGGCAGAGTGACTTGTTTGTCACAAAATTTTAATTGAGTGACATGTTTGTTCATTTTTAAGGACATAGTGACTTGTTTGTCATAAAATTTTAATTGAGTGACATGTTTGTTCTTAAACCTATAATTGAGTAACTCAATTGTTACTTTTAGAAGAAGAGCGACATATTTATCACTAAACCTATAACAAAGTGGCTTCTTGTGTAATTTATCCATATCTAAATCTAAAAACAAAAAGTCTTCGACTTCAGATTTTCTGGCAGCAATCCGAGATTAGAACAAGCGACCGAT
Source organism: Hibiscus tridactylites (assembly GCA_958450335.1). Lineage (NCBI taxonomy): Eukaryota > Viridiplantae > Streptophyta > Magnoliopsida > Malvales > Malvaceae > Hibiscus > Hibiscus tridactylites. The sequence goes on along the minus strand of OY288265.1, from coordinate 79,535,573 downwards.
GCTACCAGATCTACGGTCGTATTTCAGTTTGCACTTTTTAATAATGTATCAGAAGAAAAGAAAATGTAGGTGAAGTTCTGGTTTTAAACTCAGCTTTGGGGGGAAAAGATTAGATTAAACTGTTGGTTTTTAAATATGATTTCCTCTTCTTCTTCCATGATTAGGGGCATTAATTAAATATTACATTAAAATTTAAACATGTTTTCACTTGTCAAAGACATCAGGAATGCAGGATGTTTCATTATAAGCTTGTATGTTCATTATACCAACAACGAGGAGAAGCCAAATGAATGAAATATTCGAGTTATAGTTATAATATGGGGTCAACAATACTTAGTACTTACTTATTGAAGTAGTATGAGAATCCTCCATACTTTCTTTCTGACCCTCTTATATGAAAATTTTAACTCCGTCACTATTTTACAAACAAAGCTTAAAATACTAGTTATCTTGCTGGTGCCCATCGCAAAAAATAGTTGTCTAAAAAAAACCGAGAGACGTAATAATAGAAACAATGCTTAAGTGACACGAGGTCAAATTTTTTTAAAATGTATATTTTTATTTTAATGACGTTTAACTATTTTGTTTTATCATTGTTTCAAACCATCATAAAAATATTTTTTTTGGTAAAATACATAATTAGTCCAATTGTAAGATATTCTTTTGTTAAATCAAAAATTACAGAAATGACATGACTTAAAACAACTAACAAATTAGTTTTTTATCGTTAAAATTTTAACTAAAAAGACGTGCCAATTAATAAATTTGACATGATAATAAATTTAGTCCTCAATTTTTACACTTTATTTTAATCTGATCCTAACTCTAAAATATTAACCATATGCATATCAATATTCTATTAACCTACTCCTTAATTCTCTCTTTTCTTCACTTTGTATTCCTACCATCATCACCTTCGTCAATTCAAGCGATATTAAACTCACATTAGCAACACGACTATCACAAATAACTCTCCGATTCGAAACAAAAAATACATATAAAATTCTGAAAATGTCCTAACAAAACAACTAAAATCAAAATAAAATTGTTACTTCAAACAATCAATTGTTCGCATTTCAAGATAGAAACAAAAAATCAAAAAATGCATGAATTGAATTATTTTGGCAGTTCGTATAAACTTAAATAACACATCAAAATAGATGGTCTGAATGTCATATTTTTATTAAAAATAAAAAATATTTTTATATTGATTTTAAAACTTTACTTTGTTTAATTATATTTTATTTTTTATAGTTATAATAATATTTTCTAATAATAATATTTTAATTTAATTTTTGAGTAATTATTTCTTAGTTTCTATTTTGGAAAAATTATATATCAAACATATTTTTATTTTTAAAAACAAGTTTTCATTTCTAAAAATCAAGCGTGGTTTATATTTTTCAAAAACTGAAAAATAAAAATTATTTAAAAAAACAAAAAATATACAAACTTTTAGATCTTTGAAAAAAAAACACTCTCGAATACATATTCTAAACGAGTATTGGCCCCTGAATCTGGGACTTGCTTCTGTTTCCGGCTAACTGTCGATAGCATTCAAACATTATGGCTTAATAAACAATTGGGTCCCTAAAGTACGGAGTGATTCCTATTTTGGCTCTTAATTTTTTTGGTCAAATGTGACCTTAAAGTTTCATTTCGTCCACAGTTTTGACCATTTCATCTGATGTTGTTAAAAAAACTAGTGGCCTGTCCATCAAATTATGAGTGACACGTGGAAAACCAAATTGGGTATAAATTATAGTTTAAGGGTTAAATTGTAAAAAAGAAAACATAAAAAAAAAAACATGTATTAAAAGTCCAGGTTCCGACGAGTTTCAGAATGCTCTGACCATCGTCCACTAACTTCTTCTTGACATGATTTTTATACCAAAAGTCATCATCTCATCAACATTAATTTGTCATTAGACTTAAAAAAATCTAAAAAACCACAAAATCAAAATATAATTTTGGGAATTCTAAACTTCGATTTCCAAATATGGTCATCGGATCAGATTGAAAACTTCATAGTGTCTTACCTATGTCCTTAAAAGTCTTTTCACGTTCTTCTTTGTAAAAAAACATCTCAAAAATCATCAAATCGGTTGAAATACGAAAACGATGACGAAGAGAGAAAACGTAAGAAAAAGAAATAAAAATAATATACGATAATTTTTAAATTTGATCAACAGAAAATTTTATTTTCAATTCGGCATATCACATATCATGTCACTCATTAATTGATTAGAAGGGTCGGACAAACTGAAGGCATATATAGGGCATTGAAAAGGACAAATAATTTTTATCTCAAAGGGTCAAATTACCTAGTAAACCAAACATTAGTAAACAGATTAACACTAGCAATAATCTAACACTACAAAGCTACAAATGGGAACGAGGAGACGATGAAGCTTCCAACAATATAAAGCGTCACCATATATAGCTTTAGAAACAATTAAATTTTATAGGAAAGAAAATTCAATAAAAAAAAAGAAAAGAAAAGAAAAAGAAAAAGAAAAAGAATACGTTGTGGTCCCAAAGCAAACTTTTATTAGACTTTTTTAGTCATTGCCAAGTAATTTCCTCCTTGAAAACACCATTTTCTAGGCCATGCAAAGAGGTGGTTATAAAAAAAAAGCAGGTTAGAGGGTATTACACTCCCTGAAATTGTATCTGATTATCTTTTTGGTATTTAATTTTTTTTGGGTTCAGTTTAGACTATAAACTTTCGAGTTGTGATACCTGTTATTTTAATCTTTTTCATTTTGATGTTCTTGGACAAGCTTTTGTCTTGAGTGTTTTTCTCTTTTTTGATGTTCTTTTCTCATTTTTGTCTTTGTTTTGGTTATGCATTATTTTTTTTCTCTATTTAAATTTTAAAAATGTTTTTAACGTGACTTACATTTGACGAGACTTACATTTTTGTCTTTGTTTTGTATAATTTTTATTTTATCAACAAAATCTTACATTTGACGGGCAAAAAATTCTTTTAGAACTGAATTTTTTTATAAAATTCATATAACACTTTCGGAAAATGTCACGTGACAATATATTTTAAATTCAAAAAATTTCATAAAATTTTTAAAAACTGAAAAAAAGAAAAACAAATACTTCTCAATCTTTTAAAAATATAAGATTTTTTTCTAAATATTTTCATGAAATATTTTAAAGAATTTTTATGAAATTTCTTTTTTTTTTATTAAAGAGATGTTACATTTCTAAAGTAAATGTCAGGATTCGAACTCATACAAAAATAAAATAACATAAACATTCTTAGTCACTCAACTAATTAATAGATCACAATTATCTTTATTTTTTATTTAACATATATGATGTGTGCGTTTTTAACTGAATAAATAATTGAGGCAACGTATATCACAATTGTAAAAGGATAATTATTTGATACACTGGCGGTAGAAACTTTTAATTTCCACAAGAGACTTAGTTTTAAGGTTTATGAACTTAGTTTAAGAGGTATGGTTTAGAGATTTAGATTTAGTAGTTTAGAATGTAAGGATTATAAATAATTTAGCGTTTAGGGTTTATAGGTTAAACCTAAACCCTCAACATATTACCCTAAATCATAACCCATAACCCATAAATTCTATCCACCACCCCTAAATTCTAAACACATACACATACACCCCTAAACCATATACCTTAAATTAAGTCCCTAAACCCTAAAACTAAGTCACTTGTGGAAACTAAAAGTTTCCACTACTAGTATATTGGATACAAATCCATTGTAAAATTCAATGGTCAAGTTAAACTATTTTTTTCTTCAAAAAATGATATTGATAATAAAATAAAATTTTAGAATTTTAACCCTAAAATATAAATGAACTTCACCGTTCACACGTTATGAGGTTTGTCTTTTAACGCACAAGTAATTGGGATCAAAACTTATAAATAAAATGAATTGCTTATTATTTTTTTGTACTCTCGGTTTTTCAGGGTTTTGCCTGATTAATTCGAATTGATTCACGTCGTACATTTAATTTTAGTGGATAAATTTCTTAACATTTTTTTTGTATATTTGAAGTTTCAAACTTGAGACCTACTTAAACAATACTAAAATACTTACTACTTGGACTAATCTTGTTCGTGAAACAACAATGAAACAGGAGTTCCGACTTTGTCACTTGTAAACTTCCAAGTATTTTAGTAGCTTTTCTTTTTTGTTTGTTGTTAAGTACTGACTTTGACATTAGCATTTCAATTCAAAAAGGGGCACCTTGCAAATTCACGTGGATTGAGATATCGTGATTTATTTACGGCTTAATATTAAAATAAGTGTCCAAGATATTATATTTTTTTAGGTGTTTAATTTTTTGTCATTTTTAAGTGCTCAAGCTATCATTTTTTGTTCATTTTAAGGTCAAATTGAGGCACGTACTTTGGCTAAAAAATGATAGTTTAAGCACATACTTTGACTAAAAAAATATAGTTTGGGCACCTAAAAGCTAAAAAAAAATTTAGGCACCTAAAAGGGAAAAATGGGATAGTTTGAGCACCTAAAGGGGTAAAATAGTTTAGGCACCTAAAAGGAAAAAACATGATAATTTGGGCACTTATTTTGACATTAAACCTTTATTTATCTACTAATCCAGATTGAATATTGTAGAAGTTTCTTAACACATTGTATTAAATATAATAATTCATGAATTCATTTCATGTATATGATTTTTGGTGTTAAACTTATATTTAAATTATTTGTAATTTTATACATTATGGATGATATATTTGTAATCTCGTGTGGTTTTTTATAAAAATAATCTTCTTCACTTAATTCACAATGTTAAAATTTGAAATATCAACACTGTTTAAAATTTTATTTACGTCAAGTCTACCTGAAAACTTTAAAGTCTCTTAGTGGGCATTTAATTCCAAGAATGGCCAAAAAGGCTAAAACAATGTCGAATGAACATAGTTTGTGCACTAAAAGTAAAAATTAAGCAACTTTAAAGGATGTGGTGAAGTCAAAAAGTTAAGAAAACGTGTAGCACGATCCCATATATATGAATTGTAGGTGGTGGGTAGCTCTAATTTATAATATAAAGGTTTATATTTGATATATTGACTATATATATTTAACTTAATTGTGAATTATTGTTAAAAAAACTTAATTGTGAATTAGATGATGTTCTATGTTTAATATTGTGTCAAAATAAATATAAATGATTTTATTGATGCCACTTGCGCATTAGTAAATTGACATTTCGATACAATAATTTAAAAATTTTGGATTTGAATTTATTTACATACGCAATTTTATTAGACACCTAAATCTATTGTATATAAAAGAAAAAAAAGGAAAATCTATCAGTTGATTGACCAAAGATGTTCATCGGCTTTTACTTTGTGTGGGTTCGAATCTTGACATTTGCATTGAGAATTTAAAAACCACTCTATTGTAGAAAAAATTACTTCCTCATTTTCTTCTAAGTTGAGTAGTCATTGAGTGGTTCCATTGAAAAAAAAAACCTAATTATTTTGAAAAGATCTGAATTTAAATAGCTTATCTACAGAATATGTGTACATCATTAAATGGTTAAGAGTAAAAACTACGCACTACATTATAAAATAAATATTATTCAATATAGTATATATGATAGGTTTCAAACTTAACTTATGAATTTAAAATGAATACTTAATTCGTGCTTTAATTCTGATCACTTAACACGTGCGTTTGGTTCACGAAATGTAAGATTACCTTTGGGAATGAGATTCTCGGAATGTAACATTACTTTGGGAATGTTACATTGCCTTGTTTGGTTTATTTAGCAAGAATGTAAGATTACTGTGTTTGGTTGGAGAAATATAAGATTACCTAAAAATAAAATTTACAAAATTATCCATGTGTTATATTTGTTTAACATGTTAAACTTTCAATACTAAGTTAAAAATATCTACAAAACCTGAGAGAGAAAGTATTAGAACAACTAGCTAGCAACTAACCCTAGCCGCATTCTCCTAAATCTCTACCGTCTGCAACCTTGCTTCCCTGGTGGTCGACAACCACTCTTAGTATTGGTTGTCGATCACCGGGTCTATTATTTTTTTTCTTATTTTTTTATTTTAATAAGAATCTATGGCTTTGTGGCACGCGTTTTGTAGAACTAATGTTTTGATATAATAATTGAAAAATGTTTTGGACTAATTTGAAAAGAATTTAAAACTTGTTTTAAGTCCAAACAACTTGAATTTATGTTTGAGGTATTTTAAGAAGTTTTTGGCAAAGATTTTTCATGTTTTTAATAGCCAAACTTGTGTTTTCACGTTACCCGTATCGATACGGTTGTACTCGTACCGATACCTTTTTGCCCCAGTTTGGCCACTGTCAAAACCCGTATCAATACAAGCCCTTGCCGTTTCGATACGGACCGAGATCGTTTCGATACGCCAGGTAAGCGTACCGATCCCTTTCAACCAACCCCAACGGCTATTTCCCAACGGCAATTTAAATGTGAACCCGTACCGATACGCCCTCAAGCGTATCGATACGCCTTGGCTGGCAAGAGCTCAACGGCTAGTTCCTATGAAGGCCGTACCGATGCGGTTCCACGTGTATCGATACGGATAGCTGCAGAACAGCATTAATGAAGGAAAATAAAGTCCTCAACGGCTCCAATTCATCCCCAACGGCTAGTAACGGCTACAAACTCATTTGAGAGTATAAAAGGGACCTCCAAGCATCAAGAGAATAACATGCTCATATTGTCAAACATCAAATGATCAAAGATTGTCTTAGAGCTTAAATTGTCATTTATTGTATAGACAAACACTAGTGAGCCAAAATTGTCAAATTTGCTCAAGTGTTTTAGGTTTAGGGTGAGTGCTTAATTGTGCAAACAAACACCTATTAGAGGGTTTTAAGTTTGCTTTCATTGTCTCTTTGTAAAGAGGGTTTTGATCAAGACTTTGGGTATAAGCTTGATCGGTTGTAAGGGCTTCCTCCTAATCCTAGAAAAGGGGACGAATCAATAGTGGATTGATTGAGAAATCCTTAGTGGAGAGCTAAGGTAGTGGATGTAGACCTTGGTTAGAAGGTTGAACCACTATAAATCATTGTGTCTTTTTACATTCTAGCTTCCTCAACCCTTCCACCCAAATATCCACCTCTCCACCACTTGGTGAGCTAAATTGGTTGATCGAATCGAGCCCCTAAAATCTCAACACGTTTCATATGACCTTGTGGCACGTTTTTTTTGACTTTTTTGTGGTTCGTTTTATATGTCCTTGTGGCATGATTTCAGCATACCTTAGCGACCGATTGGTGCGCTAATCTCTGATTATGGTTCTGTCGGTGGTCTTAGAAAGATAGATCCCGACCCGGTTGATTATTGGTTGCCGATGTAATCAGACCTGGGTAGAGGAGCAATCTGTCTGATAGCTTGGTTCGCTCACCACTCCTTTTTCAACTCGTAAAACGTCTTGTTTGGATAGAGACAAAGATATTCATGAAGGTTTCTGAATTTTGGTATGCTAATCTCGATGTAAGTGTCTACTTTTCTTTGCAGCATTGTAAGAGATTTTTAGTGGACTTGTCCCTTTTTCTCTCTTTTTGATGCATTGTATTGTATTCTCTTTCACGGTGATTAATGAAATTCAGATGTCATTGTTAAAAAGAAGTTAAAAATATCTACATAAAAAGTTATAGAACTATTTTTGTTATATTATCTAAAAATTGTAAAAATTATATATTTATCATATTATTAATATAACTATTAGATTAAAAAAATTAATATATTTTTTATATTTGCATATCTTCGTTACTCTCTCTTAAAATAGTTTTATGAAAATTTAATTGTAAATATTTAATATATTCAACTTCTTAATTTTTTACTATAGATTATCAAATAAATTAAAATAATTAATAAAATAAATCTAAAAATTCTAAATAGTGATAAAAAAGTTAGATCATAAATTTAATTTACTAAAATACTTTATAATATGATAAACATCTTATAAATCAAAGAATAAAAGTAAAAATGTTAGAATTTTTGTTTTGATATAATAATTGTAAAAATAGTTTTGGACTAAATTGAAAAAATTTCAAAAGTAATTTTAAGTCTAAAAAACTTGAAAATATGTTTGATGGGTTTTTACAAGGCTTTGGAATGTTTCAGAACATTCGTAAGTAGCCAAACTCTTGTTTTCAGCTCAATCGTACAGATGCAGTATACCCCGTATCGGTACACTTTAGGGTTTCAGCTATAATATAATTCCAGTAGCCAAAACCCGTACCGGTACAACTTGTCTATACCGATACAGAGAGGAACATACCAATACGCTAATACGCATACCGATACGCCTATGCTTTAATCCCAACGACTATTTTTAACAACCCCAACAGTTATTTTCCAATGGTCTTTTAAATTGCAAGTCGTATCGATACGCTCAAAAGCGTATCGATACGCATAAGTTGAGGCAAGCATAACGGCTAGTTCCTGAAGAACTCGCACCAATACGGTATACCGCGTACCGATATGGATAGCTCCAAACAATATTTATTGCGAGAAATTAAGGCTCCAACGGCTCCAATTCAATCCCAACGGTCTCCAACGGCTAGGAACTTGGTTGGGAGTACAAAAGACCTCAAGAAACATCTGAGGCAACTAATGATCCTTAAGTCAACATTCATTTGATTAAATCATGTCTTAGTACTCAAATTATACATTCTTGTATAGACAAGCACTTGTAAGCTTAAATGTCAATGTATGCTCAAGTGTATTTGATGAGAGTGGCAATCAATCGATTAATAACTAAGAGGGGGTGAATTGGATTTTTGTAAGAACAGTGGTCACTAATTGCAAAGGTGGAAATTACAAGGAGATTTAGAGTGGTTCAACTCCCTTAATTGGAGTCTACATCCACTACCTTTGTGACCATACTAAGGATTTTCCACAAATCCACTAATTTGTCTTTCCTTTAAGAATAAGGAGTAACCTTACACAATTCAATAGACTTATACCTCAATGTCTATTGAATCCTTTCCCCAAAACAAATACAAATAAGAAAACTAGGAAATCCTCACTATGAGGTGTTTACAAAGTTTAATCTCTCTCACACACCTAAAGAAACACTAGCAAAAGAATTACAATGAAGAACGCTCTAGTGTTTACAAGAAAGATCGAAAATTAAGCACGAAATGGACTCTTGAAAGCTTGGATGTTTGTAGTGACTTTCTTTTTCCTTAAATATTATTTTTAGACCTCTTTTATGTGCTCTTGATCTTTTCTAACCGTCGGGAGTCGTTGGGGGGACTTTGGAGCCGTTAGAAGCCATTAAAATCGAGCATTAAATGCTTACTTATATAGCGGTGTGAAACCATTGAAGAGGTTTCGAAACCTGAGAGAAATTTAAACTGAAAAACTAGCCGTTACAAGCCCTAGTTTCGAAAACTGTAGTCAAAAACAGGTTTCCAGGCCTTACTGCTAAAATGGTATCGAAACCACCTAGATGGTTTCGAAACCTGTACTTAAAAATGCATTGTTTTTACTTTTGTTGACTTTTTCAAAGAGAAAACCATATAGGTATTAAGTTAAACCTTTTAGAAAAAATTGTTCAAGTTAAAAATATTATATTTGACAAATCTGAATCGAATATATAGTTTACAAAATTTTGCAAGTTAATCCTTTTAGTTATATCAAAATCAAAATAAGTCTAATAGTATTAAGATTTGGGTGAGAGCTTTAGAGTGCAAACAAACACCTTTAGGGAGGGATTTCAGTTTGCTAAGAAAAATGTCTTTATGATATTTAAAATTTAAGTTTTGAAGACATTTTTAGGTTAGTTGGCAAAAAGATTTTTTTATCTCCTTTTCTCCCCCTTTTTGTTATAGCAAAAGGGGCAAATAAAAGGCTACAAAAAGAGCAAACAATATTAGATCAACACGGTATATGTATATCAAAAAATTAATAATGATAAGCCATAATTTCCAAAAATCAAAATAATCCATCATAAGAGATTCAAATATTTCAACTAGCAATAATCCAACATGGAACCATAGGCATAAAATAAATATCCAACAAGGTGCATAAAAAGCCTAAAAACATAATCTAAGGAACTAAATCAAAATAAGTCCAAAATACTATATCATAAAGTCATAGAAGAATGCATAAGCTTCTAAGCATCCGGCGAATCATGAGGTGATGTAGGTGGAAAAAGATGACCACGAACATCATGCATGTCACGTTCCAACGAGGCCACACGACCATCTAGGCTTTGAAGCAACTCATGAGAACTGCGAAGATGGGCATCGATGTTGTCGAATCGAGTGACCATTTCCACATACATAGACTCGATGGTCATGGCAGGTAGAGCATCCGGTGCAAAAACATTTCTTGGACCAACGTGGGCTTCATCTTTATCGTTTTTGTGAACCCATTCACCATCAATAAACCTCCAACCAGTCTTTTTTGTCGTTGTTTTATCAATCTTGCTCTTTAGACGGATATGGGGATCAAAGGAGGTATCAATATTTAGCTTCTCAAAGATGTGACTTAGAACACATCCATAATTAGGAGAGAAGCTATGAGGGTTTCTAATTATTCTGACAAGAGAAGCAAAGATGATTTTGGCAATATTGGGACGGTTACCTGTGCGAAGTTGGTGAAGCCACCAATAGGATGCATGCGCGTGCATCTTCCACCAGAAGGACGGAAGAACCAAGTGGTGAAAAGGTGAAGAAGCCTATCGTAGATATGAAGATGGGTAAGACTATGATCATCAAAATATTGAGTAGGAACGACTTCGGATTCATTAGAAACACCACTATTGGGAACACCTAAAAGATCGGCAATACTTGTCGTAGAAAGAGTAAAATGGGTACCCACAAGGAATGAATCAATTTAAAAAACATTGGTGTTATCATTAGGATCATGAAAAAGAGTAGCGTTTGCATAAAAAGCTTTGACAAGGTTATGAAAAACACGAGGTTTAATATCAAGAAAATTTATCCAACTCCACTCGACAAATAAAGGAAAGAAATCAAACTCATAGAGTTTGGAGGTTAAAAAGTTTAAATCAATGGTTCACTCGGCTCTAATTTCTTTGGCTTCATAAATTTGATGAAAACGGTCAAGTTTTTCATAATTGAGATTGAGAAGCCCGATTTTGCTCTCCTTCATTTGATTGGTTCCTTCATGTGTAACTTCAAGTTTGTCCCAAATCTCTTTAGCATTGGAACAAGATGACACCCTTCCATACTCATCTGGGCCAAGAGCACAAAAAAATTAGATGCATTGCCTTAGCATTTGTAGAGAATCTCTTGTTTTCTTCATTGCTCCATGTCTCCATACTACTAGTTGGTGCGGTGTAACCACTCATGATGATCTTCCAAGCTTCAAGATCAAAAGCTTGAATGAATAACTTCATGTGGTTCTTTCAATAAGAATAATTAACTCCATTGAAGAAGGGAGGCTTGTTTGTGGGTTGAGAATCGCCCCAAGCTTCAATGGTAGAGGTAGAAGCAATGGATGACCTTGTAGATGATTGCACACTTCTTGGATCTTTTCAAGAGGTTGTAAGACCTTCCAACGAGCCAAGCTCTGATACCAATTGATGAGAGTAGCAATCAATCAATTAAATACCAAGAGGGGGTGAATTGGATTTTTGAAAGAAAGGTGGACACTAATTGCAAAGGTAGAAATTGCAAGGAGATTTATAGTGGTTCAACTCCCTTAATTGGAGTCTACATCCACAACTTTAGTGACCACACTAAGGATTTTCCACAAATCCACTAATTTGTCTTTCCTTTAAGGATAAGGAGTAACCTTACACAATTCAATATACTTATACCCCAAAGTCTATTGAATCCTTTCCCCCAAAACAAATACAAATAAGCAAACTAGGAAATCCTCACCAGGAAGGTGTTTGCAAAGTTTAAGCTCTCTCACACACCCAAAGAAACACTAGCAAAAGAATTACAATGAAGAACACTCTAGTGTTTACAAGAAAGATCGAAAATTAAGCATGAAATGGACTCTTGAAAGCTTGAATGTTTGTAGTGACTTTCTTTTTCCTTCAACCCTTTCTTCTTACGATTCTTGCTCGCCTTGGCAGAACTCAACAACATCGAACCAAGCTTTAAAGCCTCACTGTCCTCGGGCTTGTCATCCTCCTTGAACGGCTTGACTCGATCCGGGCACTCTTTCACAATATGAAGCCTCTTGCATCGGTAACACTTCAATTGCTTCCCTTCTACACTTGGTTTGATTACTTTGACACTAGCAATCGCACTAAGTCGACATTCCCCTTCTTCTTGTTCGCCGCCCCCATCGATGATGGCATTAACGCGACTTTTCTTGGGACAATCTTTAACTAAGTGTGGACAATCACAATGGTAGCACTTTACGGGTCCTTGCTCATTCTTTTCCCACGGTTTGACAAACTTGTTGGGCTTTTCGTCACCATCACTACAACGGTGATCATCCTCGTCTCCCCCACCATTGCCCTTGCCTCAGGGCTTGGAAAACTTGGGTTCCCCAACTTCAAATTCTGCAATGGATTCAGCTGCGGTCAATGCATTGGAAAGATCCTTGACTCCCCTCCACACTAACTCCATTTGGGCCCATCGTTGGAGTCCATGCGTGAAAGTAAAGAAGCCTTCGAATTCACTCAAATTTAGAATCTGGAGTTTGAGCTTAATGAACTCTTTAACATACTCTAGGATGGAACCCTCATGTTTCAGTTGCTGCAACTTCTTTCGAGCCTCGTGTTGAGCGTTGGTCGAATAGAACTGATTATTGAACTCAACTTGAAACTCCTTTCAAGTCTCAATAGGAATGTCCTTGCTCTCCTCCTCAGAGCATCTATGTCGCCACCACAAAAGAGCAACGTCAGTCAAATATATAGAAGCAATAGTTACCTTTTTCGTATCATCCTTGATGCCTTTCGCATGAAAGTACTGCTCCATGCCCCAAACGAAGTTCTCAACATCTTGTTTCAACCTGTTCCCCTTGAACTCTTTCAGCTTTGGAATGTCCTTCCTCAGCAAGGACGTTGTAGGCTCTGTCACATTTTTCAAGGCAGCTTTGAATAAAGCCATGTCTGCCTTCATCTCCTTCAACACTATCTTCACAGCCTTCAACTCGACCTCAAGGGCATCATCTCTATTATCCAACTTCTCGTACGTCTCGTCGAGAACGTCTTCCATCTCTCCCTTGAGATGATCCTCTTTGTTCTCCAACTCCTTGAGGCGTGTATCAACCACATTGAGTCGATCACCTAAGTCTTTCACTGAACCCTCGAGCCTGGTTACCTTTTCCTCCAACGTCTCAGGGATATCTTTCGAACTCGTCGTCTTTCCGTCAGCAGCCTGGGTCTCCGCACCCTTTTTTACTGCAACATTTTCTCCTTCCTTTGGTGCCATATCGATCAGTGCCTTCCTCGAACACTTGCTCTGATACCAACTGTCACGTGACTAGATTTTCAAACTAGTAAACCGCGCAGCCTTAAGCGAATTTTACCACACAAACACCTAAGTAAGCCTGAATTTCCACTCCGAAAGATCAAAACTTTCAAGATACTCAAGAACGCAAGATCGTTCTAAGCGGAAGCAAACTATAAAGAATGACCTTCAAATCCGAAAGAAGAAAATCAAGAACACAAAGAACAACACAGAGAATTTTAGAGCGAATGTCTTGATTACTCTGAAGATAAAAAATTGAATAAATTACAAGTGAGGTGGGGAGCCTCTATTTATAGTTGAAATCCCCTAGATCTGACGGTCAAAACTGATTTAATCGATGGACGAGAATATAACATAATCTTTATAAAATCTCTGAATATCTTAATATTATCTAAATAAATTATTTGAAATAATTCAAATAGATAATGTTGTGCATATGAGTCGGGTCTGACCCGGGGACAAGTGACATAATCAATGCGTGGAGTATAAAAAGGACACCGTTTCTCCTATATTACTATTCCTCCGTGTTCTAAATTTCTAATGTTTCCAGAAAAACAAAACAAAATTAACCACTGCCAGCTAAGCCCAAGACCGCTATTGAAGAAATCTATTTCTAAACCAAAACCATTAACAAATACGCTTAGCATTTTGTTTCTTTGTTTTTTCATTTCTTCTGATTTTGCTTATTGACGGTGGAGGAAATGGCGGATTCCTCCGAGTTGGGATGGATCTTGTGTTCCGTGATCACGCTGGTCGCGCTATGCGGTGTCGTTTCGAAAACAAGGAAACGGAAGGGGATCTCCGTGACGAGGACTGAGTCCTTGAACGGCGTTCTAACCAGTAACGGAGAATGCGGATCCACTGACGGCAGCCATGCTGATGTCATCATCGTTGGAGCTGGCGTTGCTGGTTCCGCCCTCGCTTACACTCTCGCCAAGGTATTTATTTTTCATTCTTTTCAATTTTCTATATCCCTCTCTACTTTCTTTGCATTTCCTAGTAACCAATCAGGAACTAGTTACTTGAACAAAAAGTAAAAAATAAAAATCAGGCACTAGTTATAAGATTCCTTCATTTCGCTATTTTCCTCATTTTTTTTGTAAAAAAAATAAATATAAGTGATTACTGATTCCCCTCCCTCCGCCCTTTATGGCTTATGCCATGCTCACACTTTCTCGGATCTTCTGCTGTTTAAAGCGCTATACATCTTTTTCTTTTTGCCTTTGATTTTTTTTCTTTATATGTACAGTTCTTATTTTTGGCAATTTAATTATTTTTTCCAATATGTTAATTTCGAATGTGCGTTATAATTATAAATCGATATTTACCATTTTAATTATTGGCCATATCGTTTGAGTTTAAAAAGAAAAAAGATTACTGGTTATCACTTATCAATTATAATTGGAAGCTTTTGCCGAAATGGAATTGAAGATTGAGACTGTCTGTTGCTATTAGCCTATTAGCAGTTTTGTGGACCTCAAGTTTTACATAATTAGTGACTGCCGATTTAAAATACCCTTGTGCACTAGCTGCCACGGAATATTGCCTAGCACAACAGACACTTTTTGTTGTTGTTTTAAACTAATACTGTCTGTTTGAACATCCCTGTACTTGATCGAATGTTGATTATTCTGCGTTACTTGGTATTGTCATGCTCGTTTGTTGGATATGGATATGTTTCCTATATGAGTATTTTCTCTTTTCTTTTTTTCTTCTAAAATTTTCATATATGTTGAGGATCCTTGGACATATCTCCATGTCTAAATATGCGTTGGACATTTGGACATGGTTATTCTAAGAAAAATGAATAATCAGGGCAGATTAAATTTAGCCACCAAATATTAGCTCCTTACAGATTTAGACATTCAGCCAAGTTATACTCTGTGTATTCTCCATGCCCGTTCGTTGTTCTGATTTCCGCTTTTTGTAGATTATATCCTAAGTGAAGGAAGAAGGAAGTATATTAATCACAGAGCGCTAGTATATAATATAGAGGCCAAATCATTATTTAATATTCTATATGATTTGTACTTTGTTCAGATGTCCATTTTTGTAGATTTCATCTTATATAACTGAAGGAATAAGGAAACATATAAACCACATAGCTCTAGTGTTTAATGTAGAAGCTAAACCATTATTTAACCCAAAGTTATTTCAACTGTAAATTGATTATGTGGTATAACATGCAGGATGGACGTCGAGTTCATGTGATTGAAAGAGACTTGAGTGAGCCTGACCGTATCGTTGGGGAATTGCTACAACCAGGAGGCTATCTCAAGTTACTGGAGTTGGGACTTGAAGGTATGTGTTTGATGTTTTATTTATTAATTTTCCTTGATTACTTAAACACATAATGGATATTTTTGATAGAACACAAAACGGAATTAATTCTATGAGCCATCTGTGTTTTTCTAACTGCAGATTGTGTGGAGGAAATTGATGCTCAGCAGGTATTTGGTTATGCACTTTTCAAGGATGGGAAACATACCCGACTTTCTTACCCCCTAGAAAAGTTCCACTCAGATGTTTCCGGTAGGAGCTTTCACAATGGACGTTTCATTCAGAGGATGCGGCAGAAATCATCTTCCCTTCCTAAGTATATCTTTTCCCCTTTTTCAGATATTAACGAGTTGATTATTTGTGATGTTTCTCACATTCATTGCTCAAACAGTGACCTATGTTCATACATCAATATTATGAAAATATTAAACTGCCTAATGTAGCATCGTGGTAACAACTAGTAATTCGTTGTTAAGGTATTTATGCCTTCTTCCCCTCATTGGTTTACCAGTGTACATTTAGAGCAAGGGACAGTTACTTCTCTACTTGAAGAGAAAGGCATAATCAGAGGAGTGCAGTACAAAACTAAAGATGGTTGTGAATTGACTGCATTTGCACCTCTGACCATTGTATGTGATGGTTGTTTTTCGAATTTGCGTCGCTCCCTTTGCAACCCTAAGGTGATTTGATGCGTCAACTTTGTTCGGCTCATATTTCTCTTCTTATCCCCCTTTTCCAGTTTTCAAGTTAAACTAGTAATTTTAGAAACTAATATGTCCCCAATTACACCCCATAGGTAGATGTACCTTCTTATTTTGTGGGATTGGTCCTGGAGAATTGCCATCTTCCATACTCAAATCATGGGCATGTTATACTAGCAGATCCTTCCCCCATTTTGTTCTATCCAATCAGCAGCACAGAGGTTCGCTGCCTGGTTGATGTGCCTGGTCAGAGGGTTCCTTCTATTGCAAATGGTGAGATGGCAAACTATCTTAAGACCGTCGTGGCTCCTCAGGTATTTAAAATCTCTTGGTTCTGCACATTTAAGCTCCTTGTAGCTTTACTTGTTTTGTTGTTCTTTTGCTCAAATATCTGAATTCATATTTAAGGATCTCTTGGATTGTTAATGTGCTGCATATCTAATAGGTTCCCCCAGAAATCTACGATTCCTTTGTAGCAGCTGTCGATAAGGGAAATATTAGGACAATGCCAAACAGGAGCATGCCCGCTGCTCCTCATCCCACACCTGGAGCCCTATTGATGGGAGATGCATTCAACATGCGGCATCCGTTAACCGGTGGAGGAATGACTGTCGCTTTATCTGATATCGTTGTCCTCCGTAATCTACTAAGGCCTCTACGTGACCTCAGTGATGCACCTACCCTTTGCAAATATCTTGAATCCTTTTACACCTTGCGGAAGGTGAACTATATATTTTTGATATGTTGAGATTCCATAACTTGGTTGTCAAAATCTTGAACTCAAAATTTAACTGAGTGAAACTGATTTGAATGTCATGTTTTGCAGCCTGTGGCATCGACCATCAATACCTTAGCAGGCGCCTTGTATAAGGTGTTCTGTGCTTCCCCTGATCAAGCAAGGAAGGAAATGCGACAAGCTTGCTTCGATTATCTAAGCCTCGGCGGTGTATTCTCGACAGGACCTATCTCCTTGCTGTCTGGTTTAAACCCTCGCCCCTTGAGCTTGGTTCTACATTTTTTCGCAGTGGCAATATACGGCGTTGGTCGTTTACTATTGCCATTCCCTTCACCTAAGAGAATCTGGATCGGAGCTAGATTGATCTCGGTGCGGATCCCTATCCAAGCCCTTCCATTTTCTTTAATATAGTTCTTTTCGCATTACAGATTATTACTTAGCTATCATGTGGTGTTATGTATGGTGTTTTACAGGGAGCATCAGGAATCATCTTCCCTATTATCAAAGCTGAAGGAGTTAGGCAAATGTTTTTCCCGGCGACAGTTCCTGCATATTATAGAGCTCCTCCACTTGTTTAGGAAAGAATTTAGCAATGACCAAGACAAACTAGTTTGTAACTGTAAGTTCATTCTTTAGGCTTTTCATGAGTTTGTAGTTTTATTCCTTAAAAAAAGAAAAAGATAGATTGAAGTGAAATCGTGTTTTCCAAAAACTGGCTGTTAATCAACTATTTTGCTTATTAATCATGTTTTAGTTTGAATTTTGAAGCAATGCAAAATGGCCTTTCTTTGAAGTGGTGGGATTGGTAATAACATCAGTTATCAGCAAAAGCATGTCTCTCAGCAATTGGGTTTCCAAATTGTCTTCATCTGAACGTGATGATGTACAAGATCGTTAGGTTTATTTTGCTTTATTTTTAGGGTAAAGTACACAGACGGTCACTGAACTTTAGTAAAAAAAAATAAAATGATAACCAAACTTTTAAAAATCAGAAAATGACAATTAAACTTTATGTTTTATAACAAAATGGTAACTAGACGTTAAATGCCGTTAAGTGGCTGTTATAAAATTTGGTATAATAACACATTTAGTCCTTCATATTTATACATTCAATCAATTTAGTCTTAATTTGAAACAATTCACTAAATTTAGCCCTCGTTATTTACGCATTCTTTCAATTTGGTCCTTAAAGCAAAATTCCAAAGTATGATAACAAGATAAATAATTACAATTAAATTTTTATAGGAACTCGAAAACTCGATTCGAATCGAAAAAATTTCAAATAAAGTTTGAGTTGTAAAATATGACGCGTCAACTCGAATAACTCGAAATTTTTTGACTCGTCTCGATCGAACGCCCATCTCTATCTTAAGATATGACACGTCAACTCGAATAACTCGAAATATTTGAATATTTTAAATCATTTTTCCTTTTAAATCGAATATTTTTGAAATAGAATATTTAATATTTTCATATTTAAATCACATCGAATATTTAATAACTACTTTAAATATTCAATTTAATTTAAAAATATTCGATTTAAAAGAAAAAATGATTTAAAATATTCAAATATTTATAATTATTTTAAATATTTTTCTTTTAAATATTTGAATATTTAATAACTACTTTAAATATTTATTAAATATTCAAATATTTTAAATCATTTTTTCTTCTAAATCAAATATTTTTAAATTAAATCGAATATTTAAAGTAGTTATTAAATATCCGATGTGATTTAAAAGAAAAAATGATTTAAAATATTCGAATATTTCGAGTTATTCAAGTTGACGCGTCATATCTTAAGATAGAGGTGAGCGTTCGATCGAGTCGAGTCAAAAAATTTCGAGTTATTCGAGTTGACGCGTCATATTTTACAACTCAAACTTTATTTGAATTTTTTTCGATTTGAGTCGAGTCGAGTTTTTGAGTTCCTATAAAAATTTAATTAAATATTAGAATATTTTAAATCAATTTTTTTCTTTTAAATCGAATATTTAAAGTAGTTATTAAATATTCGATGTGATTTAAATATGAAAATATTAAATATTCTATTTTAAAAAATATTCGATTTAAAAGAAAAAATGATTTAAAATATTTGAATATTTTGAGTTACTCGAGTTGACGCGTCATATCTTAAGATAGAAGTGAGCGTTCGATCGAGTCGAGTCAAAAAATTTCAAGCTATTCCAGTTTACACGTCATATTTTACAACTCCAATTTTATTTGAAATTTTTTCGATTCGAGTCGAATCGAGTTTTCGAGTTCCTATAAAAATTTAGTTAAATATTCGAATATTTTAAATCAAATTTTCTTCTTTTAAATCGAATATTTAAAGTTGTTATTAAATAATCGATGTGATTTAAATATGAAAATATTAAATATTCTATTTTAAAAAATATTCGATTTAAAAGAAAAAATGATTTAAAATATTCGAATATTTCGAGTTATTTGAGTTGACGCGTCATATTTTACAACTCAAACTTTATTTGAAATTTTTTCGATTCGAGTCAAGTCGATTTTTCGAGTTCCTATAAAAATTTAATTATAATTATTTATTATGTTACCATACTTTGGAATTTTGCTTTAAGGACCAAATTGAAAGAATGCATAAATTACGAGGGCTAAATTTAGTGAATTGTTCAAATTAGGGTTAAATTGATTGAATGTATAAATATGAAGGACTAAATGTGTTATTATACTAAATTTTATAACAGCTAATTAACGGCATTTAACGTTTAGTTACCATTTTGTTATAAAACATAAAGTTTAATTACCATTTTGTAATTTTTGAAAGTTTGATTACCATTTTGTTTTTTTTTACCAAAGTTCAGTGACCGTCTGTGTAATTTACCCTTATTTTTAATTAGGTTTGCAAAAAAAAAAATTATTATGCACCATTATTAATTGTCATGTTAACTTTATGTCACAGGGGAACTTTTTGCGACCGAGCCAGCCGCACCCATAGGTGCCAACCCTTGCGCACCACGCCTTTCTCCCGACCGAGGGGCACGAGTAGTTGCCGATGCCACGCACCAAGGGGCCATGCACAACGCCCTTGGTGGTGTCCGCGCCCAAGACAACCGAGTTGGGCCAGTTCGTCCGCACCATGGGGCCTTGTCAAGCACCCCATGTGCTGCCCATGAGTCTTGCACCCGAGGAGGCCCAACACACGCACCCGAGGGGCCTTTGCCATGCACCCTCCATGCCGGCCAAGGCATGGAGCCCGAGCCCGCACCCGACGTGCGCACCAAGGAGGCCGAGTCCACACACGAGGGGGCCTTGCCTTGCACCGTCCATGCGCCCAAGGCATGGAGCCCGAGCCTGCACCCGACGTGCACGCCCAAGGAGCCGAGCCCGCACCCGATGTGCGCGCCAACAGGCATAGGGGTTGCCCATCCGAGTTGCCCACACCCCTAGGGCCCGATTCAGCTAAAGACATCCAAGAGAGGGGATCTTGGACACCAAGATTGGACCATGAGAAGCCCAATCCGCCCAAGCATCCATATCCCATGCCAAGTTGTCATCCTTGGAGAAATACATATGGAAAGCTAGCCATCCATGGGGAAAGTATTTCAAGACAACCAAGCTATGATGTAATAGGCTTTGTATTAGGGGCAATAGTGTTTGTAATCAAGGCAAGTCAATATGAATATGACAAGCTTGCCTTGAATAGGAGATTCCTTTGTGAGACTCATCCATGGCCCTTGGATCGAGTCATTGCTAGCCATTGGATCGAGGGGGATTAGGCTATAAATAGAGCCCTCCTCCATCCATTCCACACATTCCACACTTCACCATTTTCTATCTTTTGTAAGCTTTTCCCTTCTTTGTTAATAAAGAAGCTTTGGTACTCTTTTCTCCCCATCTAGGCTTAGGGGGAGTTATTAACGAGGCCTTAGCTTTCTTAAACGAGTGTGCATCCCCTTCCTTGCTTTACTTTGTGAGCCATCACCCTTTTCATTTTCCAAGAGAGCTTCCGCAATCCGAGACTAAGCCTTCCGAGCTTAGTGAGTAAGGCTGACTTGGCTGCTTTTCAAGCCATTCCGAGTGCTTCGCGACCAAGGCCGCACGAGGCTAGACCTAGCCCCGTGACAAGTGGTATCAGATCCATTTTCCGCATCCTACCGAGTCGAGAGATGGCGCAAAGAAGAAGGAACGTTGCAGCAAAGAAGAGAGTGGAATCACCAGGCGTCTCGTATAAAAGCGAGGTGAGCGAATCTGAGTTAAGTGATATTCTTATTACAAAACCGATGTTTTGTTTTCGTTGCAGTGAATATCACGATGACTGCCCAAAGAGGAGGCCGTCAAAGTGCTGGAGGTGTGGAGAGCCACACGAGTCTTTCCGATGCCCGCACAATATCAAGCAGTCCAAGGTACAGGACGAGCCCGACGAGACCGAGGCTTTGAAGCTTGATGCGAGGTGCACTGTGCTACCAGTGAGTATGGTAGAGGGTTCGAGGAGCGAAGCTTGCCCGATGAGACCGAAGCCGTGAAGCTTGCTTCCTTGTTCGGGGAACAATCATCAGCGAGTATGATGGTTGGGGCGTCAAACTTCAAGAGTGAAGTAAGGGAAAGGTTGCAAGAGTGCAACGAGGCCACACAACCGTGGGAGAAGCCAGGTTATATGGAGTGTTCCAGCGACGATGACGAGTCAAGATGGGAGTCAAGTATAGTCGAGAGCGACTACGAGGATGAGGAGCCTATGTTTGTCGACATAGTCTTCCGCAATGCGACGCTAAGTGCGCTAGTTGATCCAAGCACATATGGAGTGCTTGTGTCCAAGCAAACCGCCGAGCAGTTAAACCTTCAGGTTAGGAAGGTTAAACAACAAGTTGTGACAGCCAACTTTAGCGACGAGAAAGTTGTGGGAATCGCGAAGGATGTGTTCCATCAAATAGGCGAATTCCGAGGCACAACAAACATCAAGGTAATTTCTTGATGTATATAAGATTGTTATTGGTGCATCTTGTTTGGAACAAATTGATGCGCTTGTCTTGTCAGAGACCGAGAAAAGGTGTGTTGCAGATCCACACCGACAAGACGTTAAGTCGTTAAGCGACAAAGTCGAGGCATCGCCAAGCATCCATGAAGGAGTGCTTGAGTCCGAGACAACTAAGGAGCAAATCCGCCCAACTCAAGCCAAGAGTGGCCAAGACGAGGAGGAGCGCGAGTTTGCTAAGATCGTGATTGCCAACGTAGAGTTTGAGGCGCTAGTGGACTCCAGCGCAACATCGTTGATCATTTCCGATCAAGTTGCCGATTGGTTGAACCTTCAAGTGGAGACGGTTCATGATGAGACCGAGTTCATCAACTTCAACGAAGAGTATATCGATGGAGTTGCATGCGACGTGAGAGTTCGCATCGGAGAATGGTGCGACACAACCAACATCAAGGTAATTTCTGATCATTGTCTTGATGAAGATGTTATTATTGGTTATTCTTGCTTAGAACAGATTAACGCACTTGCTTTGCTAGAAGCCGAGGGTGAGTATAATGCAGGTTTGCAACAAAGCGATGGCGAGTTGCTAAGCCAAGACGAAGGTGAACAAGTGTGCGAGTCCGAGGTAGACAATGATGATGAGGCCATGGAAGAGTCCATGGAAATTCCCAACACAACGGGACGAGTCTTTGAAGAGATCAAAGACGAGGAGAAGTCTTTGGAGTTGTCAAAGGCACCAAAGAGCGAAGCGGTTCATGAGATGGAGCACCCATCCAAGCCATCCGAGTTTGATGAAGTGTTTCAAGAACCATTCGAGTTTGACGAAGCGGTTCGTGAGGTGGAGTACCCATCCGAAGCGAATCAAGTTGCCAATGGAGAAGAGCTAGCAATCTTTTGCGAAGAGTTGCAAGCCGAGTTCGACGAATGGTCGAATTCCATGGACGAGTGGCATGAGTCCATGGAACCAAGTCATAGCATCGAGGTGCCCAAGCCCAGTGATGAGGGGCCCAACCATGCCAACACTTGCCTTGGGTATCGACAAGGCAAAGTGGATCGAGACGACAAGGACTTTGAGTCCGAGGTAAGTGAGCCCATTTTTCCATCTAAATTGGGACTAACTCACTTTGGTTTTGTTTCTAGGTCGCCAATGAGAACGTGCGAAGGACAAAGCCATTCCATAGAGCAAGTAGGCACGACGGCCTACCAAGATGAATTACAATCCGAGAGAGTGCAAGAGTGCACCGAAGAGGGGTTATTCCAAGACCCCGCCATCATCACTTGCCTTGAGTATCGACAAGGCGAAGTGACCCAAGCCAACAAGGACTTTGTGTCCGAGGTGAGTAAGTTTAGTTATTTTGATGATTTAAGACTAACTTACTCTGGTTTTGTCCTCAGGCCGCCGATGCGATCGAGCCAAGCACAAAGCAAGGCGAGCATCTATTACGAGAAGGAGTGGCGACCGTTCGAGGATCATGAGCTTGCCAAGGAGTGGCAACCGCTCGAGATTGATCGTGGACCAAGGCATGAGAGCCTTGAGCTTTGGAGGTTGTTTCCCGGTGCCAAGCGGAAACATGATGAGCCATCCATTGGAGTGCATCAAGAGTCAAGGCATGAGAGCCTTGCCCATCCGACGAGAGTTCCCTTAGCCGAAGGGAAAAGTGATGGAGAGCCAAGTCCGTTCGAGGGAAAGACGGATCGTGAGCCAAAGTGCGAAATCCTTGCCATTCGCACGAGAGTTCCCTTAGCCAAGCGGGAACAAGAGGAGAAGTCGAGGCCGATCGAGAGCAAGATGACCGAGTCTCTTCAAGGCCTATCGACGAGGGCGTCGATAGATTTAGTGGGGGAGAATGTCACAGGGGAACTTTTTGCGACCGAGCCAGCCGCACCCATAGGTGCCAACCCTTGCGCACCACGCCTTTCTCCCGACCGAGGGGCACGAGTAGTTGTCGATGCCACGCACCAAGGGGCCATGCACAACGCCCTTGGTGGTGTCCGCGCCCAAGACAACCGAGTTGGGCCAGTTCGTCCGCACCATGGGGCCTTGTCAAGCACCCCATGTGCTGCCCATGAGTCTTGCACCCGAGGGGCCTTTGCCATGCACCCTCCATGCCGGCCAAGGCATGGAGCCCGAGCCCGCACCCGACATGCGCACCAAGGAGGCCGAGTCCACACACGAGGGGGCCTTGCCTTGCACCGTCCATGCCGCCCAAGGCAAGGAGCCTGAGCCTGCACCCGACGTGCACGCCCAAGGAGCCGAGCCCGCACCCGATGTGCGCGCCAACAGGCATAAGGGTTGCCCATCCGAGTTGCCCACACCCCTAGGGCCCGATTCAGCCAAAGACATCCAAGAGAAGGGATCTTGGACACCAAGATTGGACCATGAGAAGCCCAATCCGCCCAAGCATCCATATCCCATGCCAAGTTGTCATCCTTGGAGAAATACATATGGAAAGCTAGCCATCCATGGGGAAAGTATTTCAAGACAACCAAGCTATGATGTAATAGGCTCTGTATTAGGGGCAATAGTGTTTGTAATCAAGGCAAGTCAATATGAATATGACAAGCTTGCCTTGAATAGGAGATTCCTTTGTGAGACTCATCCATGGCCCTTGGATCGAGTCATTGCTAGCCATTGGATCGAGGGGGATTAGGCTATAAATAGAGCCCTCCTCCATCCATTCCACACATTCCACACTTCACCATTTTCTATCTTTTGTAAGCTTTTCCCTTCTTTGTTAATAAAGAAGCCTTGGTACTCTTTTCTCCCCATCTAGGCTTAGGGGGAGTTTTTAACGAGGCCTTAGCTTTCTTAAACGAGTGTGCATCCCCTTCCTTGCTTTACTTTGTGAGCCATCACCCTTTTCATTTTCCAAGAGAGCTTCCGCAATCCGAGACTAAGCCTTCCGAGCTTAGTGAGTAAGGCTGACTTGGCCGCTTTTCAAGCCATTCCGAGTGCTTCGTGACCAAGGCCACACGAGGCTAGACCGGCCTAGACCTAGCCCCGTGACATTTACGTCAAGCTCCAATAACCGTGCATAGCATAATAAAAAAGGAAAATTACACAGGTGGTCACCAAACTATGTCCCTTTTTCTGTTTTGGTCATTAAACTAATTTTTTTTTGTCAAAATTGTCTCTCTCATAAGATACTTTTTCTATTTTGGTCATTGACCGTTAAAAAATTAACGGAAGTAATGACATGACTTGTTTCAATAACATTTTTAGTCCTCAAAACTTATATATTTTATCAATTAGGTCCTAAAATAACTCACTAAATTAAACATCCTTTTAAATATTTGGACCAAATCTTAAATTTCCTAATTTCTCATCTCTTTCTTCTTCCTTTGCTCCTCCCTCCACCTCTGCAACGTCCCCAATTCCGACCCATCTTAGCATTCTCTTTCAATTTTATATTTTGTACTCGTACAACCCAGCAATAGCAAATACATATATCTAGAGAAATCTCTTTTCTGCAATTGATAAGCCAACTTAAGTTTACAATAATCATGTATGCTTATATATACACAAGACACCTGATTCTCGAACCCTTGTTTTTTATTGTCAATATGTCTCCAACTAGGGACGGACCGAAGAATTTTTTTTTCTAACTTTGTCTTTTTATATAAATTTTTTTACAAATTAATTTTTTTTAATTTACTTTCACTTTCAAATATTAACGTTCGACAAATCCTGACTTCGTCTGTCTCCAACACATACGATATTGCTTATGAACACCGACACGAGGATGCCTGAACCATTAATCGTAAATCGAACACCTCATTCATTTTTACACTTTATAGCCAACGTACGTTTTAAGCAAAAGAGAAGATTGAATTTAGACCATTTAAGACAGAGTTCAAAATGTTTGTCGCAACAAATCTAACATGAAACTACAATGTAAGAAACCATTTCTATTTTCTAACAAAACATTATACAAATCCCAGATTTTGGGTTTTGCTGAAATTGCAACTTCAACTCTCTGATTTGATGTTGTTAATTAAAATCAAAATGAAAAATAGTTTAAACGAAATGTGGGAAGAGTTTGTTTTGTTAGCTTTTGTACTGAAGCGTGCGTCACGGATCTAATATTTTCTTTGTTAATCCTCTTCCTATCTTTTTGAATTTTACTAGTTTTTTTGTGGGTTCAATAAAATTTTGAATTTTTTTCTTCTAAAATACTCGAATTTTTTTTCATTGTTTATAATCTTTTGATTAATTTACAAGGATAATAAATATTTATTCGAACAAGGTGGTTGCAGATGAGCCAGAATTGGGGATAGTGGAGGAGTGGAGGAAGAGGATGAGAAATTTGAGATTTGGTCCAAATATTTTAAGTGAAGGTTAAATTTAAGGGAAAACTACTCCAGTGACCACTGAATTTTGGGGGCGTATTTATTTTGACCAATGAACTATCGAACTCGTTAATGAGACCACCAAACTTATTAAATCAACCTATTTTGACCACCGCCGTTAAAAAATTGACGGATAAGGTGACGTGGCACTTAACAGCAGTTAACAAAAATTTGAAAAATTACACATTTAGTCATTATTATTAACTTATTAAATCAATTTGATTCTAATTTTATTTTAATTAAATAAAATTAATCAACTAATCAGATGATGACACGTGTCACCACCTGATTAAAGGAAAACTAAAAGAAATGAAAAGTGACATTAGTGTGGTTCAAACTTGGGATCTATAGGGTGAAAACTAATGTTTTTGCCATTAAGCCAAGCTAACTCTTAATGATATAATTTGTACACTTTGATATTTAATATGTTATACTGCGATAAATGTTAAAGGAAAATTAAAGAGGAAAGAAAAATGCCATTGGGGTGGTTTGAACTTATGTAACACCCGAGTTTAGAGGTCGGGAGAAATAAATAAATAAAATAATATCTCGATTTTTGATTTGCAAAATAAAAATTTAAAGTGTTGGACCAAATTTTTAATGTTTAAGCCCAATAGCCATTTTAATGACATTTTTGAAAATAGTTGGACTTCCAAAATTTAAAACCCCCTTTTTAATTAAAACAAAAGCTTGTCATCTCCGTCTCTCTTCAACTCTCCCATTTCCATGACAATGGAGAGTTTTCTCCATCTCCCCATTTCATCTCATTTCTTCTTCAATCTTGGGGCTTTTTGAAAGGTAAATATATTTTTGACTTAGTCTTGTCTTCCTCTTCATGTTGGCACCAATATTTCTCATTATTGTTCATGATTTAGAAATTGGAAGTTTTAGGGTTTTGTTTAAAAATGAGAACTTTATGGGTTTTAACCTAAGCTATTGATTTATTATTGTTAAATAAATTGTTTGCAACCCTTAAGGTCCAACATATGTGAAATTTAAAGTATTTTAACATGATTCCCGAAATTGGGTAAAAATGGGTTTTTTGGAGGGTTTTGGGTGAGTTTTGGGGGTTGTTTTAGGTGGAAATTGATAGCCCAATGGTAGTACTATGATTAAGGGTTGATTTGGGAATGTTTGTGGGTGCTATGGATGTTGGAAAGATGGTTTTTGGACATGGTTTAGGGGCTGTCCGAAATTGCTAAAAATGGGGTTTGGTCATGGCTTGCAACAATGTGAATTGTATTTGAATTGTGTTCCGGGTTGGTCTTTTGATGTTGGGCTGATTTGGAATTGTTTGAAATGTGTTTGAGGTTGTTTGGAAGTGGGAATTCGTGTTGGAAAAGCTTCGGGAAGAAATCCGGAATTTGAGGGAGGTTGCTTGCTTGGCTTGGAGCTTGGAAGCTTAGGTGAGTGGTTAAATATTTTCAAAATGGTTTTGAGTATTTGGTTCAAGCATGTGAACTTAGGATGGGCTTGGTAAACCCACCTAGAGTTGGGATTAGAGTGGTAGCCTAATCCCAAGCTTTGATTAGAGACTTTGGTTGCACTTTTTAATGGTTGTATATGCCTCGTATTAAATTGTGGTAGTGTTGATTATGTATATGTTGTATACATGTATGATGAGGCATGTTTGATGCATTGTTATATGCATGATGATGATAGATATGATATGGTTATACACATGTGTAAAATATAATGTGATATGGTTGTTAATTATGTACATGTGGTGTTGACGTGTGAAATGATTTTATGAGGTGGTTTTATGATCCGAGGATCATGGTGAGTACATGCTAGGCATGGAAATGTGGTTTGTGCATGACGGTAAATCATGGTAAGTACGTGCTAAGCACGGGAGTGTTATGAATTGATGTTATGAATGATTAATGAAATGTGTAGTATTGGCACTAGTATGCTTGGGTACAAATGATCGATCATTAGGATGTTAGTGTGTACACATGAGTCAAAAGTCGCGCGTGGCCTTGGTGGCGTTGAGTCACCAAGGAGGAGTACGGGTTCGCCCGGAAATTGTATTTATATTAGTCAGTGATGAGTGGAATCCCATCGACGGGCGTGAGGATGAGTGGAATCCCCTCCGCATGAAATGAGGCGTGAGGATGAGTGGAATCCCCTCCGCGTGAACGGTGATGAGTGGAATCCCACCGTCAGGTAATGGTTGAGTTGTTGGATGTGAGTTCCAACGGTTATCCGCGTATTCGAGTCATAGCTAGGTGCCAATACAGATTGTAGTTTATGTTTCCCATATGTGGTTAATTGAGGGACAATGTGATTTGGGATGTGTTGCTAACATGGTTTAATATATGTGATTACATGTGTGATGGATTTAAACATGTTGAGCATGACATGATATTGGATATATGTTCATGCATCATTTATATATTTATGGCTCGTGTGGATCAAAGGTATGGTCATACATTTTATCTTGGTTGTAGCTCGTGCTTGGACCCTGCATTGTCGAGGATTGTTTTTAAAAAGCTTACCCTCACTAAGCTTTTATGCTTACGCTCTCTTTTGTTCGACAATGCAGATCAATGGTTTGTGGGTGGCAAGGGTAAGGAAAGGCCTCCAAGTGTTGCTTACGGTTAGCTCAAGTATGATGTTTAAACTTAAAGATTGTAATAGTAAAGCAATGGGATAGGTGTTGTTGTTTGGGTTTGATGTATGTCTATGGTTGACTTGATTTGTAAGCATGATGTGTCTTGCCAAATGCTTGTGTGATGAATGTTAACTCATGCCTAAGTCGCTCTTTGGAATGTTAGTCTTATGCCTTAAGAGTTTAAACATGTGTTTGATTGATGTTTGTATGAAAGCATGTTTGTGGGGTGTCGCCTTAGTGTTAGACATGTTTAAATCATGTTGAAGCATGCTAGTTTAGTTGGTAAACCTTAAGTCAAATTGTTTTGCTGTTGTATGGTGTTTTGGTGGTGTTTTGGGACACCTTTGTGCCTCAAAATAGCAAAATCGAGTCTGCAGACAGGGGGTGTTTCGGAACGGGTGCCCCTGTTTCGGAACAGTCCCTGTGTATATGGCCTGCCGTTTCGAAACGGATGAGGGTCGTTTCGGAACGTTTTCGCTACTGGAATTTTGAGAAATTGGCGAGATGAAGCCGTTCCGAAACGGGCCTTTGAAGTTTCGAAACGGTCAAATCTCGTTGACCACGAGATATTGACCGTCAAGGTCGTTCCGATACGGGTCTCCCCTGTTTCGGAACGGTCGCCTTGTGGTTGACCCAGGCCCGTTGACCAGGTCAGGGCGTTTCGGAACACCCTATAGGTGTTTCGAAACGGCCTGCTGAATTGAAGAAAAATGGACTGTTTGTGTTTGTTTGGTCGGTGAATGTTTCGTTGGTCGTATCTTCCGCTGTTGTGCTTCACATAGGGATTAAATATGCATCTAGATAAGATTAAAGTAAAAAGAAATTTTTGGGTCGTTAACCGAGGGGAAGCCTTAACGGGTTTCGCTTCGGTTTTCCCCGTGTGGCCCACTCGGACCGGTCATCCGACCAGGCCGGGACGAGGGGGTTACATTTGTTGGTATCAGAGCCTAAGGTTACCGAGACCTTGGGCAGGTAAGTGAGGTAAGTTTAAATTTTGAATTGATATGCCCGGTGTTTGCTTGCTTTGTAAGTATGATTGCTTGTATGACAAGTATGTTGACTGTTTGTTTAAAAGCATATTGCTCGTTACCCGTGTATGCTGTGATGTGTGATTGTTTGATTGAGAATGCATGTTGTTTGATCGTACGCATGTGTTGCTTGTTTAGCAAGTAATCCTTGTTATATGCTTGGTTGAGCATGTATGTGTGCTGATTTGGTTGAAACATGTTGAGTAGAGTCCCATTGCTTCTATTACATCGGAAAAAGGATTTTAAGTGAGGGAAATCATACTTGAGCCACTTGGACCTTTCCTTTGCTAACCCAACTTGTATGTTAAATTGTTGATTGATTTATTGCTTTTAGTAAGTTTAGGGCCAGTGTGTGGGTCGTGAATCGGTAAGTGGAAGTTGTGGTTTTGAAAATGTGGAGGAAGTTCCTTACTATAGTTAGAGGAGCACGATTGTACCGGAGATGAAGTACAATTTGTTTGCTCGAGTCCGCGTGTATGTGAGTTGATTCTTGTTGGTGAGAAACGATGGGACCGATTCTGGTATTAGTTGGTAAAGAGAAGCAAAGACCTTTGAGTGGGAGTCAAAGTGATATCGATGTTATAGTAGATAAGCCCTTGGTACAGTTTTGATTTTGTCTCTTCCGATTGGTTCTGAGTCCGTACTTCCGTATGTTGTTAACAAGCATGCAAGTTTGAATGTGCCCGATGAGGTGTTAGAGGTAGGTATGAGCACCTTAGTTCTATTAGCGAGATCAAGGTAAGGGTCTCGTGTGAGTAAGCTGAAGTTCAGAAATGCTAGTTGGTGATCGTTAGGATTCAGCCTATGGTTTTCATACAAGACAGTCAGTCAGTACCCGTGAGTGAAAATCGATTTGTGTGATGGGACCAGTGTACGTCTGAGTTGTCTTCTACCAAGAGGGAGAGATGAAGTCGCTTCCGATATAGTTGAGCCGAGAAAGAAGTCTTGAGCTTTAACTTCAGATTGTTTGGTATTGGGATGTTTGAGCCGTCGGGACTGATGTTATAGAACTAGTTCCAGCATGATAGTTTGTGTGTAATCAGAATTGAGTTCTGAGGTTTCGCAATGCTCTAAGAACAGTTTAGAAGAGTCAGATTTGTTGAAGAACCAGTTTGAAGACAAGAGGACCGAAGACTATCAGATGTGTACATGTGAAGTTGCAATTTCCGCGGATGCCTCCTTTTGTGTGAGCATGTAAGAAATTAGATATCTTTGTTGAGACCTTAGATGTAGGGACACATGTGACTAGCCTTTTGGGAGATAGTAGTGATCAGAAAGATGTACAAAAGATGTTTGTTGGTGGTTCAGAGTTACTAGTTTCTAGTAGATGTGAAGTGATTGTCTTCCTACAGTTTCGGTGTGCCTTTTTCCAAGGCTCGGCTTGAAGAGCAAATAGTTAGTGTATACGTTGAGACAAAGAAATAGTTGACTTGAAGTTACGAGATTTATGTGTGACTGAAGTGGTAGGTGAGAAGGTGAACTTCTTGTTGAATGTTGATCCAGATTTAGAGGTCAAGGATTGATTGAGTTTAGTTGACAGACTTGCTTAGTAATTGTGATGAATTTGATTTTGAATGAAGACTAGACCGCATAATGTTAGGATAGTTTGTGTTTTCTTTTCCTAGAAGTGTTTGGAAGAATTGTCGGCTTATCTCTTGTCTAGAGAGGAAGAGTTTGATATTGAGACCGTCTTCGAGTTTACTCATGTTTTGATTGCTCTGTACCTTATGATTTCCGGAAGAATTGAGAATGTTGAAGAATCAACTTCGAAATTTGTTAGACCTTAGACTCATTAGGCCTAGTGCATCATCTCAGAGTTCTACAGTGAAATTTGTGAAGAGGGAAGAGTGACAGTACGAGGATATGTTTAGATTTCAGACAATTGGAACAAGTGACAGTGAATGATTAGCATCAGTTTTCGAGTGTCAGTGATTTGTTGGTCAGTTAGTGTGTGTTTCGGTCTATTTGAAGATTAATTTAAGATCCGTTTACTACCAGTTGAAAGCGAGAAAATTTGAAGTACCAAAGACAACTTTTGAGGCAAGACGTGACCGTTTTGGGTTCCGAGTTATGCTGTTTTGTTGGACTAGTGTGTTGGTTACTTTTATAGAAATGTTGAACAGAATATTTTCCTAAACTCCCTGATCAGTTTGTAGTAGTCCTCATAGATGATACATGAGTATATTCAAGTACCGAAGAAGACCATGACGAGCTTTAGAGTTAGTATTGTAGATTCTATTAGAGAATCAGTTGTATGCCAAGTGAGCCAACGTGAACTCCGAGTTAACGAAGATGTCCCCCTAGGACAAGTAGATCAGCTGAGTGTGCTAGAGTAAATCCTTAGTAGGCAAAAGAAGATATGAGTTGGAAGAAATTGAAGACTGTGACAGATATCTATAGTTCTTAGGTCTAGCCTTGTTACTCTCAGAGAATTATAAATAGTGTTTGAAGATAGTTGCTCCATTGATAGATTGCTACAGAAGAATGTTCAGTTGTGTGGTTAGATGCGAGACAATGAACCCTTGAGAAACTGAAGGAGACTTTAAAGAGAGCTTCGACCTTGAATCAACTTATGTCAGAGAAAGAGTCGTGAACCACAGTGATGCATTACATGTAGAGTTAGGTTGTGTGCTTATGCAAGACAGAAGATTGTGGCTTGTTCATCAAGATAATTGGAAGACCGTGAGAAGGGTTATTCGATATGAGACATAGAGTTAACTATAGTTGTAATTGCTTCGAAGACTTGGAGACAAGCTTGTGTAGTAAGAAACGCGCAGTGTATATGTACGTATCATTAGAGCTTGAAATATTTGAAGACTTGGGAATGGTTGGAACTTGAACAACATGAGTAGTTAGAATTGCTTGAAGACTGTGATCTCAAGATTGAGTACTATCTGAAGAGAGTCTACGTAGCAACCGAGTTCCGAGTTGAAATTGTTGTTAGATTAGTAGTTGAGTTGCGAGTTGTATTTTCCGAATTCAGTTGCCGAATGACAGTGTTCTTGTGGCCGCGTTTCATGTTGAACCTACTTTGAGTCAGAATGTTTGATGAGAAACAGTTGCAAGACAGATTCTTGGCACCTCACGTGCGAGGCATAGTAGAAGGAAGACCTTCAGAATACAGTTTCAGAGATGATAAAGTTTTGCATTTCAGAGACAGAACAGTTGTACCGATTGACCTAGTGTTTTGAGATGTATTGTTTTGGCCGAAGCGCACGGTAGTTCATTTGTATTGCATCTGAATTGCATGAAGACGTATCGTGGGTTGAAGACGAGCACTTCTGGATTGAGTTGATGAGTAATGTGGTTCAGTATGAGAGTAAGTATGTAAATTGCCAGCGTGTCAAGGCCGGGCTTCAGTTTTCTTCTAGTTTGTTACATCCGTGGAAGATTCGCAGTAAAAGTGAGTAATAAAGATCCGAGATTTCAACTAGAATAATTTTGAAGACGTCTGCATAGTGTTTGGTTAATTGATGAAGACAGAGGTTCAGTCAGAGAAAGTTGTGAGTCAAGTGTTCAAGCAGTATTGTATGAGTTTGTGAATCGGGCTAGTTCTGTTGTTATCTGTTGCGGTTACCACTAGAGTTAGAAAGGGGTTTGAGATGTGTTCCGTGCATCTATGATTCAGAAATGTGAGTCAGATCTGTTTCGTGCTATGTTTGTTGAAAAGATTGAGTTGAGTTTGAAATTGACATGCCTTGAGAGAACTGTTGAGATCTTAGCGTCAGATACCTATTGTTGCGTAGTAAGTCTTCAAGTTGGTTAGTAGGTGGTGGTGAGAAGGAAGTGTGGAGGAGCATGTTTCTGTGACCCTTCATGTCCGATAAATTTCGGGGACGAAATTTCCTTAAGTGGGGGAGAGTTGTAACACCCGGGTTTAGGGGTCGGGAGAAATAAATAAATAAAATAATATCCCGATTTTTGATTTGCAAAATAAAAATTTAAAGTGTTGGACCAAATTTTTAATGTTTAAGCCCAATAGCCATTTTAATGGCATTTTTTAAAATAGTTGGACTTCCAAAATTTAAAACCCCCTTTTTAATTAAAACAAAAGCTTGTCATCTCCATCTCTCTTCAACTCTCCCATTTCCATGACAATGGAGGGTTTTCTCCATCTCCCCATTTCATCTCATTTCTTCTTCAATCTTGGGGCTTTTTGAAAGGTAAATATATTTTTGACTTAGTCTTGTCTTCCTCTTCATGTTGGCACCAATATTTCTCATTATTGTTCATGATTTAGAAATTGGAAGTTTTAGGGTTTTGTTTAAAAATGAGAACTTTATGGGTTTTAACCTAAGCTATTGATTTATTATTGTTAAATAAGTTGTTTGCAACCCTTAAGGTCCAACATATGTGAAATTTAAAGTATTTTAACATGATTCCCGAAATTGGGTAAAAATGGGTTTTTTGGAGGGTTTTGGGTGAGTTTTGGGGGTTGTTTTAGGTGGAAATTGATAGCCCAATGGTAGTACTATGATTAAGGGTTGATTTGGGAATGTTTGTGGGTGCTATGGATGTTGGAAAGATGGTTTTTGGACATGGTTTAGGGGCTGTCCGAAATTGCTAAAAATGGGGTTTGGTCATGGCTTGCAACAATGTGAATTGTATTTGAATTGTGTTCCGGGTTGGTCTTTTGATGTTGGGCTGATTTGGAATTGTTTGAAATGTGTTTGAGGTTGTTTGGAAGCGGGAATTCGTGTTGTAAAAGCTTCAGGAAGAAATCCGGAATTTGAGGGAGGTTGCTTGCTTGGCTTGGAGCTTGGAAGCTTAGGTGAGTGGTTAAATATTTTCAAAATGGTTTTGAGTATTTGGTTCAAGCATGTGAACCTAGGATGGGCTTGGTAAACCCACCTAGAGTTGGGATTAGAGTGGTAGCCTAATCCCAAGCTTTGATTAGAGACTTTGGTTGCACTTTTTAATGGTTGTATATGCCTCGTATTAAATTGTGGTAGTGTTGATTCTGTATATGTTGTATACATGTATGATGAGGCATGTTTGATGCATTGTTATATGCATGATGATGATAGATATGATATGGTTATACACATGTGTAAAATATAATGTGATGTGGTTGTTAATTATGTACATGTGGTGTTGACGTGTGAAATGATTTTATGAGGTGGTTTCATGATCCGAGGATCATGGTGAGTACATGCTAGGCATGGAAATGTGGTTTGTGCATGACGGTAAGTCATGGTAAGTACGTGCTAAGCACGAGAGTGTTATGAATTGATGTTATGAATGATTAATGAAATGTGTAGTATTGGCACTAGTATGCTTGGGTACAAATGATCGGTCATTAGGATGTTAGTGTGTACACATGAGTCAAAAGTCGCGCGTGGCCTTGGTGGCGTTGAGTCACCAAGGAGGAGTACGGGTTCGCCCAGAAATTGTATTTATATTAGTCGGTGATGAGTGGAATCCCATCGACGGGCGTGAGGATGAGTGGAATCCCCTCCGCGTGAAATGAGGCGTGAGGATGAGTGGAATCCCCTCCGCGTGAACGGTGATGAGTGGAATCCCACCGTCAGGTAATGGTTGAGTTGTTGGATGTGAGTTCCAACGGTTATCCGCGTATTCGAGTCATAGCTAGGTGCCAATACAGATTGTAGTTTATGTTGCCCATATGTGGTTAATTGAGGGACAATGTGATTTGGGATGTGTTGCTAACATGGTTTAATATATGTGATTACATGTGTGATGGATTTAAACATGTTGAGCATGACATGATATTGGATATATGTTCATGCATCATTTATATATTTATGGCTCGTGTGGATCAAAGGTATGGTCATACATTTTATCTTGGTTGTAGCTGGTGCTTGGACCCTGCATTGTCGAGGATTGTTTTTAAAGAGCTTACCCTCACTAAGCTTTTATGCTTACGCTCTCTTTTGTTCGACAATGCAGATCAATGGTTTGTGGGTGGCAAGGGCAAGGAAAGGTCTCCAAGTGTTGCTTACGGTTAGCTCAAGTATGATGTTTAAACTTAAAGATTGTAATAGTAAAGCAATGGGATAGGTGTTGTTGTTTGGGTTTGATGTATGTCTATGGTTGACTTGATTTGTAAGCATGATGTGTCTTGCCAAATGCTTGTGTGATGAATGTTAACTCATGCCTAAGTCGCTCTTTGGAATGTTAGTCTTATGCCTTAAGAGTTTAAACATGTGTTTGATTGATGTTTGTATGAAAGCATGTTTGTGGGGTGTCGCCTTAGTGTTAGACATGTTTAAATCATGTTGAAGCATGCTAGTTTAGTTGGTAAACCTTAAGTCAAATTGTTTTGCTGTTGTATGGTGTTTTGGTGGTGTTTTGGGACACCTTTGTGCCTCAAAACAGCAAAATCGAGTCTGCAGACAGGGGGTGTTTCGGAACGGGTGCCCCTGTTTCGGAACAGTCCCTGTGTATATGGCCTGCCGTTTCGAAACGGATGAGGGTCGTTTCGGAACGTTTTCGCTACTGGAATTTTGAGAAATTGGCGAGATGAAGCCGTTCCGAAACGGGCCTTTGAAGTTTCGAAACGGTCAAATCTCGTTGACCACGAGATATTGACCGTCAAGGTCGTTCCGATACGGGTCTCCCCTGTTTCAGAACGGTCGCCTTGTGGTTGACCCAGGCCCGTTGACCAGGTCAGGGCGTTTCGGAACACCCTATTGGTGTTTCGAAACGGCCTGCTGAATTGAAGAAAAATGGACTGTTTGTGTTTGTTTGGTCGGTGAATGTTTCGTTGGTCGTATCTTCCGCTGTTGTGCTTCACATAGGGATTAAATATGCATCTAGATAAGATTAAAGTAAAAAGAAATTTTTGGGTCGTTAACCGAGGGGAAGCCTTAACGGGTTTCGCTTCGGTTTTCCCCGTGTGGCCCACTCGGACCGGTCATCCGACCAGGCCGGGACGAGGGGGTTACAACTTAGGACCAAGAGAATAAATACCTATACCTTTATCACTAAGCCAAGTTACTCTTAGTGATATGAATTGCACACTTTATATACATATCTTATGCTGCAGTAAATGTTAGGGGAAAAAGAAGTAAAAATGGTTGAAAGGTGACTCGAACTTAGATCACTTGGGAAGTGTATAATCACACAAAATATTCGATTTAATGTAAATCTGAAAATTATTAAATATTCGATTAAAAATAGAAATTGGATTTAAAATATTTGAATATTTTTTCATTTTCTTATTTAAATTAAATCGAGTATTTATTAAAATATTCGGATATTTTAATTTTTTAAATATTCAAATATTCGAATATTTTTAAAAAAAGTATTTAATTTAAAAGAAAAGAAATCTGATTTAAAAAAGTATTCGAATATTTAAGAAAAAAATATTCGAATATTTGAATATTTAAAAAAAGTAAAATATTCGATTTAATTTAAATAAGAAAATGAAAAAAATATTCGAATATTTTTAAATTCAATTTCTTTTTTTAATCGAATATTTACTAATTTTCAGATTTAAATTAAATCGAATGTTTGTGTGATTATACACATCCCAAGTGATCTAAGTTCGAGTCCCCTTCCAACCATTTTTACTTCTTTTTTCTCTAACATTTACTGCATCATAAGATATGTATATAAAGTGTGCAATTCATATATCTAAGAACAGCTTGGCTTTGTGGTAAAGGTGTGGATATTTATTCTCTTAGTCCCAGGTTCAAACCACCTTAATAGCTTTCTTCTTTAATTTTCCTTTAACATTTTCCGCAGTATAACATATTAAATATCAAAGTGTGCGAATTATATCATCAAGAGCTAGTTTGGTTTAGTAGTATAGATTCTAGGTTTGAATCACACCAATGTCACTTTTCATTCTTCTTTAGTTTTCCTTTAATATATACTAAATATTTAATAAAATTTAAGTAAATTAATCCAATTGGGTGATGACACGTGTCACCATCTGATTGGTTGATTAATTTTATTTAATTAAAATAAAATTAGGATCAAATTGATTTAATAAGCAAATAACATGGACTAAATGTATAATTTTACAAATTTTCGTTAACTGTTGTTAAGTTCCACGTCACCTTATCTGTCAATTTTTTAACGGCGGTGGTCAAAATAGGTTGATTTAATAAGTTTGATGGTATGATTGACGAGTTTGAAGTTCGTTGGTCAAAATATGTACGCCCCCAAAGTTTAGTGGTCACTGAAGTAATTTTCCCTAAATTTAACTAGTTATGTCAAATTAGGACCTAATTGACAGAATATATAAATTTTGAGAATTAAAAATGTTATTAAACCAAATTATGTCACTATTTCTATTAATTTTTTTAACAGCCAGTGATCAAACTAGAAGATATATCTAACAGAAGAGATATTTTTGACAAAAAAACTAATTAGGTGACCAAAATAAAAAAAATATAATCTGATGACCATTAATGTAGTTTTCACTAAAAAAATTACAAACCTAATTAAAAATAAAACAAAACAAACCTAACGTGTGCTAACAGGGATACCCAAATATTATGCACGGTTATTTTGCTTTATTTTTGTTTTGGTCAAGTTCCAATGGTAGCAGTAGGCAGTAGCACTAACCTTTTGAAATTCATTTTTAGTTATGGGGCCGTTAAATCTAAAATATTTGAATGACATGATATTTTTTTTGCTGACGTGTGCTAACAGGATACCCAAATATTTATTTTTATCTGTTATGGTTTTCGGTAAAACTGATGAAATATTGTTGTTGGAAATTTTTTCCCAATCTATTGCAACCCCAAATTATTTTCAGAACACTCATTTATCTATTGCAACCCCAAAATTATCTTTGAACAATAATTTTAAAGTTGGATTTAATGAAATCCGTTTTTGAACAATAATTTATCTATTTTCATTAATAAATGAAGACGAGTTGAATAGGAATCGTCTTTGAATAGTGCATAATTTTAATTTCACCAATCGGATGGCTTCTAACTTCAACTCATATGAATTTTTTATTGAGAATAATTCAAACATTATTAAAATACAAGTTGAAATCACACGTATTGAGGTTACTGTAGCAACAACAACAGATCTGAAAAATAATTTGAGGGCTGCAATAGAATGAAAAAAAAAAGTCAAGAACAATATTCCATCAATTTTCACCGTGATTTCTCCTCTTCATTTTTTTTTTTCAAATTAGTTTTTTTCATTTTCAACTGTCGTCAAAAAATATTGTTCTCTGATGTTTTTTATGACCACTCTAAACACCGAAAAATTTATCTCGTCGTCTCCTACCACTCTATCAGTTTAAATTTTTTAACCTCTTTAAAATTAAAAAAAAATAAAAATAAAAAAAATATTATTTTTGTGGTTTGGGGTGTTCGTCCAAAATCCAACCGTTGAGAAGCATACTTCTAAAAAAATGAAGAACATATCTCAAAATTAACCTCCTCGAACAATTGTTGACGAAGATGAAAACATTAATTGGTCGAAGTTTTGGATGAGTTTTCGTAACAAGCGAAACCGATAAGAAAAAAGATGATATAATTGTTAACGTTTTGTTACAAATTTTGTCACAATCGGAGACGGGCAACAACGGCCAGAGGGAGACTAGGGTTTTTAGGTAAAAATATGATTGTTATTTTATCAAGGTGTTTAGTTGTGAAATTTGTGATGAAGTTAAAAGATAAATGTTATGTATAAGTACCCTTTTACCCTTAAAATTATAGTTTTATATTTTCCCATTGTTTTGACATTGATTATTATATTATTTTTAGGTTTAAGGTTTATATTTCAAGGTTTAGGGGTTGAGTTTCATAATTTAGTGGTTCGGAGTTTTGGGTTTAAGGCTTAATGTTTAAGGTTTAGGGTTTCAAGTTTTGGGTTCATGATTTAGAATTTATGGTTTAAGGTTTGAAGTTTGGGTTTATGAGTTAGGGTTTAGAGTTTAATGTTTAGGGTTTAAAGTTTTTGTTTAGGGTTTTACGGTTCATGATTTAGGGTCTATGGTCTATAATTTAGAGTTTATAGTTCAGGGTTCATGGCATGTAGTTTAAGGTTTAATGTTTATAGTTTGAGATTTATGACTTTAAGGTTTTTGGTTCATGTCTTAGGGTTAAGGGTTCATAGTTTGAAGTTTGAGGTTGGTGTCTATGGTTAGGGCTTGCAGTTTAGGGTTTGTGATTTAATATTTTGTGGTTAAGGCTCATGATTTAAGATTTATGGTTTAGGGTTTGAAATTTAGGGTTTAGTGTTTGAGGTTTATGATTTTAGGGCATCATGGTTTAAGTTTGGGGTTTATAGTCTATGTTATGATGTTCATGGTTTAGGTTTAAGTATTTGAGGTTGGGGTTTAGGTTTAAAATTTAGGGTTAAGTTTGTTATTTATGGTTCAGGGTTAGGGATAATTGTTTAGGATTCATGGTTAGCATATTTACAATGATATAAATATGTGAAAAATAGTATGAGGGTGTAATTGATAAAACTTACATATTAAATAAACAATACATCAATGGCGGATGCATGCAGCTCCTAGGGGAGCAGCTGCATCTCTATTTTTTCGGAAACACATTTAAGTTGGTGTGAACTTCTTTCTATTTTTTTAATTCAATGGGTAAAGGTAAAAAAAATATTTT
This sequence comes from Hibiscus tridactylites, assembly GCA_958450335.1. Lineage (NCBI taxonomy): Eukaryota > Viridiplantae > Streptophyta > Magnoliopsida > Malvales > Malvaceae > Hibiscus > Hibiscus tridactylites. The sequence continues at coordinate 79,494,955 of OY288265.1, read as the reverse complement.
TGCATACTCATTTTAAAAAAAAATTATTTGGACCCTATTTTTAATTTTTAGATCCGCCATTGCACTACATCTACTCCCATGATAAATATCACTCAATTTGCGTATAAAATGATACACCATATTAAATTTTACATCTATCAAGCGCAGATATAAATATAAGTTTCGTGATAAAGACGTATTAAGTAATACATCACGCCATTTACAACCTAACCAAACGAGGCGTAAAAATTTAACGGCGACGAAAATGAAAAAAAATCATAAAATCGAGTGATTAATGGTGTAGTTTAGCTTGTAACCTGAAAACACTCTTGGTTCGTGTAGACTGCTGCGGCAGGATATTTAGGCACGAAATCCGCTACTTTTTATGCATATATTCCATGAAAAATGATAGTTTAATTAACGGAGCAACGTTTTTGCAGGTAATTCCAAGGGAATAGGAGGTTGGGGAAACTAAATATTACATTTACGTGATTAGTGCAATAATATTTCAGTGTTTCTTCTTGGGATGTATAGGAGTAGGAGTAATCTTTGTTATCGGGCATCATACTTGCTGTTTTACTACCCGTAACACAGATTCTGGCTGTCATTTTCACGTGGCTCTTGCACTCTCACTTTGGGGCTTCATTTCTTACTTCTATGCTGAGATTAAGCAAAACAAAATCATCATCTATAAACCTGATGATGATTATTATAAACGCGTTGCATTCAGATTTAATAAAAACTTGAATTTTGAATAAAAACGAAATCATCATCTATCATTTGAAGTTAAATACGATCGAACACTTATAAAATTATCTTTTTAAATGATGAGTTTTGAAAAAAAAATTAATTTCTTTTCTAAAGAATAAAAATAAAACGAGGTCGAGAGTCCTTACACGTGAGGAAGGGTTAACACTCTCACAACACTCAAAATTTGTACTTACTTGATTACATATTTTCTTAATAGTGGAACATACAAGTTCAAAGTTTAATCTTAAAATCCAATCTTTTATGAATGCAAGTTTATTTAAAAAAAGTGAATTTTATTTGAAAATAAAATTGAGAGTACACTTTTAAAATAGGGTGGAAATCGTCTACCTCCTAATCATGCCTCCATTTATACTTCCACAATAAAATTAGGGGTTTAGAGTTTAGGGTTAGGGCTTAGGGTTAGAGCATAGAGAATTTAGGATAATGTGTATTTTTAGGGTATAGGGTGTAGGAGTTAGACTTTAAAATTTTTGCTCTTTAAAATGTCATAGTTGGCTCGATTTTAGGCTTATAGTTCGAAAAGTCAACAAAATTCGCATTTTGATTATTTAGGAGACTATCTCGTTAATCTTCTAAGGAAAATTCTACAACGTGCGACGAACACCGATGAACACCACTAATGATGAACACCGTTGAACACCATTAAATTAATTAATAAGTATTTAAAATTTCAAGGACTCATCATACAATTAATAATTATTTTTAAAATTTTAATTAAATTATTTTTTATATATATTAAAATTTTATTTTTAATAAGGGTAAACTATATATTTAGTACCTCACCTATTTTCGTATTTCTATTGAATCCTCATTATTTAAATATTATTTCAATTTGACCCTATTCTTTATAAAAAATAATTTAAGGGTTTAAAGTTTAATAGTTTAGGGTTTTAGTTTGAGGGTTAAGGGTTAAATTATTTTTTATAAAGAATAGGGTCAAATTGAAATAATATTTAAATAATGAGGGTTCAATAGAAATAGGAAAATAGGTGAGGTACTAATTATATAGTTTACCCTTATTAAAAAAATAAAATTTTAATATATATAAAAATAATTTAATTGAATTTTTAAAAATAATTATTAATTGTATGATGGGTCCTTGAAATTTTAAATCTTTATTAATTAATTTAATGGTGTTTAGCGGTGTTCATCGCTATTGGTGTTCATCGGTGTTCGTCGCACGTGGTAGACTCATCCATCTTCTAATAACATAACATTGCCTCGATTTTTATTATAAATGAAATCGGCATGTAATACAAATTGGGTAAACTTCACGAGAGATCACTTTTGTTTAGGGTCTGTTTTATTTTTGGTCACTAAATTTAAAAACCTGTTAAGTTGGTCACTTATGTTTTCAACGTATATTATTTTGGTCACCCAACCGTTAACTTCCCTTAATAAAAAATGTTGATTTTAATTTTGGCCCATAAACTTTTTAAAGTTCCTTTTTTCACCCCTTTCAAACAAAAAAATCTAAAAATAACTTTCTCTCACAAAAGATCTCTAATCCAAACTCTAACCCTTTTATCCATAAATATCGCCACCTTCAAACGTCATCAATCATCGCCTTGTTGTTGTTGTCGTCATTCGTTGCCCCATCGTCAACCTCTTGCTCAAAACCTAACTTCAACCCTCTTGCCACCACCTGTATGGTTGAAATCACTTATAACACCCCAATTTCAATCCAGATCAGAAGCATTACATTCGGATCACCCAAATCCGACCCAACAAAATTTTCATTTTAAAACCTTATATTTAGCCATTAATAAAACATCAAATCACCAATAAGTCCATGTAAATAAACAAGCGTTATAAATAAGTTTATAAAACGAGAGCTCCAAGTTTAAATCACTGTATATCAAAATAATATTTCAAATAGAGTTTACAGATCAACCATTGCAAGGTCCTATGAATACAATAACCCAAAACTAAACTTCAAGTACTGTACTATGAAGAGATGTGGTGCTGGGAAATCCCTTCATGATGTGCTCATCGATCACGATCAACCTAATAACTTGCGAACGGAAACAACGATTCCAAACGCTAAGCTTACAAAGCTCAGTGGTACATTTCTACTTTACCACAATTCATGATTATTATAAAATAAGCATGCGAGATAAATACAGTCTAGAGAGCATAGATAAGGCTTCACTATCTATGAGTCATCATCTAGCTTACCAAGATTAATATGACCATAAGCTATCATCAATAGTATACATAACCACAAGGACGATTTAATGCACACAACGATTGTCAAACTTGTTTATCCCGAGATCACCTAGAATTAGGCTTATCACACATATACCCGGGATCACCTAGCATTGGGTTAAAATGGCCACTCGGGATAACCTAGCATCGAGTGTCGTATCGTGCCACCCACCCGAGATTACAAAGCATCAGACAGTGCTTATCACATACCCAATATCACCTAGCATCGGGTCGTAAGTGCCACTTGGGATCACCTAGCATCGAGTGCGCAGAAGGAAAACACAAGTACTAGAATACATACCTTTGGGTATTTCGGATCCCATAAATCAAGTGACTAGACAAGTTAAATACCTACATGACATGGAAGCAAAATATGATCCCATGGATCTTTATTGTTGCTAGACACCATATATCATCCTAACACATTTCCAAGTTGTTACATATTACGAAGAATGGCATTTAGTTGTTCTCATATTTAGATTTATAAATATCAGCCACAAATGTGCCCACTCGGCACATAAGGGCAACATGGCGCCAAGAATCCTCTAAGAAAACTATTACAATAATTATCTCATTTACAATTGCAAAGTTATTACACGTTATGCTCTTATTTAAGACTAGAATCTTAGTTTCTCAACTTCATAGGTTATTTCATATCATTAGGGGTCTATCAGACCCTTGCCCACAATTTTCCAGCCACTCGTACTTAAATCAATATTTTCGGGCAGATTGCCCAGTGGGTACCGATACCCAACCTCGCGTACCGATACGTGGGCTTCATAGGGAGGGGTTAACCGATAACCTCGTACCGGTACATGACCTATACGTACCGATACCATGTAGTACCGATACGCCCCAAGCGTACCGGTACAAAACTATGCTACTGGAATTCTAATAAAATAGAGGGCACTGGTACCGATACCCAAACCCAACTGTGAAACCTATGTTTGATTTTGATATAATTAAACTATTAAGGATCAAATTGAAAAACTTTAAAAAAATTTATAAGTCCCTTTAATAAGTTTTAAATCACCAACTCTTTAAAACTGATTTGAAAAACTCAAACTCAAAATATTTTCTAAGTGTTCCAAGGCCAAACTATTGAAAACTGTTCAGGTGTATCGATACGCTTCCAGCCGTATCGATACCTTTTTTACAAAGTTGGCCACTAGAGGAATTCGTTTCGATACGCTCTTAACCGTATCGAAACACCGTATCGAAACAGATTCAATCTGTATCGATACGCTCATTTGTAAAGTCTAAAAGAGTTTGAATGGCGTACCGATACGGCTTCACCCGTATCGATATGGTTTTAACGAATTTTTAATTCATGTCGTTTTAAATGTTTCGACCGTTGGTGCCAGTTGTTAGGTAACCAAATTTTAAATTGGTAGTTGACCCGTATCGATACGGTAAACCCTCGTATCGAAACGGAAACTTACAGTGAGCTAAGTCGAGAAAAAGGTATCGATACGGTCTTAGCCGTTTCGATACCCCGTATCGATACACCTACGTGCGTTTTGATACCCCTATTTATTATGTACAACGACTCTTTCTTTTTTGAGACAGGTATCGATACGGCTCCCCGTGTACCAATACGGATAATTGCAGAAGTGCATTTATGGTGGTAAGAGAGGGTTCCAACGGCTCTATTCAATTCTCCAACCACCCAAACGGCTAGAATTAATAGAAGAGGTATAAATTGAAGCCCTTTGAAGGTCAACAACAACTATTCAACCCACAAGCATCATCAAAGCAAAAATCCAAATCCTTGTGCTCTTCAAAGTCAAACTCTTGTACCCAACTCTAGTGTTTTCATTGTTATCTTGTATTGTGAGTTTGGGGTAATTGAAATTGTATTTGGGTATACATTTATCCTTTGTGAGGAATTATTTGAGTTTACCAAAACCTTCTCTTTGTAAATTGAGTGGATTAAGCTTTGGGTAGAAAGCTTAATCAAATTTGTAAGGTTACCTCCTCATCCAAGAAAAGGGGAAGAATTCAAGTAGTGAATTGGTTGAAAATCCTTAGTGGGAACTAAGGTAGTGGATGTAGAGTTCATTTGGAGAACTTGAACCACTCTAACCACTTGTGTCATCTTTTATTTTTTACTCATTCCTCCCACCAAAATTTTTATTGTCAATTCACCCCCTCTTGGCCATTTGCAATTGTGTGATCAACTCAACAATTGGTATCAGAGCTACACTTATTGGAAGGTGTAGAACTTATGTTTTGATATAATAATTGAAAAATGTTTTGGACTAATTTGAAAAGAATTTAAAACTTGGTTTTAAGTCCAAACAACTTGAATTTATGTTTGAGGTATTTTAAGAGGTTTTTGGCAAAGATTTTTCATGTTTTAAACAGCCAAACTTGTGTTTTCAAGTCACCAGTATCGATACGGTTGTACCCGTACCGATACCTTTTTGGCTCAGTTTGGCCACTGTCAAAACCCGTATCGATACGAGGGTTTAGAGTATCGATACGGACCGGGGTCGTTTCGATACGCCACGTCAGCGTACCGATCCCTGTTCAACTACCCCAACGGCTATTTCCCAACGGCTATTCAAATATGCAGCCGTACCGATACGCCCTCAAGCGTATCGATACGCCTCAGCTGGCAAGAGCTCAACGGCTAGTTCCTATGAAGGCCGTATCGATACCGTTCTACGTGTATCGATACCCCTGTGCTGGCAAAAGCCCAACGGCTATTTCTTCATGAAGGCCGTATCGATACCGTTCCACGGGTATCGATACTGGTAGCTGCAGAACAACATTTATGAAGGGAAATAAAGTCCTCAACGGCTCCAATTCATCCCCAACGGTCCTAAACGGCTATAAACTCAATTGGGAGTATAAAAGGGACCTCCAAGCATCAAGAGAAGGCTAATGCTCATATTGTCAAACACCAATTGATCAAGAAAATGTCTTAGCTCTTAAATTGTCAATTCTTGTATAGACAAACACTAGTGAGCCAAAATTGTTAAATTTGCTCAAGTGTTTTAGGTTTTTGGTGAGTGCTTAAGTGTGCAAACAAACACCTATTAGAGGGTTTAAGTTTGCTTTCATTTGTCTCTTGTAAAAGAGGGTTTTGATCAAGGCTTGGGTAGAAGCTTGATCGGTTGTAAGGGTTTCCTCCTAATCCTAGAAAAGGGGACGAATCAATTAGTGAATTGGTTGAGAAATCCTTAGTGGGAAGCTAAGGTAGTGGATGTAGGTGCTTGTTAGAAGGCCGAACCACTACAAATCATTGTGTCTTTAATCTTTCTAGCTTCCACAACCCTTCCACCCAAACATCCACCTCTCCACCACTTGGTGAGCATAATTGGTTGATCGAATCGAGCCCCACACATCCCAACAATTGGTATCAGAGCTTGGCTCAATCGGTGAGGATTAACATCCTATTGAGAAGATCCGACAAGCTCGATCACTTTTTCATCAACCGGCTCAAATGGCGCAATCTATAGACAAACCGCCTTTCTTTGACGGAGACCACTACGCCCATTGGAAGACAAAGATGAAATTCTTCATCAAATCAAAAGATTACAAGTTATGGGATGTAGTTGAAGATGGTCCGTTCGTGCCTAAAAGAAGTAAAGCGGAGTGGAGTGCCGACGATCGCAAGAAGATGGAGCTTAATTGCAAAGCCTTGCACATTCTATTTTGTGCATTTGGTCCATCCATCTATGAGAAGATGTCTTCTTGTGAGAATGCCAAGGAGGTATGGGACAAGCTTGAAGTCACATACGAGGGGACAAACGAAGTCAAGGAGACCAAGATTGGGCTCCTAACCTTGGAGTATGAGAACTTCAAAATGGATCCGGAAGAGAACATCGAGAAGATGTTTGATCGGTTCTCCACCATCACAAATGGTCTTAAAGGTTATGGAGAAGCCATCCCGGAGGAGAAGCTTGTTCGAAAGCTCATCTACTCACTTCCCGAGTCTTGGGACTCAAAGAGGACCGCCATCATCGAAGCTAAAAATTTGAAGACTTTGAAGCTTGATGAACTCATGGGGTCACTTCTTACTCATCAAATCATGAAGAAGAACAAAGAGGATGAGAAGAAGAGGGAAGAAATAAGAGCTATGGGAGAGAAGAAAATCAAAGGGCTTGGCATCAATGCAAGTGCCATGGCTCTCAAATCCTCCACTTGCCATCATGTTTACACAAGTGAAGAGGAGGATGAAGATGAAGAGATAGTTCATCTCTTCAAGAAGTGTGCCCCTTTCATGAAGAAAGCCTTGAGAGAGCTTGAACGAGAACCTAAAAGAAAGGAGAGGGCTAGCACTTCAAGCCATAAGAAGAAGGCACATGTGGCTACTTGGAGTGATGAGGACTCCACCGACGATGAACAAGCCAACCTTTGCCTTATGGCCATCGAAGAAGATTCAAGGGTAACTTCTAATTCATCTACTTCATGTTCTTACACTTTTGATGAATTACAAGATGCCTATGATGAATTGGTTTTAGATTTTAAAAGCCACATTTTGAAAAACAATAAACTGATTTCAAAGTTAAAAATTCAAAATGATTTGCTTTCTAAAACCAAACTTGAACTTGAAGCAAAACTTGAAGAGTTTGAATTAAAATGTCTTGATTTACAAAAATTGCTTCAAAATGTTCAAGTAGAAAAGGATTTGATTTCCAAAGAGCTTGAAAAGAAGAACAATTTTGGAAAATCAAATTTTTATGTTAGACAATCTAGTGCCCCTAGATTTATTAAAGGAAAATGTTTTAGAAGTGTTTGGGTCCCAAAAGGACTAACCACTTCAATTAAAAAGGATGAAATTGAAAAATGGATTCCTAAGGGGTCAAAAATTTGTGCAACTAACGTTTATCGATCCAAAGCAATTTGGATACCAAAAGTTACTTGATTGTCTATTGTAGGTGTGATGGAGATGTTCAACAAGTCAAACTTTGAGGGGGAGCTCCATACACACAAGGAAGAACACTTGGAGAAGGAAGGCTTCACATCCTCCCTTAAATTCAAGTGTTGGTAAAATTCTAGTTGTTTTTGCTTTTATTTGTTTAATTCAATTTAAATTCAACTAGATGATCATTTATGTTGGACTAACATTTCAATGATGCTTTGAGTAAGGGGGAGCCAATTTTTAAAACCAAAATTTTAAGTGTGTCAAAATTCTTTTTTGCCTCCTATGTTATCTTGAACTTAAATGTCATTTTAAATTCTTTTTGATATAACAAAAAGGGGGAGAAATTGGTTTGAAAAATTGAATTTTCAAATGAATAAGGGGGAGCTTTATTTGATTTCATATACTTAATCTCTTATTCACATTTTTAAAGTTAAAGGGGGAGAAACCCAAACAATTTTTCAAGTGAGTTTTATTATATCAAAAAGGGGGAGATTGTAGAACTTATGTTTTGATATAATAATTGAAAAATGTTTTGGACTAATTTGAAAAGAATTTAAAACTTGGTTTTAAGTCCAAACAACTTGAATTTATGTTTGAGGTATTTTAAGAGGTTTTTGGCAAAGATTTTTCATGTTTTAAACAGCCAAACTTGTGTTTTCAAGTCACCAGTATCGATACGGTTGTACCCGTACCGATACCTTTTTGGCTCAGTTTGGCCACTGTCAAAACCCGTATCGATACGAGGGTTTAGAGTATCGATACGGACCGGGGTCGTTTCGATACGCCACGTCAGCGTACCGATCCCTGTTCAACTACCCCAACGGCTATTTCCCAACGGCTATTCAAATATGCAGCCGTACCGATACGCCCTCAAGCGTATCGATACGCCTCAGCTGGCAAGAGCTCAACGGCTAGTTCCTATGAAGGCCGTATCGATACCGTTTTACGTGTATCGATACCCCTGTGCTGGCAAAAGCCCAACGGCTATTTCTTCATGAAGGCCGTATCGATACCGTTCCACGGGTATCGATACTGGTAGCTGCAGAACAGCATTTATGAAGGGAAATAAAGTCCTCAACGGCTCCAATTCATCCCCAACGGTCCTAAACGGCTATAAACTCAATTGGGAGTATAAAAGGGACCTCCAAGCATCAAGAGAAGGCTAATGCTCATATTGTCAAACACCAATTGATCAAGAAAATGTCTTAGCTCTTAAATTGTCAATTCTTGTATAGACAAACACTAGTGAGCCAAAATTGTTAAATTTGCTCAAGTGTTTTAGGTTTTGGGTGAGTGCTTAAGTGTGCAAACAAACACCTATTAGAGGGTTTAAGTTTGCTTTCATTTGTCTCTTGTAAAAGAGGGTTTTGATCAAGGCTTGGGTAGAAGCTTGATCGGTTGTAAGGGTTTCCTCCTAATCCTAGAAAAGGGGACGAATCAATTAGTGAATTGGTTGAGAAATCCTTAGTGGGAAGCTAAGGTAGTGGATGTAGGTGCTTGTTAGAAGGCCGAACCACTACAAATCATTGTGTCTTTAATCTTTCTAGCTTCCACAACCCTTCCACCCAAACATCCACCTCTCCACCACTTGGTGAGCATAATTGGTTGATCGAATCGAGCCCCACACATCCCAACAGAAGGATTACAACCCTCTTGAGTCGATCCTAGGAGAGTTTGATCAACAACTAGTTAAGCAATGGCATCCACCTCCAACTATGAGTCCTAATCTACCACCAAGCCACCATTCTTCAATGGGGATAACTACCCATATTGGAAGAATAGGATGAGGCTCTTCATCAAGTCTACCGACTACATGGTGTGGGATGTGGTTGAAGAAGGTCCATACATTCTTATGAAGAGAGATGGAGAAAGACTTGTCCCAAAGGTAAAAGCCGAGATGACGGATGATGAAAGAAGAAGGATGCAAGTGAATGACAAAGCTCTTCATGTGATATTTTGTGCACTTGGTCCGGATATCTACTCCAAGGTGTCTTCGATCAAAAATACCAATGAGGTTTGGGATACCCTCGAGACAACATATGAGGGAACTAGTGATGTCAAGGAGACAAAGATTGGGCTACTCAATCTAAGCTATGAAAATTTCAAGATGGATCCCGATGAAAGTGTCTCCAAGATGTTTGATCGATTCTCGGTCATTGTCAACGGATTGAAGGGGTTCAGCGAGATCATCCCCGAAGACAAACTAGTGAGGAAATTATTGTACTCTCTTCCGGAGTCACGGGATGGCAAGAGAACGGCTATTATTGAAGCTAGAGAATTGAAGACTCCCAAGCTTGATGCTCTTGTTGGATCTCTACTCACCCATGAGATCACGAGGAAGGGAAGAGAAGAAGAGAAGAAAACGGTTGAGAAGAAGAAAATGGGAATCGCTCTTAAAGCTTCATATCAAGAAAGCGATTCAAGTGAAGATGAAGATGGGGAGATGGCCATGTTGGCCAAACAGTTTACTCGGTTCATGAAGTCCAGTCATGGAAGAAAGTTTATTAGAAAAGGGAGACTTCAAGAGTAAGAGTAAGGAAGAGGAGAAGGACCAAATCACTTGCTATAAATGCAAGAAGCCGGGTCACATCCGTTCCGAATGTCCTCAATTGAAGAGGAAGAGCTTTGGGAAGAAGAACAAGCTCAAAGCTCAAATAGCAACTTGGAGTGACGATGAGTCATCCGAGGAAGAGGAGGAAGTGGCCAATCTATATCTCATGGCCATTGATGATGAACCAAAGGTAAACTCGAACTTATCCAATTTTGATTTTACTTTTGATGAACTTCAAGATGCTTATGATGAATTGCAAGAGGTTTACGATGAGTTAGTAGGAAAATATAAAGAATCCATTTTGAAAAACAAGAAAATCATTTCCGATTTGAAAAATCAAAATGAGACATTTTCAAAAGCTAACTCCGAATTGGAAAAGAAAGTTTTGTTTTTAGTAAATCTTTCAAATGATCTTAAAACAAAAAATCTTGAACTTGAAAAACTTCTTTCCGATTTTCAAGATTATCACACAAAGGAAGTGGATAATCTTAAAACATCTATTGCTATTGGGAAAAATAATTTTGAAAAAGGAAATCATTCTAAATCCCAACATGTAAAAAGAAAACCTTTTATTCCTAAACAAAGAAATTTTAATAAGCAATCTAGAGGTCAAAGAGTTAGGAGTGTTTGGGTTCCTAAGGAACTCATTATTTCTAATAATATGAATGCTATTGCTTCTTGGATTCCTAAGGGAACCAAAATGTTGAAGGCTAACACTCATGAACCCAAAATGATTTGGGTACCAAAAATCAAGGCCTAATTTCTTTGTTTGCAGGGGGAGCATTGCTACAAGGCTAAAGCTTCAAGCCAAAATTCTTGGTACCTTGATAGTGGATGCTCAAGACATATGACCGATGACAAGAGTAGATTTGTGGAACTAAAGCCAAAGAGTGGTGGAGTGGTAACTTTCAGTTACAACTCCAAAGGCCACATTGAAGGAATATGCTCCATTGGTAATCACTCTTCTATTTTCATTGAAAATGTTTTGTATGTCAACGGTCTTAAACATAATTTATTGAGCATTAGTCAATTATGTGATAAGGATTTTAATGTTTTATTTGATAAAAGTGGTTGCAAAATTGTAAACATTAAAATAAATCAACTAATGTTCATTGGTCATCGCATAGGGAACATATACATGGTGCATCTAGATGACATTCATTCATCTCATACATGCTTAGTTGCATATGATGAACATGACTCATGGCTTTGGCATAGAAAATTAGAACATGCTAGCATGAGTGTCTTAGAGAAATTAAATTCCCTTAATCTAGTTAGAGGTTTACCCAAACTTAAATTTTCTAATGATAAAATTTGTGATGCATGTTCAAAGGGTAAACAACATAGAACTTCGTTTAAATCCATTAATGATGTCTCTACTAGTAGATGTTTGCAATTGATTCATATGGATCTTTTTGGGCCTATTAGAACAATGAGCTTGGGTGGAAAATCATATGCTTTTGTGCTTGTAGATGACTATTCTAGGTTTACTTGGGTTCTATTCTTAAGTACAAAGGATGAGGCTTTAGAAAAATTCATCACATTTTCTAAAATAACTCAAAATGATCTTGAACTTAAAATTTCTCACATTAGAAGTGATCATGGAACCGAATTTCAAAATCTAGGTTTCGATGAGTTTTTAAATGAAAATAGGATTAGCCACAATTTTTCCGCACCTCGCACTCCTCAACAAAATGGGGTAGTTGAGAGGAAAAATCGAACTTTAGAAGAAATGGCTAGAACCATGCTTTGCGAAAATAATTTACCTAAATATTTTTAGGCGGAAGCCACAAATACCGCTTGCTATATTATAAATCGAGTAATGATTAGGCCGATTTTGAAGAAAACACCTTATGAGATTTTAAAATCTAAGAAGCCTAACATTAGCTATTTTCATCCTTTTGGTTGCAAGTGTTTTGTTTTAAATAATGGTAAAGAGAATTTAGGAAAATTTGATGCTAAAAGTGATGAAGCTATTTTCTTAGAGTACTCTTTAAACTCTAAAGCCTATCGTGTATTTAATAAAAGAACTATAGTAGTTGAAGAGTCTATACATGTTGTTTTTGATGATAACCTCCTTCCGAGGAAGGAATCTTGTGATGATGATGATGTAGGAATCCTTGATGCCATTGATGGAGAACAAACGTCAAAGGTGGATGAGGTTCCAACTAAAGATGAGGATACACAAGATCCACCTCTTGAAGCCTTGAAGGACTTGGCTCTTGAGGAAAAGAAGGTGTCTTACCCAAGGGAGTTCAACTATGTCAAAGGTGGTGAAATCTTGGGTGATCCATCCAAGGGGGTAACTACTAGATCCTCTCTCAAATTAATGAACCATGTTGCATTTCTTTCATGCATTGAGCCTAAAAATATTAAAGAAGCTTTAAAAGATGATTTTTGGATTTTGGCCATGCAAGAGGAATTAAATCAATTTGAGAGAAGTAAAGTTTGGACATTAGTTGAAAGGCCTAATAATCAATCTACTATAGGAACAAAATGGGTATTTAGGAATAAATTAGATGAAAGTGGTAATATAGTGAGAAACAAGGCTAGACTTGTTGCTCAAGGCTATACCCAAGAAGAGGGAATTGATTTTGATGAGACATATGCACCCGTAGCTAGAATGGAAGCCATTAGGATGTTGCTTGCATTTGCATGTTACCATAATTTCAAGCTTTTTCAAATGGATGTGAAAAATGCCTTTTTAAATGGTTTTATAAATGAAGAAGTGTATGTTGAACAACCATCGGGTTTTGAGGATTCAAAATTTACAAACCATGTATTTAAACTTACAAAAGCTCTCTATGGTTTAAAACAAGCTCCTAGAGCTTGGTATGAGAGACTTTCAAATTTCTTAATTGAAAAGGGTTTTGAAAAAGGAAAGGTGGATACTACACTCTTCATAAAAAGATATAACAATGACATCTTAGTAGTACAAATCTATGTTGATGATATCATTTTTGGTTCTACTAATGAGTGTTATTGTAAAGAATTTTCTAAGCTAATGCAAGGTGAGTTCGAGATGAGCATGATGGGGGAGCTCTCATTCTTTTTGGGACTCCAAATCAAACAAAGGAAAGATGGCACCTTCATAAATCAAGCTAAGTACGTGAATGATATGCTCAAAAAGTTCGGCTTGGAGAATGCAAAACCTCAAGCCACACCTATGAGTTCTTCCATAAAGCTTGACAAAGATGAAGGAGGTAAGTGTGTTGATTCTAAGCTTTATAGATCCATGATAGGTTCTTTGCTTTACCTTACCGCAAGTAGACCGGATATTATGTTTAGTGTTTGCTTGTGTGCTAGGTTTCAAGCTAGTCCTAGAGAATCACACTTGGTTGCCATTAAGAGAATTTTTAGATACCTTAGAGACACACCTACCTTAGGCCTTTGGTATCCTAAAGATTCTTCCTTTAGCCTTCATGCTTATTTGGATGCGGATTATGGGGGATGTAAGATAGATAGAAAAAGTACTTCCGAGACATGCCAATTCTTAGGTAGTATGCTTATATCTTCGTTCTCTAAGAAACAAAATAGCGTAGCTTTATCTACCACCGAAGCGGAGTACATATCCTTAGGGAGTTGTTGTGCTCAAGTCCTTTGGATGAAGCAACAACTCTTAGATTATGGTGTTGAAATAGAGACCATACCCCTTAAGTGTGACAACACTAGTGCCATTTGTCTCACTAAGAATTCCATCCAACACTCTAGAACTAAACACATAGAAATTAGACATCATTTCATTAGAGATCATGTTTTGAAAAATGATGTTGTTATAGAATATGTTGACACCTTAAACCAATTAGCGGATATATTTACAAAACCTTTAGATAAAGAGCGCTTTTGGTCCCTTAGGAGAGAGTTGGGTCTAGCTAGCCTATCTTGACCTTTTAGGACCTCTTTGTGCTTAAAATTGCTTGATCTTGTGAAATTGCATGTTTGTGTGTTGTAACTCTTAAAAATGTCCATGCCTATAGCTAGGGGGAGTATGTTTCTATTCAAATATGCTTAGAACTGTTCATTCATCATTTGCATTCCTTTAGGAGGTGTTAAAATCGAGCCTATGGTTGTTCTTTAGGCCTAAAATGTATTTCTGGGCATATGGTATCGATACGGCCCTACGCGTATCGATACGAGTACTTCATTAGTTTTCCAGACTTCATTTTACCTTAAACGGGTATCGATACGGCTAAACCCGTTTCGATACGAGCTTCAATCGTTTCGATACGGTTTCCATCCGTTTCAATATGATTCTTCAACGGACATTTTTACGGGAATTACGCTTTTACCCCCGTATCGATACACCCTCAGGCGTATCGATACGCGATTGCGCAGACAACTTTAAATTTGGCATTTAAAGTCTTTAACTTTGACCAAAACTAAAATTCTCAAAACCCTAAAAACCCTAGCCGTTTTTAGCCTATAAATAGGCTCTTCCTCCCTCATATTTTCACACCACAACTCAAAATCTTAAAGAGGGTTTCAAATCAAGCAAAGCTCTAAGGGTTTTTTCTCATCAATTTGGTGCTAGGCTTTTCTTCATTCTTCTTTAATCACTATCAAGGTAAAACTCTTTCTTTTCTTTGTTTTTAATTTTTTTATTTTTATTTTGTTTTGTTTTTTTTATTTTGTCTTCATCTTTCTAACAAATTTTCATCTTCAAAATTTCTTCTTCAAATTTTATTTTGCAAAATTTTTTTTACCTTGACATTTGATTTCTAAATAACTTGAATGAAGGAATCTAAATGCATACACTTGTTTTTCTAGTTCATGACACCCAAGGAATCTAGGAAGATATCTCGTGTTACTCAAACCGGTGAATCATCTAATCTGGGAGAGGTTGCTCGTCCAAATTATACCTAAATCTATGAACATTCCTTTGAAACCCCCGGAGCTCTCACATACTTTCGTCAATTCGAAAACTACAAGATTCGTCCGGAAAAGGTAATATATATTCCTTTTCTTGACTCGGAGCGATTCAAATTTGAATATCTCCCTTTGCTTTGACGTTGGAATTTTATGGATTTTCTCTCTATTCACGGGTTTTATTTTCGTCTTTTGGTTTTGATCTTTTATACTAATGCCAAATGTTGTGCAAATCGTAATGGGGTTGTTACCGGGGTTAGTTCCTATCTCATGGGCAAGAAAATCCTCCTTGATGTAAAATCTATATGTGAAGTTTTTAATTTGGAGGATGAAGGCCTTGATGATGAGAATGCTTTAGGCTATGTTCTTAGTGGCTCCGTCACCGCCCTAAATGCTCAAGATCAGATCCTCCATTTGATGGTCTCTTGGTGGTTTAGGCCTTCCGGAGGAAAATAATCTACCATCCGTCAAGTGGATGACTTTTGGATTCGTTGCTTCCGTGAGAGAAAGCGCCCAAACCTTGCTCGAATCATGTTTGCGGAGATTGTATATCTTGTGCAACATCGCCACACCTCTCTCGTCACCTCTTTCACCTATGGTACGACCCTAAGCTATTTCTTTTTGAAAAAGGATATTGATTGCTCGTTTGACTACCCAACTCCCCTCACCGGTCCTATTGATGAACGCTCTCTTGCACAGGGTAAGTTTCATTATTTTAATAGAAGTTGGTTACGTCTTTCCGAGCTACCACCCGAGGCCGCGGCCGAATTGGACAATCCTCAAGGTGATCAAGCTCCTCAAGCTCCTCCTCCTCAACCTTCCATGGATGCTCTTATGACCTTCCTTAATGAGCAATTCATGGGGTTGCGCACGGATTTGGGGAATCGTCTTACCGCTCTTGAAACAAGCTTTGACACAAGGATGACGAACATGGAAAATCGTCTAACCTCTCTTGAAAGCGGTCATCACTCCTTGAATATTTCCCTCTCCACCTTCCATGATGAGTGGCGTAATAGCATGAGGAATGATGCTCCAATTGTCAATGAAGAGGAAGATGATGAAGAAGGCGATGATGATGATGCCTAGTAGCTTCTCCTTGCATCTCATGCATATCATCTAGGATATTTCTATTTATGCACCTTTGTTTCATGTTCTTAGGACTAAGTTTGCTTTATTTTAAACCTATGCTTTGATTTTATGTTTTGTTGGATTTTTAAGTTGATGTTATGCTTTATTTTGAACTTAATGATATTTATGTTGCCTATTTATACATTTGTCTATGTTATGCACTTTACTTTGTCTTAATACTTTTGATCTAACAAAAAGGGGGAGAGAAGCTAGCTCACAACACTTAATTTTTTTTTGATTTCAACTTAAAAGTTACCTAGCTTATATTAAGGGGGAGTTAATTTTGCAAAGTTTTTCAAAGTGTCAAAAATTTTAAGTTTATATCAAAAATGGGGATATTGTGAAACCTATGTTTGATTTTGATATAATTAAACTATTAAGGATCAAATTGAAAAACTTAAAATTGTTTTATAAGTCCCTTTAATAATTTTAAATCACCAACTCTTTAAAACTGATTTGAAAAACTCAAACTCAAAATATTTTCTAAGTGTTCTAAGGCCAAACTATTGAAAATCGTCCAGGTGTATCGATACGCTTCCAGCCGTATCGATACCTTTTTTTACAAAGTTGGCCACTAGAGGAATTCGTTTCGATACGCTCTTAACCGTATCGAAACACCGTATCGAAACAGATTCAATCTGTATCGATACGCTTCTTTGTAAAGTCTAAAAGAGTTTGAATTGCGTACCGATACGACTTCACCCGTATCGATATGGTTTTAACGAATTTTTAATTCAGGTCGTTTTAAATGTTTCGACCGTTGGTGTCAGTTGTTAGGTAACCAAATTTTAAATTGGTAGTTGACCCGTATCGATACGGTAAACCCTCGTATCGAAACGGAAACTTATAGTGAGCTAAGTCGAGAAAAAATATCGATACGGTCTTAGCCGTTTCGATACCCCGTATCGATACGCCTACGTGCGTTTCGATACCCCTATTTATTATGTACAATGGCTCTTTCTTTTTTGAGACAGGTATCGATACGGCTCCCCGTGTACCGATACGGATAGCTACAAAAGTGCATTTATGGTGGTAAGAGAGGGTTCCAACGGCTCTATTCAATTCTCCAACCACCCAAACGGCTAGAATTATTAGATGAGGTATAAATTGAAGCCCTTTGAAGGTCAACAACAACTATTCAACCCACAAGCATCATCAAAGCAAAAATCCAAATCCTTGTGCTCTTCAAAGTCAAACTCTTGTACCCAACTCTAGTGTTTTCATTGTTATCTTGTATTGTGAGTTTGGGGTAATTGAAATTGTATTTGGGTAGACATTTATCCTTTGTGAGGAATTATTTGAGTTTACCAAAACCTTCTCTTTGTAAATTGAGTGGATTAAGCTTTGGGTAGAAAGCTTAATCAAATTTGTAAGGTTACCTCCTCATCCAAGAAAAGGGGAAGAATTCAAGTAGTGAATTGGTTGAAAATCCTTAGTGGGAACTAAGGTAGTGGATGTAGAGTTCATTTGGAGAACTTGAACCACTCTAACCACTTGTGTCATCTTTTATTTTTTACTCATTCCTCCCACCAAAATTTTTATTGCCAATTCACCCCCCTCTTGGCCATTTGCAATTGTGTGATCAACTCAACACCAACCTTTTCCCTAATCGTCCCCCCTTGGAAAAGTTAAAATCAATGGCCAACCTCAAACCTCACAGCCTTCAACCACCTAAATTGAGCCACCCTTGCCCCTCTCGGCACAAACCCAAACACAACAAGAGGGGATTCAAAACCTAACCCAAATACCCAAACAAAACAAGAAAAAAGGGACTACCTATTTCGACCATGGCTTGTCGCCGGCATTCAAAGGGCCACCTGTTAAATCCCAACAGTGAGAAAGTCGTGGAAGGTGAGGTGAACAACATACTCTAAAACGAACTCCATCAGACCGCCAATGATGACAAATCGAATGATTTAGGTATAAGTTTCCATTTGGGATGTTGGGGTTTTAAAGGGGTTTTAAGGAATCCAAACCATAATGAAGAGAGGGAGAAAGAAAGCTTTCGTTCGTTGGTATTGGTTTGTCGGAGAAGGACGGGCGGTGACTGAGGGTTGTTCAAAGCCTACGGTAAGACGAACGACGACGATGACAACAAGTGTAGGGTTTAGGTTAGCGGAGAAGAAGAGTTTTTTGGAGGATAAATTTATTTTAGATATTTTGTTTGAAATGGGTGAAAAATGAACTTTCAAAAAGTTCAGGGGTCAAAATTAAATTTAACATTTTTTATTAATGGAGGTTAACGGTCGGGTGACCAAAATGTTATACGTCAAAAATGTAAGTGACCAATTTAAAAAATTTTCAAATTTGGTGATCAAAATAAAACACTCCTTAACAAAAGTGATCTCTCGTGAAGTTTACTCATACAAATTTAACATAGAGCACGAATAGAAATAATGTGAATGCATAGGACAAAAATACGTACGCTAGCAATGTATTTTGAAATCTTTTAAAATGCAAAAAGGAGTAAACCATTTTCAATCTAAATAAAATATAAGAATTTATTTTAAAATACCTGTAATTTAAGAGACTACCTCGTAAATCAATCTCACAAAAGAGGACTTTTGAAAATATAAACTAATATGTATTTAAAAATTACATTACCACACACACATATAAATGTTATAACCATTCAAATATATATATATATATATATATACACATTATAATTAAAAGAATAAAATAACAATGGTTATTTTGTAACTATGACCTAAATAAAAAGTATCTTATAGTCAAGTGACTATACATGTAGTTTACCCATTTAATCAATAGTATATATTGCACCATTAGCCATGAACTTTAGTAGTATTATCGTTTTGGTCATTGAACTATAAAGAGATTCAATGCTAGCACTAATCTTTTGAAATTCATTTTTTAGTCATGGGCTCGTTAAATCTAAACATCGATGAACTCTTCTCGTCTTCTTCTACCACTCTATCAGTTTAGGTTTTCTCAATCTCTTTAAAACTCAAAAAAATTAAAAAATATATATAATCTTTGTGGTTTGGGGGCTTTGTTGGATTTGAGAGGTTTGGGGTTTCTGTCCGAAATCCAATCGTCGAGAAGCATTCTTATAAGAAAATGAACAATATATCTCAAAACTGACCTCATTGAACGACCGTTGGCGGAGATGAAAGCGTTAAATGGTTGAAGCTTTGCATGAGTTTTTGTTACAAATGAAATCGATAAGAAGACATATGATATGAGAGAAATTAATGTTAACGTTTTGTTACCAATTTTGTCGCAAACGAAGACAGGCAACAATGGTCTAGTAAATAGAAAATAATTCAGTGGCCCTCCGTGATCGATAAATTTCGGGGACGAAATTTCCTTAAGTGGGGGAGAGTTGTAACACCCGTGTTTTGGGGTTAGGAGTTGTCCGGGTTTATAGTTCGAGTCAATAAAAATTAAATTAAAATAAATCCAACTTAAAATGTGGCCTAATTGAACTTTAGTAAAAAAGGAAGGGCTTATGTTGTAATTTGCCCAAAAACTTTTAAAAAGGATGACAACTTTCAAAGTTGTCATCTTCTCCCCTTTTCCCATTATTTTCCAACATGTGAAACACCCACCACCATCTTCAAACCCTCTCAAACTTCAAGCTTACATCCCTTGATTTCTTCATCAATTCAAAGGGGTTTTGAAAGGTAATCACATATTTGAACTCTCCTTTCCATTTCCTATCTATCCATGGTCATTGATTTTAAAACCATGAACTTTTAAAAAATTAGGGTTTATATCAAGTTCGGATTTTTAAGGGGGTTTTTCATTTGGTTTTGATAAATTAAGTTGGGGCTTTGCTTAATCATGTTAAAATGCACATTATATATTAATTTGGTTGGATTTTGGTGAATTCCCGAAATTGGGTAAAAATGGGTTTTTTGAAGGGTTTTGGGTGATTTTTGGGGGTTGTTTTAGGTGGGAATTGATAGCCCAATGGTAGTGCTATGGTTAGGGGTTGATTTGGGGTCATTTGTGGGTGCAACGGGTGTTGGAAACATGGATTTTGGAAGGGGTATGTGGGCTGTCCGAAATTGTAAAGTATGGGGTTTGGTCATGGCTTGCAACGTTGTAAATTGAATTTGAATTGTGTTCCGGGTTGGTCTTTTGATGTTGGGCTGATTTGGAATTGTTTGAATTGTGTTTGAGGTTGTTTGGAAGCGGGAATTTGTGTTGGAGAAGCTTCGGGAAGAAATCCGGAAATTGAGGGAGGTTGCTTGCTTGGCTTGGAGCTTGGAAGCTTAGGTGAGTGGTTAAATATTTTCAAAATGGTTTTGAGTATTTGGTTCAAGCATGTGAACCTAGGATGGGCTTGGTAAACCCACCTAGAGTTGGGATTAAAGTGGTAGCCTAATCCCAAGCTTTGATTAGAGACTTTGGTTGCACTTTTTAATGGTTGTATATGCCCCATGTTAAATTGTGAAGGTGTTGATTTAGTATATGTTGTATACATGTATGTTGAGGCATGTTTGATGCATTGTTATATGCATGTCGACGATAGATATGATATGGTTATACACATGTGTAAGATATAAGGTAATGTGGTTGTTAATGATGTACATGTGGTGTTGGCATCTGAAATGATATTATGAGGTGGTTTCATGATCCGAGGATCATGGTGAGTACGTGCTAAGCACGGAAGTGTTATGAATTGATATTATGAATGATTAATGAAATGTGTAGTATTGGCACTAGTATGCTTGGGTACAAATGATCGATCATTAGGATGTTAGTGTGTACACATGAATCAAAAGTCGCGCGTGGCCTTGGTGGCGTTGAGTCACCAAGGAGGAGTACGAGTTCGCCCGGAAATTGTATTTATATTTCTACGTGATGATGAGTGGAATCCCATCCGTAGGGCATGTGGCGATGAGTGGAATCCCGCACATGCAAGGACCGGTGATGAGTGGAATCCCACCGAGGTAATGTTGTTGTTGGAAATGCGTTCCAACGGGTTATCCGCGTATTCGAGTCATAGCTAGGTGCCAGTACAGATTGTAGTTTATGTTGCCAATATGTGGTTAATTGTGAGCCAATGTGTTTTTGGGAGGTGTTGCTAACATGGTTTAATATATGCGATTTCATATGTTGTGGATTTAAACATGTTGAGCATGACATGATATTGAATATATGTTCATGCATCATCTATATTTATGGCTCGCGTGGATCGGAGGTAAGATCATGCATTCTATCTTGGTTGTAGCTCGTGCTTGGACCCTGCATTGTCGAGGTTTGTTTTAAAGAGCTCACCCTCACTAAGCTTTTATGCTTACGCTCTCTTTTGTTCGACAATGCAGATCAATAGCTTGAGGGTGGCAAGGGCAAGGAAAGGCCTCCAAGTGTTACTTACGGTTAGCTCAAGTATAATGATTAAATTTAAAGATTGTAATAGTAAAGCAATGGGATAGGAATTATTGATTCGAGTCTTGATGTATGTTTATGGTTGACTTGATTTGTAAGCATGATATATCTTGCCAAATGCTAGTTCGATGGATGTTTTATGAATGCTTAAGTTGCTTTGAATGTCATGTAAACTCATTTGATATGTATGATGCTTATTGGTTCTTTTTAATGTCTTCAAGCATGCTTGTATGAAAGGCTCTTAACGTGTAATTTGCTATGTACGAAAGATTGTCTAAATCCATGCTTGTATGTGTTTGAGTATGTTAAATCTAGGATGTATGCCTCTAGACTTTGTTTGATGGTTTTGTGTGCCTTTAGGGGTCCTATGAGACCTTTAGACTTGTCAAAACACCCCTAAATCTGTATTTCAAAGGTTACAGACTGCCAGCGTTTCGAAACGGGAGGTATCGTTTCGGAACGGGTAGGCTTCAGGGACCCCGTATCGGAACGTGTTTCGATACGGTATGGCCTTTGGAACCCCTGTTCCGAAACGCGTATCGGAACGTTTTGGCTACTGGAATTCTGAGAAATTCACGAGATGAAGGTGTTTCGAAACGGGTGTAAAGGTTTCGAAACGGTCAAAATCTCGTTGACCATGAGATATTGACCGTCGTGGGCGTTTCGAAACGGTTGACCACCGTTTCGATACGACCCCTTGTAAAGGCTCTAAGACAGTTGACCTGGTCAAGGCGTTTCGATACGCCTCAAGGGCGTTTCGAAACGGCCTGTTTAAAAGATTAAAATTGGGCTGTTTAACTGCTGTTTTGGGTTCGAATGTTTGTCTCATGTATTTTATTCCGCTGTTTGATCACACAGGACTTAAATGAACTTTTAGAAAAGATTAAGTAAAAGAAAAAAATAGGGTTGCTAACCGAAGGGGAACCTTAACGGGTTTCGCTTCGGTTTTCCCCGTGTGGCCCACTCGGACCGGTCGTCCGGCCAGACCGGGACGAGGGGGTTACATTTGTTGGTATCAGAGCCTAAGGTTACCGAGACCTTGGGCGGGTAAGTGAGGTAAGTTTAAGTTTTGAATTGATATGCACGGTGTTTGCTTGTTTTGTAAGTATGATTGCTTGTATGACAAGTATGTTGACTGTTTGTTTAAAAGCACGTTGCTCGTTACCCGTGTATGCTGTGATGTGTGATTGTTTGATTGAGAATGCATGTTTTTGATCGTACGCATGTGTTGCTTGTTTAGCAAGTAATCCTTGTTATATGCTTGGTTAAGCATGTATGTGTGTTGATTTGTTTGAAACATGTTTAGTAGAGTCCCATTGCTTCTATTACATCGGAAAAAGGATTTTAAGTGAGGGAAATCATACTTGAGCCACTTGGACCTTTCCTTTGCTAACCCAATTTGTATGTTAAATTGTGATTGATTTATTGCTTTTAGTAAGTTTAGGGCCAGTGTGTGAGCCGTGAATCGGTAAGTGGAAGTTGTGGTTTTGAAAATGGGGATGATGTAGAGGAAGTTCTTTGCTACAGTTAGGGGAGTATGGTTGTACCGGAGTTGAGGAACAATTTGTTTGCTCGAGTCCGCGTGCACGTGAGTTGATTCTTGTTGGTGGGAGATGACGAGGCCGATTCTGGTATTAGTTGGTGAAAAGAAGTGAAGACCTATGAGTGGGAGTCAGGTGGTATCTATGTTATAGTGGATAAGCCCTTGGTACAGTTTTGAGTTTGTCTCTTCTGATTGGTTCTGAGTTCGTACTTCCGTATGTTGTTAACAAGCATGCAAGTTTGAATGTGCTCGATGAGGTAGGTATGAGTACCTTAGTTCTTTTGGCGAGATCTAGGTAGGGGTCTCGTGTGAGTAATCTGAATTTCAGAAGTGTTAGTGGTGACCGTTGGGGTTCAGCCTATGATTTCGATGCAAGACAGCCGATCAGTGTCCGTGAATGGGAACCGATTTGTGTGTTTGGGGCCAGTGTGCGTCTGGGTGGTTTTCCAGTATGGTTGTCTGTGTGTGCCCAGAACCGCGTTTTTGAAGTTTTGAAATGCTCTACGAATAGTCTAGAAGAGTCGGATTTTGTTGAAGAATCAGTCTGAAAACAAGAGGACCGAAGACTATCAGTTGTGTACTTGTGAAGTTACAATTTTTGCAGAATCGTCCGTTTGTGTGAGCGTGCAAAGATTTTGACGTATCTCTGTTGAGATTTTAGACGTAGGGACGCATGTGACTAGACTTTTTGGGAGATAGTAGTGATCAGAAAGATGTACAGAAGATGTTTGTTGGTGGTTCAGAGTTACTAGTTTCTAGTAGATGTGAAGTGATTGTCTTCCTACAGTTTCGGTGTGCCTTTTTCCAAGGCTCGACTTGAAGAGCAAATAGTTAGTGTATACGTTGAGACAAAGAAAGAGTTGACTTGAAGTTACAAGATTTATGTGTGACTGTAGTGGTAGGTGAGAAGGTGAACTTCTTGTTGAATGTTGATCCAGATTTAGAGGTCAAAGATTGATTGAGTTTAGTTGACAGGCTTGCTTAGAAATTGTGATGAATTCGATTTTGAATGAAGACTAGACCGCATAATGTTAGGATAGTTTGTGTTTTCTTTTCCTAGAAGTGTTTGGAAGAATTGTCGGCTTATCTCTTGTCTAGAGAGGAAGAGTTTGATATTGAGACCGTCTTCGAGTTTACTCCTGTTTTGATTGCTCCATATCTTATGATTTCCGGAAGAATTGAGAATGTTGAAGAATCAACTTCGAGACTTGTTAGACCTTAGATTCATTAGGCTTAGTGCGTCATCTCAGAGTTCTACAGTGTAATTTGCGAAGAAGAAAGAAAACAATACGAGAATGTGTTTAGATTCAGACAGTTGAAACAAGTAGCAGTGAAAACCGTTTCCGAGTGTCAGTGGTTTGTTGATCAGTTAGTGTGCGCTTCAGTCTTTTCGAAGATTAATTTGAGATCTGATTACTACTAGTTGAAAGTGAGAAAATTTGAAGTACCGAAGACAGCTTTAGGGGCAAGATGTGATCACCTTGAGCTCTGAGTTATGCCGTTTTGTTTGACTAGTGTATTAGTTACCTTCATAGAGATGTTGAGCAGAATATTTTCCCGAGTTCCTTGATTAGTTGCAATAGTTCTCATAGATGACACATGAGTATATCCACGTACCAAAGAAGGCCATGACAAGCTTTGAAGTTAGTGTGGTAGAACCTTTTAGGGAATCATTTGTATGCCAAGTTGTGCAACGTGAACTCCAAGTTAATGAAGATGTTCTCCTCGGACATGTGGATCAGCCAAGTGTGTTAGAGTAAATCCCAAAGTAGGCAAAGAAGATATGAGTTGGAAGAAATTGAAGATTGTGACAGATATCTATAGTTCCTAGGTCTAGCACTGTTACTTTCAAAGAATTGTAAATAATCTTTTGAAGATAGTTGCTCCATTGATAGATTGCTACAGAAGAATGTCCAGTTGTGTGGTTAGATGCGAGACAATGAGCCCTTGAGAAACCGAAAGAAACTTTGAAGAGAGTTTCGTCCTTGAATCAGCTTATATCAGAGAAAGAGTTTGCGAACCATAGTGATGAGATACATGTAGAGTTAGGTTGTGTGCTTATGCAAGACATAAGATTGTGGCTTGTTCATCGAGTTAGTTGAAAGACCGTGAGAAGAGTTATCCGATATGAGACATAGAGCTAATTACAGTTGTATTTGCTTCGAAGACTTAGAGACGAAGCTTGTATAGTAAGAAATGCACAGTGTATATGTACGTATCATCAGAACTTGAAATATTTGAAGACTTAGGAAGGGTTGAAACTTGAACAGCATAAGGTGTTAGAACTGCTTGAAGACTGTAATATCAAGATTGAGTACCACCCGAAGAGAGTCAACGTAATAACCGATGTTCCGAGTTGTTATTGTTGTTAGATTAGTAGTTGAGTTACGAGTTGCAATTGCCGAATTTCGTTTATCAAATGATAGTAGTTTTGTGGCCGAGTTTTGGGTTGAGACTACTTTGAGTCAGAATGTTTGATGAGAAACAGTTGCAAGACAGATTCTTGGCACCTCCCGTGCGAGGCATAGTAGAAGGAAGACCTTCAGAATACAGTTTCAGGGATGATAGGGTTTTGCATTTCAGAGACAAAATAGTAGTACCGACTAACCTAGTGTTTTGAGATGTATTGTTTTGGCCGAAGCGCACGGTGGTTCATTTGTATTGCATCTGAGTAGTATGAAGACGTATTGTGGGTTGAAGATAAATGCTTTTGAATTGAGTGGATGAATAATGTGGTTCGGTATGAGAGTGAGTATGTAAATTGCCAGCGTGTCAAGACCAAGCTTCAGTTTCTTCTAGTTGTTACATCCGTGGAAGGTTCATAATGGAAGCGAGTAATAGAGATTCGAGATTTCAACTAGAATAATTTCGAAGACGTCTGCATAGTGTTTGGTTAATTGATGAAGACAGAGGATCAGTCAGAGAAAGTTGTGAGTCAAGTGTTCAAGCAGTATTGTATGAGTTTGTGAATCGGGCTAGTTCTTTTGTTATCTGTTGCGGTTACCACCAGAGTTAGAAAGGGATTTGAGATGTGTTCCGTGTATCCATGATTCAGAAATGTGAGTTAGATCTGTTACGTGCTATGTTTGTTGAAGAGATTGAGTTGAGTTTGAAATTGAAATTGGCATGCCTCGAAGAATCAGTTGAGATCTTAGTGTAAGATAGCAAGTGTTGTGTGGTAAGTCTTTCGAGTTGGTTAGTACGTTGTGGTGAGAGAGGAAAGCGTGGAGGTGCATGTTTCAGTGGCCCTCCGTGATCGATAAATTTCGGGGACGAAATTTCTTTAAGTGGGGGAGAGTTGTAACACCCGTGTTTTGGGGTTAGGAGTTGTCCGGGTTTATAGTTCGAGTCAATAAAAATTAAATTAAAATAAATCCAACTTAAAATGTGGCCTAATCGAACTTTAGTAAAAAGGGAAGGGCTTATGTTGTAATTTGCCCAAAAACTTTTAAAAAGGATGACAACTTTCAAAGTTGTCATCTTCTCCCCTTTTCCCATTATTTTCCAACATGTGAAACACCCACCACCATCTTCAAACCCTCTCAAACTTCAAGCTTACATCCCTTGATTTCTTCATCAATTCAAAGGGGTTTTGAAAGGTAATCACATATTTGAACTCTCCTTTCCATTTCCTATCTATCCATGGTCATTGATTTTAAAACCATGAACTTTTAAAAAATTAGGGTTTATATCAAGTTCGGATTTTTAAGGGGGTTTTTCATTTGGTTTTGATAAATTGAGTTGGGGCTTTGCTTAATCATGTTAAAATGCACATTATATATTAATTTGGTTGGATTTTGGTGAATTCCCGAAATTGGGTAAAAATGGGTTTTTTGAAGGGTTTTGGGTGATTTTTGGGGGTTGTTTTAGGTGGGAATTGATAGCCCAATGGTAGTGCTATGGTTAGGGGTTAATTTGGGGTCATTTGTGGGTGCAACGGGTGTTGGAAACATGGATTTTGGAAGGGGTATGTGGGCTGTCCGAAATTGTAAAGTATGGGGTTTGGTCATGGCTTGCAACATTGTAAATTGAATTTGAATTGTGTTCCGGGTTGGTCTTTTGATGTTGGGCTGATTTGGAATTGTTTGAATTGTGTTTGAGGTTGTTTGGAAGCGGGAATTTGTGTTGGAGAAGCTTCGGGAAGAAATCCGGAAATTGAGGGAGGTTGCTTGCTTGGCTTGGAGCTTGGAAGCTTAGGTGAGTGGTTAAATATTTTCAAAATGGTTTTGAGTATTTGGTTCAAGCATGTGAACCTAGGATGGGCTTGGTAAACCCACCTAGAGTTGGGATTAGAGTGGTAGCCTAATCCCAAGCTTTGATTAGAGACTTTGGTTGCACTTTTTAATGGTTGTATATGCCCCATGTTAAATTGTGAAGGTGTTGATTTAGTATATGTTGTATACATGTATGTTGAGGCATGTCGACGATAGATATGATATGGTTATACACATGTATAAGATATAAGGTAATGTGGTTGTTAATGATGTACATGTGGTGTTGGCATCTGAAATGATATTATGAGGTGGTTTCATGATCCGAGGATCATGGTGAGTACGTGCTAAGCACGGAAGTGTTATGAATTGATATTATGAATGATTAATGAAATGTGTAGTATTGGCACTAGTATGCTTGGGTACAAATGATCGATCATTAGGATGTTAGTGTGTACACATGAGTCAAAAGTCGCGCGTGGCCTTGGTGGCGTTGAGTCACCAAGGAGGAGTACGGGTTCGCCCGGAAATTGTATTTATATTTCTACGTGATGATGAGTGGAATCCCATCCGTAGGGCATGTGGCGATGAGTGGAATCCCGCACATGCAAGGACCGGTGATGAGTGGAATCCCACCGAGGTAATGTTGTTGTTGGAAATGCGTTCCAACGGGTTATCCGCGTATTCGAGTCATAGCTAGGTGCCAGTACAGATTGTAGTTTATGTTGCCAATATGTGGTTAATTGTGAGCCAATGTGTTTTTGGGAGGTGTTGCTAACATGGTTTAATATATGCGATTTCATATGTTGTGGATTTAAACATGTTGAGCATGACATGATATTGAATATATGTTCATGCATCATCTATATTTATGGCTCGCGTGGATCGGAGGTAAGATCATGCATTCTATCTTGGTTGTAGCTCGTGCTTGGACCCTGCATTGTCGAGGTTTGTTTTAAAGAGCTCACCCTCACTAAGCTTTTATGCTTACGCTCTCTTTTGTTCGACAATGCAGATCAATAGCTTGAGGGTGGCAAGGGCAAGGAAAGGCCTCCAAGTGTTACTTACGGTTAGCTCAAGTATAATGATTAAATTTAAAGATTGTAATAGTAAAGCAATGGGATAGGAATTATTGATTCGAGTCTTGATGTATGTTTATGGTTGACTTGATTTGTAAGCATGATATATCTTGCCAAATGCTAGTTCGATGGATGTTTTATGAATGCTTAAGTTGCTTTGAATGTCATGTAAACTCATTTGATATGTATGATGCTTATTGGTTCTTTTTAATGTCTTCAAGCATGCTTGTATGAAAGGCTCTTAACGTGTAATTTGCTATGTACGAAAGATTGTCTAAATCCATGCTTGTATGTGTTTGAGTATGTTAAATCTAGGATGTATGCCTCTAGACTTTGTTTGATGGTTTTGTGTGCCTTTAGGGGTCCTATGAGACCTTTAGACTTGTCAAAACACCCCTAAATCTGTATTTCAAAGGTTACAGACTGCCAGCGTTTCGAAACGGGAGGGATCGTTTCGGAACGGGTAGGCTTCAGGGACCCCGTATCGGAACGTGTTTCGATACGGTATGGCCTTTGGAACCCGTGTTCCGAAACGCGTATCGGAACGTTTTGGCTACTGGAATTCTGAGAAATTCACGAGATGAAGGTGTTTCGAAACGGGTGTAAAGGTTTCGAAACGGTCAAAATCTCGTTGACCATGAGATATTGACCGTCGTGGGCGTTTCGAAACGGTTGACCACCGTTTCGATACGACCCCTTGTAAAGGCTCTAAGACAGTTGACCTGGTCAAGGCGTTTCGATACGCCTCAAGGGCGTTTCGAAACGGCCTGTTTAAAAGATTAAAATTGGGCTGTTTAACTGTTGTTTTGGGTTCGAATGTTTGTCTCATGTATTTTATTCCGCTGTTTGATCACACAGGACTTAAATGAACTTTTAGAAAAGATTAAGTAAAAGAAAAAAAATAGGGTTGCTAACCGAAGGGGAACCTTAACGGGTTTCGCTTCGGTTTTCCACGTGTGGCCCACTCGGATCGGTCATCCAACCAGACCGGGACGAGGGGGTTACATATTCGAATGATCATGAAATTTGGCATGCTAGTAGTTTATAGTATTGAAATATTGTGTGTAAAGTTTCACTGCATTTGAACACTTTTTGGTAGGTTAATTCGATTAAATACCAGCAAAAAATCTGTCATTACATGTCAGGCCATATCAATGCGGGGTACTGCGTATCGATACAGTTAAGCATAATTGAAACTTAGGAACATGGCATATTGATATGGTTTTGAGCTGTATCGGAACGTTTTGCCACTGAAATTTCTTGTTTCGATACATGCCTAACCCATATCGGAACGGGTCAAAGTCAAAGTCAATGAAAGTCAACTCGTACCGAAACAAGGCTTACCTGTATCGATACGGGTAATGGGCAAAGTCAGCCAAGGTTGATCATCGTGCACCCACATCGAAACAACATCAAAGAGTTTCAATATAGGGTTAGTTAAGTTGGTTAAGAAGGCATAATCTGGAAGTTTACAATGTTCACAGATTGGTCACTAAAATTAGAATGATTAAATTGGATGAGTAAATGAACTCCAAATTGCATGAAATTTTACAGGATTGTTGTTATTGTGTGGAATTTCATTAAGGTATAATCAATTGTATCGAAGGACCTCTAATTTATCAAGATTTATAGTTTAGCCTAGAAAAACTTTTTAATAGTTAAGAATTGGTCCTAAATGATTAATTATTGTTTCATAATGGATTAATTGGACTAAGATGCATTTTAGTAATGTATTATTGTATAACATTGTTCAATTACTGATTATAAGTTGAAATTTTATTACACCGATCATCGTACTATTTATCGGTATCACCTTCCGACCCGGTTTTCGACCAGACCGAGAATGGGGTGTTATATTTGTGGTATCAGAGCTAGAGTTTAGTCGGTTCTAGACTAAACCTATGCATGTCTGTATTATTTACTGTGTTACTTTGCCATCTAGGTGTTATATTGTTGTATATTGTGACTTATCGGCAAATCCGATATCTTTATGTATAGAGGACTAACCGTAGTCAGGCTCATATAGATGAGCGTATTGTTGTCAGAGAAAATTCGAGGACGATTCTTAAAAAGGAGAGAATTGTTACATCCCAAAAATTGGGTTAGTCGGAATTGGATTCTGATGATTGGTATATTGATATTAAAATGCTCAAATATCGTATCTTTATTGCCTAAATTATAGATTACATTGTTAAGGGACCTTAATTAAACTCATTCTTAGTTAAGGGCCTCCTTGAAACTGCCTAAAATAATGTTTTTGAGCTAGGTGTTTTGATACAGTAAAACTTGTACCGAAACAACCTAGGTAAGGCGTTTCAGAATAACTTTAGAGTGTTTTGATACAATTTTAATAGTTTTAACTAACTTTTGGACTTTTGCTTAGCCGTATCGATACGTGTATTGATACATCCCTACGTGTATCGATACGTGTCCCTGCAGAAATGACTTTTAGTAATCAAATTGCAAAGAATGACACATGGTGATGACTCACCTGCTTGAGTTTGTCCTTCCCCCGTGGAAGCTGATTAGAAAAGACGTCTAATAGTCATCGTTTTCCTTAAATTGATAAAAAGTTAGAAAGGATAAGAAAATATGGATATTATTATATTAAGCTTTCTCTTTGCTAAGGGGAACCTTTTCATTGGTCTTTGGTGAGGTGGTGTATGATTAAGGTTATAGCTTCCGTGAAAAGAATAAAGAAAAGTCCTCATCTTTATTTTTCCTATTACCGAAACCAAATCTCATCATGTGTCTTGAAAACAAGCTCACACCTCCAATGTAATCCTCTCCACCAAGCTCAAGCATACACCTCTCAATTTGTGATCCATAAGCTTAGGCTTTATTTGATTTAAGAGCATCAATTCATAGCTATTGATCGGGTAAGTGGGAACCCTAAATCAATTATTGATTCTCTTGATCATTGAATGCCCAATTTCTATTCCAAGTATCGATATTGTCATATTGATTTCTAATAATCTCCTATTATCTTTCCTAGCTCAAGAATTGGAAGAAGTTAATCTGACACCTCCAACAAATTCTAGGAATAAAGGGATTATCATCCGAGAGCCGTAGGAGCTTCGGAGTATCAAGGTGAGTGTAGCCGAAGTCTCGAGAGTGGCTAGGTGCCATCTCGAATTATTGATTATTGACTTACTAACCATTGAATTGAAAGGTTTTGCATAAAACATCATTGAAAGCTATATTGGAAAGTCTTGGTAAGTATTGCATTGAATTATTGTCTGTAGCATTGATAGTGTTGTCATGAAAATCATTGAAGCATTGACATATAGACTCATTGATTATTGGATATTGAAGAGGACATTGGAACATCGATTATGGGTGCCATTGGATATTATGTTGAATCGTTGTTATTGTTATTGAAATATTGTAATTGGACTATTGATTATTGAACCTTAGATACGAGAGTATTGGATACAATTGGCATGTCATAGAATTCATGAGCTCATTGGTATGGGGTATTGGGATTCGGCCATGGTGCGACGGAGGAATGTGTTGTGTATTGGTCAATTGGTGCGACGGGGGGAATATGATACGACCATTATTGTTATTATTGGTGTTGTGGTAGAATTTGTGTATCCAAATACGATTGAATCGATCCAAGGATAATATTGATCATTGTTTCCTTGATATTGATTATTGGTGCCATGATATTTATTGTTGTTATTGAGCGTAGAAATGATGTTTATGTTCATGGCATAATGTCATTGATGATATTGAGACATATTGCATTATATGATATGTTCATCCATTTTTCACGGATATCTCACTTAGACTATATAAGACTAATGCATTCATTGTTCATACATTTTAGGTTGATAAGACTAACGGATTGAGATCGGGATTAGTTGGTGTTTTGACAAGTCACGTCTGAGCTAAGAGTAATGTACATTAACCTTTGAACTCCTAGTATGATGGAAAAGTAGTTTGATAAGTTTCTTTTAGCCGTTTTGTGATGTATAAGTGGTTTATGGTTTGTAACTAAGTTAAATGTCCTAAATGACTTGATAAAGGTTGCTAAAAATGGTCTAATATGCATATTTGGCTTAAAAGGTGAAAACATAGTAAACGTATTTGAATGATCATGAAATTTGGCATGCTAGTAGTTTATAGTATTAAAATATTGTGTGTAAAGTTTCACTGCATTTGAACACTGTTTGGTAGGTCAATTCGATTAAAAACCAGCAAAAATCTATCATTACAGGTTAGGTCGTATCAATACGGGGTAATGACGTATCGATATGGTTAAGCATAATTGAACCTTAGGAACAGGGCGTATCGATACAATTTTGAGCTGTATCGGAACGTTTTTCCAGTGGAATTTCTTATTTCGATACAGGCCTAACCCGTACCGGAACGGGTCAAAGTCAAAGTCAATGAAAGTCAACCCGTACCGAAACAGGGCTTACTTGTATCGATGCGGGTAATGGGAAAAGTCAGCCAAGGTTGACCAACGTGCACCTGTATCAAAACAACATCAAAGCGTTTCGATACAAGGTTAGTTAAGTTGGTTAAGAAGGCATAATCTGGAAGTTTATAATCTTCACAGATTGATCACTGAAATTAGAATGATTAAATTGGATGAGTAAATGAACTCCAAATTGCATGAAATTTTATAGGCTTGTTGTTATTGTGTTGAATTTCTTTAAGGTATAATCAATTGTATCGAAGAACCTCTAATTTGTCAAGATTTATTGTTTAGCCTAGATAACTTGTAATAGTTAAGAATTGGTCCTAAATGATTAATTATTGTTTCATAATGGATTAATTGGACTAAGATGCATTTTTGTAATGTATTATTGTATAACATTGTCCAAGTATTGATTATAAGTTGAAATTTTATTGCACCGATCACCGTACTCTTTATCGGTATCACCTTATGACCCGGTTCTCGACCAGGCCAAGAATGGACTGTTACATTTGTGGTATCAGAGCTAGAGTTTAGTCGGTTTTGGACTAAATCGATGCATGTCTGTATTGTTTATTGTGTTACTTTGCCACCTAGGAGTTATATTTTTATATATTTTCACTTGCCGGCTAATCCGATCTCTTTATGTATAGAGGACTGACCTTAGTCAGGCTCATATAGATGAGCGTGTTGTTGTCGGAGAAAATTAGAGGATGAATTTTTCTTAAGGGGGGAGAATTGTATCATCCCAAAAATTGGGTTAGTCGGAATTGGGTTCCGATGATTAGTATATTGATATAAAAATGCTCAAATATCGTATCTTTATTGCCTAAATTATAGATTACATTGTTAAGGGACCTTAATTAAACTTATTTTTAGTTAAGGGCATCCTTGAAACTGCCTAAAATAATGTTTTTGAGCTAGGTGTTTCGATACAATAAAACTTGTACCGAAACGGCCTAGGTAAGGCGTTTCGAAACAACTTTAGAGTGTTCCGATACAGTTTTAATGGTTTTAACTAACTTTTGGATTTTTGCTTAGTCGTATCGATACATGTATCAATACAGCTCTGCGTGTATCAATACGTGTCCCTGAAGAAATTATTTTAAGTCATCAAATTGCAAAGAATGACACATGGTGATGACTCACCTGCTTGAGTTTGTCCTTCCCCCGTGGAAGCTGATTAGAAAGGATGTCTAATAGTCATCATTTTCCTTAAATTGATAAAAAGTTAGAAAGGATAAGAAAATATGGATATCAAAATATTAAGCTTTCTCTTTGCTAAGGGAAACCTTTTCAATGGTCTTTGGTGAGGTGGGTATGATTAAGGCTATAGCTTTCGTGAAAAGGAATAAATAAAAGTCCTCATCTTTATTTTTCCTATTACCGAAACCAAATCTCATCCCTTGTCTTGAAAACAAGCTCAACCTCCATTTTCATCCTCTCCACCAAGCTCAAGCATACACCTCTCAATCTGTGATCCATAAGCTTAGGCTTTCTTTAATTTAAGAGCATCAATTCATAGTTATCGATCGGGTAAGTGGGAACCCTAAATCAATTATTGATTCTCTTGATCATTGAATGCCCAATTTCAAGTTAAAAGCTTTAAGATAAGCTTTTGTCTAAATAGCTAATAGCTATTCCAAGTATCGATATTGTCATATTGATTCTAATAATCTCCTATTGTCTTTCCTAGCTCAAGAATTGGAGAAAATTAATTCGAAACCTCCAACAAAGTCTAGGAATAAAGGGATTGTCATCTGAGAGCCGTAGGAGCTTCGGAGTATCGAGGTGAGTGTAGCCGGAGTCTCGAGAGTGGCTAGGTGCCATCTTGAATTATTGATTATTGATTTACTAACCATTGAATTGAAGGGTTTTGCATAAAACATTATTGAAAGCTATATTGGTAAATCTTGGTAAGTATTGCATCGAATTATTGTCCGTAGCAATGATAGTGTGTCATGGAAATCATTGAAGTATTGGCATATAAAATCATTGATTATTGGATATTGATGAGGGCATTGGAACATCGATTATGAATTTTTGTCTTTGGATATTATGTTGAATCATTGTTATTGATATATTATTATTGAAATATTGTAATTGGACTATTGATTATTGAACCTTGGATTCGAGAGTATTGGATACAATTGGCATGCCATAGAATTCATGAGCTCATTGGTACGAGTATTGGGCTTCGGCCATGGTGCGGCGGAGGGATGTGTTGTGTATTGGTCAATTGGTGCGGGGGAGGGAATATG
The DNA here is from genome assembly GCA_958450335.1 of Hibiscus tridactylites. Taxonomy (NCBI): domain Eukaryota; kingdom Viridiplantae; phylum Streptophyta; class Magnoliopsida; order Malvales; family Malvaceae; genus Hibiscus; species Hibiscus tridactylites. The sequence goes on along the minus strand of OY288265.1, from coordinate 79,459,695 downwards.
ATACGACCATTATTTATATTGTACCTTAGGAACATGGCGTATCGATACGGTTAAGCATAATTGAACCTTAGTAACAGGGCGTATCGATACAGTTTTGAGTTGTATTGGAACCTTTTGCCACTGGAATTTCTTGTTTCGGTACAGGCCTAGCCCGTATCGGAATGGGTCAAAGTCAATGAAAGTTAACCCGTACCGAAACATGGCTTACCTGTATCGATACATGTAATGGGCAAAGTCAGCCAAGGTTGACCATCGTGCACCCGTATCGAAACATCATCAAAGTGTTTCGATACAAGGTTCGTTAAGTTGGTTAAGAAGGCATAATCTAGAAGTTTACAATGTTAACAGATTGGTCACTAAAATTAGAATGATTAAATTGGATGAGTAAATAAATTCCAAATTACATGAAATTTTACAGGCTTGTTATTATTGTATTGAATTTCTTTAAGGAATAATAAATTGTATCGAAGGACCTCTAATTTGTCAAGATTTATAGTTTAGCTCCTAAAATTATAATAGTTAAGAATTGGTCCTAAATGATTAATTATTGTTTCATAATGGATTAATTGGACTAATATGCATTTTGGTAATGCATTATAGTATAAAATTCTCCAAGTATTGATTATAAGTTGAAATTTTTTGCACCGATCACCATACTGTTTATCTGTATCACCTTCCGACCCGGTTCTCGACTAGGCCGAGAAGGGGGTGTTACAGTTATGATTTGCTCCACGAGAATGATGACGATCGTATATATGAATATGTGAATAAGTATATAATAATCAAGATTATCGCATCCGGGGGCAAGAATTTCCCCATCTAACATAAATATGTGAATGCACAAAAAAGGGGGAACAAGCTAGCAAATGAGTTAGCAATGTCGCTACAGGTTAGCGAGCACTTCTATGCCGTTTTTAAAAAGTATTCTACAGTAAATATTTGATTCAAAATTCAAGTTTTGAGAGCTAAAAATTTTGAGTATAATAGATGAAGTCCAAATTTTCATACCGCTTCAAGTAGCAATCTAACACGAACTCTCTTTTATGTTTGGGGACAACAACATATTACAATTTTAATCCCTTTAATGGGAGAAAGAAAATTATTGAGAATTTCTTCTAACAAAGTCGAAAACATTTCAAACACAAATACCACTACAAGGTTATTTTGTCACATATTGAGAGTTTATACTCTTCTTTTGTTTCTCAAGCTTAGTCCCTCTCGCTTGAGTGCTTCCACCTCGATTAGTTCTCGTTATAGTACCAAGCTGAACACATGAAAATGTCAAATTCTTCTTTGTTTTCTGCTTCAGTGGATCAACCCTGCGAATCATTTTGAACAAGTTGCTTGTTGTCACGATTCCCAACATCACCTCCGTACACACCTAACAAACGAACAACCACCTTGATGATATCTATATGAAATGGGGCCAAATCCAAGCACACATCAACAACTTTGATAATCTGCTTAGCAACAGCCGCTTTTCAATGTAGTCATGAACAACAACAAACAATGGTATTTGGAAAATCTTGAGAGCAATGTTTTTTAAATACTCTGTTTGTTGACATTCATTGCTACAAATGGCTAATCATAACCTTTCAAATACCATTGTTTGTAGACACAAAAAACCCCGATGAAAAGTCAGCACTCCCTCGGGATCTATAAAATAAAACCCGTATATACTAGTCATCGCCATGAATAGATTCCCCCAACCTACACATATAAAACTGTAAAGAAGAAAACCGTAAAGGAAAGAATAGACCACTCACAATTTGGATTATGAAAATTTGGACCCAAAGGCGTGTTATTTATAACGAAAAGGAGAAAATACCAAGACCTAACGATTAAAGTTCAAATCTTGGCAACCGCCGCAGCAAGTAGTTAATTTTGAGATTTTGAAATCTTGAGTTTTTCTCTCTCATCACAATCTGTCTTAGACCGTCTAATCACGATGATGACGAAATAACTAGTCAATGCTAAAAGAAAAAAAACTATCACACTGCCACAAAAGACCAATAAAAAAGTAACACGAGAAATCTCGTAAATGTCCATTCACCCACAAAACTATACAAACACATATCATGTAGTTTGCTACCATGAAAAACTTATAGACCCTACACCGAACATTAATAAACACTATTTATTTCTCCTAAAAGTGAGCACAATGGAACAAGTTTACACAAAATATGCTAAGTAATAATCTACATCTTGTGACTTTGATTTTTATAATTTAAAAATTCTATATTGTTTGTGTTTCCAGGCTTGCTAAGGTCACTTTATAACATTCCTTCGCCAGGGGGTAATTGTTGGTACCAACGAACCACAACGACACGAATGCCCAATTACAACCCTCTACGAACGTACTAGTAGACCACGACCGTGCGAACAAACCAATTGTGACCCGTTGCGACCTCGACAAGTGAATGCTACCCCAGACCACGCGACGATGCACATGATCCACATCGACACCTGAGCCATGACAACTCACCAAGACACTTGTCTTCTCTAATTAACACATGTTCTCACATCATCCAACCCCCTATAAGGAGCCATGCACCCCAAGCAAAGGCAAGCTCTGGGAACCATATAGAAGGACTATCCAAAAACACTAGGCGGATAACCCTCTCCTCTCTACCATGGAAACAACCCAAAACCACTGTCGAAAGGGGTTGCTCATTTTGTGATCAACAAATATGATCAAAAAATAGGGTAAATTGCTTGGGTGACCACCCAAATATTGGTTCTTACCTATTTTGATCACCGGACTAAAAAAATTCAAAATTCGACAATCCAACTATTTAATTGAACTTATTTTGACCACCAACCGTTAAAATCTAACAGATGGGTGACGTGGTTGTTAATGAAAATTTGTATAACTACACATTTTGTTCTTATTAGTTACCTATTCTATCAATTTAATCATTTACATGCTGAATAGAGTTAGCAATTGTTTCCTTTAATATACTATTATATCTGTCATTACCAAAATTGATTTTGGGTGCGATGCAGGTTTCTTTTCGAATGTACAACTTGATTACAAATTGTTAGCAAATCCATCTATGTACATGCAAAAACCCAATAGAGGCGATATTTTCAAAAGCAATATTCTCCACTTGGAAAACATACGAGAAATCTGTGGCATGTCATTCCACGTTCACAGTCGAGAGTTGAAGCCACCAGGCAAATGCATTGTAATAAAAGCCTCAATGCTTGGAAATTTCACATTTTGTATAGAAGGTTTGAAGAGATTTACCTTTATATCTCTATAAATAATCCCAGCTGCCCTGTTGTCTTGATTTGGCTTTTCATGTTATCATGAACAAAAGAATCAGTGTTTCTGTCATAAAAAAATCAGAATCGTTAAAAGGATTTTAGCATAACCAGGAGATGAAAATCGGTCTATAACTGTTTTAAAATTGTGAAACTTGATTGTAAGAAGATTTTTAGGGCGGGTCGTTAATCTCCACGATAGCAAATGGCCACCAGATCACCACTTAGCAACTACTTCAAGTCAGGAGTTAAGAGAAGGGAAGTAACTGGGTGCTTATGAAACGTCAGTACCTTGTGGAGGAGCAATATGTATTCTAGTGACTTGTCCAAAGGCAACCCTCATTCGGTTCCTATGCTAATTGAGTTGCTTATCGTCTCTATGTCAGTGCAGTGAACCATATGCTAGACCTTAACGGCCCCATCGTGGTGACTTGTTACGTACCAGTTTGTATCCAGCCAATCAGAGAATGTAGAACTTGTCACAGAGAGTGTGTAATCAGATGTAATTTGGGTTGTGCTAATTACTACTAGACAGTTACCATTGATGCTCCAAACCGCAAACAAAATTCCAGAAACAGTCATGATTTCACCAGTTAAATCATTCACATAGACTGCAGAAATTGGAGCTGAGGTTCATTATTTAATGGAGGGAAACTAAAAGAGAGATGAGGGTTTCCCATTGGACTAAATTGATAGAATAGGTAACTAACAGGGACCAAATATGTAGTTATACAAATTTCTATTAACAGTCACGTCACCCCTCCGTTAGATTTTAACAGTCGATGGTCAAAATAGGTCCAATTAAATAGTTGGGTGGTTGAATTTTGAATTTTTATAGTTCGACGGTCAAAATAGGTCAGACCCAATAGTTGGGTGGTCACCCAAATAGTTTACCCAAAAAAATATTCATAATGTGTAAATTAAGTATTATAAAATATCAAATAATAATATAAGTGCGAAACATTAAATAATAATAAAAAGAAAATATGTTTTTGTGATAAAAGCAAAATTTATCAAATAATTTTTGTTATGAATATTTATCTATGTGGATGTCTATAATGATAAGGACTTTATCAAGGAGGTTTGATTTACTTTATCATTAGAAATATTATCTTCATTAATTAGAGTTTAATGTATTATGTACTTCTTGTGCCTATAAATAGATGATCTAATGAAGGCATTGCATACACTTGAGTATTGAGAATAATATAAATCTTCTTCTTCCTCTCATCTCTTTGTTCTTCCATTCTTGTTCTTTGTTCTTATTATTGTTTTTCTTTATTTTATTCAAAACACGTTATCAACATGAGACTCTAATCAACTGAGATCTTCATCTTTCGAATCCAAAAGAAGTTACCGAAAAGAATGAATTCGATTATAGAATGAAACTAAAGATAAGTTTTTTTTCTCTCATTTTTTAGCTATTGATTGTCTGTCTCTTTATATTTTTATTTTTATTTTTTTTGAAAAGAATGGAAGCATGCTTAATCGCATCGAATCCAATCTCGCTCAAAGAATTGATCTCTTAAGCGACCCAAATCCACATCAATGAGATCGTGGAGAATAGATGATTATCTTGAGTATATTTAGAGATAAGTATATTTTTATGGATTCATGATATATAATATGGTGAATGTTTTTTTATTTAACCATATGTTAAGTTTTACATGATATGCTTAAATGGCTTGGAAAGAGACGCGACGTAAAGAAATTATGAGAAGTTGTTTCGGTGATTTGTTATGTCTCCATTGTCCTTTAGAAGAAAATTATTATCGGTAAACTTTATTTTCTCTCTCTTTAAACTATAATTTTAATGTGCGATAAATCATGGTGAACTTCAATCTATAAAAAGATTGTTATAAAGTCTATATTTGCTCGAAAGCAATATTTCTTCTTCGTCGAAAAACTCGACCATAGACTTCTCCCAATTTCAAGTTACTAAAATTCGTCTTGATCCAAAAAGTTTTATGGGAGACATTCCCTGAAGTGAATGCAAAGCATGATGTTTATTCCATGCGATTATCAATGATGGGGCATTCCCTGAAGTGAATGCAAGCATGATGTTTATTTCATGCGATTATTGGAATTGTTTCATTCACTGAAGTGAATGCAAACATGGTAAATCATTATTCAATTAGAGACATAATTTCGATGTAATCCAAGTATATTGGTTGGACATCCCGTTCTGCGAGGCTACTGGTCTCAAAGGAGGTTTTTAAAGGACCTTGTGGACTGGTTTAACAATGTCGCGTACGAGGATTAAATTTTTGTTCTCTATGATAAGGATATGTTAATAAAAATATACTCCACTTTTCACGACAAATAATATTGTCCTCAGACACAATATCATGAAAAAGGTTTCAAAGGCCCACTAGCTCTACTCCATTCCCTAAAGTGAATGTGAGATTATATTATAGAAAGAATAAAAGCCACATTAGAAGTTGTAGTCATGGTCGAGGCATGAACATAGACATTATGGTCATTTTAAGAGTACTTCTACCCACTAGTAGTGAGGTTATAAGGATGATAAGAGCGATAAAAGATCATTCTAAGAAAGTGGAATCTTTTTTTATTACCAATGTGATGTTATAAACCATTAGTCTCGTACTTATCGTACATTGGAAAAATCAACAATGATTGAATGATAAAGGAAAGAAAATAAAAGCAAATTCTGTTTGCGAAAAATGACAAAGATGATATTGGTCTAACTTATTTGGACATTGTTTGTCCAACTCATTTGGACGTTGTTGATTTCCTTATAACCCTCGAATGGAATAAATCATCTTCTAATTATTCTCATAACTTTGAAGAGAATTAATTATCTTTTTATTTATTTTACTTTATGTTTATTTACTTTATACATTAATTATTTACATTTTATATTTATATTCATGTTAATATTTATATTTATATATTATCATATTTATTTATTTTGTTTAACATGATTACTTATCAAATACAATTTATGGTGACGATTTATGCTTAGCAGAAGTATAAGATATATTTTTCCATTTAAATGCAAGGGAAAAATGTGAGTACTATATCTCAAAGTACTAAAAGTATTGATGCTCCAGAAGAGCAATAAGTTCTTGAGAGAAAGCACATTATGAAAAGTACATAATTGCGAATGTTGCAATAATTACCGCTAATGGTAATAATACCGTCACCACTAGAAATGGAAATTTTAAGAGAACAATATGAGTTCACAAAATATTCTTTTGAAATTATAGATAACATATGTTATCAATTGGAATTTGAAATAAGCCAATGTGGATATAAGTTCTCGTAGCCAAAAAGTTAGTTGAAAGCTCTAGAAGAGCTATATATTTCTACTAAAAGAATTCTATTGAAAGTTTCGAAAGAGCTAAATATTCCTATTCAAAAAGAACAATTTTGATGGTTGTACTAGACGTGTACAAGTGAGATTGAATCACATATTCTAATTTACCAAATTCAGAAATGTATATACACACTTGTATATAGTTGGCATGATCGGTTAGACCATTCTGATCAATAATGATGCGAAAGCTATTGAGATTTATATGCACATTTATGAAAAGAATCTGAAGTTCTTGTGGTGCTTGTTCTCAAAGGAATTGATTAAATTCCATTTACTAAAAGAACACGAAGTTCTTGTGTTGCTTGTTCTCAAAGGAAATGATTAAGATCCCACTTAGCAAAAGAACTTGAAGTTCTTGCACTAAAGTTGAGATTGCATGTCTTGCATATCTGAATGAAATATGAGCCCATTTATCCACAAATGTGGAAAGTTTTATATGATTTTAGTAGATGCATCTACATTGTTTTATCAACTTACGACCAGAAGTTTGTGAGATTGGTTATAAAAGGATTCAGATTATGCAGTTAGACTATTCGTCTTGAAAAGCTAGTGGGTTTATATTTTAGGCTATATCAGTTGTTACAAAGCCTATTGATTATGAAAAATATAGTTTAGCAAAATTTCAATTGGATGCCTCATATTTGATAGCTAAACTATGTGAACAAAAGAATGATCATTTATATGGTGTTTCCATATAGCAACACTTATACGCATCAAGCCAACGAGTTATAATAAACTCCCCGTTATGATTGGTTTTTGGTCAGAAGCCATACATTTCTCATTTTATAATTTTGAATGTGCGATATGAATTGCTCCACCACAACGCACAAAATGGGTAAATAAAAAGAGTTGAGAATATATATTGAGTACGAGTCTTCTTTTATGTTTAAACTCTTAAACATTAGTTGGAGAATCATTTATGACATGTTTTTTCTCAACATCAGAGGAGATAATAATCAGTTGGATAAAGGAAAATGAATTATCGTTATCTAGATCCTTGTATATGAACTAGAAGTTTATAAGATAATTCATGTTATTACATGTCAACTGCCAGGCATATTTACTGACCCAATGAGAGTAACTAAGTCTCATATACCATCTGAAATGCTCTAAGTTTATATTACATGTTAGAGCGAGATGATGTAAATCATGCCTGAAGCATGATAGTTGAAATGGTTCCAATGAACAAAATTCTCGTAAATGGAAAGTAATATGAGATGACCATATATTGGAGGTGAGTGCTCTTGAAGAGACCCAAGACATAACTAATAATAAAACTCTTGAAGAGTTTCACGTACTTGAAACAAAGATTGAAATCTTGAAGAGATCTCGATGAGTTATGTCACTACGAGAATAGAACCAGAAAATTGAAAAGTTATCGACAACGATTTTACAAACAGTTTTAAATAGAATACTTTTATAGAAGTAAAGAAAGAAAGTAATGATCTTGTAACGAAATCTATCAAGAAATATAGATATTGAATTGGACAATATAGAAAGACACTTTGAACTTCTAAAAGAGAAGTATTTAGACCAACAGTCCAAACACCTAAAGGTGTAATGCAAGTGAGATACAAATAAGTAGTCGTAAATTCGACTTGTATTATGATTTATGAAGAGTTTTAATTACTTCATGGTGGATGCAATTACTTTGGCAGTATGAAATATATTACATGCGTCTAATTATTTATGGATCCCTATTTTTCCTTAAAGGATTTAAAATGCTAAAAGCATTTGGAAATTTTTGAGAAAATTTATTTAGCATGTCTTATTGAATATTTTGGCGCATTTGATATAATCGCCTTAGTGAGTACTAATTGAGGAAATACTATAAGAATGATAAGATTTCCTTATGTATTTTATAAAGGAATTTGAATCAAGATTCATTATATTATTAGAACTCCCGAAGAGCTTTCAAAGCATTTGGTTATTTAAGGAAATGATTTGAGAAAAGAATCTTGAGATGTGGTTTTTTCTCGACCTAAAGATCGAGCACTTAAATATGCGTTTTTGTCTATGAATGAACATAAGTTGAAAAAATCTTAAAGAAGATTCAATATGGATAAAGCATATCTATTGTAAGATTGTTGGATGTGAATAAAGATAATTATATATTTTCTTGGTTTTCAAGCACCATATTTTAGTTGGTCAAGCAATATCCATGAATATACAAATATCATTACATTTAGATCTTTAAACATTCGTTGATGCCTCCTCAAATGTCGTAGAAATATTTGTTATGCATGAGGCAAGCCAAAAATGTGTTTGGCTAAGACCATTGACCCAACATATCCAAAAGATATATGGATTTACTTTTACAAGATATGATAAAAGCTATCTTGTGTGAAGATAATGCAAGATGTATATCTCAGTTTGAAAAAGGATACATCATGAAACATATTACTCCAAAGTTTCATCCCTCACGATCTTTATAAAAATAATATTCAAGATTGAATTATGAAGATTCAAAGATATTCTGTGATGTTTTCATGAGGGGAGTAAATACGTGTTGCACTCTTTTTCCTTAAACCGAGGTTTTGTCCCAATGGGTTTTCCTGGTAAGGTTTTTAATGAGGCAACATATTATGCGTATCAAAGATGTGTGTACTCGTTTTCCTTCACTAAAGAAAATTTTTTCCCACTAGGTTTTTATCTTAGTAAGGTTTTAACGAGGCATATTATCTTCATAGACATCCAAGGGGGAGTGTAATGAATATTTATCTATATGGATGTCTATAATGATAAGGACTTTATCAAGGATATTTGATTTACTTTATCATTAGAAATATTATCTTCATTAATTAGAGTTTAATGTATTATGTACTTCTTATGCCTATAAATAAATGATCTAGTGAAGGCATTGTATACACTTAAGTATTGAGAATAATATAAATCTTCCTCTTCCTCTCATCTCTTTGTTCTTCCATTCTTGTTCTTTGTTCTTATTATTGTTCTTCTTTATTTTATTCATAACAATTCTAATTTTTTAGATAATTTTCTTTAGATGCTACTCCATTTGAATGAAAATGCGCAAGTGTTTGATACTAATGCATCTATATCCAATGCTAAATCTTAAGTTTGACAATATGAAGCCTAACTGACAATTAATCTAAACCTAAGTCTAGTAAGAGAAAAAGAGTACACATGGTAGTACATATAATTAAGAAACTAAAATGTCCTCATGAATTAAAGTTAAAGTCTATTTTAAAATTACCAAGACTTTTTAAATTTAATTATTTTTATTTAATTAATAAGTATTACTTTTGTTATTATCACGTAAATCTTAATATTTTGTTAAAATATTATTTTTTCTTTTTGTTTGATCGGCAAAAGAGTATGATTTTATTAATAAGTATCATACAGTGTCATCACACTCCGTGACCTCATTAAAAATCTCCCTACACCTAAATGGAGGAAAAGAGTACCGAGAAGTATGAGATAAAGAACAAACGCTAAAAACAACCGAACAAACACGAAAAAAACTAAAGCAAGAAACGAAAACACAAAACATTCATGCTAGCATGCAAAACCAAGATATGCGATCAACACCACCCCTCGCCAAAAAGTCATCCAAGCAATTCGCTTCTCGATAAAAACATGAATACATGAGCTCAACAATAATCCCCTTCAGATGCAATTTCCAGGCCAAAAGATGTCGTCAAGCACCAACAAAAAATGGTCCGATGTTGTGTGTTTCCATACTATTCAATCCTCACACTTTTAACAAACCACACCACGCCACTCTATCGACACAAAGGAAATCACGCACCACATCCAATGAATAATTCCACCATACCTCGTTGTAGATTACCACACCACATATCGCTTAACAAACTCGCTTGATCCCTTCCCACACACGGTATGTATACTCTTACTATACCACAAAAACAGACATCCAAGAACCGAGCAAATCCGTCTCCTCTCTCGAATGTCAAAAACATCTAAAGAAGGCGTAAACACATAAACAAAATCATTCGTAAACCATATCTTATTCACCATACCATCACTTGATGTCTTTAATTTAGTCACATATAAAATGACCATCGCACACCTTTGTTGTCTCAAAAAGTGTTGAACCGAGTTACGCTTCAATGCTGAACCAATCCCTCTCACATTCTACGACCACAAACTCAACGCTCTTCACAATTATTGTCGTTCTCGTGCTTCAATCATACGCGCGATATCCTTTACAATTTCTTGTTCGTTTCCAATTGTTTTCACCCTAATCAGTTTACCCAATTTCAATGTTTCCTCCGCTTCTCTTAAAATAATTTGTTTCCGGTTATAGAAGTCTGAATCTGACAAAGAGCCATTAACAATTACCTCTGATGGTTTTTGGGTTTTCTTTAGACGACCTCTGCCCTTTTTTACCAGCTTCGCTTCAGCCTCACCTCGCTCACCAGGCGATAAAAAACTCAGTTCGATTTTTGAAACCTGTCGTAACCTTCTAAACTCTCCATTGTATTCAATTGTTTGAGCCTTATTAGCCCTAGGAATTTCTATCCTTGACCCATCAACACGTGGGCTCAATTCATCAGCTACTAGTTCTTCGACAACTAGTTCATCACACGGTACTCCAACATTGTTTGGAAAAACATCCACCACAGCATCACTCGACAAAACATCCAGAATTCGCTGACTTTCCCTTTCACGATGGACAAAGCTTACATCTTCATCCGCCATTCAACTTGCCGTGCTTATGACACGCCAATCCTCCCTCTTGTTCTCATTACACATACGATCAATTTGGCTCGATCCTAGAGCCGAATAAGAGAAAGAATTGGGTACCACTGTATCATTTGCTGACCTCCCACTTATAGACACCTTAACCGGGCTGGACATATCCATGTTCAAATCCTCAGTACTCAATGTATCTTTTGAACAGTTCGTCGCCTCACAACTACAATCACACTTAGGGCCAATCGCTTCCTCAATTTCTGTAACGCGAATTGTGAAGAGGTTATCGTTAATGCGCAAGTCCATTACTTCATCTATGTGTGAAATCTAGTCGGTTTCGATCTGAAATCGACATCGTTCAAACGTTGAAGGCGCCAAAGTCTCAATGTCAATCCATACGAGTTCGCCCCAAATCGCTGCAATATTTTGAAATGTTTCTTCAGACCATCCATGAATAGGAATTCCACTTACTAAAAGCCATACCCTTCGATTCGGTAAAAATGATGTAGGCAACCATTCAATTAAATTTTCAAACCATGTTTCTAGACGCCTAGTCTCCAAAATTCTCTTCCTCGATTCTTTATCTTCAAACATGAATAATACAAGAGAGCACACAACTCGCATCAACGTAAAACCTGTCAATTTCGCCTTTGTAATCTCATTTGCAAGATCCACTATTTGGCTGGGTTGACGACAAAAACCCAAAGCGCAATTCTGTAAAATTTCCCATTTATCGGCATCAACAACCCCATCCACGTATTTGCATTTCTCTTCCACTCTAGATTGCTCTTTCACTGTGATCCGATCATCACCATCCTCATCCTTGTTACGCCGCCTCACTGAATTTCTTTTGGAATTGTTTGTATGATCATGATCATCCCATTGTTTCTGGATCTCCTTGTTCATCCTTGAATCAATGTTATCACTTTTTCTTCTCCAAAATGTATCCCTAGTCTCCCTTTGCGCCATCATTACCTTTAATTTGTATCCATAAAGCTGAAATTCATGAAAACGCTCTATGATTCGATCCGCATCCGTCTTTGACCCCAAACGTACAAATCCGAATCTGGTTCCATCTCCCACTCTCTTTCTTGGTACAAACACATCCACAACCACTCCATGTCTATCGAAAACTTGCCAAACGCCTTGCCAGTGTAGTTGCTCCGGCAAGTTTGATACAAAAACCGTCCAAACTCTTTGAATCTGATTTTCCAAGCTCATTTTCCTCACCATTAAGGTTGCGTGCACGCCTCTAATTCTTACTTGAAATTTCAATTGTGCACACAGTTTTATTCAGAAATATTCACAAACACATGGTGTGCACACATCAAATCCAATCCATTTTCACTTCTCATGCAAGCGTTAATACACAAGGTTTCGTAGTCTCCAAGTGAAAACCAGAGGCAGTGAATCGTGTTGCTGATTGGTGTTGCTGTACTATGCTAATTTGATAGCGTCCATGGGTGACAGTTTGAATGTAATATAATAAAAATAAAAGATACTTTTCTTTGGTTTATTTTTTCTTTCAAAATCATGCTTATATATAATATTATAGACATATAAATGAGACTATTATAAAATAAAAAACATAAGATTTGTATATCTTTCAATTTATTCCCACTCACATATTCGAAAAAAAAAAATTATTCTCACTCACCCATTATTTAACTTAAGACTTTCTCTTGTCTCAATTCATATATATATATATATATATATTTGAAAATAAGCCACTAGTTTTATTAATGAGAAAATACCTAAAATTATAATAAGGGTTTACAAACTATCATTGTAAACTAAATACATAATTTAGATTTCCTCCTAAAACTAGCCACTTTAGATCAGACATGAACCATATATGAAAAGATTATAAATCCATCCAAATATTCGGTCGAAAATAGATACGAAACCTGACTGCATCGATAAAACGAATCACAAAAGGGGATGAAGCTATTGATAGACCACCGAGAAAACGCAAATCAGAGCCGAGCACCTGAGAAACTCTTCACAAGCGCAAACCGCGTATTCAAATTCAAACCGAAGGTCCATAGCAGGGAAGATCAACATGATTACAAATAATCGCCATCTTGATCAGTCGTGGCGTCATCAAATCAACCCTGATAGAAAACAAATAATAGAAAAACGTGCCATGAGACATAAAAACATGCTAAAAAGCAGAAAAACGTACCAAACGGTAGAGAAAAGCGTGTCATAAAGACAGATTTATTGAATTAAAAAGACTAAAAATCAAAAGAACAAAACAAATAAGTGAAAAAGGATGACCGACGGTCAACAAATAGCTCGAAAGCTATTGCCGCCGCGGGTCTATTTTCAAACCAAAAAGAGAAAGCAGCGGCACAAGAAAGGAAAAAGAAAACCCTATTGGTGATAAAAATTATATATATATATATATATATTACTTTTATGCTATATATTGATATTTTCCAATTTTTATATAAAGATAACTTTTAATGCATTAAAAATTAACATTTTAACAATGATTATCTTTATATAATATTTAAACCAAACACAACCTTAAACTTCTAAATAAAAATTATCAATCAAACTCATTCAATAATAATTATCATATTTAATAAAACATTACTATTGATTATCGATTCACATGAGATGTATCATGCGTTATTTATCAGTCAACTCTTAGGGTATATCATGCATCAATATTTTATTTTAATCTTTGAACATACTATTACTTATGGATAAAGAAAAGCATGGAGGAATCTACAATATAAAATTAAAAGTAGTCGATTTATCAAAATAAAAAATTACAGTTAAAAGTATAGTTAATAAAATGATACTAATGCATTAAATATTTGATATTGGAAGTTTAGAATTAAAATAAGAAATACAATTTTTTGAGCAAGAAATACAAAATTTAATATGAAAACCCTTCTTTATGTATTAAAAATTGAGCTTGCTAAGTTAACAAATAAGATAAAAAAAAAAGTAATGCGTTATTTTTGTAAATTTTAAAATATAAAATGACGATGTAAAAAAAAATTCCCATAATTTTCTCAAAGAAATTAAATATCCACAACTCTGAATCTGATTCGTCAGCGGCCGCGATTCCAGTTCAAATAAATTAGGCCTCGAAGCACAGTAACAAACCCGCAAACTGGCGCCGACCAAACCAAACAAGAAAAACTGTAGCGAAAGGTTGAGGCGGTTGTACATTAGAGCAGTAGGATCTCACATTTTCTTACGGTTGCCTAATTTGTTGCCACGTGGCGGTTAAGAAATTCATTGCTCTGTTTTATATGTTGCATTGGCTGGATTGTTGCTGCCAGTAATCAGAAACATGAAAACATTTTAGCGCGTCTAATTATTGTTTGAACTTTTTCCCAATAAATTGCTTTGAAGATAATAACATCTTCTATTTTCTGAAATCAGGGCTCTGCAAATTGGTCGAATTGTATTTCCTCTTTTTATTTCAAGTTAAAAGGAAAAGCATAGCATTTGGCGAATAAGTAATAAACTCAAAATTTTCCAACTTTTAAAGCCAATCCTTTTGCTTCAGAATCTCATTGAACTCGTGCTGGGAACCTTTTCGAAGTTCTTACGCTTTATGGGGCTCTGATATTTGCCCAGGTACTTTAGTTTTTTTTTAAATATTTCTTTCTTTTTTCCATTTGGTTCAATTTTGTTTGGGTTTCAGTCTTGGACTATTTGTTAGGAGCATTTTTCGTTTTAAATTTGATTTGTATTACTTTAGCATTTGTATAATCTTTTTGTCTTGGAACTATAGAAATGAATTAAAAGAAAATTATGGAAATTTAATCAGACAGGAAAAATATGGTTTAG
The DNA here is from genome assembly GCA_958450335.1 of Hibiscus tridactylites. NCBI lineage: Eukaryota > Viridiplantae > Streptophyta > Magnoliopsida > Malvales > Malvaceae > Hibiscus > Hibiscus tridactylites. Next base: position 79,444,595 of record OY288265.1, on the reverse strand, counting down.
AATTTTTGTTACCTCTATTACTAAAGGGAAATTAAGACTTGAAAACATCTGTTATTAGGGTTTTTTTTATTTAATTTTTTGAAGTTGGATGATGTTTTCCATGTGTGTTTAGTTTAAGCAGTGCTTTTTCTTACTTGAATTTAATTTATTGTTTTTGTGATTTGATCGGTGTGAATGTTGTTAAATTTGGGTTTATGAACTAGGGCTATTCCCAAATCAATTTTGCAGCACTTGATTCTGTGCCAGATTGAGCCAAAGTACTTTCTGCAGTAGTTGGCATGGAAAAAAAACTTCTGTTTTGAGCAAATTGAAAGTAATATTGAGTCCTTGCTCGGTTAAGTTCTTTAGTTATTGAAATTTCTAGTTTGAAAAAAAAGGATATAGGGGATTGAGATGGACATTGGAGCTCTTTTAACTTCTGCCGGAATCAATATAGCTATATGTGTTGTGCTGCTGTCATTGTATTCCATACTGAGAAAACAACCGAGCAATGTTAGTGTGTATTTCATGCGGAGGCTTATTTCAGAACAAATAAAGCCTGATCCTTTCGGCCTTGAAAGACTCGTGCCCTCTGCAAGCTGGATCGTGAGGGCCTGGCAAGCAACTAATGAAGATATATTGGCTGCTGGTGGCGTGGATGCTCTAGTTTTCTTGAGAATAGTTGTTTTCAGGTAATTAAGTTTTGCTACTAGGTTTCTCCAAAAGACTATGCTTGCAATTATATCCAAAAACTGTTGAAGTGCTTTGTTTCAATTATGGTTGGTCGGTGTCTTTATTTTCTTCTGCCGGTTTACTAACTGCACTTCTATTTTCATCCTGTTCTTTACAGTATTCGGATATTCATCATTGCTGCTATGATTTGCGTTTTTCTAGTGCTTCCAGTAAATTATTACGGACATGCAATGCCGCACAATGAAATCTATGCAGAATCACCGGAAGTATTTACTATTGGAAATGTAAAAGAAGGCTCAAAATGGTATGCTAATTGGACCCATTATTATGATGGGATAGTTGCTTTAGTTTCTTCTTACAATGAAATGTTATTTGGATGCTGCCATTTTGAACCGTGAATGCCATAACCAGGAATGAAATTTCGACTTGTGATGCCCTCAAGAATTCTACTTTACCATGTTTTGTATGCAACCCAAAGGAAGAATCCAAAATTTTTGTTTATTATCTATTATCCATCTATAAAATTCTTTTGGTAAAATAGACTGGATAAAACCAGCTATTTTTTGATTGTTTTTCCTTTTGTTTTAAAAATGTTCCAGGTTCTGGACACACTGTCTTGCATTATACGTCATATCCTGCTCAGCCTGTGTTCTACTTTACTTTGTAAGGATTTGCATACCGAAATACATTATTTACTCATATATGGTTTAAATTTTACTGATGCATTCTTAAACTTCCTCTAGCATTCATTTATGGTTACTGCTTTGCTATAGGAGTACAAAAGCATCACTAAAATGCGATTAGCACATATTACTGGATCTCCTGTGAATCCAAGTCATTTCACAGTTCTAGTCCGTGCCATCCCGTGGTCTCGGGATCATTCATACAGTAAGTCGGTAGAGAACTTCTTTTCAACTTACTATCCAGCAAGCTATGTGTCCCACCAGATGGTATATCGAGCTAGTAGAGTTGACAAATTAATGGTACGCATCTATCTTGAGTGACTATATTAGGGATGTAAATATATATATGATTTTATTTATTTATTTATTCATCTTTTTTAGGGGAATGGGGATAGGGGTTCAAGGATTGAACCCAGGACTAGTGTCAATTGAAAACTTGATATCAAGTCTTTTGCCACTCCATCCGTGGTTCTGTCGGCATGAGTTTTTTATTTGAAGAAGCTTTAATTTTTAAAATGTCTTTAGTATCATTTTATTAAAGGAAAAAAGGACTTAGCTGGTTTTGCTTTAGTGCAGTTATTCACTACTTCCTTGACGTCAAATGAATGAATTTGGTGTTCATCTGGGGTGGATGCTATTAGTGTTGACAAACAGAAAACGTTTTTTGTTTCTCATTTCGTTCTTTAGACCAAATAAAGTGGTTTCTTTATTGGAATTCACAACTCAACACATTTTATGAAACCTGAGAGAAATAAAAGATAATTTATCCATTGCATACTACCTCTGATAGGTAATCTTGATTTTCTCAAATTTGATTTTGGTACCATGTTTTAAATCTTCACGTTATCGACTTTGCTCAGTCTTAGCACACAGTTATGACTTGCTACCACTTACCAAACAATTATTTTATACTTAGAATATAAAATAGGAATCACTAACCTAATGCTGGTTCTGGTGCATTGCATTTAAGTTGAATTTTCCAATTTCTCATTTTTATTTGGTTGTCTTGACTAGGGTTTCTTTTTATTTGGTTTTCTTTATACTCTTTAACAACTATATGTATATTCTCTAACAATATTGTCTTTGCAGAAGGATGCAGAAAAGATGTACAGAATGCTAAAAACCATTGAATCACAGAGTAAAGAGAGTTATTTGCCATGTCTTTGTGGTGGAACTACACATTCCTTTACGGCACTAAACATTGAAGAAGAAAGTGTTAAGAGTAAAACCAGCGATGATGAACTGCAACCAAGTCAAAGAGAAAAGCTTGAACAGGTTGAAAATCTTGGAATAAGTATAGTCTAATAATTTGGTTTCTGGGCTGTAGTAATATTATATAGTTTATGTATTGCCAAAAGTTAACTTGTCTCAGATAGTGTTCAGTCATCAGTCATTTTGCCTTTCTATTTCCTCTGGATTATTTTAATGTGCTATAGGCATATTGGTTCACCATGATCTAGTTTTTCCTCTGACATCAAAGAATCCAGATCTGATCTTTGCGATCCTTGCAATAGCCTCATTTGATGCTAAAAAGCAATTTGCATCTTTGTTAAGATGCTTAACATGTTATTACTCAACCTCTGCTGAGATGGGTGTTTTAGCGAAATGAAAGCTGGTAATTCTAACCTTTATAAGAATATGGGATATAGTAGTGGCCTTCTACGTTATGTGAACAGTTTTCTTTAAACTGTTATTTTTTCCCCAACTGCATGGTCATTTTCTTGATTTGTTTATAGAGACTCTTCTCCCCATGTGGTTTCCATCTTGTTGTTCCCTGTCACCTTCATATGGTTATTGGTGTTTGAAAGAAAATATTGCATATAAAGCGATTTGAGACCCGTAACTTTATTCAGTGTTACTATACAGTAATGACTGCTATACAATTACTTTTACTTTGTTTTAGAAAATAAGATAGGATTTAGTGTGCTGATGCTACTACATTGCATTTAAGTTGAATTTTCCAATTTCTCATTTTCATTTGGTGGTGGTGGTTGTTATTGTTATTATTATTATTTGAAAAAAAAACTTGTATTTCACCTTCTCTATTCTTATTCTATTCCGCTGCACCACACAATGTTCTATATATTCTCAAACAATGTCGTCTTTCCAGAAGGATGTGGAGAAGATATACAAAAAGCTAAAAACCATTGAGCTGCAGAATAAAGAGAGTTCCATGCCATGTCTTTGTGGTGGAATTTTGCGTTCCTTCAAGGTGCCTAAAACTGAAGTGGAAAATGTTGAGCATAAAGCCAACAGTGATGGGTTGCAACCAAGTCAAACAGACAAGGTCGGAAATCTTCGAACAAGTAGAGTCTAATAATTTTTATTAAAGGGTTATAGTAGCTGTGTGTAATTTGTATATTCCTTTTTGGCGGTTTGTTTCCAGAAGTTAACTTGTTTAGTGATTGCTCAGTCATCAGCGTCGTTTTGCTTTCATATCACTGGACTATTTTTATGTTCTATAAGCTTCATCAGTTTACCGTGATCTAGTGTAGATCTGATTTTTGCCACCCTAGCAATGCTGTCATTTGATGCTAAAAGCATTTTGCTTGCTCTTTGATGGTTTACATGTTATTAATCTCATTCTGAATTTGAGTAAGTAGTTTTCTTCTGTTTGAATTTATGACAGCATTTACTGTAATTGATGATTCTAAAGTATGTCAGATATAGTGGTGGCCTTCTCTACATTATATTAACACTTGTTTTTTAAACTGTTAATGCCTTCCCAACCTCATGGTCATTTTCTTTATTTCTTTGTGGAGACTCTCTCCCTATGTGGTTCGAATGTTCGATCTTATCATTCCCTGTTGTTATCATGTGGTGGTTGGTTTTTGAAATCAAATATTGATCTCTAACTTTTAAACCTTTGATGGAAATGGACATTTGATATCCTATGTTATTTTGGTCTTTGATACAGGAACGCCCGGCTGCTTTTGTTTTCTTCAGGACTCGTTATGATGCTGTTGTTGCTGCGCAAGTTCTTCAATCATCAAATCCCATGTTATGGGTGACACAACTAGCCCCAGAGCCAAATGATGTTTATTGGTCAAACCTCTCCATACCCTACAAGCAAGTTTGGCTCCGTAAAATAGCAACTCTTCTAGGTGCTATTGTTTTTATGTTTGTGTTCCTTCTTCCAGTTACCTTTGTACAAGGCTTGACTCAACTAGACCAGTTAAGACAAACATTTCCATTTCTTAGAGGAATTTTGAAACAGTAAGTATCATTCTGCTAATTATATTGCTAAAGTGCTGTTAGGTTGTTAATTTTTACTATGTACACATTGCAGTTGTGGCTGATGCCTATGCCACAAAATAGTATATGGAATTTGCAGCATGTTAGAATATATGCATTTTTTTTTGGAAATAACGCACGTAAAGAACCATACTTGCCAAACCCTTTTGTACTGCTATATCTACCATTCTAAGCTTTTATGTGATCATTTGTTTATATTTTATATTGACTTCCTGAAGGAAATCAGAATCCATGAATAGATGGAGCTATCCTGTTTTTGGAAATTATATGGAAAATAAATGCTTGGAATTTCATGTGCACTGTGATGATATGAGCATTGTGCTTAAATACTGAAAATGTTGTGACATGTACTGAGAACAGACCCAGGGTGAAGGCTCTGACAAGACAATCTCAATGTATAAATAAGGACATAGATTTAAATTGAAGTGTAAATATTAATATCCCTTGACCATAAGGTCCATAGCTTTCTGATTCTTGTTTAATCTGCTGCAATATATTTCTTTCTGACAACTGATGTATGAATAAATGCAATATGTATTGCAGATGAGATTTTTGTTTCTTATTCTGGAAGAAGTTTCCTATTGACTACTTCCAGTATTTACATACATTATACCGAGTAACAAATTATTTCATGATTTTGTTAAAAGTTTTGGGTTTTAACTGGTTATATATATATATATAATACAAATACTGAGAGTAAAATTATTCTGGAGCTAGTTTCTCATTGACCAACTTACAGGAGTAATGTGTTTTATTTTATACATCATAATTTACAGTTTCTTGGTTATTAGTGGAGAATATATTTGACTTATTGTGAACCTCCTGTTTGTTCATATGTGCAGGAAGTTCATGAACCAGCTTGTAACAGGTTACTTACCAAGTGTAATTCTGATGTTATTTATGTATGCTGTTCCACCAACCATGATGCTGTTTTCCACAATTGAGGGAGCTGTTTCACGTAGTGAGAGGAAAAAAAGTGCATGCACCAAAGTTCTGTACTTCACAATCTGGAATGTTTTCTTCGTTAATGTTCTTTCCGGATCCATAATTAGGCAATTGAGTGTTTTCTCAAGTGTTAGAGATATACCTACACAACTTGCCAAAGCAGTGCCAACCCAGGTAACTTTCCATCCCACTCCATAATATCTGGTTTAATAGAACCTCAATTCTTCCAACTTCATGACAGAGTTTCAGATGCATATAGATTTAGATTTTATCTTGGTGTATAAGAGATGCATCATATGCTCTTTATATGAATCTAAACTCTACTTTTGAAATTATTATCTTTCATGAGTTTTAAAAGTGCAATACCTTACTCTTGTTTTTTTTGTCATCTGAATCTTCAGGAATATTTCTGACAGTCGTTGTTCTTGTCTTCTTGAGTAAATGCAGGCTACCTTCTTTACAACTTATGTTTTAACATCAGGCTGGGCAAGCTTGTCCGCTGAAGTAATACAACTTTTTCCTTTTCTTTGCAATTGGTTCAAAAGATTCATACTAAGAAAGCAGGAAGAGCCATGTAGTAGTTCTGCTCTAACCTTCCCTCACCATACTGAAATCCCACGACTTCTTCTGTTTGGACTGCTTGGCTTCACTTGTTCTATCATGGCACCCTTAATATTGCCCCCCTTGCTGGTTTACTTCTTTCTTGCTTTCCTTGTCTACCGGAATCAGGTGTGTGTTTTACTTACCAATTTTGCGCCCTTCCTTTTGTTAATCAAGTAATAGTGCATTTCGTTTGTAACTGTTTGGTTTGTGCCGACATTGTTTCTTGATATGTTGTCTTTGGAGTGGACCTTGTTCATTCAGGCTAATAAAAACCAAGCCAAGAGAATAGGACTTATAGATTACAAATTGTTAAACAAATTCAGATTTTGGATATTGAAATGCTTTTCATTTGAGTGAACAGCCAAAACCAGCTTTAGTGAGCCAATTCTTCGAATTATATTCCAAGCTTTACAACCTGCATGTCGTCAACCTTGCTTAGAGAACAGTTGTTTATCAGTAACTCTGGAAAATCTTCTTTATGGAATTTACATTTTAAGCTTCTATGTCCTCGGTATTATAGAATATGTTAATATATATTTTTTATACATAAAAGTACCGAATAATATAATCTGCCTCTACAATTTTCACATTTATGTTACAATGTGTTCACTGTGTGTATTTTTATGCTGCGTGATGATATTATGCAATTAAGTGCAAGACAGATTCAAAAGAATTCAATCTCTACCTATTCTTTTGATCATGCTTTTCTTTTTCTTTCCCAGATTCTCAATGTATATGTACCAAAATATGATAGTGGGGGACTGTTTTGGCCCATTGTTCACAACACAACGATCTTCTCTTTAGTGTTGACCCAAGTTATCGCCCTTGGGGTCTTCGGTATAAAAAGATCACCCGTTGCTTCTGGTTTCACCATTCCTCTAATACTTCTAACTCTTCTGTTCAATGAGTACTGTAGGCAGAGGTTTTCCCCTGTTTTCAAGAGAAGTCCTGCACAGGTAAGAATCAGAACTCTCTCTCTCTTTCCCTCCCTGATTCCGTAACCATTTTTTTGGCGTGATGGCTTGGTTGTTCAGGTTCTTATAGAGAAGGATAGACAAGATGAGAATTTCGGTCGGGCGGAAGAGATTTATAAGCTGTTACGTACAGCATATTGCCAGTTCCCATTACTTTGTCCGGACGTGTCCACTTCTCAGGGCCCATCCACTTCTCAGGACTTGTCCATTCCCGGAAACAGTGGGCAGAACAAAGATCACGAGAGTTCCCAAGATCCTGATTCTCCGAATCCAGGTATGGTTGTTCCAGTGCTAACTGGTTCTTAACTTCTTTCCATCTAGAATCAATTCGTAATTGCTGGAATATGTACTTTTAGGCTTTCAGGAAATCAGCTTGTTAAGTTAAATGAATAGAGTAGGCTGTTCATTGCATTTCGGAAGGGAAAGGCCCGGTATACAAACCGAATTGGTTCATAGAAGCATGCCATTTAGAGGCTATGTTTAATGGTGGCTATGGGATGTAGAAAATGGTACATAAGGTGACAGTTTTTGCTCTACAAATGAATTCTCATGATAAATAGAAAAAAATAACCCCTTGGATATGTATACTAAAGAACATTGTACAGTTTCAAAGTAAAGTGATAATATCCAGTTTGATGCTCTTGTACAATTTTGGTTAGTACAATAAATTTTTGCTTCTTCTCTACTTGGCTGTAATGGGTTATTAATTCCTTAAGCAAATAACTGGTGAGCATTCGGTTAGTTCGAGTTTACATTTCTAAAAATCGAGCTAATCAAGTTGACATACTTAAATGATGGAAATAATTGGCACGAAAACGACACTGCTATGGCAATTTCTTATCCATTTGAGTTTAGAGCATACCAATGCAGTTGAAATTTAATCATTTCGTGCACGCGCCTTCTGAAATACTCACTGTTTTGTTCGATTAACTGCCACAACACAACTAGCATAATGTTAGTATGCTTCTGGGGATGTTTCTTTTAGGAAATCCGAGAATAAGAGCAAAGGGTATCATGAAATTGAGTTGGAGTAGTTCTTCCATAAGCAGTAAATTCTCTGCTTCTTTCCAAGGAAAAGACTTTACAGAGTCGGTGATTGTGCCATTGTTATTCGGAATTCAATGATTAAGCCTCGATGAAACAGACTTTGGTGTTACTTTCAAATGAGTTGTGGGAGTACCTTGATATTCAGAGTTGAAGGCAGGACGGAGGACGCCAAAAGCGCCATTGTTACACAAAAAGGCTTTCCTCGACTACACCAGAGGTTTTGTAATTGGTAGAGACAACGATTTATTAGGGATCTTTAAATCTCAATCCAAAAAAAGCTTTGGGTGGATCGGAAAAAGGGAAAAAGTCGTATTTGGAGATGCGGGGTATCGATCCCCGTACCTCTCACATGCTAAGCGAGCGCTCTACCATCTGAGCTACATCCCCTCGATGATTGATAATCTGTTTATTTAGTATATTCCTTTTGGAGCATCATGTCCTTCAGTTGGCAGAAATACCCATTCCTGATAAATTATTTCCTTTCCTGTGATGCAATAAAACATTAATAAGGACTAAGGAGTATGTTTGCTCCTTGCAATCAAACATAGGCGATTTTGTAAAACGATCAGTTCAATATTAGAGTTTTTTTTTATCTGAATTCTATTTTAATCTAGATCGAAAAGTTCGTGGTGCTATCTAAATTAAAAAAAAATGTGGCGTATCCAATTCATACACGACTATATTTGATGTATTAGATATAGAATTAAAGGATTGCAATGAACCTTGTACATAGGAATGTAAAAAGTTGACCCGACTTGAAAACTCGATTAAAACTTGCTCGAGTCAGAATTTGGTTTGACTTGAGAATTTAATGACTCAAACACAATATGTAACTGACTGTTGTTGACCCGAATCCGAGTTGGATTTGTTACTGTAGTAACCGAACCCGACCTGCATCCGACCAAGAACGACTCGAACCTGAATTGGACTTATTATTGTGGACTCGAAACCCGACCTACACCCGACTGAAACGATCCCGAACTCGAGACTGACCTCGCAAATAACCGATATTACCCGATCTGTTTTGAACTCGACCTGATAATTGACCCGACCTGTTTGTAATCTAAACTAATATTGACCTTACTTGATATTTACGTGACATATAGTTGAGGAAGTCTATGACTTGATAAATTTAAAGTGTTGATAAATGTAAAGTATTAAGTGTTGATAAATAATGTAAAATACTAATTTATTAAATTAATTTAGTACTAAATCGTTCAATATAAATTATTTATGAAGTTTAATAAGAATTAACATGCTTAAATTTATTTTATTAAAAATGTATTTAAAATTTAAAATTTTTATTAAATTAATAAGGTATGATGGATGAATTTAAAACAAATTATTCAAAATTTAAATCAATTTGTTAATTGTGATCATTAAATTAAAAAATATTTTATTAAAAATTTAATTATAATTATTAAAATAAAAAAATAGTTTAGGGGGAAAGTTTTTTTTGAATTAAAGGGGAGAAAGTTTTTTTTTATTGATAGAGGGTTATGGGGGGAGTTGCGGCCAAATTCCACACAAAATTATGCGGGAGGCCGAGTTTTTTATTTATTTAGGGGTTAATTACCCTTTAGGCCTTTCCTTAATTAGATGATTAGGGTTTAGGTTTTTTATGTTTTAGTTTGTTTCTTTTTAGTTTTAACTTTTGGTTTAGTTTCTTTAGGTTTCATTCAATTGGGGCATGCTTCATAAATTGATTAATTATTACGCTTTTTGGTTTGCTTTAAATTTGATTTGGTCCTCATATAAAGATTTGATAATTAATTGAGTTTAATAATTTGATTCGTTTGTGATTTGGGCTCTAATTAATAATTTAGTTTTAATTTATTTTCGGATTTGTCCTTTTTATGTTTCAATTTATTTTGTTTGTTAGATTTATGGGTTTATGTTTAGGGGTAAATGTGTCAAGTTGATTGTTTGGGACTATGCAATTAGTTTAGGGATTATGTAATTAGGCTTGCACTCTAATTATTAGTGAATAGTAGATGTAAGATTTAGAGATTCATGTTTGGGGTTTAAGGGTAAATGTGCCAACTTAATTATTTGAGGTTATGAGATTAAATTTTTATTCTAATTATTAGTGATTATAAGATTTAGGGGTTGAAATTTATGAGTATTATTTAGGGGTATACATATATATACATACAAATATGTAAATTTTTTATTTATAATATATATGCACATATACATACATATACATATATACACATGTATACACACATGTAAGGTTGATCTACCATTTCCCATCTTTCAATTTCATTTGAAATTGAGTAGACAATTAAGTTTAAAATATGGAGGAGGAAACTCCCACCCATTTTTAAGGGTTATTTATATTTTAAGTTATTATTAGTTGATGAGCTTTACAATTAGATTTTTTTATTTTTTAGTTTTAGTTAGATTCATTTTAGTCTCACTTTTAGTTTAGTCCAATAGTTTTGATTTTAATTTATATTTTAGTCACCGATTTAGTCCAATATCTTTAATTCTAGTCATTGATTTAGTCTAATGTCTTTAATTTTAATTTAGATCTTTTGTTCATTATCGTCCCTAAAACTTTATTTTTATTCCAAATTGACCCCTATTTATTTTTCTAACTTAGTCCAATATTTTTAATATGGTGATATTTTTATTCATTTTAGTTTCTAAAATCTTATTTTCCACATAAAGTTATCCTTATTAATTTTTATATTTTACTCCAATATTTTATATATAAATCATTTGATGATATTTTTGTTCATTCTAGTGCCTAATATTTATTTTTAATGTGATTCATGTTTGTGAAAAATGTTAAATAATTAACTCGAAATGAATGACCAACCCAAAGTCTATCGACTATTTGTATCAAAACTCAAACCTAATACGAATTCGAAACCCGAATTAACCTGACCTGAAATGAAACCAACCTGAAACGAAATGCACCCGATCTGAAATGAACCCGTCAATTGTCTAATTCGGACCCAACCCGTTTTGACCCGACCCGAAATGAACCCGACCTGAAACTGACCCGCACCCGACCCGAGTCGAGTCAAAACATCAAATCAATTTAAAATGATTTGTATCCAATTTGACCTGACCTGATAAAACACGACCCGAAACCCATCCATTTTCTGTTTTAACGTCCCTACTTGTCCTTGGCGGTTTACTGATGGAAGGCATGTTCCGCCTCTGAATCCTATAGTGGTTGTGCCAGAGTTGGCAACCCAGCCTATGTCTTCGATTTTCATTTATAGATAGCTCAGGTTCCCAAACCCTTTGTTTAACAGTTACTAATACGTGGGTACCAAAGGACATTATTTTCCCCTTGGTGATGTGATCTGAGCATTTTGTATACTTTCCCTTTGTTGGAGAAGCTCTAAACTCTTCTTGGAGAGGTGCCTCACTTCTTCCAGGGTAAACAAACCCATAGGAGTTGAAGTTCTGATCATTTTTTTGGCTATGTCCATGGGTGCAATTTTTTTTAGATTAATTAAACATGGTACAGGTAGGTTTTGAATTACAATAAGTGTATATATTCTAATCAGTTACGGAACTTGTAATAAAAGTTTGAGGCCGTCAACTTAAATTTTTTTTAAAAATTTGATGGCTTAAACATTTTTTTTAAAAAGGTTTGACTAAATTCCTTAATAATTTTGAGAGTTTAAAAAAAACCGAAAGAGAATTTAATTAAAATATTTAAAATTTTGAAGCTTAACATATATAATTTTAAAAATCTTAAGGGGGCTAAATTAAAATTTTCAAAAATTTTAAAAACAAAATTTGAATTTTTCAAAATTTTGAAGGGGCCATGACCCCTACAGGTCCTTCAATACACCCCTGATTCTAATTCGTATTTACTTTCTGAATGAAGAATAGTTTGTGATAATTAGTTGATAGTGAAAAGTTGATCATTAAAGTTTTGTAGGAAATTTATTTGTTTCTTGAGGTTTCGTGTTTATTTTTAAGGACGTTGTAATTTCTTTTGGATTATACAACATTCATTTATCAAAAAATAATCTTGTTCAAATCAATTTAGTTTTTAAACTACTTTTATCGATATTCGATCTTTGAATAAGTCTACTTGTTGATGTCGACTTTGGGCGACACTAAACAAGAAGATGGAGACGGCGGCCAGAGGAAAGTTTGAGGACGAAGCTTGGTGCTTCACCCGCCGTGGGACGGGCAGAGAGCCACAATATGAGGTGGTTGGTCGTAGAATCAAATGGTTTACCCCTAGTTGAATTGGAGCCGAGAGCCGCAAACAATGTAGAATGGGTGACCAGAGTCATGTAGGAGAGGAGAGAGAGGGTAGTTGATGTAAGAGAGTCGTCCCATTTGTCTTCGGTATTGGGGGTATTTATATCCCCTTTGTGCTCTAGATGGAGTGAAGCTTCATGAGACCGTGACAGATCTAGTGATGGCTATTGATGGGCTGGTAGGTAGTTGCTCGGCTGTCAAGCTGCGAGCTAAGTTAAACTTGATGGATGTCTTGTTGCGGCATGGTGGCCGGGCGTAGGGATCCGTGATTCTTGAGTTGAGTGGGGAGAGTGATGCAGAGGCTAGGAGCTCATGAGGTTCTCCAGTGGGGGCTTATGGATCTTGAGGCTTCGTAAATATCGAAGGTGAGCCTTCGGGGGGGGGGGGATGCTGGAGTGTAGTGTGGAGACGATGGTATCTTTCTCATAGGTGGTGTATTTATATGGCATTTGGTGGAGGTACAACTCTAGTCACTCCTTAGTCGAAGGAGTGCCATAAAGTGGCATGAGCTGAGACCTTGTTGATCCTTTGGTTTTGGAGTGGAGGTGTCTCAATGTTGTGTTCTTAGCGAAGATCTTTGCATTTTGTATGAATCTGTCGAATACTGCTTCTGAAGGCATTGGTTGAAGGGACCATGGCGAGTCACCTCTTTTGAATTAGGCCGAGAGCCGTAGTCAAGTAGAGAAACAATGTTCATCGAGCGGAGGGCTCAACCTTGGGACAACGTTAGGGGAGTGAGTAAACAAGTGACTCAACCCTGGAAAATCATCGGAGGAGTAAATGACTCGACCTTGGGACAACATCAGGGGAGTGAGTAAATGGCTCAAGTCAAGGAAATCATCGGAGGAGTAAGTGAATAACTAAGTGCATGGCTCAACTCTGAGAAATCATCAGATAAGTAAATGAGTGACTCTACCCCGAATGGGGAGTAAGTGAATGACTCGACTCCGAGAAACTATTGGAGGAGTGAGTGAATGACTAAACTCTGGAAATCATCGGAGGAGTAAATGAGAGAGTGACTCGACCATGGGAAAATCATCAAAGGGAGTGAATAAACGACTCAACTCTGGGAAATCATCATAAAAGTATATGAGAGAGTGACCCGACCCTTGGAAAATCATCAATAGAGTGAATAAACGACTCAACTTCGGGAAATCATCGAAGGAGTAGATGAGAGAATGACTCAATCCTGGAAAAATCGTCAAGGGAGTGAATATGCTATTTTGTATAGACAAACATAAGTTGGGTGGAGGGCGTCTCCTCACCCTTATAGATTCATTAGAAGATTGAGAGGAGGCATCTCCGTGTGGAGGCATCTTGTAACGCCAGAGTTTGGGGCGCGGGAGATACTCGGCTTTGGTTAAGCCGGTCCGGGTTAAGCTAATCTTGGGGAAACAATTTAAAATATACCATTTTAGAGTTTTTGGAGAAAAAAGGAATTTAAAAAGGGTCTTTTGGAAAAATATGAACAAATGGGTTTTTGGAGATAAATTTTAAATTAAAACAAAATACAGTATTTCAAAATTCTCATCTCATCTCCTTCCTCAAAACTATTTTCACGTTAAACCTCCCCAAAAACCCCATTTTCACTATTCCATTGCTCCTAGCTTTCCATCCAAGCGATTTCTTCAAGGTAATTGATTCTTTAACTTACGTTTATCTTCCTTGAGTCGTAGATACTAAGATTTTTCCAAAAACCCATGGTTTAAACTTGTTTTGATTTTGAAGTTTGGTTTGAAGTGGAAGGGAGTTTAAGGGATTTTTGTTGGGGTTGGTTGTGGCTGGGTTTAGGTGTGTTTTTAACCTTGTCTTTTTGCTAAAATAACATGGAAATGATGGGTTGTTATAGGAAACCCAAAATGGGTATTGTGGGTAACTTTGGAAGTTGGAAATCTTGAGTTTTTGGTTGGGTTTCGAGTCTAAATGGCAGCTGTTGGTTTGGTAGCTTTGGGTTGATGTTTTGGATGTTAAAAGATAGATTTTTAATGATAAATTCGTTGAGATTGGCTACAAGTAGTTTGGGGCTGAATTGAATATGTTTTAGGGTGAAATTTGGGCTCGAATCGATGTGTTTTGTTGCAAGAATGTTGAGTTCCGAGTTGCTGCTATGTTTGTGAGTATAATAGCATCCTAATGTTCTGTTTGGGTTGCCTAAAGCAGAGGAAATAGATCTGGGCTTCGTGGACGCAAATCCGTGTAGTTCATTGGCTTGAATCGGCATCTTGGATAGCGTTGTGTGTTGGCTGGTGAGTGGAAATTGTTTTGAAGCTTTAAAATGTTCAAAGAAGGTTCCTTGGGGTTTGGGTGGAGCTTTAGGAGCCAACCTAAACCTAAGTGTAAGTGTATTTATTCTTGCCTTGTTTCGTTAAGTGTCGGTGTATATGATTATACACGTTGTTGGTTGAAATGCAATTGCTTTATCTCTTTTTTAATGTTGTTGTGTTGTCGTAGTTGTTGTCAAGCCTCACGTGATGGTTAGTTGAAAGTATGTTGTTGAATACGGTGATGTGTAGTCCCACCGGTAGTGACTAGTAGATGAGTACGGTGATGTGTAGTCCCACCGAAATCATGCTAGTTGTTATGGACGGTGATGTGTAGTCCCACCGGAAATGGTTGTGCATGTGCATACCATATTTTGTTTGTGCCTTTGGATTATCGTATTTCCCTTCTAAATGATTTTGTCTTTAAACAGAAGTATATGTTTTGAACTGCATTGTTGTTGTTGTGATTTTGAGCTCCGCTCACTAAGCTTTTAAGCTTACACTATCTTTTCCAACAATGCAGATCGTTAGTGACTTCGGAAGGCAAGCGGGGCAAGGGAAGAGTCTTGGAGTTCTTTGCTAGCTCAAAGTATGGTTTTTATGGTTGTAATAATACTTAGGCAATGGGAATGCTACACCTTTGTGTTTGGGAGTTGGTGTCCAAAGTCCTTTCTAGTTGTTTTTGTTGCTAACATGTTTTGAATGTTGATACCATGCTATGTTGAGGCTTGTTAGGGCTTTTGGTTAATTGCTATGTGTTTTGGCTTGTTGGTGTTTTTGGAGCTAAGTGTTCTTATGAGCTTTTGAGGTTGAGATCCCTATTTGCGTGTATGCATGTTAGAAGCTTGTCTTTAGGGTGTTTTGCCTCTAGATTGTTTGTTAACTATGTTGCTATGTGGTTTGTGACCTTTCAGGGTAAGTTTGGGAACATTTGGGGATGCCAAAATGCATTTTTAGGCCAATCTATGCCCAGGTGTTTCGGAACGTCTGGTGTTGTTTCCGAATGACCAAGCTTTTGGGGCACCCGTATCGGAACGGGAGTGGTGCTGTTCCGGTATGTTTTGCCATTGGAGGCTCCCATTTCGGAACCAGGGTGGGACGTTCCGGAACGACCTAATGTTGCTCTTTGAATGAAAGCCCACGTTTCGGAACGAGCAGTCTTATTTTGAAACACATGTAGTTTAAACGGTTAAAGGGCATCTTTGGAGGTTTCCAAATGTTACGTTTTAGTCCCTAATGTTTGTATGCTTCCTAAATGAGTTTATATGTATCCTTTGAGATGGTTATGCCTCGTGTGTGTGAAACTTGACTAATAAACTTTTTTGGTAAGGTTGATCTATCGTTTTGCCCTCTACTTGGTTCATATCAGTGTTTTCTCTTCCGCTGTTTGCCTTCTCACATAGGTTTAAACATGACATATAGACAAGATTAATAAAATGAAAAAATAAGGTTGCTAATCGGGGTGAGGCCTTAACGGGTTTTGCTTCGGTTTTCCCCGTATGACCCGTTCAGTTCGGTCTGGTGGCTAGGCCGGGACGAGGGGTTACATTTGGTGGTATCAGAGCCTCGGTTACGAGGTCTCCCAGGAAGGTAAGTTAGGTAAGTTGGTTTGTTTGGTTTGCTTGCCATTACACGGTGTGTGAAAGCATGTTTTCTCATTCTTGTTGTTGGTCGAAGTGTAGTCGAGCGTCCTTATTGCTAGGTATTGTTATTGGAAAATAGTTTTGGTTAAAAGAGCTTAAACACTTGGATCCTGCCCTTGCTGACCCAATGTTTTCTTATGTGTGATATGTTTATTGTTTTAGATTTCATCTTCGTTATGGTGAGACCAAGGGGAAGGTCTAGAGCGGGTGACCAGGCACCCGAGGTTATGCCTCCTCATCCTCCTCTTGATCCCGGTGGTAATGGGGCCGATGTCAGAGATAATGTACCTCAGGCCAGTGCGAATGTTGGAGATGATGGTAATGGACCTCAGGATGGGGCGAATGTTGGGGGTAATGGAGCTCAGGCTGGTCAGGGTCAGGCAGGTGCGGACATGACACATTTGATTTAGACCATAGCCGGGGCTTTTCAGACAACTTTAGTCGGTATACATGTTGCAGCACCACCTCAAGATGCGGGGACTGGCTTACCCCTTGAGAGATTTTATAGTTTAGGCGGAGTTGAGTTCCGTTGTTTGACTCCCGAGGGTTCAGAGGCTTGGCTCGAGAGCACTACACGAATCTTAGGTCAAATGGAGTGATCAGACACTCGTAAGTTGGGTTGTGTTGTTTCCTTGCTTCAGGTTGAGCTAGTATGCTCTCGAGTTGGTTCCAGTGAGACGTATATGCTAACTTCTGATTACACCGAGTTTGGTGTTTTTGTCTCTAGGGCCAATGATATTGAGCATAATTTAGGCTCGAACACTCGTGCTAGTGGGTCCGATTCGGGGAAGAGATATGCGAATTGGGACAGAGAGCATGCCAAGAGGCACATAGATAAGATATATCAGCCCGACTCGAGACATAAGGGCGGTAACCATGGACGTGGCCATCAAGGCCAAAGAGCTGTTGTTCACACTCCTGAGTGCACTAGATGTGGGAGACGCCATCCGGGCGAGTGTATGGGTACCTTTAGGGTATGCTGGAATTTTGGTTCCCGGTATCACTTGAGGCGTAAGTGTCCTCACCAGCTAGGGGTGGACATGCTCCAGTTAGAGATTTTGAGCATCAGAGAGGCCGTGGGCGCAGTCGATGTAATTTTCAGCCAATGAATGATGGTCAGAGGAACGTAGCTCATGTGGTGGCAGTTCAGCCTGAGGATGGAGGACCAGCTAGGGTGTATGCACAGCGAGAGACTGGGAATGACACGAATGTCAGGTAATTTCTTGTTACAGTCCTTATCCTTGCTTTCATTGATAGATTCAGGTTCGACACGTTCATACATTTTAGGTGAACATGCAAGATCCCTAAGTTTACCGTATGAGTGGTTAGAGGTAGGTGTAAATGTTACTAGTTCTTTTGGTGAGATTGTGGTAGTTAGGAAGATGTATAAGATGTGTCCTTTGATGATTCAGGGCCATGTGTTTCTAGTTGATATGATGGAATTGCCGTTCTATGGTTTTGATGTGATTTTGGGCATGGACTGGCTCGTGGACCATAGAGCTAGGGTAGACTTTGAGACCAAGAGAGCCTCCTTAAGACTTGCGGATGATTTTGAGGTAGTGGTAGTTAGCGAGAACATTAAGTTTTTGTCCAATGTTGTTTCTGCCTTAGAAGCTCAGAAATTGATGGATTTGGGTTGTCAAGCGTATTTGGCTTATGTGATGAATCCAAATATGAGTGAGGTTAGAGCGCAAGACATCAGAACAGTTTGTGATTTTTCGAGTGTCTTTCTAGAAGAGTTGTCGAGTTTGCCTCTAGATAAGGATGTTGAGTTTGCTATTGAGATGTATTCAGATTCTGCACCCATGTCTATTGCTCCGTATAGAATGACACCTAAGGAGTTGAAAGAGTTGAAGACACAGCTTTAGGAACTGTCCGATAGAGGTTTCATTAGGCCTAGTATTTCCCCGTGGGGTGCTCCGGTCTTGTCTATGAAGAAAAAGGACGGCAGTATAAGAATGTGTATAGATTATGAGAAATTGAACAAGGTAACGGTGAAGAACAAGTATCCTTTGACACTGATAGATGATTTGCTTAATCAGTTGAGAGGTGCTTCAGTGATTTCGAAGATTGATTTGAGACCGGGTTACTATCAGTTGAAGGTAAAGGATGTGGATATACCAAACACAACCTTCCGTACACGGTATGAGCACTACGAGTTCTGTGTAATGCCTTTCGGTTTGACTAATGCTCCAGCTGCGTTTATGGACATGATGAATCGAGTGTTTCACGAGTTTTTGGATAGGTTTGTAGTAGTGTTCATAGATGACATTTTAGTGTACTCTAGGACCGAGGAAGAACATGATGAGCATTTGCGATTAGTACTTTAGACCTTGCTTGAGAATCAGTTGTATACCAAGTTGAGTACGTGCGAGTTTTGAATTAGGAAGGTAGTCTTTTTAGGTCATGTGATCTCAGCCGATGGGATTTGTGTGGATCCCAAGAAGTTAGAAGCCATAGTGAATTGGAAACAACCGAAGTCAGTGACCGAAATCCGTAGTTTCCTAGGCTTGACGGGGTATTATCGAAGATTTGTCGAGGGATTTTCGAAGATTGTGACACCTTTGACTAAATTTCTTCAGAAAAATGTTTCGTATGAGTGGACATATGCAAGGTAAGAAGCGTTTGAAAAGTTGAAGAAGGCATTGACAGAAGTTCCTATTTTGATTCAGCCTAAACCAGGGAAGGAGTTCGTAATTTACAGTGATGCATCATATGTAGGTTTAGGTTGTGTGCTTATGCAAGAAGGAAAAGTTGTAGCTTACGCTTTGAGACAGCTGAAGGTACACGAGACGAATACCCCACTCATGACATAGAGTTAGCTGCGGTAGTGCTTGCTTTGAAGATTTTGGAGACATCACCTTTATGGTGAGAAATGCACAGTTTACACCGACCACAAGAGTTTGAAGTACCTTATGACTCAGAGGGAGTTGAACCTTAGACAACGTAGGTGGTTAGAGCTTTTTAAGGACTATGACCTTACGATAGAGTACCATCTGGGTAAGGCAAACGTAGTGGCTGATGCTTTAAGTAGAAAAGTGGCAGTTGAGTTACGAGCTATGTTTTCTAGATTGAGTGTGTCTCAAGATGGTGGTTTGATAGCCGAGCTACATGTTAAACCTTCGTTGGTTCAGTTGATTCGAGAGAAACAGTTGCAAGAAGAATCTTTGGCACCTCACATGCAAGATATAGCCGAGGGTAAACCCACAAATTTCTGCTTTGGTGAGAATGGGATCTTATGTTTCATGGATAGGGTAGTTATTCTAGAAGATGCCGAATTGAGGCGTACTATCTTGAATGAAGCTCATAACAGTCCTTTTGCTATGCATCCGGGTAGTACGAAGATGTATCGTTGGTTGAAAGATGAGTACTACTAGATTGGGTTAAAGAAATATGTGGTCGAGTATGTGAGTAGGTGTATGGTTTGTCAGCGAGTTAAGGTCGAGCATCAGTTTCCTTCAGGTTTGTTACAACCATTGAAGATTCTAGAATGGAAGTGGGAACGTATTACTATGGATTTTGTGTTAGGTTTACCGTTGACTCCTTCGAAGAAGAATTCAGTATGGGTAATAGTCGACAGATTCACTAAGTGTGCATATTTCATACTTGTTCATACTACCTACACCTTAGACAAGTTGGTCGATCTGTACATCAATGAGATAGTGAGATTGCATGGTGTACCGAAGTCGATTGTGTCAGACCGAGATCCGAGGTTTACAACTAGATTTTGGGAGTGTTTGCATCATGCCTTGGGTACTTGGTTGAACTTCAGTACTTCGTATCACCCACAGTCAGATGGTCAATCAGAGAGGGTGATTTAGGTGTTAGAGGACATGTTGAGGTGTTGCATCATCGACTTTCAGGGTTCTTGGGAGAAACACCTACCGTTAGTAGAGTTTGCATACGATAACATTTATTAGGATAGCATTCAGATGGCACCGTATGAAGCTTTATATGGTAGGAAATGTATAACACCTGTTTGTTGGGTCGAGGCCAGACATAAACTTGTACCGATGCTAGACTTGCTTAAGGGCAATACCGAGAAGGTAAAGTTGATTTGTGATCGCTTGAAGGCAACTTCAGACAGACAGAAATCGTACGCTGATCTGTAGAGAAAAGAGATAGAGTATGTTGTTGGCGACAAAGTGTTTTTGAAAGTCTCACCTTAGAAGAAGGTGATGAGGTTTGGTAAGAAAGGTAAGCTAAGTCCAAGATTCATTGGTCCTTACGAGGTTGTTGAGAGAATTGGTCCCGTTTCTTATAGATTGATATTGTCGACTGAGTTAGAAAATATTCATGATGTGTTCCATGTTTCGATGCTCCGAAAGTATAGATCAGATCCGTCTCATGTAATGCTAGTGGAAGAGATCGAGTTGAACCCAGTGGAGTAGATGAGAGAGTGACTCAACCCTGGAAAAATCGTCAAGGGAGTGAATATGCTATTTTGTATAGACAAACATAAGTTGGGTGGAGGGCATCTCCGCACCCTTATAGATTCAGTTGAAGACTGAGGGGAGGCATCTCCGTGCAGATGCATCTTGTAACGCCAGGTTTTGGGGACCGGGAGATATTCAAGTTTGGTTAAGTCGGTCCGGGTTAAGCTAATCTTGGGGAAATAATTTAAAATATACCATTTTAGAGTTTTTGGAGAAAAGGGGAATTTAAAAAGGGCATTTTGGTAAAATGTGGACAAATGGGTTTTTGGAGATAAATTTTAAACAAAATACAATATTTCAAAATTCTCATCTCATCTCCTTCCCCAAAACCATTTTCACGTTAAACCTCCCCAAAAATGCCATTTCACTATTCTATAGCTCCTAGCTTTCTATCCAAGCGATTTCTTCAAGTTAATTGATTCTTTAACTTGGTTTTATCTTCCTTGAGTCGTAGATACTAAGATTTTTGCAAAAACCCATGGTTTAAACTTGTTTTGATTTTAAAGTTTGGTTTGAAGTGGAAGGGAGTTTAGGGGATTTTCGTTGGGGTTGGTTGTGGCTGGGTTTAGGTGTGTTTTTAACCTTGTCTTATTGCTAAAATAACATGGAAATGATGGGTTGTTATAGGAAACCCGAAATGAGTATTGTGGGTAACTTTGGAAGTTGGAAATCTTGAGTTTTTGGATGAGTTTTGGGTCTAAATGACCGCTGATGGTTTGGTAGCTTTAGGTTGATGTTTTAGATGTTAAAAGATAGATTTTTAATGATAAATTCGTTGGGATTGGCTGCAAGTAGTTTGGAGCTGAATTGAATATGTTTTAGGGTGAAATTTGGGCTCGAATCGACGTGTTTTGTTGCAAGAATGTTGAGTTCCGAGTTGCCGCTATGTTTGTGAGTATATAAGCATCCTAATGTTCTGTTTTGGGTTGCCTAAAGCAGAGGAAACGGATTTGGGCTTCGTGGATGCGAATCTGGGTAGTTTAGAGGCTTGAATCGACATCTTGGATAGCATTGTGTGTTGGCTGGTGAGTGGAAATTGTTTTGAAGCTTTAAAACGTTCAAAGAAGGTTCCTTGGAGTTTGTGTGGAGCCTTAGGGGCCAACCTAAACCCAAGTGTAAGTGTATTTGTTCTTGCCTTGTTTCGTTAAGTGTTAGTGTATTTGATTATACACGTTGTTGGTTGAAATGCAATTGCTTTATCTCCTTTTTAATGTTGTTGTGTTGTCGTAGTTGTCGTCAAGCCTCACGTGATGGTTAGTGGAAAGTATGTTGTTGAAGTTCGGTGATGTGTAATCCCAACGGTTATGACTAGTAGATGAGTACGATGATGTGTATTTCCACCGGAATCATGCTAGTTGTTGTGGACGGTGATGTGTAGTCCCACCGGAAATGGTTGTGCATGTGCATACCATGTTTTGTTTGTGCCTTTGGATTATCATATTTCCCTTCTAAATGATTTTGTCCTTAAACTAAAGTATATGTTTTGAACTGCATTGTTGTTGTTGTGATTTTGAGCTCCGCTCACTAAGCTTTTAAGCTTACACTATCTTTTCCAACAATGCAGATCGTTAGTGGCTTCGGAAGGCAAGCGGGGCAAGGGAGGAGTCTTGGAGTTCTTTGCTAGCTCAAAGTATGGTTTTTATGGTTGTAATAATACTTAGGCAATGGGAATGCTAGACCTTTGTGTTTGGGAGTTGGTGTCCCAACTCCTTTGTAGCTGTTTTTGTTGCTAACATGTTTTGAATGTTGATACCATGCTATGTTGAGGCTTGTTATGGCTTTTGGTTAATTACTACGTGTTTTGGCTTGTTGGTGTTTTTGGATCTAAGTGTTCTTATGAGCATTTGAGGTTGAGATCCCCATTTGTGTGTATGCATGTTAGAAGCTTGTCTTTAGGGTATTTTGCCTCTAGATTGTTTGTTAAATATGTTGCTATGTGGTTTGTGACCTTTCGGGGTTAGTTTGGGAACGTTTGGGGATGCCAAAAATGAATTTTCGGGCCAATTTGTGCCCAGGTGTTTTGGAACATCTGGTGTTGTTTCGGAACGGCCAAGCTTTTGGGCACCCGTATCAGAACGGGAGTGGTGTCGTTCCGGTACGTTTTGCCAATGGAGGCTCCCGTTTCAGAACCAGGGTGGGACGTTCCAGAACGGCCTAATGTTGCTTTTTGAATGAGAGCCCGCGTTTTGGAACGGGCAGTCCAGTTTCGAAACGTGGGTAGTTTAAACGGTTAAAAGACATCTTTGGAGGTTTCCACATGTTACGTTTTAGTCCCTAATGTCTGTATGCTTCCTAAATGAGTTTATATATATCCTTTGAGATGGTTCTACCTCGTGTGTATGAAACTTGACTAATAAACTATTTTGGTAAGGTTGATCTACTGTTTTTCCCTCTGCTTGGTTCGTGTCAGTGTTTGCTCTTCCGTTGTTTGCCTTCTCACATAGGTTTAAACATGGCATATAGACAAGATTAATAAAATGAAAAAATAGGGTTGCTAATCGGGGTGAGGTCTTAACGTGTTTCGCTTCTGTTTTCCCCGTGTGACCCGTTCGGTTTGGTCTGGTGGCTAGGCCGGAACGAGGGGGTTACATATCTCATACCCATAAAGAGATAGTCATATGTGGGGTTGAGGCATCTCGCACCCTTTTAGAATCGAGCGCTATGGAGTAGAGCTTTTCTCAACACTCTTGTAACATCAAACGTTATAGGTTTTTTCCTTAGCATCAAGTGCCTTTGACGATTTCATAAACTTACAACTCTTTTGCAGGGGATAAGTGTATATTTTGGGAAGGTGGACGCTCTGTAGATGCGGAGGATGTAGTGCTCCTTCCTAAAATATATAAGTAGAGAAGTCAAATACCCTTGACGATCTTATAAACTTACATCACCTTTGCGGAGGTTGATGGTAGGGGTACTTCATAGACCTTTAGAGTGTGGCCTCGACACGCTTTAGAGACGTCGATCGTAGACACCAAATGCGTCTTCTTCTCACGCCTAAAGAAGTTCAAGTCTTCTTTCTTATCGTTCCCGGTTGGAAAAACGAGTCGCACCGGATGGATTTGGAGATGAGTCAGTTATTCTGGATTGGCTGTCTTTGAGGATGCATCTCGACTGATTCTTTTGGCCGGAAGGATCTCTACGATCACCGCACCAATTGTTGATGCCGATTTTGAGTGACACCAAACAAAGAGGTGGAAACGGAGGCCGAAGAAAGGTTTGTGGATGAAGCTTGGCGGTTCACCCGTTGTGGGATGGGTAGAGAGCCGTAGTAGGCGGTGGTTGGTCGTAGAATTAGGCGGTTCACCCCTGGTTGACTTGGGGCCGAGAGCCGCAAACAATGTAGAATAGGTGATCAGAGTCATGTGGGAGAGGAGAGAGAGTGGTCGATGTAAGAGAGATATTCCATTTTTCTTCTCTCTTGGGTTATTTATATCCCTTTGGTCTTGTAAATGGAGTGATGCTTGATGAGATCGTGCCAAGCCTAGTGATGGCTATTGATGGGCCGAGAAATAGTAGCTCGTCTATCAGGCTGCGAGCTCAGTCAAACTTGTTGGATGTCTTGTTGAGGCGCAATGACTGAGCGTATGAGTCTCTGGAGGCTGATAGGTCTGGAGGCGTAGGGCTCTGTGATGCTTGGAGTTGAGTGGGGAGAGTGATGCGGAGGCTAGGAGCTATAGAGGTTCTACAACGGGGGCTTGTGGATCCCGGAGACTTCGTAAATCTCAAAGGTGAGCTTTCGCGGGGATGTTGGAGTGTAGTGTAGAGACGGTTGTATCTTTTTCAGAGGTGGTGTATTCTGGAGGCGTTTGCGGAAGTACAACACTACTCAATCAATTTATACAACAATCTTTTTTTGTTGCCCTTCTGGTTTTGTAGAATTCTCCCCTGACTAATTCGAATCGATTTGCGTCGCACACCTAATTTTGGTGGATGAGTCTTTAGCGAGGGTTTTCTACATATACAAAACATCAAACCGGTTATCATTCGGGCCAACCCATTGTTCAATATAATCAACTATCTTTAAATTTTGATATTTGATAGATATGAGGTTGAGCCTCGATAAAAATTTTATTGCTAAACTCCAATCTTTTCTCTCTCTATATATATAAAAGTGAGCATCAAATTGCATTAGAATTGGATGCAATATATTCCATAATAATCTATGCATCTTCTGTCGCTCGGAATATTTTCTTGTTCCTTCCTTCCATACATGAAAATGGTTATAGAAAAGTACAACTTCACATCACTAATCTTATCTCGAATTTAAAATGTGTGAACCGCAAATAATTTTAATCAATATAATATAATCTAACACAATCTTAGACTTTGAAAAACAGCAAAGATATTTGGAGATTACATGAATTAGTTCGAGACTCCACGTCAACTTTTTCAATATCATTTATGGGGTAAGGAATCATATTCGAATACCATTATATCATGTTTGAAATTTGTAATATGGAATCTTAAATATGTTATCCATCCATGTATTCCAAAGTGTTCAATGATTTGATGTAGACGAGCCCTTAAATTACCATCAATACCCTTATAGGAACAAAATCCTTTTACAAAAATTTCATATCTCTTTTCGGTGCCACTTTTTATGCCCAACATTATAAAGTAAATTCTAAACTCGAACACTAAATTTTAAATTCTAAACGATGAACCCTAAAAAATACATCATACCCTTAATTCCTTAAATTCTAACTTTAATCCTAAACCCTAAACTTAATTTTTTTAGTGTAAAGTATAAATAGAGACACCGAAAAAAGGCAAAAATTTTCTATTCAAAATCCTTTACCTTTTTTATGTCTTTTTATGTCCAATGCTCAAAGAAATCGAATTATAAGTTCTAACCTTAAATTTTAAATTACAAACTCTAAAAGTATACTCTACATTCTGTATTTTAAAACTTAATCTTAAGCCCTAACTCTAAATCGTAACAAAAGTGTAGAATCTTTTTCACTTCCTCATATTGATTATTGAATATGTGCGTCATAATTTCAAGAAAAGTTGCCGACATGGTTATTGGAACCTATAGAAAGAAGAATATTTGGAATTTGGGTGGGTGTGTTTCTTCGGGTCGAATTAATATCAGATCGGTCGATTTTTGGTTCCAGTTAATATTAGATCAGTTGCTTTGTCAGGTCAGATCAATATATAGAGATGTTCTTTTGAAAGAGAAAAGATGATATTAACACATTAAACTATTACTAAAATTGGTTCTTAATTAGTAATATAATTTAAAATAAGAATAAAACATACGTATTCGAGAAAATTAAATTCGAACTACTTTCAGTTCATATTGATTTTTGGTTCGGGTTGCTTTGGTCCGGATTGCCTTTCTATTCGGGTTGCTTTTAGTTCAGATTGATTTTATGTTAGGGTTGCTTTTGGTTCTAGTTATTTTCGGTTTCAGTTGTTTTCGAGTTCAGGTCAGGTTTAAAACATCATGTTCGGATCTAAATCGAGCCTCAAATCGAGTAAATTGGTTCGGATCTCGGATCAAGGATCAAGTTTATCATATCTAATCACATCTCAAATTAGAATATGATAATTTATATTTAATCTTTCCAAAGTTTTTAAAAGTATCTTTTTTAATCACACCGTTGAAAAGTAACAAAAATATTTTACCAGGACATAAATATTTTAAAATTTTAAATTATAAACTCTAAACTCAAAAAATCACCATACACCTAATATTTTTTAACCATAATTTTAAACCCACTTTAATTATAAATTTTAAATATTTTAATACTGAGACATAAATAGACACACCAAAAATGAAACTGACGATTTCCACTTAAAAGGGAATTGACTAACGTGACTTATAAAATTTAGTCGGGACTGTTACTATATTATGAATGGTTAACCTATGATATTATGAATGGTCAAACTATGATATGAGGACATCACTCATATTCAGATTCGTTTTCCTTTTATTAAGAATATAAGGTTCTAAACTCCCCTATTATTAACATTTCATCTCCTCTCTTTCTATTTAAACAAAACTTTTTTTTCTTCTTTGGCCTACTTTAGCACCTTTGAGCAAACATTAAGATTGAAACAACGATGGGATTTAATGATATTTGCAACACTGGCCTTGGTCTAGGTCTAGGTTGCCTTGGTAAGCAAGAAAACTTTTCTCATCCACGAAAGAAGAAGAAATTGTCGATGCGATATGACCATTTTCTCCCATCTCTCACGTTAGGTTCATCAGATGATGCATGTAAAGCATATGTGGACGACGAGTCGGTCGATTTGCACCGGAAAGCGTCTTCCGTCTCCGCGGTGTATTTGTTTTCAAACTCTAGTGTCAAGAAAGATATAAATTTTGGTGGTGGTGAGGAGGTAGAATTTGAGAAGGTTTGTGCAAGGGTTAGTGATGAAGAGGATGGAGGCAGCCTTAGAAAGAAACTTAGGCTTAGCAAACTACAGTCTTCAATTTTAGAAGATAGCTTCAAAGAGCACTCCACTCTCAATCCTGTATATATACCATCTTTCTTTTTCTTTATTCTATTCAACGTTTATATACATATATTAATTCAAGCATTCATACTGCTTCTTTCTTAATTTCTTGTGTTAAGCAGAAAAGGAAACAAGCTTTAGCAGATCAGTTGAATCTAAGGCCACGTCAAGTGGAAGTATGGTTCCAAAATAGGAGAGCCAGGTAATGTTGAAACTTTAATATAATAATCGAGTCTTTTACATTTTCGAGATAATATAATATAGGGTAAACTATACTGAGAGTCAGATTGCGGATCGATCATCAATTTGACATATTTTTCTTACACAGGACGAAGCTGAAACAGACCGAAGTCGATTGCGAGTTGTTGAAAAAATATTGTGAAACATTAACAGAAGAGAACAAGAGGTTGCACGAGGAACTACAACAACTTAAATCATGGAAACTAACAGCATCCTATTGTATGCAGCTGCCTGCAGCAACCACCCTCACCATGTGCCCTTCTTGTGAGAGAGTTGCCGGCGGCGGTGAAGACCCTTCCACGACTACGCCAATCGCTTTTAGAATCGGAACGAAATCTCGGTTCTACGATCCCTTGTCATCTCACGCTTCTGCTGCCTGCAGCTAAGGCAACTTGTTGAGGATATGAAAACACTGTTACATTATATACAAATTAGAGCAGTAAATCGAAATTTGAAGAATCAAACTGGGTCAAGTTTATTAACATATAATTAAAGATTTGTAGGTGGGTTTTTCAAATTATGTGGTGGAAAAGAATCTAAACCATATGAAACTCCATCAATAATGTGATAATAATATATATTTTTACAGTCTTTAGTTTTATATGGGAAGGGAAGGTTCTCGCACCTTTTTGCATTATTTAACCAAACATTGCGAAAGAATAAAGGTGATGACGCCATTCAAGAAAGAAATAAAATATAAATCAACATGTAATCTAATTGGAGAATATTTAAAGCTAAACTTTTTGTATTATCTTTGCTTACTTAATTGATTCCTGACTTAAGAATGATGAGGCATATATATCTACTAGATTATTTTATTTGCTTTGGCCAATCATTCTAGGTAGGATAGGATATATAATTCTATTAACAAACTCTACTTTTCAAAGATAATGGACCAAACGCTAATGATAATTCCTCAACTGATAAATGATTCAGCAAACTGACCCTTTTGCTTTTGGATTAACAAAAAGGCTCACAGGACCTATGGTTTCATGCCCACCAAAATTAAAAAAAATATATAATTTAATCTTTTCGATTTTTTATAAAATATAATTTGACCCCACAAATTTTTAGAAATTCACATTAAATTTTGAATTTTTTTAATTAAATCTCTCCCATAATTTTAAGAGTTCTCAATAAATTTCTCAAAATTTTAAAAGTTTTAGTTAGACCCTAAAATTTTTGGACAAATGAGCAACGTATTTATTGCCGTTGTCCATTACGATTGACCAATTTTGAAAACTAATATCAGTGTTATATTTGAATCCGAAAGCACTACAAAGATGAGGTTTTCAAAGAACATTTCCCTTTGAATGCTGAAGCATGACATAGAAATGAAAATAGGAGATGAGATTGTTAGTTTGTGGTACCGGTGGAAGACATGTCATGATCCGGTCAAATATTCTATAATAGCTCTCAAAGATGATATTGATGTTGGAATCATGATTTGCATAGCATGATTCAACATGTATTCGAAGTGTTGAGTTACATGCCGAGGTGTGTGGGAGATATGATGTTCCGGGCTCATCAAGAAATATATTTGGACGTTCTCTCAAATGGGTTTTGGCAGTGGGGTTGAGGACCAGCCATGTAGGTTTGGAGACAATTTTGTAGCGATGTTGGAAAGTGGGACATCGAGTGCATTTCATCCATATACCGGGCCTTCGACGTTCCCGAAGGTTGAGCCGACTGTTGATTCGAGTGTTGGCATTGACGTTGAAAATCTCCAAGGTCGATGGGAAGAAACGCTTGTTGATTCTAGTGAAGATGAAGAAACCACATATCCTAATTTGACTAGAGATGACCTTGGTAATGAGCCTGTTTTTGGTGGTGGTGAATTTGTTTCGGCCGGGGATGATATTACATGGTATGAACCTCATGCTCACATGAACTTAATAGATTACGATGTGATGAGGGCACCTGAATTCCCAATCCTGCCACAATTATGTTCAGGTCCCTCTAATGAATTATCGGTTAGGATTCAATTTGAAGAAAATGAAGAAGCTACATTGGCAATTAATGAGTATTCCATCAAAAAGCATGTGGACTTCATTGTTAAAGGATCCAATCCGAGAACTCTGTTTGCAAAATGTATTAAATATAGAGAAGATTGTAATTGGAAGATCCGAGTGTCTAAACTTTAGAGGAAAAATGCTTGGGTGATTACAAAGTACAATGGTCGCCACACTTGTTTACGAAATTCCATCAACCAAGACCACCGCCAATTGGACTTGGATGTAATATGTCGCCACGTGAAGATGTTGGGTGAAGCAAATCCAAGGGTTATTGCTTCAACTATTATGGAATCTATTAAGCAACAATTTGAATATCAAATAGAATATGGCAAGGGTTGGTATGCAAGAGATAAGGCACTGAAAAAGGTTTATGGTAATTTCGAGAAGTCGTACAATGAGCTACCGACTTTATTACACGCAATGGTATTATTCATTATGGGGATCATAGTGAGGTATGAAACCTGCAATCGAGAAGGTCAACTTCTTCAATGGAAAAAGAATATTCGACAAACTATTTTAGGCGTTCAAGCCATGCATCAAAGGCTTTTCATATTGCAAACGTATGGTCTAAGTCGATGGCACACGGTTGTACAAAAGATACAAACATGTAATGTTGATGTTGTTACACAAGATGACAATCGAAATATCTTTTCGATTGCCTTTGCAATTGTTGATACAGAGTCAATAGACTCTTGAATTTTTTTTGAGTAATTTACATGAGCATGTCGTTTGAGAAGATGGGGTTTTCTTGATTTCTGATAGAGCAGCAGGGATCTTAGCAACAGTTAATCGATCAAACAGTCGAAGGACACCTTCGCACGCATATCCTGCGTATTGTGTACGCCATATTGGCAAGAACACTGTTGAAAAATGGGAAAAACCCCACCATCGCATCACAATTTTAGGCTTGGTTATGTAATTTTCATTTTCTCTGACTTGATTATTTATGTGTTATGATTTTTGTCGATTCTAACAACATATATTATGAAACAAGATACAAACTACTATGGCCAAATTTCTAGAGGAAGTTGGCAAATTTGATGGAGTACGACGAAGATGTTTGGGCGTGGGCAAAAATATCGAGAGGGAAAGATGGACCCAATCGTATGATGAAGGTCGGCGATATGGGAAAATGACAACCAACTTTATGGAGTGCATAAATGATGTATTAAAAGGAACATGCCATCTCCTGATAGCAAGCTTGGTGAGAGAGACGTACTAAAGGTTGGCTAAGGTTTAGTCCGATAAAGGGTCGAAAATCCAAGCTATGATAAGTAGGGGACAAGTTTGGGCTCTCGATCTTGTGGAAAAAATGGAGCAGAACGTGGAACCGGCAAGATTGATGGTTGTTCACGAGTTTGACCTAAATGAACAGATTTTTGATGTTTTTGATTCTGTATGCAACAACGAAGGAGGCCACTGCCAAACATTTCGAGTTGATTTTAGGTAAAGATGGTGTGACTGCGGTGAGTTCCAGGCATGACGATATCCATGTAGGCATGCAACCGCAGTATGTATGTCTAAAGGGGGTGACCTGTACACCTTTGTGAATGAAGTCTTTAACTTGCACAGGATATGAGATATTTACAATTGTGAGTTCCCACCAATCGCGAATTCACAGTATTAGTTGCCAATAGAGCATGACGAATGGTTACCGAATCCAGCACTCCATAAAGAACCAAAAGGTCGACCTCCATCGACTCGATTCCATACTAGTATGGATCTTCATTACATGGATGAAAGAGAACCAAACATATGTACGAGATGTAGGGGTACAAGATATTCCAAAAACAAATGTCCAAATCAACCGAATTACATGGCCATGCCTCGTTGATTTCATTTCACTCTTCGTGGTAGAACTAGTTTCTTTTCTTTACGTTTGTGTTCAAATAAACATTTGAATATTCTTATATTTAAATCGTTCGTATTTGTGGGATGTGTATGGAAAATAGTTTATATTTTCTATTGTTATGTCATGCTTATCTAAACAGAACATGATAATTTCTAAAATGAAAATTCAAATAACTAATAATAATAATAGGAATCACATATCACATAGGCAACACATATCAAAAACAATAATATTCAAATTCAAATATTTGTATTACATAGAAGAAGAATCACATGAAATCATTTTCTATTCATTTTTTATCAATGCCGAGGTATGGTCAAATAGTAATGTCGCAGTGGCCGTTGATCTGATTGTGGTCTTTGCAGTGCAACGTGATCCTCTTCATCAACATCTTCATCTTCATCATTGTTCACCTCATCCTCGTCATTGTTTACCTCATCAATCACCGGAGGCATAGGAGGCAGTGTTGTAAACACATAGTCACCACCATGCCCTCCTATCTGTGGTGAAAATGTGACCACCATGCCCTTCTATATGCGGTGAAAATGTGGGTGAATGTGTATGATAAAATTAGGGTATTTATGCTTCAGAATCATTCGCAACTGAGCTATCGCCCAATGGATTAGCTACCGAGCAACTCCTGCCCACTGCTGGCTGTATATATGAGGCTGAAGAAGTATCAACATACATATCCAGTGTATCAAATTCACGGTGATATTCATCCACTTGATTACGAGGTAAGTTCGCTATACTTTACATGATTGACCACGACCACCATATTTTTTTTGTAAATCTTTGGTATTCTTCCCGTTCTTCTAGAGTAGTTAAATACGGTTTTCCATTATTGCGATAATATAACATGTACTCTTAATTATCTGAGTCAAAATCATCAGCTTGAATTGGAGTGCGAGGTGGCAACGATGCATGTATGTAGTTCCACATATCAACGTGCTTGAAATGTATTTTTTCCCACTCATGAACACCCTAGTCGCGAAAGTCATAACGATGTAGCAAGTCATGATTCGGTGGATTTTGCGGAATGCACTGGTGGAAGCCAAACTACCTCAAGACCTTATCTCCGTACTGGTACTCCACAAAAGCAAAGTGGATCAGTAGTGTAATCATACCCCAGAGATTGGAATCACCCATCAATGCTTCTGGTACATTTACGCATGCACCAGTGAATGACCTCCAAATAAACAGCAAAAATTATATATGATTATAATACATCAAAGTAATTGATTACTTAAAAATAACATGTGAAACTAAATTAAATCGGATACCTCATTTTGGCAAGATTAATCAATCTAAGCTCTAAACACTCTCAGATTGTTGTGTGCTAACCTCGTATGAGCTTTTTTTCGTATTCCATCTACATACACATCCAAATAACATTCCTTTGATTATTTTTCGGATCAAATAATTTTTTTTTGTAATTGAGTAACTTCCAAATCAAATTCAAAATATTACCTACTAAAAGAGGAAAATTCCTCGAACTTCGAGTAACCAGTATAAAAAATGGAAGTTGTTCCCATGCTCAAGCTTGCAATAAAAACAAACATCCACCAACACTCTTTATCTTCTCACCATTAATATCTAATAGAGCGGCCATGCACAACTCACAGTACAAGAACGTCAATATTGTTTGACATTATAACTATTTTCCCATTTAAATACAAGGGGGAAATGTGAGTACTATATCTCAAAGTACTAAAATATCAATGCTTCGGAAGAGTAATAAGTTCTTGTAATATTATCTTTGATAGATAATTGATTTGATATGTGCCATATTTAATATTTTCCATTCCCTTAAGTGAATGATACAAAGCACATATTTTTTTATTACCCGAAGTGAATGGAACAAAGCCATATTGAAAGGTGCATAATTATACATATTTTTCCTATTTAAAATGCAAAGAAATAATGTGAGTACTATATCCCGATGTACTAATATCATAGAAGGCTCCGAAAGAGCAAATAAGTTATTGCCAAATGTGACTTAATTCCATATTTACAATGCGTTATACTCGTCAAAGTCGCAAAGAGGATGCTGTTAGTTAAGGGGATGCTGGCTATCTCCATATTACGAGTATAATCCAAAGCAATAAGAAAATCTTGACAAAATTACATGCACTATCATTCGAAATGTATTACACAACAATTAATACAAATTGAAGCTCATGCTATTATAAACCAAAAGTTTACTGATAACTTTATTATTTGGCATGACCGGTTAGACCATCCTAGTTCAATTATGATGCGAAAAGCTATTGATACTCTATGCGGTTATTCATTGGAGAACTGATAGATTCTTCAAAGTAATGTTTTTCATGTGATGCTTGCTCTCAAGGTAAATTGATTATTAAACCATCACCAACTAAGATAGATTATGAATCTATTAATTTTCTAGAATGGATATAGGGTGATATATATGGGCCCATACACCCTTCTTATAGATCATCTAGATATTTTACGGTTTTAATCGATGCATCGACTAGATGATCATCTATAAAGACAATTCGTATTGATAATGTTAGTGACATACCATTTTATATGCAACATCACTAATTCGCATCAAACCAATAAATTATCATAAGTTCTCCCCATTACATATGATTTTTTTGGTCATGAACCAAATATTTCTGATGTTAAAATTTTGGGTGTGCGATATATGTTCAAATTGC
The DNA here is from genome assembly GCA_958450335.1 of Hibiscus tridactylites. Taxonomy (NCBI): domain Eukaryota; kingdom Viridiplantae; phylum Streptophyta; class Magnoliopsida; order Malvales; family Malvaceae; genus Hibiscus; species Hibiscus tridactylites. Next base: position 79,410,578 of record OY288265.1, on the reverse strand, counting down.
TCCACCACAACACATAAAGATGAGTATTCAAAGGAGGTTAGGAATATATGTCACATTTGAATCCCCATTGATAATTAAATATATGAGCTTTTGATGGGCAATTCATTTACAGTTCGATTTGCTGATTGTCATTTTAATGAGTCAGTTTTTCCAACATTAGGGGGAGAAAATAAATAGCTAGGTAAAGAAATAAGTTGGAATGAATTATCATTATGACTCATGTACTCAACAATATGAACTATAAGTTCAAAGGATAATCAATGTGACCCTAAAAAGTGACTAAGTCGCATATACCAGCTATAAATGCTCCAATTAAATTTGATGTCCCGGGAGGACAAACTCTAGTTGCTAATGAGTCTAACTTACGCTTGTAGCGTGGTAGACAAGTATGTTAAAAAATTCCTCGAAAAAAAAGAAGATATATCTTGTGATGACCCGATTGAGGAATCAACGAATTATGAAATATCTCGATAAAAGATTAAAAGGTCTCTAGAAGAGACAATAAACATGACTCAGGTACCTGATAATGATGAGATCTCAATAAACTATATCATGTCATATAACAAGTAGAACCAAAATCAAATCGACGTCGATAGTACATTTGCATGCAATATAGCACTAAAGATTTTGATGTGGATCATGAACCATTGTCAATTGGACAATGTAAACAGAGAAATGATTGGCCAAAATAGAAAGAGGCAATTAAGGCGAAACTAAAATCTCTTTCAAGAGAGAAGTATTTGTTAGATATAAATGAGTTTTTGTGAGAAAAAGAAATAAAAAAAAGGAGAAATCACAAGATATAAGCTCGTTTTGTTGCACAAGGATTCTCACAAAGACATGAAATTGTTTATGTGGAAACATATTCCTCGGTGGTGGTTGCATCTACTTTTAGATTTTGATTAGTCTAGCAATAAATGAAATGACTTAGTTTTCGCCTAATGGATGTTGTTACATCATATTTGTATGCGCCTCTCGATAATAACATTTACATGAAACTTTTAGAAGGATTTAGACTGCAGAAACAGTTAATTCAAGTTCTTGAGAACATTATTCAATCAAATTGAACTTATCTACTTATGGATTAAACAAATTGGGTGCATATTGTATAATAGCCTCAATGAATACTTATTAGCGGAAGGCTATAAGAATGATTCAATTTCCCCGAGCATTTTAATTAAGAGGTTTGGCTCTGGGTTTGTCTTTGTTGTGTATGTTAATGATTTGAATAGCGTTGAGACTTGTGAAGAAATCTCCTTAACAATGGAATCCTTGTGCATCAATCGACATACACAGAAAAATATTTAAAGAGACTTTACATGCATAACACATATTCATTGATCACCCTTATGGTTGCTAGATCTCTTGATGAAAACAAATATCCATTCGCCCTCGAGAAAATGGTGATGATATTCTTGGCCCAAAAGCACCATATATATATATATATATATATATATATATATATATTAATTGATCTGGAAGCATCATATCATAGTTGGTCCGGAAATGCTATCTAAGTGCTACGAGACCATTACTGTTAGATCTTTCAAAATTCAATACCTTTTCAAATCATGTAAATAATTGCTATGCACGAGGCAAAGCCAAAAAATGTTTTTTGCTAACCATATCTAGAAGATATGTGAATTGCTTTCACAAAATAAGGTGCAAGCTATCTTGTGCGGAGATAATGTACAATTTATATCTCAATTGAAAGGTAAATCCATCAAAAGTGACAAAAACGAAACATATTTCTTCAAAGTTTCATCCCTCGTGATCTTCAGAAGAAGAATATTTGATGAATCCTTTCAAGCAGTAATTTGAAAGATCTATTCACCAGTGCATAGTCTACTTCAACATTTGAAGATTATATTCAAGATTACATTATGAAGATTCAAAGATCTTATGTGATGCTTTCATGAGGGGCGAATATGGGGACGGGGACGAGAAACGACAATTTTCAAAATTACAGGGTACGGGGACGACAAGGGTACACCATATAAAAAAATTAAAATTATAAATATATGTAAAAAATCATAAATAAAATCCATACTTCATTGAAAATTAGAGAAAATAAAATACATAAATAAATCACAATATTAAAGTATCAAATCTCAAGATTCCCTTAACTTCGATCAAATGTATTCATGTAAAACTCCCAATTTTTTTGGCAAAGTAACTAGCACCATTTTATTTCCAAACTATTTAACACTACCAAGTTCCATTGCCTTTAACATCAGTTATTAGCACATACATATTAACTTTCTTCTCTTCAATTTGTTATGCATACTTTTTTTCCCAATTTCCTACGTCAAGCTACACTTAAGTTTACAAATAGGTTGATATTTATCTCCACTGTACTTTAAAGCAAAATGAAAATGATGGAAAAGAAAGAGGGAGAAACATACCTAATTTTCGATTTGCCGGAGCAAGCATTTCGCCAGCGCCGACCTTTGTCCTTGGTTGCGTTGCTGACAAACACGTCTGCCTCTTTGTTCTCTCGGATCGTTAAAATGAAATGTGAGTAGATAGACTGAAATTAGGTCTCATTTTGGGTTTTTTTTTTAAATTTTTTACATCAAAAGATCAAAATAACCCCGGGGACAACATATGCAGGTCACATGCGTCCCTGAAACATCCTCAGAAAGTCAACAAACGTCCCCGGTGAATTTCAGCCGTACCCCTTAATTGTCGACCGTCCCCGTGACGTACCTCGGTCATCCTCGTGCCGTCCCCATACTGGGGACGTATCGGGTACTAGAAACGTGGGTTCCTTGCTGTCCCCGTGGTTCATAGCTGAAGAGTATGACTATAATGAGAAGGTCCAAGCATGTTATCATACTCACTTGGGAAGACTCATCGATTAAGGAGATGGCTCTGAAGGGGAAGGATAATCCCCCTAAACCAATGGTTTTCTAAAATTGATGCTTGGTCAGAATCATTATAAACGAAAAGCCAACGTGTGGGTGTCATGTTATGGAATCCCTCTGCATGCACGCATGGTGTGTTGAGACTTTAGACTTTTCGAAACATGGCAAACTGTTCGGCACCGACGGAGACACTCAGTTGAATGTGAAAACTATAATGAAACACAACTTCAAGGCCTTCTGTCCAATGTTGCACTGATACGAGTACGGGGACAAATACGGGGATGGGGACAAAAAACGACAATTTCTAAAATTATAGGGTACGGGTACAGCAAGGGTACGACATATAAAATAAATTTTAAAATTCTAAATAGATATAAATTTTAAATTTCTCGATAGATATAATTTTAAAATTCTTAATTGAAAGAAAATAAAACTTGGAAGCTCAATTGAAAGTTTCTTTATGGATTTGAGGACTTAATTGGAATTAAACAAAACAGTTTAAATCCCAATTAAACTAAAAATGTGCCTTAAAGGACTAAATCCTAGATGGAGTAAAACTCCTAAGCCTCTCTGAAAACCTACTGAAACCTGGACTCTCCTTCTCGTGAATTACCCAAAACTTTGCATTAAAATACCACTTTAACTCTCTTCATAAACCCTAAAATCATTCTTTTTTCCCTACGCCGTTTTCTCTCCCATTTTCCTCCATTGAAAATTTTCGATCGTCCTTTTTATCGTGGTTCACACCACCGCCACCAATCGAAACCCCTCTCCGACCCAACCAAAACCCCATCCATCGTTCATCTTTGTCGTTTGCCAACACTGCTGGGGACGGATGTGAGAGGGATATGTCGTCCTTAAAACGTCCCCAAAACTATCTCATCCGTCTTCGTTCACTTACAGCCGTACCTTGTCAAAGTGGGACGTTCCTGGTACGTACCACAACCATACCCATCCCGGGGACGTTTCGGGTACTTGAAACGGCATAAGGTTGTCGTACCCGTGCTTCACAGCTTTTGTCCTGCTAATTAGTTTCTCTAGGATTAAATTCTCAACTTCTTCTCAAGGAAAAGACTTTACAGATTCGGGTTTGTTCTCTCATAATCTCTTCCTGATGATATTGAGTTATTCCTAGATCTTATTTGGGTCCTGAATTGTAAAGGAAAACAATGGAGCTAAGTTTATTTCGAGACTACAGTTGGACTATATAAATGCAACGAATGAATTAGAGGAGTACCTTGATATTCAGAGTTGAAGGCAAGACGGAGGACGTCAAAAGTGTCATTGTTACACAAAGACGTTTTCCTTGAAAACATTAGAGGTTTGTTATGTTTATAGGGTTTAGCTTGGTAGAGACGATGATTGATTAGGGATGGGTTTTGGATCTTATTGGTTGAATCTCAATCCAAAGAGCTCTACCATCTAAGCTACATACCCTTGAAGGCAGTTGACTCTTTATTTGTTTTCTAATTCGTAAATATTGCTCCTGTTTTGCAATTAGCGGATAGCTGATCGTGGATTCCATTAGCTGATAGCTGATTGCATTAGCTTATTTGACTACCAAGTTGTATTAGCTGATTGTATAAAAGTGTTTGGTAAAATTAATTGATAGCTAATAGCTGTTTGATTATTTAAACAAGCAAAATGACATAAAAAAACATGATTATGTTTGATACTTATTTGAATAGTTTATTAGTTATGAATATTTTGTATCTATTAATTTTAATTAGATTATGAAAAATTATTTTCAATATAACATTACTAAGCATATTTAAAGGATCTATGTACTAATTTGTTATTTATATAATTATTTTAATACAATTTAATTAATTATTAAATTTAAATACAAATATAAATGTGTGAGAATAAAAAGAAAAAAACAAAAAAATATTTTACCAATTTCACAATGTAAATACGTGAGGTTGAAAAAATTAAAATAGAAATGATTAAATTTAGGTTATTTGGAGCTTTTTGATAATTGTTAAGGGTAAAAGGGTCTTTATAACTCCTATGTCAAAACCTCTAATTTCAAAAAGCTCCGATTAGCAGCTTTTTCAAAATTAGAGGTTTCACCTCAATCCAATATTTCAATATGCTCTTTACCAAACATCTAAATTAGCGGATTTGATCGGTCAAACCTCTAATTATAGCTCAAACATTTCTTTACCAAACAAGGCCAATGTCTTTTCGAGCATCATGTCTATCAGTTCCCCAACCCTTTGTCTAATAGAGCATACTTTTAGCAATTGGTGCTCAAGTCCAATGATGTAGGAAAAAATGACCCACTCATACGACATATCTTTTATATCGGCAGTGGCTTAGTCAAACCTTTACGTGTTGTAACACCCCCATCCCGGCTTGGTAGAGAACCGGGTTAGAGCGTGCTACCGATGGACATTGCGGTGATCAGTGCGATAAAATTTCATTCCAAATTCAACACTTAAACAATATTATACAAACAAAACATTATCGGGTATACACCTTAGTCCAATTCACTCATTAGAAAGCAGTAATTAACCAATTAGGACCAATACTTAACTATTACAAGTTTAAGGGACAATTTTGTAAATCTACTAAATTAGAGGTCCTTCGATGCAATAGACTATACCACAATGAAGTTCGGTGCAATATTAACTAGCTTGTAAAATTTCATAAAAATCGGTGTTCGTTTACTCATTCAATTTAATCATCCTAAATTCATTGACCAAACTGTAAACAATGCAAACCTTTAGATTGTGCCTTTTAACAAACTTAACTAACCCTATATCGAAACACCTTAAGACTGTTTCGATACGGGTGTACAATGGTCAATCTTTGTTAACTTACCCTTCATACCGTACCGATACGGGCAAGCCCTATATCGGTACGGGTTGACTCTCTTTAACCTTGACTTTGACTCGTTTCGATACATGTTAGACTCGTATAGAAACAATGAATTCCAGTAGCAAAATATTCCGGTACGGCCCTAGAACGTTCTGATACGCCCTCATCCTTAAGTTCAATTATGCTTAACCATATCGATGTGCCATGACCCGTATCGATACAACCTGACCTGTAATGACATATTCTTGCTGGTTTTTAATCAAATTGACTTATCAAACAGTGTCCAAATGCAATGAAACTTCACATACAATATTTCAATATCATAAAATACTAGCATGCCCAATTTCATGATCATTCGAGTTCATTTATTATGTTTTCACCTTTTTAAGCCAAATTGCATATTAAGCCATTTTCAAGTAACCTTAACAAGTCATTTAAGGCCCTTAAACCATACATAACACATAGTCTTATACACATAGACAAAACATCAAAGTCAACTAGTTTATCTACTTTGCCATCATTCTAGGAGTTCACGGAGACAAAATACTTTACTTTAGGCTCAAGGTGACTTGTCGCTCTACTGACTAGCTCCGATACTCTCGAATCCAACACAAATCTCATCCCTCCACTACACCTTATAAACTCTGTACCACTGAGCTCATAAATTCTATGACATGCCAATTGCATCCAATACTCTCAAATCCAAGGTTCAATAACAATAATTCGATATCAATGATTCAATGACAATATCTCAATAGTCATAACAATAGACAATAGCTATAAACTCATGTCAATGATTCTATATGTCAATGTTCAATGGTTTTCATGACAACACTAACAATACCTCGGACATGCAATACTTAGCAAGACTTACCAATATAGCTTTCAACAATACTTTATGCAAATCCCTTTAGTTCGATGGTTTGTAAATCAAACGAAATCAATAACGATGAATTCAGAGAGGCTTCTCGCCTAATTCTGAGACTCCGACTACACTCACCTCGATAATCCGAAGCTCCTAAGGCTCTCGGATGACAATCCCTTTATTCCTAGCTTTCGATGGAGATGATGGATTAGTCTTTTCCAATTTTTGAACTAAGAAGAACAATAAAGGATTATTATAATCAATATGACAATATCAATACTTGAATAGCCATTAGCTATTAGGCAAATCTTATCTTAAAGCTTGAAATTGAATATTCAATGATTATGAGAATCTATGATTAACTTAGGGCTTCGACTTACTCGATCGGTAGCTATAAATTAATGTTCCTAAATCAAGAAAAGTTTAAGCTTAAGGGTATCAAATTGAGAGGTGTATGCTTGGGAGCTCAAGGTTGAAGACAATGGAGGTGTGTGCTTGTTCTTTCAAAGCTAAAAGATGGAAATGGATCTCGGTGAAACAAAACAAATATGAGAGCTTCCTTTTACTCACTTTCTTAATCATTTCCCACCTCCCTTATGGCCAATGAAAAGGTTTCCCTCACCCAAGGGTAAGCTTATTATATTATTATTTATATTCTATATTTCTTATCAATAAAGATGACTATAAGTCACCCCTTAAATTATTTCCACGTGGGGAGGGGCAACAATAATTAGATTAGTCATCAACACCACAATTCTTTTCTATTTAACCTTTGAACAAATTCTAATAAAGGGACCCGTTTCAAAATGCGTGAAATTGTATCGAAATGGCTAAGCAAAAGTCCAAAAGTTAGTTAATATCGTTATAACCGTATCAGAACACCTTATAATTGTTTTGAAACGCCTTACTTAGGTCGTTTCGGTACGGATCTTACTGTATCAAAACTCCTAGCTCAAAAACATCATTTATGCATTTTCAAGGAGGTCTTAACTAAGGATAATTCCAATTAAGGTCTCTTAATAATATAATCTATAGTTTAGGCAGTAAAGATACGATATTTGAACATTTTAATAGCAGTACTCCGATCATCGGAATCCAATTTCGACTAGCCCTGTTTTTGGGGTGTTACAACTCTCCCCTCTTAAGAAAAATTCGTCCTCAATTTTTTACCTGGAATGATGTCGTGATCATCCCCTTGTTCTTTCCCTCTCATATGGTACATCTGTGCGAATTCTTTATATTCAGGTTGGTACGATACTTTGGATGAAGCTCCAGACTTTCCGGAGGATCCTTGTCTTGTTCCCTTGCCTCGAAAATATTGAGCAGGGGATGGATTAGCAAACTGATTTTTAGGAAAATCTCGTCTAAGGTGTCCCATCTCACCACAAAAAAAAACAAGCTCTGGATTTCTTGCGACATTGTCCCTCAGGGTGCCTGTGTTGACAGAAGTTACAAACTGGAACTTCGTTTCTTACATAGAACCATCAATGCTCTAAATGGAATTGGCATTAGAGAAGAACTGTGTTACAGCTTGTGGTTTAGCAAGGTATTCATACTGGGAAGGCTGTGAATACACACTCGGTTTCGAATCTTGATACTTCTCTTTCTTGAAAGATTCATAAGGTTCATCTCGGTGTCTTTTCTCAGATTTGCTCGACCCACTATTCTTATGAGCCTTTTGAGCACCTTCGGTAGCGTTGACTCTATTCACAAGGGTTTGAAAATCGGTGATGCACAAAGCCGTGAATATAAGATGTAGTTCATCATTCAAACAGTTGATGAACATCCTACACATCTCTTCTCTTTCTTAATATATTCAGCCCCATATCGACAGTACTTGTAAAAGTCGTGAATATAGTGCTCGATAGGTCGATCACCTTGCTTTAGATGAAGGAAGATATCACGTCTCTCAACAAGGTAGTATTCACTGATGTACTTCTTTCGAAATTCTTGTAGGAAAAACTCCCAGTTCACAGTCTCTTCAGGGACTTCCAGGACCGTTGCTTCCCACCAATACAGTGCTTCATCAGCTAACAAAGAAAGGGCATATTCGAGTTTATGTTCTTCAGAACACTGCAACTGCTTATTCAAAATCCGTAAAGTATTGTCTAACCAATACTCTGCAACTTCAGGGTTATCATCATTTTGCCCGGTAAATGAGTAAGCCCGATGTTGAGGTAACTTATCAATAGGAGCTCGGGTACTCGGAATAGCAATAGTGGAAGTTTGAGAAGTTTGCTCAACTTTCATCGATTTCATGAATACTTTGAACATATCAACCATGTTTCTAAAGCGTTCGATTTGAGCCGATTGTACTTCAGGCTCAAGGTTTCACACTGGAGGGTTTTACAGATTCAGAGGATCCTTCCTTCTAACTTCCTCACCATGAGTTGAGGAATCAACAATATGCTCCTCTATTCGAGCTTGATTACAGTTAGACATCTATAAATAAAAGATCGGATTAACCGACAAGTCACAATACACAACAAATAACTTCTAGGTGGCAAAGTAACACAATATACAATACATACAAGCATAGGTTTAGTCTAGAACCGACTAAACTCTAGCTCCGATACCACAAATGTAACACCCCCTTCCCGACATGGTAGAGAATCGAGTCAGAGAGTGCTACCGGTGAACAATGCGGTGATCGGTGCGATAAAATTTCATTCCAAATTCAACACTTAAACAATATTACACAAACAAAACATTATCGGATATACACCTTAGTCCAATTCACTCATTAGAAAGCAGTAATTAAGCAATTAGGACCAAAACTTAACTATTACAAGTTTTAGGGACTATTTTGTAAATCTACTAAATTAGAGGTCCTTCGATGCAATAGACTATACCAAAATGAAGTTCAGTGCAATATTAACTAGCCTGTAAAATTTCATGCAAATCGGTGTTCGTTTACTCATTCAATTTAATCATCCTAAAATCATTGACCAAATTGTAAACAATGCAAACCTTCAGATTGTGCCTTTTAACCAACTTAACTAACCATGTATCGAAACACCTTAAGGCTGTTTCGATACGATTGTACGATGGTCAACCTTTGTTGACTTACCCTTCATACCGCATCGATACGAGCAAGCCCTGTATCGGTACGGGTTGACTCTCTTTGACCTTGAGTTTGACCCGTTTCAATACTGGTTAGACCCGTATCGAAACAATGAATTCCAGTAGCAAAATGTTCCGATAGGCCCTAGAACGTTTCGATACGCCCTGATCCTTAAGTTCAATTCTTAACCGTATCGATACGCCATGACCCGTATCGATACGGCTTGACCTGTAATGACAGATTCTGGCTGGTTTTTAATCAAATTGACTTATCAAACATTGTACAAATGAATTGAAACTTCACATGCAATATTTCAATATCATAAACTACTGGCATGCCCAATTTCATGATCATTCGAGTTCATTTACTATGTTTTCACCTATTTAAGCCAAATATGCATATTAAGCCATTTTCAAGCAACCTTAACAAGTCATTTAAGGCCCTTAAACAATACATAACACATAGTCTTATACACATAGACAAAACATCAAAGTCAACTAGTTTATCTACTTTGCAACCATTCTAGGAGTTCACAGAGACAAAATACTTTACTTTAGGCTCGAGGTGACTTGTCGCTCTACCGACTAGCTCCGATCTTGAAACGATAAACTCTTAACCTGAAATGTATGGACAATGATTGGATTAGACTTATATAGTCTAAGTGAGGTAGTCAATAACAATATATGATCAAGGTAATGCCACTTATCATGCTTTAATGACCATCATAATATCAATTGTATGAATAAACATGGCATGCTCTCCAATCATGTTAAAAACATAGTATCATTCATCATATTATCAATGACAATATCAAAATACCATAACAAAGCAATATGAATAATCAATAATTTTCCTTGGATCGATTCAACCGTATTTTGATACACGAATTCCACCACTACACCAACAATGAACAAATATGGTCCAATATCATCCACTACATCGTTTTTGACCAACACAAATCTCATCCCTCAACTACATCGTATAAACCTCGTACAACTGAGCTCATAAATTCTATGGCATGCCAATTGTATCCAATACTCTCGAATCCAAGGTTCAATAACACTAATTCGATATCAATGATTCAATGACAATATCTCAATAATCATATAATCATAGCAATAGACAATAGCTATAAACTCATGTCAATGATTCTATATGTCAATGCTTCAATGGTTTCCATGACAACACTAACAATACCTCGGACAATAATTCAATGTAATACTTACCAAGACTTACCAATATAGCTTTCAACAATACTTTATACAAATCCCTTTAGTTCGATGGTTAGTAAATCAAACGAAATCAATAACGATGAATTTGGAAAGGCTTCTTGCCTAATTCTAAGACTCCGACTACACTCACCTCGATAATCCGAAGCTTCTAAGGCTCCTGAATGACAATCCCTTTATTCCTAGCTTTCGATGGAGACGATGGATTAGTCTTTTCCAATTCTTGAACTAGGAAGAACAATTAGGGATTATTAGAATCAATATGACAATATCGATACTTGAATAGCTATTAGCTATTAGGCGAAGCTTATCTTAAAACTTGAAATTGAGCATTCAATGATTAAGAGAATCGATGATTAACTTAGGGCTTCCACTTACCCGATCGGTAGCTATGAATTAATGTTCCTAAATCAAGAAAAGCTTAAGCTTAAGGGTCTCAAATTGAGAGGTGTATGCTTGGGAGCTCAAGGTTGAAGACAATGGAGGTGTGTGCTTGTTCTTTCAAAGCTAAAAGATGGAAATGGATCTCGGTGAAACAAAACAAATATGAGAGCTTTCTTTTACTCATTTCTTAATCATTTCCCACCTCCCGTATGGCCAATAAAAAGGTTTCCCTCACCCAAGAGTAAGCTTATTATATTATTATTTATATTCTATATTTCTTATCAATAAAGATAACTATAAGTCATCCTTTAAATTATTTCCACGTGGGGAGGGGAAATAATAATCAGATGAGTCACAAACGCCCCAATTCCTTTCGATTTAACTTTTGAACAGTTTCAAATCAGGGGACCCATTTCGAAACACATGAAGCTGTATCGAAACGGCTAAGCAAAAGTCAAAAAGTTAGTTAATACCGTTATAACCATATCAGGACACCTTATAATCGTTTTGAAACGCCTTACCTAGGCCGTTTCGGTACGGATCTTACTGTATCGAAACACCTAGCTCAAAAACATCATTTATGCATTTTGAAGGAGGTCTTAACTAAGGATAGGTCCAATTAAAGTCTCTTAATAATATAATCTATAGTTTAGGCAATAATGATACGATATTTGAACATTTTAATAGTAGTACTCCGATCATCAGAATCTAATTCCGACTAGCCCCATTTTTGGGTGTTACACGTGTAGTTTCGGATGAAACTAGTTTTTATTTAGAATAGCCTTGATGGCCAGAAAATGCCCTACAAACTAGTGGGACAATTCTTTAAAGCTAGTATTTGTTGAGCAAGTTAGCAATGAGTAAAATACCAATTTTTGGCTCCTTTTCGAAAGATGGTGGGAAAAAGTTTTAAACTGCTCTTGGGATTGGGAGTGTTGCACTTCTTGCAGCAGGTAAGCACATTAATAGGAGTTGAAGTTCTGAGAGGTCGATTGAGGGGGTTCATGAAACTGGTATCCAGTTTGCTCTTAAGGTTCTTGTTGGCGACTAGATGAACCTATGATGTGGTTTTGAATAGTTTAAACCAAATCTTATTATATATAATTTAAATAATATCACATTATAGTAGTTTTCTATCTCCAAAATTCCTATTGTCAAGAACCTAAAGGATGATTTTAGTGGAAAACGTAGTATTGTTTCTCTTGTATGATTCAGGTTCGAACAATTATGTCTATAAGGTGTACTTGAATTATGTCTGTAAGGTGTAAACCAAATCTTAGTATGCTTTTATATATATGAAGTTGATGTTATATAACAAATTTTCTTATTCATAAGCCCTATCTCCTGTGTGTTTATATATAAAAAGTTAAGCATCAAATTGCATTAGAATTGGATGTAATATATTCCATAATAATCTATGAATCGCTTCTTGTTCCTTCCTTCCATACATGAAAATGGCTATCGAAAAGTAAAATTCCACATCATTAATTTCATCTCGAACTAAAAAATGTGAACATCAAATAATTTTAATTAATATAATATAATCATAGACTTTGAAAAATAATAAAGATATTCGAAGATTACATGAAATAGTTCGAGAGTCGACCTCAACTTTTCAATGCCATGTATGTGTCGGAGGGATGTGTATGGATGTTGGTCATATTGGCGAGGCGGAGGGACCAAACGATTCATTGACTTGGCGAGGCGTAGGAATTCGCGTATCCACGATCTTTATTCAATCCAAGGATTAAGAATGAAATGAACATGTTTATGCATTGCATATTATTGAATAGCATTGATATTGTTGGCATGAGATTATGATTAAGTATAGTCATGGCATTGTTGTTATTCATGTTGTTTATGACTACCTCACTAGGAAAAGTAAGCCTAATGTGTCTCATCTCATGCATTTTTCAAGTTAAGAAGGTTTGTGTGTCGGAGGATCGGATTGGCAAACAAGACAAGTCACCACCAGCCCCAAGTAATGTGTTTTTGACTTATAAACTCCTAGGAAGGTGAAAAAGTAGTCGTACTAGTCATTTGTGCCTATTTTGATATGTTGGTGTGTTTCCTAAGATGTAATATGTTATATAGCTCTAAATGGTCTTTTGATGAAGTTTAAAATGGGTGGAAATTGCATACATGCCTCAAAAAGGTAAAAACATAGTAAACGTATTCATATGGTCATGAAATTTGGCATGCTAGCAGTTTATACCATTGAAATATTGCGTGTAAAGTTTCGTTGCATTTGGACATCGTTCAACAGGTTAAATCGAATAAAAACCAGCAAAAATCTGTCATTACAGGTCAGGCCGTATCGAAACGGGTGATGATGTTTCGATACGGGTGTACAATATTGAACTTAAGGGTAAGGGTGTATCGAAACGGTATTGAGACGTTTCGGAACATTTTGTCTCTGGAGACTAACGTTTCGATACGTGTTCATAGCGTATCGGAACAGGTCAAAGGTCAAGGTCAAAGTAAGTCATCCCGTACCAATACTGGTACTTCCGTATCGATATCGTTTAAGGAGAGAAGTCAATAGGAGTTGACCCTCATGCACCCATTTCGAAACAACCCAAGAGTGTTTCGATACGGGGTTAGTTAAGTTAGTTAAAGGCTCATTGAACAGATTGCTAGTTTCACAATATAGTCAATGAATAATGTAGGGTTAAATTGGATAGGTTAATGATCTCCAAATTGTATGAAAATTTATAGGCTAGTTAATAATGCATTGAATTACATTTTGTTATTGTGTGTTGCGTCAAGAGACCTTTTATTTGTCGGTTTTACAAATTAGTCCCTAAAACTTGTAAAAGTTATAAACTGGTCCTAAACGGTTTAATGTGGCGTTCTTGTGAATGAATTGGATTAAATGTATATTGGTAACGTTTTGTTTGTGTAATATTGATTGTGTGTTAGGAATAAAATGGAATTTATCACACCGATCACCGTATTGCTCATTGGTAACACGCTCCGACCCAGTTCTTGACTAGGCCGATAAGGGGGTGTTACATTTGTGGTATCAAAGGTAGATTTTAGTTGATTTTAGGACTAAACCGAAGTCTATTGCATTGCTATTGTGTTACTTTGCCACCTAAGAGTTTTATATTGTTTATATTGTGACTTGTCGACTAATCTAATCTTTCATATAGATACGTCTGAGATAAACGAAGCTTATATTGACGAGATCGCTATTGGCTCCTCGACACATGGTGAGGAGATAAGAGAAGGAAATCCTCATAACCCATCGCAACCACAGGACCCTCCTGTTCAGGGTATTGAGCCTGCAGCACCTACCGCTCAGGCTGAATGCTATCAGAACATGGCTAACATGTTCAAACAATTTATGGCTGCGATGCAAGCAACACCATCTGTTCAGCCTATCCCTCATGTTGTCCAGCATGTCCGAGCCCCTGTGGACAAGCTGGCTTCGCTCCGAGCCTATTCTTTCACCGGACAGGATGATGATAATCCTAAAGTTGTCGAATATTGGCTGGACAACACGTTACGTATCTTGAATAAACAGCTGCAGTGTTCGGATGAACACAAGTTAGAATGTGCTATTGCATTGTTGACCGATAAAGCTCTTATGTGGTAGGAAACTACTATTCTCACAGCTCCTGAAGAATCGGTTACCTGGGAGTTCTTTCTCTGAGAATTCCGAAATAAATATATCAGTGAGTATTATCTCGCGAAAAGGCGAAACACCTTCCTTCACTTGAGGCAAGGAGGGCGACCTATCGAGCAATATATCCATGATTTTTGTAAATATTACTGATACAGAGCAGAGTTTATAAAGAAAGAGGAAGATAAGTGCAGGATGTTCATAACTGGCCTTAGAGATGAAATACGACCCATGTTTACGACCCTTGGTATCGCCAACTTTCAGGATTTGGTGAACCGAGTCAAGGGCACTGAAGCTGCCCAGAGAGTTCAACGAGTTGGTGGGTCTGGAAAATTTGAGAATAGGTTCAGGGATGATTCGCGACCTCCGAGATGGAACAAGAAGGGGAGATATCAAGGCCCCAAGCAGATTGTCTACCCACAACCTTTCCGTTCCGGGAATATTGAGAGACCTCAGTCTGTGACACAGTCTTTTGCCAAAACATCGTCTGTTGATAGTACTAGAGGTTCAAATTGAGGCAACCAACATCCATTTTGTAATTATTGTCAAAACAAGCATCCGGTGGGACAATGTCGTAAGCAGGCTGGAGCTTGTTATTACTGTGGTGAGCAAGGTCACTTTATTCGTGACTATCCTATGAATGCAATCAAATCTGTGGTCACACTAACTACTGCTGCTTCTCCTGCTCTATCTTTCCGGGGTAAGGGATTGAAACTAGGATCATCGGGGACTTTTGGACGATTGACTGGTCTAGAGAAGCCCTTCAACAAACAAGATTCGAAGGATCCTGCTCAAATGTACCATGTGAGGAGCAGGGAAGAAGAGGATGAACCTGATGTTATTGTAGGCACCATTGAGTTATATTCACATCTTTTATATGCATTGATTGACCCTGGCTCTACTCATTCTTTCATAAGCACCAATGTAGTTAAAAAGTATAACATGTCTTCTGAACCAATAGCATCGAGAATTTCTGTAATTTATCCCCTAGGAGATTGTGTCACCATAAGGGTAGTATGCAAGAATTGTCCATTAATGATTCAAGGGGTTCCTTTTCCGGCCAATTTGTTAGCTTTACCGATCCATGAATTCGACGCTATCCTAGGTTTAAATTAGCTTAGTGAACATCAAGCTTGGGTAGATTGTTGTAAAAGAAAGTTGTATCTTAGGGGTTTTGGTAAAGAAAGTGTTGTACTGATGAATGCGAAGAATCCATCGTTGTATACTTTGTCATTGGAAACCAAAGGTGAGCCGCAACTACGAGACATTGACATCGTATGTGAATTTCTTGATGTTTTTCCTGATGAACTTCCGGGATTGCCCTCAACCCGTGAAGTGGAATTTGGCATCGAGGTGCAACCTAGGACTGTTCCAGTTTCTATTGCACCATATCGGATGACTGCTGTGGAGTTGAAAGAATTAAAGGCTCAAATTCAAGACTTATTGAGCAAGGGTTTCATTCAACAAAGCTCTTCACCTTGGAGAGCACCAGTTCTCTTTTTTAAGAAGAAGGATGGTTTTATGCGATTGTGCATCGACTACAGACAATTGAATAAAATAATCATCAAGAATAAATATCTATTGCCTAGAATAGACGACATGTTCGATCAATTAAAGGATGCCTCTGTGTTTTCCAAGATCAACTTAAGGTCGGGCTACTATCAAATGAGAGTTAAAGAGTGCGATGTGCCATAGACTGCTTTCCGTACAAGATATGGACACTACGAATTCTTGGTGATGCCCTTTGGGCTAACTAATGCACCATCAGCTTTTATAGATTTGGTGAATCGGGTATTTAGACCCTATCTTGATAAATTCGTAGTGGTGTTTATAGATGACATCTTGATCTATTCCAAGAATGAAGCGGAGCATCGAGATCATCTTCGCATTGTACTTCAGACTCTAATAGAGAAACAATTATACGTGAAGCTCTCTAAGTGTGAGCTTTGGCTTGCCGAAGTTGCCTTTCTGGGCATATTGTGTCAGCTTCGGGCATTCAGGTAGACTCGAAGAAAATTCATGCCATTGTAGAATGGCATCCACCGAAGAACATTGGTGAAGTCAGAAGTTTCCTTGGGCTTGCTGACTATTACCGCAGATTTGTGAAAGGATTTTCTATGATAGCCGCTCCTTTAACCAAATTATTGAGGAAAGAAACTCCTTTCGTTTGGACCAAGATTCAACAACGAAGTTTTGATCAGTTGAATCAAGTTCTAACCCATGCACCTGTCTTGACCCAACCCGAGTATAGAAAAAACTATATAGTTTACAGTGATGCATCGCATCTCAGGTTAAGATGTGTATTGATGCAAGAAGGCAAGGTTATTGCTTATGCTTCGAGCCAACTTAAGCCACACGAGATGAACTATCCCACCCACGACCTTGAGTTGACTGCAGTTGTCTTCGCATTGAAAATCTGGAGACATTATCTCTACGGAGAGAAATGTTACCTTTTCACCGACCATAAAAGCCTCAAATACTTGTTGACCCAGAAGGAGTTAAACCTTCGGCAACGAAGGTAGATGGAACTCCTTAAAGATTATGACTTGATCATTGATTACCATCCGAGCAAGGCCAATGTTGTAGTTGATTTACTCAGCCACAAACCTTCGTCTGGTAAGCTTTGACAATAGACTTGAAGTTTGTGTATTGTGAAGTACATTAACTCATCGTAATATTGTTATATTGTAGCCCCTCGAACAATTAACACTCACCTCCGACTTCGGAAACATCATTGTCTTGTAGCTAAACTCCAAGTTCAGTCTACCATCATTTCACGAATCAAGGAATTGTAAGAGTAAGATCTTGAGCTTCAATCTATTATCTCTAAGCTATCAGACAACCCTGACTTCATAATTAATTCTGAATGACTCTTATACTTCCATGATCGAGTTTGTGTACCTAATGATGAATCTCTTCGCACAGATATCCTTTCAGAAGCCCATTCAAGTTCTTTTTCTGTTCACCTCGGTTTAGTAAGATGTATAAATACCTATGTGAACTCTACTGGTGGCCTAGCATGAAGCAGGCCATAGTTGATTACATCTCCAAATGCCTCACATGCCAACGTGTTAAGGCAGAACATTGTGCCCCTACTAGGTTGTTACAGCCTATTGATCCACCAAAATGGAAATGGGAAAAGATAACTATGGACTTTGTTAGTGGTCTACCGTTAACCCCTGCAAAGCATGATGCTATATGGGTCATTGTTGACCGTTTCACAAAGTCAGCTCATTTTATACCAGTTAGAATGGACTACGGTCATCCTAAGCTAGCTGACTTGTATATCAAGGAAGTAATTCAACTCCACGGAGTACCTAAGTCTATCATCTCCGATCGAGATCCTCAATTTGCATCTCGGTTTTGGAGAACCTTACAAGGAGCTCAGGGCACCAAAGTTAATCTTAGCACATCCTTTCACCCTCAAACTGATGGTCAGTCAGGAAGGGTAATCCATATCTTGGAAGACATGCTTCGGGCATGCATTATTGACTTCGGTGGAACTTGGGAGAAATCATTGCCTCTTGTTGAATTTGCCTACAATAATAGCTACCAAGCATCCATCCAAATGGCCTCGTATGAGGCATTTTATGGTAGATGATGTAGAACTCCATTGTGTTGGTCGGAGCTTGGTGAGGGCAAGATGTTAGGCCCTGACTTGCTTCGGGAGACTAAAGAACGAGTCACCATTATCCATGATCGTTTAAAGGCTGCCTTTGATCGACAAAAAGCTTACGCTAATCTTAAAAGAAGAGACATTGAATACGAAGTAGGTGAGAAGGCCTTCCTCAAAGTGTCACCATGGAAGAAACTCTTAAGATTTGGCAAAAAGGGGAAATTGAGTCCCCCGATTCATTGGACCCTTTGAAATCATTGAAAGGATTGGCCCAGTGGCATATCGGCTATTGCTACCCTCAGAATTGAGTAAAATCCACGATGTCTTTCATGTATCGATGCTTCGGAAGTATCGATCTGATCCCTCACACGTTGTGGAACCTGAATCTGTAGAACTTCGACCAAATTTATCTTACGAGGAAGAACCAGTTCAAATTCTTGCTAGAGAAGTCAAAAGACTTTGAAACAAAACAGTGTCGCTGGTTAAAGTGCTCTGGAGGAGCCACACCGTTGAGGAAGCCACTTGGGAACCAGAAGATACCATCAAACAATAGTATCCACATCTCTTCGGTTCAGGTAAAGTTCGAGGATGAATTTTTCTTAAGGGGGAGAGTTGTAACACGCCAAAATTCGGTCTAGTTGGAAATTAGTTCCGGTGATAAGATATTCTACGTTGATAGAGTCTAAATATTGTACTGACTAGTAAATTATTGATATCGAACCCTAATTAAGCTAAAAATATCATTATCGGACTCTTTTGAATAATATTGAACCTATATGGTGACTAAATTGGAGAAAATGCAAGTTGGGAGGCAAAACTATAGTATGGTGAGAGTTGAGGGACTAATCTTGCGATTAGCCTCTCCTCAATTAAAAATCTCCTACGTGGTTTTGTCTGAGAGCTTTCCTTCAAGTGAAGGAAAGCTAAATAGTCTAAACCTTATATTGATTATACAAAAGGAAATAGGCAATAATAAGCTTACCCGAATTCAAGAGAAAGCTAGCACCTTCATCTTCTTCATCTTCAACCTCAAGCACACACCTCCAATGAAGGAATTTTAAGCTTTTCTATTTCTTCATTTTATTGATATCGAATCGTTTCCATCGTTCGGGTAAGCAATAATCATCAAACAATCGTTGGATTCTATGGATATATTGAGCTTAATCTTAAGCTAGGGTTATGACTATCCATGTATATCTCATCGTAGTCATCTATATTGAAATCGAATATAGATTTTGATATTGTTATGTTGATTTTGATATCGTAATATCGACCCTAATGGTCTCATATTGATTTCCTAGCTCAAGAAATTGATAAAGAGCATCCATCGTCTCCATCCAAAGCTAGGAACAAGGGGATTGTCATCCGAGAGCCTTGAAAGCTTTAGAGTGTCAAGGTGAGTGTAGTCGGAGTCTCGGGTTCAGGCGAAAGGCCTTCCCGGATTATTATTTGATAATTTAGATTACATCGCTAACATTGTTGTTGAGGAAAATTGCGCTGGATGTCTAATCAAACACTTTGGTAAGTGTCGGTAAGTTGTTATTGAACATTAGACATAGTCATTGTTATTGTCATGGTGCATTGTCATTGATATAGTCATTGTCATCGAATTATTGTATTGAGATCATTGAACATTGTTATTGACATTGAATTATGGAATATTGATGATGAGATACATAAATTTGTCATTGGTAATATTGAAATCATCGAACATCAGAATACTATTGGTTATTGAAATGGATATGAACATTGCAACCTTGGATTGGAATGGACATTGGATAAAATTGGCATAGCATAGAATTCATGAGCTCATTGTACAAGTGGACTATGGTCCCTAAGGCTACAACCTATATTGATTTGGCAAGGCGGAGGGATGTGTATGGATGTTGGTCATATTGGCGAGGCGGAGGGATGTGTATGGATGTTGATTATATTGGCGAGGCGGACGGCCTAGACCATTCATTGACTTGGCGAGGCGTAGGAATTCGCGTACCCACAATCTTTATTCAATCTCAGGATTAAGAATGAAACGAACATGTTTATACATTGCATATTATTGAATAGCATTGATATTGTTGGCGTGAGATTATGATTAAGTATATTCATGGCATTGTTTTTATTCATGTTGTTTATGACTACCTCACTAGGCAAAGTAAGCCTAATGTGTCTCATCTCATGCATTTTTCAGGTTAAGAAGGTTTGTGTGTCGGAGGATCGGATTGGCAAGCAAGACAAGTCACTACCAGCCCCAAGTAATGTGTTTTTGACTTATAAACTCTTAGGAAGGTGGCAAAGTAGTCGAACTAGTCATTTGTGCCTATTTTGATATGTTGGTGTATTGCCTAACTTGTAATATGTTATATAGCTCTAAATGGTCTTTTGATGAAGTTTAAAATGGGTGGAAATTGCATACATGGCTCAAAAAGGTAAAAACATAGTAAACGTATTCATATGGTCATGAAATTTGGCATGCTAGTATTTTATACCATTGAAATATTGCGTGTAAAGTTTCGTTGCATTTGGACATCGATCAACATGTCAAATCGAATAAAAACCAGCAAAAATCTATCATTACAGGTCAGGCCGTATCGAAACGGGTGATGACGTTTCGATACGAGTGTACAATATTGAACTTAAGGGTAAGGGTGTATCGAAACGATATTGAGCCGTTTCAAAACATTTCTTCTTTGGAGACTAACTTTTCAATACGGGTTCATAGTGTATCGGAACGGGTCAAAGGTCAAGGTCAAAGTAAGTCAACCCATACCGATATTGGTACTTTTGTATCGATACGGTTTAAGGAGAGAAGTCAATAGGAGTTGACCCTCGTGCACCCGTTTCGAAACAGCCCAAGAGTGTTTCGATACGGGGTTAGTTAAGTTAGTTAAAGGCTCAATGAACAGATTGCTAGTTTCACAATATAGTCACTGAATAATGTAGGGTTGAATTGGATGGTTTAATGATCTCCAAATTGTATGAAAATTTATACGCTAGTTAATAATTCATTGAATTACATTTTGTTATTGTCTATTGCATCATGAGACCTTTTATTTGTCGATTTTACAGATTAGTCCCTAAAACTCATAAAAGTTATAAATTGGTCCTAAACGGTTTAATGTGGTCTTCTTGTGAATGATTTGGATTAAATATATATTGACAATGTTTTGTTTGTATAATATTGATTATGTGTTGGGAATAAAATGGAATTTATCGCACCGATCACCGTATTGTTCATCGGTAACACGCTCCGACCAGGTTCTCGACCAGGCCGGTAAGGGGGTGTTACAATTAATTATTGGCAATGTCCACCTAATGGTTGGGTGAAAATTAATGTGGATGGGGCTGTAAATCTATGAACTAATGCAGCTGCAACCGGGGGTGTGTGTCGATCAAACTTAGGGAGTTGGATTTTTGGATTTGCTCGCAGAATCAGATGTTGTTCCGTTTTGAATGTTGAATTGTGGGCTATTATAGATGGTCTTAGACATGTGTGGCATGGTGGTTTTCGTCTTGTGAAGATTGAAACGGATTGTCGTGAGGCTATCCAATGTATTGAATCCGATGATAGGTCACGGACGGGAATCGCTCTTGTCACTGTTATCCAAAAATGGCTCCAATGACCGTGGGAAGTTTCTGTGGAATATGTTTGTCGTGAGTCAAATACGGTTGTGGACTGGTTTGCTAAGGAGATGCGCGCTCAAGCAATCAGTGAAGCTTTCTTTGAGGAACCTCCAAGTGTGGTTAGATTTTTACTTTTAAAGGACCTGTAACATTGTGCACGACAACAAGCTGATGGAATTGGTTAAGTTTGTTCCAGCCGGGTGTAGTTGTTATAAGGATAAATGTGTTGTTTCCTTTGGGTGCTGGTTTTAGTTACCTTTGTTCTTGTTTTTGATGTAGCTACTCCACATGTACTCTTTTTCCTCCGTTAGACTTAAGGAGATTTTTTAACGAAGCATGTGGTGTAGTACTTTCCCCTTTCAATCGAAAAAAATATTCATTATAATTGTTAATTTATCAGCATATTATTGTCATATTATGAATGGTCAACCTAGGAGGACATCATTCATATTCAGATTCGTTTTCCTTTTAATTAAGAATATAATTGGTTCTAAACTCCCCCATTATTAACATTTCATCTCCTCCCTTTCTCTTTAAACAAAACCTTTTTTTCCTCGGTCTACTTTAGCACCTTTGAGCAAACATTAAGATTGAAACAACAATGAGATTTAATGATGTTTGCAACACTGGCCTTGGTCTAGGTCTAGGTTGCCTTGGTAAGCAAGAAACCTTTTCTCATCCACGAAAGAAGAAGAAATTGTCGATGCGAGATGACCATTTTCTCCCACCTCTCACGTTAGGTTCATCAGATGATGCATGTAAAGCATATGTCGACAACGAGTCAGTTGATTTGCACCGGAAAGCGTCTTCCGTCTCCGCAGTGTCTTTGTTTTCAAACTCTAGTGTCAAGAAAGATATAAATTTTGGCGGTGGTGGGGAGGTAGAATTTGAGAAGATTTGTGCAAGGGTCAGTGATGAAGAGGATGGAGGCAGCCATAGAAAGAAACTTAGGCTTAGCAAACCACAGTCTTCAATTTTAGAAGATAGCTTCAAAGAGCACTCCACTCTCAATCCTGTATATATACCATCTTTCTTTTTCTTTATTCTATTCGACGTTTATATATATACATATATGAATTCCAGTATTCATAGTGCTTCTTTCTTAATTTCCTGTGTTAAGCATAAAAGGAAGCAAGCTTTAGCAGATCAGTTGACTCTAAGGCCACGTCAAGTGGAAGTATGGTATATACATAATATTAAATATTATAACAGGATATTATTAATATTTAAAATAAAAAAAGGTAAAATGTCAATTAAACCTATACCGACGGACAAAATCATCGATAAAGGTAAAATTTATAGCGACGGCCAAACCGTCAGTAAAAACTCAACAGTATACTTGAGACCATGAAATTTTATTAATTTAGAGAGATATAAATATATCGATAAATTAATAATTTATTAATTAAAAGAAAATTTCTCAATTCAGCAAATATAACTTGAGAATATGATCAACGCTATTGGCTATTGCAATAAAATGGACGTCAATAACTTGTTGGATTATCCAGGCGAAAATGACGAATGTTTACAAGTTCAAAGTTTAGAGGAAATTGTGGGTAATATTGTTGAAAGGTCTACTAATGATGGAGTTGAAGATGATTCAACACCACTTGAACTAGTCACGCGAAAGGAAGCATTGAATGCGACAACAACTCTTCACAACTTTTTATTGCAGTTGGAGACCTCAAGGCCGGAACTTGTGAGTGCAATTAGAAAAGTTAGAGATGAAATTGAATTAGATTTGAATTTTAAAAAGAAACATATTACAATAAATTCATATTTTAGCAAGTTTCCAAAGTAGTATTTGTAATATTTATGAATTTTTAATTTATAGTTTTGATGGGACTTTTATATTTATAAAGGGGATCTCCAAAAAATTATTATATTATTATCTTATCGAATTTGACGATTTTTTACATTGGCTCAAGTCTTGACTGGAGAAATTTATTATTTAATAGAGCTTATTAATTTAAAGAGTATTAATTTATAGAGGTTTTACTATATATGTATTGGATATAACAGCAAACAACGTCTGTCGGAATAGATACACTAATTTGTCGGGGTAGAATGGTATACACTACAGATATGTCTGTCGGTATAGGGTCCTAACATTTATACCGACGGTTGTTTCCGTCGTTATAAATTTATATCAACGCCTTTTTGTCCGTCGAAATATCTTTTTTATCCGTCCGTACAGAGTTTTAGATCTTATACCGACGATTTTTAGTGTTTTAACGACAATTTTCTGTCCGTCACTATATATTATTTTTTTTTGTAGTGGAACCGAAATAGGAGAGCCAGGTAATGTTGAAACTTAAATATAATAGTCGAGTCTTTCCCATTTTCGAGATAATATAATATAGGGTAAACTAATGGGAGTCGATTGTGGATTGAACATTGGATTTGACATATCTTTCTTATACAGGAAGAAGCTGAAAGAGACCGAAGTCGATTGCTAGTTGCTGAAAAAATGTAGTGAAACAATAACAGAAGAGAACAAGAGGTTGCACAAGGAACTACAACAACTTAAATCATGGAAACTAACAGCATTCTATTGTATGCAGCTCCCTGCAGCTACCACCCTCACCATGTGCCCTTCTTGTGAGAGAGTTGCCGATGGCGGCAAAGACACTGCGTCGATCACTTTTAGAATCGGAACGAAATCCCGGTTCTACGATCCCTGGTCATCTCCCCCTTCTGCTGCCTGCAGCTAAGGCAGCTTTTTGAGGACATGAATACACTGCTACAACTTTTTTCATGGCTTATGTGCCAACATATATCGTTTCATGTTTATTAGCAACATCTTAGATACAAATTAGAGCAGAAAATCGAAAATTAAAGATACAAACTTGGGCCAAGTTTTTAACATATAATTAGATATACATAGGTGGGTTTTTCAAATTATGTGGTGGGAAAGGAGGTAAAACCATAAGAAATTCCATCAATAATGTGATCATAATATTTTTAACAGATAATAATATCTTTAAGATCATATTGGAAGGTTCTCACTCACACCTTTTTGCATTATATAACACAACATTATGAAAGAATAAAGGCAATGATGCTATTCAATAAAGAAATAAAATCTAAATTAACATGTTGTCATCCAATTCAAGAATATTTAAAAAGAAAAGGCTAAAGGGGCACTTTTGCCCCTGAGTTCGACTAAAAAATATAATTTCGTCCCTCGTCAAAAAGTGCATTCAATGTGCCCACAGTCCATGAAATCGATCAAATTGACCCTTTGACCGATGTTGACCGTTACGGTGCTGATGTGGCAGTTCACAGTGATGACGTGGCAATCCATGATGCTGACGTGGTGGTCAACAGTGCGGACGTGGTAGTACACGTGAGATAATGACGTGGCAAGAGGGGCTGAATTGATTATTTTAAACGAATTCGAGGCCATAATTGATTTTTTCTTAGTTTAGGGGCATAATTGATTTTAATTAAAAGTTTGATAACTTATTTAATATTTAAGTTGAAAAATAAGAATTTATGAAATTATTAAAATTTTAAAATATTAAAACTAGATAAATAATTTTATTAAGTGATGATAATTTAAAAAAAAACAAAGTGAAGACTCTCAGAAAAGATCAAAATATTCTTCAATTTGTTTTATAAAAATCAATAAAGTTAATAAAAATAAATAAAATATTCTAAAAGTTACTAAAAATAAAAATTATATAAAAAATTAAAATATATTATAAATTAAAAAATGATAAAATTTAATGTAAAAACTTAATAATTTTTTATAAAGTATTAAAAAATTAAACACTTTTATAGAAAAAAATTCGACTTCATCACTTTGAGTATTACTATTCGTTAAAAAATTTAGTGGAATCAACATTGTACTAGAGTAACAATAAAATTCAATTTTTTTCCGCTTTTTTACATCAAATTGATGCTCATTAATATTTGATATAAAAATGAAAGAGAAATTTTGGCTTTATTAATACTTTAATACAACAATATCTCAATTGAAAATATGTTTAATGAACATTAGTACTTGTAGCATAACGAGAAAAAATCGAAAGATTCTCCAATAATTTATAAATAATTTTTAATTTTTTATATTTATAACTTTAATATTTTTACTTATATTTAATTCATTATGGTGTTTTATATATTTTTTAATATTTTATGAATATTTAAATATTAATAGTTTTTATTTTTTTAACTTAAAGATTAAATTAAGTTATTGAACTTTTAATTACGCTCCTAAACTCGAGAAAAAATCAATTATGCCCTCAATTTCGGTTAAAATAATCAATTCAACCTCTCGTGCCACGTCATCATCCCACGTGTACTGGCACGTCAGCACCGTTGACCACCACGTCAACATCATGGACTGCCATGTCATCACCGTTAACTGTCATGTCAGCACCGTAACGGTCAACGTCGGTCAAAGGGTCAATTTGATCGATTTCATGGATTAGAGGGCCACATTGAGTGCACTTTTTGACGATGGGTGAAATTACATTTTTGAGTCGAAGTCAGGGGCAAAAGTACCCCTTTAGCCAAAAGAAAATTATGCTAAACTTTATGTATTATCTTTGCTTGCTTGACACCTGACATAAGAATGGTGAGGCTTACATAGTCTACTAGATTATTTTATTTGCTTTGGCCAATAATTATCATGATTTAAAAACAGGTAATCGAATGAGTTTCATGCCGGGTCTTGTTAGGTCGGGTTAAATCAGATACAAGTTATTTTAGGTTAATTTGATGTTTCGACTCGATTTGGATCAGGTGCAGGTTAGTTTCAAGTCAGATTCATTTCGGGCCGGGTTCATTTCAGGTCGGGTGAAAACGATTCAGGTTTGAATCAATTAATTGATGGGTTAATTCGGGCTGAGGTAGACTTCAGGTCGGGGTCATTTCAGGTCGGATTCATTTCAGATCAGTTTAATTTTAGGCCGGGTTCATTTCAAGTCAGTTTCATTTCAGGTCGGGTTAATTTGGGTTTCGAATTCTTATTAAGTTTAAGTTTGGTACAAATAGTCAATAGAGTTTGGGCTGGGTCATTTCAAGTGAATTATTTAACGCCTTTCATGAACCGGAATCGCATTAAAAATAAATATTAGGCAATAGAATGAACAAAAATATCATCAAATGATTCAAATAAAAAATATTGGAGTAACTTACAAAATTTAAAAATTAATAAGGGTCAATTTCGGTGAAAAATAAAATTTTAGGGAATAACATTAATAAAAATATCATCATATTAAAAATACTGGACTAAATTACAAAAAATGAATAGGGGTCAATTTGGAATAAAAATAAAGTTTTAGGGACTATAATGAACGAAAATATTAAATTAAAATTAAAAATATTGGACTAAATTACAAAAAATGAATAGGGGTTAATTTGGACTAAAAATAAAGTTTTAGGGACTATAATGAACAAAAATATCATCGTATTAAAAACATTGGACTAGATTAGAAAATTTTAAAATAAATAGCGGTGAATCCGAATCTCTAAACCCCAAACCTCAACCCCTAAATCTTATCATCACTAATAATTAAAGTGCAAACCAAATCCCTAAACTAATCTCATAACCCCAACCAACCACTCAACTTGACACATTTACCCCTAAAGCCCAAACTTCAACCCCTAAATCTTATATTCACTAATAATTAAAGTGCAAACATAATCCTCGAATCCCCTAATCTCTAAACAAATCCTATAACCCCAAACACCCAACTCACAACATATATTATACCTATAAACCCCAAACCTCAACCCCTAAATCTTATAATCATTAATAATTGAAGTACAAGCCTAATCCCTTAATCCCTAAACTAATCACATGACCCCAAACACTCAACTTGACACATTTACCTTTAAACCCCGAACCTCAACACCTGAATCTTAAAATCACTAATAATTAAAGTACAATCACAATATCTTAATCCCTAAACTAATCTCATAACCCCAAACACTCAACTTGACACATTTACCTTTAAACCACAAACCTCAACACCTAAATCTTACAATCACTAATAATTAAAGTGCAAGCACAATCTCCTAATCCCTAAACTAACTCAATAACCCAAACACTCAACTTGACACAATTACCCCTTAAACCCCAAACCTCAACCCCAAATCTTTTTTTGGGCTAAAATAAATTGGGCCTTCAAAAACCCGCCAAATGTTTGGAATCACAATCGGTTGTTTTGGTTGGGTACAACCGAAATAAGTTGGGCCTTTAAAAGGTTTAATTATTAAATAATTTTATGAAGGAGGATCTAATTAAAAAAAACATAACCATAAAAGTCTATAGAAACTAAACTAAAATTGAGATTAAAATGAATCAAACTAAAACTAAAAAATAAAAAAAATCTAAATGTAATGCTCATATACTAATAATGACCTGAAGGGCAAATAACCCCTAAAAATAGGTGAAATTTTTTCCTCCATTTGTTAACTTAATAGTTGTTTCAAATTAGACCGATTGGTTCCTTGAGTACGGTGTGCCCCCGATCCATTTCACCATCTTTCCCTTTCACTCTTGTTCCCTCAACAATTCCTTCTACCCTTTCAAATTTTTTTTTGTAATTCTAGGAAATTATTTGTGTGCGCAGCACATGCCTAGTCTATAACTGTAGTAAGATTTTGGGTAAAGTTCACAAATGATAATTGAACTTTAGTCAATTATTCAATTTGATAACCGAACTTTCAATTGCTTCAATGTTACCATTAAACTTTTAGTTTTGCTTCAATGTTATAACTGACCCGTTAACAGTTGTTAACATCAGTTAAAATATTTGTACAATAACATATTTAGTCCTTTTTATTTGCACATTCAAACAATTTAGTCCTAATTCAGAATTTTTTTTTAACCCTAAACCCTCAAAACCCTAACCCCAACCTTTGACTGTAACACCCCCTTCCCAGTCTGGTCGAGAACCGGGTCGGAAGGTGCTAACGATGATCAATACAGTAATCGATGTGACAAAATTTCCGTTTTAATATTGACCTTTAACAGATATCATGCAATTTGGAGACCATTAGCTTATTCAATTTAATCTTTCAATATTCAGTGACTAAACTGTGAACCTTGCGAACTGTTTAATATGCCTTTAACTAACTTAACTGACCCCGTATCGAAATACCCTAAGGCTGTTTCGAAACAGGTGAACGATGGTCAACCCTTGTTGACCTTACCCATTAGACCGTATCGGTACGTCCATTCCCTGTATCGAACCAAATTGACTTCCTTTGACTTTAACTCGTTTCGATACGCTATAAACCCGTATCAAAACCAAGGATTCAAGTGAAAAAATGTTTCGAAACGGCCACGAACCGTTCCGATACGCCTATTTCTCAGGCTCAATTATGCTTACTCGTATCGAAATGCCATCACCCGTTTTGATACGGCCTGACCTGTAATGACAGATTTTTGCTGGTATTTATTCAATTTGACCTTCTGAACGATTTCCAAATGCAACGAAATTTCACACACAATATTTCAATGGTATAAACTACTAGCATGCCAAGTTTCCTGATCATACAAATACGTTTACTATATGTTGACCTTTATGAGCCAAGTATGCACTTTTAAGCCATTTAAGCCAACCAAAAAGGCCATTTAGAGCCATTAACCATATTACAACATATGCATATCACAAACATAACAAAATGGGCATAAATGACTAGTTCAACTACTTTGCCACCTTCCTAGGAGTTCTTAAGATCAAAATACATTACTTTAAGGCTTGTAGTAACTTGTCTTGTTTTGCCAGTCCGATCCCCCGACACACGATCCTTTCAACATGAAAATGCATGAGATACGATGCCTAGTGAGGTTTTCATAAGCAATATGAACAACAATATGTCAAGTATCAATATATATGATCTCATGCTTATCAATGTCAATGCTATGCAACAATATGAAATGTTTAACATATTCTTTTCATCATTAATCCTTGGATTGAATCAAGATAGTGGATACGCGAATTCCTACGCCTCACCAAGTCAATGAATGGCCCAGTCCCTCCGCCTCGCCAATATGACCAATATCAATACACATCCATCCACCTCGCCAAATCAATATAGGTCGTAGCCTTAGGACCGTAGTCCACCCGTACACTGAGCTCATGAATTATATGGCATGCCAATTGTATCTAATGTCTATTCAAATCCAAGGTTCCAATGTTCATATCCATTTCAATAATCAATGAGTATTCCAATAACCAATGATTTCCATTATTATCAATAGCCAATATGTCTCATAATCAATGTTTCATGGTTCAATTTTAATAACAATAATCTATGATTTCTTTGCAATGTTTCTATGACAATGTCTATATCAATGTCAATGATCAATGACGATACCAATAACTATGCCTGATACTCAATGACACTTACCGACACTTACCAAGGTGTCTGTTTAATTATCTGGTGCAACTTTTTCTAATAGAAATGTGAGTAAAATGATCGAAGACAACAATAATGGATTCGAGAAGGCTTTTCGCCTAATCTCGAGACTCCGACTACACTCACCTTTACAATCTGAAGCTTTCCAGGCTCTCGGATAACAATACCCTTGCTTCTAGCTTTCGATGGAGACGATGAAACTTTCTTCTCCACTTCTTGAGCTAAAAAATCAATAGGGAGATGATAAAGGTCGATATTTTGATATCAAAATCAATACAATGATATCTAAATCGATATCCGATTTCTAAATAAACAAAAACGATGAAATATCCATGGATAGTCAAAACCCTAGCTCAAGATGTAGCTTGATATATCCATGGAATCCAGTAACCGATTAAGGAATATAGCTTACCCGATCGATAGAAATGATTTGATATCAATAAAATGAAGAAAAACGAAACTAAATCTTGCTCTCCAATGGAGGTGCTAGCTTGGAGGAAGATGATGAAGATGATAAGACGTGAGGTGCTTGCTTGAGACTCTCGGTAAGCTTTCTAACCTCTTTTCTTTTGTTTTGAAATTATATATATTCTTTTCATTATTTAGCTTTTCTTCACATGAAGGAAAGCTCTTAAACTATCCCACATAGATATAAATTTAATTGGGGAGGGGCTAATTGCAAGATTAGTCCCTCAACTCTCACAATACTATAGTTTTGACCTCCCAATTGCATTTTTCCTCAATTTAGTCACTGTAATGTGTTCGGTACTATTCAATAGGGCCCGATGACAGTAATTTAATTCAATTAAAGTTAAATATCAGAAATTAACTAGCCAATACTATATTTAGACTTCATCAATGTAGAATTTCTTATCACCGAAACCAAATTCCGACTAGACAGGATTTTGGGGTGTTACAACTCCCCCCTTAAGAAAAATTCGTTCTCGATTTTTTTTACCTAAACCGAAGAGATGTGGATATTTCAAAGCACTTTAACCAATGATACAATTTTGTTGTGAAGCCTATTGGCTTCTCTTGCTAGAATTTGAACCAGTTCCTCCTCGAATGATAGATTTGGTCGAAGTTCTACAGAATCAGGTTCTACAATGTGCGAAAGATCATAACGATACTTTCGAAGCATCGATACGTGAAAAACATCATGGATCTTACTCAATTATGAGGGTAACTATAGTCGATATGCCATGGGGTCAACTCTTTCAATAATTTCAAATGGTCCAATGAATCGGGGACTCAATTTTCCCTTCATGCCAAATCTTAAAACCTTCTTCCACGGTGATACATTGAGGAAGGCCTTTTCACCAACTTCATACTCTATATCTCTTCTCTTAAGATCAGCATAAGCCTTTTGTCGATCAGAGGCAACCATTAAATGATCATGGATAATGGTGACTCGCTCTTCAGTCTCTCGAAACAAGTCAGGGCCTAGCATCTTTCCCTCGCCAAGCTCCGACCAACACAATGTAGTTCTACATCGCCTATCATACAATGCTTCATACAGGGCCATTTGGATTGATGCTTAGTAACTATTATTGTAGGAAAATTCAACAAGGGGTAAAGGTTTCTCCCAAGTTCCACCAAAGTCAATAATGCATGCCCGAAGCATGTCTTCTAAGATCTGTTTAGAAAGGTTCAATAAAAATGCAAGTTTCTAAGATTTCAATGGACATATTTTCTGATGATTTACCTGGATTACCCTTTTTGACTGACCGTCAGACTGAGGGTGAAAGGTTGTGCTAAGATTAACTCTGGTGCCCAGAGCTCCTTGCAAGGTTCTCCAAAACTGCGATGTAAATCGAGGATCTTGATCGGAGATAATAGACTTAGATACTCCGTGGAGTCGGATTACTTCTTTGATATACAAGTCAGCTAGTTTAGGGAGACTGTAGTCCATTCTGACCGGTATAAAATGAGCTGACTTCGTGAAAGGATCTACAATGACCCATATGACATCATGCTTCGCGTGATTTAACGGTAAACCACTAACAAAGTCCATAGTGATCTTTTCCCACTTCAATTTCGGTGGATCGATAGGCTGCAATAATCTGGTAGGAGCACAATGTTCTTCCTTAACACGTTGGCACATGAGGCATTTAGAAATAAAATCAACTATTGCTTGCTTCATGCCCGACCACCAATAAAGTTCCTGCATGTCCTTGTACATCTTTACAGACCCGAGGTGAACAGAAAAAGAACTCGAATGAGCTTCAAAAAGAATATCAGTGCGAATAGATTCATCATTAGGCACATAGACTCGGTCATGAAAACACAAGAGTCCTTCATAATTAATTATGAAGTCGGGGTTGTCTAACAACTTAGAGGCAATGGATTGAAGCTCAGGATCTTGCTCTTGTAAATCCTTGATTCGTGAAACAATGGTAGACTGAACCTGGAGTTCAGCTACAAGACAACGATGCTTCTGAAGTCAGAAGTGAGCATTAATTGCTCGGGGGGCTACAAATTAACAATATTATAATAAGTTAATGTACTATACAATACGTATGACTCCAAGTTTATTGTTAATGCTTACCAGGCAGAGGTTTGTGACTGAGTGCATCAACTACAATGTTGGCCTTGCCCGGGTGGTAATCAATAACAAGATCGTAATCTTTAAGGAGTTCCATCCACCTCCGTTGCCGAAGGTTCAATTCCTTTTGAGTTAATGGGTACTTAAGGATTTTATGGTCGGTAAAGAGATAGCATTTTTCTTCGTAAAGGTAATGTCTCCAGATTTTCAATGCAAAGACAACTGCAACCAATATAAGGTCGTCGGTGGGGTAATTCATTTTGCGTGGCTTAATTTGTATCGAAGCATAAGCAATGACTTTTCCTTCTTGCATCAATACACATCCTAACCCAAGATGCGATGCATCACTATAAATTGTGTAGTCCTTCCCGGACTCGAGTTGAGTTAGGACAGGTGCATGGGTTAATACTTGTTTCAACTGATCAAAACTCCGCTGCTAAGCCTCGATCCAAACAAAAGGAGCTTCTTTCCTCAAAAACTTAGTTAAAGGAGCACCTATCATAGAAAACCCTTTCACAAATCTTCGATAATAACCAGCAAGCCCAAGAAAGCTTCTAACTTCTCCAATATTCTTCGGTGGATGCCAATCTACAATAGCTTGGATTTTCTTCGGGTCCACTTGAATACTCGAAGCCGACACGATATGTCCCAGAAAGAAAACTTCGGTGAGCCAAAACTCACACTTAGAGAACTTCGCGTACAACTGCTTTTCTCTCAAGATCTGAAGCGCAATACGAAGATGATCTCGGTGCTCCGCTTCATCCTTGGAATAGATCAATATGCCGTCTCTAAACACCACTACGAACTTGTCAAGATAGGATCGAAAGACCCGATTCATCAAATCTATAAAAGCTGTCGGTGCTTTGGTTAACCCAGAGAGCATCACCAAGAATTTGTATTGTCCATATCTTGTACAGAAGGCAGTCTTTGGTACATCACACTCCCTAACTCTCATTTGATAGTAGCCCGACCTTAAGTCGATCTTGGAAAACACAAAGGCATCTTTTAGTTGATTGAATAGGTCGTCGATTCTAGGCAATGGATATTTATTCTTGATGGTTACTTTATTCAATTGTCGGTTGTCAATACATAGTCGCATAGAACCATCTTTCTTCTTAACAAAGAGAACCGAAGCTCCCCAGGGTGAAGAGCTCGGTTGAATAAAACCTTTGTTCAATAACTCTTGAATCTAAGTCTTTAATTCTTTTAATTTCACAGCTGACATACGGTATGGTGCAATGGAAACTGGAGCAGTCCTAGGTTGCACCTCAATGCGAAACTCCACTTTACGGGTTGGGGGCAATCCCGGAAGTTCATCAAGGAATTCACAAACGATGTCAATGTCTCGTAATTGTGGCTCGTCTCAAGACTCCAACGCCAAAGCGTACAATGATGGATTTCTCACGTTCATCAATACAACATTCTCCTTACCCAGACCTCGGGGATACAATTTCCTCTTACAACAATCTACCCAGGCTTGATGCTCACTAAGTCAATCTAAGCCTAGGATGACATCGAATTCATGGATCGGTAAAGCCAACAAATTGGTTGAAAAAGGAATTCCTTGGATCATTAAGGGGCAGTTCTTACACATTACCCTCACGGTGACACAATCTCATAGGGGATTGGTTACAGAAATTCTCGATGTTATTGGTTCGAAAAACATATTATATTTCTTAATTACAATGGTACTTATAAAAGAATGAGTAGAACCAGGTTCAATCAATGCATATAAGGAATGTGAATGTAGCTCGATGGTACATGCAATGACATCAGGTTCATCCTCTTCTTCTCTGGTCCTCACAATATACATTTGGGCAAGAGCTTTTGAATCTTGTTTTCCAAAGGGTTTCCCTGGACCACTCGATCGTCCGAAAGTTCCCGATGATCTTTGCCTCGATCTTTTACCTCGAAAGGATTGAGCAAGAGAAGCAGTAGTAGTCGGTATGACAACAGATTTGGTTGCATTCAAAGGCCAATCACGAATAAAGTGACCATGCTCACCACAGTAGTAACAGGCTCTAGTCTGCTTACGACAATGACCCATTGGATGCCTATTCTGACAATAATTGCAAAGTGGATATTGGTTGCCTCGGTTTGAACCTCCAGTACTATCAACAGATGCTGCTTTGGTAAAGGACTGCGTCACAGACTAGGGTCTATTAATGTTTTCAGAACGGGAGGGTTGTGGATAGATATTCTGTTTGGGGACTTGATATCTCCATTTCTTGTTCCATCTCGGAGGTCGAGAATCATTCTTGAACCTCTTCTCGGACTTTTCAGACCCACCAGCACGTTAAGCTCTCTATGCAGCTTCGGTGGCCTTAACTCGATTCACAAGATCTTGGAAATCAAAAATGCTTAACACAATGAACATAGGGCGTAGTTCATCGTTGAGCCCTGCAATGAACATCCGGCACTTTTCTTCCTCCTTCTTTATATATTCTACACCATATCGACAGTACTTGCAAAATCATGTATGTACTATTCAATCGGTCGTCCACCTTGTTTGAGATGAAGGAAGATACTTCGTCTTTTAGCCAGGTAAAATTCACTGATATATTTCTTGCGGAATTCTTTAAGGAAGAACTCCCAAGTCATTGTATCTTCAAAAACTGTTAAACTGGTAGTTTCCCACCAATGAAGTGCCTCATCGGCTAGTAAAGCGGTGACACACTCAAGCTTATGCTCATCCAAGCACTGAAGTTGTTTATTCAAGATCTGCAAGGTATTATCCAACCAGTATTCAGCAACTTAAGGGTTGTCGCCATCTTGTCCAGTGAAAGTATAAGCTCGATACTGTGAGAGCTTATCAATAGGTGCTCGATTGTATTGAACGACGGAGGCAATAGGTTGCACGATTTGTTCGGTCCTCATAGCAGTCATAAACTGCTTGAACATATCAGCCATGTTCTTATAACACTCGGCCTGAGCGGTAGGTGCTGCAGGCTCAGTACCCTGAACAGTAGGGTCCTGCGGTTGCGGTGGGTTCTTAGGATTTCCTCCTCTAATTTCCTCGCCATGCGTCGAGGAGCTGGTAGCAAGCTCGTCTATATGAGCTTCATTAGTCTCAAACATATATATATGAAAGATCAGATTAGTCGACAAGTCACAATATACACGATATATAACTCATAGGTGGCAAAGTAACACAATAACAATGAAACAAGCTTTCGTATAGTCCTAGAATCGACTAGACTCTAGCTCTAATACCACAAATGTAACATCCCCTTCTCGGTCTGGCCGAGAACTGGGTCGGAAGGTGCTAACGATGATCAATATAATAATCAGTGCGATAAAATTTCCTTTTTAATATTAACCTTTAACCAATATCATACAATTTGGAGACCATTAGCTCATTCAATTTAATCTTTCAATATTCAGAGACTAAACTGTGAACCTTGCAAATTGTTTAATATGCCTTTAACTAACTTAACTGACCCCGTATCGAAACACCCTAAGGCTGTTTCGAAACGGGTGAACGATGGTCAACCCTTGTTGACCTTACCCATTAGACCGTATCGATAAAGGCATGCCCTGTCTCGAAACAGGTTGACTTCCTTTGACTTTGTCTTTGACTCGTTTTGATACGTTATAAACCCGTATCGAAACGAAGGATTCTAGTGACAAAATGTTTCGAAACAGCCATGAACCGTTCTGATACGCCCTATTTTTCTGTCTCAATTATGCTTACCCGTTTCGATACGGCCTGACCTGTAATGACAAATTTTTGTTGGTATTTATTCAATTTGACTTACTAAATGATGTCCAAATGAAACGAAATTTCACACACAATATTTCAATGGTATAAACTACTTCCATGCTAAGTTTCATGATCATACGAATATGTTTATTATGTTTTGACCTTTTATGAGCCAAGTATGCACTTTTAAGCCATTTTAAGCCAACCAAAAAGTCCATTTAGGGCCATTAACTATATTAAAACATATGCATATCACAAACATAACAAAATGGGCATAAATGACTAGATCAACTACTTTGCCACCTTCCTAGGAGTTCTTAAGATCAAAATACATTACTTTAAGGCTTGTAGTGACTTGTCTTATTTTGCCAATCCGATCCTCCAACACACGATCCTTTCAACCTAAAAATGCATGAGATGAGACACGTTAGGCATACGATGCCTAGTGAGGTAGTCATAATACATATGAACAACAATATGTTAAGTATCAATATATATGATCTCATGCTTATCAATGTCAATGTTGTGAAACAATATACAATGTTTAACATATTCTTTTCATCATTAATCCTTGAATTAAGTCAATATAGTGGATACGTGAATTCCTACGCCTCACCAAGTCAATGAATGGTCTAGTCCCTCCGCCTCGCCAATATGACCAATATCAATACACTTCCCTCCGCCTCGCCAAATCAATATAGGTCGTAGCCTTAGGACCGTAGTCCACCCGTACACTAAGCTCATGAATTCTATGGCATGCCAATTGTATCCAATGTCTATTCAAATCCAAGGTTCCAATGTTCATATCCATTTCAATAATCAATGAGTATTGCAATGACCAATGATTTTCAATATTATCAATATCCAATATGTCTCATAATCAATGTTTCATGGTTCAATGTTAATAACAATAATCAATGATTTCTTTGCAATGTTTCTATAACAATGTCTATATCAATGACAATGCTCAATGATGATACCAATAACTATGTCTGATACTCAATGACACTTACAAAGGTGTCCGTTTGATTATCCGATGCAACTTTTTCCAATAGCAATGTGAGTAAAATGATCGAAGACAATAATAATGGATTCGGGAAGGCTTTTCGCCTAATCCTGAGACTCTGACTACACTCACCTTGACAATTCGAAGCTTTGAAGTCTCTCGAATAACAATGCCCTTGCTTCTAGCTTTCGATGGAGATGGTGAAACTTCCTTCTCCACTTTTTGAGCTAGAAAATCAACATGGAGATGATTAGGGTCGATATTACTATACCAAAATCAATACAACGATATCAAAATCGATATTCAATTTCTAAATAAACAACAACGATGAAATATCCATGAATAGTCAAAACCCTAGCTCAAGATTTAGCTTGATGTATCCATGGAACCCAATAACCGATTGAGGAATATAGCTTATCTGATCAATAGCAATGATTCGTTGTCAATAAAACAAAGAAAAACTAAATTAAAGCTTGCTCTCCAATGGAGGTGCTAGCTTGGAGGAAGATGATGAAGATGATAAGAGGTGAGGTGCTTGTTTGAGACTCTCGATAAGCTTTCTATCCTCTTTTCTTTTGTTTTGAAATTATATATATTCTTTTCATTATTTAGCTTTCCTTCACATGGGATATAAATTTAATTGAGGAGGGGCTAATAGCAAGATTAGTCCCTCAACTCTTACAATACTATAGTTTTGACCTCCCAATTGTATTTTCCCTCAATTTAGTCATTGTAATGCGTTCGGTACTATTCTAGGGTCCGATGGCAATAATTTAATTCAATTAAAGTCCAATGTCAGAAATTAACTAGCCAATACTATATTTAGACTTCATCAATGTAGAATTTCCGATCACCGAAATCAAATTTTGACTAGATCGGATTTTGGGGTGTTACATTGACGCCATCTGTAACACCCTAAAACTACCATAGTTGAAAATCCCTAAATTAGTTAATATAGAAGATAAAAATAGGTTGTAACCTGAAATGTAGTGCAAAAACAGGTTGTAACCTATATTGTGGTGCGAGAATAGTGCAACCTGAAATATGGTGTAAAAGATAGGTTGTAACCTAAAATGTAGTACGAGTATTGTTTAACCTGAAATGTAGTGTAAAAATGGGTTGTAACCTAAAACATGGTGCGAGTGAAGTGTAACCTAAAATATGGTACAAAAGAGGTTGTAGCCTAAAATGTGAAACGACTTTGAGAAGTTAAAGGACCAAGAAAATAGGTTATTAGTGGGAATTAAAATATAATATAATAAGGCCATAGTGGGATTTGAGAGGATAAATGATGACTTGTCAAAATGCTTATATTTTACACCTTTTTGCTTAAGTATTTGTTTGTTCTCGAGGTCATATCATAGCATGTAGGTGCATTTAGAGCATATAGTTGCATGTATCTTTACTTGTTGGTGGTATGGCTTTATTTTATGAGACTAGATGTTGCTTGAAAGGTGTTTGCTGGTATGGTGTTGTGCAGGCTGATGTTGAAGCAAGGCAAGGAAGGAAATGCTATAGCAACTTGGACAACAATTCAAGGTGCAGAAAACGAAAAAGTAAAGCGCACACGCTGATCGCCCACATGTGTGAACCCCCTTTTGTCTGGTTGTGCCCCACATGCATAGGGAATATTCCCAGGACTTCAAAGAATCATTAGGGCACAAAACCTTAGGAGCCTCCGCTATATAAATGACACAAGACCCTCATTAAAGGGAGAGCATGAAAAGGTGACAAAAAGTCTAGGGAGAGAAAGTTAAAGGCAGCTCTTTTCTTTTCTTCCTCCACCACTTGGTGTCCTCCATCGTAGAAGCTCCAAGGGTCTAACCTTGCTGACCTTGAGAGAGGCGGCAAGCCTAGGGCGGTTTGTAGCGCTGCAAGTCCATCGTAGATTGGGAGTTCTTCTCTTCCCTTTCTGTTGCTTTAGCCTTTTTTATATCTGAAAAAATGGGTTGTATGAACGAAGATACTTCGGATATTTGCCCAGCCATGAACTTATTTAGGTGGCTAGGGCTGTTGGATGAACTATGTTTTATTTTCTTTTATAAATGTTTATTTATCTCTTGCTCGTATCTATGCTTTGTCTATGTTGTTATATGATTAGAGTTGTAAGAGCCTTCTAGAGTTGGCCTTTCCTTAGGTGTTAGTTGAGGTTAGTGGTCGAGAGAGCTTTCTTTAACCTGCATAGACAATAGAGTTGGATGTTGAGAGGCACAACTCTAATCCACCTTAAAGATAAGTGTTGGGTTTCAACGGCTAAGAGGGATAGACCTTTAAGGGTAGGGGTAGTGTTAGAGTTTACGCTGAGAGGTATTGCTATAGCATTTCTTGCTCCCAGTCTCCTGGCTAGAGATAGTTAAGGAGCACATTGAGTAAATTCTGCCGAGCATAGACTAAATTAGAGAGCTAAACCCTAGTAGAGAGGTAAAACATAGGTAAACCTGACAGTCTAGCCAGTCATTCTCAAGAGAGTTTCACACGCGTAAGAGGACATGTTTGTCTATCTATTTTCAGTACGCTATCTTTTATCTTTATTTGCTTCAACATTTATATATTCGTTCTGATTTGTAATAACGTTCATCACTATGTCTTGAATTACCACAACATTCTCCATTTACATTATGTGACACTTGTGTGCTTAAGCTTACCTTGAACACCTTCAATCCCTGTGGAGAAGATACTCACTCATCACTTTATTACTTGTTCGACGTGTATACTTGCACCGTATTTGCGTATCATTTATAGTACATCACGTGCAGCAAACAAGTTTTTGGCGTCGTTGTCGGGGATTGGCAATTGGTTGTTTTAGGTTTAGTCTTTGCACTAGTTTATTTTGTTTTTGTATATATTTTCTTAGCTTGTTTTTTTGTCTTTTTAGGTATTGTGTTATTGCATGCGCCGAAGGAAACATCATGAGCCTATCTTACCTTAAATTCCTGAAATTGAACATCTATTTCGTCAGTGGAAATGTATACAAGAAGCTATTAGAATCATGAACGGAGCTCAGCATCAAGAGGAACCTGCTGCAGTAATTGAAGACCAAGGTCAAAATGCTCCAGCAAGACCCAGAGCTATTAGAGGTCACCTAAATCCTATCTTGGATGATCTTAATCTAGGAATTGTTGCTCCCGAAATTCAGGCAGCCCACTTTGAGCTTAAACCAGTAATGTTCAACTTGTTGAACTCAATTGGTCAGTTTGGAGGCTCGCCTCATGAAGATGTTGGACAACACATCTGTGCTTTCTTAGAAGCGTGTGACTCTTTTCGTCAACAAGGGATGCATGAAGATGTGTTGAAACTTAAACTCTTTCCTTATTCTTTGCGTGATCTAGCACGCGAATGGTTGAGTGGTGTATCGGCCGGATCATTGGAAACATGGAAAGATTTGTGCAAGAGCTTTTTGTTGCAGTATAATCCACCAAATAGGAACACTCAGTTGAGGAATGACATTGCATCCTTTCGCCAGTTTGATGATGAATCTATGTATGAGTGTTGGGACGGATTCAAGGGATTATTGCGCAAGTGCACTAATCACGGTTTTCACAATCGGACACAAGTGGTTATGTTCTACAATGGTGTTAATGCTCCCATCAGAATGTTGCTAGATGCCTCAGCAAATGGGACATTTCTAGACAAGTCACCCGAGGAAGCCTTTGACATTCTTGATAGAATAGCCAACAACGATTATCAATTTCCCTCATCAAGACTTGGGATGGGGAGGAAAAGTCAAGTATCACGTGATACGAATATGGATGCCTCAGTAGCAACCCAATTGACTGCTATCACGACCATGCTAAAGAATCTCCAAAAGCCTAGTAGGGTGAAGGAAGTAAGAGTGGCATCAACTTACCTTTGTTGCAATGGAAACCACCACTTGAGCGAGTGCCTGAACAACCAATAATCTTCTAACTATGTAGGGAAATAACAATCCCTACTCGAACATTTATAATGCTGGATGGCGTTAGCATCCTAATCTATCTTGGGGAAATCAAGGGAATAGCAATTATGGGAACGTAAATCAGCAGAATCTGGGAGAATCACATGGACCACAGTAGAATATGACGTGGCAAAACAATTAGGGTTTTGCATCTTCATCCAACAACAATTCATTGGAAGCTACACTCAAGGATTTCATGACATCCACTAAGGAATTTATGGCATCTACTAATACATTGCTTCAAGATCACTCCATGACCATTAAAAATCAAGGAGCTTTACTGCAAAGTCACACAGTTCATCCTTGCGATCGTTGGAAACGCAAGTAGGTACAATTGCTCAAGCATTACATGTGCGACCTCAAGGAAATCTGCCTAGTGATACTGAAGTCACTAAGAAGCATGGAAAAGAGCAATGCAGTGCTCTCACATTGAGGAGTGGCACCCAGCTTAACACTGAAGCTAAGTTTGGGGGAGGAACAAGAAGAAAGACTCTGTACTTAAGGAAGTGCAAGAGGAACCAGAATTGCAAGCTGAAACATCCTGTGAGAAGGAGAAGGAAGGGGATTTGGTGAATAAAACTATGGATGTTAGGGAAGATGCTACAACAAAAGAGAAACTTGCATTGATAGAGGAAGAAATTAGACCCCCACCTCTCTTCCCTCAACGATTGAAGAAACAAAATGAAAATCTCCAATTCAGGAAATTCGTGGATGTTCTAGACGAGCTGCATATTAAGGTCCTGTTCTTAGAAGCCATTGATTAGATGCACACTTATGCTAAGTTTCTAAAGGACATCGTCACCAAGAAAAGAAAGGTTGATCGGTATGCAACAATTGCTACAGCAAATGAATGCTATTCTGTGTGAAGCAAATTGCCTCTTAAGAGACAAGATCCTGACAGCTTCATTATATCGTGTTCAATAGGTGATAACTATGTTGGAAAAGCCTTGTGTGACCTTGAATCTAGTGTAAATCTCATGCCAAAGTCAGTCTTCATGAAGCTCGGCATAGGAGATGTAAGGCCAACTACGATTATCTTGCAATTGTAAAGCCTTATTCTTGATTGTGAGGTGGATGATAACGCACCCATTATTTTGGGGCAGCCATTTCTAGCAACCGATAGAATTATGATAGATTGTGAAAAGGGTGAGTTCACTATGAGGGTGGTTGATCAAGAGGTGACAATCAATGTCTTCAACAGTCTCAAATATGTGGATGAATATGAAGAGTGTCAGTACATGGATGCTATAGCAAAAAGGGAGACTGCTGACTTTTTCTACATCAATCTTTTAGAAATAGATGAATATGAGCAGATTCAAGAGGAAGACAATATGGAGGATCACGAGATCGAGTATGAAGAATTCAAGGAATTATTTGAAGAGGTGGAGCAATCGAGCCTGCTCGAAGCACAACCAGGTACGCATTTTGAACCTCTTGATTTTTTAGGATTTATTCCTCCTAAACCTTCACTTGAGCATGCTCCAACATTAGAGTTAAAGCCCTTGCCATCTCATCTTAAATATGCTTATTTGGGTAGCAATGAAACTTTTCCTGTGATAATTTCATCTAGTCTTACACCTAACCAAGAAGCTAGTTTGATAAATATGCTATCGCAACATAAAAGAGCTTTAGGTTGGACTATGGCTGACTTAAAGGGGATTAGACCTACTATTTGCATGCACAAAATTTTGCTTGATGATTGTCACAACAATTCCATTGAACCCCAAAGAAGGCTCAACCCCATCATAAAGAAGGTGGTGATAAAGGAGATAATCAAGTTGCTTGACGCTAGTGTAGTCTATCCCATATCAAACAGCTCATGGGTTAGTCCAGTCCAATGTGTGCCTAAGAAGGGAGGCATCACTATGGTGAGTAATGATGAGAATGAATTGTTACCAACAAGGACAGTAACAGGATGGAGGATTTGCATGGACTATAGGAAGCTCAACAAAGCTACCAAGAAGGACCATTTCCCTATTCCATTCATCGATCAAATGCTAGATAGATTGGTAGGGAAAGCATTCTATTGTTTCCTTGACGGATACTCAGGGCACAATCAGATTGCTATAGCACCTGAGGACCAAGAAAAGACGACATTCACATGTTCGTATGGTACCTATGCTTTCAGAAGAATGCCTTTTGGGCTCTGTAACGCCCCATCAACTTTTCAGAGGTGTATGCTAGCTATTTTCTCAGATATGGTTGAGGAGTTTTTGAAAGTCTTCATGGACGATTTTTCAGTCTCTGCGGAAGATTTCGATTCATGCTTGGGAAATTTGGCTAAAGTGCTAAAGCGATGTGAACAAGCTGGTTTGGTGCTCAATTGGGAAAATATCATTTCATGGTGACCGAAGGAACGATTTTGGGGAACAAGATATCGAAGAATGTCATTGAGGTGGATAGAGAAAACATTGAGGTTATTGAGAAGTTGCCTCCTCCCACCAATGTGAAGAGCATCAAGAGTTTCTTGGGCCATGTTGGCTTCTATAGAAGGTTCATCAAGGACTTCTCCAAGATCTCCAAGCCACTGTGTAATTTGCTACAGTAAAACCAGCCCTTCATATTCGATGCAAATTGCCTCAGCGCTTTCAAAGAACTGAAAGAGAAACTTACTTCAACACGTGTTGTTGTCCCACCTGATTGGAGCTCACCTTTTGAGTTGATGTGTGACGCAAGTGACTATGCAATAGGAGCAGCTATTGGACAACGCCGAGGTAAACTCTTTCATGTTATTTATTATGCTAGTCGCACATTGAATGATGCACAAATTAATTACATCACGACTGAAAAAGAATTGTTGCATGTTGTATTTGCTTTTGATAAGTTTAGGTCATACCTAATAGGCACTAAAGTCATTGTTCACACCGATCATTCGACTATTAAATACTTAGTGACTAAAAAGGATGCTAAACCTAGACTTATTAGGTGGATATTACTTTTGCAAGAATTTAACTTGGAAGTTAGGGACAAAAAAGGGTGTGAAAACCAAGTAGCCGACCATCTTTCTAGGCTCGAAAATAATAAGGAAAACAAGATGAAATGGAAATTAAGGAGGAATTTCCTAATGAGAAAG
The DNA here is from genome assembly GCA_958450335.1 of Hibiscus tridactylites. Lineage (NCBI taxonomy): Eukaryota > Viridiplantae > Streptophyta > Magnoliopsida > Malvales > Malvaceae > Hibiscus > Hibiscus tridactylites. The sequence continues at coordinate 79,365,838 of OY288265.1, read as the reverse complement.
TACTATATGCTGCAGCAATTCCATGGTATGTTGATATTGTTAACTTTCTCGTTAGTGGTATTTTGCCTCTTGATTTGAATAGACAGGGACAAAGAAAATTCAGGCATGACGCAAGATCCTATTTTTGGGATGAACCATATTTGTTCAAGCAAGGCGCTGACCAGATCATTAGAAGGTGTGTCCCCGAAGAAGAGCACAAGGAGATACTTTTCCATTTTCATTCATCTCCTTGTGGCTGACATATTGGAGGAGCTAGGACTGTTGCAAAGGTCCTACAGTCGGGATTCTATTGGCCCACTCTCTTCAAGGATGCGCACGTATTTTGTAAATCATGTGATCGTTGCCAAAGGACGGGTAACATTTCTAGGAAGCATTAAATGCCTTTGCAAGGAATCTTGGAAGTCGAACTCTTTGATGTATGGGGAATAGATTTCATGGGACCATTTTCCTCATCTTATGGAGATTTATACATCCTCTTGGCTGTGGATTACGTATCTAAATGAGTTGAAGCAGTTGCCACTCCAAGGAATGACTCCAAGACCGTCATGAAGTTCCTTCATAAGAATATCTTCACGCGATTTGGAGCACCACGAGCAATTATCAGTAATGAAGGAACCCACTTTGACAACAAGTTGATTGCTAAAGCATTATAGAGGTATGCTGTGAGGCATAGGATTGCTACATCATATCATCCTTAGACTAATGGTCAAGCTGAAGTCTCGAATAGAGAAATCAAGCAGATTCTTGAGAAAGTGGTCAACCCAAAAAGGAAGGATTGGTCTCCTAAGCTTGATGAAGCTCTTTGGGCTTACCGTACTGCCTACAAAACACCGTTGGGAATGTCACCATTCAAACTTGTTTATGGGAAAGCTTGTCATCTACCTGTGGAACTTGAGCACAAGGCTTATTGGGCGATTAGGAAGCTTAACATGGATGCACAACTGGCCGGAGAAAGAAGGCTGATAGAGCTTAATGAAATGGAAGAGTTCAGATCGCAAGCCTATGAGAATGTACACCTATACAAGGAGAAAACAAAGAAATGGCATGACAAACATCTTTTGCCATGGCATTTCTCAGAAGGGGAACAAGTGCTCTTTTATAACTCCAGATTTAAGCTTTTCCAAGGCAAACTGAAGTCACGATGGTCAGGACCTTTCCTAGTTCACAAGGTCTATGCCCATGGTGCAGTGGACATTAAAAAGCTTGACGATTATATGGTATTTAAGGTCAATGGACAACGTCTGAAGCTGTACAACGGAGCCCCAGTCTTGCGCGACAAGTCATCCTTCATCCTCCATGATGCTTAAGCATTTGCACTACCTCCTTCTCTTTTCTATTTTGCTACAGCATTTTTATGTTTTCATGTTCATAAATAACATAGTTTAATCTTTATCTTTATTTCGTACTCTAGGTTTTTAATTCTATTTGTCTGTTTGTTCCATTATGCCTTAATGTCAGGTTTGTTTGTTTGCATCTGAGCACCCTAAGGACACAAATGGCATGTCAGGGTGCAACAATGCATCAGTTTTTTGTTTTATAAGGGTATAAAGAATAAGCAACTAAGTTTTTCCAACATAAGAGGAGGCTGGCTCAAAAAGGGCAAAAAGAGGGGGAATTAATTAACCTCTTCACCTTTTAATTTAAAGAAAACACTATCAATTATTGCATAGGTCTTTTCTTTTTCCTACTTTTCACCTTTTCATTTAAAACACCTTTTGTCCTTACCTCACACACGCCGCCCAACCCCCCCCCCCCCCCCAAGACTCTCTCTCTCTTTCAATTCATGTCAGTTACCTCCCCTCAACTCCCATCAACTCCCACTACTTTCCACTCTCATCACATCGAAACAAAGCAAACCAAAAGACCATCCCACTTCATCTTCTCCAAGCCGCTCAAAACTCAAAAACCCTAACCAAACCTTTTCTCCCATCTCACCATTCTTCACCCTCTTTTTTCCTAACAATGGTGCAGTGCAAGCGAGCAGAAGGTGCGTTTGGAAGTAGCCAACCTAAGCCCGTGGTCATTAAGAAATTCTTAGACGACAAGGTCAAGGAACGATTCCAAGGTTTGCAAGATCGGAAATTGCTTCCAGAGCAGGGCTTCAAGTTCCTAACTAAAGGAGAACAAGGGTTCGACAAGGACATCTTGGATGTTGTCGCAAACCACAAATGGGCTACCTTTGTTCCTCACCCTGACAACTTTTGCATACCCATTGTACAAGAGTTCTTTGCCCATTTAACCAGTCTTACACAGTCCGGGGTCTACGTGCGTGGAGATCAAATCAAGTTCACTGCAGACAAGATCAACAAGTTCTTTGGCTTGAAAAATTCAGAGGATCACCACACACCATCCGCTGAGAACGCCGACCCACAAGTTGTGAAGGAAGTGCTCAAAGACTTGTGCTTTGAAGGCACCAACTTAGACGCATCAAGCAAAGTAGTGGAGCGTGCGCGACTCAAGCCAGAGGATAAACTTTGGATCCACTTTTTCAAGAATAGTCTTATGCCCACTTCTCACAAGACAACAATGAATATTCCAAAGCTCCTACTCCTTCATTCTATTCTCAATGGCCGGTCCATTGACGTGGGAAAAATTATTGTGGATGAGGTTTATGCATGTTTGAAAAGGAAGTCTAGCCCACTCATCTTTCCAAAGCTCATCACGGCCCTCTGTTGAGAGAAAAAGAGTGTTCAAAGATCCTATAGTTGATGCGAAAAATTAGGGGAAAGGTCCTATCACACCTGAAATGGTCCCTTCTATCAAGGGATACGATAAGGATGCTCCAGCAGAGACACTAGCTGGAGTAGCGAAAACATTTGCTGCAATAAGAATTGCTGCCCTAGTTGCCTCAACAAATCGTCTCCGAGAGGATGTGGACAAGATGCGTGAAGACTAGGTCATTTTCTATGGGTACGTTAAGGAGAGAGTTGTTATAAATGACTATTTCAAGGAGATCCTACCGTAAATCAGCATAGACTTCCTAACCTTTCCGGAATCTCTAAAGGCCCGCGCGAAGAAACCTCCTCCTAGCACCCAGAAGAAACCAGTCCCCAACAAGAGCCCTAATACGACTCAGCCTTCCTCACAGAACCAAGACATTGATGCTACAGCAAGCCACCCGGGAAAATAAAGAAAACAACAAAACCTACCAAAGTTGCCCCAGCAAAAGAACCATTCGTTGAGCCTGTCAACCCAGTGACAGTTGGATCAGAGGATGATGAGCCTGCAAATTCTATGCCAGTGCAATGTAACACCCCTCGCCCAGGAATGCGAGCGAGGAGCGTTACATTTGCGGCGTATTATTATTCAGATTCATATTATATATATTCATGACATACATACGCAATTCCAATTATCATAACATACTTGACATACAAGTTTCTTTATGAAACAAACTATAGATTTATACTACATAAACATGCGGAAGCTTACTCTAACATTCAACCAAAAATGTAAACATACATATATGTGGGCTAACAAAAACCTTAACTATTACATACAAGCAATCATGTTACAATCATAACAATTACATACATGTACTAAGACAACAAGATAATCATTTAATCATGCTTATACATTCAACAACCATTACATAATCATGTTACAAAACCAATTTCTTAATCTACCCTATTCGAACAAGTATAACAATCTTATACACAATTAGGATCCAATTCGAATACAACTCTTCATCCTAAACTAGATATCATTTCACCTAATCATCCTTACCCTATTCGAATCATACATATAAACAAGGCTCATTCCATAGGTACATTCGAACTAAGCATAGCAATACATTTTAATCTTCATTTTATATCATACATCTAGATGCATATTACAATCCTATAGTTCATGTCTCATTAACATAATCATACAAGCACACTTTAATTCCATAGCAACCATCATAACAAACTTAAAGTTAACAAACATCACTTATATACATGCCAACATAAAGTTATTACAAAACAAGCTTATGCTTACATATATATACAAAACCAAACCAAGTCTTAAACATAGCAATTACATGACAAGCATCGAAAATACATATATCATATGCATGTGACACTTATATACATCTATGCCACCAACTATAATAAACAAAAGAGTCATACTTGTGCTTGGACTTCAAGGTCAGCCCTCTAAGACAATCGACTAGCTTTCGGGACTAGTACCTGAAATTTTTTGAAGAATGGAATAGAAGAGTGATAAGTACAAGGTATGTACTTAGTGAGGCAGCTCTAACTTTACTAATTTCCATCTTTTAAAACATTATTTAATCTTCAAGGTTACCTAACAAGGCTTAAAACAAGGTTTCCCTAGCTAGTCCAACATACAATAGTAGACTTAGCTAATCTTGTAACCATTTCAATAATCCAATGATGCAACACAAATAACATACTTTCATATTCATTTGTACAACAAGCATCAATCAAAACATTAGCATTTACAACAACAAGTATCATTTAAAAGCATGAGCAAATTCAAGACAAGTAAGCATATCAACATCATTTCATTGGTACATATCATTGAGTTACTTATCTTTCAAGTCATATAACTTTTTCAATATTGCCTTGGATGATTAATGAACAAGGTATTTGAGTATACATGTGCCTTATAACATTAGATACCCAAAGGTATCAATTCCATAATATACAACTTGTGACATTTATCAGAGGATGCAATAGCATCAAGGTGACTTACCACATTAAGGTATATTGGTGACTAACCACCAACCTTTAACAATAATCAGAAGAGCTCAATGACTCTAAGGCATGCCCTTCTACCTATAGACACTAATCAACCAATGTCTTTATCTTATCTTTTACATCCAACAAGGTCATTGGTTTGTTATTCAATAATTTTCAAAGTCATGTAACAATTTCAATCATGTTTACAAGGTGAACATTCAATTCATGCTCAATCAAATTTCCAGCAAGCATTTAATATTATTTCAAGCATATAACCATCATCAAACAGTAGCTAAATCATCCATAAGGTCTCATTTTATATAGCTTAATCAATCAACATATCATAGCAACATATTACTTAAGCTAAGCATGCTTATCTAGCAAGTAAGATATACTTAGGTCATAAGTCAAGCCTTTAATCCTTCTTCCTTATCAAGTTAAGTTACCAACCATTATTAGGTTCATTTCATGCTTCATTAGGTTATCTAGTAATAAAAAATAACAAGGTTAGGATACTAATCCTAACACTTTAAACAAAACTACACTCACAATACTCCAAGCTACTATTTGTCCTTTATCACTATGCCCTTGTCTCTCCTTCTTGATTGTTCACTCCTTGTATCCTCTATTTCCTCTTCCTCAATAGGCTATGAATTGTTTGTGGATGTAAGAACCTATGTTTCTCCTAGCTTAAATCCATTGACATGCATGCATTTTGGTTCCATAAATCTCCAAATTTTTATGTTTTTACTTTCTCTCTCTCTCTCTCTCTCTTTGGTTCGGTTGGAAGGAAGAAATGAAGAAGATGAACATTGAAAATAATGTAAGTGGGATTTGGTTATTCCAACCCCACTAAGCATTGCCTTCCATTCTTGAGAGATGGACAAGTGTATTGTCCATTTTTCATTTTCAAATTATTATGCAATCTTCCAAGTTTCCTAATGGTTCATTTTGGTCCTTTTTAAATTTGGCTCTTCTCTTTGCATATCTTTTCACTTTAGTCCTTCATTTTCTTTCTTTTAATTACTATAATTAATTTCTTGATTCTCTTCAATTGAACCATGATCTAATTAGTTAATACTTATTCTAAGCCCTGTTTAAGGGTGTTACAATTCCTCCCTCCTTAAAGAAAATTCGTCCTCGAATTTTACCTGAATTGAACAGATGGGGATATTGCTTCATCGTTTCCTTAGGTTCCCACGTCGCTTCTTCGACGTTGTGATTCCTCTAAAGAAATTTGACAAGAGGAAAACTTTTATTTCGAAGTCTTTTAACTACTCGATCAAGGATTTGAACATGCTCTTCTTCGTATGAAAGATTAGGATTGAGTTCAACTTCTTCAGGGTCAAGAACGTGAGACGGATCAGATCGATATCTTCTGAGCATTGAGACGTGGAAGACATTGTGTATTTTATCGAACTCAGGAGGAAGAGTGAGTCGATAAGCTACAAGACCAATTATTTCAACTACTTCAAATGGTCTGATAAACCGAGGACTTAGCTTGCCTCTTTTTCCGAATCGGAATACTTTCTTCCACGAGGAGACTTTAAGAAACACTTTTATCTCCGACTTGATGTTGAATGTCTCTACGTTTCAGATCGGCGTAAGACTTTTGGCGATCGAAAGCTTGCTTCAATCGAGAATGAATGATTTGAACTTGTTATTCAGTTTCCCGAAGCAATTGTGGTCCCAAAACTTTATTATCACCGAGTTCAGACCAACACATAGGTGTTCGACATCTTCTGCCATACAACACTTCGAAAGGAGCCATTTGAATCGAAGATTGGAAGCTATTGTTGTAGGCAAATTCTACCAAAGGTAGCGATTTCTCCTAGTTCTTTTCGAAATCAATGATACAAGCTCTGAGCATGTCTTCGAGAATTTGAATTACTCGTTCGGATTGACCATTGCTTTGCGGATGGAAAGCTGTGCTAAGATTCAGTTTGGTTCCGAGAGCTTTATGTAGAGTCTTCCAAAATGGAGCTTTGAATCGGGGATCTCGATCAGAGACTATTGAGATTGGAACTTCATGTAAACGAATTACTTCTCGGATGTATAATTCAGCCAAGGCTTCAAGACTGAGATTCATTCTCATCGGAATGAAGTGTGTTGACTTGGTGAAACGATCAACGATCACCCATATAGCGTCGCACTTTCTTGGTGAACAAGGAAGACCGGTTACGAAAACCATTATGATCCGTTCCCATTTCCATTGCGGAAATTTGAGAGGTTGGAGCAAACCAGTAGGGACTTGGTGCTCGGCTTTTACCCGTTGGCGGTTCAAACATTTCGCTACAGAGTCGTTGATAGCTGTTTTCATTCCTGGCCACCAATACAAGGGCTTGAGATCCTTGTACATCTTAACTGATCCAGGGTGGATCGAAAAAGAACTTTGGTGCACTTCTTGTAGGATTTCATCTTGTAGTTTTTTGTTATTAGGGACACATATACGATCTTTGAAGTATACGAGACCGTTCGACTTAACAGAGAAGTCAGGATTAGACTCAAGCTTAGAATTGATTTTCTGAAGTTCCAGATCAATTTGTTGAAGTTCTTTGATCCTGGTGATCAGAGTCGATTGAACTTGAAGTTCATTCAGATAATTCTGAGTTTTGCGTAGCTGGAAATGAGCGTTGATAGCCAAGGTAGCTACGAATAACAAAATTAGAGATGTTACTTCCAATTCAAGGTATGATTCCAAACATTTACTTAATGATTAAGGAGGCTTTCGAATTGTTACTTAATAGGTAAGAAGAGTTCGAATTTCTTCCTTAACTATTAAGAAAGAATTCGAACAAGTGCTTAAATCATAAGAATGGATTGTTCACGGTTTTGAATAACATACCAAGATTCAGTTCTCGACTCAGAGCGTCGGCAACGACGTTGGCTTTTCTGGGATGATAATCTATGATCAAATCGTAGTCTTTGAGTAACTATAACCATCTTCTTTGCCTAAGGTTCAAATCCTTTTGAGTGAGTAAATACTTTAGGCTTTTTGTGATCGGTGAACAACTTGCATCTTTCACCGTACAGATAGTGCCGCCAAATTTTGAGTGCAAACACAATGGCTGCAAGCTCGAGGTTATGCGTAGGATAATTCAATTCGTGTGGTTTCAGTTGTCGAGAGGCGTATGCAATCACGTTGCATTCTTGCATCAGAACACAACCTAGGCCCGAGTGTGATGCATCACTGTACACAATTAATTCTTTACCCGATTCAGGTTGAATAAGGACTGGAGCATGTGTCAGAGCTTGTTTGAGTTGGTCAAAGCTTCGTTGCTGCTTTTTCGACCATTCAAAGGTTACATCCTTTCGGAGAAGTTTAGTTAACGGTGCAGCAATCACCGAGAATCCCTTCACCAATCTTCAGTAATAACCGGCTAAGCCAAGAAAACTTCGGATCTCACTCACATTTCTCGGAGGTCTCCAATCAAGAATAGCTTGTACTTTCTTAGAGTCTACTTTGATTCCATCGGACGAAATGACATGTCCAAGAAAGGAAATTTCGGATAACCAAAATTCGCACATAGTGAACTTGGCAAATAGTTGGTGTTCTTGAAGTGTCTGAAGTACAATTCGATGATGATCAGCATGTTCTTTCTTGTTCCGGGAGTAAACAAGGACGTCGTCGATGAATACGACAACGAACTTATCAATATAAGGCTTGAATACTCGATTCATCAGATCCATGAATGCAGCAGGGGAATTTGTGAGACCGAACGACATTACTAAGAATTCATAATGTTCGTATCGAGTTCTAAAGGTTGTTTTGGGCACATATTCTTCTTTTACCCTCATTTGATAGTAACCGGACCGGAGATCAATTTTAGAGAATACGGCTGCATGTTTAAGTTGATCGAACAAATCCTCGATCCTTGGTAGTGGATACTTGTTCTTGATGGTTACTTTGTTAAGTTGTCGGTAATCGATACAGAGTCGCATCGTACCGTCCTTCTTCTTCACGAATAGAACAGGAGCACTCCAGGGAGACATACTGGGTCGAATGAATCCTTTTTCTTCGAGTTCTTAGATTTGCTTCTTCAATTCTTTCAGTTCAACTGGTTCCATATGATAAGGCGCAATGGACACAGGATTGGTTCCGGGTTGAACTTCAATCTTGAATTCAACTTCCCGAATTGGAGGAAGACCAGGGAGTTCCTCGGGAAAGACATTAGAAAATTCAGATACAATCGACATTTCAGGTAAACCGAAGTCAAGATCATCTTGTAATGCCATAGCAGCAAAAATGGAGGTTGGTTTCTTATCTATTAACATAATGGATTCTTTTCTTAAACCCTTTAAATATAGCCTACAGTTTTGGAAATCTATCCAGGCTTCATGTTTTCCCAACCAATCTAGTCCTAGGACTAATTCGAATTCACATTTAGGTAGCACATAAAAGGTTACAAGAAAAGGGTACATTTCGGATTGTTATCCGACAATCCTTACAAAGCAAATTTATAGGCATACTACCCCCTATAGGGTTTGAAACAATTAACCCAGTTTGAACATGTTCGGGTTGCAATTTAAGTTCATCAATTAAGTAGGAAGCGATAATAGAATGGGTTGACCCCGAATCTATTAAAGCATAAACATATTTAAGGTTTAGCTCAATCGTACCCGCAATAACATCAGGAAATTCTTCTTCCCCTTGGCCGCGAATATGATAACCACAAGCTGGCGCTCAGGATTCCTGATGAGTAGGAGCTCTAGATTGGGCAGCCTTGCTTCTTCCTGGATTATTAGATTGAGCCTGCCTCAGATTTTTGTTCCGACCAGAAGGTGTCGGGCTCGGATTAGAGTGACGAGTAGAAGTTTGGTCATTCTTCTTCGGATAGTCACGAATATAATGATCATTGCGTCCACAGGCGAAACAGAGATTAGACTGAAATCAGCATTGGCCGAAGTGCTGTTTTTGACAGAATTTGTAAGTAAGTGCCCTTTCTGATTTTCCGGTGATGCTAACAGAAACCACCGGAATTTCCATCTTGTTTGAGAGCGGAGGTCGATAATCATTCTGAGTGACAAGTGAATAAGTAGAGAAGGACTCATCCTGGTGCTTCGGCCTCTTCGACCACCGGGACTTACTGTCACCTTTCTTACCCTTGTCCAGACGATAACTACTCTTTCGCTTTTCTGCGATCCTCATCGTAGCTTTAGTAGAAATAGCTCGGTTCATAAGAGTTTGAAAGTTTGTGAGACCAAGGGCAGTGAACATCGGTTTTAGCTCGTCGTTTAGACCACCGATGAACTTACGACATTTCTCTTCTTCAGTCTTAATGTAAGCAGCTCCGTATTTGCAGTATTTGCAGAAATCAGCAACATATTGTTCAATCGGCCGATTGGCCTGCTTCAAGTAGAGGAATTTATTTCTGCAGTCGGCCAGATATTGCTCGCTAATGAACTTCTTCTTAAACTCATCAACGAAGAAGTCCCAAGTCACTGACTTAGCAGGGGTAGTCAGGATCGTGGTTTCCCACCAGCTTAAGGCGTCTTCTGTTAATAAGGAGACTGCACACTCGAGTTTATGTTCATCGGAACATTTGAGTTGCTTAGTCAAGATTTGGATAGTTTTATCGAGCCACTACTCACCTTTTTCCAGTTTCTCGATATCAAGGCCACTAAAAGGAGTAGCTCGGTGTGAAGCGAGCTTCTCGATCGGGGCTTGAGATGGTGCAACAACAACCGGGGGTGCTCGTACACCCGTTGCAAAGTGATCAAATATTTCTTTGACACTGATAAAACATTCCCGACGAACAGTTTTGATGGTCGCATTGTCCAAAGGAGGAGGGGCTTGTACTCGAGGTTGCTCTCGAGGTTGTTCAGGTACAACCGGGGGTTGCATATCAACGCTATCCCCGTTCTTGATAGAAGATCCTCGGGGACTCTTATCGTCCCGAGCTAAGTTGGTAGCAGATATTCTATAAGGAATTCAGAGGAAAGTTCGGAATTAGAGAGCGAAGTCACAAATAATTCAATATAAGACTCCTATGTGGCATAGCGTAATCCTATATGATGCATGACATGTTCGGACAAATTTTAGGATCTATAACCTAAAGCTCTTATACCAATTTATGTAACACCCCTCGCCCTGGAATGCGAGCGAGGAGCGTTACATTTGCAGCGTATTATTATTCAAATTCATATTATATATATATATATATATTCATGACATACATAAGCAATTCCAATTATCATAACATACTTGACATACAAGTTTCTTTATGAAACAAACTTTAGACTTATACTACATAAACATGCAGAAGCTTACTCTAACATTCAATCAAAAATGTAAACATACATATATGTGGGCTAACAAAAACCTTAACTATTACATACAAGCAATCATGTTACAATCATAACAATTACATACATGTCCTAAGACAACAAGATCATTTAATCATGCTTATACATTCAACAACCATTACATAATCATGTTACAAAACCAATTTCTTAATCTACCCTATTCGAACAAGTATAACAATCTTATACACAATTAGGATCCAATTCGAATACAACTCTTCATCCTAAACTAGATATCATTTCACCTAATCATCCTTACCCTATTCGAATCATACATATAAACAAGGCTCATTCCATAGGTACATTCGAACTAAGCATAGCAATACATTTTAATCTTCATTTTATATCATACATCTAGATGCATATTACAATCCTATAGTTCGTGTCTCATTAACATAATCATACAAGCACACTTTAAATTCCATAGAAACCATCATAACAAACTTAAAGTTAACAAACATCACTTATATACCTGCCAACATAAAGTTATTATAAAACAAGCTTATGGTTACATATATATACAAAACCAAACCAAGTCTTAAACATAGCAATTACATGACAAGCATCCAAAATACATATATCATATGCATGTGACACTTATATACATCTATGCCACCAACTATAATAACCAAAAGAGTCATACTTGTGCTTGGACTTCGAGGTCAGCTCTCTAAGACAATCGACTAGCTTTCGGGACTAGTACCTGAAATTTTTTGAAGAAGGGAACAGAAGAGTGATAAGTACAAGGTATGTACTTAGTGAGGCAGCCCTAACTTTACTAATTTCCATCTTTTAAAACATTATTTAATCTTCAAGTTTACCTAACAAGGCTTAAAACAAGGTTTCCCTAGCTAGTCCAACATACATTAGTAGACTTAGCTAATCTTGTAACCATTTCAATAATCCAATGATGCAACTCAAATAACATACTTTCATATTCATTTATACAACAAGCATCAATCAAAACATTAGCATTTACAACAACAAGTATCATTTAAAAGCATGAGCATATTCAAGACAAGTAAACATATCAACATCATTTCATTGGTACATATCATTGAGTTACTTATCTTTCAAGTCACATAACTTTTTCAATATTGCCTTGGATGATTAATGAACAAGGTATTCTAGTATACATGTGACTTATAACATTAGATACCCAAAGGTATCAATTCCATAATATACAACTTGTGACATTTATCAGAGGATGCAATAGCATCAAGGTGACTTACCATATTAAGGTATATTGGTGACTAACCACCAACCTTTAACAATAATAAGAGGAGCTCAATGACTCTAAGGCATGCCCTTCAACCTATAGACACTAATCAACCAAGGTCTTTATCTTATCTTTTACATCCAACAAGGTCATTGGTTTGTTATTCAATAATTTTCAAAGTCATGTAACAATTTCAATCATGTTTACAAGGTGAACATTCAATTCATGCTCAATCAAATTTCCAGCAAGCATTTAATATTATTTCAAGCATATAACCATCATCAAACAGTAGCTAAATCATCCATAATGTCTCATTTTACATAGCTTAATCAATCAACATATCATAGCAACATATTACTTAAGCTAAGCATGCTTATCTAGCAAGTAAGATATACTTAGGTCATAAGTCAAGCCTTTAATCCTTCTTTCTTATCAAGTTAAGTTACCAACCATAATTAGGTTCATTTCATGCTTCATTAGGTTATCTAGTAATAAAAAGTAACAAGGTTAGGATACTAATCCTAACACTTTAAACAAAACTACACTCACAATACTCCAAGCTACTCTTTGTCCTTTATCACTATGCCCTTGTCTCTCCTTCTTGATTGTTCACTCCTTGTATCCTCTATTGCCTCTTCCTCAATAGGCTATGAATTGTTTGTGGATGTAAGAACCTATGTTTCTCCTAGCTTAAATCCATTGACATGCATGCATTTTGGTTCCATAAATCTCCATAATTTTATATTTTTACTTTCTCTCTCTCTCTCTCTTTGGTACGGTTGGAAGGAAGAAATGAAGAAGATAAACATTGAAAATAATGTAAGTGGGATTTGGTTATTCCAACCCCACTAAGCATTTCCTTCCATGCTTGAGAGATGGACAAGTGTATTGTCCATTTTTCATTTTCAAATTATCATGCAATCTTCCAAGTTTCCTAATGGTTCATTTTGGTCCTTTTTAAATTTGGCTCTTCTCTTTGCTTATCTTTTCACTTTAGTCCTTCATTTTCTTTCTTTTAATTACTACAATTAATTTCTTGATTCTCTTCAATTGAACCATGATCTAATTAGTTAATACTTATTCTAAGCCCTGTTTAAGGGTGTTACATGCAATCACCAGCCCAAACTCCAAGCGCTACCCCATCTACGAGAACAAGAATCAAGCGCACTGCTGGACGGGTTTGGAGTACACCAGCCGAGGGAAACGAATTCGACACAAGTTCCACCAACCAAGGAACACCATGTGAACAACAGCAGACCCCTCCACCGGAGCAAGACGAGGTTGAACCGCCGATCGCCTCCTTTAAGTCTTCTGGAGTCGAGCACAAAGCCACGGAGACCACCACCACCAAGAAGTGAGGTACTTCTTAACCTTGCATTGTATTTAGTTTAGTTGCATATCATTTTATTTTGTTGCATTGAGGACACTACACTCTTTAAGTATGGGGTGTTAGTGCCCTTTAGTTAGGCATTTGCATTTGCATTTCATTAATAGGTAGAAACAAAAAAATGCTATGGCATTTTGTTTAGCTCCATGACAGTTTTATGAATAAGTTAATGATACCCAATTATGAAAAAAATTTCATGGCTATGGATTGATGTATGAATATTGAGATTGGTAGAATAAATTCTAGGGTTTTATGCTTAATCTTTGTCTTGATACACGATTGTATCCTTTGAGGTTTGAAAGTGTTAGAGAATTTTTTTAGAACTTATGCTTATCTTTGTGAAATTGAACTGAATTGAGCTTATAAAAAAAAGAGCTTAGCTAATCTCCCTTGTGCCTAATAGTCTATAGCAAACTGTGAATAAATGCTATGACATATTTTAGAGGGACACTCTGCTTTGTGTTGCACTGCCTAGAAATCAAACTTAAATAAATGGCAGCAACATTAAATGAGTGAATGAAAGTTGTCACGAGATGACTCTACCTACTAGCTCGGGGATGAGAGGTTTGCTCCCTACTCATCTAGAGTGAGGGATGGTAGTTGTGATGAGCTGACATCCCTTTTTTTTAAAAAAAAAAATAGTTCACTTATGGGAGTAAAACCTTAAGCTAAAATAGTTCAACCACTAGGATGAACTTGAGTTCTATTAAGAAATTTTTCTAGCATCATTAAGCCTAGATTGTATGCAATCACGCACACACTAACAAAGGATCTCACCCTAGGAAATCATTCTTAAAATCTCAATTGTGTCTTAATATTAAAGCCTTACTTTTTAGGGTTGAAATTTTGCCATAGCATCTATCTCGGGCTAAATTTTTGCCACAACATTTTCTTTGTTTATTTCTATTCATTGCTTGAGGACAAGCAATAGCTTAAGTTTGGGGGTGTGATGACTTTTCAAAATGCTTATATTTTACACCTTTTTGCTTAAGTATTTGTTTGTTCTCGAGGTCATCTCATAGTATGTAGGTGCATTTAGAGCATATAGTTTCATGTATCTTTACTTGTTGGTGGTATGGCTTTATTTCATGAGACTAGATGTTGCTTGAAAGGTGTTTGCTGGTATGGTCTTGTGCAGGCTGATGTTGAAGCAAGGTAAGGAAGGAAAATGCTATAGCAACTTGGACAACAATTCTGGGTGCAGAAAACGACAAAGTAAAACGCACACGTTGATCACCCACATGTGTAAACCCTCTTTTGTCTAGTTGTGCCCCATATGCATAGGGAATATTCCCAGGAATTCAAAGAAGCATTCAGGTGCAAAACCCCAGGAGCCTCTACTATATAAAGGACACAACACCCTCATTAAAGGGAGAGCGTGAAAAGGTGACAAAAAAGGCTAGGGAGAGAAAGCTAAAGGCGACTCTTTTCTTTTCTTCTTCTTCCTCCACCACTTGGTGTCCTCCATCGTAGAAGCTTCAAGGGTCTGGCCTTGCTAACCTTGAGAGAGGAGGCAAGCCTAGGGTGGTTCATGGCGCTGCAAGTCCATCGCGGATTGGGAGTTCTTCTCTTCCCTTTATGTTGCTTTAGCATTTTTTTATATCTGGAAAAATGGATTGTATGAACGAAGATACTTCGAATATTTGCCCAGCCATGAACTGATTTAGGTGGCTAGGTTTGTTGGATGAACTATATTTTTTTCTTTTGTGAATGTTTATTTATCTCCTTCTCGTATCTATGCTTTGTCTATGTTATTATATGATTAGGGTTGTAAGAGCCTTCGATAATTGGCCTTTTCCTTAGGTGTTAGTTGAGGTTAGTGGTCGAGAGAGCTTTTTTTTACCTGCATAGACAATGGAGTTGGATGCTGAGAGGCACAGCTCTAATCCACCTTAGAGGTAAGTGTTGGGTTTCAACGGCTAAGAGGGATAGACCTTTAAGGGTAGGGGTAGTGTTAGAGTTTACGCTGAGAGGTATTGCTGTAGCATTTCCTACTCCCAGTTTCCTGGCTAGAGATAGTTAAGGAGCACCTTGAATAAATCCTACCGAGCATAGACTAAGTTAGAGAGGTAAACCCTAGTAAAGAGGTAAAACATAGGTAAACCTGACAGTCCAGCCAGTCATTCTCCAGAGAGTTTCACACGCGTAAGAGGACATGTTTGTCTATTTGTTTTCAGAACGTTATCTTTTATCTTTATTTGCTTCAACATTTATATCTATGTTCTGATTTGCTATAACATTCATCAATCTGTCTTGAATTGCCACAACATTCTCAATTTACATTTCGTGACACTTGTGTGCTTAAGCTTACCTTGAACACCTCCAATCCATGTGGAGACGATACTCACTCATTACTTTATTACTTGTTCAACGTGTATACTTGCACCATATTTGCGTATCATTTATATTACATCATGCACAGAAAATAATAGATATATGGTGAGAAACCTATCTAAGTGTCCTTTATTTAAGTGAGAACCAGCCAACTAAGGTTAAAAACAAAACATGTGTAAATCACTAGCTTCATCTCCATCTTTTCCATTCATTTCCACCTGTTCTAAACAAAACAAAAAAGAGAAAATTTTAAGAGCTCAAAAACTGGAAATCTAGTGTGAGAAAGCTCATGCATGTGAAGGAAAATTAAGTGGAATAGCTTAAAGTATTCAAGCATGTGTATATGTAAGTATTGATTCTGTCCAGCATTATTGTTTGATGTTTTTGATGATTTTTGGCTGAATTATTGGTTTTATTATGTTGAAATCCATGTTTAAAAACGTTTAATGATGTGTTATAAGCATTTATAACATGCTAGATTAATTAGAAATCTGGAAATTTGCATGCATGAAACTTAGAACATGAATCTGTCAAGTTTCGTACTAAAAAGAGCGCAAGGATTAAAACGGATTTTTGGCCATGTTAAAGATCGAATTAGAAAAACTTCTGAAGAGAAAAGTTGTAGAGGATGAAAAATAATATAAGATACAGGTCTCACATGTCCGAAAATGTTGCTAAAATGTCTGGAAATTTTGTTAGAAGTAAACGGGTTATGTTTGAATTGAAACTGGAGACTGCCTGGGTTAAAACACAATTATGGAAATGTTTAAGGGTTAATTTGATGTTTATAAGATCTGGTAAAATTGTTAACAAATAGGGGAATCTAGTAATGTTTGATTAGTAACGTTTTTAAGGTGATTAATAACTTGGAATCAGTGTTTAAAGTTAATAATATGATTAAATGACTAGTTTGGACTAATCTGGAAAATGGTTAATTAAGGGACCTTAATGCCCTATTTTAGAAGCTATTGGAACTTGATAATGATGATATTAGATGTGTTTAAAAGTGGTTAAAAAATCAGAATTAAATGTGTAATGGATCATAGGTCAAATGGTCACTAAAGTTACATGTTGCAAACAATGGACAGATTAGGCCACTATAAATGCCTTGTATTAAAGTATTAAATTGTATTGATGTAGGAATGAAAAAATTATGAACAATACATAGAATTAAATATGTGTAAATAAGCTTTCTAGAATGGTAAAGAACGCATAATTTGAAGTTGTGCGTAAAATGTTATGGACAGATTAGTGTAAGGTGCTCAAAACTGCCAAAATAGGGGCAATTTCATGTTGCATTGTGTATATACTTACAAATGTGATTGGATATGATTTGAATTGATTTCTAATGCATATTCACTGTGCTTTCTAAGGCATTAAGAATAATTGAATTTAACTAGGATGTCTAAACATGCAATCGCAGCCAAGGTTGTAATTTTAAACAAACATAACTGCGCTTGAATTAAAAAAAGAAAAAAAATCTAATGTATCACTTGCCCATTATCTGAATTGACAAAATCAAACAATTGTTGTTACGAGTCTAGAATAGGTATTGATCAATAGTATGCTGTAAGTCAGCTAAGTTGTGCTGAGTTAGCAAGAGACAGTTAGGAAATTCTGTTAGTCTGTTATCATGCTAACTCACTCAACTATTGTATAAATATCTCCCAATCTCATTTGAGATATTATGGGAAAATTAATAAAACTTGTGAGAGTATCGTTCTCTCTTTCTAAGATTTCTCCTCATTCTCTAATTGTTAACATGGTATCATTCGCTGGTTTCCTGGTGTTTCTTTGTTGCGTTTGTGGTATCTTCTCTGATAGGCGTGCGTGATAAGACAGTGAGTGCGAATTGTGAGTAAGATTTATGTCTGATAGGCGTGTTTCTCTTCAACGGCAAGTGGCGGTGAGTGCGATCAGAATGTGGTAAGATTTATGTCCTCAGTACGCTTTAATCCTTGCATCAATTTTCTAATTAAGACTTCAGATTACCAGTTAGATCGTGAGGAAATCTGGTTCATGATTCCTATTAAAGAACATATTAGTGATCTGTAGGTAATCTTACGATCAAATAATTGTGTTTCTTAAAGTTGTTTAGTTCTTTGTAACATCATAGTCTCACGCTTGGCATGTTTAATTGAAGATTGTTTAGAGGTTTTTGGTTTGCTTTGTGATTGTTGTTGTCTGCAAACTGTTCGACGTATTGCATGTGACAGTCTTTTGTTGGAATTGTTGTTGCCTGCAAATTGTTCGACGTATTACCTGTGACAGTTTTCTCTTGAGATTGTTCTCTGTCTTTTTTACGATTCTTGTATCTTTAGTTCAGCATCATGACTGTTGAATCTCCAATGAGTTCGAGTTCGATTCCCTCTTTTCTATTGTTGACTTCCAATATGTACATTGTTCAGCAATTGCCTAAGCTTGACACTGTGAAGCTTACTGAAAATAGTTATGTTCTTTGGAAGCATCAAGTCATGTTGATTATAGAGGGATGTGGCTTGGTATCTTTTGTCTCGGATCATAAAGTGCCTGAGAAAGTCATCACTGATGATTCCGGGCAGAGTGTTGATAATCATGTATATCTTGCTTATATGAAGCAATATAAGCTTCTTGCCTCATGGCTGCTTTCGACATTGAGTTCTGATGTTCTTCCGCATCTTACGGGGCTTACCACTGCCCGTGCGATCTAATATGCTTTGTCTTGAAGGTTTGTTACCAAGTCAACTTCCAAGGTCTCTTCTTTGCGTCATAGTTTACATTCTCAGAAGAAAAGGGGAGCTTTTATTAGTGACTATCTTTCCAAGATTAAAATGATTTGTGATACGTTAGGTGCTGCAGGAAATATAGTCTCGGAACAAGAACAATTGAGTGTTATTCTTGCTGGACTCACTGCTGAATTTGAGTCCGTCATTGTTTTTGCTTCTAGAGAGACTTTGACTCTTGAAAGCTTGACAGAAATGTTGTTTGATTATGAGGCTCGTTAAAAGGAGTTTCTGATTGAAAACTTTTATGTTCAAGCAAATGTTGTTACTCATTCAGAACATAAAAATGAAGGGTTTGAAGGCTTAGAAGACAAAGATGACTTTTCTGAAGATAATTTTTAGAATAGTAATGTTGTTTCTCGAGGAAAACGTGGTAATAGCTTTTTTTGAAGAAGAGGGAGAGGTCGTTAAGGTTCTAATCGACCTCAATGTCAACTTTGTGGGCGATATGGTCATTTGGTACCCAAATGCTAGAATAGGTTTGATCATAATTACCATGGTGTCACATCTAGGGATACTTTTCCTCGAGGAGGTTCTAACAGTCCTGAGCATCAACATAAGCCTCCACTTGGTCACAGGGTTAAAACTATTGCTCACAATTTCACCCAGCCTCCTGCTCAAGTGTATTCTCATGTCTTTTCTGGTCCACCATCTAGTGGATACTCGGCTGTCTCCTATGCTACTCCTTCTTTTGTGTCTGGACCTATCTGCAGCAACTTGCAAAATATTGGATCTGTTCTAGTGCTTTCCCAACACTCGTATGTAGGGTTAGCGTTTCCTAATGTGGTTCAGCCTGGTTCTTTTTTTGCTCATCTTGGATCTCCTTTGACCATGATGGTTTATTCCTCCTCTCTTCCTTCAGCTCTTGGGCTACCCTTTTTAAAACCTTCTTCAGCACCAGCATCAATTGTGGGTAATTCTTTCTATTTTGGTCTGAGTGGCAGCTGCTCTTCTCCTTCTCGAGATGTGGTGTGGCATCCTGACTCGAGTGCAACGCATCATATCACAAATGATCGTTTCAATCTTCATTCTAATGTGGCATACACAGGTACGGATTCTTTATTAATGGGTAATAGTTGTGAGGTTCAAATTACACACGTTGGTCTTGGAAATGTGTTGACAACCAATATGTCTCTATGCTTGCGTAATTTGTTTTGTGTACCCGATATCAAAAGAAACTTGTTGTCAGTGTCCCAATTTGCCCGAGATAATGGTGTTTTCTTTGAATTTTACTCACATAATTGTTTTGTCAAGGATGTTCAAACCAAGGTGATCCTACTGGAGGGGAGGCTCACTCCTAAAGGCCTATATGAATTGCATTCATTTGATGTTCTTCGTAATAGAGGTTGTGATAGGGATTATTCTACTATTGCAAATAATGTTGCTTCTGAGGCTTGTATTGTCTCTAAAGATTGTGTTTCTTTAGAAGTGTGGCACAAACGTTTAGGTCACCCATCTTTGAATGTGCTTAAGAATGCTTTGAGTTCTTGTAATATTGATGTTATTAATAATAAATTGTCGGCTGTGTGCTTGCCATGTTTACAAGGCAAGGCTCACAAGCTGCCTTTTCATTTGTCTACAACTGAGTATGATGCCCCTTTCCAACTTATTGTTTCGGATGTCTGGGGGCCTGCTCATACTGTCTCGGACGGATTCTATTACTATGTTTCCTTTATTGATGTTTACAGTAGATTTACCTTGATGTATTTACTTAAACGAAAGTCAGATGTTTTTCAGTGCTTTCTTAACTTTCATAAGATTATTGAAGTTCAGTATAATGGTAAAATTAAAGCTTTGCAAAAGGATGGTGGTGGTGAATATATAAGCTTGGCATCATGGCTGGCTATGAATGGCATTCAGCATCGTATATCTTGTCCTAGTACGTCTGAACAGAACGGCAAGGTTGAGAGGAAGCATCGTCACATAGTTGAAGTGGGCTTAACTCTACTGGCTCAGGCAGGGTTGTATATCAATTTTTAGAGTCATGCCTTTGTCATGTCAGTATTTTTGATAAATAGATTACCAACGTCTGTTCTACACGGGAAGTCTCCGTTTGAAGTTTTGCATCAACAAAAGCCTAATTATGACTCCTTACGGGTTTTTGGGTGTGCATGTTTTCCACTCATACGTCCATTTAATCATCATAAGCTTGAATTTCGTTCCAAAAAGTGTGTTTTCTTGGGATATAGTCCTAAGCATAAGGGGTATAAATGTCTTGGTGAGGATGGTACGATCATTTTGTCTCGTCATGTTATTTTTGATGAAGGTGATTTTCCCATAGTCTCGAATGCTCGGTCTGCTAACGATGTTAATATGGTTCGACCTGATTCTCTTGGGCCAGATGGTTTTCCTTTGATTCTTGTGTCTACCGATTATGATCCCCTACGAGGACTTTCTTCATCTCGTGATGTTCCACGTTCAACATTCATGGCACAATCGGATGTGTCTCTAAGTCCGGTAGTGATCAGCCCATTGATGATGCCCTGTCTGTGTCAATGCATCAGCCCAGTCGGGATCAGCCCACTGTTGGGCTTAGTTGTGCTCTGTCTTCTAATGGGCCTGATCTGCCGCTTGAAGAGATGATGTGTGTGGTCTATCTCGTAATGAAGGTCAAACAGTCCATGGTTTTTTATGGACATCGACGCATGTGATGTGGCTGTTGCTCCTTCTACCGGGCCTGATCTGCTTTCTGGACTGCATAATGAGGCAGCTAAAGCCCAACATGTTGAGCCTGCTACTAATACTTCGATGGGCTCTGCGCATGCTATAGATCCTTTGCCCGCAGAGATAGGTGTTTGTAGTATGCCTGTTGCTCATGTTGTCAGATCTAATCCAATTTCTGGGCCGCATGATGGGGTGACTGAAGACCAATCTGTAAGACTTGGTGTTTTCCCGTTTTCTTATACAGTGTCTGGTGATAGCATCTTGAATACTGACGGCGATGCTGCTTTTCAACTATCCTAGGATGAATTAGGGTTAGCGGCGCAGTCCAATTCTAGCCTTCCTTTTCCTCTGTCTTTCAAAGACCCGGTGTCTGTCGCTTCCTGGTCTGCTTTCCTTGAGCCTCGGCGCGATGGCGTTGAGTCCGTGGTTACAAACTCTCATCCCATGGTAACAAGGGGTAAGAGTGGAATTCGCAAACCCAAAGCGTATGCTACGAAATTGATAAGGGTTCTGATGCTGATAAACCATGGAATATTCGTGAGGTGTTCAAAAGTGAGAATTGGAGGTGTGCGGCTCAAGAAGAATATGATGCACTTATTAGAAATAATATGTGGTCGATTGTTGAGTTACCCTCAAATCGGAAACCAGTCACTTGCAAGTGGATTTTTAAGATAAAGAAGAATGTCGATGGCACAGTCTCGCGTTATAAAGCTCGACTTGTGGCGCGCGGGTATCTCCAGCAACCAGGGTATGACTTTCATGAGACCTTCAATCCAGTAATCAAACCAACAATTGTAAGGACTATTCTTTCGCTGGTTGTCGCAAAAAATTTGGTTTTACGGCAGGTTGATATCAACAATGCCTTTCTAAACGGGGATTTGGCTGAAGAAGTATATATGATGCAGCCCCCTGGGTATGAACAATGTGATAAGACCAGGTTAGTATGCAAGCTCAATAAGGCTCTTTACGGTTTGAAACAAGCACCACGTGCTTGGTTTGACAAATTACTGACGTATTTGCTCTCAGTAGGTTTTAGTTCATCTAGGTCAGACTCGTCTTTGTTTGTTTGAAGTATTGGTGTCAGGGTAGTTTATCTTCTTGTATATGTCGATGATATAATTGTCACAGGAAGTGACAGTGACGAGGTACATGCGGTTATTGATGACTTGAACAAAAAAAAAATCCCTGAAAGACCTTGGTGTTTTAGATTATTTCTTGGGTATTCAAGTTCATTATACAAGTGATGGTCTACTGCTTAGTCAAAAGAAATATATTGGCGATCTTCTCCAACATTGTGGCTTAGAAAGTGCTAATGAGTTGCCTACGCCTATGGTTTCAAATTGTCATTTGTTTGTGTTTGTTGGTACTCTTATTGAGAATGTGAGAGAATATAGAAGTATAGTGGGGACTTTACAGTATATTGTCATCACTAGACTCGATATAGCTTTTGTTGTAAATCGGGTGTGTCAGTTCATGCAAGTTCCCTTGGATACTCATTTTCAGGCTGTTAAATGTATTCTGCGCTATCTTCTTGGAACTATTGATTGGGGATTGAAGTTCAAAGCAACCTCTCGACTGGACATAGTGGGGTTTGCTTATGCAAATTGGAGGTCCGATGTTGATGATCGACGCTCTACTACGGGGGTTTTTTTTTTTTTTTTTTTGTGGTAACCATGTGTCTTGGGGTTGTAAAAAGCAAGTTGTTGTCTCCCGTTCCACGGCAGAAGCCGAGGATCGTGCGGTTGCCTGTGCTACTACTAAAATATTGTTGCTTCAGTCCCTTCTTCGCAAACTTCGTATTCCTCTGGATGGTTTGCCTATGTTGTGGTGTGATAAATCTAGTGTTGTTGTTGTTTCTGCTAATCCCGTGATGCACTCCAAGTTCAAGCATGTTGAGCTTGATCTATACTTTATTAGAGAGAAGGTTATGGCAGGACAATTGTTGGTAAATGAGGTGCCTGCTTATGAACAAGTGGCAAACATTATGACTAAACCTCTTTCTGTCGTTTTGTTCTATCGCTTTCGACATAAACTTGTTGTTCTTTCTTTAACTAGTGCAACTTGATCTTGGTCTGGTTTTTGTGTATGTTTGTTTTCTGTTTGTGCAGGTTTACTTTCACGTTTGGTTGATGGTTTCTTCAGCAGCAAACAAGCTTTAGGAAAGTGGAAAAGTATGGTGAATGTTATGAGTCTAGAATAGGTATTGATCAGCAGTATATTATAAGTCAGCTAAGTTGTTATGAGTCAGCAATAGACAGTTAGGAAATTCTATTAGTCTGTTATCATGCTAACTCACTCAACTATTGTATAAATATCTCACAGTCTCATTTGAGATATTATGGAGAAATTAATAAAACTTGTGAGAGTAACGTTCTCTCTTTCTAAGATTTCTACTCATTCTCTAATTGTTAACAATTGCCACCATAAAAGAAAGTCATAGGCGAGAAATGAGTTTATCGAATCAAGCATAAATCTGATGGCTCCATTGGTCGTTATAAAAAATGGTTTGTCGCAAAAAGGATATACTTCTTTACTTATGTACAACCGACTCCGTCCCTACTTAGAGTGATTCATTTCCTTAATCTGTACATCTTCTCATCAAGGACATCTGTTGTAAAGCAAAAATGATTTACAAGACTCTCTAACTAGTTTCTTTATATTCATTAGTTCATCTCCAATTTTATGGAAATGCAAGAAACAAATCATTGTTTCTTGTTCTTCTGTGGAGGCCGAGTATAGGTTTATGGCCTCAACAATTTGTTAAATAATATGGCGGCAAATTCTTAGTGACTTGGCGGTCAATCGTATTCAACCAATTGCTTTTCATTGTGATAATTAACCAACTTCACATATTATTCAAATTGATTGAATGTGTTAATTTGAAGAATTAAATATTATATTATTTAAATTTTAACTGTCATGTCACCCAATTAACGATTAAAGTTTAATGTCCGTTATGTAACTTTTGAAAGTTTGATAATCATTTGATATTTTTGGAGATAGTTTAGTGACCATTTGTGTATTTTACCATTATTTTTATTAGGTTTCTTGTTTGTAGTAGTGAAGAATATAGAAATCTAGATATGGAAGGGGTGGGAAAAGAATATAGAAATCTATGACCACTAATTGTGGGAGGATTAAAGCATGTGAAAGGCCCCTATAATATACCATCCAGTGCAAATTAGTCCCCTTACAATGAACATTAGTAATTTAAATAAAAAATGTAAAATCATTACCTAAGGCTATAATATGTTAAAATATTAACGTAGTGTGGCATTGACTTGTTGTGACTGATCTTTGCTTATAAATTATCGATAGGTGTTTCTTATTTTAATAATTTTGTTATTCCAGAGTTAAGTAGTCTATCCTTTTATAAGATAACTCGATAGAGGTTTTATTATTAATAAAATTAATTTTGTTTTACGAAAAATATCGGGGTTTCATATAATTACTCATTAACTCTACGTATTTATGTTCCACTATTTAGATTTCTCCCGGAACTCTAAAATGAAGAATATCAGTTGATCTAGTAAATTATAGTAAATGATTAAAGAACAAAGGAACAAAAAATCAACCAGCTCCATACAACAAAAACCTCGAAGAAATTGGTAGAAAAGTTACATTTTTCTATCAAATTCCCAAAATTTTGAGAAATTGGGTTTTGCTTGTAGCTATGTTGTTTGGTGGTGAACTTGGTTTGGGATTTTTCACTCCAAATTGCTCAAATTCAAAATGCATGGCCCAACTTATAAATGATTCAGCAAACTGACTCCCGATTTAGGCTACTAAAGAACCGGATGGAGTTTTAGCTTGTTCGCATTTTTTGGGTTGGTTTTGCTCATTGTCATCACACTCTTAAACCTTCTTTCGGATCGGGTTAGGGTTGGTTCCACTTTCACATAGTTTTCACTCGAATCATGCCGTGTTCTTGAGGGTTGCAATACGTTTTTATCGGTGTGTTAGCAAACACCAAGTAGTCATGTATAAACCTGCTAAATTAGATATAAGATTATATTGTCTCGTCAATCTAATGGCGTATGTAATTTCATTCTCTGCTCTTCTGTTTGAAGTTTAACTTTCCTTATGTGGAGTGTATGCAAATTGATGCCTTGAACTCTTAGATATTATAAACACTTGGGTGAGTTTCTTATTATACTTTATAAAGACAAAAATCTTACGCTGTTTTGTTAAATTTAGGGTATAGTGTGTTTAAGTTGTAGGGACTAGAATTTAAGATTTATGGTTTAGAGTTTAGGGTTTTAAGTTTTAGATTTTAAAAAATAGTTGTAAAAAAAGCTTAATAACCCAATTAGCCCATGAAGTATATACAAAATACCGAACTTCCCCCTAAAGTATTTTTTTTGGACGATTTTCCCCCTGAACTAAAAACCATGACCTCTTTTGACCCCCTCTGTCTAACGGCGTTTAAAAAAATTACAAGCCAACCAGAACAAGCCACGTGTCACTAATAAACAAAAAAAACCAGCTGACTTATTTTAAAAGGGTAAATTACACGCTAAGTCTGTAAATTTTTTATTTTTGTTCATTTTAGTCCAAAAAATCGTTATTTAACCCGAATTGACCCAAATTACTTTCTAATTTTCATAAATTAGTCTAATATTTTAAATATGCTAATGTTTTTGTTCAATTTAGTTCTCAAAATATTTATTTAACCCACAATTGACCCCTACTACTTTATAATTTTTATAAATTAGTCCAATTTTGACAATCACTAAATTTTTAAGGTGTTTTTATTTTGGTCATTGAAGTCAAAAATTCTTCAGTGTAGTCACTAAAATTTTATTTTAAATTTATTATGATCATTGTCGTAGTGCTTTTAATCTCGTTAAGAAATGTTGATGTGGCACGTCAAAGTCTTCTTTTCAAAAGGAATGTTAATTTTTTTAAGTTATAGCTTTTTCCAAGGCTGTAATTTTGATTAATGAAATGGTCATCGATCAATTCCAACGGTAGGAAACATTTGTTTTGTAAAAAGTTAAATATAGTTTAGTTTCAAGTTGATCTGGTGATTAACATTGGTGAATCAAAACTAAAAATCTCAATTTGAGTATTTGAAACCTAAAACAATTTTAATTTCGTAATTTTTTGAAAAAACCTAGAACTCCAAATTGGGTTTGAATATCAAACTTATGCTTGTTTGCACAACAATTGTCATTATTAATACTTAATTCATTAGAGTAAGTTTTTCTACTCTCTAAAACACAATTACATCAGTTAATACAGTTCTAATATCTCAAACATATTTAAACTGATTGGTTCTTCAATGTCGATATGTCTCTGAGTATAAATCATGTTTGTTTGCACAACAACTATTACTTTATAATTCATTAGTACAACAGTGTAAATTGATTTTAAATTATTACATTAATCGGTGAACCACAAATTTTAAATTTTTAGATTCGCCTATGGGTATGGACATCGTCTGAATGCTATAAGATAAGTTAACGGTTCACCTAGATTTAGCACTCAGAAGCCGAATGAAAATTTCCACAAACCCTGAAACTGTAACTGTGTATCCAATACGTTTTCAAAACATGCACGGTATGGGCACGTCAAAGGGACTTGTCGAGGACGTCCGAGGTTAACGGGGCATGTCTGAAATTTAATCGAGTATATTGGAAGACTGGAAGAGATGTTTCGGAGACGCCATTTATATTACACGAGCCTACTCAAGGGGTTTGTATTACACTGTG
Organism: Hibiscus tridactylites; assembly: GCA_958450335.1. NCBI lineage: Eukaryota > Viridiplantae > Streptophyta > Magnoliopsida > Malvales > Malvaceae > Hibiscus > Hibiscus tridactylites. The sequence continues at coordinate 79,338,770 of OY288265.1, read as the reverse complement.
GTTGTCATGATTTTGGGAGAAGTGACGAGGATGAAAAAACATGAAGAAAAAAATATATAGTTGAAGAAATTAGAAAAGAAAAAGAAGAGACAGTTGAAGAAAGCTAGCTGCTAATGGATTTTAAAAACGACACGTTTTAGACTTATTTTAAATGGTCCTACGATCAACGTTAGCTAGCTGTAACCATTCTGTTTATTACTTTAATAAAAGATCAACACTGTTTAAGAATAAAAACAAATGTATGGTTCTCTTCTTTAGGTTTAATTCAAAGGAAAAAATTAGGATTTAGTCCTTGAACAGCCTAGAGTTCATAAAAATGACCTAAAACTTTTAAAATTTACGAATTAACCTCAAAAATCTAAAGAAACACAAAACCATTAGATTTTAATCCAAGGAAACCTATTCAACTAATGAGGATATGGTCTTGGACTTCATTTTAATTCAAGAAAATCATTAGATTTTCTAATTTACTATGGAATTTTTAATGTTTTCTTATGATTATATATATTATATTCTTATATTATAATATATATATATTATAATTTATATTATATTTATCGTATTCTTGCCGTATTTGTACCCTATAATTTTAGAATTGTGGTTTTTCATCTCCGTACTTGTCCACGTATATTAGTGCAACATAGCCTAGCGTTGCGTGTGTTCCGAAAATGCTTTAAACCTACATTTGCCATGAAGAACATTGGGGAAAACTCTCAACATTGTCTTTCAAAAGGTAACACACTAGAAGCAGATTCATATTTCAAATTCAGAAGAAAAGGGAACAAATTACAGATTCTTACTTATTGAACAATGTCTTAATGTTTGTTTGGGATTGGTGGTGAACTTGGTTTGATTTCAGATTTTTCACACCAATTTGCTCATATTCAGAATGCATGGCCCACCTGATAAATATTCAGCAAACTGACCCTTTTGTTTTTGGACTAAAAAAAAGCACATCCCATTTCCATCACAAAATTGCAACTACTCCCTCAGATTAGACAAGTTCGGTAAGAAATGAAGGAGTACATATATAAAGGAGAATACAACTGTTGCTGCCCAGGATCGAATTGGGGACCTTTAGTGTGTAAGACTAACATGATAAGCACTACACAACAGCAACAACTACAAAAAGAAATGCACTTAAATTTATAATTTTGCTAACCAACATATACTTGACTATCAACTAAGCAGGCTGGGCATGGACATCGTCTGAATGCTATAAGATAAGTTTACGTTTCACCTGGGGAATGGAAATTTCCACAAACCCTGGAACTGGAACTCTGATATTTAATTGCTTTCATGGATTAATACCAAACAAAATTACCAATGCGTCAGTGGACAGTGGTAGTATTATTCAAGAGAAAAATGAATGAATTAGAAAAAGAAATTATTAATTCCGTTGCCGGGACTTGAACCCGGGTCTCTCGGGTGAGAGCCGAGTATCCTAACCAACTAGACTACAACGGATTGTTGTTAATTTTGCTTTCTAAATATAGAAGAATAATACACATTTAACTTGGATGTAATTAGGCCAAAGTTTTAATTTGAAAGAAACTGAACCACGCATCTAAGATAGTGTGGCTTTCAGGTAATCATTGTTGGAGATTTGTAACCTCCAATAAGCTCACCTTTTTAATATGGTTGAGGAAAGAGGGGTCACTTCATCTCCAACAGTTTTGTCTACTCTACCCCTCAACAAAATAAATAGTGGAACATCCACGTCTTTATGAAACACTAAACTCAATTCCGTGTTTTTGGGTGTCTCATGCTTTTCTTCTTCCAAGAAATTGATACAAATTTAGGGTCAGTTGGTTTTAATTTTTTTAGAAAATAATTTATATTTTAGTTTTTTTTTAAATTAAAAAACATTATTAGTTAATAGGAATAAAAATGATGAAAATGGGTTTGGTATGTAGTTTTTCAAAATAAAAATTAATAATTATTAAGTAATTAAAATAAAATATAGCTAAAATAGTAATATACTAATAAATAAATAAAATATGAGTAAATAAATTATATATTTAAAAATGAAATTAGAATGATTCAAATTGGGGTTAAATTGGGAATAAAAATCTTTTGCCCCTCTTCGGTACCCTTTTCTATGCTCTAACACTAAAAAATTAAATTCCAAGCCATAACCCTAAATTATAAATCTTAAACCCTACACCCTAAAAATGCACCTTACCCTAAATTCCCTAAACCCTAACCTTAAACCATAAATCTAATTTTTAGTGTAAGGGCATAAATAAGGGCACCGAAAAAGGTTAGAGAATTTCTATTATTAAAATGGAGTTAAAGTTGAAAAATTCATGTTTTCATATTTTCTAATTTTTAAAACATTTTCAATAAAAATATTTTTTATGTTTTATTTTCTAATTTTTCAACCAAACGCATGTTCTTCGTTATTATTTATTTTCTAAAGAAATGAAAATGAAAACGAGTTCTATTCCCTAGAAAATTTTATATTTTCCTACTATCGTTTCTGAGAAATTGGGTTTTCTTTGTTTTGGTTTTCCTTTTGTTTTTGTTTGTTTGAGATTGGTGGTGAACTTGGTTTGATTTCACTAGAAAGTTTATACTTTTTACTCCAATTTGATCATATTTAAAATGCATGTCCTAGCGTTGCACTATATTGCATGGATACGGATAAAGATTCGAATATGGTTACGGTATAGAAATAGTGATGGAAAACGATAATTTTTAAAGTTATAGAGTACGGTTGTGGTAAAAACAAAAAGTTAGTATAAAAAATTATGCGAGCATGACATCACACATATATATATATATTTATAGTTGAATCATTTGAGCAAGAAAAAGTCGAAAAGAAAGGTGGCAGAATAGAAAAAAAAATAGGAAGATGAAATAATTGTGAGTACTTAAACTGTATCTAATACGTTCTCAATGCGCGTACGTATTGGGGACATGGTACGGCATTACGTAGAAGTAGTCGTGGTTCATTTGCGTTGCGTGTGTTCCGATAATGCTTTAAAACTACCTTTTCCATGAACAAACTGTCTTAACATTGTCTTTCAAAAGGTAACACACTACAAGGAGATTCATATTTCAAATACAGAAGAAAAAGGAACAAATTACAGATTCTTGCTTATTGAACAATGTCTTCATCTTTTCTAACAGTAAAAAGTGCAGGAAGAGGATCATTCCTGAGTCTGAAATGGTTTATATGTCTTCAGGCTTTGAATCAGTCCTTGAATAGATCCGGCAGCAGCGATGAGGGAAACCACCAAACAAACCCAGCTAAGTATTTTTAACCATATCCACCTGAACGAGTACTTGGGAATTTTCGCTTGCGCGATGTGCATCTCTATCGGGAAGTAGACCGTTAACGGCCAAAACGAGCCGGCTCCGATGAGCCCCAAGAAATCGTTGAAGAAGGGAAATATCATTGCTATGACGGCCGTTACGATAACGTATGCCGTCCTCCATACTAGTCTGAAGAAGTTGACGTAGTAAATGCCGCAGAACGGAATGTCGACAGCGTGTTCGCCTGTAATGAACTTGTTATCAGACCAGTTCCTGGAGCACCAACCCTCGACGAACCCGAATAACGGTTGTGCGAAAACCTGAATGCATGTAAACCATGGTTAGAGATTCTTTCGTGCTATCATAGTATTAAATTGCTGCTGCAACGCAACATCTAACAGTTTCTAAAGTCACCGCAACTGTAATTTAGAATCATGATAATATTTGGAGGTAAAAAAATCAGGACGCAACATCCGCAACTGCAACATTGTAACGGCTACCGCAATCGCATGTGAGGATACGAAATTTTACCTGGTATGCACCGATGAGATGGATGGCAATGCAGACGTTGGCAAAGTCAATCAACCAAAAGGGTTCGTAGAAACCAAAGCCTGTAAGAAAATTCCCGGGCGCATCGTTGCCGAAGGCTGCATATCCGAAAAGACCGCAAAGTACATAAAATAAAGTGGTTGTCGAAACACCAATGCTTGACGCTCTTTTCATAGATTTGTTCTCCGGTGGGCTCGATTTGATTGTATCCTGTAATCATAAAATTTTCATATTTCTCAGAAGAAGAAAAAAACATGTTTATAGTGACGATTAGTATGTGTCACTAATGCACTCCACTTTATTTTTATGTATGTAACTTGTCCGGTTGTTCCTATCTATGGCGACGAATTATTCTCGAGGCTGCACTTTGAGAATGATTCTTTCTTTGTCGATATCCGACAAAAAACAATTGAAAAGTTAAAAGAAACACAAGTAGACTGGATGCCACAATCCGTCGGTAATAAATTCATGGGAATCGACAACTCATAAAAAAGAAACAGATGGTCGACAAAGAAAGATCGAGATGGAAAGAGAACAAATGGAGCTTTCACTTCTTTCCATTGCGGAAAAAAGGAGTGGCTCAAACTCTAGGGTATCACGGTCCACTTGATTTTCGGTCCATAGGAATCTTGGTATAACCTATGCAAATATATTTAGTTTAAATAATCATGTGTATCAATTTTTTTTTTTATTTTCATTGTATCATTAAAAAAATTTGTGGGTTCGAGTGTACTTAAAAGTGCATTTATGTTTTTTTAATAGTTAGATAAAGTGATTCGAACTCGAATTTTTTAATACGAGTATCTCTATTTTTTTACCGAACTACTTATTGGATTCTTAAAGCACATTTATCTTTGATTTAAAAGTCGAAAAAATTGGACAAACGTTGATGGCCGGTTGGTCAGAGCTACTCACCTGCTTCATTTCCCTTCCCCTTAGGTTATGGGTTCAAGACCCAAGAGGAGCATTCATTCCCCTAGAGTCTTTCCTTCCTTCCTTAGGTGGAAGTTGAAGTAGTATTTATAAAAAAAAATGAAAGAATTATATATAATTTAGATATTATAACAACTTGGCGTGTCTTTAGAAAAAGAATACCTCTATTTTCAAATTAAGACTTTTTTTCTAAAATAAACAAACTGTTCTTCTTTGTCAAACTGGTTTGATTTTTTTCCTTCTTATAAAATTATTAGAACATTATAAATAATTTCCCCAGCCCTCCATCTCTGAAAGATGAAGCCTTAAAATTCAACATGTTTTTTCCTAATACCTAATACCGCTGACCCCGTGTCTCAGAACCGTCGCCGAAAGCCGGTTTTTAAGTGTGTGTTTTTCAATTTTCTTTCGTAAGTCGTTGCCGTTTCTTTTTTAAGATTCTTACAATTAATGATGACACGTTCTTTTATGGATTACGACCTAACAATCAATTATATTCAAAGGGTTTTTTTTCATTCACATGTAAGAATTAATTAATCAGTACAATGAAACACAACCCGCCAAGTTATTTTCACCTACCATGCATGCATTCCTATGGTTTAGAAAAAAAACACCCTCATAATCCATATGCTACCTATTTACCAGCACAATATATATATATATATATATATATATATATATATATATATATGTACACGCTTGTACGTATGTTATGGTGGAAGGTATACTTGCCTGAATCTCGATGAGGACAGTGGAGTAAGCATAGGCAAAGGCAATGTCACCGATAGCTTGGAAGGTCCTCCAAACCTTTTCAGATCCCGACACGTCTACCCCTACTGTTACACCCGTTAAGGTTGTCCTCACATGTCCCCCACCTTTATGTCACAATTCAAGGAAACGATTACATTAGTTTTTATATTATGTAGTAATTTAAACTGCTTAAAGAAAATGAGGGGTTTCAAGGAAAAAAAAATTATGTTCATTTTAAGAGATTTAGATTTGAGTATTTGTGTGTGCAAGGTGTGTTGTCAAAGAGTTAAGAAAAAATATGAACAAATACTACCATATAATCCCACCGGTATATTAAAAAACGGTTTCTTTTTCCATTTTAATGAATTCGTTTAGTTATTTCATGTGGGATATTCATGATTTTTACCTGCAACTTTGGCAATGGAAAGGCCGAGGCCGATGGCAGAATAAGCGAAGGACATGACGGCGGCTACGATGGAGAGCCAAGAAAGCTTGTCGAAGTTGGGGATTTGGCTGAGAAGGAGTTGGATGCAAGCGAAGATGGCCATGAATGGGTAGTTTGATGTTTGGCACTTGACATGATGGCCATGCTTGTGGAAGCAATTTGACCTTTTCACGGCCCTGATGATTTACAAGAAAGTGAAGAAAAAAAATTCAAACTTGAAAGTTGCAAAATCCATTATTCTTTAATTTTGACTGTCTGTATACGTACACCATACTAATTGATGCTGTGATAGTGTATCCAATGGTTATTCCAACAAGATTTGCATACTGAGCCAATCCACAGAGCTGAACTTTCCTTCCTCCTGGGAAAAGATACATAGGGAATAAGTACTTTGGCTTTGGAAATACAACAGTAAAATCCGTCATTTAATATACCTAAGTAAGCTCTAACCACATCCATGTAGGTATAGTTTCTCTTTCCATGGACCGGGTCAGGAGCTCTATAGCAGTCAGCAAGAAGAGTGGAAGTGAAGTAGGTGATGCAGGAGAAAGCCATGAGAACCGCCGGTCCAGCCACCCATCCCAGTTGTGCAATAGCCCATGCAAGAGACAACACGCCGGAGCCAATGACGGCAGTGATAATATGAGCACTGGCAGTAAGCCAAGTCCCTTTCAAAACAAAATCAAAAGTTTCATACAATTGTATAATAATAAGTAAACACTAACAGTTTATTTTATTTACCGGTTCTTTTGGGTCGACCGTCGTCATCCAAGTTCTTCTGGATACCACCATTCTCATAATCTCCGGCACTTTGATCGATGAACATGCTGCTCTTCTGCATCTCCAATGCAATGCCTCTCTTGAACTGTTCGGCTTTTAGTGGCAAAGACAAGAATGGAACTGGGGTTTGGTTTGAGGTTTCTGTAAGAAAAGGATGGAGAGTTTAGAGAGGAAGCAAAGCATATAAAGGGGTTGGTTGGAGGTTGAGGGGAGTGGAATTATTAACAGGGGTTTTGGCACAAACGATGGTCCTCGTTTCTGCTTATGTCTTCTCATACGGGTGGTCCCCACATTTCTATGTATTGCATGGGAACCATCCATTGTGATCTCTCTCAAAGTACACATGATTGTAGGAATATTATATGGGCCTTCCGGGCGGAAATGATTCTACTCGATCGATGGATCTTACTTAAAATAATGAGTTTTACTTTCTAATAAAATTCAAGACGTTAACTCTTAGATTTTTTTTAACACAATGAACTCATTGAGTGGTCCTATAGTAAAGTGTGATGTGGTTCTTGTTAAGTGATTCGGATTCGAACAGCGTAATCTGCATGATATGTATGCATTAGGCAACAAAAAACGAGAATAGCAGGATGTGGTATGGTGATGAGAATTGAAACAGAAATCATAAGGACAATTTTTGTACCAGTTTCGAGTGTAGGGTCGGATTATGCAAAAGTAATAGTAATCAGAATTCAGAATGACACTGGAGGTGTTTTCTTGAAGCAAATTGGTTTGGAAAAATAAGTTTAGTGGTGGAATCAAATAGATTTAACAAAGTACAAACTTTGTATGTGTTTGGGCAATGTAATGGTACGACAGAATGCCTAGTTAAAGCCGGAATACACAAACATAAACTATTTAAAACGTGGTGGTAAAAATCCAGTTGATTTGTGTTGTATCTTAAATGAACTGACATATGATACTATAATTTCTGATTTGGACGTCTATAAGGACCAAACTGCTATTTTAGTTTTCAAATTTAGGAGGACTTACCTGCTTTGTAATCGGGTACATTTATGTGCATTGTAGTACTGAATGGACAAAAATCATTTATCCTTTTAGGTGTTCTTCTTGTAGCTAATACTAGAAAATCAAAACTTAAGCTCTAATTCTAATTTTTAAATCATAAACCTTAAATCCTACGTCCTAAAAGATATACCCTACACTAAATATTCTGAACTCTAACTTCTAACTTTGAATCTTGATCTTAAATCTTAAATTTAATTTTTTAAGGATGTGACATAAATAAGAGTATTAAAAATGGGCGGACGATAATAGAAAATGAAACTCATAGCTGAGCAAATAAAAGAATATTACTTGGACTTTCAAAACGAATAATACCTTGTGATAAATAGTAAATACAGTCGAATAATTCTTTATTTGGTAATATGAGCATAAATAGTATAGGTAATTAATTACTCCTATATTATATGAGTAATAACAAAACGCAACAAACCTGGCTTTGACTAAGCCACTTTCTCCGTTAAGTCGGTTCCCTGATTTAGGCTCTCAAAACACTGAGGAACACACGTAATTAATTAACCAAAAAAAAAAAGTTGATTGAGCCGTCCACATGCGATATTGGTGATGAGTAATTGAGTATCAGATTCAGGCAATAAACATTCATTTCTTTTTTATTTATAGCCTTTAAGTGCTCAAAGTAATGGTGCTGGTGGATTCTTCGATGAGGTTTGTAGGTGAATCAAACATCACCCTTCACTTCCAAGTAATGTTGTAATGATAATTATAGTAACCTTTTGTTTTACATACAATTCCGTTTAAAACTGACTAAAATGTAATCACTGCGTTGCGGTCGTAATTTAATTCTATCTATATATGAATAGGTTTATTGGTCCAGTTGTTAAAACCTAATTTAGTTATACAAAACTAACAAACTGTAGCGGTTAAGACGTAAAATTCACTTTGCCTCTGAATTAATCACCAATAAATCCGAAACTTAATTCAATCTGTTCATACAATTCCCTCCAAATTCCACGTGTTTGTCTCCTACGACCAACAACAAGTGATTGTTAGTGGTACATGAGTAGTATTAATGTTGTTGTAGAAGTGTGTCGGCCCCGATGTTGGAGGGCGTAAACGATGGGTGCCTTTTCATACTTATTGGATCCAATATCTTTTTCTTGCATTGTTTTATAATTCAACTCTCTTTTCCATAATATGCTAGGCTATAGCCTATAGGTGGCCATGCATTCCCCTCACAATGGCCATGGAATTTGGCAACCTTTTATCACAACCGCGAACCGTGCTTATAATGGGGACTCGACTCCACATATTATATTATACTGTGTTCCATTGGTTTGTTGTTTGATAATGGCCAGCTTTTATATTTCATAGGTGGCTTCACCATTAAAGATGGTGGCCAGGTTTTAGCACCCATTTGCACTGTCATATCCTCATTTTCTTATATGCAAAACGCCAGGCTTACGTTATCATGGTCCCTTATAGGTTGACTTCATTGATCTTGTTTCTACTATAGGTACAGACTGAAGGTGAAGTTAAGTATTTTCACGGGCAGGGATGGAGCCAGGATTTGGGAGTAGGAGCAAAACATAAATTTTTAAAAGGGGACAAATTCATAATTATTCTAAATTTTTTAAAAAATATAAAGCCCTAATCTTTAAATTCTAAACTAAGTCTCTAACTCAACTAAAAGACTTGTATAAACTAAAGTTTGCACAACCCGTATGTCAAAGTTTTTTCATATATATAATAAATTTAATATGCTATAGAACTTTGAAAAGTTTGATGGAAGGAATTGTTGTTGGAAAGTAAAGGAGTGTGTTGTAGAAGAATAAGTTCCGATGCCAGGATCCTTGGACTAAATCACTAACTGGTTAAGAATAATCTTTTTTGCTTAATTATTTTTAAATCTTTCATTTGATTTTTTTAAAGAAGCACACTTCGATTAATGTGGGAATAAGATAAAAAAACAAACTATTTAGATGCTTTCTTGCTTTATTTTTCTTAATTGTTTATAAATCTTTATTTAATCATACATTCTAAAAATATTTAAAATGAATACAATTAAGTTGGGTAACGTATTGTACAATTAATACAATTAAGTTGAGGAGAATAATTGCTTAAATAATCATTATACACGAAATCTTCTCATGGGATATCTTTCAATAATTTGTTCGCTTGAACATGAATCGCAACTTATTCTTTCTTATTGTGATTGCATAATGTGATGTGTTATTCGAAGAGATAATTTTTTTTAGATAGAACGGAATTATGCAATTCTAGTAAGAGATAATTAGTTTGTAACACCCTAAAAATCGGCCTAGTTGGATTTAACTTTCGATGACCGGAAATTCGTTTCCGATTAGTTAAACGAAAGTATAAATAGAAAAAATGGATTAATTCGATGAATTATAGGAATTCAAGTCTAATTAAAGTTTAAAGAATAAGGACTAAATTGTAAATTTGTGAAGCATTGAGTCATAAGTGTAAGACATGAGAGAATGGAACGGTTAAGCGTGTAATTAGGCCACTTAGTGACTAAAAGGTAAGAATTGAAAATATGTTTAGTGACTAAATTTCAAGGTTATAAAGAATTAAGTTCTTAGTGCAGATGATCGAAAAGGTGAGTGATCAAGTGTGTAACTAGTTAAAAGCTAATTGTGACTAAATTATAAGAAAGTAAAGTTATGAGACTAAAGTATGAATAGGGGAAAAGACTAAGGAGTTGTGGTGAATTAAACCATGAGGTTTCTTCTTATAAAGGAGAAGTTAATGAAGGGCTTTAAGGTGCAATTGATACATTTTCTTTAAGGTGATTAATCATGACATGTGTCAATTGTTCTCCTTTTTAATTAAAAATAATAAGGGGAAATTAGCCAAGTAATGGCTAATTCCATATGGTAACAAAAAAGAGAGGAAAAAGGACAAGTATTTAGTCATCTTTCCCATTAAGTTTCCGAAACCATTTTTCTTCACTTAAAAAGGAAGTCATGGCCGAGTGTTGTGAGGGTGGGGAAAAGATTAATTTTGTTAAGTTTTGATTCAAGAATTTTGCTACCCGAAGCTTGAGAAAGTAAAAGCCTTTGGAAGGTTAGTTATTTTAGCCTGATTTCGCGAAACAGGGGATAAGGATTCGATTAAGAAGACAAGAAAAAATGAGTCTTCACTCGTTCAAGATTAGCGTGGATAGCTAGCTGAAATTAAGTTGAGTGTAGTTCATGATTTGGGATGATCTGCTGTCATTTCGCTTTGTATTTATTTACATATGAATTGTGCCATTTGTTAGATTAATTAGATACATAAAGCTCTCTTAGAGCAAGTTTTGGGTGACATTCATGGTAGGGTAGGGTACGGCACGGTATGATAAACTTATTAATGTTACATGATAATGCATAACATGGTAATATATGACATGACATGAGACATGATAATCCATGAAATTATGTCTATGATATACAAGTTCACGAACATGATGCAAGGGAGCTAAGGCTCTAGCTTTTTTTTTTTTGAAAAATTGAAATCCACTAATTTTATTAAACAATGATATATTCGAAATTACAATGAAAGTTTACAACTTAGTAAACAAAACACCTAAATCTAGAGATAATCCTAGTAAATAAAACTAACGTCTTGAGATCAAAAGAGGACCATACAAAGAAAAGGTAAGAACCTAACCCAAAGACTCAAAATAAAAGAAAGATACAAACATCACCAAAATCGACGATGATAGGTAAAATCATGAACAAACAACATAAAAACGCATATTACAATGAAGATACGATGACAATAAGGTCATTACCACAACTAAATCTCGAATAAGGAACGGTAGATGTAATCGCGTATCCAAATCCAGTTCGAGGGTCTAAGACAGGGAGATCAACAGCATAATGAAAGGAGCGCCATCATGATCAGTCGTGGCGTCGTCAGATCCAACCCTAATAGAAAATAAAAAAAAGTGTGCCAAAAGACAGAGAAAAACGTACCAAAAGATAAAGTAAAATCGTGCCACAAAAGCAGAATAATTTATTGAAAACTGAAAAACAAACGATACGATAGATCTCAGCGGTCAGCGACTAATATTGAAATTGGTGCCGCCGCCGATGTTTAAAAGAAAAAAAGAACAAAAGTGAACGACTCTATAGTTGAGAGAAAAAAATTAGTGAGCAGCTAGAGTTGCTCTTAGAATTTTGAATTAAGGCTCTAGCATATTATGTTACAAGTTACATGAATCATGGAATTATGAAACTATAATAATTATGATATTATGGACTCTTTGGATACAAGTGTACTTTGGATACAATTGGCATGATCATTGCTCGATTCGAGTTGAATTAACTCGAGCTCGAAATCTTAGCGAGTCAAGTCGAGCAAGGCGTAACTCGACTCAAAAAGTTCGCGAGCAGTTCGTTATTCTTTTATGATTTTTTTGTTAACCATCTTAAAAAATTATTTTCCTAGAAGTATAAATGCTAGTTGAAGACTCTTAAAAAATTCAGTGACTTGCTAGGTAATTTTCCTATAAAATTTTGATTTCAAATTTTTAAAACGTGTATTTTCTGAGAATTCAAAAACGTAATTTGTATTAATAAGGAATTAAGTTATGGATTTATATCATATACACTGGCGGTGGAAATTAAAAATTTCCACAAGCGTCTTAGTTTTAAGGTTTAGAGTCTTAGTTTAAGGTGTAGGGTTTAGGGGTTTAGGTGTAGGAGTATAGTATTTAAGGATAGTGGTTAAAATTTAAGGTTTAGGTTTAGAATTTAGGATTTGGAGGTTGGGGTTTTGTTTTTAGGTAATATGGTTAGGATTTAGGTTTTAACTTGTAAACCTTGAATTATAACCCTAAACTTTAAATTCTAATCTGTTGAGTGGATCAATGGATTGATCAAAGCTAAGAGGGGGTGAATTGAGTTTTTAAAAATTGTTGGAGAAAATAGAATGGCTAAAAATGAAGAACAAGGAATTTTAGAGTGGTCCGAGTTCCAAATAAACTCTACATCTACTACCTTAGCTATCACTAAGGATTTTCCAACAATCCACTAATTGTTCTTCCCCTTTTTAAGGCTTAGGAGGTAACCTTTACAATACCAGTCAAATTTTCTACCCAAAATTTAACCAAACCCTCACAAGAGTACAAAGAAGAAATTAAGGCAAGAAAAATATCTCTCAATCACTCAACCTAAATTTGATTACAAGATCATAATTGAATGCAACAAAATTTGGGATTTTACAAAGGATAAGAAATAAAGCACTTTGAGCTTGGATTTTTGTAAGGATGTTTATTTTTGATGCAATAGTTGTTGCTAGTCTTCAATTGGCTTCGATTTATACCTTCTCTATTAATTCTAGCCGTTTGGGTGGTTAGGGTATTGAATATAGCCGTTGGGACCCTCTCTTTCCACCATAAATGCACTTCTGCAGCTTACCGTATCGGTACACGAGGACCCGTATCGATACCTGTCTCAAAACAAAAAGAGTCGTTGCATAATAACAAGCGGGTGTATCGATACACGTGTAAGCGTATCGGTACGGGATAGGGACCGTTTCGATACGGGGAATATCCGTATCGATGCAATTAATTTCACAGAGCTCATTGGAAGTTTCTGTATCGATACGGCAAAGAGCGTATCGGTACGGGACAACCACCACTTTAAATTTCGGTTACCTAACAACTAACACCAACGGTCGAAAACATTAAAAGCTTTTGAATTTAAAATTCCATTAAATTCGTATCGATACAAGTGAGACCGTATCAGTACGCCATTCAAACTCCTTCAGTTTTACAGAGAGAGCGTATCGATACAAATGTAATCTATTTCGATACGGTGAGGGGCGTATCGAAACACGTTTCTCCAGTAGCCAAACTTGTAAAAAAAAGTATCGATACGGCTGGAAGCGTATCGATACGCCTGGACGTTTTTTAATGGATTGGCCTTGGAACACTTAGAAAATATTTAAAGTTTGAGTTTTTCAAATTAGATTAAAGCCTTTTGATTTAAAATCATTTGAGGGACTTAAAAATCTATTTCAAGCTTTCAATTTAATCCTTAATATACATTGTTATATCAAAATCAAACATATGTTTTACAATCTTCCCCTTTTTGATATAACAAAACCAAAACTTGAAATTTTTTACACTTTTGAAAAACTTTGCAAAATAACTTTGAAAAACTTTGCAAAATAACTCGCCCTTAATATTAGCTAGGTAAACTTTAAGTTGAAAATCAAAATTTTAAGTGTGAGCTTGTTCCCTCTCCCCCTTTTGTTAGACCAAAAATAGAGACATTGATAAACATAGGCAAAAGGCATAAATAATAACCAAGCAACATAATATAGATAACCATTAAGTTCAAAATAGAGATAACATCAACATAAAATCCAAATAGCTAAAAATCAAAGCATAGGTTTTAGAATGCAAACTTAGTCCTAAAAACATAATCCAAAGTGCATAAATAGATATCCTAAATGACATGAATGATATTCAAAGATGAACTACTACGCATCTCCATCGCCATCTTCATCGTTCTCATCATGTGCATCATCATTCCTCCAAGATTGACGCCATTCGTCATGAAAAGCGGTAAGAGATATGTTCATTGAGTTGTGACCGCCTTCAAGAGAAGTGAAACGCGTCTCCACATTCTTCACACAATCTTCAAGGCTTGTAAAACGTGTGTCAATAGCGACAAACCCCGAACTCATCGCTTGATCCATGGAAGCAACTCCCGTGCGCAAGCCCGTGAATTGCTCGTTGAGAAAGGTCATGAGGGAATCTATGGAAGGTGGAGGAGGAGCTTGAGGAGCTTGAGCGGCTTGAGGATTAGCAATTTCTTCCAAAATGGCACCGCTAGGGAGCTTGGAGAGACGAAGCCAATTACCATTCAAGTACATGAACTTACCCCTTGAAAGAGATCTTTCATCAATAGGATCAGTGAGGGGAGTCGGGTAGTCATGTGAACAATCTATCTCCTTTTGGGTGAAGAAATAACTCAAGGTCGTTCCATAAGTGAATGAAGTGACAAGAGTAGTGTGGCGATGTTGCACGAGATAGACAATCTCCACAAACATAATCCGAGCAAGGTTTGGTTGTTTTCTTTCACGGAAGCACTGAATCCAAAAATCGTCAACTATTGGATAGTGGAATACTTGCCTCCCGAAGGCCTAAACCACCAAGAAACCATCAAATGAAAGATTCGATCTTGAGCATTAAGAGCCGTCACGGAACCTCCCAAGACATGACCAAGAGAATTCTCATCATCAAGACCCTCATCCTCTAACTTGAACACATCACAAATAGATTGAACATGGATGGTGACCTTTTTACCCATTAGATAAGATTTAACAACCGTAACAACACTCGCTTGATTGGCGACACACTTGGCATTGACATAGAAAACCAAAACCAAATTGCGATAGAAAAAGCTGGGAATTTGAATGAAATCCATAAATTTCCATTCTTGGAGCAAAGGTAAGTAAACAAATTTGAAGCGTTCCGAGTTGAGAAAAGGAACGGAAATTACCCTCTCCAGACAGATTTTGTGGTTTTGAAATTGTCGGAAATAGGTGAGATCTTTGGAGGTCTTGAAGCATTATTGATAGATAAGAGTGAGGTTCGGGCGAGTACCATCTCCGACATTAGAACCTTCACCGGCTTCACTAGTACGCGTTCTCTTTTTAGGTGTCATTGACTAGAGAAAAGATGAAAAACAGTGTATGCATTAACTTTCACATTCAACCCATTGAAAATCAATAACCAAGGTTTTTATTAAAAAAAATTTGAGAAACAAAACAAAAACAAAAGGTTTGAAAAAAGTTTGTTTTTGAGAAAATAAAATGTAGAACTAATGTTTTGATATAATAATTGAAAAATGTTTTTGACTAATTTGAAAAGAATTTAAAACTTGGTTTTAAGTCCAAACAACTTGAAATTATGTTTGAGGTATTTTAAAATGTTTTTGGCAATGTTTTTACTAATTTTAAAGAGCCAAACTTGACTTTTCAAGTTACCCATATCGATACGGCTATAACCGTACCGATACCTTTTTGCCCCAGTTTGGTCACTGCCAAAACCCGTATCGAAACAGGCTTGGCCATTTCGATACGGATCGGGGTCGTTTCGATACGCCTGGTAAGCGTACCGATCCCCTTTCAACCACCCCAACGGCTACTTTCCCAACGGTCATTTAAAAGTGAACCCGTACCGATACGCCCTCAAGCGTATCGATACGCCCAGGCTGGCAAGAGCCCAACAACTAGTTTTTGATGAAGGCCGTACCGATACGGGTCCAAGCGTATCAATACGGAAGGCTGCAGAACTGCATTTATGATGGGAATTAAAGTCCTCAACGGCTCCAATTTAACCCCAACTGCTAGTAACGGCTACAAACTCATTTGGGAGTATAAAAGGGACCTCCAAGCATCAAGTAAAGGCTAATGCTCATATTGTCAAACATCAAATGATCAAGAATTGTCTTAGAGCTTAAATTGTCATTTATTGTATAGACAAACACTAGTGAGCCAAAATTGTCAAATTTGCTCAAGTGTTTTAGGTTTTGGGTGAGTGCTTTAATTGTGCAAAGAAACACCTTTTAGAGGGATTTATGTTTGCTTTGTTTATCTCTTTTTAAGAGAGGGTTTCAATCAAGGCTTTGGGTAGAAAGCTTGATTGTGTGTAAGGGTTACCTCCTAAGCCTAGAAAAGGGGACGAATCAATAGTGGATTGATTGGAAATCCTTAGTGGGGAGCTAAGGTAGTGAATGTAGACCTTGGTTAAAAGGTTGAACCACTCTAAAATATTTGTGTCATTTCCATTTTAGCTTCCACAACCTTTCCACCCAAAAATCCACCTTTCCACCACTTGGTGAGCCTAATCGGTTGAACGAATCGAGCCCCACACAACTCAACAATTGGTATCAGAGCTTGGCTCAATCGAAAGGGATTCACATCCTATTGAGAAGATCCGGCAAGCTCAGTCACTATTTCATTAACCGACTCAAATGGCACAATCAGTCGACAAACCGCCTTTCTTCGATGGAACCCATTATGCCCATTGGAAGACGAAGATGAAGTTCTTCATCAAATCTAGAGATTACAAGCTATGGGACATAGTTGAAGATGGTCCGTTCGTGCCTCAACGAAGCAAAGCAGAATGGAGTGCCGACGATCGCAAGAAGATGGAGCTTAATTGCAAAGCCTTGCACATCTTGTTTTGTGCTTTTGGCCCAACCATCTATGAGAAGATGTCTTCTTGTGAGAGTGCTAAGGAGGTATGAGACAAGCTTGAAGTCACATACGAGGGGACCGATGAAGTCAAGGAGACCAAGATTGGGCTCCTAACCTTAGAGTATGAGAACTTCAAAATGGATTTGGAAGAGAACATCGAGAAGATGTTTGATAGGTTCTCCACTATCACCAATGGTCTCAAAGGCTATGGAGAAGCCATCCCGGAGGAAAAGCTTTTTCAAAAGCTCATCTACTCACTTCCCGAGTCATAGGACTCAAAGATGACCGCCATCATCGAAGCCAAGAATTTGAAGACCTTGAAGCTTGATGAACTCATGGGGTCACTCCTTACTCATCAAATCATGAAGAAAAATAAAGAAGATGAGAAGAAGAGGGAAGAAATTAGAGCTATGGGAGAGAAGAAAATCAAAGGGCTTGGCATCAATGCAAGTGCCATGACTCTGAAATCCTCCACTTGTCATCATGTCTACTCAAGTGAAGAGGAGGATGAAGATGAAGAGATAGTTCATCTCTTCAAGAAGTGTGCCCCGTTCATGAAGAAAGCCTTGAGAGAGCTTGAACGAGAACCCAAGAGAAAGGAGAGGGCAAGCACTTCAATCCATAAGAAGAAGGCACATGTGGCTACTTGGAGTGATGAGGACTCCACCGACGATGAACAAGCCAACCTTTGCCTTATGGTCATCGAAGAAGATTCAAGTGTAACTTCTAATTCATCTACTTCACGTTGTTCTTACACTTTTGATGAATTACAAGATGCCTATGATGATTTGGTTTTAGAGTTTAAAAACCACATTTTGAAAAACAATAAATTGATTTCAAAGTTGAAAATTCAAAATGATTTGATTTCTAAGACCAAACTTGAACTTGAAGCAAAACTCGAAGAGTTTGAATTGAAATGTTTTGATTTACAAAATTTGCTTTAAAAAGTTCAAGAAGAAAAGGATTTGATTTCCAAAGAGCTTGAAAAGAAAAATAATTTTGGAAAATCAAATTTCTATGTTAGACAATCTAGTGCCCCTAGATTTGTAAAAGGAAAATGTTTTAGAAGTGTTTGGGTCCCAAAATGACTAACCACTTCAACCAAAAAGGATGACATTGAAAAATGGATTCCAAAGGGGACTAAACTATGTGCTACTAACGTTTATGGATCCAAAGCAATTTGGATACCAAAAATTACTTGATTGTCTTTTGCTAGGTGTGATGGAGATGTTCAACAAGTCAAACATTGAGGGGGAGCTCCATGCACACAAGGAATAACACTTGAAGAAGGAAGACTTCACATCCTACATTGAGTTCAAGTGTTGGTAAAAAATTCTAGTTGTTTTGATTTCATTTGTTTATTTTATTTTTAAATTCAACTAGATGATCATATATGTTGGACTAACATTTTTGATGATGCTTTGAGTAAGGGGGAGCCATTTTAAAACCAAATTCATATTTTTGTCAATTTTTACCTCCATTGTTATTTTGAACTTAATGTTTTAAATTCTTTTTGATATAACAAAAAAGGGGAGAAATGATTTGAAAATTTGCATTTTCAAATAAATAAGGGGGAGCTTTATTTGATTTCATATCTTCAAATCTCTTATTCACATTTTTAAAGTTAAAGGGGGAGAATCCCAAACAATTTTTCAAGTGAGTTTTATTATATCAAAAAGGGGGAGATTGTAGAACTAATGTTTTGATATAAAAATTGAAAAATGTTTTGGACTAATTTGAAAAGTATTTAAAACTTGGTTTTAAGTCCAAACAACTTGAAATTATGTTTGAGGTATTTTAAAAGGTTTTTGGCAATGTTTTTACTAATTTTAAATAGCCAAACTTGACTTTTCAAGTTACCTGTATCGATACGGCTGTAACCGTACCGATACCTTTTTGCCCCAGTTTGGTCACTGCCAAAACCCGTATCGAAACAGGCTTGGCCGTTTCGATACGGATCGAGATCGTTTCGATACGCCCAGTAAGCGTACTGATCCCCTTTCAACCACCCCAACGGCTATTTTCCCAACGGTCATTTAAAAGTGAACTCGTACCGATACGCCCTCAAGCGTATCGATACGCCCAGGCTGGCAAGAGCCCAACGGCTAGTTTCTGATGAAGGTCGTACCGATACGGGTCCAAGCGTATCAATACGGAAGGCTGCAGAACTGCATTTATGATGGGAATTAAAGTCCTCAACGGCTCCAATTTGATCCTAACGGCTAGTAACGGCTACAAACTCATTTAGGAGTATAAAAGGGACCTTCAAGCATCAAGTAAAGGCTAATGCTCATGTTGTCAAACATCAAATGATCAAGAATTGTCTTAGAGCTTAAATTGTCATTTATTGTATAGACAAACACTAGTGAGCCACAATTGTCAAATTTGCTCAAGTGTTTTAGGTTTTGGGTGAGTGCTTTAATTGTGCAAACAAACACCTTTTAGAGAGATTTGTGTTTGATTTCTTTATCTCTTTGTAAGAGAGGGTTTCAATCAAGGCTTTGGGTAGAAAGCTTGATTGTGTGTAAGGTTTACCTCCTAAGCCTAGAAAAGGGGATAAATCAATAGTGGATTGATTGGAAATTCTTAGTGGGGAGCTAAGGTAGTGGATGTAGACCTTGGTTAGAAGGTTGAACCACTCTAAAATTATTGTGTCATTTCCATTTTAGCTTCCACAACCCTTCCACCCAAAAATCTACCTCTCCACCACTTGGTGAGCCTGATCAGTTGAATGAATCGAGCCCCACACAACTCAACACAAACAAAACAAAATTTAAAACGAAAATCAAATAAATGAAAAGAAAAAATAGATTTTTACCTTGGTATTGATATAGAGGAATGGGAGAAGAATTTTGCACCAAATTGATGAAAAGCTTTGCTTGATGTTGGAAACCCTCAAGATATTTTGAGTTGTGGTGTAAAAAATATTGGGGATTGAGAGGCTTTTTATAGAGTGAAAAACGACTAGGGTTTTGAAAATTCAATTTTGGTAAAAGTAAAACTCTTTAAATGCCATAAAGAAGCTATTTGCGCAATCGAGTATCGATACGCCTGAGGGTGTATCGATACAGGGGTAAAATTGTAATTCCCTTGAAACACTCGTCGAAGGTCCATATCAAAACGGATGCTATCCGTATTGAAACAATTTTAGCTCGTATCAAAATGGGTTTAACCGTATCGATACCCGTTTTAGGCAAAATGCAGTCTGGAAAGCTAATATAGTACTCATATCGATACGCATAAGGCCATATCGATACCCTATGCCCAGAAATGCATTTTAGGCTTTAAGAACAACCAAAGGCTCGATTTTAACACCTTCTAAAAGAATGTAATTGATGAATGAGCAGTTCTAAGCATATTTTAACAGAAGCATACTCCCCCTAGCTATAAGCATGGATATTTTCAAGATCAACAACACATAAACATGCAATTTCACAAATTCAAGCAATTTTAACCTCAAAAAGAGTTCTAAAGGGTCAAGGAAGGCTAGTTAGACCTAACTCTCTCCTAAGGGACCAAAAATGCTCTTTGTCTAGAGCTTTAGTAAAAATGACGCCTTATTTCTATATGTTTGGTTCTAGAGTGTTGGATGGGATTTTTAGTTAAGCATATGACACTAGTGTTGTCACACTTAAGGGGTATGGTTTCAACTTTAATACCATAATCTAAGAGTTGTTTCTTCATCCAAAGGACTTGAGAACAACAACTCCCTAAGGATATGTACTCGACTTCGGTGGCAGATAGAGCTACACTATTTTGTTTCTTAGAGAACCAAGATATGAGCATACTACCTAAGAATTGACATGTTCCCGAAGTACTCTTCCTATCAATTTTACACCCCCCATAATCTGCATCCGAATAAGCATGAAGGTTGAAAGTTGAGTCTCTAGGGTACCAAAGACCTAGACAAGGGGTATTTCTATGGTACCTAAAGATTCTCTTAACGGCTATAAGGTGAGACTCTCTAAGACTAGCTTGAAACTTAGCACACAAGCAAACACTAAACAATATATTAGGTCTACTTGCGGTAAGGTAAAGCAAAGATCTAATCATAGAGCGATAAAGCTTAGAGTCAACACACTTACCTCCTTCATCTTTGTCAAGCTTTGTAGATGAGCTCATTGGTGTAGCTTGAGGCTTTGCTTGCTCTAAGCCAAACTTCTTGAGAATATCTTTCACGTACTTTGCTTGATTGATGAAGGTGTCATCATTCCTTTGCTTGATTTGGAGTCCCCAAAAGAATGAAAGCTCCCCCATCATGCTCATCTCGAATTCACCTTGCATTAACTTAGCAAACTCTTTGCAATGACACTCATTAGTAGATCTAAAAATAATATCATCAACATATATTTTTACTACTAAGATGCCATTTTTATACCTTTTTATGAAAAGTGTAGTGTCCACCTTACCTTTTTCAATCAAAAAGTTTGAAAGTCTTTCATACCAAGCTCTAAGAGCTTGTTTTAAGCCATAAAGTGCTTTGGTTAGTTTGAAAACATGATTTGGAAATTTGGAGTCTTCAAAATCCGGTGGTTGTTCCACATACACTTACTCATTTATAAAACCATTTAAAAATGCACTTTTCATATCCATTTGAAATAACTTGAAATTATGATAACATGCATATGCAAACAACATCCTAATAGCTTCCATTCTAGCTACGGGTGCATAGGTTTCATCAAAATCTATTCCCTCTTCTTGAGTGTAACCTTGAACAACTAATCTAGCTTTATTTCTCACAATGTTACCACTCTCATCTAGTTTATTCCTAAATACCCATTTAGTTCCTATAGTAGATTGGTTACTAGGCCTTTCAACTAATGTCCATACATTACTTCTTTCAAATTGATTTAACTCTTCTTGCATAGCCATAATCCAAAAATCATCATTTAGTGCTTCTTTAATGTTCTTAGGCTCTATGCATGAGATAAAAGCAACATGATTCACGAGTTTAAGAGAAGATCTAGTAGTTACCCATTGGATGGATCACCCAAGATTTCACCACCTTTGACATAGTTGTACTCCCTTGGGTAGCTCACTTCCTTTTCCTCAAGAGCCAAGTCCTTCAAGGCTTCAAGAGGTGGATCTTGTGCATCCCCATCTTTAGTTGGAATCTCATCCTCCTTTGAAGTTTGTCCTCCATCAAAGGCATCAAGGATTCCTACATCATCATCATCACAAGATTCCTTCCTCGGAAGGAGGTTATCATCGAATACAACATGAATAGACTCTTCTACTACTAAAGTTCTCTTATTAAATACACAATAGGCTTTATAGGTTAATGAATACCCTAATAAAATAGCTTCATCACTTTTAGCATCAAATTTACCTAAGTTGTCTTTTCCATTATTTAAAACAAAACACTTGCAACTAAATGGATGAAAATAGCTAATGTTAGGCTTTTTAGATTTTAAAATCTTATATGGTGTTTTCTTTAAAAGTGGCCTAATCATTACTCGATTAACAATGTAGCAAGCGGTGTTTGTGGCTTCCGCCCAAAAATATTTAGGTAAATTATTTTCACAAAGCATGGTTCTAGCCATTTCTTGTAAAGTTCTATTTTCCCTCTCAACTACCCCATTTTGTTGAGGAGTTCGAGGAGCCGAAAAATTGTGGCTAATACCATTTTCATTTAAAAACTCTTCAAAACCTAGATTTTGAAATCCGGTTCCATGATCACTTCTAATATGAGTAATCTTAAGTTCAAGATCATTTTGAGTTAATTTTGAAAACAAGATGAATTTTTCTAAAGCCCCATCTTTAGTACTTAAGAATAGAATTCAAGTAAATCTAGAATAGTCATCAACAAGTACAACTGCATACGATTTGCCACCCAAGCTCATAGTTCTAATAGGCCCAAATAAATCCATGTGAATTAGTTGTAAACACCTACTTGTAGAAACATCATTAATGGATTTAAAGGATAATCTATGTTGTTTACCCTTAGAGCATGCATCACAAATTTTGTCATTTGAGAACTTAATTTTGGGCAAACCTCTAACTAGATTTAGGGAAACTAATTTTTTTAAAACACTAATGCTAGCATGTCTGTAAAACCTATGTTTGATTTTGATATAATTAAGTTGTTAATGATTAAATTGAAAACTTGAAATTGATTTCTAAGTCCCTTTAATAATTTATAAATCACCAACACTTTAAACTGATTTGAAAAACTCAAACTCCAAATATTTTCTAAGTGTTCCAAGGCCAAAGTATTAAAAATCGTCCAGGTGTATCGATATGCCTTTAGCCACGTCGATACCTTTTTTACAAAGTTGACTACTGGAAAGACGCGTTTCGATACGCTCTTAACCGTATCGAAACAGCGTATCGAAACAGATTCAATCTGTATCGATATGCCCCTCTACAAAACTGAAGGAGTTTAAATGGTGTACCGATACGGCTTGACCCGTATCGATACAGTTTTAATTGAATTTTTAATTCGAAGTGTTTTAAATGTTTTCGATCGTTGGTGTCAGTCGTTAGGTAACTAACATTTAAAGTGGCAGTTGTCCCGTATCGATACGGTGTACCCTCGTATCGAAACGGAGACTTCCAGTGAGCTAAGTTGAGATAAAGGTATCGATACGGTCTTATCTGTTTCGATACGGTCTCTGTCCCGTACCGATATGCTTACGTGCGTTTCGATACACCCTCGTTATTATGTGCAACGACTCTTTTTGTTTTGAGACAAGTATCGATATGACTCCCCATGTACTGATACGGATAGCTGTAGAAGTGCATTTATGGTGGAAAGAGATGGTCTCAACGACTACAATCAATACCCTAACCACCCAAACGGCTAGAATTGATAGAGAAGGTATAAATTGAAGCTCTTTGAAGACCAACAACAACAATTGTATTAAAGAAAAACATCCAAGCAAAAATCCAACCTCAAGTGTGCCTATTTTCCAATTTCTTGTAAACCCTAAATTGAGTTGTATTCAATTCTTATTCTTTCTTCAAATTTGGGTTGAGTGTTGTACTTCAAGTGTTGTACTATAAGAAAGGACTTTTGAACTAATGTATGGGATTTATTTATTTAATATTTATTTTTTGGCTTTATTTATATAAAAAATATAGTATATATATTTATATATAAGTATATCAGGACAAAATAAAGGTTCTACAGTTGCGTTCAGTAAGACGCGATTTACCTGACACGTTATGAATCCTTGCAAAGTCGCGTTTTGTACGACGTGATTTCCATGCTATAAATGCCCTCTTTTACGAACCTTACTGGCAAACTCACACTTGTATTGTGAGTTGTTGGTATATGCAGTTGTGGTTGGATACCTGTTGTGGTGCGATGTCTGTACCGTACGTTTGTTCAAGATGATCGACAAATCACAATATCCGGAAACACGTGGTGGGGTGCTACAAAAATGATCGGTACCATGAAATCACAATAGTTGCAACTTTATTTGTCATGTCCAGGGTTACAGCTTTTGGTGGGTGCCGGTTACATTTGATAGCGCGGGTCAAAGTTGCTACCATTGTCGGTGCTTTCGAAGCTATGTTAAGACCCTCGCATGTAATGTAATTGGTGACAACTATACCGTGGAAGATGATGATTATCGCGTACTCATGAAATACATGAAGCTTGAGTGCTCCAACAACTAGGACAAACTATTGCACCTCTCATCGGCCATTTATCTACAACAACGACACATCTCTCGTTGGCCATACAAATCAGACAAACTATTGCACCTCTCGTCTATATCAATTTATATGTAAATTATGTTAGTATGCATGTGTAGAGTGTTTGGGTGTTCTCTATTTAATAGCGCAAGTGCACACTCTTGTCAAGTTATAATATAAAATATATCATTTCCCACAGGGATTGGACAGCTTGATTCGAATTGTTGTTCTTGCACAAGTAAAAATAAATGCACAATTAATTTGATTGTTAAGAAGAAAAGTAAAATAAAAACACAAGTAATTAAGAGAGAAGAAATCAGGTTGATAAAATGGGCATTGTTATGTTGCTGCTTAGTGTGAAACTGCGTTGAATAAGACAAGTTGTTTTGCACTGCCAGACTCTGCTGCCTCGGCGGGGGATGGCAGGTAGACTGCAGAGACCTTCTTGCTGCCTCGACAGGGGAATGAAATTGTGTCTCGGCAGCAAACTCGGCAGAACTACAAGGCTCGGCAGAACGCTTCGAAAGTGACTCTGCTTATGTCTAAGTCGGAGTTCTGTTGATGCCCACTGTAGATAATACTAGTCGCGTCGTGAATCGTGCAAAGACAGCAATATTAACTTGTCCTCTTTTAGCCGCCTCAAACCCTTAACATATGTCTAGGCTGGATTGACCGCAACGTCTATAGATGAAATCGTACTTACTCTTTTCGTGAGTTCGACTCTCTCGATGCTGAACAAATGGATAGAATTCAACTAATCTTTCGCCTTAATTGAAAACTATGAAGAACATGGAATAAGTAAACCTTGTAATTTTATTTGCATAAACGAACTTGACATCCTAAACAACCTTTCTCACATTAATTACAACATAACCCAAACCCAAGAAGAATTTTAGAACATGTTGGCGACAAGAAAACCTAAACTATACCTAAGGAAAACCTAACTTGTTATGAAATAGAATTACAATGGGTATATATAGGCATTAGCTAGGTCTAGTCCTTCTTGAAGTAGAAGTCTTCAAAGTAGCTTTTTACATTAAATGTGGCTTTAAACTCTGACCTCTTTAAGTTGAATGTGGACTTTATCATGTTGCCTTGCTTTGTAAGTAATCTCGAGATCTCCTTCGGCGGCTCTGCCAACTGCTACAGACGCCGGAAAATTAAGTGGACAACATCGATAGAATCAAGATTTTCTGCTCTATTGATCGTACTCTGGTTCTCCAACTCCATAGTCTACTGTCTTGGGCGGAAGGTTGGGCAGCGGCAGTTACTCGGCAGCAGTTGTCTCTGTTTGAAACTGCATCAGTACATCTCCTTGTTTTGCTGCCTCAGCATCAGATCCTTAGCTCTTCCTTCCCTCTATCAGCCTCTAGTACCTGAAACTAAAATTACACTAAAATGATATCTTTTCTTCTCCAAAAACCAGATAATCTATAAAAGCATGACAAAGTAGAGAAATATTGTAAAATGCAATGCATGATCTTAATTATGCCTAGAATGTACTAAAAACAGCAATAATATGAAATGGAATGTGCATGAAATATAGAACATGTGGACACTTTACAGCATGTTTAGGGGTATAATTGACCGCGTGTTAAGGGGTACAATTGTTTTTAACATACAAAAAATAAAAATATAATTTACATATGTAATTAGTATGTAATATTTTACGTGTTTCAATGCATGTCTTCTATAAAGAACAATAATTTACAATTGACCACATGTTTATGGGTACAAATTACAATTGTTTCAATCCATGTCTTCAAGCTCGGTGGTCTATTGGAGCTGAATATTTTACCCCTAAACTGTTGGGTCACGTCGGCACGCCCCGTGGCGCAGCAGAAAAATTAATCCGACGTAATCCAGCCAGGATCCATGTACAGGAACGAATCTGGGGTGAAAAGACGAACATTTACCTTTTAAAACTCTAGAAACTGGAAAACCGACAGTATGTCGGAATAACCACGTCAAGTAAAATCGGAATCGTCATAGATTCGCAACGACCTCTACGGAGTCCACCCGAACAAAACGAACAAAGTTTCCACCTCCCTAACACTTAGGGATAAATTTTGACAAGTTTGAACACCTTCTAGGGAGAAGTCGAAATCCCTCCAAGGATTCCTGAGGGAGTCTAAAATCGACCAAGGGTTCTACCGGGACTTGGATTCGAACTAGGAAATCGCCAGAAATTTGCCAGGGGGCAAGAGGAACACCAGAAAATACCGAACAGCTTCTCAGAAGAAATCTGGGACTTGTCGAAAATTCCAGAGGGGAATTCCCATGGATATGTCGGAATTTGCAATGAGGAATAGGGATGATTTGGTTGCTAGCCCTTGTCCATTTAAATAGTATTCATAGACTTAATTCTAGTTGAATTCTTTAATCCAAGTTCAACCAAAATTCATAGAATCTAATTCTACTTGAAATTGGTTTATATTAAATATACATTATATTTAATAATATTAAATGAAATATATATATATATATATATATATATATATATATATTTAATTATGTAGAATCTTATTCTACATAAAACATGAATTTAAATATACATTATATTTAATCCAAATATATATATATATATTTATTATATAGAATCTCATTCTATTTTTACTTGAATTTAAATATATTTAAACATACATTTTTAATTATGTAGAATCTAATTCTACATAAATTTGTAATTAAATATACATTATATAAATTCCAAAAATATATTTAAATTTCTAGAATCTTATTCTATAATATTTAAGTCTCTAAATATTTTCCATACTCTAAATAATATCTGATAAATACAATATTTATCCAATATTATTCTCATTTAAGGGAGTTGCCGATTTCCCCTATCCCATAAGGGATTTTCGGCAATCTCCCTAAAATAGGGAGTATGGTTTCCAATTTTTGTTCATTTCATTCGAAGGGTGTGACCCTTGTAGGTTCATGCAACGTTAGCAGCAAAATTAGAATTGTTTTAATTTTAAAAGCAATGAGTGACATCTAGCAATACATCATTGCTACCTAAGTTGTATGAAGTCATGGTTTGACTTTCCTAATTCCTGAATAAACTTCCTTTATGTATTTCATCCTTTTGTCCTTTATATCTTAGATGAACACAAGTCATGGGTTAGTCACACTTGCGTTGTCCATCTAGTGTTTCTTGATGTCTTGAGTAGATTATGATAAACGAATCTCTATGATATCTCATATCATAATATTCGAGCATGACCATGTATTTTCTAACCTCACTCAATCAAGTGGCCGAAGATATTTCTCCCATTATGTAGGAGGGACAAATCCTTTCTTGATCAACCATATTTCACTACATAGGTCATCATGTATCCAATCATCAGTCTTTATAATGTAGTCGGTTACGACACACGTTTGACTATGTCAAAATACGTAAATCTTTATGTTGAAATCATGTTGATCTCAAGTCTGAGGATTATACATATGTTTATCAAGAGCAATGTTGTGACTGTCACATAATTACCCAAGAAACATGCTCATAGCGGGTCATTCCAGTATGTTGTTCTCTAACAAATACTTATGTGTTGATTTTGACATCTCTATGTCAATGACAACGCTTGTCATCAACCACATATTAGTCTTTATATATTATCACCGTCCATACCCGTGATAATATTCGACTAAGGATCCTATTTAACAATAATCGTATTATTGTATGGACATTATTATCCAATGGTTAGTTTGATGCACAGAAACATACCAAATGATAATAACAACAATGCCATTACTTGATAAATCTAGTAAAATAGTATGTCTATTCAATCATCATATGATTGGTCTTTGGGCATACTCCAACATAATCATGCTTTCATTGTTGGGTCTTTGACTCCGGTTACATGCGGGGGTCGCAGGGTAAACCAAAACGTTAAGAACCCTGCCTGCCATTCAAAAAGACCTTGGATTTTCGGATATTATGATTTGTTGTGTCGATCCTCGTGAACAAAAACACCGAATAATCATCTCACACAAGCTAATAACCCGCCAACATCTTCTCAACATATAGATGCAACTACAAATAACGACAAATCACAATATCCGAAAAATCTGTTTGCGAATAAATTTTCCAGATACGTGGTTTGTTGGCATTAGTAATTACAATCGAAAACTTCAAGCACTATAATGCAGTTTTTTTTCTTCGACTGAGTGGTGTGGGATTCGATCAACCGGGTAGGTACTTATAGTCGCAAAAGTCGCGTTTTGTAACACGCGACTTTCCTGACACGTCAGGAATCCTGGCAAAGTCGCGTTGTGTAAAACGCGATATTTTTGACACGTCAGGAATCCTGGCCAAAGTTTCTTTCTATAAGGCGCGATTTCAATGCTAATAGACGAGAGTTTGGTCTATATATAGCCCCCTTTACGAACGTTGGTGAATATTTTCACTTGTATTATGATTTGTGGGTATATGTATTTGCATGATTAGTAGATGGATTTGGTAGGATACCAATTGTGGTGCGATATGTGTATCGTCTGTGTTTGTTCAAGATGATCAACAAATCACAATATTTGGAAACGCGTGGTGGGGTGCCATGAAAATGATCGGTACCACGAAATCACAATAGTTGCAACTTTAGCTATTTTGTCCAGGGTTACAGCGTTTGGCGGGTGCCGGTTACATTTGATAATGCTAGTCAAAGCTTCTACCATTTTTGTTGTTTTCGAAGCTATGTTAAGACCCTTTATTTAGCGGTGTTGGTGACATATGTATCGTGGAAGATGATTAACGCATACTCACGAAATCCACGAAACTTAAGGACTCCAACAACTAGGACAAACTATTGCACCTCTCGTCGGCCATTTATCTACAGCAACGACACACCTCTCGTTGGCCATTTATCAATTCATATGTAAATTATTTGAGTCTACATGTTTAAGGGTACAATTGACCACGTGTTTAGGGGTATAATTGTTTTTAACATACAAAAAATAAAAATATAATTTACATATGTAATTCAAATGTAATATTTTACGTGTTTCAATGTCTGACTTTTATAAAAACAATAATTTGAAAGAACACTGGTTCATTTACTCCCCTATAAATAGACCCCCCCTCGCTTCCTCAAAAACTCACTATTTCCTTTACTTTCATTGTAATTCCCTCAAAATTTCTCTTACTTTATTTTTTCATTCTAGTTCTATAATTGCTGCAAACGTAGATGATTTACCATATATTGGAAGTCAGTCTTGTGATGTTGATGTCGATACTAACGGTGAACTACAAGTTGGGATGATATTCACTACGAAGAAAATGGCAGAGGATGCAATTAAAAACTACAACATACATCGATCAGTTCGTTCGACAGTAAAGAAAACGACTGTGGACAACTATAGCACAGAATGTGTCAAAAAGGGCAACGATTGTAACTGGAGGATTTATGTATCACGAACAAAGAGGCTGAACAACGTTTGGCAGATAACAAGATACGACGTACTTCATACATGCCAGTTGTTCCAATGTAATTGACATGTAATACATTTTGTTAATTACATATTTTGCGATTATTAACTGTTTGAAAATCGAAGCGGTTAAGATGTAGAAAATAATATTTGCGATAATTATATTAACGAAAAGTACTACAAGATTATTAATTGACTTAAGTACACAAGCATTAAAGTACTAAGCCTACTTAAAATCTACGAAAATGAATCATTTTTGATGCCCTCGTAGTCGGTACTTATGTCAGAAGTTAAGTTTAGTTCCTCAATTTTTTGTTCCTTTTTATGTCGTCTCATATAATTTCGTGTAGATATCGCGTTCTTGTCTTCACGCTTAAGTACTGTTGATGAACTGGAGTCGTCATCAAAGTTTACAGTAAGCTCGATATTCGTACCCCCGGCATGTTTGTATGCCCGAAACATCTCGTGCATATCCTTCTAATTGGATAGTGTTAGCATGTAGTGTTCTTCTAGGTTGGGCTCATTCACTGGAACTTTGACACGTAAGGCAGAAATTTTGGAGCTTATAGACTCCCTAACCCGTGTTGAAATCAACTCAAATAATTCATCTCTTATAATTTTCTCATTGAAAGAAGTGTAGAAGTAGGTTCCACGAAAGAAAACAGTAGCAGAAAAAC
Organism: Hibiscus tridactylites; assembly: GCA_958450335.1. Taxonomy (NCBI): domain Eukaryota; kingdom Viridiplantae; phylum Streptophyta; class Magnoliopsida; order Malvales; family Malvaceae; genus Hibiscus; species Hibiscus tridactylites. The sequence goes on along the minus strand of OY288265.1, from coordinate 79,308,098 downwards.
GCGCCATAATTTGTATTTGTAGTTTGTCATCGGAATGTATGTAGAAATTGTTTGAGTAGTGTAAAATGTTTGTGACTCCTACATAACATATATAGGGGTAGAAAATTGTCGAAATAATCTGTCAAGCTCGTATTTTACAGGACGCGATTTACGTCATTATTCAAAGAAATCGCGTGTTACAGGCTGCATTTTTGCATTTCATGTCAGAAATCACATTTTACAGGACGCGATTTACGTCATTATTCAAAGAAGTCACGTTTTACAGGCCACGATTTTGCGTGCCATGCCAGGAATCCTGCAAAAGGTGGCAGAACTCACGTTGGGCTGAACGCGATATGGTATGCTTTAATTATCGTGTATATGGTATGCTTGCTTACAAAGGTGCTAAAATTGTAGTGTATATGGTGCTAAAATTTGCATGTTTTAACGAATCATCAAAGAACATTAAAAATATAAATAAAATTTACATATTATTTGGGACTCCGATAACATCACTATCATCAGAAAACATTACATAAAGCTCAAGCTTAAGGGCCCACCCTGAACAAAACTATAGGTGAGATTCCACCATCATTTCCACATCAATGTCGTCCATAATGTGGAATAATGAGTACGTTAATGGTTCTAACGGCATCGGTACTCGAAACTTCAACGGTTCCATCTTTTGCCCAGGACTATATGGAACATGTTTCTTCACTTCATTCATCAACTTCTTATACGATAAGTTGTATGGCAGCGGAAGCAATATAGTACTTGAAGACTGAAAAACAACGCCGAGAGATGCATCATCGATTATCTGCACATCGTAGTATACCAAAGTTGTAATAGTTTCTCGTCTTGACATATTATATTGATCGAAATCCTTACAAAGTAAATTCAAACCTTCAACCAACCAAAATTTTCGTGCTTTTTGATGTAAAATTCTTTCCGGTGTATATATATATACTAAAGAAGTCGCGTTCTATAAAACACGATTTCCCTTACACTGTACATATACTACAAAGCTGGCACAACTCGTATTCTATAAAACGCGATTTCTCCTGACACGTCAGGAATCTACAAAGCTGGCACAACTCGCGTTTTATACGACGCGAGTTACGCTTTGTCTCAGCTCACACGTCACATCACCTCTCATTTACTTAAATAGGAGGATAATTTTTTTTTTACAGCCAACAAACTTTTTTCTGCCAAATATTCAAAGCATTTCGTATATTGCAAATTCGGGTTATATAAAACGTGACTTCAACTCGCGTTCTATAAAACGCAAGTTATCTGAGGAATCAGAAAGTCGACAAAACTCGCATTCTATAAAACGCGATTTTCCCTGACACGATACGTATACTGTAAAGCTGGCACAACTCGCGTTCTATAAAACGTGATTTCTCCTGACACGTCAGGAATTTACAAGGCTGGCACAACTCGCGTTTTATACGACGCGAGTTACGCTTTGTCTCTGCTCACATGTCACGTCACCTCTCATTTTCTTAAATAGGAGGATAAATTTTTTACAGCCAACAAACTTTTTATGCCAAACATTCAAAGCATTTCATATACTGCAAAGTCGGGTTGTATAAAACGCGACTTCAACTCGCGTTCTATAAAACATGAGTTATCTTAGCAATCAGAAAGCTGGCAAAACTTGCGTTCTATAAAATGCGATTTTTCCTGACACGGTACATATACTGCAAAGCTGGCACAACTCACGTTCTATAAAATGCGATTTCTCCTGACACGTTAGGAATCTGCAAAGCTGGCACAACTCGTGTTTTATACGCGAGTTACGCTTTGTCTCTGCTCACACGTCACGTCGCCTCCTGTTTTCTTAAATAGGAGGATAATTTTTTTATAGCCAACAAACTTTTTTTTGCCAAACGTTCAAAGCATTTCGTGTGCGAAGAAGAAACACTGCTTCATTTTTCAACAATGCCAGAAAAAGTTGATGCTCTAGTTCACTAAGATGGTGAGATGATCCCTGATGCCGAAATCGGTGTCATATTCCAATCCCCCAACAATGTTACGTTGCAGATTCTGAAAGGAGTAACGTATGAAAGGCTGAAGCGAGCACTAAAGAGGAAGATTCCACATGCTTCTAAGAGGGAGTTACAGTCAGTGAGGTATCGACTACCTTTGTCGATAGATCCGTTTTATTTCACAATATTTGATGTGAAATACGATGAAGATGTGCAAATGATGATCGACACCCATATGCAGTATTTAATGGGATGGCTTCTAGAGCTCTTTGTTACATTTTCTGAACGAAACGTCGGATTCCAAACCGTTGTTCCAAATTGGATCCAAGCAAATCTTGACTTCGACCCAAATGCTAATTGTCCAACATCAAGTTTGTAACAAGTCTTCAACTTACTAAGTACAAGAAATGACCAAGCTTCATCGTCTTCTGGCTCGAGGCCAAGGCATTCTTCTGTAGCCAGGTTCAACATTAACTTGAATATGCCGCCAACCAGCACTCAACGTACAATCCATACAGTGTAGGTGTAGGGCCGTCATCATCTACTGGCCATCCCACCATGAAGAGTTTAACCCATTCGATCACTTCTCTTCTGGACGTCACTCAGCAAATATCCTCAGTTAGACAAACATAGATGATTTCTCATACGGACGACACTCAACTTATATTCCAGGTTTAGGGTCGTCATCATCTATGGGACTGTCCTACCATGAAGAGTTTTACCAGTTCAACGGCTTCTCTTCTGGACGTCACTCAACTTATATCCCCAGTGAGGCAAACACAGTTGATTTCTCATTGATGATGAGATATTCATGCGCTGCTGATGTCGACCAAGATATTGGACATAGGCCTCTTGATCGAGTTTCAGTTGTAGAACTTAATAGGGTACATGTTGCTGATGAATCAGAACTATACAATTTTGAAATGAATGAGGAACCACTAAGGGATCTCGACCCCGAAGGTGACGAGATGGGTTTATTTCCAGAAGAAACAATAGACCTTGACGATCCTGTGAATGTCGAAGATGATGCACTCGATGTTGCGGAGGATATTGCGGAGGACGAACCTATGAACGTTGTTGCCCCGGGCAGTTTTACTGAAACTCACACTGCCGTAGCATATTACGATCCACCACCCCACTTCACAACAATGGATATGGAAGGATTCTACGCTACATAATTTCCAGAATACCCACAATTAGACCAGTTGAACGAACGTAATAATGGTGAACTGCATGTTGGGATGGTCTTTAGGACTAAAAAACTTGCAGAGGCTGCCATCAAGCATTACAACATATGCAACTCAGTTACGTCCACCGTGCGGAAAACTGAAGCGGATAAATATATTGCTGAATGCCCCTACAAAGAATTCTGGATGTAAGTGGAGGGTCCGTGCATCACGTTTGAAGAGGTTGAACGACCTCTGGAAGATAACGAAATACGAAGAACCCCATACATGCTCCGCAGGAAGCCTGAATCAAGACCATCCTAACTTGGATGTGCACGTGCTCTCTGATCATATCCTTCCACTCGTGAAAGCAAATCCACGCGTATTTGTGCCGGTATGTATAGCATCGATCCTTTCTCGTTACAAGCACATCGTTAATTACGATAAGGCGTGGTATGCAAGATATCGGGTCATCCAACAACTGTATGGGCAATGGGAGGAATCCTACAACGAGTTACGAATGTGGCTCAACTAAATGCAGAAATACAACCCATGAACTGTTGTTGAACTTGAGACAGCGCCAAGATATGAAATGGATCGTGTCGTACCTGGGGAGCGCGAATTTTTCCGCCTATTTTAGACATTTCCGCAATGCGTTAAAGCATTCCGCCACTACAAGTCGATGTTGTAGATCGACGTCACATTCTTGTACAGCAGATACACATAGATCTTACTAGTGGCAGTTGCACAAGATGGCAATAGAAAATGCATTCCGGTAGCGTTCGCCATTGTTGAAAAGGAAGATATCCATTTGTGGACATTTTTTCTTACCAACTTGCAGACCCATGTCTTACGCCGGCTACTACGGGCAAGACCAAACAGAATATGTATTATATTAGATAGAGGCGCATGGATTTGGGGATCAATCTAATGTTTGGGACAATCTTGGGAACCTCCCTATATTCATCATCGGTACTGTCGGCGGCACATTGCTGCAAATTACTACCAGAGGTATAAGAACAATGATGAGCGTATAATGGTTCTTCGCATGGATACGCCTTTCGCTCTCAAAATTATAAATTAAATTTCCAATTATTATTTATTCTCATTAATTATTCTGTATTTTTTGAATAGGCAACGCGCATCGAGTTAAGGTGGTTGAGGAGCTGCTAGAAGAGTTGAAAGTTAGAAATCAATTTGAATATGACTATCTTCTTGATATCCCAAGGGAGAAATGGTTGTGATGTTATGATGGGGGTCGTCGATATGGTCAGATGACGATGAACTTAACTGAGGCGATCAATTCGTCTCTGAAGGGAACACGTCATTTACATATCACATTAGTTGTGAAGGCAACATATTATCGACCGGGTACCCTTTTTGCAACCCTCAGAAAACAAGCTATGAACTGGATGGCAGGTGGCCACAGGTTCCATCCAGATCTCCTAAAAAAATTTCAGATATACCGTGCGCAAGCAAATGTGATGGGTGCCACATGCTTCTCTCGTCACCAACATAGGTTTACAGTTACTGAATTTTCACGACCACTTGAAGGAATTATGCACCACAACTACATTGTTAATCTAAAAGAGGGAACATGTGATTGCGAAGTCTTTCAGACATTCAAGTACATGTGTGCTCAGGTCTTCGCTGCATGTGCATCTGTTCATCTCGACGCAATGACACTCGTTGATCCTGTATACAAACTTGAAAACGTTTGTTGAGAAATATTTTGATATAACAATTATGTGAAAAATGTTTTGGACTTATTTAAAGATTTCAAAAATAATTCAAAAGTCCTTAAAACTTGAAAAATATGTTTAAAATATTTTTGACTTTGCACCTATATCGAATATACATTTTAAAGTCAAAAATTAGCCAAAATTGTGTTTTTAAGTGGAAGTTTCGAAACCATCCCTATAAGGTTTCGAAACCTCTATGGGCAGTAAGCTATTGTTTTTTGAAACCTTAACAAAGGTTTCCAAACCTCTAGTAAGGTTTGGAAACCTTGGCACAAAGGTTTCGAAACCTCTATGAAGGTTTCGAAACTTTGGCCCTATAACAGCCATAAACGACTAGTTTTTACAAATCCCTCTTAAGGTTTCGAAACCTCTTCAATGGTTTCGAAACTATTGTGCAGGAGAGCATTTAAAGCTCGGCTTTATGACTTCCCAACGGCTCCAAAACATCTCCAACGGCCATAAACGGCTAGAATATCATTCCACACTATAAAAGCAACCTTGGGACACTTGAAGATGGTTAGAGACAACATCCAAGCAATATGGTAAAGAGAATTAGAGTCTAAATCTTTATTTTACTATTCTCTTGTACATAGTCTTTAGAGAGTGCTTTATTGTAAATTCTTTGTACACTCTTGTGAGCTTAAATTTGTGTAAACACCCACCTAGAGAGGTATTTAGTTTACCAAACAAATCCCTTGTAAAAGGAGAGGTTCTAGTTTAGCCTTGAGAGAAAAACTAGAGTTGGTTCTATATTAGCCAAGTCCAAAAGATAGGATTGTAACGGTTTCCTCCTAAACCGGGAAAAGGGGACGAATTCATTGTTGAGTGAATTGGGAAATCCTTAGTGGTGTGCTAAGGTAGTGGATGTAGGTGCTTGTTAGAAGGACGAACCACTCTAAAATCATTGTGTCACTTGTCTACCTTTATTTCGATTTTAGTCAATTCAACCACCAAACATTTACAACCCTCCTCGACGGTTTCGGTGATCGATTCGAGCGTGCTACAAACTCAACAATTGGTATCAGAGCCTTGTCTCCATCAAAGGACTAACATCCGGGAGTAAAGATCGATTGCTCGAATTTCACTGATTCAAGATTTCAAATGGCAAGCGGTTCTACAATTATTTCATTCGAAGAAGGCCGCTCTATCATGTGTCCTCCTCTCTTCAAAGGAGAAGGTTACTTCCAATGGAGCAACATCATGAAATATTTCATCCAAGGATTCAACCTCGACATTTGGATGATTATCAAAGATGGACATTTGGAAGCTCCTAAGAAGAAGAAGAAAATGTGTGCCAAAGACACAAAGAAGGACCATCTCAATGCAAAGGCTATGCACATTCTTCTTTGTGCCCTAAGTGAAGAGATTTCCAAGAAGATCTCCCCATCCAAAAGTGCCAAAGAAATTTGGGAGAAGCTTGAGAAATTATATGGGAAAGAAGAGAAGAAAGATGATGCTTCATCATGTGCAATCCTCCTCTCAACACCAAAGGTGGATGGTGTTTTGGCTCTCGATAATCCCAAGGTATCTTCCAACTCTAATTATCCAAATGCATATTCATTTGATGAGTTACAAGATGCTTTCGATGAATTATTTTTGGAATTTGAGACCATGAATTCCAAATTTAAGAAAATGATTTCTAAACTTGAATTTGCAAATGATTTTCTTTTGAAAACAAAATTAGATTTTCAAAAAGAAAATGAGATTTTGAAAAAATGATTTAGAGTTTTCAAAAACAAGCAATGAAATTTTAGAAAAAGAAAATCTTGATTTAAAAGTTAAGCTTGAAAGCTTAGCAAAAGAAAAAGAAATTATTTTTAATAATTAATCTCATCCCATAATGACAAAATGCTCACATTGTCATTATCATGGTCATTCCTTGCATACTTGTCCTATAAAGAAGAAAAAATCTTATAGGATTAGACAAGTATGGGTTTCTAAGGGAACTAGAGACATTGGGATTAATTTTAATGGATCCAAAGCAATTTGGATACCAAAATCCAAGTAAGTGTCTCTTGTAGGTGTGTTGGAGCAAAGGCAAGAAAAGCAAGAATCTCAAATGCTCTAGTCACACAAGTGAAGAAGATGGGTAACCTCTAATCTTAATGTATTTGATTTTAAATCATTCGGTTGCCTACGTTGATGATAAATGTTCATGCATCATTGCTTATTTATATTTATAAGTGCATGGCATTTTATGATTCTTGATGCATATGAATCACATTGTTTCATTCATATGTTTGCATAAAGTTTTAAAGTATTGGATAAATTGAATTTCATGTGTTTTAAATTGATTTGATTCAATGATGAAAATTCAATCTCTTTAAGTGTCAAAATTTGTGCTAAAAATTTAATGGAATGCTTTAGTAAGGGGGAGTTTTATTTTTCCAATGTTTTGTACTTAAACTTTTTTTAACTTACTCTCCATTGTTATTATGTACTATAAAGATTTGAATTATTTTTGATATAACAAAAAGGGGGAGAAATTGGTTTGAAAAATTGAATTTTCAAATGAATAAGGGGGAGCTTTATTTGATTTCATATCTTAATCTCTTATTCACAATTTTAAAGTGGGAGAGATTGGTTTGAAAAATTGAATTTTCAAATGAATAAGGGGGAGCTTTATTTGATTTCATATCTTAATCTATTATTCACAATTTTAAAGTTAAAGGGGGAGAAGTGAAAAATTAAGGGGGAGCTTTTGTCAAAAACAATTTTTCAAAGAAGTTTTGTTATATCATAAAGGGGGAGATTGTTGAGAAATATTTTGATATAACAATTATGTGAAAAATGTTTTGGACTTATTTAAAGATTTCAAAAATAATTCAAAAGTCCTTAAAACTTGAAAAATATGTTTAAAATATTTTTGACTTTGCACCTATATCGAATATACATTTTAAAGTCAAAAATTAGCCAAAATTGTGTTTTTAAGTGGAAGTTTCGAAACCATCCCTATAAGGTTTCGAAACCTCTCTGGGCAGTAAGCTATTGTTTTTTGAAACCTTAACAAAGGTTTCCAAACCTCTAGTAAGGTTTGGAAACCTTGGCACAAAGGTTTCGAAACCTCTATGAAGTTTTCGAAACTTTGGCCCTATAACGGCCATAAACGACTAGTTTTTACAAATCCCTCTTAAGGTTTCGAAACCTCTTCAATGGTTTCAAAACTATTGTGCAAGAGAGCATTTAAAGCTCGACTTTATGACTTCCCAACGGCTCCAAAACATCTCCAACGGCCATAAACGGCTAGAATATTATTCCACACTATAAAAGCAACCTTGGGACACTTGAAGATGGTTAGAGACAACATCCAAGCAATATGGTCAAGAGAATTAGAGTCTAAATCTTTATTTTACTATTCTCTTGTACATAGTCTTTAGAGAGTGCTTTATTGTAAATTCTTTGTACACTCTTGTGAGCTTAAATTTGTGTAAACACCCACCTAGAGAGGTATTTAGTTTACCAAACAAATCCCTTGTAAAAGGAGAGGTTCTAGTTTAGCCTTGAGAGAAAAACTAGAGTTGGTTCTATATTAGCCAAGTCCAAAAGATAGGGTTGTAACGGTTTCCTCCTAAACCGGGAAAAGGGGACGAATTCATTGTTGAGTGAATTGGGAAATCCTTAGTGGTGTGCTAAGGTAGTGGATGTAGGTGCTTGTTAGAAGGCCGAACCACTCTAAAATCATTGTGTCACTTGTCTACCTTTATTTTGATTTTAGTCAATTCAACCACCAAACATTTACAACCCTCCTCGACGGTTTCGGTGATCGATTCGAGCGTGCTACAAACTCAACAACGTTTTCAAGGTATATCGATCCGAGTTTCCTCCGATCAGAAATGAATGTCATCCTGATGTGGTTGAAAATGAACCTAAGATTCGGCCAAATGAATCCCTATAACGCAACAAAAAGGTCACCCAAAGTCAACTAGGATTCATTGTGCCGAGGATATGGTTCCTCGAGAACCGACCGGCCAACCTAAGTTGTGTGGAAACTGTAGGAACCCTGGACACGACATCCTGAAAAGTCCTTTTAAGACCCACCCTCGAATCAACTAATTGTAATTATAACTTTAATGTTTTAATCCTAAATAACACGTGTTCTCGTACTACTGTAAACATGTGTTCTCGTACTACGTGAAAGTTATATAACAAAAAACTTACGACCATACACTAAAACAACAAAATCGTTTAAACATGAATATCGACCCATGTTTCCATTTTCTTAATGCAAAGAAATATACCAAGAAAGTATTTTTAACACAATTTCTACACTCTTTAGGATGCATTTTACGCGTCAATTTCTGCACCATTGTAAACATGTGTTCCCGTACTACGACGTAAAAGTTAAATAACAAAAAAAAAACGTGAAATTCCCATACAAATCAACCATAAACAACCATACCGACTCATGTTCCCATTTTCTTCAATCAAAGAAACATGGCAAGGTAGCGTTTTTAACGCGGTTTAAACACCGTTTCGGATGTCTTATATACGCTGATTTTTACACCGTTTTGAAGAGAAGCATCACTACTATGAGGTAAAAGATCAAAATCATGAAAAATCATCCCCAAGACCTTGCAAATTAACCCTAAACAACCCTATCCAGAATTGTATAAACAACAGATTTACGCAAATTACTCGATAAATTCGCGACGAGTCGTTTAAAATTCTCGCGGAAGTCGCGTCCTACAGACCACAACTTCAATTTATTTTAAAAAAATAAATATCAAATAATATAATCCACATCGGACAGAAATCATGCCTTATACAACGCGATTTTGAATATCGCGAGCTGTAAAACGCGATTTACCTTGACGTGAGCTAAATTGGGTATTTTTCCAAATAATCTCCAAAGGTGATATTTTTCCAGATAATTCCCTACCAAATTAGCCATTTTTGTGTGCATAATGTAAAATAAATAAATAAATCAAATGGCAAGTGCCGACAGAAAATAAAATAGAAATTGTAGGTTTCTTTTATTGTTTAACGAAACAAACATAATGATCATTGTTTTCCAGGAGAAAACGAGATCTCTATATCTCATTTCCATCTTTTTAACGTATCCTTCTCTTTCTTCATCTGTAGCTATAACACCAACAAGAACTGCAAACCCTAGTCTCCTAAAAACTGTTGCAGATCTGAGCGCAGGTTTGTTGATTCTTTTTTTCCTCATCATTATTATTCCGATTTATTTTATATTATTTTTGAAGTTGTTAATTAACTTCGTAATTTTCATTCTGAACGAAGCTAGTTCGATTTTGTTAATTGTCTCAAAATGCTCTAATTTGGATTTTTTTAAGAAAGTTACCTAGGTTTCAAATAGCATTGTTGTCGTGAAATAGCAGCCTTCAATGAAATTCGTTGCAAATCTATGCTGTTACTGGTTTTGGGGATGATGATTTCTTTTTTTTCAAGATTTTGATCTTTTTATTCGTCTTTCTTGCAGCTATTTAGCATTTGTTTTGTACAAGGACAAATAAATAGTGGATCGCGTAGAGAGTTATTAGTGTCTTGTTTTTCTTATGTGAGGTTGCTTTGTTCTTTGATGATTGCATGAGAGTCAAAAAGAAAGGAATGTGGTTTTGAGGAGGACTGTGGATTTTGTTACCCCAGTGTGAACAAGAAAGAGGGATGCAAGATTTGTGGGTACTTGATTTTGATTACATATGTTACGACGTATTGGGTGGTTAATTGGTTGGACTAATAGAGTTGAACAAGTGAGGAAGTTACCCAATGCAAAACCGCAACCGGCTAAAGTACAGCCGGCTGTCATGTTGGATACTGTCCAAGAGATTGCTATTTACATCCATAGGTTTCATAACCTTGATCTTTTCCAGCAAGGGTACAAAGCATTTTTTTTGTATTTTCACTTTAGTTTGAATTGTGTATGTCATCCTTCTAATGTTTTGTGTTTGTTTAGATGGTATCGACTTAAAATTACTATGAGATGGGAAAATGATCAGTATACTTCTATAGGAGCACCTTCAAGAGTCATGCAATATGAAGGTAATTAGTATAAATTTTAGAGGCTTTTTTCTTTCTGATGCTCGCTATCCATTTGCCTCCACTCCTTTATAGGAAAAAAATATTACAATTTTCTTAAGGTTAGAAAAAAATATTTGTTATGCTGTCGAAGCAAATACATTTGATGTCTGTTATATGCTTAATTAAAACTCAACCATTGGTCTTTGACTTCATGTAGCTCCAAATGTTGGTTCTGATGATGTATATGGAGTGTGGAGGATCGATGATACCGACAACAGTTTTGCAACAAGGCCTTTTCGAATAAAATATGCGAAACAGGATGTTCTTCTATCAATCTTGGTTGCATTTAATCTACCCCTTACTGACAATGAGGTAGACAGTCTCTCTTTTTATCTCTTTACATATATACTAACACTTGCACGAAGCACACTCTTTTTTGCAGTGGGGAGAACAACATGCATTGCCAGAACTTACAAAGATCTAATCTGCCTGTATCACTGAATCACATATTTTCATTACTAAATATATGACTTAAGTCTTAATGTTAGTCTATTAGAGGTTTGATGCTTTGGTCTTTTGATGTTATGAAAAGTGACACTGGATTTTCCTGAAAGTTATGAGTTTCACCAGTGTTCTCTTCATTTGGTTTTTGTATTCATGGAGGAAATGCATGGATACTTTCCTACCTTGATTTGTTTGGCTATAGCTGAGCCATTAAAGGTCAATATATATAATTTTATATCCTATTTATGGTGCTGATGTATTAATATCTAACAGGATCCTTTCTCATCAGCTGTCATTTTGAAGTTTGAGCTTCTCTATTCTCCTGTAATGGAGAAAGGGTAAGTTGTTAAGTCCTATTTCCATATGTCTTCATGATTTAAATTTAAAGTTGCACTCGTATCATTTGTGTATATATATTTGCATTTGTGTTTCATTTCTTACTTCCTTTTTATTCATTTTTCAAGTTAAAAGTGCTCATAAATGACTGAAAAGCACTGCATTCAGTTCTGAGTTTCAGGCTTCTTCGGATGGTAACCCTGCTGCTGTTCATGAATTTCGGATCCCTCCTAAAGCACTTTTAGGACTGCATTCCTATTGCCCTGTATATTTTGATTCATTTCATGCTGTTCTTGTGGATGTAAGTGTTCACGTCTGTCTTCTAAAAGCTGGTTCTCGCAAGGGAGCAAAGAAAGTACCCAGGTTTGTCACGGATTCTCGAAACAGCAATGCTAACTTCACACAAGACATACTCCTTTAATCACCCATTTTGAACCATCTTTTGGGGAGGGGGTGGTTCTTGGTGGAAATGAAAGAGAGAGAAGGGTTGTTTTGTTTCAAAAGTAAATCATGTTATGCAGATATGTTGTAGTAACTTGAACTGTTGAATTATTCCAGGGTTTCTTACAGTGCCCCTGGTGCCATTCCTGGTGGAACTATCTATGGATCTAGTCAGGTTTGTTCTAAACATTGGATATTAATTAACAGTAACATATCTATAATTGGTTAGTCTATTCATTTATGTGGTGGAAATTGTGGGTGTAATACAGTGAGTGGAATTTATTAAAATTATGAGGCTTTATCATCTATGATAAGAAAATTTGATATAGCTGGTTTTAATTTTAAGTTTAAATGTTTTATAAAGGTGTTATAATTTTTTTTTTTTTTGGGGGGGGGGGATATAATCATTAGAATTTCTTGAGGATTTACTTGAGCAATAGTGCAAGCTCATCTTACATTTTTATTGTAGCTTTTTATTATCATTGATAGTCAATATTTTATGCACTGACAGTTCAATTACATGATTCCCCAGGCACTAGATGGAGTGGCATCGATTGACTTCAAACATCACATGCTTGTTAAAGCCTTATTAGATGCTCGTGACACACTGCTTGCAGAGCTGCAAAGAATTGCTAATGGTACTAACAAAGCGATTGATTTGACTGAATTTACATCCACAATGGATGAAACGGAACTATCTGGTTCTATTCTGCTAGAAAATCCGGTTACTGCTCATGCCGAAGTTTCCGGACAAGGCAAGCCACAAAATGGTCTTGAGGTCCTTGCTTTATTTTATTCAGCAGCATACACTTTCCTTTTTATTAGTCCTTTTTTGTGGTTTTATAGATTTTATTGTTGATTAAAATTATAATATTAATACCTTCCTCTCTCTAACAGGGAGTCAATAGAAGCAGATTAGATGTTCAATTGCTCCAGAACTTATCCAAGGATGATATAATTAAATTGTTTAATCTGTGGGGTGAACAAGTCTCGTATTTGTGGAACATGTTTCTGAATTTCCACAGGTCAGGTTATGCATTTTCACTTGCAGTTCTTGCAAGAATACGAAGTGTATTGAGGCGTGTTTAAACTCAAAAAGTATTTTCTTGCAGATAATCTAGTAGAAAAATGTCATTCACTTTATTTATCTTCAAATATTTACTTGGACCTCATAATATTAATCGTTTCATCCCTAAACTACTAATCAACAGAAAAGATGAGTTGAGCCCTTCAATGAAGCATTCATCATATCTGTGCTTATTTTAGGTGGTAAATTTGCATTTTATTCCAGGGATAATAAAACGCAGATATTGCAATTCCTTCGTGATGCATGGGCTAAGGATCGAAGAACTGAATGGTCAATATGGATGGTTTACACTAAGGTTGAAATGCCTCATCATTATATAAATGGCGGTTTTGATGAGCCTTCCCATCATATTGTGCAGAAGAGAGGTCCAAGTTTGTTGAAGTTAACCGATGATGTAAATACTTGTTTTAGGTTAACCGATGATGTAAATATTGCTCTTGGCTTGAGTATTCGGTTATAAGAGACGATAGTTCTTCCACTTAGTTTCTAATTTGGAAAATTGATCTTGTGCAATGCAGCCTGCAGAGATAGCAACTATGCGGGCTGAGCTTCATCGACGCAGTATTGGACAAATGAGGGTATTCTTGTGTTTATGCTTCTAATTGTCCTTATTGCCGTTTACCTTAGTTTACCGGAACAATTGTTTGCACACAGATTAACAATCGATCGATCCAAGATATGCAAATATTTGGAGATCCTTCAGGAGTTCCTATTGTAATTATGGAACGTGTAATAAATGTCCCTCGTCGTACTTTAAGTGATAACTCATACTTGAGGAATTTTGACGTAATGAATTTAGCTACCACAAGCACTTTTTCTGAAGCTGGTAAGGACCAATCAAGTACAAGTGCTGCAGAAAATGGGAAAGACCTGAAGATTGTCGTCTTTGTGCATGGTTTTCAGGCATGTTTTGGTTTCCCACACTTGCTTCTTTGGTTGAGTTTTGATTCCTTCATTTGACGTTATCTATTCCAATGAATTATTTGATTTGGAGGATGTTTTAGTAAGCACCTGAAGTAATTTTTATGCACCTTGAAGGGCACATATGGTATCTTACGTCTAATCCTGACCTGAATATATAGGGTCATCATCTGGATTTGCGACTTGTTAGGAACCAATGGCTTTTGATAGATTCCAAGATACATTTTCTTATGTCAGAAGCAAATGAAGAGAAAACATCAGGAGACTTCAGAGATATGGGACTAAGGCTGGCGCATGAAGTGATTGCTTATGTTAAAAAGAAAATGGATAAAGCTTCAAGAACTGGACATTTACGAGATATCAAACTTAGTTTTGTCGGGCACTCTATTGGAAACATTATAATAAGAACAGCGTTAGCAGGTAGTTATTCTTATCAAAAACTTCATTTCACAGTTTTATTAATTTTGAAATGTAAGCTTGATGTGTGCTTCTGTATGCACAGATAGTATTATGGAACCTTACCTGAGATTCCTCCATACATATGTATCTGTGTCCGGGCCACACTTGGGATATCTATACAGTTCAAATTCTTTATTCAATTCCGGGCTGTGGCTTTTGAAGAAGCTCAAGGGGACGCAGTGCATTCATCAGCTAACTTTCACAGATGACCCAGATATCCGTAACACTTTCTTCTACAAACTTTGTAAGGTATTGTGAACAAAGTTGCAGTATGATTTGCATCTTGCCACCATTCTTCCTTTTATTACTCACTATTGTTTTGATTGAGCATTTAAGCTGAAGACATGTCAGAAATATGAAATTGTTTTCTGAAATAGTCTGTTTTCTTCTTTCAGCAAAAAACTCTGGATAATTTCAAGAATATATTCCTCCTTTCGTCACCCCAGGTATTCTGTGCCTCTCTGAACTTGTTACCATCATGAGCAGTTTTACCTTATAGTTTTTAGTGATAGTAAAATTACTGTATAATTTAAATGTTTTCCCTTCTACTCATAACTCATAAGGTCATTAACAGACGACTTGCCTTGCAGGATGGTTATGTCCCGTATCATTCTGCCAGAATTGAGTCATGCCGGGCAGCATCATCAGACTACTCCAGAAAGGGAAAAGCATTTCTGGAGATGTTGAACGACTGCTTAGACCAGATACGGGCACCAACCTCTGAGAACCGGGTGTTTATCCGTTGTGATGTCAACTTTGACACGACCACGTATGGAAAAAACTTAAATACTTTCATTGGACGAGCTGCACATATAGAGTTTTTGGAGTCAGACATATTTGCTCGCTTCATAATGTGGTCATTTCCAGAACTATTTCAATGAATATATTACAGGATTGATCCTCCTCAAGCCTGGTATCTAGATTGATTGCTAATTGCAGAGCATACGATCAATGTTTCAAGTTTTCGAGCAAAACAAATGAGCAAGACTTGCACAACGGACAGATGGGTAGATGCATCGAGAGATGGCAGCCGCTGTATATTAGTATTATGTTAAAGATGCTTCTGTCGAAAGGGGTTGTAGTATATATCTTTGATCTAGCTCAGTCTTTCTTCTTTCCAGTACGACGGAGTTTTGTTGGCTCGGCATATTTTACGGTAGATAATTGTTTA
Organism: Hibiscus tridactylites; assembly: GCA_958450335.1. Taxonomy (NCBI): domain Eukaryota; kingdom Viridiplantae; phylum Streptophyta; class Magnoliopsida; order Malvales; family Malvaceae; genus Hibiscus; species Hibiscus tridactylites. The sequence continues at coordinate 79,292,319 of OY288265.1, read as the reverse complement.
GAAAAACTAGCAATGTAAAAAAAAATCAAATAGGTTAGTTTGTTATCGTATTTTAGTGAATGACTCGGTTCTTTCCAAGTGATAGAGAATGAGCAAAGTATATGCATGTAAACATGCCGAAGAAGCATTGGAATGAATTCAGCTTCAATTAGTTTAGAGCATTGGAATGAATCATGTCTTTTAACCTTTTGACAATGCATCCGTCTTGCAGATATAATGCACACACACCTTGCGGCGGCATTTCTTGGAAGTCATGTTTCTCAAAGTTGTATATGTTAGAACCATGGTAACTGGCACGTGTCTATCTAAGACTCCTCTATTGATCAATAAAATCATTACTTTAACTGCACTTTGTGTCCATGGATGCCTACTATTTTTGCTTTCAATGCTTTTATGATAACCATATAATTGTCCTTTGGTATTTAGAACATGAAAAAGGATACATATAATTCAAATTATAATGAGAATATTCTAGAACGGACAATACACACCACTAACGTAATACACAGCTGCATATCATTAAATTTTTTAATAACTTAAATTATTATTAAAAATCTCAAGTATTAAACATGTAATTAAAACTATTTAAAAAAATAAAATTTAATTTAATAAACTATTCATATTTGTTTTATAGTACTTATTAAAATCAAATCCTCGATATCCACAAACCCTAACCCTAACCCTTTTGTTTTAATCTTTACTGCCGCTGCCGTGCATTTCCTTAACCATTAACCTCTGATTGACTTCTCGAAAGTAAATCCTTTGGTTCAGAGTGGAGGATTTCCAATAAGGTTGGCCTGACCCATAAAAGAGTAGACTGTAGAATAAATGAAAAACAAAAACGGGGAAATCCAACGGTTAATTGCAGGGCAGTGGAGGTGAAGAATTATACAAATGGTTTACAATTGAGGTTAGGGTTTGTGGATGACAGAAAATTTGATTTTAATATTGTAATTAAAAATATTATAAAACAAATATGAATTGTTTATTAAATTAAAATTCTAATTTTATTTAAAAATAATTTTAATTATTTGTTCGATTTTTGAGATTTTTAATAATAACTTAAAAATCATCAAAAATTTAATGATGTATTATAATATATTGTGTTATTGATGTACTACGATATATGTCACATGTTGTAGATAAAGATTCTCTCTCTATAACTCACCAAACTAAAATCGATTCTCTTTGACTTTTTAGAATCAAAGATTACCCCAAATCAGTTGACAATTAGTTAAAATCAGATATTTAAATAACATTTTGGCCATTATCATATATTTCCGCTGCTGTAATGTACTTGTCATGAGTTAATTTGAATATGGGTAATGTTCACAAACAGTACCTTTCGTTTGGTGTTTGTTCTAGTTTGGTCACCAAATTTCAAAATAGCTTATTATGGTCCCTTACGTTTATAATCTGTTTTATTTTAGTTACTCTTCCGTCATTCTCCGTTAGAGGAGTAACGGCCGGCTGACATGGCAATTTTAAAATTTAAAAATTCCATGTGTATAATACACGTGTATTATATTTATACACATGGACTGCACCGCTCTTCTTCTTCCTGCACCATTCTTCTCTTACAGGTCCTCCTCCATTTCTCACTCTTCTCAGTAATTACCCAAATGGGTTTTCATCCTGATGACAACTTGCAGATTATTCAAGTACCAAGAACTTGTTTCAGCAACATCGGATTTCTTGGCCAGTATGTTTTCAATTCATCAATCCTCTGCAACAATTTACTTCTTCACGACCGTCACCGGGAGCAAGCCCCTACAACACCATCTAATCATCATGCAAACGCTACTGCTGCCGGCTACTCGCTCCGGCATTTCTGTGGTGGCGGTGGGTCCCCTTCTTCCCCCTCACCGTTTCCGGCCACCGCTCACTTTTTCTCCTCCAAATTTTCTCACTTCACTCGAAACTCGGAATCCGAAGCCACTATGCTCCCCGTTGGCTTCCTGGAAACCTCTCGATGTTAAAAGATCTAAGCTTTTTCTGAGCAGAGTGTCTTCTTCCTCAGTTTCTTCACCCAGTTTCACTTCCTCAAATGACGGCGCTGACAAGGCAAAGCTCGCTCAGGTACTCTCCCACTCTCCTTATCTCAATTTCAGATTTACTCTTTCTTAACTGATTCAATAAATTTATCTGGGTTTGACTTATTTGGTGCTCAAGTTTCAGCTTTATAGACTTGGGTCTCTTTGGTTTAGCTTGGTTACCTTTTTTCTGATTCTGGGTAATTAAAAAAAACTTGGAAAAAGTATAGGAAATGAAAGAGTTTTGTTTTTCGCTTAATTCTGTGTGTTTTAACAATGAGTTAGGATAAGGGTTTTGAATGGAAATTGTGCAGGTTGCAAAGAGGTTAGAGACCACGGCGAGGTACTTTAAGCGATTGGGGAATTTAGGGTTTTGGGGACAGCTAGTTTGCACGGTGGTGTCAGCCGTGATACTTTCGTTTTCGGTTGTGGTTACTGGGAAAATTACATCACCTGCTACTTTTTACGCCACTGCCAGCGGAAATTTTGGATGATTAACCTGCACTGACAAAATTTTTGGATGATTACTGGAAGAGTGAGAAATGGAGGAGGACCTGTAAGAGAAGAAGGGTGCAGGAAGAAGAAGAGCGGTGCAGTCCATATGTATAAATATAATACACGTGTATTATACACGTGGAATTTTTTAATTTTAAAATTGCCATGTCAGCCGGCCGTTACTCCTCTAACGGAGAATGACGGAAGAGTGACTAAAATAAAACAGATTATAAACGTAAGGGACCACAATATGCTGTTTTGAAATTTGGTGACCAAACTAGAACAAACACCAAACGAAAGGGACTGTTTGTGAACATTACCCTTTGAATATTTGTTTTAAACCAATGAATTTTTGGTAATTAACAAACTGGTTTCTTTTTGCATGTATTTTCACCCTAACTAAGAAAAACCATACCCTAACTTCAGATTTTTCACAAGTATGTATTTTCACCTTTTGGGCAATCCTAATATTATATAAAAAATTTAATTTTTTTTAAAGTATCGAATCATAGTTGGATACATGCCAAAGGAAATAGTTAACATCGTACCGAGTTATCCTTATTTGCTCACTTTCAAAATATATGAACTAAATAATTCTTTTTATTGAATAATCAATTGGCTTAATTTATAAATTGATAGGACTCAAGTGATAGTTAAACCCAATATTTTGGTTCAAGTAAAGATAGATTAACATTTTAGACTCAAATATTTACTTTTCTAAACATATAGGGATTAAAATGATCCTTTTAATAGTAAATGAAATAAAATGGACATTTTTAATACAGTAAAAAGACTTCTAATAAATTTTAAATGTTATTAGACTTATTTTTAAACGTGGAAAAGAAATTAGCATTGTAATTATGAGGTTTTCAGAAGAAATAAACCAAGTTAGGTCATAATAAATGATGATATATTTTTTTATATGACTAGAATTTGCATGCCAATATTTCTATAGTATCTTAATAGAAATATATAATTAAAAAAATTCCTTTTGTGTCCTAGAGATTTTTTCTTTTGTATTCCTCCAACAATATATCTATTTTGAAAGTTTTTTTTACTCTTTTCCTTGTCTGTTGTCTCGATCATTTCTTCGAATGGTTCAAGAATTGATAGAAATTTTTAATGAAGCCTTATTTTTCTTTAAAAAAAGATAAAATTTTACTTATAATATAAATTTTAATTCTAATCATAATCTTACCTAGATCGGAGAGAGAGAATTCTTAGAGAAGGAATGTGGTGCTTCTAGTAGATCTAAAATCTATGACCTAAGAGAATATGAGAGAACAAAGATAAGCAACTTGGTTAACCGACCAAAATATGCTTACTCTAATAGAGTATAATTTACTGGTTTAAAGCTGTATTTTCACCTTATTAATATTATTAGGATAATTAGTTTGTTAGATAGAAGTTATACGGTTAGAGTTTTCTTTTCTTTATTTGTATAAATAAAAATTTACCTTTACATCGAGTAATAATAAAAATTCTCTAATTTTTCTTGCTCCTCAAACTATTATGGTATCAGAAGATTTTTTGTTTCTCGATCATTTGAAGAAGCACGTCCTGTTATTATCTTGTAACAAACAACTAACAATTAGTAAATTTAAACTGAAATTAGGAACAAATAAAATATCATTAAGAACAAGACGAAGAGAAATTCTAACAGTTCCAGAATATTAAACAGATACAATATTTTTATTTAGAAGCATGATATTACCACCAAAAATAGGTTTTAAAGACTAAAAAAGTTTTTTAGAATGACATACAAACCATGATGGCTAATTTGGGGATATTCCCCTTAAAGAAATTAATGGGAAAAGTACCCCCAGTTCGTTACTTGGAAAAATACTTTTCTTTCACGTCATGTAGGATAAATCCACGTCCTGAAAAACGAGAATTTTGAATTCGCGTTACACAGAACCCGAATTCCTGTGCCATGTCAGTAAAACAAAATTCGCGTCACGCAGGACGCGAATTCAACGATATTTACCCTCAACTTCTCGAAATAAATTGGGAGTAAATTAGGACGGTTGGGGAACTGAATTCGCGTTCTGCACAACGCGAATTTGAGTTACTATAGGGAATTTGCGTTCTCCAGGACGTGAATTCGGTTTGAATTCTCTCCCTCTAGGACGCGTTTTCTCTATAAATTGGCTTAGAACGGGAGAGAATTTTCACCCCTGAAAACTCTCTCCCAAACTTTACTAGAACATGAATTCGAAACGGGTGCGATAATGGCGGGTTTGCTGAGGTTAGATGAAGGACACACATGCAATTATTGTCGAAATAATATAAGTTTTTTTATTTGTTAGTTTAATTTGAATATGTCAATTTAATTTAGTTTTGCCGGCATGATTTGAATGTGTAAATAATATTTATTTTTAGGGTAAAAAATTAGTAAAATTTGAATATGTCTTTAGATTTTACTTTTAGACTAAGAAAATTAGTTAAATTGGAATATATCTTTGGTATTTACTTTTAGACTAAAAGATTATTATTACAGTAGAATATGTGATTAGTGTTTACTTTTAGAGTAAGACAATGAGTGAACATTCAAATATGTATTTAGTATCAACTTTTAGACCTAAAAGTGTAGTGTGCATTCGAATATGTGTTTAGTATTTAATTGTATACTAAAAATAGTTAATTTTAGACATAAAAATAATGTTGATTCGAATATATCGTTAGTATTTAATTGTAGACTATAAAAAATAGTGAACATTTCGACTCCTTTTTAGTATTTAATTTTAGACATAAAAATAGTGTACATTCGAATATGTGTTTAGTATTTTATTAGACACTATAAAAAATTGTGACATTCAAATATGTGATTATTAATTTGTGTGCGTCTTTAATTATTTGTAGAATGGGGAAGAACGTCGGTTGGAGGTTTTTATCACTCGGATGAGGACGGAACCGGATCCTCGTCTAGCAAATTACATAGCTTAAGCCAGATTTGGGCATATGTCGAGAATTGTTGGAGAAGGTGCGAAATTAGATGTTGATTTAATTAGCGTGCTTGTGGAGAGGTGGAGGCTAAAGACACATACCTTTCACTTGCCCTGTGGTGAGGCGACCATAACATTAGAAGATGTGTCGCATATTCTTGGCTTGCTTGTAGATGGGGAGGCTATCACTGGTTCCGCCAATGACGACTGAGAGGGCTTGTGTCTGGACTTGTTAGGGGTACTGCCAAACAAACTAGAGGGCGGATGTGTGTATCTACGGTGGTTGCGTGAGAATTTTTTTAATTTACCGAATGACGCCATAACATTATGTTTTAATATTTTTTCATATTGTAGGCATATGCTCGGGCGCATATCCTACATATCATTGGGGGAATATTAGTGGCCGACAAAACTCGCAATAAAGTTTACATGTTGTGGTTGCGGCATTTGCGGGATTTCGAAGAGGCCGGTAAATTAAGTTGGGGTTCGACAGTACTTGCATTTTTGTATAGGGAGTTGTGCAGGGCCGCACATGCTGATAGACATGACATCGGAGGATGTCTTTTGCTGCTTCAGGCTTGGGCGTGGTTTAGAAAGCAATTTTTAGCCCTGAGTTGTCCGCGCCAGTTGCCAATGCCTATCCACAATGTTTGCGATAAGGAACATAATCTTAACTAAATTTTATTTATAAATTGGTTATTTTCCTAATATATATTTTTAAATATTAAAGTTATATTTTGATGTTATGTAGGGGGTTCAATGCTTTAAGTCATGTTGGGCTTCCTAGTATGATGCATTCTATTAGGCAACATGTTGCGTGTAAAAGAGTCTATCGCAATTGTAGTGCAAGTGTACACGACACAAGTAGTAAAGTGATACGAAGTATCGGATATCGTCTCCACAGGGATTGGGCTAATAGCTTCACCTTGGTTTACTGCACGAAAGTAAAGGAGATATTTGAGATAAATTGTCATGAAAATAATAAAGAAAAACGTAAATAAAAGAGTTGGAATATCAAGATAGAGAGAATGGGCTGGTATTGAATTGCTCAGTAGTGCAGGTATTGCGATGTTTAGGAACTCCAGTTCTGTCGTCGTGCTCGTCGCGGCAGCACCTGTCGCGGCGGTTGTCCGTTGGCTGTCGCGGCAACAAACACACCAACTCCGTACTCCAAGTTTGGCAAGAATCCCAGATCTACCTTGGCCTATCCCTCGGTCCAAGTCTGTCGATGATCACGTCTTGATGATACCTCCCGGCGTGAATCGAAGGATGAACACCGATGTGTATGAATTCTTCTTTAGCCACTTAACCTTGCCCTATCCCTAGGCACAAGATAGTTCAACTATAAACTAGAGAACTCGCTCTTATTTCTTTCGTATACTTAACTCTCCCGATGCTAAGTAAATGGATAACCTCACAATGCTCTCCCGATGCTCTTGCAAGATATTAATAACCAAAATAAGAGAACTTGAAGTTTATTTTATTGAACTTAGAAAATCCTAAAACAAAACAACCCTTGCAACTACTTTACAAATCAACCCGTGGCCCTAGGGGGTTTTTAGAACATGTCGACGACGGGTAAACGGCGGAGGGTTTTTGGTTGTCGGTTATGGGGAAGATGTCTCCTAGGTTAAAATCTATGCCCTTATATAAGCTTTGGGCTCAAGTATTCTAAGGTAACAAGGATTACAACTTTAATTAAAAGTAAGATTCTAATAAAGACTTAATCTCTAAGTATCCTACTTTTCAGCCGCCATCCTTGTTTCTAGGAATTTCCTCTCCTTAAGCTTTGGCTTGACATATCTTTTGATCCGGGGCTTGGAAAAATGTATGGTTTTCACACGACAGACGAGCATAATTTTCTCTATTTATCGAGGTCCACTTTGCTTTTTCTCTCCGCAAAACTGCTGTCACCATGCTGTCACGGCAGATCCATGGCAGCATCGTCCTCGTCGTCTGCTTGTCCGGTTCAGCTCTTCTGATTCTCTGCCCTGCGCCCGCCTTCTTCGTCAACTATGACAGCAACCTGCAAAATCAACCATCTTTTAGTAGAATCCGTGCCTTTAATACATTTGTGATGTTTTGCTGTAAACTAACCTAAATGCAATGCAATGATGCTTGAATGCGGCAGAAATATGGGTTAAAAAGGGTGTAAATAATAGAACTTTTACACACTCAACACACCCCCAAACTCAAGTTTTTGCTTGTCCTCAAGCAATTAAGACCTAAAAGAAAAATGAATATTTTTGTGTTGGCTTTCAAACAGTGAACTGTCCCTTACCCGTCGCTCATTCTCTGTGACGGCAGCAACCTGTCGGAAAGATTAGGATCTGTCCGGAGTCTCACTATAGTCCTCGTGCAGTGTGTGCATGCTTGTGAACAGTTATATGCTAAGACTCTCTTAGTTTCACTAGAATATTCAACTTTTTAACTCGAATTTTTATGCCAAAGTTTATTTTTGAGGACACATTTTCATGCTTCTTTTTCTTCTATTTTCAAGCTAAGTTTTACTAGAGCCAGTTTTGGGCACCTCTAGTTAACTTCCTAGAGCCGGTTTCGGGCACCTCTAGTTAGCTTCCTAGAGCCGGTTTCGGGCACCTCTAGGTTTTTGAGTTTCTTTTGCTAAACTTCTTTCCTAGAGCCAGTGTTAGGCACCTCTAGGGGCTATTCAAGTACTAAGCATCCTATTCTAGTTTGGCTAAACGAAATCTAAGCAATATAACAGTCACAAAGGTGTTTAAGTTTTTCAGAACTATAGAAAGGCTCTAAACTTCTCCTTAAACTGTCCTAAAGGTGCTGCCACGACAGAGTTGTCATGACAGGTAAGTTTACTTCACAGTTTTAAGCCAACAATTTTTTTTAAGAAAACTTAAATAAATAAAAGACACAACAATAATTTAAAGATGTACTAAGACTCCATTAATGATGGAGGGTTGCCACCCCCAAACTCGAGGGTTGCATTGCCCTCAATGCAAAATGACAGAAAAAACAAAAATATGAAGGCAGATACATCACAAAATAGAAATAAAGCAGGCATCAATAAAAAGAAAATAAAAGACTTAAATTTTAATCGTTATCTTCACTGCTGCTGCTGACACGGATCTGGTGGCGGCGTCTGGTTTGTGGGGCAGGCTGAGCAGGTTGCTCTACGACCTGGATGTCTGAGCTGCTGCCGCTATCCCAAGTGCTGCTGGTGGTGGTGCTGGCCTTGGGCATTAGCTTTCTGTCGGCCACGTGTTTCTGCCTCTTGACAGGCGTGAATTCCTTTTCCAAATTCCTCCTAATAGGAGGTTCTGACTCGCTGTTATCTGAGGCAGGTCTCTTCGTTCCTCGGGCGGAGGTGTCGGCCGGAGGACTGCCAGCTGCCGTCGGGGCAGGTGAAGGGGTGGAAGCAGCAGAATGTGCATGTGGGGAGGCAGGTGGTGTGGGTGTGTGGACAGGGGGTGGGAATATGGAAATAGTGGGCAGGGAAAGTGGGGAAAACAACATCGGGATGATGTAAAGTATTGGTAATGAAATTTACCGTTGAGTTGGCGAAGTCCCTGATGAATGTCATCAGCCCCATCTGTCTGTCTTCCACCCTCTGTATGGCAGCAAGGATTTGAGCTGATTGGTCTATCTGGGCGGCTGCTGCGGCAGGTTCAAGGGCAGGTTCCTCGGATGATTCTGCTGGGGAGGCAGCCAGGTTGAAGGAGGAGATGGGTGTTGCGACTATCAGCTCCATGAGGCTGGTAATGTTGTTGTCGGTCCAGCCTTGTCCTTGGACCAGTTTATCGGTGGTGGCCTCTGGGACAGTAGCGCAACGGCAAAGAGAAGTGATCATGAATGGTAGGCAAAGGCGGGAGGTTGATCGAAATGTGTAATCCAAGACACTTTCCCTCATATAGCGGCCCACGTTGATAGGCCGGTCGTTCATGATCGAATGAATGAGGGTGAGCCGCTGCTGGTCCACTGTTGTGTGATGGGAGGACGGCAGGATGCGCTTCTTGATGAAAGCGTTCCATAGCTTGGCTTCAGGAAGCAGCTGCCCCCTTTTGACAGAGTTGGGGTTCTTTTTGCTCGTGTTCCACTCCGTTCCTTCCTCTGTCACCTCTGCCATGACAGCACCGTAGGCGGCAGAGTCGAGGGTCTCCAGAAATTGCTGATGGGCATCGTCGTTGGGACCAAAATAGAGGCCATACATGTGGTTGATGCTATCGGCTGTGAATGGTACCTCTACCCCTCGGACGGTGACTGATGTTGCTGTCCTGCTGTCAATGGCAGCATAAAACTCCCTCACCAACGTGTCATTTAATTCTGCAGGTTGTTCTGCGAACTGCTCCCATAGTTGAGCTCGTACTGCCCTCGCGATGAATGGCCGGAGTCCCATGTTCGGTGCCTTTCGGATGTAGATGAAACCCCTTTCTTCCCATAAGTCCTTGGTTGCGAAGGGCGACTGTGCTGCTGATGAAGAGGCTGAAGCAGCACTGCGGCGGGTCTGTCTAGAAGACATGTTAGTTGCAAGGGTGGTGAAAGTAAAGAAAACAAATAAAAACGAGAGGAGAAAGCAAGGAAGAATAGGCAGAAGTGAGGAAAATGAAAATGAGAACGGGGTTTTATAGCGGTCGAGTTGCTGCCCATTTAATGCTGTAACGGTAGGCGTGAATAACGGGGTGACTGTTGAGCTTTGGCGTGTCTGACGCGTCTGACACGTAATTATGCGTCTGTTACGCGTCTATCACACGCTTCTGCTTCTGCCGTGTCAGTCTGTTGACAGCCTGTCTTATCCGTGTCTGCGACGGCAGCTGGAACGACAGGTTTCAATAAATGGGCTCTGTTGGGCTGATGGATGGATGGTGGGCTTGGGTCACTTCTCCTTTTCTTCTTGACTCCTTTATTTCCTAACAAACAGAAATTATAAAAACAAAACATTATTCGAATAAAATAAACCTTATTTCCTAATAAATAATAAATAATAAAAATAAACAAAAATAAAATTTAGGTTAAATTAGGGATGCCTTGTGGGGCATCTCCTAAGGTAACCACTTCCTGTATTCTTGGGGCTTCAGTCCCCTGATAATGCTTGAGGCGCTGTCCATTGACTTTGAATTGGTGCCCGTCTTTTAATGATCGGATAGTGATGGCACCATGGGGAAAAACTTGTACCACTTGGAACGGGCCAGACCATCTAGATTTTAACTTCCCTGGGAAGAGTTTCAACCTAGAATTAAACAAAAAACACAAGCTGCCCTGGGCAGAACTGTCGTGGCATCAACTTCCTGTCATGCCACTTCTTAGTTTTCTCCTTGTAGATCCTTGCATTGTCGTAGGCCATTGTCCGTATTTCTTCAATCTCGTTCAAATCTAACAGCCTTTTCTGGCCTGCCTTGTCCAAGTCCATGTTCACTGCCTTGATTGCCTAATATGCTTTGTGCTCTATCTCGACAGGCAAGTGACAGGTTTTCCCATAAATCAGTCGGTACGGAGACATGCCCAATGGAGTCTTAAAAGTTGTCCTATATGCCCATAATGCATCGTTAAGGAGTAAAGACCAATCTTTCCTAGTTGGCTTAACCATCTTCTCAAGAATGTTCTTAACTTCCCTATTGGATATCTCAGCTTGTCCATTGGTCTGTGGGTGGTATGCTGTCGCGATCCTGTGGTTGACACTATATTTCTTCAAGGCGGCAGCAATAACCCTATTATCAAAATGTCTCCCTTCATCACTGATAATCGCCTTAGGAATGCCAAACCTCGAAAAAATGTTTTTGTGTAGAAATTTTTGGACTGTTTTGGCATCATTCTTTTGAGTGGCGATGACTTCAACCCACTTGGAGACATAATCCACTGCTAGGAGGATGTATAGATTTCCACATGACGATGGAAAAGGCCCCATAAAATCAATCCCCCAAACGTCGAAGATCTCGTCTTCTAGTATGTTTTGCAGTGGCATCTCGTTTCTCCTCGAGATGTTACCTGTCCGCTGGCACCTGTCACAGTTCTTGTAGAAGTCCTATGCATCTTTATATAGTGTCGGCCAGTAGAACCCTGACTACAGCACCTTGGCAGCAGTTTTATTGCCTCCTAAGTGACCTCCATATTGTGAAGCATGGCAGTGATGGAGAATGTCTTCTTGCTCTTCTTGTGGTACACACCTCCTTATAACCTGAACTGCGCATAGTTTGAAAAGAAGAGGTTCGTCCCAATAATAATGCTTAACATCATTTTGGAACCTCTTCCTGGCTTGATAATTAAGATCAGAAGGAAGTATTCCGCTAACTATAAAATTAACGAAATCAGCATGCCAGGGGAGTTCAGAAGACTTACCTGCCGCCATGGCTGTCGCGACAGCGATTGCGGCAGCAAAGAGTTGCTCATCTGGGAAGGTCTCTAGTATGTTTGTTTCATCGATTGGTAGACTCTGTCCCTTCTCCAACCTTGACAAGTGGTCTGCCACTTGATTTTCTGTCCCCTTTTTGTCCTTGATCTCAAGGTCGAACTCTTGCAATAGCAGGATCCACCGTATCAATCTAGGCTTTGCATCCTTTTTCGCGAACAAATACTTAAGGGCAGAATGGTTTGTGTGCACTATTACCTTCGTCCCAAGTATGTAAGAACGAAACTTGTCGATGAAGAATACCACAGCTAATAGCTCCTTTTTTGTGGTGGTGTAGTTTACTTGGGCGTCATTCAATGTCTTTCTGGCATAATATATGACATGAAACAGCTTATCTCTGCGCTGCCCAAGTGCTGCCCCGACAGCATAGTCACTAGCATCACACATAATTTCAAATGGATGTGTCCAGTCTGGTGGCTGTACTATGGGGGCTGTTACTAGTTTTTCCTTCAGAACCTTGAATGCTTCAGTACATTCGTCATTAAAGTCAAAGGGTCGGTTCTGCTCTAAGAGATGGCATAAGGGCTTGGTGATTTTTGAGAAATTTGCAATAAATCTTCGATAAAAACCAGCATGCCCTAAAAAACTTCTAATACCCTTGACTGTGGTCGGCGGCGGTAGCTTCTCGATCACTTCTATCTTAGCCCTGTCGACTTCTATCCCACGAAAGCTAATCTTATGGCCAAGGACTATCCCTTCATCCACCATAAAGTGGCATTTTTCCCAATTCAAAACAAGATTAGCTTTTTCACATCTTTCAAGTACCTTTTGTAGATTGCCAAGGCAACTCTCAAAATCGTCTCCAAAGACGGAAAAATCATCCATACAAATCTCTAGGAAGTCCTTTACCATGTCAGAGAATATAGCCATCATGCACCTTTGGAAGGTGGCAGGTACATTACATAATCCAAACGGCATCCTCCTAAAAGTATATGTTCCGTAGGGGCATGTGAAAGTCGTCTTTTCTTGATCCTCCGGTGCAATAGCAATTTGATTGTAACCTGAATAACCATCAAGAAAACAATAGTAAGGTTTTCCCGCTAATCTATCAAGCATTTGATTAATAAAGGGTAAAGGAAAGTGGTCCTTTCGGGTAGCTTTGTTAAGCTTCCGATAGTCCATACAAACCCTCCAACCGGTCACAGTCCTGGTTGGGATTAACTCATTGTTCTCGTTGGTTATCGCGGTCATTCCTCCTTTCTTGGGAACACATTGCACCGGGCTCACCCATTTGCTGTCGGAGATGGCGTAAATAATACCAGCATCTAACCACTTAATTATCTCTTTACGCACTACCTCCTTCATCGCATGGTTTAACCGCCTTTGGGCATCTATAGTCGGCTTATGATCTTCCTCTAGGAGGATTTTGTGCATGCATAACGCCGAACTAATGCCTTGTATATCAGCAATCGTCCATTCAATCGCCTTTTTGTGCTGCCTTAGCATGCCGATTAGCTGCCGTTCCTGTTCTTGCGGCAGCTTAGAAGAGATGATTACGGGCAGTGTGTCATTTGAACCAAGAAAAGCATATTTAAGCTGCCCTGGCAAAGGCTTCAGTTCTAAGGCAGGTGGTTCAACAGTAGATGGCTTTTGGATTAAATGGTTATCCGAAGTATAATTTAAAGGTTCGAATAACTTACCTGGACGATTGCCTATCCAGTTTACCTCCTCCTGATCTTTAGTATCAGATGTATCAGAGTCAGAGGAGTTGCTGTCGTTGGTGCTGTCGTCGTTGCTGTCGTGACAGTCCTGTAGATGGCTGCCGCGGCAGTGACCAAATTTAATATCTTGACAGCCCGACCTGATGCAGGGTTGATCAAGGGTAACATCAGTGATAGCCTTGCATTCCTCGTCCACATCAGCATGTTTCATCGCTTGGAGAACATTCAACTTAATCTCTTGACCATTCACTCGCATGGTGAGTTCTCCTTTCTCCACATCAATCAGTGATCTTCCCGTGGCTAAGAAGGGTCGCCCAAGGATGACTGGTGCGTTTTTGTCTGCCTCACAATCTAAAACAAGAAAGTTAGCAGGAAAAATAAATTTATCCACTCTTACCAGAATATCTTCAATTTTCCCTCTGGATGAACGTAAGAGCGGTCTGCCAGCTGCAGAGTTACTGTCGTGGGCCGCGCCTTTCCAATACCTAATTTCTGAAAAACAGACTTTGGCATTAAATTAACACTAGCACCAAGATCACAAAGTGCCTTACCCACAAATTTATTTCCGATTACGCAAGGTATGATGAAGCTCCCCGGATCCTTCTTTTTCTGGGGTGGCTGCCGATGAAGAATACTCATGCAACCTTCTGTCATCTTTACCGTTTCAAATTCCCCAAGTTTAGATTTTTTCGACATGACATCCTTGAGAAATTTAGCATAACCGGGCATCTCCCTAACGGCATCTAACAGCGGAATATTAATATGAACCTACTTAAAAATATCATAAATCTTTTTAAGTTGAGATTCTTGCTTAGCTTGCTGTATCCGTTGAGGGAAAGGTGGCGGAGGATGGTAGTCAGCAATACGTCCTTCCCACTGCATACGAATCTGAGGACGAACATCATCGTTTTTCTCCTATGTCACTTCTGCTGTCGTGACAGGTTCATCGGCAGCAGTCTGTTTATCACCTATCGGGGCAGCTTCCTCGGCAGGTTTATCCAAGGCAGGTTCCTTTTCTGTTTCAGCTTCTTTTTCCGGCCCTGGTAGTTTCTTCCCACTCCTAGTAGTAATCGCCTTACACTGCTCATGTGTGGGCTGCCTAGCATTTTCAGTATTGCTAGGAAATCCTCCATTCTGCCTCGGCTTAATATGTTGCGACACCTGACCCATTTGTGTCTCAAGAGATTTCAAAGTAGCTTCATGATTCGTCATTCTCATCTCTGTTTTATCCATGAAATTCTCTGTCTTTTTGACAAACTGATTCATATTCTCAATATAAGTACCGGTCTGAGACATAAAAGTGGCCAGAGTCTGTTCCAATATACTGCTCGTGGCAGCTGGTGGCTGCTGTTGCTGCTGCAGCGGCAGTTGCTGTCGCGTCAGCAATCTAGGTCCTCCCTGATTCTGATTGTGTGCTTGCGGATTCAGGGCATTATTAGGATTACTCCAGGAAAACTTGGGATCCTTCCTCCAATTGGGATTATAGTTGTTGAAATTGTAATTCAGCTTGTAATTTCCAACATATTTTCCTTCTTCTACTTGTATAGGGCACTCATCCCGACTATGATTTCCCTCACAGATATCACATACTTCCTCAACAGCAAATCCTTGTAATCCATCATCATTCAATAACCTTTTCATTGCCTTAGTAAGGAATGCTACCTGTGATTTCATAGTGATGTCAGCTTCATAATCCTTGACAACAAGTACCCGTTTACCCCCTCTTCTTGCAGTCGGAAACTGCTCCTCATTCTTGGCCAGATTTTTCAAAACTTGCAATGCCTCGTCCGGATCTTTATCCAATAATAATCCATTTGCTGCAGAATCAATTCGAATACGAGTTTGTAAGTTGGCAGCATTATAAAACTTTGTAACCTGATTCCAGACGGGGAATCCATGCATTGTGCAGTTCCGTAGAAGAGTAGTAAATCTGTCCCAGGCCTCGTGCATCGGCTCGTCATCTTCCTGTTGAAAAGTAGCAATTTCATTACGTAATCGCTCAGATAAATGTGAAGGATTAAAACGAGATAAGAATTCACGAGATAAATCTGCCCAAGTTATAATTGAACCCGGCGTAAGTTTATTCCACCAAGATTTAGCTCTGTCCCTCAATGAATGTGGGAATAACCGAAGCCTCAGTATCTCCGGATTAACTCCTGGCAGTCTAAACGAACCACAGATTTCCTGGAACGTTTTGAGATGATCCCTAGCATCCTCTGTCACTGCACCACTAAACTGCCCGGCGTTGTTGATCATACTAAACATGACAGGTTTAAGCTCGAAGTTGTCAACATCAATATCCGGCAGCGTGGTCTCCAGCTCTACATGATCGTTCAGCATGTAGTCACGACATGACCGTCGTCCGGCTGCTGCGGGCGGGTCGCCGACAGGTGGTATACCATCACCAGCGGGCGGATTACAGGCCATCTGCTCTAGCTGTTCCTCAAGGTACTCGTTCCTGGCTAAAAGGTGGCGAAGTTGTTTCTTGAGATTGAAGGAACGTTCGATTTCCGGATCTAATTTATACTCAGGATCTTCACCTCTTTTAGATCTGCGCATAAACAAGAAAACCTTGTGAAAAGTAAGAGTTGAAAGTACTAACGAAAAATAGAAAAAGAAAAATTAAAAGAAAAATAAAAACAAAAACGAAAAAGTGCAATAAAAGAAAGGTGTAGTTATGTTGCCAATCCCCGGAAAAGGCGCCAAAAACTTGTTGCGTGTAAAAGAGTCTATCGCAATTGTAGTGCAAGTGTACACGACGCAAGTAGTAAAGTGATACGAAGTATCGGATATCGTCTCCACAGGGATTGGGCTAATAGCTTCACCTTGGTTTACTGCACGAAAGTAAAGGAGATATTTGAGAGAAATTGTCACGAAAATAATAAAGAAAAACGTAAATAAAAGAGTTGGAATATCAAGATAGAGAGAATGGGCTGGTATTGAATTGCTCAGTAGTGCAGGTATTGCGATGTTTAGGAACTCCAGTTCTGTCGTCGTGCCCGTCGCGGCAGCACCTGTCGCGGCGGCTGTCCGTTGGCTGTCGCGGCAGCAAACACACCAACTCCGTACTCCAAGTTTGGCAAGAATCCCAGATCTGCCTTGGCCTATCCCTAGGTCCAAGTCTGTCGATGATCACGTCTTGATGATACCTCCCGGCGTGAATCGAAGGATGAACACCGATGTGTATGAATTCTTCTTTAGCCACTTAACCTTGCCCTATCCCTAGGCACAAGATAGTTCAACTATAAACTAGAGAACTCGCTCTTATTTCTTTCGTATACTTAACTCTCCCGATGCTAAGTAAATGGATAACCTCACAATGCTCTCCCGATGCTCTTGCAAGATATTAATAACCAAAATAAGAGAACTTGAAGTTTATTTTATTGAACTTGGAAAATCCTAAAACAAAACAACCCTTGCAACTACTTTACAAATCAACCCGTGGCCCTAGGGGGTTTTTAGAACATGTCGACGACGGGTAAACGGCAGAGGGTTTTTGGTTGTCGGTTATGGGGAAGATGTCTCCTAGGTTAAAATCTATGCCCTTATATAAGCTTTGGGCTCAAGTATTCTAAGGTAACAAGGATTACAACTTTAATTAAAAGTAAGATTCTAATAAAGACTTAATCTCTAAGTATCCTACTTTTCAGCCGCCATCCTTGTTTCTAGGAATTTCCTCTCCTTGAGCTTTGGCTTGACATATCTTTTGATCCAGGGCTTGGAAAAATGTATGGTTTTCACACGACAGACGAGCATAATTTTCTCTATCTATCGAGGTCCACTTTGCTTTTTCTCTCCGCAAAACTGCTGTCACCATGCTGTCACGGCAGATCCATGGCAGCATCGTCCTCGTCGTCTGCTTGTCCGGTTCAGCTCTTCTGATTCTCTGCCCTGCGCCCGCCTTCTTCGTCAACTATGACAACAACCTGCAAAATCAGCCATCTTTTAGTAGAATCTGTGCCTTTAATACATTTGTGATGTTTTGCTGTAAACTAACCTACATGCAATGCAATGATGCTTAAATGCGGCAGAAATATGGGTTAAAAGGGTGTAAATAATAGAACTTTTACACACTCAACACAACATATTGACAACAAATCTGCAAATGAGGTCAATATTTTAATTTTTATATTAAGTTTAATATGAATATATTTTAGTTTACTTATTTTAAATCATTTCTATATTTAATTTACAATTTTTGTGGACCCCATATTCAGATTCAGAGATCAGCGAGTGTCTGCCGATTTTTTCACCTGAGACGGTGTCCGTTTGGACGACCGTGGTACCTCTCATCTGGTACGCTGTAGTTGAGTGGCATCTGGTCGATCGCGTCCAACGCCAGTTCGGTCGTCTTCAAACTATTCCGGTAGATCCTCCAAATTTTGACGAATTACATAGGATGACCCGACAAGGGAAACTTGAGGTACAATAATTAAATTTGGTTTAATAGTTATCGATTTATACATACTTTACAATTTATAAACAATAATTTTGTTGATGTTCTATTGTAGGTGGACTGATCGGTGAAACATGTACAGTACATTACACATTGGCAGGAGAGGCATCAGCGGTAGGCATTGAATGAGTACAAGATGTTTGATGAGCCTATGGTGACCAATGACTACTTTGCATGGTACTTTAGCAATGGGAAATCGTATCTCCTCACTCCGGATGAACAAGCAGCTGTCGTGGAGCCTGTACAGCGCAACCACCCCGGACTCATCGTACGAGGGGAGCAGGTGGATCGCAACATCGAAGAAATGCTTCATCCTCCAGAGCACGGGGGCAGCTGATGCTACCGATCCGACTCGCCCTAGGGCCCCACCCAGTTAATGATTCAGCCACGGCCCCTGAGTCCAACGGAAGACTATTTCACTCCTATTGTGGGAATGATAGGTGGATCTTCGACGTCGGTTGCGTACGGTTCATTTCCTGGCATGATGGGCAGATCTTCAACGACGACTGTTCCCTCTACTTTTGTCCCATTGTACCCGTTTCATGCTAGGCCTTATGATATTTCGGGCGCCAGGTTCGTTCAGCAAACACCTCCACGATCATTGTTCTATTCTAGCGGGCCCGTCGGACTGAGTGGTACTGCTGGAGACGACACCGATGATGGTTCGCAACAAGTTGTGGTCCAACGTGGACGACGCAATCCCGCTCGAACTCGACATCCACAAAATTATGGTACCGGTGGACATAGGCAGTAGTCATATTTTTTTCTATGTTTTTCGAAATTAGTTCCTGCAAACTATTATGTTTTTTTTTTATTTTTAATGTTAGTTTTTTGTAAGTAATGTTAATTTATATTTTCTTAATTGAAGTACTATATATTCGAGATTAGTAATTGATACTTTCTGTAAAACCTATGTTTGATTTTGATATAATTGAATCTTTAAGGATTATTTTGTATAACTTAAAATTAGTTTTTAAGTCCCTTAATAAGTTTTTAAAACACCAACACTTTGAAACTGATTTATAAAACTCAAACTCAAAATATTTTCTAAGTGTTCCAAGGCAAAACCATCCAAAAACGTCCAGGCGTATCGATACAGCACTTAGCGTATCGATACCTTTTTACCAAACTTGGTCACTGCCGGAACCTGTATCGATACTCCAAACCCTCGTATCGATACAGCCCTGTGTTAAAATTCAAAGAGTTTGAATACGGTACCGATACGGGTAACCCTCGTATCGATACGGGCTTTGTAATTTTTTTAAGATAAGTCGGTTTAAAAAATATGACCGTTGGTGTCAGTTGGTTGGTAATCAAACTTTAAAAGTTAGTTGACCCGTATCGATACGCATAACTCCCGTACCGATACGGAGTTGGACAGTGAGCTAAGTTCAGAAAATAGTATCGATACGGCCCTTGCCGTTTCGATACCCCGTACCGATACGCTTACGCGCGTATCAATACCCCTGTATTAAATGCGCACAACGACTCTTTCTTTTTTGAGACAGGTACCGATACACCTTCCCGCGTACCGATACTGGTAGCTGCAGATGTGCATTTATGGTGGTAAGAAAGGGTTCCAACGGCTCTAATTAAGCCTCCAACCACCCAAACGACTAGAAATCAATGAAGAGGTATAAAAGAGACATCCAAAAGCTACAGCAACAACTATTGAACTTCAAGCAAACACTTATTCATCAAATCCAAGCAATTGTGCCAAATTTCATATTTGTCTAGAAATCCCAATTTGTGTTCTTCATTCTTACTTTGTAAAAATTGGGTTGAGTGCTTGTATTGGGGCTATCATTTGTATTGAGAGACACCTAATTAGCCTACAAATTTCTTTGTTCTATTGTGTGAGGGTTGGGTTGATTTTTGGGTAGAAAAATCAACCGAAATTGTAAAGGGTTGCCTCCTTTTCCTAGAAAAGGGGAAGATCAATTTAGTGAAATTGTTGCAAATCCTTAGTGAGACTAAGGTAGTGGATGTAGAGTTCATTTGGAACTTGAACCACTCTAAATCCCTTGTTCTTCAATTTTTAATTTGCCAATTTCCACCAAAATCCTTTAAATTTCCAATTCACCCCCCTCTTGGTAAATATCGATCATTCGATCCACTCAACAATTGGTATCAGAGCTTAACTCTTTGAGGATTAACAACCAAAAGAGGAGATCCTTGGAAGAGTGTGATCATCAAAATATCAAGAGATGGCTTCAACCTCCGGTTCCGGCATGTACGAGTCACAATCAACCACCAAGCCTCCTTTCTTCAATGGTGACAACTACTCTTTTTGGAAGAATAAAATGAGGCTATTCATCAAGTCAAGTGACTATCTTGTGTGGGATGTCATTGAGGATGGGCCATACATTCCATTGAAGCAAGATGGTGAAGGCAAGATGGTGTTGAAGAAGAAAGCCGAAATGAGTGAAGAGGAGAGGAAGAAGATTCAAGTCAACGATAAAGCTCTCCACATGCTTTTTTGTGCTTTCGGTCCGGACATCTACTCAAAGGTCTCATCCATTGAAAGTGCCAAAGAAGTGTGGGACACTCTTGAGACCACTTATGAAGGCACCAATGATGTCAAAGAAACTAAGATTGGACTTCTCAATCTTAGTTATGAAAATTTCAAGATGGAGCCCGATGAGACGGTGTCAAAGATGTTTGATCGATTCTCCACAATCGTCAACGGTCTAAAGGGCTATGGAGAGATCATACCGGAAGACAAGCTTGTCCGGAAGCTACTCTATTCACTTCCCGAAGCTTGGGATGGGAAGAGAACCGCTATCATCGAAGCAAAGAACTTGAAGACATTAAAGCTTGATGAGCTTGTGGGTTCTCTCCTTACTCATGAGATCATGAAGCAAGGAAGGGAAGATGAGAAAAAGAAAGAAGAGAAAAGAGTAGAGAAGCTTGAGGTTGAAAAGAAGAAGAAGATGGGTATAGCTCTCAAGGCTAAAGCTTCACAACTTGATGAGAGCTCATCTAGTGATGAGGATGAACTTGAAGAATTGGCTATGATAGCCAAACGGTTCTCACGCTTCATGAGGTCCAACCGGGGTAGAAAAATCCAAAGAAAGATGGACTTCAAAGGGAAGAACAAAGAAGAAGGAAAGGATCCCATCATTTGCTATGAGTGCAAACAACCCGGCAACATCCGTTCGGAGTGCCCTCAACTCAAGAAGAAGGGCTTTGAGAAGAAGAAGAAACTCAAAGCCAAACTTGCTACTTGGAGTGATGAGGAGTCATCGAAGGATGACGAACAAGAAGTGGCTAACCTTTGTCTCATGGCACTTGAGGAAGATTCCTCCATGGTAACCTCTAACTCATCTACTTTAGATTTTTCATATGAAGAATTAAATGATGCATATGATGAGTTACAAGAGGTATATGATGAATTAGTTGAGAAATTTAAGGAGTCGGTCATTAAGAATAAAAAGATTATTCAAGAACTAAATGAGAAAAATGACTCACTCACTCAAGCTAATTCTAAATTTGAGAAAAAGATTTTAGGATTAAAAGATGAACTTAAATTCTTTCAAGATGAAAATGTTGATCTTAATAATCTTTTGTCTCAATGCAATAGTGAACACCAAAAGGTGTTAGGTGAGCTAAATGAGCTCAAAAAGTCCTTTAAAAATGTTGATAGTGTCAAGCATGAAGTAGGAGAATCCTCTAGAACACATCAACCTAAGAAAAGGGCTAATTACTACAAACAAGGTAGCTACCCTAGACATAGTAAAGCTAAAAGAATTAGAAGTGTATGGGTTCCTAAGGAACTTGTGAAATCCAATAATATTATTGCTATGTCATCTTGGATTCCTAAGGGAACCAAGGTTTTGGGAGCTAACACTCATGGACCCAAAATGATTTGGGTACCAAAAACCAAGGTTTAATATCTTTGTTTGTAGGGGGAGCATTGCTTCAAGGCCAAAGCACAAAGTCAAAACTCATGGTACCTTGATAGTGGATGCTCGAGACACATGACCGGAGACAAGAGTCGATTCATGGATTTAAAGCCAAAAGGTGGAGGAGTAGTAACATTTGGTGACAACTCCAAAGGCCACATTAAAGGTATTGGCTCCATAGGTAATCACTCTACCATTCTCATTGAAAATGTCTTATAAGCCGATGGTCTTAAACACAATTTATTGAGCATAAGTCAATTATGTGATAAAGGATTTAATGTTTTATTTGATAAAAATGGATGCAAAATTGTAGACATTAAATCTAATAATATTATGCTCATAGGTCATCGCATAGGAAACATATACATGGTGCATTTAGATGACATTCATACATCTCATGCATGCTTAGTTGCTCAAAATGAAAATGATGCATGGTTGTGGCATAGGAAGCTAGGACATGCTAGCATTAGTGTTTTGGAAAAACTAGTCTCTCTAAATCTAGTTAGAGGTTTGCCCAAAATAAAATTTTCAAATGATAAAATTTGTGATGCATGCTCAAATGGTAAACAACATAGGTCTTCCTTTAAATCCATTAATGATGTTTCTACTAGTAGATGCTTACAATTAATTCACATGGATTTATTTGGGCCAATTAGGACTATGAGCTTGGGTGGTAAATCGTATGCTTTTGTGCTAGTTGATGATTTTTCTAGATTTACTTGGGTTCTCTTTTTAAGTACTAAAGATGAGGCTTTGGAAAAATTCATCACATTTTCAAAATTAACCCAAAATGATCTTGAACTTAGAATTTCACATATTAGAAGTGATCATGGAACCGAGTTTCAAAATTTAGGGTTTGAAGAATTTTTGAATGAAAATGGTATTAGCCATAATTTTTCGGCTCCTCGAACTCCTCAACAAAATGGGGTAGTTGAGAGGAAAAATAGAACTTTACAAGAAATGGCTTGAACTATGCTTTGTGAAAACAATTTACCTAAATATTTTTGGGCGGAAGCCACAAACACCGCTTGTTATATTGTAAATCGAGTAATGATTAGGCCAATTTTAAAGAAAACACCTTATGAGATTTTAAAATCTAAAAAGCCTAACATTAGCTATTTTCACCCTTTTGGGTGCAAGTGTTTTGTTTTAAATAATGGAAAAGATAACTTAGGTAAATTTGATGCAAAAAGTGATGAAGCCATTTTTATAGGTTACTCTTTAACCTCTAAAGCCTATCGAGTATTTAACAAAAGAACTTTAGTAGTAGAAGAATCTATTCATGTTGTATTCGATGATAACCTCCTTCCTAGGAAGGATTCTTGTGATGATGATGATGTAGGAATCATAAATGCCTTTGATGGAGGTCAAACTTCAAAGGAGGATGAGATTCCAACAAAAGAAGAAGACACACAAGAACCACCTCTTGAAGCCTTGAAGGACTTGGCTATTGAGGAAAAGGAAGTGAGCTACCCAAGGGAGTTGAACTATGTCAAAGATGGTGAAATCTTGGGTGATCCATCCAAGAGGGTAACCACTCGTTCTTCTCTTAGATTAATGAACCATGTTGCATTTATCTCATGCATAGAGCCTAAAAATATAAAAGAAGCATTGAAAGATGACTTTTGGATTATGGCTATGCAAGAAGAGCTAAATCAATTTGAGAGAAGTAATGTATGGACATTACTTGATAGGCCTAGTAATCAATCTACAATAGGAACTAAATGGGTCTTTAGGAACAAACTAGATGAGAGTGGTAACATTGTGAGAAATAAAGCTAGACTTGTAGCACAAGGTTACACTCAAGAAGAGGGAATAGATTTTGATGAAACCTATGCACCCGTAGCTAGAATGGAAGCCATTAGGATGTTGCTTGCATATGCATGTTATCATAATTTCAAGCTTTTTCAAATGGATGTTAAAAGCGCATTTTTAAATGGTTTTATAAATGAAGAAGTGTATGTGGAACAACCACCGGGTTTTGAAGACTCAAAATTTCCAAATCATGTTTTTAAACTTACCAAAGCTCTTTATGGTTTAAAACAAGCTCCTAGAGCTTGGTATGAAAGGCTTTCAAATTTTTTGATTGAAAAAGGATTTGAAAAAGGTAAGGTGGACACTACACTCTTTATAAAAATGTATAAAAATGACATCTTAGTAGTTCAAATTTATGTTGATGATATTATTTTTGGTTCTACTAATGAATGTCATTGTCAAGAGTTTGCTAAGTTAATGCAAGGTGAATTTGAGATGAGTATGATGGGGGAGCTCTCATTCTTTTTGGGACTCCAAATCAAGCAAAAGAAGGATGTCACCTTCATCAACCAAGCAAAATACATAAAGGATATGCTCAAGAAGTTTGGCTTGGAGAATGCAAAGCCTCAAGCCACTCCTATGAGCTCATCTACAAAGCTTGACAAAGATGAAGGAGGTAAGTGTGTTGACTCTAAGCTTTATCGTTCTATGATTGGATCTTTGCTTTACCTTACCGCAAGTAGACCAGATATCTTGTTTAGTGTTTGCTTGTGTGCTAGGTTTCAAGCTAGTCCTAGAGAGTCTCACCTTATAGCCGTTAAGATAATCTTTAGACACCTTAGAGACACTCCTTGTTTAGGCCTTTGGTATCCTAGAGACTCTACCTTCAACCTTCATGCTTACTCGGATGCGGATTATGGGGGTTGCAAAATTGATAGGAAAAGTACTTCGGGAACTTGCCAATTCTTAGGTAGTATGCTCATATCTTGGTTCTCTAAGAAACAAAATAGTGTAGCCTTATCTACCACCGAAGCCGAGTACATATCCTTAGGGAGTTGTTGTGCTCAAGTCCTTTGGATGAAGCAACAACTCTTAGATTATGGTATTAAAGTTGGAACCATACCCCTAAAATGTGATAACACTAGTGCAATATGCTTAACTAAAAATCTCATCCAACACTCTAGAACCAAACACATAGAAATAAGGCATCATTTCATTAGAGATCATGTCCTTAAGGAAGATGTGGTTATAGAGTATGTAGACACCTTGAATCAATTAGCGGACATTTTTACAAAACCCTTAGACAAAGAGCGTTTTTGGTCCCTTAGGAGAGAGTTAGGTCTAGCTAGCCTATCTTGACCTTTTAGGACCTCTTTTGTGCTTAAATATGCTTGATCTTGTGAAATGCCATGTTTGTATGCTTAGACTCCCAACTTCTTCCATGCCTATAGTTAGGGGGAGTATGTTTCTGTTAAAATATGCTTAGAACTGCTCATACATCATTTGCATAATCATAGGAGAGATTAGGTTCGAGCCTTTGGTTGCTCTTTGTACCAAATATGCATTTCTGGGCTTGCAGTATCGATACTGTTCTACGCGTATCGATACCTGTTCTTCATTTCGTTCCCCAAAATTCTTTACGCTTCACGCGTATTGATACGATTCATCCCGTATCGATACGGGTCGTTTCGATACGGACCTATCTGTTTCGATACGACTGTTCCAACGGGCTTATTTGCAAAAAGACATCTTTATCCCCGTATTGATACCCCATCGGGCGTATCGATACCCGACTGCGCTGATGGCTTTAATTAGCTTTTAATGGAGTTCAACTTTTACCTAAATTCAAACTTTTCAAAACCTAATTAACCCTAGCCGTTTTTGCCTATAAAAAGGCACTTCCTCCTTCATATTTTTCACATCTCAACTCAAACCTAAAAGAGTTTTCAAATAAAGCAAGGCTTTGTGCTCTCTTTCTCATCTTTGTGCAAGTTCTCTTCAATTCTTCAAGTTTCCATCAAGGTAATCACCTTTCTTCTATTTTTTTCTTTTAAAATCTGCTTTTGTTCAATTTTTTTAAATTTTTCTTTTCAAAATTTCTCTTTAAATTTTTTTTACCTTGATTTTTACTCAAATTGAAGAAATCTCCCTTGCTTAATTTCTCTCTTAGATCATGGCACCAAAAGAGCCATCGAGGAAGCGACAAAGGGCTAATCAAGCCGGTGAATCTTCCAACCTTGGAGTGATTGCTCGTCCTAACTACTCGACTATCTATGAGCAATCCTTTGAAAGCAATTCAGGTCTCAATCACTTTCGTCAATATGAGAATTACAAGATCCGTGCCGAAAGGGTAGTATCCATCCCTTTTCTCAATTCGGAGCGTTTCAAGTTTGAATACCTCCCTTTGCTTCATCGTTGGAATTTCATTCACTTTCTCTCTATTCCCGGTATTTTCTATCGTCTCTTGGTTTTGATTTTCTATGCTAATGCAAGATGTGTCAGTCGTAATGGGGAAGTTGTTGCAATTAACTCCTATCTTATGGGAAAGAAAATAACCCTTGATGTCGAGTCTATTTGTGAGGTTTTCAAGTTGGATGACGAAGGCCTCGATGATGAGCACCGTGGGGTGCATGTTCTTAGTGGATCCGTCACCGCCCTCAATGCTCATGACCGGATTCTACATTTGATGGTATCGTGGTGGTTTCGTCCTTCCGGAGGAAAATATTCCACCATTCGTCAAGTAGATGATTTTTGGATTCGGTGTTTCCGTGAAGCCAAGCGACCAAATCTAGCTCGACTTATGTTTGCGGAGATAGTCTACCTCGTTCAAAATCGTCATCAACCTCATGTCACCTCCTTCACATACGGTACGGCTTTGAGCTATTTCTTTGTTAAAAAGGAAATTGATTGCTCTTATGACATTGCAACTCCTCTCACCGATCCTATTGATGAGCACTCCCTTGCTCGGGCAAAATTCTCTTATATTAATGGTGAATGGGTTCGTCTTGCCGAGTTACCACCAGAAGTTGCCGCAATGCATGAAGCGGCTCAATCTCCTCAAGCTCCACAAGCTCCTCAAGTCCAACAACCCAATATGGATGCTCTCATGACCTATCTCAATGAGCAATTCACCGGGTTACATACGGACATGAATACTCGTCTCACATCCATGGAAACTACTTTTGACACTAGGATGACGGTTTTTGAGAATCGTCTCGCATCTCTTGAAAGTGGGCATAATTCCTTGAATATCTCCATTGCCGCTTTCCACGATGAGTGGCGTAATAGTATGCGCACCAATGAGCCTTTGGGAGATGATGATGAAGAGGATGAAGACGACGAAGACGATGCTTAGACGTTTTCTCTTGTTTGTCATGCATATCATTTAGGACTTTATATTATTATGCACCTATGCTTTATGTTTTTAGGATTAAGTTTGTCTTAGGATTAAAACTTATGCTTTGATTTCTATTTTGCCTTTGTTTGGATTTTAAGTATGTTGCTTTAATGAATAAATATCTATGTTGCTTATTATACCTTTGATTTCTATATGCACTTAATTGTCTCAAAGATTTTTTGATCTAACAAAAAGGGGGAGAAGAAACTAGCTCACACTTTAAAATATTTTGATTTAAATTCAAAGGTTACCAAGCTTATATTAAGGGGGAGTTCTTTATGAAGATTTTTCAAAATTTTAAGTTTTAGTTTTGTTATATCAAAAAGGGGGAGATTGTAAAACCTATGTTTGATTTTGATATAATTGAATCTTTAAGGATTATTTTGTAAAACTTAAAATTAGTTTTTAAGTCCCTTAATAAGTTTTTAAAACACCAACACTTTGAAACTGATTTATAAAACTCAAACTTAAAATATTTTCTAAGTGTTCCAAGGCAAAACCATCCAAAAACGTCCAGGCGTATCGATACATCACTTAGCGTATCGATACCTTTTTACCAAACTTGGTCACTGCCGGAACCTGTATCGATACTCCAAACCCTCGTATCGATACAGCCCTGTGTTAAAATTCAAAGAGTTTGAATACGGTACCGATACGGGTAACCCTCGTATCGATACGGGCGTTGTAATTTTTTTAAGATAAGTCGGTTTAAAAAATATGATCGTTGGTGTCAGTTGGTTGGTAAACAAACTTTAAAAGTTAGTTGACCCGTATCGATACGCATAACTCCCGTACCGATAGAGAGTTGGACAGTGAGCTAAGTTCAGAAAATAGTATCGATACGACCCTTGCCGTTTCGATACCCCGTACCGATACGCTTACGCGCGTATCGATACCCCTGTATTAAATGCGCACAACGGCTCTTTCTTTTCTGAGACAGGTACCGATACACCTTCCCGCGTACTGATACTGGTAGCTGCGGAAGTGCATTTATGGTGGTAAGAGAGGGTTCCAACGGCTCTAATTAAGCCTCCAACCACCCAAACGGCTAGAAATCAATGAAGAGGTATAAAAGAGACATCCAAAAGCTACAGCAACAACTATTGAACTTCAAGCAAACACTTATTCATCAAATCCAAGCAATTGTGCCAAATTTCATATTTGTCTAGAAATCCCAATTTGTGTTCTTCATTCTTACTTTGTAAAAATTGGGTTGAGTGCTTGTATTGGGGCTATCATTTGTATTGAGAGACACCTAATTAGCCTACAAATTTCTTTGTTCTATTGTGTGAGGGTTGGGTTGATTTTTGGGTAGAAAAATCAACCGAAATTGTAAAGGGTTGCCTCCTTGTCCTAGAAAAGGGGAAGATCAATTTAGTGAAATTGTTGCAAATCCTTAGTGAGACTAAGGTAGTGGATGTAGAGTTCATTTGGAACTTGAACCACTCTAAATCCCTTGTTCTTCAATTTTTAATTTGCCAATTTCCACCAAAATCCTTTAAATTTCCAATTCACCCCCCTCTTGGTAAATATCGATCATTCGATCCACTCAACACTTTCATATTTAAAAACTTACAATTACGTCCAAACTAAATCTCTAACTTAAACTTCCTGCCTTTCAATGTTAAAAATTAACATTAAAGACCTCAAGTTTGATAGTCTTGCAATAACATCTTACAATTCTGAAAACTACATTGAAAGGACTTAGTTTACAAAATACAAGTACGCAAGATAAATAACTTACATAACTTCATCAAAATTACATTACTAATCGTAGTCGATACTTATGTCAGACGTTAAGTTTAGTTCCTCAATTATTTGTTCTTTCTTCTTCCGTCTCTGATAAATTTGTATGAACACGTCATTCTCGTCTTGGCTAGCTAACGCATTCTCGTCTTGGCCAGCTAACGCATTCGTTGAAGAACTTGACCCGCCATCAAATTTCACGCTAAGCTCGATGTTTGTTCTCCCAGCACGTTTGTATGCCCGAAACATCTTCCACATATCTTTCTTATCTGATAGTGTGAGCATATAATGCTCCTCGGGGCCGGGCTCAATGACTGGTACTTTGACACGCAAGGCCTCTATTTTTGCGCTCGTCGACTCTTTAACTCGTTTCGAGGTCAACTCAAATAATTCATTTCTTGTGATCGTTTCACTAAAAGATGTGTAGAAGTATGTTCCACGAAAAAATACAGTAGCTGAATATCGAGCCATACTCGCTCTAAGTTTCGTGATGATACGAAAGTAAGAAGTTTGATGGGATGCCTAAGGCAGAAAGGCAGCCTATTTATCTTTGGTGGTGCTAGGCATGCAGGGATCATATTTGTGTTTTAGAAAACGCGGATTCATCTGAAATGTCAGTAATAATTTTGGAATTCGCATTCTTCAGAACGCGGATATTTGTATTCGTACACAATTCGCTTTCTGTAGAACGTGAATTCCTTAGATTCCTGCACAATTCGCGTTCTGTAGAACACGAATTCATTAGATTCCTATAGAATTCGCGTTATACACAACGTGAATTCCAATTTATTGCTTTGTCGGACTTTGTGTTGACAATTGTATCATGGTGCTGGAATTTTGCTGACATTTCTATCAGAATTCTAAATTATTGGTATGCTTCATCAAAAAACGCAATTCTATTTATAAATGAGGGGGCACAGAATTTCTAGATGCACCCTAACAAAATTTAGAATTACAAAGCTCATTGATTTTCAGAAATGTTACCGCGAATTGAGGCTATAGTATACTACGATGGTCAGATGGTCCCCGATTCATACATTGAGATCATATTTCAATCTGAAAATACTGTTAAGATCAATATTCCGAGGCGATCAACCACGTTTCAGTCGCTTAGGACCTCAATATCCAGGAAGGTTCCCAATCGCATGGGGAGGGAGTTGGAGTATTTGAAGTATCGATGTCCAACGTCGATAGATCCACTATATTACACAATATTCGATGTTGAAGACGAGATTTCTATAGAATTGATGATAGATACACATCGTCAGTACTCAATGGGATGGGCCATTGAGCTGTTTGCAACATTTTCTGAAGTTCACGTTGACGGTCATAATGTGGTACCAAATTGGTTACGAGCAAATCTCGAGTTCAATCTAAATGCTATTAGTCTGACATCGAGTTTACGATGTGACTTCAACCTTCTACATACGAGCAATGATGAAGCTTCATCATCTTCGCCTTTGCGGCAACGACATTCTTCCGTTCCAAGGTTCGAATTTGACCTTAACTTGCAACCAACCCAAGAGTCATCATACAATCCATACGTTCCAAGAATCGATGATTTCTCTACCGGGCGCCACTCAACATACATTCTATACACGACGTCTTCAACGTACAATAAAGAGTTTAACCCGTTCAATGTTTTCTCTACCGGGCGCCACTCAACATACATCCCAAGTCACTGAAATGTAGATGACATGTTATCCGTGGGGAAACATTCAACCGCCGCTATTGTCGATCAAGTTATGACTTCAGAACCTGTTTACGCACAAGTTAATGATGAAGCAAAACTTTACCAGTTTGATGAGGCTCTTTCCGATGAAGAGCCGCGTACATAGGTTGGGCTCGATGGTGACAAGATGAGTCTATTTCCTCCTGAACCATCTAACCTTGACAAGCCGGTCGAATCAGAGAAGAGCGCAAAAAACTCTTATGACAACGATATACAGAGGATGATGAGGACGCCGATGTTCGTTTGACTAATCTGCATGGACCAAGAAGTTGCGCAACGTACTACGAGCCACCTTCGCACTTCACAACAGTGGATATGGATGACTTCTTCGATACTAAATTCCCAGAATATCCATAGTTAGATCATTTCAACCAATGGAATGTAGGTTCGACTGAGCTATATGTTGGAATGGTCTTCAGGACAAAAAACTTGCGGAGGCTACCATCAAGCATTACAACATAAAGCTCTTAGTTACGTCCACCGTTTAGAAGACCGAGGCCAGGAAATATATTGCATAGTGTCCTCACAAGTCTGTCGGATGTAAATGGAGGGTTTGTGTGTCGCAATTGAAAAGGCTGAATGACTTGTGGAAAATAACGAGATATAAAGGGCCTCATACATGCTCTGTTGGGAGCCTGAGCCAAGACCATCCTAACTTGGATGTACACCTGCTTTC
Organism: Hibiscus tridactylites; assembly: GCA_958450335.1. NCBI lineage: Eukaryota > Viridiplantae > Streptophyta > Magnoliopsida > Malvales > Malvaceae > Hibiscus > Hibiscus tridactylites. Next base: position 79,261,142 of record OY288265.1, on the reverse strand, counting down.
TGACGTAATCCTTCCACTCGTGAAAGCAAACCCACATGTATTCGTGCCAGTGTGTATAGCTACCATTAAATCCATTTACAAGTACACCGTCAAATACGGTAAGGCATGGTATGCAAGATATCGTTCCATCCAAACATTGTACAGGCAATGGGAGCAATCATACAACGATCTATGGTCATGGCTTCAAGTTATGTAGGAATACAATCCAGGGACAATTGTGGAATTGGATACTGTTCCGAAGTACTACAGCGATCGTGTTGTACCATGGAGGTCGAATTTCATCGCCTTTTCTGGACGTTCCCCCAATGCGTAAAGGCTTTCCGTCACTACAAACCTATGCTCCAGATCGACGGTACATTTTTATATGGCAGGTACACGTAGATCTTACTAATTGTAGTTGCCCAAGATGGCAACAGAAAATGTATCCCAGTTGCTTTTGCGATTGTTGAAAAGGGAAATATCCCTTCTTGGGAGTTTTTCCTTTACAACCTTCGCAAGTATGTCCTGCGCCGGGTTTTACGTACACGTGAAGATGGCATCGCTATTATTTCAGATAGAGACACAGGGATTTGGGGAGCAATTCAACGTTTGGGAGATTCATAGAAACCCTCATATATACATCACCGATAATGTTTGCGGCATATAGCAGCAAACTACTATAAGAGGTTCAAGAACGACGATGAACGTATAATGGTTCTCCGTATGGGTATGCAACCATTCCATTTTGTTATTTTATGTCCACCATTTATTATTATTATTACTAATTAACTATTGCATGTCTTATTCAACAGGCAACGCACACCGGGTTAACCAAGTTGAAGAGCTGCTGGAGAAGTTGCAATTAAGGAATCCACAAGGGTATAACTATCTTATGGATATCCCGAAGAAGAAATGGTTGTGATGTAATGACGGGGTCGTCGATACGGCCATATGACAACAAACTTGGTTGAGGCGATCAATTCGTCTCTTAAGGGAACACGCCATTTACCTATCACGTCCGTTGTCAAAGCAACGTATTACCGATTGGCAACCCTTTTTGCAACCCTCGGGAACAAGCAATGAACTGGATGGCAGGTGGCCACATATTTCATCCAGATCTCCAACAAAAAATCCAAGCGTCCATTGCGCATGCAAACTCGATGGGTGCGCTGTGCTTCTCTCGTCGGGAACACATGTTTGAGGTCACAGAATTTTCACAACCGCTGCAAGGAATAACACAATACACATACGTGGTTGATTTGCAAAAAAGAACGTGCAATTACGGGGTGTCCCGGACGTTCAAGTTCTTGTGTTTGCATGCTTTCGCAGCATGTGCATCGGTTCATTTTGATGCAACGACACTCATTGATTCCGTCTACAAGATCGAAACCATTTTCAAGGTTTACCGAAACGAGTTCCCTCCAATCAGAAATGCACGTGACCGTTGTATAATCAACAACGAACCAAAAATATGCCCAAGTCTCTCCCTGCGACGAAAGAAAAAAGGCCAGCCAAAATCAACGAGGATTCACTGTGCCGAGGATATGGTTCCTCGAGAAAATATTGGACAACCTAAGCGGTGCAATAAATGTGGGAACACTGGACATGATATTAGGAAATGTCCTCTTAGGACCGGCCCCCGAATAAACTAGAATAACCTATGTGAGATGTCTTCCGTCGTATTTTAATTTAAACGATCTTTTCTGCTTTGTTTTATATTTTACTTGCAATTTTTACGCGATTTTCATACATGCTACGACGATATATTCATGATATTTTTTCTGTCGCTATAAACATATGTTACATAATTACGGAGACCAACTTAGACAAAAGCAAACAAATACTCGGACCATACCCAAAAATCCAATTAAACCTCCCTATGTACCCATGTTTGCTTCTAAAAACATCATTAGATAGCATTTTAACGCGATTTTCTAACACATTAGGACGCAATTTTCACGCCCATTTTCGTGCCGATGTAAACATATGTTACATGACTAGGCCTTCAATATGAGACAAACGCAAAAAATCATGCGAAAGACATCGCAAAATCTACTTAAACATGCCCATAGACACATTTTGCTTGTAAAATGTTACTTTGATAGCATTTTTAACACAATTTTCTCACATTTTCGGACACCGTCTTCCTCTGAACTTTAGCACCATTGTAAAATTAAGTTGCACATCTTTGTCTCCAAACTTAGAAAAAACCAAAAAAGGTCGAAAGACACCGTAAAATGCATTTAAACATGCCTATATAGTAATGTTTCCTTCTAAAACATTGTAACTTGCCCATTTGCAGGCAATTTTCAAACATTTTAGGATGTTCTATACGCTCTTATCTTCACACCATCTTAAAGATATGTTTCAGTACGACACCGTTATAGTTCAAAAATTATAATGGGATCCCTAGATAACCCGTTATTCGATAAAAAATATAGCTACCCAATCAATTTTTGTTGGTTTGAATACATCTTCCTCCTTAATTTCTCGTGTGCGGGGGGGTAATAAAACGTTGAATTCACGTCCTAGAGGACGCGAATTCTGGTTTCGAATATTCAGCCGTCCCGCTAATGATTGGATTCTGACAAGGGACTTAAAATCGCATTTTGTGTAATGCGAATTCAGAAATCTCGTTTTACGCGAATTTGTCCTACATGGCGTGAAAGGAGGTATTTTTTCAAGTAACGAACTGAGGGGGTACTTTTCCCATTAATTTCCCTAAAGGGAATATCCCTTCAAATTAGCCTACCATGATGCACCAGAATCGTTAATCTAACAGTTGATGTCACAGTTTTATTTGGAAGCATGATATTACTACCAAAAATGAGTTTTAAAGACTCAAAAAGTTCTTTGGAATGACATACATGCCTTGATGCACTAGAATCGATAATTCTATAGTTGATGTCATTAAATTCACATTGGTATCAGATGATGTCTTCTTAAGCTTCCACATCTTTCTCGTCTTTTTGCAAGATTTTTGTTTTTCTTTCAAATTTTTTGTTTTGGTTCATCAATGGCTGATACAGATATGAATGATCATTTTTAACAATGTTGCCAATCCTTATTACTTGCATCAATATGATAATCATGGCATACTTTTGGCTATTCAACCCCTTGGCAGTGACAATTACAACAATTGGTGGCGTTCGATGTTAATGTCGTTATCTGCCAAAAATAAACATGAATTTGTAGATGGTTCGATTCTTGCTTCTGCTTCAACAAATCAAAATCTGTATACATCTTGGACAAGAGCAAACAATCATGTCAATTCTTGAATTCTAAACTTTGTTTCCAAAGACATTGCGACCATTATTCTTTATCATTCGAAAGCTGTTTATATTTGGAAAGATCTTGAAGATCGTTTCCAGCAAAACAATGGTCCAAGAATCTTCCAATTAAGAAAGAAACTCAGTGAGTTGGTTCAAGGCCAAATATCTGTAAGTACTTACTATGCGCAATTAAAAATTATTTGGGATGAATTAAATTATGTCAAACTTATTTGCACTTGTTCTCGGCATAATTGTTTGAGGCCAGATTCTTTCTCTCATGTTTGAGGGCAGATTTTACTAATGGATCCTTTACCCTCTATTACTAAAGTGTTTTCCTTAGTTGTTCAAGAAGAAAATCAAAAGGTTATTAGGTTAAATCATCCTGTTGTTAATGATGCTACTGCCTTTGCCGTCAAAACTGTTGTTTCTAATCAAAGAAAGACTCGGCCCCAATGTAGTTACTGTGGTATGATGGGTCATATTAAAGAAAAGTGTTACAAGCTTCATGGATATCCTCCTAGTTTCAATTCTCGAAACAAGAATAGTTATCGGGTTACCACTAATGCCAATGTTGCCATTGATGTTTCTTCTCAAGAACAAGCAATGACTTCTTCTAATGATTCCTTGAGTGCTATGCAATGTAAACAACTTATAGCTATGCTCACAAGTCACAAGTTAGTTACATGATGCATCTTCCTCTAATAATCCTATTGATACTGTCAATATGGCTATGCAAGGTAGAAATTTGTTTTATATTAATAGTTTTAGTTCTTCAAACGACATCAATTGTTGGATTATCGATTCCAGTGCATCAAGGCGTGTATGTCATTTCAAAGAACTGTTGGAGTCTTTAAAACCCATTTCTAGTGGTAATATCATGCTTCCAAATAAAACTATTTATATGTTCAATATTCTGAAACTGTTAGAATTTCTCATCGTCTTGCTCTCAATGATGTTATTTGTTCTTAATTTCAGTTTCAATTTACTAGTTGTTAGTTGTTTGTTACAAGATACTGATATTTGAGTTGTGTTTTTTAATAATAATTTTTTGATCCAGAACCCTTGGCAAGTGATTGAGAAGGTCAAGGATTATTTTTGCTTCATTCTTCTATGGCTACTATTAATAATGTTAGTTTCACTTCTGTTTCTTGGCATCATCGGCTTGGTCATCCAGGTTTGCAAGTGTTACAATTATTGAAAGATGTTTTGCATTTTCGTGTTAATAAGAATTGTAATACTTCTTGTAAGATATGTCCAATGGTTGAACAACAAAGAATTTCCTTTTCTTTATCTTCTGATTCATGCTAGAGTTGCTGATTCATTGGAGGTAGATCAATTTGTGGTGGATGACACAGACCATACCATACAACATGGAGAGGTTGTTGATCTTGTTGCTAAGCCTGCCCATGATGTAGGCATTCAGAATGCTCTTGATATCATTGCATATGATCATAAATTTCTGAAGCTATTGCACATGAAGGATGTACTCAGCATGTTCTTGAAATACATGATCATGGAGTAGCAATTCGAAATTCTTCTGAGGTTTCTATTATTCTAAGAAGGTCCGCTTCATATCTCCAACACTACTATTGTAACAACATTGTCTCATCTCCACAATATCCTATTGAGGAGTATCCTTCAACTTCAAAATTATCCTCATCTTACACCTCATTTGTGGCTAATATCTCTTCATCTTATGAACCGACTTAGTCTTACTATTATCAAGCTGTAAGATTCCCAGAATGGAGGACTACCATCTATGAAGAATTGCAAGCTATGGAATCTAACAAAACATGGTCCATAGTGTCATTTCCACAAAGGAAGCAAGTCATCGATTGTAAATGGGTGTAATACCCGAATTTTACCCGGGTATATCTATATATATACATACCATATTTTTTTCTTAAATAAATAATAAACAAATAATAAATCTCAATAAATAAGTAAAGAGTCCATTTATACAATATAAGTCCATTTACATATATGAACAACTAAAAGCCCATTTTTTTAATTACAAGGCCCAATTTACATATGTTTCTCGCCCATTTTACCCTTCATATAACCCCAAACAAACACACATTTGATCTGAAAAATGCAAAATCCCGCCTAAAATTGCCATGTGGCGCCCAATCATTAGCCAAAATCAAAAGCCACGAATTGTATTTTTTCTCTCCCTATTAACTGGATCTAGTTGGCACGCTAACGTTAGCTTTACATCATCTTAGTCAACTACTATAAATAGCACGAGAGAGGTTGTCAGATCATTAATGACCACTAATCATCAATTAATAGCTATTATGAAAAAAACAAAAATAATATTAGAGTATTCGAAATAAAAAAACAGAAATAGAAACAATGGAAATAATGCCTGGAATCCTTATCTCACGTGATCGGAGCTTAGAGAGAATTGTCGGAGTAGAAAATGAGAGGCCGGAAAGGGTAGATTTAGGTCCTAGGCCGAGGAAGATGGGTGATTCGATTGAATCAGATGTTAAAATAGGTTTTAAGGTTTAAAATGGGAAATTTGGAAATTCTTAGGTGTTTTAGGGTTTTGGTCGACGATCAAAAATCGCCTTACGACGGTTGGCCGGAGGTAAACGGTGGTTGGAGCTCAAGGATGGTGGCTGGAAAGTTAGACGGTAGTCGAAAAACAAGTTTTAGTAGCCGGTGAGTGGTAGTTAAGGATCAAATGAAGAAAATATGAAGAGCATGATTAAATTTTAGTGAAAGGGGGCGTTTGATCTTTTTTTAGCTAGATTTCTAGAATTTGGGTGTTTGCGGAGAGAGAGAGGGAGAGAGAATGGGGGTAGAGAGAGAGCGTGCTAAGGGAGAATGAATTAAAGTCTCATTTTTTGGGTTAAAAAGCTTATATACCTTAACTTAAACGCCACGTTTTGGTAGCGAGTTAAAAGAGTGATCCGTGCGTTTTTTTTGCGAGTCGGGTCTCAGGTTCGCACTGTATTTTGGGGCTTTTTTAGATTTGGCCTTCAGTTTGTATTGTTTCTCAATTTGGTCCATTTCCTTCAATAAGTTCAAAATTAAAGCTTTCGATTCAGTCCTTTTCACAGCATTTAATTCATTTTAATTACTTTAATTTATATGTATGTTGCATATTTTTAAAAAATAGCATATAATTTTAATTGTTAGGTAATTAATTCATTTGATTAGTAATTGTTAGAGCCTATAGTTTTTTAGGTTCCAATCAGGATTAAGTAATTAAATTAAGAGAGGTAATTATAGAAAATAAATGAGTATTAAAAGGGAAGCTTTGGAGTTTTAAGTTGGATAGTGTCTCGTTGCAATGAGATGTTATCCAAGGAAACTTTTAAGTAGAACATTTGATATTCATTTAAACTTAGAAAATGACAAAATGACTTAGTTAGTTAAATTAAAGCCTTAATAAGGGCTAGTACTTCAATAATTAGATTTATAAAATAAATTAAGAATATTATTTGATTTAGTGTTTAATATCGATAGCAGGGATTTAAATAACGTTCGCGGTCACGTTTTCGGTCGCGTTACAGTTATCGCGGTTGCGGACATAACGAAGGCTATTGCGAGTGTTGCGGTCGTGCATTTTTTTAAAATTTGCACAACTTATTGCAAAACATAATAATAATTATTATAAATATAAAAGGTTGTTTTTAATGATATTTAGAGTATTTTCTAAATAAAAATGAACATACATAAATAAAAATGAATTAAAATTATCTATTATAATTGTGAGATAGGAGATTAAATTCTTTAGGATTTTATCAAAGAGTTTTTTTCCACCGACAAACTCAAGAAATATATATATATATATATATATATATATATATATATATATATATATATAATATTTGTTCTACCGATCAATACCTAAATTAAAAAAATGATCAAGGTAAATATCAACAAAAGGAGAATTTAATTATAATTATAAAAAGTTACTTTTAATAATTTTTAGAGTATTTTCCAACACTTATGAAAAGATTTAATTGAAAGGAAATAAGACTTAGATGCTCAATTGGAAGTTTTATTATAGATTTGAGGACTTAATTGGAAATGGAATAAAACAAAACATCTTAATTAAACTAAAAATATGCCTTAAAGGACTAAATTGTAAGCGTACTAAAACCTTCAAGCCTCTCCAAAAATTCACTAAAACTTGAACCCTCCTTCCCGCATTGACCCTTTTAATGTTATAAGTTCATCTTCCTCACTTTCTCTCTCGCGGTCCCGCCCTTCTCTACAACGTTCTCCTCCTCCTCCCCATTTTCATCTTCGGCCACCAACCATTCACCGTCCGTGAAATGCACCACACACACCATTCAACTCCTCGTCTCGTCCCGAGCAAACTTCTATCAACCATTTCTCCTCCCTATCGGTTGTTAACGAGATTCGAGTAAAAAAACTTTTGACGAACCATCTGCGATTGGTCTGATGACGAAGATAGTGTCCCGTTATTACCGCGACGAACGCTATCACGTTATTTCGCGTCCGCGACAGCCCGCTATCTTCGTGATTCTATTGCCCACCGTGATTTTCTCCGATTGCGGTTGCGAACGGCGGCACAACCGTAATTTCATGGTCGCAATCGCGTTAGCGTTCCTTTATTTAGAACCCTGATAAATAATACTTAAGCAATTGAGTGTTATTACATAAATACCCTAAATTTAATAATATTCATAGGTTAAATAATTCAATCAATTAGAGCCTTTTAAATTAGAACATAAATTAACCAGAAAATAACTAGTCATGCATGAAAACCTTTTATATTGAAAATATATTTTTGAATATGAATCTGTAAAACTAAAGAATTGATTTTGATATAACAAATGATTTAAGGACTAAATTGAAATTGGAAAATAAATTTTTAAGTCCTCAAAACTTCCAAAAACCTTTAAGCAAAATGGTCAAGTCAAAACCTAATGTTTATACAAATGTTTCTAAGTGTTTTCCAAGACAAAATAGTGACTTTTGAGTCACCATTTCAAAATGGCCCTTAGGCATTTCGGAACTTTTTAAAACTGTTAACATGTGTTTCAGAACTTGCCTTCCCGTTTCGATACGGGTGTATCGAAACAAGTTCTTATATTTCGAAACGAATGAAGAACAACAGATCGGGTTGATCTGTTTTGATACGGCAGTATCGAAACGACCTCAAACATTTCGAAACGATTTTCAAACTTGGATTCAAAAATATGACCGTTGCAATTTTATAACTAATTTTCAGAAAACGGTTAAGGTATATCAAAACGATTTATGCCGTTTCGATATGGGTTTTGACAGTGGAAAAATGTTTTAAAACGGAATCTAGAACGTTTCAGAACGGGCTCTAAGTGTATCAAAACGATCGTATCCGTTTCGATACGATCTCTTAATTACACCCCAACAACTATTTCTTTTTTGGTCCGTTTCGAAATAGGTACAAGTGTTTCGAAACGGGTAGTTGCAGAAGTGCATTTATGGTGGGAAGATTGCATCCCAACGGCTATATTTATGATGACAACAACCCCAACGGCTAGAATTGAATGATAATGTATAAAAGGGAGTCTCAAATCAACCAGCAACAACTATTGATCCTAAAAGAAACATTCCAACATCAAATCCAAGCTCTAGTGCTAAATTTCCATATTCTTTGTAAAACCCCAATTGTAGTTCTTTGTAATTCCTATTTTCTTTGATTCAATTTGGTTGAGTGCTTGTAATTGGGAAATATTTGTATTGAGAGATACTCTCTATTTGCCTTTGTATTGAGAAACACCCTAACGGTTTTCAGAAAATCAGTTAAAAATAATTTCAACGATCACATTTTCAATTTGAACTGAAGAACTGTTTCGAAACGCTAGGCCTCGTTTCGAAACGGTTTTGCTACTGTCAAGGGTCGTTTCGAAACAGTCTTAGCCCGTTTCGAAACACCCTATTTATCTTTGTAAAATAGGTCAATTAATATAACAACCGTTATGTTTTTCAAATTAAAATTGAAGAACTGTTTCAAAACGTATGAGACCGTTTCGAAACGGGTTCAAGTGTTCTAAAGCCGTTTCGATACGCGTTTCGGAACAGGGGTTGACAGTGATGAAAACGTTTCGAAACGCCTTAGGCCGTTTCGAAACATGGACTTGAAAATCACTGTTTTGGCTTTAAACACTTAGAAAAATATTTGAAAAACTTTGTTTTTAACTTTGGCATAATCTTGACATTATATAGGGATGTTTTGAGGACTTAAAATTCGTTTTGATATTTTCAATTTAGTCCTTAGGTTTTTAGTTATATCAAAATTAAAATATTTGTTTCACAATCTCCCCCTTTTTGATATAACAAAACCAAAGTTAGAATTTTTAAGAATTTTGAAAGTTTTGAAAATATTCTAACTCCCCCTTAATTTAAGATAGGTTTTTAAAGTTTAAAAGAAGTTGTTTGACTTGAAATTCAAGTTGTAAAAAATTCAAGTTGTAAAACTTAAAAAACCTTTTGAACATTTAAAACGAATTTTAGTTTGTGGCTCTTAAATTTCTTCTCCCCCTTTTTGTTAGATCAAAAAGAATAATGAAAGCTCATAGAGAAGACAAAGGATTAGTACCAATAAGCATTAGTAAGCAACAATAATATTAATTCATAATATCAAAATATCCAAAACATAACCAACATTAAGTTCAACATAAAATCCCAAATAAAAGATCAAAGACATAGGTTCTTAAAACATAATAAGACATAAAGATGCAATCTTAAACCTAAAAAGCATAAATAATATGATATGATATGATAGTCTTAAGCCTCGTCATCATCAGCGGAAGTCTCATCGTCGCTCTTGACTTGAGAACGGTGAAACTTCGTCCATTGCCCATAGAGAGTAGAGAAGGACAAATCCAAGTTTGAATGGGAAGTCTCAAGAGTATGAAGGCGATCCTCGATATTTTTCAAGCGATTGACCATGGCATCAAAACCCGAAGCAATGCGAGTATCCAAAGCATTGAATCGCTCGGTAATGAGAGTCGTGAGGGCTTCATTGTTTCCAACTTGAACTTGCAGTGGAGGAGCAACGGGAGGAGGAGGAGGAGCTTCTCTATCAACTCTTTCCCAAACATCATTCAAATATCGAAACCCGGATTTGCGTAGAGAGGACTCACCAATCTTGGACTTACAAGGTTCCGGAGAGTCGTAGGTACAATCGATACCAAGGTCATTAAAGATGTAGCTCAATATTGTGCCATAGGTAAAAGACTTCAACTCATTTGTGTCAATAAGCTTAACATTATTGACCATCTCGGCAAAAATAATCTTAGGCACATTAGGGCGCTCACCTCTACGGAAACATTCAAGCCAAAAATGATCAACTTGACGGATGTGAGAGTATTTACCTCCGGAAGGTCGAAGGAACCACGAGACCATCAAGTGAAGAAAGCGATCATGCACATCCAAAGTAAGTGCCGGACTGGTGAAAGTGCCAAAGTGACGTTCATCCTCAAGACCTTCATCTTTAAGTTTGAAAGTTGATTCCAAGAGAGCAATATCAACAACAAACTTTTTACCCAATATGAAGGATTCAATTCCAATAATCTCGGTTTTGGTCTCATCATGAATAAAACGAGCATTAGAGTAAAAAAGGAGTACCATATGTTTGTAGCGAATATCCGGAATGCTCAACAAAAAGAGAAGATTCCACTCACTCAAACGCTCGAGATATCGGAATAGGAAACGCTCAGAATTGAGGAAATCAAGATCAATGACACGTTCTCTACGAATTCAAAATCCTTGACATAAGTGAAGCGAGCTCGCATCTCATTAGTTTTAAGGGATTTCTGAAAAAGCAGAGCAAGATTCGGACGAATGCTCGAATCACCGACTTGAATGGCCTTACGCTTTTTGTTAGCTTGTTCCGCCATCTAAAACATTAAGCAAGTATATTTTGAAATTAAGTGTATGCATTGATATTTAAAGTCAATCCAATAATAAATCTCACTTAGGTTTTTGAAACAAAATTAAAATAAACAAAACAAACCAAAAAAAAAAAACAGGAAAGGAAAAATAAGACTGAAAAAATTTATATTCGAATAAAAAATTTTGAGATTTTGAATTTTTTTTACAAGATATGGAAAACCCACAAAGGTAAACATATAATTTATACAAAAATAAAATTTCTAACCCAAGATTCGAACATAAATTGAAAGAAAAATAAAAAAGGGAAAAATACCTTAGTTAGGGATTTTGGATGATTCGATGAAAATCCTTGCACGATGTTGATGAAACTTGCTTAGACTTGAGTTTAAGAGTAAAACCCCTCACAATTTTGTGAAAAACAAAGAGTTTGAGAGGGTATTTATAGAGAGGGAGGCGGTTTAGGGTTTTAGGGTTTTTTTAAGAGTTTGATAAAAAGTAGAATTTTAACATTAAAAGCCCTAAATAAAGCTATCCGCGATGCCGTTTCGGAACGGTCAGGACCGTTTCGAAACGAGACGACTAGGGTTTGACTGTTTTGAGACCGTCCACTGACCATTTCGATACGGTGTTGACCGTATCGAAGCCCTGTTGACCCGTATCGAAACTCGTTTCAATACACCCCTTGGCAGTAGCCAAAACGTTTCGAAACACATTGGAGGCGTTTCGAAATGCCCTTCTCTCAAAACTGGATTTAAGGTATCCGTATCGAAACAGGGTCACCCGTTTCGATACACATGGGCCTGGAAGTGCAGATGAGGCTCTAAAAGTGCAGAAAAATGAATTTTTCTTAGGCCTAACATGCATAAATGTCATGAAATGAGCAGACAAAACATATTCAAACATAAACATACTCCCCCTAGCTATAAGCATGGATGAAATTAGGAGTCTAAACACATAAACATGGTATTTCACAAGATCAAGCAAATTTAAACACAAAAGAGGTCCTAAAAGGTCAAGATAGGCTAGCTAGACCTAACTCTCTCCTAAGGGACCAAAAACGCTCTTTGTCTAAGGGTTTTGCAAATATGTCCGCTAATTGATTCAAGGTTTCTACATCCTCTATAACCACATCTTCCTTAAGGACAAGATCTCTAATGAAATGATACCTTATTTCTATGTGTTTGGTTCTAGAGTGTTGGATGGGATTTTTTGTTAAACAAATTGCACTAGTTTTGTCACATTTTAGGGGTATAGTTTCAACTTTAATTCCATAATCTAAGAGTTGTTGCTTCATCCAAAGGACTTGAGCACAACAACTCCCTAAGGATATGTACTTGGCTTCGGTGGTAGATAAGGCTACACTATTTTGTTTCTTAGAGAACCAGGATATGAGCATACTACCTAAGAATTGACAAGTTCCTGAAGTACTTTTCCTATCAATTTTGCAACCCCCATAATCCGCATCCGAGTAAGCATGAAGGTTGAAGGTAGAGTCTATAGGATACCAAAGACCTAAACAAGGAGTATCTCTAAGGTACCTAAAGATTCTCTTAACGGCTATAAGGTGAGACTCCCTAGGACTAGCTTGAAACCTAGCACACAAGAAAACATTAAACAAGATATCTGGTCTACTTGCGGTAAGGTAAAGCAAAGATCCAATCATAGAACGATAAAGCTTAGAGTCAACACACTTACCTCCTTCATCTTTGTCAAGCTTTGTAGATGAGCTCATAGGAGTGGCTTGAGGCTTTGCGTTCTCCAAGCCAAACTTCTTGAGCATATTCTTTATGTATTTTTCTTGGTTGATGAAGGTTCCATCCTTCTTTTGCTTGATTTGGAGTCCCAAAAAGAATGAGAGCTCTCCCATCATGCTCATCTCAAATTCACCTTGCATTAACTTAGCAAACTCTTGACAATGACATTCATTAGTAGAACCAAAAATAATATCATCAACATAGATTTGAACTACTAAGATGTCATTTTTATACATTTTTATAAAAAGTGTAGTGTCCACCTTACCTTTTTCAAATCATTTCTCAATCAAAAAATTTGAAAGTCTTTCATACCAAGCTCTAGGAGCTTGTTTTAAACCATAAAGAGCTTTGGTAAGTTTGAAAACATGATTTGGAAATTTTGAATCTTCAAAACCCGGTGGTTGTTCCACATACACTTCTTCATTTATAAAACCATTTAAAAATGTGCTTTTAACATCCATTTGAAAAAGCTTGAACTTATGATAACATGCATATGCAAGCAACATCCTAATAGCTTCCATTCTAGCTACGGGTGCATAGGTTTCATCAAAATCTATTCCCTCTTCTTGAGTGTAACCTTGTGCTACAAGTCTAGCTTTATTTCTTACAATGTTACCACTCTCATCTAGCTTGTTCCTAAAGACCCATTTAGTTCCTATTGTAGATTGATTACTAGGCCTATCAACTAATGTCCAAACATTACTTCTCTCAAATTGATTTAACTCTTCTTGCATAACCATAATCCAAAAGTCATCTTTCAATGCTTCTTTAATATTTTTAGGCTCTATGCATGAGATAAATGCAACATGGTTCATTAATCTAAGAGAAGAACGAGTGGTTACCCCCTTGGATGGATCACCCAAGATTTCACCATCTTTGACATAGTTCAACTCCCTTGGGTAGCTTACTTCCTTTTCCTCAATAGCCAAGTCCTTCAAGGCTTCAAGAGGTGGATCTTGTGTGTCCTCTTCTTTTGTTGGAATCTCATCCTCCTTTGAAGTTTGACCTCCATCAAAGGCATTTATGATTCCTACATCATCATCACAAGAATCCTTCCTAGGAAGGAGGTTATCATCGAATACAACATGAATAGATTCTTCTACTACTAAAGTTCTTTTGTTAAATACTCGATAGGCTTTAGAGGTTAAAGAGTAACCTATAAAAATGGCTTCATCACTTTTTGCATCAAATTTACCTAAGTTGTCTTTTCCATTGTTTAAAACAAAACACTTGCAACCAAAAGGGTGAAAATAGCTAATGTTAGGCTTTTTAGATTTTAAAATCCCATAAAGTGTTTTCTTTAAAATTGGCCTAATCATTACTCGATTTACAATATAGCAAGCGGTGTTTGTGGCTTCCGCCCAAAAATATTTAGGTAAATTGTTTTCACAAAGCATAGTTCTAGCCATTTCTTGTAAAGTTCTATTTTTCCTCTCAACTACCTCATTTTGTTGAGGAGTTCGAGGAGCTGAAAAATTATGGCTAATACCATTTTCATTTAAAAAATCTTCAAACCCTAAATTTTGAAACTCGGTTCCATGATCACTTCTAATATGTGAAATTCTAAGTTCAAGATCATTTTGGGTTAATTTTGAAAATGTGATGAATTTTTCCAAAGCCTCATCTTTAGTACTTAAAAATAGAACCCAAGTAAATCTAGAAAAATCATCAACTAGCACAAAAGCATAAGACTTACCACCCAAGCTCATAGTCCTAATTGGCCCAAATAAATCCATGTGGATTAGTTGTAAGCATCTACTAGTAGAAACATCATTAATAGATTTAAAGGATGACCTATGTTGTTTACCCTTTGAGCATGCATCACAAATTTTATCATTTGAAAATTTTATCTTGGGTAAACCTGTAACTAGATTTAGGGAGACTAGTTTTTCTAAAACACTTATGCTAGCATGTCCTAGCTTCCTATGCCACAACCATGCATCATTTTCATTTTGAGCAACTAAGCATGCATGAGATGTATGAATGTCATCTAGATGCACCATGTATATATTTCCTATGCGATGACCTATGCGCATAATATTATTAGATTTAATGTCTACAATTTTGCATCCATTTTTGTCAAATAAAACATTAAATCCTTTATCACACAATTGACTTATGCTCGATAAATTGTGTTTAAGACCATCGACATATAAAACATTTTCAATGAGAATAGTAGAGTGATTACCTATGGAGCCAATACCTTTAATGTGGCCTTTGGAGTTGTCACCAAATGTTACTACTCCTCCACTTTTTGGCTTTAGATCCATGAATCTACTCTTGTCTCTGGTCATGTACCTCGAGCATCCACTATCAAGGTACCATGAGTTTTGACTTTGTGCTTTGGCCTTGTAGCAATGCTCCCCCTACAAACAAAGATATTGAACTTTGGTTTTTGGTACCCAAATCATTTTGGGTCCATGAGTGTTAGCTCCCAAAACCTTGGTTCCCTTAGGAATCCAAGATGACATAGCAATAATATTATTAGATTTTACAAGTTCCTTAGGAACCCATACACTTCTAATTCTTTTAGCTCTATTATGTCTTGGGTAGATACCTTGTTTGTAGTAGTTAGTCTTTTTCTTAGATTGGTGTGTTCTAGATGATTCTCCTACTTCATGCTTGACATTACCAACATTTTTTAAAGACTTTTTTAGCTCATTTAGCTCACCCAACACCTTTTGGTGTTCACAATTACATTGAGATAAAAGATTATTAAGATCAACATTTTCATCTTGAAAGAATTTTAGTTCATCTTTTAATCCTGATATCTTTTTCTCAAATTTTGAATTAGCTTGAGTAAGTGAGTCATTTTTCTCATTTAGTTCTAGAATAATCTTTTTATTCCTAATGACCGACTCCTTATATTTCTCAACTAATTCATCATATACCTCTTGCAACTCATCATATGCATCATTTAATTCTTCATAATCTAAAATAGATGAGTTAGAGGTTACCATGGAGGAATCTTCCTCAAGTGCCATGAGGCAAAGATTAGCCACTTCTTGTTCGTCATCCTCCGATGACTCCTCATCACTCCAAGTAGCAAGCTTGGCTTTAAGCTTCTTCTTCTTCTCAAAGCCCTTCTTCTTGAGTTGAGGGCACTCCGAACGTATGTGGCCGGGTTGTTTGCACTCAAAGCAAATGATAGGATCCCTTCCTTCCTCTTTGTTCTTGCTTTTGAAGTCCATCTTCCTTTGGATTTTTCTTCCCCGATTGGACCTCATGAAACGTGAGAATCGTTTGGCTATCATAGCCAATTCTTCAAGTTCATCCTCCTCACTAGATGAGCTCTCATCAACTTGTGAAGCTTTAGCCTTGAGAGCTATTCCCATCTTCTTTTTATTCTCAACCTCAAGCTTCTCTACCCTTTTCTCTTCTTTCTTTTTCTCATCTTCCCTTCCTTGCTTCATGATCTCATGAGTAAGGAGAGAACCCACAAGCTCATCAACCTTCAAAGTTTTCAAATTCTTTGCTTCGATGATAGCGGTTCTCTTCCCATCCCAAGACTCAGGAAGTGAATAGAGTAGCTTCCGGACAAGCTTGTCTTCCGGTATGATCTCTCCAAAGCCTTTTAGCCCATTGACAATCGTGGAGAAATGATCAAACATCTTTGACACCGTCTCATCGGGCTCCATCTTGAAATTTTCATAACTAAGATTGAGAATTCCAATCTTAGTTTCTTTAACATCGTTGGTGCCTTCATAAGTAGTCTCAAGAGTGTCCCACACTTCTTTGGCACTTTCAATTGATGAGACCTTTGAATAGATGTCCGGGCTGAAAGCACAAAATAGCATGTGGAGAGCTTTATCATTGACTTGAATCTTTTTCCTCTCCTCTTCACTCATCTCCACTTTCTTCTTCAAAACCATCTTGCCTTCACCATCTTGCTTCAATGGAATATATGGCCCATCTTCAATGACATCCCACACTAGATAGTCATTTGACTTGATGAATAGACGCATTCTATTCTTCCAAAAAGAATAGTTATCACCGTTGAAGAATGGAGGCTTTGTAGTGGATTGTGACTCGTACATGCCGGAACCGGAGGTTGAAGTCATCTCTTGATATGTTGATGATCACACTCTTCCAAGGAACTCCTCTTGTGGTTGTTAATCCTCAAAGAGGTAGGCTCTAATACCAATTGTTGAGTGGATCGCAAGATCGATATAAACCAAGAGGGGGTGAATTGGAAATTTAAAGTGTTTGTGGTGGAAATTGCAAATAAAAAAATAATAGACAAAGGATTTAGAGTGGTTCAAGTTCCAAATGAACTCTACATCCACTACCTTAGCTTCACTAAGGATTTGCAACAATTCCACTAATTGCTCTTCCCCTTTTCTAGGCTAAGGAGGCAACCCTTTACAATTTCGATTGAATTTTCTACCCAAAATTCAACCCAATCCTCACACAAGTGAATAAAGAAATTAGTTGGCTAATAAGGTATCTCTCAATATAAATGATAGCCCAATTACAAGCACTCAACCCAATTGAACAAGATATGAATGAAAATTACAATTGGGGTTTCTAGATAAAATGGGATTTCTTGCACAATTGCTTGGATTTGATGTTTGGATGTTTTCTTTTGGATCAATAGTTGTTGTTGGAGCTTTTAGATGTCCCTTTTATACCTTCTCATTGATTTCTAGCAGTTGTGGTTGTTGCACTCATCAATAGAACCGTTGGGATGTTATCTCACCTCCATAAATGCAGTCTGCAACAACCCGTTTCGAAACGCGGGGTACCTGTTTTGGAACAGACTAAAATAGAAAGAGTCGTTGGGGTGCATTTAAGAGCCCGTTTCGAAACGCCTTAGGGCCGTTTCGAAACACTTTTGCCACTATCAAAGGTCGTTTCGAAACAGTCTTAGCCCGTTTCGAAACACCCTAACAGTTTTCAGAAAATCAGTTAAAAATAATTTCAACGGTCATATTTTCAATTTGAACTGAAGAACTGTTTCGAAACGCTAGGCTTCGTTTCGAAACGGTTTTGCTACTGTCAAGGGTCGTTTCGAAACAGTCTTAGCCCGTTTCGAAACACCCTATTTATCTTTGTAAAATAGGTCAATTAATATAACAACCGTTATGTTTTTCAAATTAAAATTGAAGAACTGTTTCGAAACGTATGAGACCGTTTCGAAACGGGTTCAAGTGTTCTAAAGCCGTTTCGATACGCGTTTCGGAACAGGGGTTGACAGTGATGAAAACGTTTCGAAACGCCTTAGGCCGTTTTGAAACAAGGACTTGAAATTCACTATTTTGGCTTTAAACACTTAGAAAAATATTTGAAAAACTTTGTTTTTAACTTTGGCATAATCTTGAAATTATATAGGGATGTTTTGAGGACTTAAAATTCGTTTTGACATTTTCAATTTAGTCTTTAGGTTTTTAGTTATATCAAAATTAAAATATTTGTTTCACAGCCTTAATCTTCTTTGTAACCTTGTGAGAGGGTTTGGTCAATTTTGGGTAGAAAATTGACCACTTGTGTAAAGGTTTCCTCCTAAGCCTAGAAAAGGGGAAGATCAACTAGTGGAGTTGTTTGAAAATCCTTAGTGAGAGCTAAGGTAGTGGATGTAGAGTTCATTTGGAACTTGAACCACTATAAGTGCCTTGTCTTCAATTTTTTATTTTACCACTTCACTACCAAATATCTTTAAAATCCAATTCATCCCCCTCTTGGCTTAAATTGATTCAACGATCCACTCAACAATTGGTATCAGAGCTTACCTCTTTTGAATGATTAACAACCACAATAGAAGATCCTAGAAGAGTGTGATCAAGTCTAAAGTCAAGTCATGGCTTCTACCTCAACCTCCAACCTTTACGAGTCTCAATCCACCACTAAACCACCTTTCTTTAATGAGGACAACTACCCATATTGGAAGAATATGATGCGTTTCTTCATCAAGTCTACCGACTACATGGTTTGGGGTGTAGTGGAAGAAGGGCCATTCATCCCGGTAGAAAGAAATGATGAAGGAAAAATTGTCCTTAAGGTGAAGTCAGAGATGACCGAGGAAGATAGACGAATGATGCAAGTCAACGACAAAGCTCTACACATCATATTTTATGCATTTAGTCCGGACATCTACTCTAAGGTTTCTTCAATCGAGAGCGCAAAAGAAGTGTGAGACACTCTAGAGACGACTTATGAAGGAACTAGCGACGTGAAGGAGACAAAGATCGGGTTATTAAATTTGAGCTATGAAAATTTCAAGATGGATCGCGATGAGAGCGTCTCCAAGATGTTTCATCGGTTTTTGATCATCGTCACGGTTTTAAAGGATTCAGTGAAGTGATTCCCAAAGATAATCTAGTAAGGAAGCTTCTATATTCTCTCCCGGAGTCTTGGGAAGGTAAAAGAACAGCCATCAATGAAGCTAAGAATTTGAAGACCTTAAAGCTTGATGAGCTCGTTGGTTCTCTTCTTACACATGAGATTATGAAATAAGGAAGAGAAGAAGAAAAGAAGAAAGAAGAGAGAAGCATGAGGTGGAAAAGAAGAAGAAGCTAGGAGTTGCTCTCAAAGCCTCTCTACAAGAAAAGAGCTCTTCTAGTGAGGAGAAAGACTTTGAGGAGTTGGCAATGATAGCGAAACGATTCTAACGGTTCATGAAGTCTAACCGGGGGAGAAATTTTCAAAGAAAGATGGACTTCAAGAACAAAAGCAAAGAAGAAGAAAGGGACCCGATCATTTGCTTTGAGTGCAAGAAGCTGAGTCACATACGTTCTGATTGCCTTCAACTTAAGAAGAAGGGTTTTGAGAAGAAGAAGAAGCTCAAAGCCAAGCTTGCTACTTGGAGTGATGAGGAGTCATCCGAGGATGAGGAACATGAATTGGCCAACCTTTGCCTCATGGCTCTCGAGGAGGATTCTATGGTAACCTCTAACTCATCTTGCTTTAATTTTTTTACAATTGATGAATTACATGATGCATATGATGAGTTACAAGAGGTGTATGATGAGTTAGTATAGAAATATAAGGATTCCGTTTTGAGAAACAAAAAGGTCATTTCGGATTTAAAAGCTCAAAACGATTTACTCTCTAAAGCTAACTCGGATTTTGAGAAAAAGGTTTTAAGCTTAAAAGATGAGTTAAAATTCTTTGAACAAGAAAATATTGATTTAAATAACCTTCTTTCTCATTGTAAAGATGAACACCAAAAGTTGGTGAATGAGCTAAATGAGCTCAAAAATTCTTTCAAAAAAGTTGGTTCTTCAAGGGTCGAAAAAGGTGAATCTTCAAAAACCAACTTTGTAAAAAGAAAGAATTTTAACTACAAACAAAGTGTCTCCAATAGGCATTCTAGAACTAAAAGGATTAGAAGTGTGTGGGTTCCTAAGGAACTTGTAAAATCTAATAATGTTAATGGCATGTCAACTTGGATTCCTAAGGGAACCAAGCTTTTGGGAGGTAACACTCATGGACCCAAAATGATTTGGGTACCAAAAACCAAACTTTAACTCTTTGTTTGTAGGGGGAGCATTGCTACAAGGCCAAAGCACAAAGTCAAAATTCGTGGTACCTTGATAGTAGATGCTCGAGGCACATGACTGGAGACAAGAGTCAGTTCATGGAATTAAAGCCAAAAGGTGGAGGAGTAGTAACATTTGGTGACAACTCCAAAGGCCACATTGAAGGTGTTGACTCCACAGGTAATCACTCTTCCACACTCATTGAAAATGTTTTGTATGTCAATGGTCTAAAACATAACTTGTATAACATAAGTCAACTATGTGATAAAGGGTTTAATGTCATGTTTGATGTAAATGAATGTAGAATAGTTGGCATTAAATCTAACAAAACAATGCTTATTGGTCATCGCATAGGCAATATATATATGGTGCATCTAGATGACATTCATACATCCCATGCATGCTTAGTTGCACAAAATAAAAATGATGCATGGTTATGGCATAGGAAACTAGGACATGCTAGCATTAGTGTTTTGGAAAAATTAGTTTCCCTTAATCTAGTTAGAGGCCTACCTAAGCTCAAGTTCTCTTTAGATAAAATTTGTGATGCATGTGCTAAAGGTAAACAACATAGAGCCTCTTTTAAGTCCATTAATGATGTTTCTACAAGTAGATGTTTGTAATTGATACATATGAATCTCTTTGGGCCAATTAGGACTACTATCTTGGGTGGAAAATCATGTGCATTTGTGCTTGTTGATGATTACTCTAGATATACTTGAGTTCTCTTTTTAAGCACTAAAGACGAGGCTTTAGAAAACTTCATCAAATTTTCAAAAATAACCCAAAATGATCTTGAACTTAAAATTTCACATATTAGAAGTGATCATGGAACCGAATTTCAAAATATGGGTTTTGATGTCTTTTGTAATGTGTGAAACCGATATTTTAATTTTGATATAACTAAAGTACCTAAGGAATAAATTGAAAATGTGAAAACAAATTTTTAAGTCCTCAAACCTCTCTACATGTTTTAAACAATATGCCTAAGTTAAAAACTAAGTTTATCAAATATTTTCTAAGTGTTCTTAAAGCCAAAACAGTGATTTTCGAGTCATGGTTTCGAAACGGCCTTAGGCGTTTCGAAACTGTGTTGAAACTGTGAGTCCATATTTCGAAATGGGTATCGAAACGATTTCAACATTGCCAACCCGTGTTTCGAAACAAGTTTCGAAACAGCTGAAGAACATTGAGCAACCGTATCGAAACGACATCAAGTGTTTCGAAACAGCTTTAAAATTGATTTGAAAAATATGACAGTTTAATATTTTTAACTGATTTTTAACAAACCGTTAAGGCGTATCGAAACGATCTCAAGCCGTTTCGATACGATCCTTGACAGTGGCAAAATGTTTCAAAAGAAGTTTCGAAACGGCTCTTAGCATATCGAAACAGGTCACACTGTTTCGATACGAGATCTTAAATGCACCCCAACGACTCTTTCTATTTTGGTCTGTTTCGAAACAGGGTCGGGCGTTTCGAAACAGGGTCGGGCGTTTCGAAACGGTTGGTTGCAGACTGCATTTATGGAGGGAAGATAACACCCCAACGGCTCAATTCATGAATGCAACAACCACAACTGCTAGAATTCAATGAGAAGGTATAAAAGGGACCTCTAAAAGCTTCAGCAACAACTATTGATCCAAAAGAAAACATCCAAATATCAAATTCAAGCATTTGTGCCTAAATCCCAATATTGTCTTGTAACCCCAATTGTATTTTTCATTCTTATCTTTTGAATTGGGTTGAGTGCTTGTAATTGAGCTATATTTTGTATTGAGAGATACTTGCT
Organism: Hibiscus tridactylites; assembly: GCA_958450335.1. Lineage (NCBI taxonomy): Eukaryota > Viridiplantae > Streptophyta > Magnoliopsida > Malvales > Malvaceae > Hibiscus > Hibiscus tridactylites. The sequence goes on along the minus strand of OY288265.1, from coordinate 79,239,004 downwards.
TAGCCAACAAATTCTTTGTTTCAATTGAGTGAGGATTGGGTCAAATTTTGGGTAGAAAATTTGACCAAAAATTGTAAGGGTTACCTCCTTAGCCTAGAAAAAGGGAAGAGCAATTAGTGGAATTGTTGCAAATCCTTAGTGAAGCTAAGGTAGTGGATGTAGAGTTCATTTGGAACTTGAACCACTCTAAAATTCCTTGTCCACCAATTTTATTTGCAAATTCCACCACCAAGAACTTTAAAAATCCAATTCACCCCCTCTTGGTTCATTTCGATCTTTCGATCCACTCAACAATTGGTATTAGAGCCTACCTCTTTGAGGATTAACAACCACAAGAGGAGTTCCTAGGAAGAGTGTGATCATCCAAAAATAAATAGATGGCTTCTACTTCCGGTTCGAGCATGTATGAGTCTCAATCCACTACAAAACCACCTTTCTTCAATGGTGACAACTATCCGTTTTGGAAGAATAGAATGCGCCTCTTCATTAAGTCCAATGACTACTTGGTTTGGGATGTCATTTAAGATGGCCCCTACATTCCATTGAAGCAAGATAATGAAGGGAAGATGGTTTTGAAGAAAAAGGTGGAGATGAGTGAAGAAGAAAGGAGAAAGATCCAAATAAATGACAAAGCTCTCCACATGCTCTTTTGTTCTTTCGGTCCGGACATCTACTCCAAAGTATCATCCATTGAGAGTGCCAAAGAAGTGTGGGATACTCTTGAGACCACCTATGAGGGAACTAACGATGTCAAGGAAACTAAGATTGGAATTCTCAATCTTAGTTATGAAAATTTCAAGATGGAGCCCGATGAGACGGTGTCCAAGATGTTTGATCGCTTCTCAACCATAGTCAATGGGCTCAAAGGATTTGGAGAGACTATACCGGAAGACAAGCTTGTCCGGAAACTACTCTACTCACTTCCCGAATCTTGGGATGGGAAGAGAACCACCATCATAAAAGCTAAAAATTTGAAGACTTTAAAGCTTGATGAGCTAGTGGGTTCTCTCCTTAATCATGAGATTATGAAGCAAGGAAGGGAAGAAGAGAAGAAGAAGGAAGAGAAGAGAGTAGAAAAGCTAGAGGTGGAAAAGAAGAAGAAGATGGGAATAGCTCTCAAAGCTTCATTACTTGAGGAAAGCTCTTCTAGTTAGGAGGATGAGCTAGAAGAATTGGCTATGATATCCAAACGATTCTCACGCTTTATGAGGTCCAACCGGGAAGAAAAATCCAAAGAAAGATGGACTTCAAAGGTAAAAAAAGAAGAAGCAATGGATCAAATCATTTTCTTCGAGTGCAATAAACTCGGCCACATACGTTCGGAGTGCCCTCAACTCAAGAAGAAGGGCTTTGAGAAGAAGAAGAAGCTCAAAGCCAAGCTTGCTACTTGGAGTGATGAGGAGTCATCTGAGGATGACGAAAAAGAAGTGGCCAACCTTTGCCTCATGGCACTTAAGGAAGATTCCTCCATTGTAACCTCTAACTCATCATCTTTATATTTTACATATGATAAATTAAATGATGCATATGATGAGTTGCAAGAGGTCTATGATGAATTAGTTGAGAAATACAAGGAGTCGGTCATTAGAAATAAGAAACTTATTTTGGAACTAAATGATAAAAATGATACACTTTCTCAAGCTAATTTAAAATTTGAGAAAAAGATATTAGGGTTGAAAGATGAACTAAAATTCTTCCAAGATGAAAATATTGACCTTAATAATCTTCTTTCTCAATGTAATAGTGAACACCAAAAGGTTTTAGATGAGCTTAACAAGCTCAAAGAGTCTTTTAAAAATGTTGGTAGTGTGAAGCATGAAATAGGTGAATCTTAAAAAACAAACCAACCAAGGAAAAAGATTAATTACTACAAACAAGGTAGCTTTCCTAGACATAGTAGAACTAAAAGGTTAGAAGTGTATGGGTTCCTAAGGAACTTGTAAAATCTAATAACATTGTTGCTATGTCATCTTGGATTCCTAAGGGAACAAAGTTATTGAGAGCTAACACTCATGGACCCAAAATGATTTGGGTACCAAAAACAAATGTTTAATATCTTTGTTTGTAGGGGGAGCATTGCTACAAGGCCAAAGCACAAAGTCAAAACTCATGGTACCTTGGTAGTGGATGCTCGAGGCATATGACCGGAGACAAGAGTAGATTCATGGATCTAAAGCCAAAAAGTGGATGAGTGGTGACATTTGGTGACAACTCCAAAGGCCACATTAAAGGTATTGGCTCCATAGGTAATCACTCTACTATTCTTATTGAAAATGTCTTGTATGTCGATGGTCTTAAACATAACTTGTTGAGCATAAGTCAATTGTGTGATAAAGGATTTAATGTTTTATTTGATAAAAATGGGTGCAAAATTGTTGACATTAAATCTAATAATATTATGCTCATAGGTCATCGCATAGGTAACATATACATGGTGCATCTAGATGACATACATACATCTCATACATGTTTGGTAGCACAAAATGAAAATGATGCATGGTTGTGGCATAGGAAACTAGGACATGCTAGCATTAGTGTTTTAGAAAAACTAGTTTCCCTTGATCTAGTTAGAGGTTTACCCAAGATTAAGTTCCTAAACGATAAAATTTGTGATGCATGCTCTAAGGGTAAACAACATAAGTCTTCCTTTAAATCCATTAATGATGTTTCTACAAGTAAATGTTTACAACTTATCCATATGGATTTATTTGGGCCAATTAGGACTATGAGCTTGAGTGGTAAATCTTATGCATTTGTTCTTGTTGATGACTTTTCTAGATTTACTTGGGTTCTATTTTTAAGTACTAAAGATGAGGCTTTAGAAAAATTCATCACATTTTCAAAACTAACCCAAAATGATCTTGAACTTAGAATTTCACATATTAGAAGTGATCATGGAACCGAGTTTCAAAATTTAGGGTTTGAAGAGTTTTTGAATGAAAATGGTATTAGCCACAATTTTTTGGCTCCTCGAACTCCTCAACAAAATGGGGTAGTTGAGAGGAAAATAGAACTTTACAAGAAATGGCTAGAACCATGCTTTGTGAAAATAATTTACATAAATATTTTTCGGCGGAAGCCACAAACACTGCTTGCTATATTGTTAACCAAGTAATGATTAGGCCAATTTTAAAGAAAACACCTTATGAGATTTTAAAATCTAAAAAGCCTAACATTAGCTATTTTCATCCTTTTGGTTGCAAGTGTTTTGTTTTAAATAATGGAAAAGACAACTTAGGTAAATTTGATGCAAAAAGTGATGAAGCTATTTTCATAGGATATTCTTTAACCTCTAAAGCCTATCATGTATTTAACAAAAGAACTTTAGTAATAGAAGAATCTATACACGTTGTATTCGATGATAACCTCCTTCCAAGGAAGGACTCTTATGATGATGATGATGTAGGAATCATAAATGCCTTTGATGGAGGACAAACTTCAAAGGAGGATGAGATTCTAACAAAAGAAGAGGACACACAAGATCCACCTCTTGAAGCCTTGAAGGACTTGGCTCTTGAGGAAAAGGAAGTGAGCTACCCAAGGGAGTTCAACTATGTCAAAGATGGTGAAATCTTGGGTGATCCATCCAAGGGGGTAACCACTCGATCTTCTCTTAGATTAATGACTCATGTTGCATTTATCTCATGCATAGAGCCTAAGAATATAAAAGAAGCATTGAAAGATGGTTTTTGGATTATGGCTATGCAAGAAGAGTTAAATCAATCTGAGAGAAGTAATGTTTAGACATTAGTTGATAGGCCTAGTAATCAATCTACCATGGGAACTAAATGAGTCTTTAGGAACAAGCTAGATGAGAGTGGTAACATTGTGAGAAATAAAGCTAGACTAGTAGCACAAGGTTACACTCAAGAAGAGGGAATATATTTTGATGAAACCTATGCACCCATAGCTAGAATGGAAGCCATTAGGATGTCGCTTGCATATGTATGTTATCATGATTTCAAGCTTTTTCAAATGGATGTTAAAAGCGCATTTTTAAATGGTTTTATAAATGAGGAAGTGTATGTGGAACAACCACTGGGTTTTGAAGACTCAAAATTTCCAAATCATGTTTTCAAACTCACTAAAGCTCTTTATGGTTTAAAACAAGCTCCTAGAGCTTGGTATGAAAGACTTTCAAACTTTTTAATTGAAAAAGGTTTTGAAAAAGGCAAGGTGGACACTACACTTTTTATAAAAAGGTATAAAAATGACATCTTAGTAGTACAAATTTATGTTGATGATATTATTTTTGGTTCTACTAACGAATGTCATTGCAAAGAGTTTGCTAAGCTAATACAAGGTGAATTCGAGATGAGCATGATGGGGGAGCTCTCATTCTTTTTGGGACTCCAAATCAAGCAAAGGAAGGATGACACCTTCATCAATCAAGCAAAGTACATAAAGGATATGCTCAAGAAGTTTGGCTTGGAGAATGCAAAGCCTCAAGCCACACCTATGAGCTCATCTACAAAGCTTGACAAAGATGAAGGAGGTAAGTGTGTTGACTCTAAGCTTTACTGTTCTATGATTGGATTGTTACTTTACCTTACCGCAAGTAGACTGGATATCTTGTTTAGTGTTTGCTTGTGTGCTAGGTTTCAAGCTAGTCCTAGAGAGTCTCACCTTATAGCCGTTAAGAGAATCTTTAGGTACCTTAGAGATACTCCTTGTTTAGGTCTTTGGTACCCTAGAGACTCCACCTTCAACCTTCATGCTTATTCGGATGCGGATTATAGGGGATGTAAAATCGATAGGAAAAGTACTTTGGGAACTTGTTAATTCCTAGGTAGTATGCTCATATCTTGGTTCTCTAAGAAACAAAATAGTGTAGCCTTATCTACCCCTTAAATGTGATAACACTAGTGCTATATGTTTGACAAAAAATCTCATCCAACACTCTAGAACCAACCACATAGAAATAAGGCATCATTTTATTAGAGATCATGTCCTTAAAGAAGATGTGGTTATAGAGTATGTTGACACCTTAAATCAATTAGCAGACATATTTACAAAACCTTTAGACAAAGAGTGTTTTTGGTCCCTTAGGAGAGAGTTAGGTCTAACTAGCATATCTTGACCTTTTAGGACCTCTTTTGTGCTTAAAATTGCTTGATCTTGTGAAATGTCATGTTTATGTGTTTTTACTCCTAATTTCATCCATGCCTATAGCTAGGGGGAGTATGTATATGTTTGCATATGTTTTTCCTGCTCATTCATGTCATTCATGCAAGTTAGGCCTTAGAAAATTTCATTTTTTTGCACTTTTAGAGCCTCATTTGCACTTCCAGGCCCAGGTGTATCGAAACGGGTCCACCTATTTCGATACGGATGCTTTAAATTTCTATCAGAGAGAAGGGAATTTCGAAACACCTTCCAAGGGTTTTGAAACATTTTGGCTACTGCCAAGGGGTGTATCGAAACAAGTTTCGATACGAGTCAACGGGGATTCGATACGGTCAAACCTGTATCAAAACAGTCAGCTGGTGTTGAAAAATCGGTCAAACTTTCGTGCCCGCGTTTCGAAACGGTCAACACCGTTCCGAAACGGGTTCACGGACTTCTTTAAAAGAGCTTTATTGTTAAAGTTCAACCTAAATCAAAACTCTCCCAAAAAACCCTAAAAACCCTAGAATCGATTTTTCCTATAAAAACCCTCTAAACCTCATTGTTTTTCACCAAATCTTGAGGGCTTTTTCTCCTAAACACAAGTCTAAGCAAGCATCAACAATCTTGTGCAAGGATTTTCACATATTCATCCAAAATCCCAATTTAAGGTATATTTTCCTCTTTTCTTTTTTCTTCAATTTATATTCGAATCTTAGGTTAGAAAATTTTAATTTTGTATAGTTTATGTGTTTTGATACTTGAGTTTTTCAAATCTTGTAAAAAAAATTCAAGATCTCCAATTTTTTGATTCGAATATATATTTTTTCATTCGTATTTTCTTTATTTTTTTAATTTGTTTTTCTCTTAAATTTTTTCTTTGTTGTTTTGTTTTGCTTCTTTGTTTTCAAAACTTGTTTTTAAACCTAAGTGGGATTTATCATTGGATTGAATTAAGAAATCTCATGCATACACTCAAACTTGTTTTTAAATTTCTTGCTTTATATTTTTAGGATGTCTACGGAGAACGTTAGCAAAAAGCGTAAGACCGGTCAAGCAAGTGAATCGAGTATTCGTCCTAATCTCACCCAACTATTTCAAAAAACTCTTCGAACTCAAGAGATGAGGGATCGCTTCAATTATGTTAAGGAGTTTGAAATTCGTCGTGAGCGTGTTGTTGACCTCGCGTTTCTTGACTCCGAGCGATTTCTCTTTCGCTACCTCGACCATTAAAGAGAATGGGATTTCCTTGTCTTGTTGAGCATCCCGGACATTTGCTACAAACACATGGTACTTCTCTTTTACTCCAATGCTCAATTTATTAATAGTGAAGACAATACCGAAGTGGTTGGCCTTGAGTCTTCTATCTTGGGCAAGAGGATTGTCATTGACATCCCTTTCTTGGAGTCTACGTTTGCTCTTAAGAACGAAGAATTGAGAATGAGAGTCACTTTGGTTCTCACACCGGTTCGGTGCTTACTTTGGATGCGCACGATAGATTCCTCCATTTGATGGTCTCATGGTTCCTTCGCCCCTCCGGAGGTAAATATTCTCACATTCGTCAAGTAGACTATTTTTGGCTTGAGTGTTTTCGTCGTGGTGAGCGCCCTAATCTTGTTAAGATCATGTTTGCCGAGATAGTCAATAATGTTTAGCTTCGTGACACCGATGCCCTGAAATCCTTCACTTATGGAACGGTTTTAAGTCACATCTTTAGCAAGCTTAATCTTGATTGCACCTACGACTCTTCGGAACCCCGCAAGTCAAAAATTGGTGAGTCCTCTCTCCGTAAGTCTGGTTTTCGCTATGTAAACAATGGGCATTGGGAATGTGTTGATAGGGAAGCACCTCCTCCTCCTCCCGTTGAACCTCAACCACAAGCTCAAGTTGCGAACAATAAAGCTCTCACGGCTTTCCTTACCGAGCGGTTCAACACTTTGGACACTAACATGTCTAGAGGTTTTGGTGCTCCCAATACCCGCTTGCAAAATGTAGAGGATCGACTCCATTCCTTGAGAATCAACAATCGACCATGGATATGTCCTTCTCCACCTTTTATGGCCAATGGATGAAGTTTCGTCGTTCTCAAGTCAAGAGCGATGATGAGTCCACGGATGATGATGGTGACGACGACGAGGCCTAAGTCTCTCATGACATATCATATTAGCTATGCATTTTAGGTTTAAGTTTGCATCTTTATATCTTATGTTTTATGAACCTATGCTTTTGATTTTATTTGGGATTATCCTTTGAACTTATTGTTTGAGATTTATGTTTTGGATATTTTAATTTTATGAATTAATATTATGTTGCTTATTGCTTAATGATTATTGCTATTAACCCTATCTCTTCTCTATGAGCCTTGTTCCTTATTTTTGATCTAACAAAAAGGGGAGATGTAATCTAAGAGCCAAAATTCGTTTTAAATGTTTTAAGTGATTTTAAGTTTTAAACCTTGAATTTAAATCCTTAAATCTTTTTAAAACTTTAAAAATCTATCTTAAATTGAGGGGTAGTTAGAATGTGTTCAAAATTTTCAAAACTCTTAAAAATTCTAACTTTGGTTTTGTTATATCAAAAAGGGGGAGATTGTGAAACCGATATTTTAATTTTGATATAACTAAAGTACCTAAGGATTAAATTGAAAATGTGAAAACGAATTTTTAAGTCCTCAAACCTCTCTACATGTTTTAAACAATATGCCTAAGTTAAAAACTAAATTTATCAAATATTTTCTAAGTGTTCTTAAAGCCAAAACAGTGATTTTCGAGTCATCGTTTCGAAACGGCCTTAGGCGTTTCGAAACTGTGTTGAAACTATGAGCTCATGTTTCGAAACGGGTATCGAAACGATTTCAACACTGCCAACCCGTGTTTCGAAACAAGTTTCGAAATGGCTGGAGAACATTGAGCAACCGTATCGAACGACATCAAGTGTTTCGATACGGCTTTAAAATTGATTTGAAAAATATGACCGTTGAATGTTTTTAACTGATTTTTAACAAACCGTTAAGGCGTATCGAAACGATCTCAAGCCGTTTCGATACGATCCTTGACAGTGGCAAAATGTTTCAAAACAAGTTTCGAAACGGTTCTTAGCGTATCGAAGCAGGTCACACCGTTTCGATACGGGCTCTTAAATGCACCCCAACGGCTATTTCTATTTTGGTCTGTTTCGAAACAGGGTCAGGCGTTTCGAAACGGTTGGTTGCAGACTGCATTTATGGAGGGAAGATAACACCCCAACGACTCTATTGATGAATGCAACAACCACAACAGCTAGAATTCATTGAGAAGGTATAAAAGGGACCTCTAAAAGCTTCAGCAACAACTATTGATCCAAAAGAAAACATCCAAACATCAAATCCAAGCATTTGTGCCTAAATCCCAATATTGTCTTGTAACCCCAATTGTATTTTTCATTCTTATCATTTCAATTGGGTTGAGTGCTTGTAATTGGGCTATATTTTGTATTGAGAGATACTTGCTTAGCCAACAAATTCTTTGTTTCAATTGAGTGAGGATTGGGTCAAATTTTGGGTAGAAAATTTGACCAAAAATTGTAAGGGTTACCTCTTTAGCCTAGAAAAGGGGAAGAGCAATCAGTGGAATTGTTGCAAATCCTTAGTGAAGCTAAGGTAGTGGATGTAGAGTTCATTTGGAACTTGAATCACTCTAAAATTTCTTGTCCACCAATTTTATTTGCAAATTCCACCACCAAGAACTTTAAAAATCCAATTCACCGCCATCTTGGTTCATTTCAATCTTTCGATCCACTCAACATAATGAAAATGGAATTAGCCATAATTTATCGGCTCCTCGAACTCCTCAACAAAACGGGGTAGTTGAGAGGAAAAATAGAACTTTAGAATAAATGACTAGGACTATGCTTTTTGAAAACAATTTACCTAAGTATTTTTGGGCGGAAGCCACTAACACCGCTTGCTGCATTATATACCGTGTAATGATTAGGCCTATTTAAAAGAAAACACCTTATGAGATTTTAAAATCTAAAAAGCCTAACATTAGCTATTTTCATCATTTTGGTTGCAAGTGTTTTTGTTTTAAACAATGGTAAAGATAATTTAGGTAAATTTGATGCAAAGAGTGATAAAGCTTTTTTTCTATGTTACTCTTTAAACTCTAAAGCCTATTGTGTGTTTAACAAAAGAAATTTAGTTGTAGAGGAATCTATTCATGTGGTTTTCGATGATAACCTCCTTCTGAGGAAGGATTCTTGTGATGATGATGATGTAGGGATCGTTGAAGCTAATGATGGTGGAGAATCATCAAAGGTGAATGAGATTCCAACCAAAGAGGAAGAAGCACAAGAACCGCCTCTAGAAGCATTGCAAGACATGTCTCTTGAGAAAAAGGAAGTGAGCTACCCAAGGGAGTACAACTATGTCAAGGGTGGTGAGATCTTGGGTGATCCATCCAAGGGGGTAACTACTTGTTCTTTTCTTAAAATGCTTAATCATGTTGCTTTTATCTCATGCATTGAGCCTAAGAATGTTAAAGAAGCATTAAAAGATGACTTTTGGATTATGACCATGCGAGATGAGTTAAATCAATTTGAGAGAAGTAAAGTGTGGACATTAGTTGATAGGCCTAAAAATAAATCTACTATAGGAACTAAATGGGTCTTTAGAAACAAACTAGATGAGAGTGGTAACATAATGAGAAACAAGGCTAGGCTTGTTGCTCAAGGTTACACTCAAGAATAGGAAATTGATTTTGATGAAACCTATGCACCCACCCGTAGCTAGAATGGAAGCAATTAGGATGCTACTTGCATTTGCATGTTATCATGATTTCAAGCCTTTTCAAATGGATGTCAAAAGTGCGTTTTTAAATGGTTTTATAAACGAAGTGTATGTGGAACAACCACCGGGTTTTAAAGATCCTATTTTTCTAAACCATGTTTTCAAATTGTCAAAAGCTTTATATAGTTTAAAACAAGCTCCTAGACCTTGGTATGAAAGATTATCAAGTTTTCTAGTTGGAAAAGGTTTTGAAAAAAGAAAGGTGGACACAACACTTTTTATTAAAAACAATGGCAAAGATATCTTAGTAGTTCAAATTTATGTTGATTATATCATTTTTGGTTCTACTAATGAATTGCTTTGTCAAGATTTTTCTAAGTTGATGCAAGGTGAATTTGAAATGAGCATGATGGGGGGCTCTCATTTTTCTTGGGACTCCAAATCAAACAAATGAAGAATGCCATCTTCATCAATCAAGCTAAGTACATCAAAGATATGCTCAAGAAGTTTGGCTTGGAGCAAGCAAAGCCTCAAGCTACAGCAATGAGCTCATCTACAAAGCTTGACAAAGATGAAGGAGGTAAGTGTGTTGACTCTAAGCTTTACCGCTCTATGATTGGATCTTTGTTTTACCTTACCACAAGTAGACCGGGTATATTGTTTAGTGTTTGCTTGTGTGCTAGGTTTCAAGCTAGTTCTAGAGAGTCTCACCTTATAGTCGTTAAAAGGATCTTTAGGTACCTTAGAGATATTCCTTGTTTAGGTCTTTGGTACTCTAGAGACTCAACCTTTAACCTTTATGCTTATTCGGATGCGGATTGCTAGGGTTGTAAGATAGATAGGAAAAGTACATTCAGCACTTGCCAATTCCTAGGTAGTATGTTCATATCTTGGTTCTCTAAGAAACAAAATAGTGTAGCTTTATCTACCACAGAAGCCGAGTACATATCCTTTGGGATTTGTTGTGCTCAAGTCCTTTGGATGAAACAACTCTTAGACTATGGAATTAAGGTAGACACCATACCCCTTAAGTGTCATAACACTGGTGCCATATGTCTTACCAAAAATCCCATCCAACACTCTAGAACCAAACACATAGAAATAAGGCATCATTTCATTAGAGATCATGTCCTTAAGGAAGATGTTGTTTTAGAGTACGTAGACACCTTAAATCAATTAGCGGACATCTTTACTAAACCTCTAGATAAATAGCGCTTTTGGTCCCTTAGAAGAGAGTTAGGTCTAACTAGCCTATCTTGACCTTTTAGGACCTTTTGTGCTTAAATTGCTTGAATTCTTGTTAAATACCATGCTTATGTGTTTTTAATCCTAATTTCATCATTGCTTAAAGTTAGGGGGAGTATGTTTATGTTTTGATATGTTAAACTTGCTCATACATCTCATTCATGCATCTAGGATAAATTAATATTCAACTTTTCTGCAATTTAGAGCCTCGTCTGCAGTTTCAGGCCAATTGGTATCGAAACGGATCACCCTGTTTTGATACGGGTGCCTTCTAAGAACACAAACGGACCAAGGTGTTTCAAAACGCCCCAAAGGGTTTCGAAATGATTTGGTTCTGCAAGAACATGTATTGAAATAGCCCATATACGTTTCGATACGGGCAATCTCTTGGGCTTCGATACAGTCAAACTTGTATCGGAATGGTCATCTTGTTTCGAAATGTTCGTAGACGTTTCGGTACGCCTGTTTCGAAATGCATATCCAAAAAAGCCTATTTTAAAGGTTTTAAATGCTCAGATGCTCTTTTAATCAAACTTAAAAACCCTAAATCAATTTCCTCTATAAAAAGCCTCCAAATCTCCTTGTTTTTCATCAAAACTTGAGGACTTTTACTCTTAAACGAAAATCTAAGCAAGCTTCAACAATTTGGTGCAATTTCATCCACCAATTCTTCCAAAATCCCACATTTAAGGTATTTTCAATATTTTTCTTTTTCTTTTGATTTCGTTCGAATCTTATGTTAGAAAATTATAGTTTTACATTGTATACTTGTTTTATATTATGGGTTTTCAAAATATTGTAATTTTTTTAAAACTCAATTTTTTTATTCGAATATATTTTATTTTATTCGTATTTTTTACAGTTTTTCAAATTTGTTTTTCTTCAAAATTCTTTTTAATACATGTATATACTTTCAAAGTGTTTTTAAGACCTTAATGGGATTTTTATTGGATCGAATTAGGATTTCAATGCATGCACTTAAATTTTTCTTACTTGCTTTGTTTTTAGGTGTTTTTTCAATGGACTCTAAGAAACGAAAGATCAAAGGGGGTGAAGGTTCGAAGGATAATATCCGTCCAAATCTTACCCTTCTCTATTCCAAGGGTCTTAGAAATCAAGATGCTATGAATCGCTTTAAAATTCTCCAAGATGTCGTTGTTCGAAGAGAGCGAGTTGTGGATATGACTTTCCTCGATTTCGAGCGTTTTCTCTTCCGATACCTACCTCTTTTGACGGAATGGAGTTTCCTAAGTTTCTTGAGCATTCTCGACATCGTCTACAAAAATATGATTTTGCTCTTTTACTCCAATGTCGTTCTTATCAACAATGAGGATCACTCCGAAGTCATTGCGATTGAGTCTTACTTATTGGGCAAGAAGTTCCGTATTGATCCATCCGTCTTAGTGAACATCCTTGGGCTAAAAAATGAGGGAATTGAGGATGAAAATCACTTTGGAGCTCATACCGGATCGGTTCTTACCTTGGATGCTCATGACCGTTTCTTGCACTTGATCATCTCATGGTTCATGCGCGCATCCGAAGGTAAATTTGCCCACATCCGTCAAGTTGATAATTTTTGGCACGATTGTTTCCTCCAAGCCCAACAACCTAACGTGGTGAAAATCATGTTTGTCGAGATGGTCCATCAAGTGAGACATCGTCTATCCGACTCCATCACCTCTTTCACCTATGGGACAATGTTGAGCTACATGTTTATTCGCATTGGCGTTGATTGCTCATATGATTTTCCGGAACCATAAAAGCAAAAGCTTGGTGAATCTTCTCTTGTGAGATCCGAATTTTGTTACACCCTTGGTGAATGAGTTCGTGTTGAGAAGAGCTCAAGCACCTCAAGTTGAGCCTCAACCTCAAGCTCCGGCTTCCTTTGTGGCTCCCAACAATTATGCTCTTATGACCTTCCTTACCGAGAGGTTCAACGCGATGGACATGAACATGGCTTCGAGATTTAGTGCTATCAACACTCGTTTGCAATCCTTGGAGGATCGTGTTCTTGGAAACGAGAATCGTCTTACCGCTCTTAAAACCCAACAATCGTCCATGGATCTCTCCTTCTCAACCTTCTATGGTGATTGGAGGTGTTTCCGCAATGATCAAGCAAAGGATAAGGATGAGTTCTTGGATGACATTGGAGACGATGATAGTGATGAGGTACCCTAGGCTTATTGCATATCATATTATTATGTCATATTAGGATTAAGTTTGCACCTATTTATGTTTTTGTTTTTTAAGACCTATGCTTTGATTTTATGTTTTTAGGATTGAGCTTGATGTTTATGTTTTTGATGTTGTTTCTTGAACTTAAATGCTATCTATAATATTATGTTGTCTGGTTTATGCCTTATGTCTCTTTTATTCTCATAATAGCCTTGATTATATAATTTTGATCTAATAAAAAGGGGAAGAAGTAATACCTAAGAGCCTAAGTGTTTTTAAGTTGGTTTTGAGTTTCAAGTGCTTTCAATTTTAATTTTTCAAAACTTTGAAACCTATTTTAAATTGGGGGAGAGTTAAAAGTTTTTCAATTTTTTTCAAAACACTTAAAAATTTATACTTGGTTTTGTTATATCAAAAAGGGGGAGATTATAAAACTAAAAAATTGATTTTGATATGACAAAGGATTTAAGGATTAAATTGAAATTGGAAAATAAATTTTTAAGTCCTCAAAACTTCCCAAAACCTTTAAGCAAAATGGTCAAGTCAAAACCTAATGTTTATACAAATGTTTCTAAGTGTTTTCAAAGATAAAACATTGACTTTTGAGTCGCCGTTTCGAAACGGCCCTTAGGCGTTTCGGAAAGTTTCGAAACTATTAACATGTGTTTCGGAACTAGTTTTCCCGTTTCGATACAGGTGTATCGAAACAGGTCCTTATGTTTCGAAACGGATGAAGAACAACAGAACGAGTTGATCTGTTTTGATACGACAATATCGAAACGACCTCAAACGTTTCGAAACGATTTTCAAACTTGGATTCAAAAATATGACTGTTGTAATTTTATAACTGGTTTTTAGAAAACGGTTAAGGTGTATCGAAACAATTTATGTCGTTTCGATACGAGTTTTGGAAGTGGCAAAATGTTTCGAAACGGAATCTAGAACGTTTCAGAACGGGCTCTTAGTGTATCGAAACGATCGTATCCGTTTCGGTACGATCTCTTAATTACACCCCACAACTATTTCTTTTTTGGTCTGTTTTGAAACAGGTACAAGTGTTTTGAAACGGGTAGTTGCAGAAGTGCATTTATGGTGGGAAGATTACATCCCAACGACTATATTTATGATGGCAACAACCCCAACGGCTAGAATCGAATGAGAATGTATAAAAGGGGGTCTCAAATCAACCGTAACAACTATTTATCCTAAAAGAAACATTCCAACATCAAATCCAAGCTCTAGTGCTAAATTTTCATATTCTTTGTAAAATCCCAATTGTGGTTCTTTGTAATTCCTATTTTCTTTGATTCAATTGGGTTGAGTGCTTGTAATTGGGCAACATTTGTATTGAGAGATATTTTCTATTTGCCTTAATCTTCTGTGTAACCTTGTGAGAGGGTTTGGTCAATTTTGGGTAGAAAATTGACCACTTCTATAAAGGTTTCCTCTTAAGCCTAGAAAATGAGAAGATCAACTAGTGGAGTTGTTTGAAAATCCTTAGTGGGAGCTAAGGTAGTGGAAGTAGAGTTCATCTGGAACTTGAACCACTATAAGTTTCTTGTCTTCAAATTTTTATTTTACCACTCCACTACCAAATATCTTAAAAATCCAATTCACCCCCCTCTTGGCTTAAACCGATTCAACAATCCACTCAACAGAATCGAAGTATCCTAAAGTAATTGGGTGCCTCTAATCTCATATTCGAATAATAATATATTTTCTTATAAAAGGATATATCTATTTGGAATTAAAATTCAATTAATAATTATGGTTAAATTAATTTCAAAATATTATTCAAAATGTCACGTAAAATTAAAAGGTATCGATAACAGACGTTTGTGGGGGTGCTAACCCTTCCCCACACGTAACCGACTCTCAAACTCGAATTTTAAGAAAAATAATCTCTGGTTGTTTTTTATGGTGCCTGGTCTACCAAAATGATCGGTGGCGACTTCAAAATGTTTTTCAAGATTAAATAAAGGAAATTTTCAATTTAACATGGAAAACCTAATTTTTTTAAGATTAAATAAATAAAAGGTAAAACCCTAATTTTCTAAGATTAATTGTCGAGCTATTTTATATCCGGTTCAAAAATAGTCACGACAATGGGTGTATCGAATTAAACATAAGGTAAATGGTATTGTTGACATTTATAAAGCATGTCTTGTGGCAAAAAGATTTACCCAAATTGAAGGTATTGATTATACTGATACATTCTTACATGTTGCTAAGATGACTTCATTCAAAGTATTACTTACTCTTGCTGCTCAAAATGACTGTCATTTGCTGCAACTTGATGTATATAATGCATTCCTCAATGGTGTTCTCGACGAAGAGGTGTATATGAAGCTTCCTTTAGGGTATTCTCATAGTGACAAAAGTTTTGATATGATTTGTCGTTTACACAAATTAATCTATGGATTAAAATAAACATCAAGACAATGGTTTCAAGCCTTCTTCACAGTGATTTTGCAATTTGGTTTCATCCAATCTCCTTATGATCACTCTCTTTCTACTAGAGGAAAAGCTGGTGATATACTTGCCCTTTTAGTTTATGTCAATGACATAATATTCGCCAAGTTTTATCCTCAATAAGATATCCTTAATAAAAAGTGAATGCAAAAAAATGAGTACGAGCGAGAGATTTTCATTAGGATGAATGTAGTTTTTCTTTTTTTTTTAAATTATTATACTCGAAATCATACTTATAATAAAATTAATAATATTTAAATATGGATAATTATACTTATTCATGAGAGTGACTAGTTTTTGGCCTAACCTCAATATTTATTTTACTTTCACTTCATCTTTCATTTTCATATTATCAATCATTGTGTCCCACTGTCCTGTTAGAGATTAGCTGCAATTAGTTGTTAATTTGTTAGTATTAGACAGTTGGGTTTGTTATAATCTGTTAGAGAATGGGCTATATAAACCCCTTCTCAATGTATTGGGCCAATAACTTGTTTTTTTATATTAGATTCCATTTAATAAAATAATTTTAAAATTCTCTTTTCTCTGTATTTTACTAAAATTCCTAACCACTGTCACCTTCTTTCCTCTTCATCGTTCATCATCTACTTCGGCTACCGCCATGAGTCCTTTCTCACACGTCCAGCTTAAATTCCAATTAACTTTAAGTTGTTTTTTAAAACATAACCCAATCAAACATTTTAGGAAATAAACCGGTAAAATATTTCCTTTTAAATCTAATAAAAACCATGGATGTTGGAACAAAACCGATTAGACTGAAAACCAACCGGAAGATTGATTCGATAAGCCCTAGAAATCTGAATGAATCATGAATCGAGAAGTACTATTTTTGACGAGCGAACCAGGGTAAAATTGGTTTCTGTCAACAAAAAAAAATACCGGGGTAAAATTGGTTGGACCGGTTTCTAAAAACTGGGTCCTTCTAGCGGACCAAATCTGGACAAAGTTCAATATTCAACTCAAATCTAACCCAATTAAAATTTAAAAAATGTTAGTGTTGTTAGTTAACGACTTACTAATTTGAGATTTGATTATGTATTATATATTTTTTAGGGAAAACTACACTGGTGGTACCCTAACTATGCCCGTATTCCTACTTTGGTCCCAAAACTATGTTTTTCGGCAAAAGAGTCCCTTCCGTTACATAGTTTTCCTGTTTTGGTCCCCCGACGTTAAATAACTAACGGTTTTGCTGATGTGGCATTTTTTAATATTTTTTAAGGCTGACGTGGCATTTTTAAATATTTTTTTAATCATTTCTCTCTCCTCTTATATATTATTTTTATTTAATTTTATTCACCCAATCATGTTGTGACACGTGTCACTACACTATTAGGTGAAAAAACCCCCCAAATATCTTAAAAATCGAAAGTGGTGCTGCTGAGATTCGAACCCAGGACCACCAACACACCAAGCATACGCTTGAACCAACTAGGCTAAGCTGGATACTTGATTCAAACCTACTAACACTTATATTTAAGCTGTACAAATTAACCCAAAAAAACCTAAAAACATAATTGGTGCCGTTGGGAATCAAACCAAGACCACCAATGCATAATGCATGCGCGTGAACCAACTATGCTAGGCTGGTTAACTGATTCAAATCTACTAGCATTTATATTTAAGCTGTACAAATTAACCCAAAAAAACCTAAAAACATATTTATTTATTATAAAATTAATATTTATTAATAATATAAGAGGAGAGAAATAATCAAAAAATATTAAACTAATGATATTTATTAATATTAATAATTGTTAAATTTTTATTTTACTATTACTGCAAGTATTTTTATTTATTTTATAATAATATTTATTAATAATATTAATAATAATTGTTAAATATTTATTAATAATATTAATAATAATTGTTAAATATTTATTAATAATATTAATAATAATTGTTAAATATTTATTAATAATATTAATAATTGTTAAATATTTATTAATAATATTAATAATTGTTAAATTTTTACTTTACTATTACTGCAAGTATTTTTATTTATTTTATAATAATATTTATTAATAATATTAATAATAATTGTTAAATATTTATTAATAATATTAATAATTGTTAAATATTATTAATAAATATTATTATAAAATAAATAAAAATACTTGCAGTAATAGTAAAGTAAAAATTTAACAATTATTAATATTAATAAATATCATTAGTTTAATATTTTTTGATTATTTCTCTCCTCTTATATTATTAATAAATATTAATTTTATAATAAATAAATATGTTTTTAGGTTTTTTTGGGTTAATTTGTACAGCTTAAATATAAATGTTAGTAAATTTAAATCAGTTAACCAGCCTAGCATAGTTGGTTTAAGCGCATGCCTTATGCATTGGTGGTCTTGGGTTCGATTCCCAGCGGCACCAATTATGTTTTTAGGTTTTTTTGGGTTAATTTGTACAGCTTAAATATAAGTGTTAGTAGGTTTGAATTAAGTATCCAGCCTAGCCTAGTTGGTTCAAGCACATGCTTGGTGTGCTGGTGGTCCTGGGTTCGAATCCCAGCAGCATCACTTCCTATTTTTAGGATATTTGGGGGGTTTTTTCACCTAATAGTGTAGTGACACGTGTCACAACATGATTGGGTGAATAAAATTAAATAAAAATAATATATAAGAGGAGAGAGAAATGATTAAAAAAATATTTAAAAATGCCACGTCAGCCTTAAAAAATATTAAAAAATGCCACATCAGCAAAACCGTTAGTTATTTAACGTCGGGGGACCAAAACAGGAGAACTATGTAACGGAAGGGACTCTTTTGCCGAAAAACATAGTTTTGGGACCAAAGTAGGAATACAAGCATAGTTAGAATACCACCAGTGTAGTTTTCCCTATTTTTTAATATTTTTGGTGTGATTATATGGTAACATATAGTTTTTAATTTTAAGCTTTTTAAAAAAGCACACATCATACAGATTATGATGTTCTAACTTAGATCACCTAGGAGGAACAATATATTTTACCTTTGGACTACTCAACGGGTCCATGTATTGTTTTTTTAGTATATAAATCCTTCAAATTTTTTTAAACAGTAGCATATGTGTAACCCCCTAAACTCGACCCGGAAGTACTAGGCCAAATATAAGGAGTCAAGCTCAAAGCTTGTCCTCCAAGTAAGTAACCTGATTCAAAAACTCTAACTCCAAAATACATAATAATAATATCACATAATACATATTGATAAAATCTTCCTGAAAATATTAAATATTTGAAATGTACATGCATGATAAAACGTAATAACCCAAATAAAACGTCCGAAATCCAAAAACTAAACACAATCTGATAAACGTATAATATAAATAGTTCCAATGATCATACTGATAACAACAAATAAAGCTGAAAAACGAGGTCCTCCAAGTACCGTAGCCTAGACCTGAGTATCTGAAATAGAAACTAAGGGAGAGTCAGCGAAAACGCTCAGTGTGTATCTACAGTGCAAACAGAATTAACAGAATAAACAAATTAACATAGTCAAACAACACATTATCTGAATGATAATCTTAACCCAACAATCAATTCAATCAGTTAGACTTATACGAGTAAAATATGCAAAACAGTATGATATGCATCCATCTACATCACCATCCGAAGAGTAAGGTTCCCCAGAACCACTCTCAACCTCGTCACTATCCGAAGTGGAATCTAGCCCGTAGGGCTAAACCACTGATCCGAAGAAGACATCAACCCGAAGGATGAAGCTACTAAACTTCCCCGTACAGAATCCCAACCAAAATGAGATGACATATTATCCGAGTTCTGAATTTGAATGCATTATTTATCAACAGAAATGCATAATCATATAATCTGATAAACAACAATCCGAATCTGGTAACACATATAAATATTGCATAATGTAACCGAATGTTGAACTAATCAAATATCACAGATCAACAGAATATTATTATCATACATCATCAGACCACATCATGTACACAATTCAGCCCATCAACACATTTACATACAAAGAACTGTAAACAGACAGTACAAAAGAGAACACACCTCAAGTAGCTAACACTCAATGTCGACGGTGACGTCTCCCATGCTCAGCTCTATCTCTAGGTTGGTCAGAGTCAGCTCCTATAATAATTAAATACACCATCAAATATACTACTACTATGCCAAGACATTAATAATATAAATATCGAATATATTATTAATTAAACTCACGAGCGGATCTCGATGTCTGAGCAACAGGAGGTTGTCCAGGTGGAGGAAGAGGAAGGATCTCAGTATTCGAGTCAACGTCGTCTGAAAATAGGAATAAATACAATTAGTTTCCCGATATTCAAATCTTTAAATACTAAACATAAGTGAATAAAAGTGGTCAAAACGGTTTTCCAGGTTCGAATTTGGGAAAATGAGCAGCGGAATCAAAATTAGAATGTCAAAAAACATGAAATAGGCCTTTTTTGAAAAAGTCAACTGTCAACGGGTCAAAGGGTGACATCATCGCACACATCAGACGGTTCGGTTCTAGAGAAGGGTCTGGTTCGGTCCAAGCCAAAAAACCCTAATCTCTCAAATTTTCACCCATTTCAAAAATTAGGGCACAAACAACCCCCGATTCCTCACTGCCGGTGACCTCCCACGCCATATTCCGGCAAAATAATAAACCCCAACACACGCACACCACTTACGCAACCCTCTCAACCCTTACCCAACTCGAAAAACACGGCCAAAATGACGCAAAACTCGTTTGTTTAAACTAACAGTTTTCGCACCGTTTAAGAATTACGGTGACCGGAAATAACACGCGATATCTTGGGTATTACTCGCGACGTCGGGAGGAGCGTTTATCGGCTTGTTGCGACGAACGGTCGTCGGCTTGAGCTTGAACGGAGCTCAATCAGAAAAGGTAAAAGGGGGTTTTAGTTTTGTCGAGAGAATAACAAGGGAGAGGGAAACCGAAAAGGCTTGTTTAGGCTGATAAGGATGGTTCTAAGCCATTGGAAATGGGTAAATTACAAAACAAGAGTCACAAAAGTAGCACATTTTACAGATTGGCCCCAGGAATTTTAAATTTCTCATTTATGCCACTAAAATAAATTAAGAAATTCCGATTTTAATTTTGGGGTGTTACAATATGGATTTTACTAAACACCATGAAAGATATTACAAATACAGTGCATCAAAAAAGAGAAAAAAACTAGTCCACTAAAAATCTCATACAAATGTGCAAAGAAAAGCAAACACTTTCATGGAGATTAACATACCATCAAAACCCATAAACGTTCATAAATCTCCTTGTCTCTAGCCAAACGAGACACTTTACGAGATGAAAATAGAGTGGTGAGCGAACCAAACTATTAGACATATTGCTCCGCTACACAGTTCTGGTTAAGTCAGCTAACAAACCATCAAACAAGTGGGGATCAATCGTTTTTATGACCACCGACAGAATCAAATCGAAAAATTGACGCCGTGAGGATCTATATGCGAGCACGAAACAACCGCTAAGGTATGCTAAAATCGTGTCAAACGACAGATGAAACAAAACACAAAAGTCAATAAAATAGTGTGCCACAAAAGCAGAGGAAACATGTGCCACAAGAGCAATTTTTTATTAAAATTAAAAAAAACAAAATATGAAAGAACAAGAAAAATAATAAACACCGATAATCGACAACCAGTACTAAGACTGACTGTTGACCATCGGTCAGGAAATCAAAAGAAGAAAAAAACTAGTGTGATTATAAGGTAGTATATGTTTAATTTTCTTAGCCCTTTAATAAAGCACACACACCGCGCACACATGGTACTCAAAACCCGGGTCATTTGGATGAAATATATCATCTTTTATCACCGGGACCACTTCACGTTGGAGTATATAAATTCTTTATATTTGTTTCAAAACAATACGATTAAACCATAGAATTCAAAGTCTTTTCCGAATCATATATGACTTGATCAAACCTAATGTGAATATGTTTATGAAATTAGTGAAATCGGGGAAAAATTAACGGTATTGATGTATAAATTTCAAATTTGTCAAATCCCACTAGAGTAGAAAATTAATTTGTTAATGCAACTACAGGGTAACAAATAAGATTTGAATTTATTCACTTTAAACTGTCAATGTATTTGTAATTAATTATTTTTTTAATAGATTTGTAATTAATTATTATATGTCTATATTTTTGTTACCGACTTACTTTGAGTTATTTACTTTAAAAGTTTAAATTGTCAATGCATTTTAATTAATTAATTGTCTATATATATATTTACTTCTTTACTTTAAAAGTTCAAATTGTCAATACATTTTTAATTAATTAAATATTTGTCTTTAATTTTTTTACTTATTTACTTTAAAAGGTGAATGTTGTACTTTGTAACTGTACATTGAATATTGAACTTTGAATGTTGCTATTTTGGAAAATGTAGTTAACTCTGTTAACCTTTAAAATTTGTAATTGATTCTATAATTTATATTGTTATTTATGACATTATAGTTTTTTTTTTTACAATATTTTATATTTTTACATTTTCCAGATTTTTTAAACAATAAATCGATTGAAAGTGCTGAACTAAAATCAATAATATAATTAATTTGATCACCAATTCAATTTTAAAAATTTTAATAGTAAAATCTTCTATGGATTTGACCAACAAGGGTTGGGTGCATTGGTAAGGCACATTGCACTCCTAAGGAGAGGACGTGAGTTCGATCCTTGGAGACAACATTGTTGGTCGGGGCAGCTACGCAACCCGAACATGGACCGTAAGACGAACATGCATATTACCAAAAAAAAAATCTTCTATGGATTCGAATTTTGACATAAAAATGTCAAAATAAAATAATTTAACTTTTAGAGTCATTAGGAGAATTTTTTCTTACTCGTCCCGTAAGTAAGAATTATTCAAAAAAAAATTATGCCGCAGTAGGGGCGAGTTAAAAAATAAAGGTTTAATGTTAAAATAAAATAATTTAGCAAAAAATAAAAAGAAAGAAGATGGCTTCTAAAACAACAAAGATGATTTCCAGGTCTCACTAGATCTCACCCCTTTCCCTTAAACAACTCTTTATTTATTTTTGTCAACTAATCGGATGGCTTCGATCCGTCGAACTCTGTCACCGGCATTTCACAGCCGTTCGTACCAGAACGGCGCCGGCGGATTCTCCTCTTCTCCCTCTAACAAGCTTTTTCATAGCGGAAACACTAGACATCCACCCTCTTCCACTCCTTCAACGCTTTTGTTCAGCGCCGTCAATTTATTCCACCGCCGAGGATGGCGGCGGTCTTTTTGCCGATGTCTCTTCTTCTTTCTAATAGGGTTGCTTCTCGGTATTGCTCCGTTTGGACAAATGGATACCGATATCCGAGCCGAGGATTTAGCTCCTCCCGACCTCAGACCGCCGCATGTCGATCTCCCATTGGAGGATCCGATTATTTCTTATGTTGCATTGGCCGTGAACACGCGGTTGGAAGAACGAAAGGATGTTGCCGATTCAATAGAGCCGTTAAAGCAGTTAATCGTCGTTACGCCGACTTATAATCGGGGATTCCAAGCTTATTTCTTGAACAGGTTGGGGCAAGTTTTGAGGCTAGTGAAGCCGCCGTTGGTTTGGATAGTGGTGGAGGAGAAAACGGTGTCGTTGGAGACGGCCGAGATTCTGCGGAAAACCGGGGTTATGTATCGGCACGTCGTTTCCACGCGCAATTCTACTAACGTGAAGGACCGAGGGGTTCATCAAAGGAACGCCGCTTTGGAACACATTGAACGGCACAAGCTTGACGGGATCGTGTTTTTCGCCGACGACGACAATGCTTACACCCTGGAGCTGTTTGAAAGCTTGAGAACTATTAGGTAAAAAAAAATAATTAATTGAGGGAATCTTACTTTTGAAGATAGTTAATGAGGAGGATTACAATTTTGGGTCAAAGTGGTCCTAATATATGTTGGGAAGTTAATGGTTTTGAACATCATGTTTTGATTGTAGTTATCTCACCAAATAATTACACTTTTTGTTTGTGGATTAAATCTGCCTGTTTAGCTTTCTGTTATTTAACCGGATTTAGTTTCATTTTCATATGACATTCAGCCTGTGTGTTTCAAGCTTTTCCTTTATTGTTTGTTTTGTTATAAACTTGTAATCTTGATCTCAAAGTACTCGTAACCGACTCGTGTTTGGACATTGGTATGGTGGAATGATCCTCTTAATACATAACAGTTCAAATGGCAATTAGTATGTCTTGTTCATCTGCATGTTATAGCCTGCAGAGTGCACTCCAATGGGGTAACTGTAAAGTGACTACCATGAAATGCTTCATCTTTTCCGAATCATGCTATTATACACAAATTCATAATATGTATCTTCTTATGTTGTAGCCGTTTTGGAACTTGGCCTGTTGCCATGCTTGAACGAAGCAAAAACAAGGCTATTTTGGAAGGTCCGGTATGCAATGCGAGTCAAGTAATTGGATGGCACACAAATGAGAAAAGCAAAAGACTCCGTAGGTTTCACGTTGATATGTCGGGATTTGCTTTCAACAGCACCATCTTGTGGGACCCAAAGCGATGGGGGCGCCGCTTCACAAACCCAATTCGACAATTGGACACAGTGAAGGAGGGTTTCCAAGTATGAACCACACTGTGTTGCATTTTGTACTATTTCCTTGATGTGAATGTGTATTTTCTCTACAAATGTCAAGCTCACAGATTGATTCTATTCTTTGCTGACTGTATCGAGCAGGAAACGACATTTATCGAGCAAGTAGTGGAAGATGAAAGCCAAATGGAAGGCATACCACCTGGTTGTTGGAGGATTTTGAATTGGCATCTCCATTTAGATACCAACAATCTTGTTTATCCCAAAGGCTGGCTACTTGAGAAGAATCTAGAGGTTAGCTTGCCTATTAAGTGATGAAAGCTCAGCTCCACAACATTTTAATGCTGAGGAGGGGATAAACGGGTAAGATATTCAATTAGGAATATCCGTTGTAGTCGGAAATATTGGCGTGTCAAAACACACATGAATACATGTTACATGAAAGATGGCAAAGAGAGAAGTAATGACAACAAAACAGCTTGAGACAATTTACTACAGATATCTAAATAATCTCTTGTACCAAACAGTTTGTGATTAGAGCTATTTTCCTGTGGCAGTTGTGCCCGTGTTCTGCCTGGTGATGCATAATGTCACAGGGCTAGGTTCAAGTGGGTCTGTAACAATAAGTTCAACTTATTCCGAGCCGATTTGATGCAATCACCAGCATACAGCATACAGTAGAGCCTAGTGCCTGCACACTTGTTCATCTGGGAATGACAAAGAAACAAAAGATTTGTGATTTTTCTTGGTCATATAATTTTGTAGCATGAATTATTCTTACAGAACAAGTTGTTATCGAGTGTGGTATTTTTTGGGCACTGCACAAAATGGGCAGTGGATTTGTTTGTGGATCCATAGTCTTTACAGTTTACACCCTGTATGTAACCTTTTATCAAAATCAAATTGTGATTTGTTACTGATCCCAGCATTCTTCCTTCTCTCTGCAACTCAAATGTTATTTCATTTTTTGTTAAAAGTTGTAAATTTAGTTTTTGTATTTAGTCATCTTTAGTCTAGGACCGAAATGATAGTCATTATATCTGTTAAACTAAACTCTATCGTTAGTTTTATTTTTAATGTCCGATATGATTATTTTTAGACGCTGCAATTTAGTAATAATGTCTCTGTACTGATGATAAAAAGAAAGTCTCTGGACTGTTTTGATCCGGATAAATATTTTAATATTTGAGAAGTACAAAAATTAAAACGTAGGAATTAAATTCGTAACATATGCTTCCTCACTTATGACTTCTATATATGAATAGAAATCCTATTCACCTTCTGTGTTTTTATTTATCCCAGACACTAAGAATTAAATTTAGGCTTTAAAAGAATTGAAGTATAATGTATTTTTATGTCCTAGAGTTTAGGATTTAACATTTAACTTTTTAGTATTTTTTAATGTTGGGCATAAAAAAACACCGAAAAGGTACAAATAATTTTTGTCTTATTCTTTAAATTATTGATTTCTTATGGCTTAAATATATGTTTGGTACCTAAACTAGATCCATTCTCCTAAGTTGGTACTTAAAAAAATTTCTCTTAAATTAGTACCTGAACTAGGCACGTTCTCTCACGTCGGTACCTAAAGAATTTTATCCCAAGTTGGTAGTTGAACTATATACTTTTTCCTAAATTGATACTAAAAATTTTTTAAGTACCAACTTAAAAGAAGGTATCTAATTCAAGTACCAAATGTATATTTTAAGCCACTTATTAATGAAAATATTGTGAGAACACTAACTCGGCTAATACAATACAATTTGAAAGACCCATCTATAAAGCATAGAGAATTTAGGCAATATATCATTTGAATCTGATCCAAATTTAATTTTGAGTTGGTTCATATGTATTAAGATAATGATTGATTATATCCTAATTGTAGAATTACCTATGAAATATGAGTGGGAATGGAGATTGAATTGAATTGAATGCCCTCACTCCCGCAAGAGAAGGATATGAGAAAAAAAATATGTATTCTCTATGTTATGGGTATAAAATTAAAACCCAACAGGATCCCTGACCCAAAACAAGGGAACCCTTACCCTTATGCGGTTTATACAGATACACATTCAATATTACATATGCCAGAAAACTGCACCTCTGCTCCAATCTTCCAACCAAGCTGGACTTCTCCATAACTAGGTATGCGTGTTTTCTCACACTGGATCAAACAATGCACATATGTGAGCCTCATTCTTGCATCGGGAGCAAATCGGTGTTCAGCCGGCCACAATTAGAACGGACCAACTTTGAGATATTAAGTCGGAGTTGCTCCCTGAACAGAAGTGTCTGAGGAATGCAAGTTTGACATATGTGGTTGCTGTTGCTGTTGCGGCTGCATATGCGACTCATTTGCAAGACCGAGAATCGCAAGTGTTGATCTACCAAAATGTTTTAAGCAAATTATAAATCACTACAGCAAGCCAAGCATATGAACTCATATTATATAAAATTAAAAACACTTCAATAAAAGCTTCAACTATATGCAAATTTGTTTAGTAAAATATATTATGTTTCTTAACTTTGACAATGCCTTGCTAACAGTAATTGAAATAGAGGTCGATTTTCTGAAATACTAGTTGAATCAAAAAGAATAACAGAAGCCAGTATTTTCCTTTTCTTTTTTCCAGTTTTCGGCACATGGAAGGTTCTCGATTAGAATCCAAAGAACTATACCTAGGCAGTGAATCTTTTATATTTGGTTGGCTTGCATAAGAAGCTAGGGAACTCTTGAGACTACCATATTTATTCAGTGTGCTCTGGAGTTGTGGCGGCGGCAACTGCAATCACCAAAACACGAAAAAGAAAGGTGTAAACCTAAACATTATGACCAAAGAGCCCAAGGTTCTGTTATATGCACTTGCGAAAAGGGGGAGTTCATACGTAGTAGATCCTATTTTACCTGTAATAACACGGGAAACGAATGCGGTTGTGTCTGAACCACACACTTCAAGAACCCAACCCACAACTTCGGCATTCTCCAGATCTATATATTCAACAAACAGACAATGATTTCAGTTGTCTTGCCTGGCATGACAATCACCAGCATGGTGCTGCAGTTCTTTCCCGGGCACATAGACAAGTTTTTAATTAGATACATTGAGTTACTAACCTGTTTACTCACAAGTTTGGATAGGATTTCCATGACAAAATCGACCTATACAACAGAGCAAAGGTTCAGAAAACATGGATTCCAATCAAGTCAAGAAAGTGAAACTTGCACAAACATCCAAAAACAAATTGAAACTATCAGCCAAGTTTTGTTACCCGGAAGTCAACTGATTTAGTAGCAAAATGTGAATGAACGAAAATTACGGTTACTTACCAGGGTAGGAAAGGCATCAATTGCCTGAATTACAGTTCTCATGAAAAGTAAAGGAAGAGGGACCTGATCAACCTGAATTGAAAAGGAAAGGAAAGCATTACAACAGATATAAAAGAATGGTGTTAACCCCAGATAAATAGTGCATAACATACCAACTGATTCAAGGCCTTTGCTAAGACCTGATGTGTGAAAACCGTGCGCTGCTCAAAACAAGCTGAGCAAGCATCTGTTATCTGGAAATTTTTTAAAAAGAACCGCAGAAATATCAGCTGGAGGGACAGTGTAGAAGAAAATACAACCATCTATTAACCTCTCAAAATGAACATTGCTTTGCAGAATGTAGCGGTCCCAAGTTTGCTTAGCAGGATAATGAAAACAAATGGTGGTTCGAAGTTTGACTATATCCTATTTGGTTAAGTACCAAATTAATCTGTTTGTGGAAAGATGGAGTGTACAATAACAATATAGCTTGCCAACGGGAGGGAATAAGATTCAGTTATATAAACAACACACCTTTTTGAGTGGAGGACCACCTTTTTCGGGAACAATGTCATGGATCGCTACCAACACTTCGGCAGGGGTCAAGGCAGGACCAGTGTGAGCTGAACCCTGCAAGAACCAAGAATCAAAGGGGGAAAAACTTTTGATTACAATTTTATTCTATCAATCAACATTATTAGTGTTAAGAAAACGCTTAAAAAAGAGCCATAAATCAAGGCTAACTTTTATTATATATAAAAAAATTGTAGGAAGCTACCTTTACTAGTTCTTTTACTTCCAATATAAAGAAGAAACTGATTCGTAGTGTATGGATGCAGATGCAACAATATTGATGAAATATTTTAACTTCAGAAATAACTTGTATGGATAGGTTCTCTTTAATGTACATCTATCATGTTTCTGTATTCCCATTTTTTCTCATTCTAATTTATCAAATATAATTTAGTTTTATTTATATAAAATTTTGGGAAGGAGAAGGCAAAATACAAAAACCTTATAGCAAGGTACAACAACAAGAATTTAAATTCCAGATCATAAATCACTATCTTCAAGATTTGTTGTCATTGATTCTAAAAATGTCTTGTTTCTTCCTTCAGAATGATAAAGTAGGGTAATGATATGACGTAACTTCTAAGAGGTACACAAATAAATAGAGTAAACTCGTCCTAACATTTCATATCTAGGCTAAAAATGGTCTGAATCAAGGGAAAAAGAAATTACAATAGCAAAAATATAGCATTCACATGTACCTGTAGTATGTGAGCAAGTGCAAGCTGGAACTTTTCCAATGGAAGTTCAACAAGTCGAGGGAAAATAGGTAACACCTGAGAACGGTTAATGGTTATAGCCAACATGATTAAAGCCACATTTTCAGCTTTAATTTATTTAGCTGAGCATATGAAAACAGATCAGCAGCACTAATAATTCACCTTTTCTTTGTTTTTTTAAATACAATGTGATTTAACAAAGAAAGAGAAGGAAAATTCAGAACAAACCTCATTCTTGGGAAGTGTAGATAACATTGGAATAAGGATGGTAGCATCCTGCAAGTAATCAGCCATTAGGGTTCATAAGGCAAAAACAAAATCATTAGGAAAGACTGTAAGAGGCAGAAATCATATGAGCCTTGAATATTAAAAAAGAAACCATCAGCTTAGTCTCGTATAAATGCTTCACAGTGGCTACTAAATCAGGAGGAGGAGTTGTCTCTTGGGTCAATATTTGCAGCACCTTGACAGAAAACATAACCACTATTAGTGCCATTCAAGAATAAACAGAAGAAATAGAGTTCGAAAGCTGAAATAGATTTCAGAATAGAAATGGAGATAGAGTGTACCAGTGTTAAAAGATTTTCACTTCCTTGGGGTGGGTCAGATATTATTCGGAGCAACTGAGAATAAGACTGACCCAAGGCTCTTATTACAATAGGTATATGGCGATGAAAAGCCTACAACAACAAATAGAAAAGGTACCAATAAAAGTTACATTTATGATTACATTAAGTAACAACAATAGTAGAGATGAAAGCTCAAGCATCCAAAAAGAAGATTTTTGTCATGAAAGGATCCTATATCATGAAGGTTTAAAAAGAGGAATGGGGCCAATCTAGACAGCATCCAGCAGAATCTCTCAAGTTTTCTTATATAACTGCACATAGGGAATGACAAATATCTACTGCTCACACTTCCCCATGCAAAGGCAGTCGCTGAATCACACAAATTTTCACAATTATGTGCTGAAAGAAATAGAGCTTCATATTGCACCCTGCAATTTTACTCAGTTGGGCCTATATTCGACAAGGATGTAAAACTTGCAATAGCCAAGGGCCTTAAACAAAAAGATTCAATCTCATGATAACTTGACCTAAACTCAGCCTTTACTTAAATCCAAAGTGTAAATCTAATGAAAACACATGATAGATAACAGATCGATCAAGATTCATGGTTTAGTTTAAATTAGATAACCAAGTAACCAACTACAAGATTTAGAACTTGTTCTTACATACAAACTTTATTTTCATATTTGTATGGGACATGCTTGAAGAACAAATTCAAACTTTCAATCAACCTTGCAGGCAGCTTAAAAAAACCTACATAATGAATTCCCAAGAAGACTGGCCTTAGGCTTTCAGAGGTTAGGTAAATTATTAAAACCAAATCACTCTTGTGTGGTTTCCAGGAAACATATGCTCTTACTCTAGTTCTATCACCAGAACAGATGAAAAGTTGTGAACCATGCAATATTTCCGCAAAGCTACATCAACCTCCCATACACCAGAAAACAGGTTACAAGAAAATGCAGCCTAATCTAATCTGTTCCTGATAACTAAATAATGAACAATACAGAAAGTCAGAAACAGACAAAACATACCTGCTTTACAATTTTTGGTGCTCGCCCATACATATCAAATAAGAGTTGAAGAAGACTAGGCTTCTGAAAAAGTAGGGAAAAAAATCAAAATCAATCAGTACACCACAAATACACATGATGACAGAAAGGAACAGCCAACAGAAGCAAACCTTTGTGCATAAAGCAAAAAACAGAGAAATGAGTCGTTGAGCTTCAGGAAAAGACACTACTGAAGCACTATTACTTGTTGATTCTGTATTGCTGGAGTCAATTCCAGAAGCGCTGGGCTCTGAAAGTTGAGAACCACTGGTAGATGCGTCCCCATTTCCAACCTGATGAATTTTCATCAAGAAAAATTAAGATAAGAATTTGAAAAATTAAAGACTGGCAAAGCTACTTTTATCAATCAGGACATGCTGAATAATGCAGGCAGACCAGCTACTTGTACTAGACAGACAATCCTGCAAGGGATACAAAATAACTCACAAAATAAAACTTGACAGCAAAACAACAATACAATGAATACAGTTTTCAATAATATGCAAATACCAACAAAAGCCCAAATATATTAATCTCACTTCATATAAAAAATACTCCCCATTGATGAGCTAAATATCGAAGTTTGACAAACTTTTAAAAACAAATAAGCAGGATCCTTTAGAAAATATCCCTAACCTCCCTTTCGCCTCTTTCATCAATAGACCCACACTGATCAACAGCCGACAGCAACATATTTGTTGCAAATTGCTCAATTTCCCCAGATACGTAGTTCAGCTGATAAAGTTTGTTTGCTACCTGTACAACACAAATTCAGGAAAGTAAGAAAAGACATCTTTGCAACAAAAAGCCAAAATCTTTATAGGCTTGATAACAGACACAAGATGTGTGGATAATATTGTGTTATTAAGGATTTAATTTAGTTATTAACTCTTATTAGATGTATTATGTAAATAGGAGTTATAGTTTATCTTAACTACACTAATCTATGTTAGAGACAACTACTACAAATTCTAAGTTAAATCTAA
The DNA here is from genome assembly GCA_958450335.1 of Hibiscus tridactylites. Classification (NCBI taxonomy): domain Eukaryota; kingdom Viridiplantae; phylum Streptophyta; class Magnoliopsida; order Malvales; family Malvaceae; genus Hibiscus; species Hibiscus tridactylites. The sequence continues at coordinate 79,207,450 of OY288265.1, read as the reverse complement.
CTCTTGTACTGAGCCTATTTAACACCAGTGTAACGCAATCAAGAAAATATAGAATTTATGAGTACTCACGTTGAGACTCTTCTTCTAAAACATCTCATAAATTACAAAAGATGTTATGAAGGGACAAGTTGATTACCAGCCGGATAGCTTTCCCTCGAATGTCATCTTGAGAATGAACAGCACACTGCATCAAGGAAAGAGTAACAAATATAAGAAAGGAACAAAAAGCAAATAAATAATTCACAAAACACAACGACAAAACTAGAATGGGATTAGAAGCATTCTATGATGCTTCTCCACTCCATGTTAAAAATTATAGCCCACAAAAACTGAATGATATTTATCAAGATGGGATTTCTCACAGATAAACTAAACATCAACTATAATATGGGAGAATTATACGACGAGAATTCAAAAAATGTAGATTTATGCATGTAACCAACAAACAATTCCGTACAGAAAATTGCCTTAGCAAACTTACCTTCAGTGCTATACCTAAGCAGGCTTGCCGATTATTTGGACGTCCCAAAATTAAACTCCACACCACACCAAGGCCCTGTGTCACACGCTCAGCATCACGAATCTCTTTCCCAGTAACATCAAACACATCAGAAGAGCAGAGATCATCTAATAGTTTCAAGGCAGAGTCAGGCAGAAATGGAACTTCACCAAGAAGTCTACTAAATGACTTATCTGAGGCTGGAAGAGTGTCAAGCAAAGATTTGGACTGCAGAAAAGTAAATAAGATAAATCCATTACTTTTAAGGGGGGGGGGGGGGGGGGGGGGGGATGATTATGAAGTTGGTCCACTTAGATAAGAGCTTACCACTTCCAGGAGAAAGTCTTCATAAACAGTAGGACATGAAGAGTTGTCAACTGAATTTCTAACTGCGAGAGAATACAGATGGTAGAGAACTTGCAATACAATCTCATGACCCTGAGAAACATCAATATAACACAACGTTATAAAAGTTTGAAGAGAGAAACCAATATGCAAAAAGCAGAAATGTAATACAATTTTGGGATTGATTCAACTCCTTAAGCTCATCTGACCCAGATAAACAGCCTAGAACCAGTATCTTTGAATGTCAAAACAACAATCCATCAAATTAGGTCCCACAGATAACATCTACTACAGTAGGTACTGAGATCCATCAAGTTAATAAATTGAATAAACAAGAAAATTGGCTTCACACATTCCTTCTTGACCCCAAATAAACAAGAAAAACAATCAAATTGAAGTGAACAAATGAAGATCCAAGATTAAGCCATACTGCCACAGACACCAAAGAAGCATAACACTAGGATTGATCAAATCACACAAGATAAACAGAAGCACGCAGTTGAGCAGAGCACCAAGAAAACTTCAAAACAGTAGAAAGAAACGAAAGGAAGAGAGAGTCAAAAATCAAAAGCAGCAAAGAAGTAACAAATTACAACTTGAATACCTTTTGGTGTCGGTAATCCACAAGAATTTGTTTCCCCAACAAGACGACAATGTCATCACCAGCATCTATCTGATGGGAAACATAACCACGTGTTATTTTGTAGGTCATCCAGCATAGGCACTTACTAAAACATAGAGCTGAATCTAATAGTCTAAGGGTCCAAGATTTGTGATATCATCCAACATAATTGTAGTTTTTATTCAAGTATGCAATTTAGTAAGTTTACAAGAGTACAGCTTATACTATTCAAATCTAGGGCATGCAGTGGGAAACAAATTTGTTATATGGAATAGAACAATATTTCAGGATACCCTTGAAGGGAACCATGGATTTTCAGTTTGAGAAAAGCCAATACCTTCTTAGAAGACATTTGTTATAACTTATATGGAACAAATTTGTTTCATGTAACCGAGACATAGATCTGTCTGCCTTTTTCCCATCATAACCACAACCATATTTTCTCAAATCTATTCACAAAACCAAACTGGTATTTTGTCCCCCCCCCCAAAAAAAAAAAGTAACACGGCTATATTTTTCCCTAAACCTGCCCAATATACTAGCTGTCAATACACAGTGCAGAGCATATTTGCCAAGCACTTTCAAGCAGTTCATTAAGAAAAAGGGAAAAGCTTATACTTTAAACCTGCTATCGGCCTACTGGCCTTTGAAGCATATTGCTTTTTCACATAACCAATGACACTACAATTAACATTTGAAGCTCTATATTACTCTAAAGTGGTGGTTGTTTCTATTCTTAAGTAACTTTAGATGGTGATAGAAGAGGTTCAAAGGCATATAACCACGCAGGTGAGTTCAGAAAAACTTTAAGCATTCATCTAAAAATCTAAATCTACTATGCAGTATGTAAACTCGGAACTGATGTCAAGGCATTACTCTTGATTTAATCAGCAGTTTGCATGACAACAAATGCCAAGATTAAAATACTACAAATGTTAAGTCAGGAAAGAGAAAAGGCAGCAGCAAAACATTCAGAGAATCGAGACAAATCATACTGTATAAGTATATGTCACCTGACCAACCAACCGAGCAAGTAACGCCATGCGCGTTTCATTGCAGTCTGACCAATGAAGATGCAGGTATGATTCAGCGATCTGTTGAACTGCTGATTTTCTCACATTTCTTTTCTGCTCTTCAGTTAGCTCAACAAATAGTGGAAGCACAGGTAAATCCCGACCAGAATCATCCAAAGAAGATATAGTTATAGAAGCTGGGTGATTCTGATCAGACTCTGGAAACAATGATTCATCAGTCTCATGTTTTACTTCAGCATCTGCGTTCAATTCAGCAGAATCTGCATCAACAATATAAGGACCACCTTCACGATTGGAAGAACTCTTGACCTCTAGAATGGGAGCAATGCCTTCCTCACCATCCACAACATCCCCTTCAGGAGCTGGTTGCTCAACACCAGTAATTGATGGACCTTCTATTATCTTATCATTGCTTTGAATGGTAGGCATCGAACGCATGGGAGGGTTTTCAACAACTGGCACTGAAAGGGGCTTATTAGAAATAGAACCATCAAACTCAGACATTCCAGTGCCAGTGTCCTCCAGAACAGGTGAGGATGACATGCCAACAGATACAGCAGCCCGTCGAGGATCAAGGCGACGGGGATCCTGAAAAAGCTAGCGTCAACTCCCATTTAACTAAATGCATTTATAAAGATCCTAATCACGGAAAGGTTAAAACTTTTTGAAAAGCAACATATGATGGCAGAAAAGGTGGCTACCCTTCTTGGGTCTCGTTTCGAATCTGCAGCAAAATTATTGACAGTAGATGTATCAGATATTGATGAAACGGTTGTAGCAGCTGAAGTAACAGGCAATTCTGGTGTGGAAACAGGGGTGTGCAAAGAAGTTGTTGGAGCAGAAGGTGGCACAACTTGAGCCCGACTATTTACATTAAAGGCTTGCTGAGTTGTAGGCAATGTCCCAACATTTGATAATGGAGGAGGACTTTTAGGTAGGTGCCTCATATTTGTAATGACAATATCAGACAGCAGGTCAGGATGAATTTTTGAAATAAGAATTTCAAGAGATTCAGCACCTCTTTCTCCTTCTGCAAGTAAAGCACCAATCATTGCAATCATTTGCTCAACGGGAGTTAAATTATCATCTGAAAGTGGTAAATTAGAAGATGCTCCATTAATGGAAGAAAAATCCTGCCCAGAATCGTTTATTTGAGTGAGCGGTGTCGAGTGGGTGTTGGGACCAGAGCGAATACGCTTGGAGGCCATCTCAAAACTATTTGTTAGTTCTTCATTATCTTGAGGCATAGATCTTTTCTTTGACAGATCCCCTAAAACATAGGCTTGGCTTGATGCTTGATCATCCTGAAAACACATTTTATTTACCATGAGAAGCTGGTAAAAGCTACCAAGCATTAACCTTTACCACTGAAACTTGTTACTTCAATTATGTAATAAACACATTTTTTTTTTAAGAAAATCATTACCCGGACTGACTGAATTTCCCGTGAAGCACGCTCCCGCTCACTATTTTTTATCATCTTTTCAACCTGTCTGATGACTTGATCAGCAGCATCCCCTGCATTCATTGCTCGTAGAGCTCTAAGCAATCTCTCTCTCGACTGGTCATAAAGATAAACCAACTTGTCAGGTGCAAGAGCACTGAATAGCCCATAAAAGTCAAAATTACAGGTTGTACAGGCCTATGTTCCATTTTTACATTCAACAAGCCAGTAGCTGTCAACAAAGCATTTGTGATACAGATATACATTGACCTTTCAGGCTTTGAATAATAATTCCGCCAAGAAAGCAATCAGTCATTCACAGAGAATAATAAAGATAAATAAAAAAATCTTAAAAGTATTAGAAGGCAGTTATACTCGTTAGCCAAACTGATTTGTGGACATATTAGTTACAACAACAAAAAAACATCATTTACCTCTATAATTAGTGTCTGAATTGCCAAAAGAAAGGTTACCTCTACAATGGCTGGATAAGTACACCTCAGGAATCCCAAAAACGCAGTTCTCAAGGAATATTGGATACTAGCTTTATGACATTCCCTCACAGTCTCAAAGTTCGGATTAAAATCAAGCAGTGCAGAAAGAACAGTGCCATAGTGGCGGGGTCTCTTCCTTGCTATGGCAGCAAGACTGGCAAACAAAATAGGGTATTAGTTACAAAAAAAAAATATAAGTATCTCTAGCATTGGCAAAGAAATATTCAAAGCCCACACAATCAAACAACTACAAGAACGAAAAAATAATTTCTGATACCTATAGCTATTTCTAGACAAGATAAAAAAGAACAACCATTTTTTGAGACATCTTGTAAGTTGTCACAATCAATCAAAAGTTCAGATAAAGGTTACCTTTTTATACAAATCTTAAGGAAAAGAGAGCAATATAACAATTGGAGGAAGCTAATTTCTGATTCCTTCATCCTAAGAGCAACACTAGAGTTTAGACACCCCTACACCCTTTCTCTATCACTGATAAGCTTTTAAGCAGTATGTAATCAGATGAACTCAAGCCAAAAGGAAACCGCAAAAGCAATTGCATGCCATAAGCACACTAGAAAACCTAAGCAACACATTGTAACGCCAGAACAAGATTTCTAAGCAAGGACTCAACAAGTATGAAGTATACAAAAACCTTCAGAACAAACAAGAGAAAAAAACCCTCAGTTAACCATCCATTGTTGACAAAAGTCTCAGTTTAATCACTAGCTTTTACCCAAGAGAAAAATAATTTTTCCCTGAAATCAAGTAATGCTCCCTGTCTCTCCATGATTTTTGTAATTTGTTCAGAACTGCAGTCAAACCAAACTTTCTACCAATTGTTACCAATATTTCCAATGAAGCTCTTTATATATCAAGCCAATTCCCACATTCATCCACATTACATAAGCAGTGTAAACATTTCTCTAGAATCTTAATTTGATTATCATCAAGAACCAACATTTGGCAACAAATTGACTCCGGTGTTGTTACCAACAAAGCACAGGTAGCAATAATAATACTCCATCAACAATTATCAGATGGTATTCTATAAGAAAGCTGCACTTTCAACTACTGTTGGTTTCAAACATAAAACAATTCAATATTAGAACCTGAACATAACTTATGACTCAATTCAAAATCCACAATTCTAGGTCTCTTGAAACTATAGCAGGATTCATGATGTGCATGTTACAGAATCAAATAAATAACATGCAAAAGAATGCAATACTCATCCCTAAAAGTATCACCAGAAAAGATCATTAAGTAATCTAAAGTGCTTCCACACAAGACACCCTTTTAATTACGAATTCCAAGAACAATGGATTTAAAAGAATTAACACATTGAGTTTTTCTCCATATAGTCTCTGTATATATAGAGAGAAATTCAAGTTTACTAGAGATGCCAACCAATAATTCAAATTAAACATGTTCTAAGTAGGCAGGCCAAGATAAAACCCTAGTCTCTATGAATAAAATCTTCCTCACAAATGCTCAAATGAAACAGACTGGCCCGAAAAAGAGAGGGAAATCAGTTCAGAAGATAAAAAAGGAACATTCCCTATATTTTACTTGTAACTAAAGCTAACATGATCCTGCTGAAAGAATGTATTTCAATCAGTTCTAAAGTGAGAAAAATAAGAGTTGATCCTTAAACAATTCAACCCTTCATCAGCAGTAAAACTAATACAATATGAACATCCCTTCAATCACTAAAGGATTGGCTCCTATTGAGATTAGTTCAACATATTCTACAAGGCTTACATTTACATTTCAAGAGTACTGTTGAATTTTCAAATAGGTCAAGTTACATCGAAAATGTATATTCACCACTCTTCTGATTACACAATAGTTAGAATCAATTCCCAGAAAGAAATCTTAAATGGAATGCCATTCAAAACATCAGTGACTCAAGCAACTTCAGACATTGAACTATGACTTGCTTACATTTCAAGAGTACTGTTGAATTTTCAAATAGGTCAAGTTACATCGAAAATGTATATTCACCAATCTTTTAATTACTCAATAGTTAGAATCACTTCCCAGAAAGAAATCTTAAATGGAATGCCATTCAAAACATCAGTGACTCAAGCAACTTCAGACATTGAACTATGACTTCGTGATTACTTTAAGCTACATAAATGTACACCCACATTAGTATACATAGACATCGACTGAAATAAAAGTAAACAAAATGATGTCAGGTTGGCATTGTTGAAACTTGAAACATATATACACAAGGTATTACGGAAAATAAAAATGTCTTTGTTACCCTAAAAGTAAATAAGCAGATGACAGGAATTACAATCCAGTAAAAATATTGGGGAGAGAAAACGAAGGAAAGTAATTTATTACAACAGCAACAATGAAGCAAATGACTCAATTTTTTCATGGCATGTTAGCCTCCAGCTTCACTGATAACAAAGAAAATTGATATGCAATGTAACTAAAGCATGTATCTAATCATGCATAATGTTGGCAAGCAAGCAGCCAACCTTTTCATCCACTGCCGCAAGGGAGACAGATAAAAAACGTATTACTAAGAAATCAGAAAATCGTATTGTTTTACTCTCTGATTTACCAAAAATAAAAGGTGCCTCAATGGATGCACCCACTGAAACCCTGAAGAATAACCTTTAAGAACCCAAGCCCATATAGCCACTAGGCATGTCTACCAACACCTGTCTTTTATATCCAATCACTGCACACAAGACTCAGCACATACAAAGACCAACCAGCAGACATCACATTTATAAAATCTTTTGAAAACCTTCTTTCAAAAGTAATACTCAAAGTTCCTCGTGGTTCCAACCACAACCACCTTCAAAAATCTAACTCTTTCCCTGTTGAAACTGCAATAAGATGCCTTAAAAAAAATTCAAGTTCACACGGCCACGCCTAAGTATATCATAGAACCTAAGTACATATGCAGGGAACAGTCCTACAACTTGACAGAGAGTTCAAGGAATTTATCTTTTCAGCATGTAATATTTTCTATCATTTAAAGTGACAGTTAGTATTTGGCTACTTATCAATAATATTAACATCATAAAGGTTTTAATATTGCAAACGATATTCTTTGACCACTTAAAACCTAATTTACTCTTTGATCATTCCAGACAGTTTTGTCCACCAGATATCCAACATATAAGACAATACCACCCATCTTTCCTGCTGCTAATGCTTGCTATCTGATAGGGAATGCTTCAGCATCATCATCTTTTAAGAAAACAAAACAATGAATGTACTTCTAGCATAACCATCAACCATGCATGCAAACGTACAAAAGATGGTGCAACCTGCAAGCTTCACTTTGTTCTTGCAATATGAGTATTTACATCCAAAGAAATAGCTTGCATATTATTAGCAATGGACCAATGAACAAGCTGGAAGTACGCACCATCTCATCAAAGAAAAGTTCTGAGCAGTTTTCTAGACATGCTTGCAAGTAACAAGATCGAGGATTATCTTCTAAATTCTGAAATCACTTTGTTTCTGGCCAGAAAACACTTCCTCTATCGGTAAGTTGTAATAAATACAACACATTTTAGACCTATACAATAAAGGTTGGTGATTTGAATGGTATACAGAAAGAAGTTGCTAAGATAAAAGCTCAGAGGAAACTAGGAAGTTTTGATGATAATGGGACAAAGTTTATGATGATGCGGTCACCCCTTTGAGAGTGAAAAAATTCCCTACAATGCAAAAGTTGGATGTAGAAACCCCATAAGCAAAAACTGTTGCATGTCATCAAAATGCTTGCCTCTATGCAGATAGAAACTAGTTGAGACATGACAGTGTCAATGGGTATAATCAAAGATTTTTCATCCAACTTTTGCATCAATCCATTTTTGTGCCATGCAGTACAATGTATGCCAAAAAATCGGGTCAAAAGACAGCCAATCAATTATCTGTCAAGAAAAGTAACTAACAGCTGAAGTGCTTGCAGAGAATGTAGTCATATGTCTTACTGCTGACCATAAAACCAATAAACTTGGCAACATGGAAATAATACAACATCACAAACATAAGTATAACAATAATTGTAAACCATAGATTGAAACATCACAGATTAACAGGATAATCCCCGGTTAAAAGAATTTCGATTGTTAAAATATTTAATGTGCATCAACTGCTGTAAAATAACCAATACATTTTAAGGCAGCTTTCATATTTTCAGCTGTAAAATTATACAGCAGAGACCAAAAAATATATATATACGATCCCCCTAAAAATTTACTGCAATGCCCGATCACCAAGTTTCTCAGCATGAGTTGACTGATGATTATATCCATTGCTTAACCATTCCTATCATTGGCCAATGGTGCTCCATAATTCAGATAAATGTGAACATTATCTAGCCCTGTAACTCCCAATATCTGAACCAGCAATGCAGCAGCATCCAAGGCCATTAACTCCTCAAAAGAGAGCTGAACTGCATGCTGCAATGGTATCACAAACAAGCACTTGAACTTGTACTAAAACCTGCTTCCAAGCTTCAGCAATCCCTCCAAAAGTTTTAAAGATGGTGAAACAGAGGGCAAATGCTAAAAACAGTGCAGCTCCCAAATTATAAAATTTCATATCGATTTAGCATTATGGGCAGTAAACACAATCAATAAGTATGGACAAGGAAAAGTACCATTACAAAACACTCAGACCTTCTAGCTTGAAAGTAAGAGCTATACAGTTAGGACAGGAGACAGGATATAATTCCTTAGAATAAAAAGATGAAGACACAAATAAAGCTCCCATAAAAGTAAAAGCAAAGGGCAATCTGTAACATTTTTGAACAAGTGTGACTTAATACATTATCAACCCCAAAAACAAAAGAAAAAATATTTTTCACCTCCACTCAAACAATTATATGTCCTAATATGGAACTCAAGAAGGGGAAAAAAGCAAACATGTACAGCATTATAACCCCCTAATGATTTTAAAATCCAATGTCCAGATTTTATCAAACACTAGATAATGAGAAGTGCCCAAAAAATGACATAAGAAAGAAGAAAAGAAAGAATACCATAAATTCAGAATAAAAACAAGTCACTACCGGTGAAAAAAACTCACCAATTGACAATAGTGATTGTTATAGCTCCAGGGAGACTACTGGCTGACTGCAACATGTCAAGCAAAAGAAAAAGTGTCCTGTTTGCATCTGATGTTAGAGCAACTGGATCCAAAATAGGATGACCACCACGTAGCCATGATATATTGAAAGTCCGTCTACTTCCTCTGGTAGCTAGACAAACATTAAAAGGAATAAGTTTCCATATATACCAGTAAATATAGAATAAACAAATATGGAGGTACTATGAATGACAAACAAAGTGGATGCCCTATGCTAAACCAAAAGGTCAAACTTCCAAACATGGCTATATGAGCCCTAAACCAAACCATGTCCTAGTGAAGCCCTTCACAATTGGAATGCAATACCTTCAAACTTCTCAGAATAAACGTTGTCAGGTGTAAAAAGTAAGACATATGTCTCCAAAAATTTCAGTGCCAGCAACTTTATCCCAATTGGACCAGGCTACAAAGTTAATCAAAGAAACATAGATTACATATGATTAGCAAGCTGAAAATATCAAAATAAATAGTTCTCAAAAGACGCAACTAATAATTTATACAAGAGTTACAATAGTGACAGAAAAAATTAACACAAGTATAAAAAAACTATCAAACAAATACCACTACCCAAAACAACATTAGACCCACATCCCCCACCTCAACCCCTCAAGGAAAAAAAAAATAAGGGATCGAGAATAGCAGACCTCCACTTTTTGTCTGTCTCAAAAGCACAATCTCCTACACGAATTTTCAGAGCCAATTGCTCACATCAAGGCATCAATTTAAGAGCCTTATTCATCTATCTCTGATCCTTTGGTGCATAAAGCTTGCCTCGGAATATGTATTTTAGCCCACAGAATTTTTTTCTAGGACCAATCACCACCTCCGGATAAAACATTTAATTATTTATTTAACTCTCATCTGATAATTGTTACATAAGAGATACCCAAAACTTATGCTGTGTCATTTTGGTCACATATCATATTTGAATAAAAAGCTTTGTTACACAGCTTCTCTATAGCGCAAACATGGATGTAAATGAAACCTAATATCCAATAATTGTTTCTTACAGTCAACATTAAGAATCTACTCACTCAAAAGCTACTCCTTTTTACATGTCCACCAATCCACCAACTTTCCCCAAGGGAAGGAAAGGAAAAGGAAAGAGAGAAGAATTTGATAAATAACAATTTTCAATTAAATGAATATTTTTTAGTTTGCAATCATCTAGGAATTCTTTCCCCAAGGGAAGGAAAGGAAAAGGACAGAGAGAAAGGTTTGATAAATCAGTAACAATTTTCAATTAATTGAATTTTTTAGTTTGCGATCATCTAAGAATTCAACTCTGTACAGTCACACATTCGCAGCACCACTGCCTAAAAATTCTACCGGTAACTTTTTTACGGTATCATTTTATACATGACGTATGTTGTAGCTAAATCTTCCATTATGCCATTTTTTGAAATTCTTGTTAGATGAGAACTCTATCAAATGATCTCTTTTTAAGGAAAATCAAATAAAATCAATTTTGGTATATACATTTTCAATGATCAACCAACCAGTTTTCCTAGAATTAATTCAATGGTACAAAGTCAGCATTTAATTTAATATTTCAATTTATCAAATAGTAAATAACTTGATCAAAATAATCAACCATTGAAAATTACCCCATATTGTTTAGAGCTCGGAAAGCCAAAGCAAATACGTCATACCTGCAATGCAATGGAAAACACACCTTCCTTGAACCTAAGCAACCACATCCATAGTTCTTGAAGCCACTGATCAACTTTACCATGTTGCTGAGCCTGAAACTATAATTTCCCGGGAAAAAATTTAAGCATAGGTAAGAAAACCAAAATTTTGACATATAAACGAAAAGGCGAGATAAAGGGGACGAATCATCAATTTTTTAGATTTGTCCAAAATACTAAATCAAAAACACTATCATTAAGTGATTAATATATAATCATGCAATCAACCAGAGAACCGTAACCAAAAACCAGCAGCAATCTTTAATGGTTCATAGCACATATGTTGAAAATCTAAAAGCATTGTGCTCCAATTATACATGCCAAATGGTAGCATAAAATATAATCACAAAAGGGAAATATGGCTAAAAGAATATCTGACTAGGTTCGGACTATATGTAAAGTAACCTGTAGTGTCATTTCTTCCAGAACACTGCAGAAGAAGTGTGTGCCAGTAACAATAGATTGTTTCACAACATCTGTGTCAACATCCCTCAAAAACGCTACTAAAACTGGTACAAGTACAGCAGAATGATCTATCGTTTTCAATGCAATATCTTCAATTATCCTGCCAACCATTGACCAAAAAAAAGTAAAAAAAGACATTACAGCTATAGCATTAGAGAACAAACCAAAGCGATCCTTCCTAAGCAATGGAATCAGTAATTTGTATAATCTTAACCCGAAATATTTCCAAAAAATGCAGTCCATTAATCACCCAAATATCAGTAATTTATATACATATAGAAAATGTAAAGAATTAGGGTTTGAAATTCACTCGAGAAGAAATTTCCTGACGAGAGTATGAGGAGAACGCTGGAGGTCGACGACGTAGGGGAAGAGATCGGCGGCGGAGGAAGAATCGAGAGAGGAAAGAATGTCCTTGGCCTGTTTAAGAGAAGAAAGCTTCACGGCCAAATCGGCATGGTTGATAGCAGCGGTGAGGAGATGGAGGGCTTGGTCTCTAGAATCTGCAACGTTCATGGCTTTAGACTTTCCCCCAATAGAAATTTGATTGATTTTTGGGTAGGAATTATGAAGATAGGGGAAATGAGTTAGGGTTTTGAGGGGTAAGGGGTTAGAAGTGGAGGGAGGAGCGAGAAGAAGAAATTTCTTTTTTTCTTTTTGTACGAGGTCAAAGTGGAGATTTCAATTGTAAGTGGACCGTTGTCCGTTGTGTTTATTTACGTTCTTTCTAATAATATTATCATTTTTATTATACAAACTTGGTTGTTTTGTGGTGAAAAAGCTTGATTGGAAGGGAAATGTCTCATCTCTTTTTTCTCAATTTTTTATAATTTCCTTTGATGTTATTCTGGAAATGAATGTTAGTTATGTTTCATAAACGCAGATAAGCTCATATTTTTGTTTCTTACTTTGGGAATTTTGTGTGGTATTTGAGAGGATCCATGGTTGCGCCAGCAGCAAGATCACATGCTGATAAGCTGATTCTTCTTCTTCTTCTTCTTTTTTGATGAAAAAGAAAAATTCTTAAGTGTCTCGTTAAAAACATCTCTAAACCTAGTTGGAGGAAAAGAGTACAACATAAGAGCTCATACAATGTTTCGATAAATTACATCACCTAAACAAGGAGGTACGAAACAACTCATAGAGTATCATACTACATCAATCACCCACAGTGGCATTAAACAAATCACCAACCGATCCGGGCGGTTCAAAAAAAAAGCGTAGCATCAAACGTAGAAGTATTGGCCAACTTCGCCAAGTGGTCCGCAACACAATTCTCTCCTCGTCTAATTAGTCAAAATTTAACACTCCACGGACGTGCGCACAAAGCCCGAATATGAAGAACTATCCCCGGGACACCTTGTCCTCAATTCTGGCCTTGAATCAACTCCAAAGCCTCCGCGCAATCCGATTCAATTACCACATCATGAAATTGACACCCCCGCGCATATTGTATCTGTAGAACTAATGTTTTGATATAACAATTGAAAAATGTTTTTGGACTTGTTTGAATATTTTGAAAACTTATTTAAAGTTCAAACAACTTGAAAATATGTTTGAAATGGTTTCATAGGTTTTTAACATGTCTAAAACGCTTTTTAAGTGGCCAAAATATCATTTTTACAAGGCTCGTATCGATACACCTTTGATCTGTTTCGATACGGGGTCTTCCAGTAAGCAGAACCCAGATGCAGGGCTAGAGGTATCGAAACCACCTTGCTGGTATCGAAACCAGTCTGACTTTTTCAAACTCCAACGGCTAGTTCTGAACAAGGGCATTTCGAAACGGGTTCGAGCGTTTCGATACGGATGGCTGCATAACAGCATTTATGAAGGGAAATAAAGTCCTCAATGGCTCCAAATCATCCCCAACGGCTAGTAACGACTATAAACTCATCAATAAGTATAAAAGGGACCTCCAAGCATCAAGATATGGTTAATGCTTCAATTGTTACAACATTATGATGTCAAAATTTGTCTAGAGCTTAAATTGTTTATTTCTTGCTTAGACAACACTTGTGAGCTTACATTGTTAAATTTGCTCAAGTGTTTAGGTTTTGGGTGAGTGCTTAGAATTGAAAACAAACACCTATTAGAGGGATTCCTAGTTTGCTAAGTCTTTCTTTGTACAAGAGAGTGTTTCCTCAAGCTTTGGGTAGAAAGCTTTGAGGGTTGTAAAGGTTGCCTCCTTAGCCTAGAAAAGGGGACGAAATTCTTAGTGAATTTGTTGAAAATCCTTAGTGGGGAGCTAAGGTAGTGGATGTAGACCTTGGTTAGAAGGTTGAACCACTATAAATCCTTGTGTCAAATTGCCAAATTTTCACCTCCCTCTAAAACACTCAATTATCCAACTTCTCCACACTTGACGAGCAAGAACGGTTGATCGAATCGAGCCCCTAAAATCTCAACAGTATCCCTATTAGAATACCCCATAACTCAGCGCATAAAGCCGAACAAGCACCTACAAACTTTGCAAACCCAACAGCCAACCATTACTATCTAGAAAAAAACCCCACATGCCGCAAGACCATCTGCCAACCGCCTTGCCCCATCCACTCTAACACAAACGTCGGACGAAAAGGAACTGCCCCCTTGCGCCAGATCTGTAGTACCGTTGGAAGCCGTCTGACCCAGCATCGGTGCACTCTCACGCTTCCCTTGTGCAATCGAACTGAGCGTCACTAAACCAGCTACCACCTTTGCGTGGAGTTGCCGACAATAAGCTAGCTGCGATTCATGGCCAACGATTTCACCGTTAAAAACCAAAGAATTATGTTGCTTTCATAGGTTCCATGCCACAATGCCAAATAAAATATCTCAATCCGCCACTCACCGAGCACCCTTAAAAGTTCCTGACAAATTATCTTTCAACCAATGCCGAAATGGGCTAGCATAAAATTCATCTAACTTATCCGAATTTATCAAAGCAAACCATACCATTGTCGCAGCAGGACAAGATCTCAAAATATGCTCAACCGATTCCGGCTCCATCAAGCAATGTGGGCAAGCGCCATTAGAATCACACCCACGACGGACTCGCTCAACATTAGTCATAAGTTTCCCATGACACGCCAACCATAGGAACTGTTTAACTCGCGGCAAACCCCTATGTGAATGAATGACCCTCCAAATATCCTCATGAGGACCACATGGGCACCCAACTCGTTGAATATAAGCATTCTTAACGGAAAATTTCATATTCGCCGAGTCACTCTAACAAATTCCATCCGTAGCAAGCTCCAGCCTAGGCGGGTGGACTGCTGCAATATGCAGCAAGACGTACACCGATAACAATGGCGCAAACCGTTCCCAAGCCCAATTTTCGTCCGCCCGTACCATCTCGGCAACAATGGACTAGTCCAACACGGTGTTATGTGAGGTCAACACCTGATCCGCAAGTCTACCGATAGATGGCACCCAAACATCAAACCAAAACTGCACCTCTGTACCACTACCAACAGTCTACAAAGTGTTACAGTGCAATTCTGACCATATTGCACTTAGTCCTTGCCATAATGCGGAAGCGCTACAACCTCTAAGAGCCTGTTAAGTTGTGTGGGGCTCGATTCGTTCAAAAGATAAGGCTCACCAAGTGGTGGAGAGGTGGATTTTTGGGTGGAAGGGTTGTGGAAGCTAAAAAGAAATTGACACAATGATTTTAGAGTGGTTCAACCTTCTAACCAAGGTCTACATCCACTACCTTAGCTCCCCACTAAGGATTTCCAATCAATCCACTATTGATTCGTCCCCTTTTCTAGGACGAGGAGGTAACCCTTACACATAATCAAGCTTTCTGCCCAAAGCCTTGGTTGAAACCCTCTCTTACAAAGAGAAACAAGAAGCAAACTTAAAACCCTCTAATAGGTGTTTGTTTGCACAATTAAGCACTCACCCAAAACCTAAAACACTTGAGCAAATTTGACAATTTTGGCTCACTAGTGTTTGTCTATACAATAAATTACAATTTAGGCTCTAAGACAATTCTTGATCATTTTATGTTTTACAATATGAGCATTAGCCTTTACTTGATGCTTGGAGGTCCCTTTTGTACTCCCAATTGAGTTTGTAGCCGTTACTAGCCGTTGGGATCAAATTGGAGCTGTTGAGGACTTTAATTCCCACCATAAATGCAGTTCTGCAGCTCCCCATTTCGAAACGCTCTCTAAGTAGAAAGAGCCGTTGTAGTCTGTCAGGGCACTCGTTTCGGAACGCCTCTGGCCGTTTCGGAACACCCGTATCGAAATGTTAAAACCCGTATTGAAACGCCTACATTTAAAAGTTAGTTGGGAAATAGCCGTTGGAGTTTATGACCGTTGTGGTCAATGCCACGTAGGCGTATCGAAATGGCATAGCCCGTTTCGAAACGCTGGGCAAAAATCTTATCCATGGAATGTCCGTTTCGATACAAGTATCGAAACGTTTTTGCTACTGGAATTCCCGTATCGAAATGCCCTAAGGTGTTTCGAAACGCATGGACAGTTTTGTAAAGTTTGGCTTTGAAAAACATGTAAAACCCTTTATAAAAACTTCCCTAAACATAATTTCAAGTTGTTTGGACTTTGGAAATGTTTTAAATACTTTTTAAATCAGTCCAAATCATTTTTCAATTATTATATTAAAACATTAGTTCTACAATCTCCCCCTTTTTGATATAATAAAACTCACTTGAAAAATTGTTTGGGATTCTCCCCCTTTAACTTTAAAAATCTGAATAAGAGATTAATGATATGAAATCAAATAAAGCTCCCCTTTATTCATTTGAAAATTCAATTTTTCAAACCATTTCTCCCCTTTTTTGTTATATAAAAAAGAATTTAAAACATTAAGTTCAAAATAACAATAGAGGTAAAAATTGACAAAAATATGAATTTGGTTTTAAAATAGCTCCCCCTTACTCAAAGCATCAATAGAATGTTAGTCCAACATATATGATCATCTAGTTGAATTTAAACTAAAATAAACAAATGAAATAAAAAAAACAACTAGAATTTTTACCTACATTTTAACCCAAGGGAGGATGTGAAGCCTTCCTTCTTCAAGTGTTCTTCCTTGTGTGCATGGAGCTCCCCCTCAATGTTTGACTTGTTGAACATCTCCATCACACCTTGCAAAAGACAATCAAATAATTTTTGGTATCCAAATTGCTTTGGATCCATGAACATTAGTAGCACAAATTTTAGTCCCATCGGGAATCCATTTTTCAATGTCATCATTTTCAATTGAAGTGGTTAGTCCTTTTGGGACTCAAACACTTCTAAAACATTTTCCTTTAATAAATCTAGTGGCACTAGATTGTCTTACATAAAAATTTGATTTTCTAAAAAAAAATTTCTTTTCAAGCTCTTTGGAAATCAAATCTTTTTCTTCTTGAACTTTTTGAAGCAAATTTTATAAATCAAAACATTTTAATTCAAACTCATTGAGTTTTGCTTCAAGTTCAAGTTTGGTTTTAGAAATCAAATTATTTTGAATTTTCAACTTTGAAATCACTTTATTGTTTTCCAAAATATGATTTTTAAAGTCTAAAACCAAATCATCATAGGCATCTTGTAATTCATCAAAAGAGTAAGAGCATGAAGTAGATGAATTAGAAGTTACCCTTGAATCTTCTTCGATGGCCATAAGGCAAAGGTTGGCTTGTTCATCGTCGGTGGAGTCCTCATCACTCTAAGTAGCCACATGTGTCTTCTTCTTATGGCTTGAAGTGCTTGCCCTCTCCTTTTTCTTGGAATCTCGTTCAAGCTCTCTCAAGGCTTTCTTCATGAATGGGGCACACTTTTTGAAGAGATGAACTATCTCTTCATCTTCATCCTCCTCTTCACTTGAGTAGACATGATGACAAGTGGAGGATTTGAGATCCATGACACTTGCATTGATGCCAAGCCCTTTGATTTTCTTCTCTCCCATAGCTCTAATTTCTTCCATCTTCTTCTCATCTTCTTTATTCTTCTTCATGATTTGATGAGTAAGGAGTGACCCCATGAGTTCATCAAGCTTCAAGGTCTTCAAATTCTTGGCTTCGATGATGGCGGTCCTCTTTAAGTCCCATGACTCGGGAAGTGAGTAGATGAGCTTTCGAACAAGCTTTTCCTCCGGGATGGCTTCTCCATAGCCTTTGAGACCATTGGTGATAGTGGAGAACCTATCAAACATCTTCTCGATGTTCTCTTCCGGATCCATTTTGAAGTTCTCATACTCTAGGGTTAGGAGCCCAATCTTGGTCTCCTTAACTTCATCGGTTCCCTCGTATGTGACTTCAAGCTTGTCCCATACCTCCTTGGCACTCTCACGAGAAGACATCTTCTCATAGATGGTTGGGCCAAAAGCAAAACAAGATGTGCAAGGCTTTGCAATTAAGCTCCATCTTCTTGCGATCGTCGGCACTCCACTCCGCTTTGCTTCTTTGAGGCACGAACGGACCATCTTCAACTATATCTCATAGCTTGTAATCTCTTGATTTGATGAAGAACTTTATCTTTGTCTTCCAATGGGTATAGTGGGTTCCGTCAAAGAAAGACGATTTGTCGATTGATTGTGCCATTTGAGCCGGTTGATGAAATAGTGAACGAGCTTGCCGGATCTTCTCAATAGGATGTGAATCCCCTTCGATTGAGCCAAGATCTGATACCAATTGTTGAGTTGTGTGGGGCTCGATTCGTTCAACCGATAAGGCTCACCAAGTGGTGGAGAGGTGGATTTTTGGGTGGAAGGGTTGTAGAAGCTAAAAAGAAATTGACACAATGATTTTAGGGTGGTTCAACCTTCTAACCAAGGTCTACATCCACTACCTTAGCTCCCCACTAAGGATTTCCAATCAATCCACTATTGATTCGTCCCCTTTTCTAGGATGATGAGGTAACCCTTACACACAATTAAGCTTTCTACCCAAAGCCTTGATTGAAACCCTCTCTTACAAAGAGAAACAAGAAGCAAACTTAAAACCCTCTAATAGGTGTTTGTTTGCACAATTAAGCACTCACCCAAAACCTAAAACACTTGAGCAAATTTGACAATTTTGGCTCACTAGTGTTTGTCTATACAATAAATGACAATTTAGGCTCTAAGACAATTCTTGATCATTTTATGTTTTACAATATGAGCATTAGCCTTTACTTGATGCTTGGAGGTCCCTTTTATACTCCCAATTGAGTTTGTAGCCGTTACTAGCCGTTGGGATCAAATTGGAGCCGTTGAAGACTTTAATTACCACCATAAATGCAGTTCTGCAGCTCCCCGTTTCGAAACGCTCGAACCCGTTTCGAAACGCTCTCTAAGTAGAAAGAGCCGTTGTAGTCTGTCAGGGCACCCGTTTCAGAACGCCTCTGGCCGTTTCGGAACACCCGTATCGAAACGACTGTATTTAAAAGTTAGTTGGGAAATAGTCGTTGGGGTTTATGACCGTTGTGGTCAATGCCACATAGGCGTATCGAAACGGCATAGCCCGTTTCGAAACGCTGGGCAAAAATCTTATCCATGGAATGCCCGTTTCGATACGAGTATCGAAACGTTTTTACTACTGAAATTCCCGTATCGAAACGCCCTAAGGTGTTTTGAAACGCTTGGACAGTTTTGTAAAGTTTGGCTTTGAAAAACATGTAAAACCCTTTATAAAAACTTCCCTAAACATAATTTCAAGTTGTTTGAACTTTGAAAATGTTTTAAATACTTTTTAAATCAGTCCAAATCATTTTTCAATTATTATATCAAAACATTAGTTCTACAGAGCCGTAGGAAAACGTCCAGAACACTTATACTTAGCTCGCAACACCTTCACCCACAAAGCGTTCGGTTTAGTGATAAGTTGAAAAGCTACTTTCATTATAAAAAAGCATCATTCTGAGCTTTCATGTTTCGGAAACCCAATCCACCATACTCTAAAGGCCGGCAAACCTTATCCCACCTTACCAAATTAACACCTTTCCCCTCCTCTGATTTATTCCAAATAAAATTCCGGAACAACTTCTCAAGCTCATTACACGTTGCATTTGGAAGAATCGATGTTTGCATTGTATATGACGGAATCGCCATAAGTACTGACTTGGCTAAAGTTACTCTTCCGACTAATGATAGCGATTTCGCCTTCCACCCATTGAGTTTATTTCGCACTAGATCAACCAATTAACTGTAAGACGATATGGTGATCCGGGCATGAGGTAATGGAACTCCGAGATAATTTTCTAGATTCACCACTTCTAAGAAACCAAGAAATCTACCAATTTTACCATGCAAACCACGCAAAACATTCTTAGAAAAGAACATAGTAGTTTTTGCCAAACTCACCTTTAAGCCTGAGGCAAGACAAAAGTCATCCAACACACCTCGAATAATAGCGCATTGATCAATCTAAGCTTCCGCGAACAACAACATATCATCTGCAGACATAAGATGCGACACCTACGGGCTAGTATTTGAAGTACGGTTCTACCTTCCATGTTGTACTTCCAATCTGATCAATTGGGCAAGCCTTCTAATCTGGTAAGCTTCTTTTGATTTGTCATCGTGGTAAGTTCTTTTTGTTTTTTAATTTATTTGGGTAACACAATAATTAATTGAAAAGTGAAACATGGGTATTGAAAAAACTTTTTTTTATCTTTTGTTATTTTTTATCTTCTGAGAATGCAGACAAAACTATTGAATCCGAATCTTTTACAAAGATCGTCTATTAAAGTAACATAACATATCATTCAAAATTTAAAAACCCTGTGAAGTTACAAAAACAATCCAAACCACAACCGTGGAAACTTGAAACTCCAGTTCATAAGAGAATTACATGAGAAGAAGGAAATCCAAATCCAAATATATTAGACAGCTTTTAGATTAAACCATCTTTCCAAACCCCCGGGCTGTTCAGAAAACAGGACCAGCTGCAACTATCTCTTCCGTCAGTTTGCTGTCTTTGCCAATCTTATAATCCATGAATCCCTCAAAGTTTTTCTTGAACAAACCAGCTAATTTCAGTAGACTTTCCTTATAGGCCATCTTGTCGGGCCACTGCAATCGAATAAACAATGCTGAATGATGTAAGTGAAGAACAATGGTGAAATGAAACCAATTGAAAAAAGAAAGCCAACTAACAGTGTTCATAGGATCCAGGACTTGAGAAGGAACACCCTCGATCTCAGTCGGAATTTCCAGTCCGAATACTTCGGTTGTTTTGTAGTTCGCCTCCAAAAGACTCCTGGAATGAATGGCATCGATGATCTTTCTCGTGTAAGCTAACTTAATACGACTGCCCGATCCACCATAGCTGCCGCAGAAAAAGGAAAGAACATAATAAACAAAAAAGAATTTCTATCATTGAACTTGAAATGCATGCACCAGAAACCATGTTTTGCAGCTATGTTGCTCCGACTCTAGATTATTTTTTTCAAGAATCCATGTTCGACACATGGATACGAAGATGACCTGATTAACATAGCCTTAGTACAATATGTATGTATACCTTCCTCCAGACCAGCCAGTGTTAACAAGCCAGCCAGTAGCCCCATGCTTTTTCATCTTTTCTGCTAACATTGCAGCATACTTGGTCGGGTGTAGCATTATAAATGCCGCGCCAAAGCAAGCTGAAAATGTTGCCTGTGGCTCCTTCACACCATCTTCTGTCCCAGCAACCTGTTTTATTGATCAATGCTAAGCTGATTTTACAATAACTTTGTTATATATATATTTACACATGCAGAAGGTTTGCTGAAGTACCAGAGCAGTATAGCCACTGATGAAATGATACATGGTTTGAGCCAAACTCAGCTTGCTCACAGGAGGAAGCACACCAAATGCATCACAAGCCAGAAGGATGACATTCTTCGGATGCGGCCCAACACATGGTATCTTCGCATTCGGGATATACTCTATAGGATAGGCAGCCCTCGTGTTCTCTGCAATCAATGTCTTCATCAGATTAGAACGATAATTGCCTCGAGACAGTTTCGATTCGAACATTATTCATTCACTATGATCCGGCTCTTACCTGTGACAGATTTATCAGAGTGATCGACTTCTCGAGTGTGTTCATCAAATACAACATTCTCCAACACTGAGGAACAAAAGCAGTCAAGTTAGATATTTCCTAGCAGGAAAGCTATAGATTCACCGTTACAGCTCAATGTAGATGAAACAGAGTTTTTACCGGTCCCAAACTTGATGGCATTCCAAATATCTGGCTCCTTCTCTTTAGACAAATCAATGCATTTCGCATAACAACCTCCTTCTATGTTCGATACGCCATTCTCGCTCCAGCAATGCTCATCATCTCCAATTAAATACCTATTATGATCAGTGGACAGAGTTGTCTTCCCCGTACCTGCTCGAATTTAAATCATATTTTTAGTAACGTTGTGTTCATCACAGATGCGGATGTAACAAATCCTTCAAAACCACGTACCTGATAATCCGAAGAAAAGGGCGACGTCGCCACCTTTTCCCATGTTGCAACCGGAGTGGAGGGATAGGATCCGGCGCATAGGCATGAGATAGTGCATAACACTGAATAAGCCTTTCTTCATTTCCCCGGCGTACTGTGTGCCGAGAATGACCATCTCCCTCCTAGCAAGGTTGAGGTCTATGCTAGTGGAGGAAGTCATATAATGGGTGTACCGATTACAGGGGAACTGACCGGCGTTGTATATGGTGAAATCCGGGTTGCCGAAATTTTCCAGCTCTTCCGGAGTGGGACGAATACACCTGTGATACACCAAATCATCCTATTAGCTCATATTTCATATTTTAAAAGGAATGGAATCAGAGAAATCTGCAATTTTATTTGTTTTTTGGTTCGTAACTTACATGTTGTGCATGAACAAGGAATGGTATGCTCTGGCAGATATGATTCGGACTTTGATCTTGTGTTTTGGGTCCCAATTTAGAAACTGATCATTTACAAAGACCTGAAACAGATTTTATCTGTCACTACATCTATACAGTCTTAATATGCAGGCAGAAATAGTTAGGAACATGCAAGATATGTAGCCCCAACTTGAGTATATATTCAACATGAATATGTAATATAAAACCGCCTATAAGTTGAGCCCTTAGAACCAAGTTAATATATTAACTATTTACTATGTTTTGGTTCTCCCGGGTCTAGGACTTTGTCCTAACTAATCTGGACGCACACCTGGATTATAATTAATCCTTAAATTTGGGAATATGGATAAGATGGTAAACCTAAAATTGATGGATCATTATAATATTAATGTATAGGGTTTGACTTAGCTGGATGCCAGCAAATTAACACGTCTTCCCCACGAGCTTGAAAAGAAACTGGATTATAACATACCTTATCCAAGGAATTCAAGTAATCGACAGCTCTTTCTCTGTTCACCATGAAAGTCTGCTCGTCCATTTCAATGTTGGGCGAGCCCCTGTGAATTGAAATCAAACAAAGAAACACAATTAATTAAGATGATGAGATGACAGAGATTCGGCAATGGCTGATTATTAAATACAAGCAACTCACTTTCCCCACCAAAGTTGACCCTCTGTTGTTTCGTCCTTCACTACACGTTTGTCTCTGGGTGATCGCCCCGTTTTTGCCCCGGACAGTGTGGCTAAAGCACCACTCGAAGTTATGAACGATCCTTTCTCGTATTTTATTGCTTGCTCGTAAAGTTCTGTTCCATATTCAACCGAGTATTCGAGCATGTTTAACACATATTCGGACATTAATATAAGATTGAATCAAGGAGAAACATAGATGTATTATGCATACCAGCAGGAGAAAGGTTGTATAGGACGTGAGTGAACTTGAGTGCACTATCACTAACACCGATGGTCGGTTCAAAATGGTGAACATGAGCCACTGTGGGGCTCTCATGCTTCCTCGCAGGGTCACCTTTCACCAACTTCGGACCAGTCTCCCTCGTCAGCGACGCCAAAGAAGCACTGTCCGACACAAAAACGCATCAAAACACAACACCAACATACAAAGAGGACACTAACACACTAATACCTGATGGATTGTAGCTGCTGTTTTTGTCGCTCTATTTCAGTGACGCTGCTTGAAAAAACACCATGGGTGTTGTCATGTGGTGTATTGGGAGCCGATTTCTTCTTCTGAAGAGAATGGAGTTCGTTGATGGTCTGAGCTTTAACCGGAGTCGCGCTATCGTCGTGGCAAACATCGGCTTCTTCCTTCCTCTGCGTTTGGATCTTGGCTAACCCCTTTAGCACTCCAACTCCATTGCTCGCCATAATACACTCGCCTGGATTGGATATCAAATTTTAAGATTTCAGTATTGTTTAACACCCTTTGAAACGAAGCATGCAAAGTTGATCGTAATTCAGTACTATTTATAAGAGAGAGAGGCGAAGCAGCTGCTTAATTTCAGCTGGAAATGAGGATAAGGAAGACGAAGAAAAGGAAAAAAATAATGACCATTATCCAACTAGACGTGGTCTTAAGTCAGTAGACAAGTTGCAATATACAAAGGGATTCAGCTGATTAGGAAACGTGAACAGCTTGGTTGATCCAACGCAACGCATGTTTTGAAGAAATTTTCAAATATTGCTTTGGAGACATTAGGGTATTAGTTCACTGATTCAATCTGTCACCAAACCGGCACACGCTTTTGGTTTGCCAGACCAGATATAGCTTATAGCACACGTCTCTACTTCATTTTTCTTTAAATATTAAACATAAACCTAATACTAAAAAGGGGCAGCCATAATATACAAGAATTTGTATTCTAACTTACTAACTTTTCAAAATACTATTAACTACACTTTTATAATTGGAGAAATAAGTAGTATTCGAACTTTAAATGAAAAATTTTAATGTCACGTAACTATTGAGATGGTGTTAAAAGAATACCCTCTCACATGTTTATACCACCTAAAATTTTCATATCCATCACCTATTCACCGCTTATTGCGGTAATTTTTAAATCTACACATGCCTACACGAGCACATTTTCAAATCTATCCGCACCCACTACCGAGTTAGGTATCCACCACCCAGCCCGTACTCATCTTACTACCTTTAAAGAAATTCACTTACCTCATAATATATAACTCGAAACTTCATTCTATTTGCTCCAAAAGAAATTAAACTCAAGTGTCTTTCTAACCATATAAGGTGGTACTTCTAGTTCGACTTTTACAATTTATGACGATTTTTTAAAGTCATTGTCGAACTAGTATTAGAAGCAGTCTGCTACTCTGTTTTTTTGACATTCGATCACTTAAAAATCGTATATTTTAAAATACAGATCGAAATTTGTCTCCGTTTATTTTAAACAAAACGAGACTTACTCACGGTTACAACTTACAATGATGTATAGATCACTTCCTAATTATTTATTTTATATATATATATATATATATATATATATATATATATATATATATATTTGTGATGTAACCCCCTAGACCCGCTTATGCGTTACCACGGACCTTAGGAAGTTACATTAGGGCCACCGGAGCGACCCATGTTAAATTTTTAAATAAAAACAAATTGTTAAACTGTTAAAATCATAAATCAAGTTTTAATTAAAATACAATTTCATAAATCTTTCAGACAATAAAACAAAACCATGATACAAGTTACGAAAACAGATTTCAGACTCATATATATAATACAAGACGTGACATACATGCCCCCTAATTACACAGGTACCGTACTCCGCGAGAAAGCAAAAGAAACTCTCGTACCAACGTTGGTAGTTGCAACCTGGTCGATCCTTTAACTTGTGATGGTAAAAACAGCGTGAGCTTCGAGAAGCTCAGTAATACAAACTACCAACGAATGCTAAAATCACAAGCAGGTATATGATAAACTTAACATTTCGTGAAGAACTGAACAACTATACCCAATTTACAGTTCGATATTTTATGATCATCGTGTTAGAAGATAACAGAGTTGCTCTTCATTCACTCACTCGAATCATATGAGATGAGTCTAAAGCTGGAGATTCAAAGAGATTTAGATTTCAGAAATTGAATCAAGGAGTTCAGAGTGGTTCATTAGGCGCGGATTGTAAGTTTACTGAAAGTTCACTTTGATACATTAATTTAGTAGGGTATGTTTCAGAAGATGTCAGAAAATTTTATTAATTTACTTAACTACCCTCCAACCGAACTACAGAATGCAATCCCCCTAAACTGCATACAGAAGGTCTTACCCTAGGCCTGAGGCGTAGGAGCCTACCTAAGGGAATACCTTAGGTCCAGAAAGACTTACCCTAGGCCCATTGGGCGTAGGAGCTTAGGTGCAGAAGGACTTACCAGCGCTGAGCCTACAGATCATCATTCATATCCCAGATAATATACCCCAGATGATTTCAGTTTATATTCAGAAGACAATATTACAGAAAATAGATATCAAATCTATTTTTATACCAGAAGACATATATCAAATTTATTTTATTATCATTATTATTACTTCGTATTCAATGTCATATATCAGATATATTTTTCATATCAGAGGTCAGAAGTCAGAGAATTGCTTCCTTTCGAACTACAGTATCATACTTTTAAATTTTAAGCATATGGTATTGATTTAGAACAGAAATTATTTACAGATACATGGTACGCACTTTATGTCACAGTTTATTTCTTAGAGGTACTAGATAGATATCAGAAAGATGACATTTGGCAATTAGACTGATTTCAAAACGAGGTCCCTACGAATAGGGGAGTTCGATAAGACGGGTCAAATCAACATCGGAAGTTGATGCATCAAAATCATTGGGATTTCGGATATATCGAGAGTGATTTGATCAGTAACGCTTACAAGGGTATTGTTGGTCATGCTGACCTTCGGGGGTAATTTGGTAAACTGAACCAACAAGGTATAAACAGTGATGTACCGAATTCAGGAATTCTAGCTGCTCATCAAGCTTTCGAGTCCCTCTGAACTAATTGAAACCATTAACACGGAGATTGGAATATAATCGGATAAGTACTTCTTAAGCATTCATTTTCAGAACTGATTACAGCGTAACAACAGAGTAGATCGTCTTCACCTTACATCCACTGAACTTACTACAATAGATCAAACATGTATCCAAGCGGTAATTTTCCAAATTCCTGAACATGCATATAACACCCGAACTCGTTCCATAGCATCAAATTTATCTTTTTGAGGAAACATGTTGCTCTACCAATAACTGAGTACTTTCTCCAAATAACCCGAACATGTCACCACATGGTATCTTTCCAAAATTACGATAGTATCAGAAACGACCAACAAACACAGGCCTTGAATTTCCACTTTAGAGTCATTATATTGTCTAGCTTTATTGGCCTTCCTTATTCCAGTCTTAGAGGTACATTCGGTCACTTTCAGCACTCGCAAGTATTTCAGATGCTTCATATCCGAGGGTGTTACAATAATTCTGAGCCTTTCGGTTGTTCCAACTACTCATTCATTTATGATCTCGAGGGTATAATCATCATTTCGGTTAATTTTTGGCATCTAGTGCCCGAGGGTAATTCAGTCCCCCTTTTTTTGTCATCGCATTGTTCCGATTAATTCTGCCTTATTAATATTTTCAATCCTCTTTGTCATTTCAGAAGCTTTAGTCAGTTTGATAATCACACCATTGGTAGCTCTGAACATGCGAAAAATTCTTGTAAATTTGTCTTCGAAGATTATTCAGAATTCAGGAATAGCTTAAGTGTTTACATTCCCGGAGATGCAAATCTAATTACTAGGTCATTCCCAGTATAACGAGAATTTCCGATGAATCAGTTGTTTATCAGATAAAGCGTAAAATCTCATATCGCATTACTCTCAAGGTATTTTCATCATCTCTTAACTTAGCATTTCAGAAATTTAAATCATTAACAAGCAAAACCTAAATTTAGAGCATCAGAGTCTTATCAATCATTCTTAGATCTCGAAAGTTCTTTTAAGTCACTTATCTTTCTAACCGAGCACTAGTCTCAACTAGTTTACTACCCTTTTTCATATTCAATTAGGCATTAACAGAATTAATCATACGCTTAAACATCATCATGCATGAGTTTACCGGATACCACTATGTATCATAAAGCATACAAGAGGTAGTAATGTATTACCTCAACTCCGAGCTACACCGGTCGATTCATGATACTTCATTCGATCACACTCGAACCCAAATTGACGTCACTCACATCTCGGATACAAGGAACTTTGAACACCTTCAAATACACAAACTCCAAGATCAGACCTTATTCACAAAGTTCTTAATTGAATAATTAAATACATATACAAGTTTGGGTTCAATATCACATTCGAAGGCTTTCGGGTTGGAATTTTACAAAACGGGCTTCAAAATCGGACTCAGAACGTCGAAAAACATAAAACAAGAGATTTCGGAAAAGTTGACTTTTTGGTCAACGGTCAAAGTCAACGCTAACGTCAGCATGTCAACGCTGACGTCAGCAGGTCAACGCTGACGTCAGCAGGTCAATTGTAAACAGGGGTCAGAGTTAACGCTGACGTCATCATAGGTCAGCGCTGACGTTATCAGTCAACTGAGTTGACTCGGGCTGACTCGGACGAGTTGACTCGGGTTGACTCAGACGAGTTGACTCGGGTTGACTCGGTTCGGGTTTTCGGGTCGAGCAGACAGTCCGGGTCAACGGGTCGGGTTTTGGGCTCGGTTTGGGTTTGGGCCAGTTCAGACCGGGTTGGACGGTTCAGTCCGGTTCACTCACCCAAAACTTCCGGTCACCGGACGGCCGTCGGAAAAGTCGCCAGAGATGCCATTTTCGTGTCGGTTCTGTCAGAAATCAAATGAACATTAAACCTCGAATCATATACACCTAAAACTTCACCAAATAGACCGGAAAATGACCGGAACTTACCCAAAAATGAAGTCGAGATTGCCGGACTCGACGAAGCTCCGATGACGCCCTTATCGGTGTCGGATGGGCAAACGGCCGGAGGGGTTTTGTCTGTCGTGGCGTGGGGAACCTATTGGTGTTGGCGGCGCGACGAACGGAAGACGGACAGCGACGAAATCGCCAGAAAACAGAAGAATTGGCTTAAGGTTTCAACCGAACCTTCGAACCCAGATTTGCGACGGACGGTGGCGCTAACGCGCGAGTGGCGGCCAGAGCTTAACCCAGATGCGACGACGCTCCGTTTGCCGCCGGCGGTGACGTTCACGGCGTAGGGGTGACGGAGATCGGACGATGAAGGGGCTTGGACCTTTGGTATGCTCTCCCATTTTCTCTTTCACATTTAGCGTCAAAATGAAGAAGCAATGATGAGAGTAGGTGGGCATGCTGACTGACTCATCTTATTCAAATTAGCACATTGAGCATAGTTTAAAGTTAAACCAGGGTAAGCTAGAACCAACATGTAGAACTAATGTTTTGATATAATAATTGAAAAATGTTTTGGACTAATTTGAAAAGAATTTAAAACTTGTGTTAAGTCCAAACAACTTGAAATTATGTTTGAGATATTTTAAAAAGTTTTTGGCAAAGATTTTTCATGTTTTAAATAGCTAAACTTGTATTTTCACGTGACCAGTATCGATACGGTTGTACCCGTATCGATACCATTTTGCCTCAGTTTGGCCACTGTCAAAACCCGTATCGATACAAGGGTTTAGTGTATCGATACGGAGTGGGGTCGTTTCGATACGCCACGTCAGCGTACCGATCCCATTTCAACTACCCCAACGGCTATTTCCCAACGGCCATTTAAATATCAAGCCCTATCGATACCATTCCACGTGTATCGATACCCCTATGCTGGCAAGAGCCCAACGGCTAGTTCCTATGAAGGCCGTATCGATACCGTTCCACGTGTATCGATACTGGTAGCTGCAGAACAGCATTTATGAAGGGAAATAAAGTCCTCAACGGCTCCAATTCATCCCCAACGGCTAGTAACGGCTACAAACTCATTTGGGAGTATAAAAGGGACCTCCAAGCATCAAGAGAAGGCTAATGCTTCAATTGTAAAACATCAAATGATCAAGAAATTGTCTTAGTGCTTTATTTGTCATTTCTTGTATAGACAAACACTAGTGAGCCAAAATTGCCAAATTTGCTCAAGTGTTTTAGGTTTTGGGTGAGTGCTTAATTGTGCAAACAAACACCTATTAGAGGGTTTAAAGTTTGCTTCTTATTTCTCTTTGTGAAGAGGGTTTTGATCAAGGCTTTGGGTAGAAGCTTGATCGGTTGTAAGGGTTTCCTCCTAATCCTAGAAAAGGGGACGAATCAATTAGTGGATTGATTGTGAAATCCTTAGTGGGGAGCTAAGGTAGTGGATGTAGGTGCTTGTTAGAAGGCCGAACCACTATAAATCATTGTGTCTTTTTACTTTTTAGCTTCCTCAACCCTTCCACCCAAAAATCCATCTCTCCACAACTTGGTGAGCTAAATTGGTTGATCAAATCGAGCCCCTAAATACTCAACAATTGGTATCAGAGCTTGGCTCAATCGAAGAGGATTCACATCCTATTGAGAAGATCCGGCAAGCTCGATCACTATTTCATCAACCGGCTCAATGGCACAATCAATCAACAAACCGCCCTTCTTCGACGAAACTCATTATGCCCATTGGAAGACAAAGATGAAGTTCTTCATCAAATCAAGAGATTACAAGCTATGGGATGTAATTGAAAATGGTCCGTTCGTGCCTCAAAGAAGTAAAGCGGAGTGGAGTGCCGACGATCGCAAGAAGATGGAGCTAAATTGCAAAGCCTTGCACATTCTATTTTGTGCATTTGGTCCATCCATCTATGAGAAGATGCCTTCTTGTGAGAGTGCCAAGGAGGTATGGGACAAGCTTGAAGTCACATACGAGGGGACAAATGAAGTCAAGGAGACCAAGATTGGGCTCCTAACCTTGGAGTATGCGAACTTCAAAATGGATCCGGAAGAGAACATCGTGCAGATGTTTGATAGGTTCTCCACTATCACCAATGGCCTTAAAGGTTATGGAGAAGCCATCCCGGAAGAAAAGCTTGTTCAAAAGCTCATCTACTCACTTCTCGAGTCATGGGACTCAAAGAGGACTGCCATCATCGAAGCCAAAAATTTGAAGACTTTGAAGCTTGATGAACTCATGGGGTCTCTCCTTACTCATCAAATCATGAAGAAGAACAAAGAGGATGAGAAGAAGAGGGAAGAAATTAGAGCTATGGGAGAGAAGAAAATCAAAGGGCTTGGCATCAATGCAAGTGCCATGGCTCTCAAATCCTCCACTTGCCATCATGTCTACTCAAGTGAAGAGGAGGATGAAGATGAAGAGATAGTTCATCTCTTCAAGAAGTGTGCCCCGTTCATAAAGAAAGCCTTGAGAGAGCTTGAACGAGAACCTAAAAGAAAGGAGAGGGCAAGCACTTCAAGCCATAAGAAGAAGGCACATGTGGCTACTTGGAGTGATGAGGACTCCACCGACGATGAACAAGCCAACCTTTGACTTATGGCCATCGAAGAAGATTCAAGGGTAACTTCTAATTCATCTACTTCATGTTCTTATTCATTTGATGAATTACAAGATGCCTATGATGATTTGGTTTTAGATTTTAAAAGCCACATTTTGAAAAACAATAAATTGATTTCAAAGTTAAAAATTCAAAATGATTTGCTTTCTAAAACCAAACTTGAACTTGAAGCAAAACTTGAAGAGTTTGAGTTAAAATGTCTTGATTTACAAAAATTGCTTCAAAAAGTTCAAGGAGAAAATGATTTGATTTCCAAAGAGCTAGACAAGAAAAACAATTTTGGAAAATCAAATTTTTATGTTAGACAATCTAGTGCCCCTAGATTTATTAAAGGAAAATGTTTTAGAAGTATTTGGGTCCCAAAAGGACTTAATACTTCAATTAAAAAGGATGACATTGAAAAATGGATTCCTAAGGGGACTAAAATTTGTGCAACTAACGTTTATGGATCCAAAGCAATTTGGATACCAAAAGTTACTTGATTGTCTATTGTAGGTGTGATGGAGATGTTCAACAAGTCAAACACTGAGGGGGAGCTCCATACACACAAGGAAGAACACTTGAAGAAGGAAGGCTTCACATCCTCCCTTGGGTTCAAGTGTTGGTAAAATTTCTAGTTGTTTTGATTTAATTTGTCTTATTT
This sequence comes from Hibiscus tridactylites, assembly GCA_958450335.1. Lineage (NCBI taxonomy): Eukaryota > Viridiplantae > Streptophyta > Magnoliopsida > Malvales > Malvaceae > Hibiscus > Hibiscus tridactylites. The sequence continues at coordinate 79,175,695 of OY288265.1, read as the reverse complement.
TTAGTTTATTCAACTAGATGATCATATTTGATGGACTAACTTTTTTTGATGATGCTTTGAGTAAGGGGGAGCCATTCTTAAACCAAATTCTTATTTGTGTCAAAACTTTTTACCTTTATTGTTATTTTGAACTTAAATGTCTTAAATTCTTTTTGATATAACAAAAAGAGGGAGAAATGGTTTGAAGGTTTGAAAAATTGAATTTTCAAATGAATAAGGGGGAGCTTTATTTGATTTACATTCCTAATTCTCTTATTCACATTTTTAAAGTTTAAGGGGGAGAATCCCAAACAATTTTTCAAGTTAGTTTTATTATATCAAAAAGGGGGAGATTGTAGAACTAATGTTTTGATATAATAATTGAAAAACGTTTTGGACTAATTTGAAAAGAATTTAAAACTTGTGTTAAGTCCAAACAACTTGAAATTATGTTTGAGATATTTTAAAAAGTTTTTGGCAAAGATTTTTCATGTTTTAAACAGCCAAACTTGTATTTTCACGTGACCAGTATCGATACGGTTGTACCCGTACCGATACCATTTTGCCTCAGTTTGGCCACTGTCAAAACCCGTATCGATACAAGGGTTTAGTGTATCGATACGGAGTGGGGGTCGTTTCGATACGTCACGTCAGCGTACCGATCCCATTTCAACTACCCCAACGGCTATTTCCCAACGGCCATTTAAATATCAAGCCGTATCGATACCATTCCACGTGTATCGATACCCCTATGCTGGCAAGAGCCCAACGGCTAGTTCCTATGAAGGCCGTATCGATACCGTTCCACGTGTATCGATACTGGTAGCTGCAGAACAGCATTTATGAAGGGAAATAAAGTCCTCAACGGCTCCAATTCATCCCCAACGGCTAGTAACGGCTACAAACTCATTTGGGAGTATAAAAGGGACCTCCAAGCATCAAGAGAAGGCTAATACTTCAATTGTAAAACATCGAATGATCAAGAAATTGTCTTAGTGCTTTATTTGTCATTTCTTGTATAGACAAACACTAGTGAGCCAAAATTGTCAAATTTGCTCAAGTGTTTTAGGTTTTGGGTGAGTGCTTAATTGTGCAAACAAACACCTATTAGAGGGTTTTAAGTTTGCTTCTTATTTCTCTTTGTGAAGAGGGTTTTGATCAAGGCTTTGGGTAGAAGCTTGATCGATTGTAAGGGTTTCCTCCTAATCCTAGAAAAGGGGACGAATCAATTAGTGGATTGATTGTGAAATCCTTAGTGGGGAGCTAAGGTAGTGGATGTAGGTGCTTGTTAGAAGGCCGAACCACTATAAATCATTGTGTCTTTTTACTTTTTAGCTTCCTCAACCCTTCCACCCAAAAATCCATCTCTCCACCACTTGGTGAGCTAAATTGGTTGATCGAATCGAGCCCCTAAATACTCAACACAACAATGGCTTTGGCTCGGTTGGCTAAGGCCTTTACATATTAAACCAAGGGACGTGGGATCAAATCCCTTGAATGTCATTTTCATTTTTTTCACTTAACTTTAAATATAAGCATATATTTTTAGGGGTGTTACATGTGATTTTTGAACTCATTGTCTATACATAAAATTTTGGACATATTTCATAAACTTGGTTTTTAGCTCCATTAATCATTCCAAAATTCTTTTAAATGCTTACAAATATATTTCACATGAATGACAACAAACATATTCATTCACCTCACACCACCTAATATATATAATAAAAATAAAATTATATTTCATTTTCATTAAAATAACTTTATTGATATAGTGAATAGTGAGCACGCGAATGCGAAACATACGGATATAGGTCGGGTAAGGTTTTAAATTCATTATTCACCCACTACACACGATGAGTATAGCTTTTAACATCTGTATTCTCCCACTATTCACAAATCTCATGCCCATCCCTACTTCAACTGAGACAAATGCGACGCAAAAATCACATAATTATACTTGTACGTCATCCCGAGGTATCTGAAATGTAGGAGTGTCGGTTGACACTATTTTTTTATAAAAAATATTAAAAAAATAGAATTGGCCCTATTTTAAAGTAATTCATACCCCTAAATGAAATTGACATCGTGATTTGCCCTGATTTACTTGAATAATTTTTTTTATAATTTTTTTAAAAAAAAATTCTAACACCACAATATAAATGTTCTAACTTCACCTTTATATGTGTACTTTTTTTATACTAAAACCTGAATCAAAATAAGTTAAATATAACCAAGTATTCATTCACCATAAATAATATGAAGTTTTATCGACATATGCAATTTTGTTTTGGGTTCTATTTATTGGGTCTAACATTCATAAACAAAAATTATAAAATATTTTTAATATATTTAACTTCCAATACAATATTTAGTTCTTTTTGAACAATGAGATTGGAATTTTATTAATTACCGTGAAAGATAATATAATACAATGTATCCAAAAGAGTAAAAAATAGACAAGTCTACTAAAAGTCTCTTACAATGGTGCAAAGAAAAGCAGACACTTCCAACAAGATTAGCATACTAAAATCCATAAACCTTCATGAATCTCTTTGTCTCTATCCAAACGAGAAGCTTAACAAGGTGAAAAAGGAGTGATGAGCGAACCAAACTATTAGGCAAATTGCTCCACTATCCAAGCTTGATTACATCAGCAACCAACCATCAACCGAGTGGGGATCCATCTTTCTAAGACCACCGACAGAACCATAATCAGAGATTAGCGTCGTGAAGATCTCTGTACAAGAACCAACCCACCGCTAAGGTATGCTGAAATCATGTCACAATGACATATGAAACGAACCACAAAAAATTAAAGAAAAACGTGTCACAAGAATAGAAAAAACACGTACCACAAAAGTAGAAATTCTTATTAAAATATAAAAAAACAAAAAAAATAATAGACTCGATGGTCGACAACCAATACTAAAATTAATTACCGACCACCAATTAAAAGAAGAAAAATAAAATTACATGCGGCATAGATTTGAGAGAAAAACGTTGGGTAAAAAAAAAACTCGCCCAATATTTCATTTTTCCATAGTAAAACACTCGTATAATACTATCACATTTAGTTGATATAAATAAATTAATATTTTTTATTAAATAAAAAGATAGTTACATTCTGAAGGTTAATATAAACATTATTAATTATTCAATAAATTAATATATCTCGATAAAGTATAAACTAATATTTTCTGAAAATATAAATAATTGATCATAAAATATACTTCATATCTTACAAACACTTAAAATCAGGTAAATAAGGAAAGTAAAAGAATTACTTTTATATGGAGATAAATAAACAATTAGGCAATAATAATAATAATAATAATAATAATAATAATAATAATAATAATAATAATAATAATAATAATTATTATTATTATTATTATTATTATTATTATTATTATTATTATTATTATTATTATTAGGAAAATTCTACAACGGGCGACGAACATTGATGAACACCATTAACGATGAACACTGATGAACACCATTAATTTTTTTTAAAATTTTAAAAATTTAAAGAACTAAAATTATAATTAAAATTATCTCTTAAAAAAATAAAAATCAAATTTAATAGTTACTTTATAATATTTTTTAATAGGTTATAATCAAATATACCTAATTTCCCTAAACCCTAACAAAATCAATCTCTTTAAAAAAATAGAAATTAGTTTATAATTTTTTAATAGATTAGAATCAAATATATCAAACTCTCCTAAACCTAAACCCTAAAAAATTTTAATCTATTAAAAAATTATAAACTAATTTCTATTTTTTTAAGAAATTGATTTTGTTAGGGTTTAGGAGAATTGAGTATATTTGATTCTAACCTATTAAAAAATATTATAAAATAACTATTAAATTTAATTTTTATTTTTTAAGAGATAATTTTAATTATAATTCTAGTCCTTTAGATTTTTAAAAATTTAAAAAAATTAATGGTGTTCATCGGTGTTCATCGTTAGTGGTGTTCATCAATGTTCGTCACACGTGGTAGACTCATCCTTATTATTATTATTATATAAAAAAACCTTTGTTTACCGATTATTATGAGTATTTATTTATTCCACCTTCAAAGATAGACCATACCAAAAATATAGGAATAGCCAAGGCGAAACCACGTAGGATACACACAATCATTGTTTCCTATTCTTCTTAGTAGCCTAAACGTGTTTCTTTTAATAGTAAAATATTAGAATCTCATTGATATCCAAGTGAGCACAACCATGTGATCAAAACAAAAACAATTTTCGAATCTTGTATGGGTTCGAATCTTAACATAAGGATATAAATACCTCTCTATTTAATATATAAAAAAAGAAAACAATGTTATATTTGGGTAATTTACAATTTAAATCACTAAATTTAGCATCTAATTTCATTTACATCCAAACCTTTAGTTTAATCAAATTACATCATTCAACTCTTATTATTTATAAATTAAGTCACTTATATTATGTAACACCCGGGTTTAGGGGTCGGGTGAAAATAATATTTTATTGGGTAATCTTCACCAGTGGTCCCTTTCGTTTAGGGTGTGTTTTATTTTGGTCACCAGAATTCAAAAACGATTATTCTGGTCACTTACGTTTAAAATCGTTTCTATTTTGGTCCTTTAGACGTTAGTCTCCGTTACTTTAAAAATTAGTTTCTAACTTAACCCCCAAACTTTTAAAATTTTATTTTTCACCCTCTTTCCCAAAAATTATAAAACTAAAACCCTATAAAATTAAATCAATGGCTATAACCAACCACTGCAATTCATTCCCCCAAGATTAAAAGTTATGTGCAAGGTATGTGCCTCTCGTGTTTTTGAAGTAAACAGCCCCCATTTTGCTTCCTCTTAAGGAATTCGATTGAGTTTCCGCCCCTGTTGTAGACATCTTGGTGCCCCCATGAGTGATGATAAACCTGAAGAGCTGTTGGGTTCCAATGGTTCGGTGTTAGATTTCCCTCCAAAAAGGTCCTCTTATTCCTGCATACAGAAGAACGACAAAGAAGTTTTTCGCTTCGCCGTGCGAAGTGTACCACAATCGATCGAATCTGCCTTGGAGAAAGCTGGTCTTGTTTCATCCAGCGTTGACTGGTTATTGCTCCATCAGGTATACATGATTTAGTGTACAATTGATTCCGGTCATTACCCCTACGCATCAGCAAGCATTGAGGTTGTTGCACAGACTATCTGATGGGTATGATTAATGCAGGCAAACCAGAGGATTATCGATGCGGTCGCGGCACGGTTAGAGTTCCCGCAGGAAAAGGTGATTTTGAATTTGGCGAATTATGGTAGTACGAGCGTCGCATCCATTCCTTTGGCATTAGACGAAGCTGTTCAAAACGGAAAGGTGAAGCCAGGCCACACGATCGCAACTGCAGAATTCAGTGCATGTTCTGCAATTATTAGATGGGGATGAAAGAGTACCCTTGAGCCAAAGTAACCATGTTTAAAAGAAGGGAAAGTTCTTATGAACACTTTTCTCCAGTTCCAACATTCTGATTCAAAAATACACAGAATAAAATTAGTTGAAGCTTTTAATCTTGGGGAATGGGTTGTAGTGGTGGGTTATAGCAATTGATTTAATTTTATGGGGTTTTAGTTTTATAATTTTTGGGTAAGATGGTGAAAAATAAAATTTTGAAAGTTTGGGGGTAAAATTAGAAACTAATTTTTTAAAGTAACGGGGACTAACGGCTAAGGGACCAAAATAGAAACGATTTTAAACGTAAGTGACCAGAATAATCGTTTTTGAATTCTGGTGACCAAAATAAAACACACCCTAAACGAAAGGGACCACTGGTGAAGATTACCCTATTTTATTTTGGGTTTGGTTTTATAACTAAAATAATCTTTTGGGCCTCGGGTTTCAAAAACAAACTTTTGATGTTGGACTAAATTGAAATGAAATACAATTTGGAGAGATTTTAAAGAAATTGGAGAGTAGCCATTCATTAATGGCAATATTGTAATTAGCCCAACTTTTACTTTTAAATCCCCTTTTTTTATCAAATAGCCACTATTCACTCTCTTCTCCAACAAAACTAACGTGAAAAGAGAGAGCTCATCCCCTCCACTATTCCATCACATTGCTTCTTCATTTCAACTCGTTTTTGAAAGGTAACATCACTTTTGACTTGTCCTCAACCTCCTCTCTTCAAAAGTACAAATAGTTTTTATTTTCATTAAGGTTTTGGAAATGGAGTTTTTAGAGATTTTGATTAAAAATGATAACTTTATTATGTTTAACTTAAGATTTCGATTTAATGTTGTTAGTTATGAAGTCTATGAGTCAAATGATGCAACATGTATGAATTTTACTTGGTTTTGAGCATATTCCCAAAATTGGGTTTAAAGGGGTTTTTTGAAGGGTTTTGGGTGAGTTTTGGGGGTTGTTTTAGGTTGGAATTGGTGGGCTAATGTTAGTACTATGGTTAGGGGTTGCTTTGGGATCATTTGTGGGTATAAAATGTGTTGGAAACATGAGTTTTGATCAAGGTTTATGGGCTGCTCGAATTGGATAATTTTGGGGTTTGTTCATGGCTTGAAATGTTGAGTTTGATGTTTGAATTGTATTCCGGGTTAACTACTTTGATGCTTAGGCTGATTGGAAGTTGTTTGGTTTGTGTTGAGGTTGTTTAGAGGCGAGAACTTGTGTTGGTGAAGCATCGGGAGTGAATCCGGAAGCTTGAAGGTGGTTGCTTGCTTGGTATTTGAGCTTGGAAGTAAAGGTGAGCGGTTAATGTTTTTAAAGTGGTTTTAAGTGTTTGGTTCGAGCATGTGGACTAGGTCGGGCTTGGTAGACCCACCTAGAGTTAGGATTAGGGTGGTAGCCTAATCCTAAGCTTAAACTAGAGACATTGGTTGAACTTTTAATTGATGTTTATGCCTCGTAATATTTGTGATATAATGATTTATGTATATTGTGTTATACATGTGAGATGAGGCATGGTTGTGATGCATTGTGATATGCATGTGAATGGTTCATGATTGTGATCATGGTGAGTACGTGCTAAGCACAGAATTGGTTTTAATTGATAATGTGGATTGAGTTAAATGTTGGCACTAGTATGCTTGAGTACAAATGATCGACCATTAGGATGTTAGTGTGCACACATGAGTCAAATTCGCGCGTGGCCTTGGTGGCGTTGAGTCACCAAGGAGGAGTACAGGTTTGCCCGGAAATTGTTATATATATTAGTCGATGATGAGTGGAATCCCATCGACGGGGCGTGAGGATGAGTGGAATCCCCTCCGCGAGACCGGTGATGAGTGTAATCCCACCGTGAGGTAAAGTGGTTGTTGGATGTGAGTTCCAACGTGTTTATCCACGTATTCGGGTCATAGCTAGGTGCCAATATAAATTGATATGTGTATCAATATGATGTGGAAATGTGTTTCCATTTTTGGATAATTATGTGTACTTACATATGTTGTGGAAATGAGCTTGTTGAGCATGACATGTTATTTGGATATTTGTTCATGCATCATTGACATTTGGCTCTTGAGGATCGAAGGTATGATCATGCATTTTACCTTGGCTGAGATCGTGCTTGGACCCTGCATTGTCGAGGTTTGTTTTTAAAAAGCTTACCCTCACTAAGCTTTATTGCTTACGCTCTCTTTGTTCGACAATGCAGATCAGTAGCTCGTGGGTTGCTAAGTGCAAGAAGAGGCCTCCAAGTGTGTGTGCTTTGTTGTGCTAGCCTAGCTATCAAGTATGGTTTTTAGTTATGATGTAATGGTCAAGCAATGGGACATGTATTCGTGCTTTGAAGCTTTTGAAGTATGATGATGTTGTTTAGGAGCATGTTAGACTCCTTTGATATATTTGTTAACTTGGCTTTTGAGATGTATGCCTTGCTTGTAAACCATGTTGGTATTTTGCTTACCTTAAATTTGTCTAAGTGTTGACCTTGTTGAAGTATGCTTTTTGTAATGCCATGTATGATCTTTGGATGGATGTTCCTCTTGTATTCTCATGTATGTTGAGCTTGTTGCTATAGGATGCATGCCTCTAGAATGTACTTGTAGGATTTGTATGCTCCGTGTAGTTGTTTCGGACGTTTGGAACCACTAGGAGATGTCTAAAACTGATTTTTGGAAGTTGCAGGCAGTAGGTGTTTCGAAACGGGTTGTCCTGTTTCGAAACGGGTATGGTTCTAGGGCCCCCGTATCGGAACTCGTTTCGATACGTTTTGGCCACTGTGAGCCCCTGTTTCGAAACAAGTTTCGAAACACTTTTTCCACTAGAATTGTTTGTTTCGAAACTGGTATAGTAACGACAAGGCAAATCGAGGCCCTGTCCGAAACGGGGTGGATGCGTTTCGAAACGGGTGTCTGACTTTTCAATTTGAAGCTGGTGTTTCGAAACGGGCTTTGACTGTTTTGAAACACATATCTGTTTTTGGAATTTTTGACATCTCTAAGGGTTTCAAGAGTTGGGCTTAGGCCCGGTTTGTTGTTGGGCTTCCGCTTAGGTCTAATTGATGCATTTGGGTAAGATAAAAATGAAAAATTTTCTCTAGGGTCGGTAACCGAAGTGGAGCCTTAACGGGTTTCATCTCGATTATCCTCGTGTAGCCCACTCGGATCGGTCAAGCGTCCGGACCGGGACGAGGGGGTTACACTTGTTGCTATCAGAGCCTAAGGTTACCGAGACCTTGGGCAGGTAAGTGAGGTAAGTTTAAGTTTGTATTGATATGCACGGTGTTTGCTTGCATTGTAAGCATGATTGCTTGTGTGACAAGTATGCTGATTGTTTTGTCTTAAAAGTATGTCGTTTAGAGTCCCATTGCTACTATTGCATTGGAAAAGGATTTTGAAGTGAGGGAACATACTTGAGCACTTGGAAGCCTTGCTATGCTAACCTAATTTTTGTATGTTTGTTGTGGTTGTAGTTATTGTTGTGAGAGCGATGTCTAGGCCGAGAGGTAGGCCGAGAGTGGTTCGTCAGGAACCACGGGTCGCGGCTCCTGTTGAGCCGGTGGTTGGAGTGGAGGCTCATATAGAAGGGCCTGATGCTGCTAGAGTGGGAGTTCCTCCACCACCACCACCCCCTCCGCCTGGAGTTGGAGGCGAGGATGGAGCTAAAGGAGAGGGACCTCAGGGTGGCCAAGGTCCGGCCGTAATTGATATGACTCCGCTAGTGCAAGCTATAGCGGGAGCATTTCAGGCCGCTGTTGCGGGAGCTCAGGCTGCAGCTCAGCCTAGGGGTGATGATGCTAGTCTGCCGTTGGAGAGGCTCCGTAGCTTAGGGGCTGAAGAGTTCAGGGGATCGACACCAGAGAGGTCTGAGTTGTGGTTAGAGAAAACCGTTCGCATCTTAGCTCAGATGGGTTGTGTGGGTGCTCGCATATTGGGCTGTGTGATCTCCTTGCTTCAGGGTGATGCCTACACTTGGTGGGTCACCATTACTACCGGAGTTCCAGAGGCTGAGAGAGATTGGGATTTCTTTGAGTCTGCTTTCAGAAAGAGATACTTGGGTCTGAGGTACCTTGATGAGAAGAAGCAAGAGTTTATGGCCCTTGTTCAGGGAGATGCTTCTGTGACTGACTATGAGATTTGTTTCGTTCGTCTGAGTTAGTATGCTCCAGAGTTAGTGCCTACTGAGAGGGCCAGATGTGATCGTTTCAGATATGGGCTTCATGAGGAAGTTAAGAGGTACACCTTAGCTTCAGATTATTCAGACTTTGATGTCTTGGTTGCTAGAGCCAAGGACATTGAGCACAGCTTGGGGCTGACCAAGCGTTCTGGAGGTTCTAGTTCTGGTAAGAGGCATCACAACTTTGACAGTAGAGATGCCAAGAGGCATAGAGGTGGCGGACAACAGTTCGACCATAGACGTGGCGGTGGCCACCATGGTAGGGGCCATCAGGGCCATAGAGGACGAGGGCGTTTGCCCGAGTGTACGCATTGTGGGAGGCAGCACACTGGTGAGTGTTGGGGTAACTTCCATGCTTGTTGGAATTGTGGCTCGAGGGACCACTTTAGGAGGGAGTGCCCGCATCAGGCGGCATAGGCACCGAACATAGCTCAGGCTCCTGCTAGAGCGAATGATTTTCAGAGAGGTTGTGGGCGCGGTCGTGGCTACTTCCAGCCTAGGGCTTTTGCTCCTAGGGTAGATGCTCAGAGGAACCTTGCTCACGTTGTGGCAGTGCAGCCAGAGGCAGGAGGACCAGCGAGAGTTAATGCTCAGAGAGAGGCCGGGAACGACACTGATGTGATAGCAGGTAATTTTGAGTTACAGTCTATGTCTTTGCTTTCTTTGGTTGATTCGGGTTCTACACATTCCTACATTTTGAGTGAGCATGCGCGGAAGTTAGATATACCTGTTGAGATCCTAGATGTTGGTATGCACGTGACTAGTTCTTTTGGTGAGACAGTTGTGGTTAGACGTATGTATAGGAGATGTCCACTGAAGATTCAGGGTCATGTGTTCTCTGTTGATTTGATGGAACTTCCTTTTTATGGTTTTGATATCATTCTGGGTATGGACTGGTTAGTTGAGCACCGAGCTAGCGTGGATTTTGATACGAAGAGGATTTCCTTGAAACTTTCTGATGACTACGAGGTAGTGGTAGTAGGCGAGAACATTAAGTTCTTGTCTAATGTTGTATCAGCTTTAGAGGCTCATAGGTTGGTGGATTCTGGATGTGGGGCTTACTTAGCTTATGTTATGAATCCGAATACGAGTGAGGCTAGATCGAAAGATATTAGGACAATTTGTGACTTTCCGAATGTGTTTCCTGAAGAGTTGCCAGGGTTGCCTCCAAACAAAGATGTTGAGTTTGTGATTGAGACTGTTTCAGGGTCTAATCCAGTTTCGATAGCTCCGTATCGTATGGCTCCTAAAGAGTTGAAAGAATTAAAGAGTCAGTTGCAAGAGTTGTTAGACCGTGGCCTCATTAGGCCTAGTAGTTCTCCTTGGGGTGCTCCTGTGTTATTTGTGAAAAAGAAAGATGGTAGTATGCGCATGTGTATTAACTACAGGCGGTTGAATCAGTTGACTGTGAAGAACAAGTATCCGTTGCCTCACATAAATGATTTGTTTGATCAGTTGAGAGGTGCTTCAGTGTTCTCGAAGATAGACTTGAGATCGGGGTACTATCAGTTGAAAGTGAAAGAGTGTGATGTTCCGAAAACAGCTTTTAGGACTAGGTATGGTCACTATGAGTTTCTTGTGATGCCGTTTGGGCTCACGAATGCACGTGCAGCATTCATGGATACGATGAACAGAATTTTTAGAGACTATCTAGTCCGTTTCGTAGTTGTTTTCATTGATGATATTCTTGTGTACTCGAAGACAAAAGAAGAGCATGATGAGCACTTGAGATTTGTTTTACAGAGATTGTTGAGCAATCAGTTGTATGCAAAGCTTAGCAAATGTGAGTTCTGGATTCGAGAGGTAGTATTTCTTGGCCATATTGTTTCGACCGAAGGTATCCGTGTTGATCCATCGAAGATTGAGGCTATTGTTGAGTGGAAACAACCTAAGTCTGTGACTGAGATTAGGAGTTTCCTAGGATTAGCCGGTTACTATAGGAGATTTGTTGATGGTTTCTCTAGGGTAGCTGCTCCTTTGACTAAATTGTTGCAAAAAAGGAGTTAAGTTTGAGTGGTCAGATGCAAGACAAAAGGCCTTTGAGTAATTGAAAGAAGCTTTGACAAATGCTCCAGTGTTAGTGCAGCCTATTTCAGGTAAAGAGTTTGTGATCTATAGTGATGCTTCCTACATAGGGTTAGGGTGTGTTTTGATGCAAGAAGGAAGGGTCGTTGCCTATGACAGTTGAAGGTTCATGAGAAGAACTATCCTACTCATGATATAGAGTTAGCCGCAATTGTATTTGCATTGAAGATTTGGCGTCATTACTTGTATGGCGAGAAGTGCATAGTTTACACCGATCACAAGAGCTTGAAGTATTTGATGACACAGAGAGAGTTGAACTTGAGACAGAGAAGATGGCTTGAGTTGTTAAAAGATTATGATTTGACCATTGAGTACCATCCGGGTAAGGAAAATGTGGTAGCTGGTGCTCTGAGTAGAAAAGTTGTTGTTGAGTTGAGAGCTATGTTTGCTAGATTGAGTGTGTCCGATGATGGTGGTTTGATCACCGAGTTACAAGTGAAGCCTTCTTTGACTCAGTTGATTAGAGAGAATCAGTTGCAAGATGTGACACTAGTTCCTCATGTTCAGGACATAGCTGAAGGAAGACCGACCGAGTATAGTTTAAGTGGTGAGAATTTGTTGTGCTTTTGAGATAGAATTGTTGTACCAGAAGATTTTGAGTTGAGACGTCAGATTTTGAGTGAAGCACATTCGAGTCCCTTCTCTATGCATCCGGGTAGTACCAAGATGTACCGTGACTTGAAGAATGATTACTTCTGGGTTGGTTTGAAGAAGGATGTAGCCGAGTATGTGAGCCGTTGTATGATTTGTTAGAGAGTGAAGGTAGAACATCAGGTTCCTTCAGGTTTGTTACAGCCTTTGAAGATTCCAGAATGGAAATGGGAGAGGATCACCATGGACTTTGTGTCGGGGTTACCGTTGTCTCCTTCGAAGAAGAATTCTGTATGGGTGATTGTTGATAGGTTCACTAAGTGTGCTCACTTCTTAGCAGTGAACACTACAGATTCCTTAGCCAAGTTGGCAAACTTGTACATCCGTGAGATTGTGAGACTTCATGGAGTTCTGAAGTCTATTGTTTCAGATAGAGATCCTAGGTTTACTTCGAGGTTCTGGGTTGCTTGCATAGTGCTCTAGGTAGCCGTTTGCATTTTAGTACGTCTTATCATCCGCAGTCCGATGGGCAGTCAGAGCGAGTGATACAAATTTTAGAGGATATGCTTCGTTGTTGTATGATTGACTTCCAGGGTTCTTGGGAGAAGCACTTACCTCTAGTTGAGTTTGCTTACAACAACAGTTATCAGTCTAGTATTCAGATGGCACCCTATGAGGCTTTGTATGGTAGACGATGTAGGACTCCGATTTGTTGGGCTGAAACAGGTCAGAGATTGTTACCTACGCTGGATTTACTTAAGGGGACTACCGAGAAAGTGAAGTTGATTTGTGACCGTTTGAAAGCAGCTTCCGATCGTCAGAAGTCTTATGCAGATTTGAAGAGAAAAGAGATTGAGTTCTCCGTGGGTGAGAAAGTGTTTCTGAAAGTGTCTCCATGGAAGAAGGTGATGAGATTTGGCCGGAAAGGCAAGTTGAGTCCAAGGTTCATTGGTCCGTATGAGATAGTTTAACGGATTGGGCCGGTAGCTTATCGTTTGAGGTTACCTTCTGAGTTAGAGAAGATCCATGATGTCTTTCATGTGTCGATGCTTAGGAGATATAAATCAGACCCTTCTCATGTTATGCCCGTTGAGGAGATAGAGTTGAATCCAGATTTGTCTTATAATGAAGAGCCTGTTGAGATACTTGCTTCTGATAGCAAGTTGTTGCGTGGCAAGACCATAGAGTTGGTCAAGGTGTTGTGGAGACATAGAGGTGTGGAAGAGGCCACGTGGGAGAGCAAAGCTGATATGGTTGAGCAGTTCCCGTACTTGTTTCCGTCAGGTAATTTCGGGGACGAATTTCCTTCTATGGGGGAGAGTTGTAACACCTGGGTTTAGGGGTCGGGTGAAAAATAATATTTTAATATTATTTTGGGTTCAGTTTTATAACTAAAATAATCTTTTGGGCCTCGGGTATCAAAAATAAACTTTTGATGTTGGACTAAATTGAAATGAAATACAATTTGGAGAGATTTTAAAGAAATTGGAGAGTAGCCATTCATTAATGGCAATATTGTAATTAGCCCAACTTTTAATTTTAAATCCCCTTATTATCAAATAGCCACTATTCACTCTCTTCTCCAACAAAACTAACGTGAAAAGAGAGAGCTCATCCCTTCCACTATTCCATCACATTGCTTCTTCATTTCAACTCGTTTTTGAAAGGTAACATCACTTTTGACTTGTCCTCAACCTCCTCTCTTCAAAAGTACAAATAGTTTTTATTTTCATTAAGGTTTTGGAAATGGAGTTTTTAGAGATTTTGATTAAAAATGATAACTTTATTATGTTTAACTTAAGATTTCGATTTAATGTTGTTAGTTATGAAGTCTATGAGTCAAATGATGCAACATGTATGAATTTTACTTTGTTTTGAGCACATTCCCAAAATTGGGTTTAAAAGGGGTTTTTGAAGGGTTTTGGGTGAGTTTTAGGGGTTGTTTTAGGTTGGAATTGGTGGGCTAATGTTAGTACTATGGTTAGGGGTTGCTTTGGGATCATTTGTGGGTACAAAATGTGTTGGAAACATGGGTTTTGATCAAGGTTTATGGGCTGCTCGAATTGGATAATTTTGGGGTTTGTTCATGGCTTGAAATGTTGAGTTTGATGTTTGAATTGTATTCCGGGTTAACTACTTTGATGCTTGGGTTGATTGGAAGTTGTTTGGTTTGTGTTGAGGTTGTTTAGAGGCGAGAACTTGTGTTGGTGAAGCATCAGGTGTGAATCCGGAAGCTTGAAGGTGGTTGCTTGCTTGGTATTTGAGCTTGGAAGTAAAGGTGAGTGGTTAATGTTTTTAAAGTGGTTTTAAGTGTTTGGTTCGAGCATGTGGACTAGGTCGGGCTTGGTAGACCCACCTAGAGTTAGGATTAGGGTGGTAGCCTAATCCTAAGCTTAAACTAGAGACATTGATTGAACTTTTAATTGATTTTTATGCCTCGTAATATTTGTGATATAATGATTTATGTATATTGTGTTATACATGTGAGATGAGGCATGGTTGTGATGCATTGTGATATGCATGTGAATGGTTCATGATTGTGATCATGGTGAGTACGTGCTAAGCACGAAATTGGTTTTAATTGATAATGTGGATTGAGTTAAATGTTGGCACTAGTATGCTTGAGTACAAATGATCGATCATTAGGATGTTAGTGTGCACACATGAGTCAAATTCGCGCGTGGCCTTGGTGGCGTTGAGTCATCAAGGAGGAGTACGGGTTTGCCCAGAAATTGTTATATATATTAGTCGAAGATGAGTGGAATCCCATCGATGGGGCGTGAGGATGAGTGGAATCCCCTCCGCAAGACTGGTGATGAGTGTAATCCCACCGTGAGGTAAAGTGGTTATTGGATGTGAGTTCCAACATGTTTATCCGCGTATTCGGGTCATAACTAGGTGCCAATATAAATTGATATGTGTATCAATGTGATGTAGAAATGTGTTTCCATTTTTGGATGATTATGTGTGCTTACATATGTTGTGGAAATGAGCTTGTTGAGCATGACATGTTATTTGGATATTTGTTCATGCATCATTGACATTTGGTTCTTGAGGATCGAAGGTATGATCATGCATTTTACCTTGGTTGAGATCGTTCTTGGACCCTGCATTGTCGAGGTTTGTTTTTAAAAAGCTTACCCTCACTAAGCTTTATTGCTTACGCTCTCTTTGTTCGACAATGCAGATCAGTAGCTCGTGGGTTGCTAAGTGCAAGAAGAGGCCTCCAAGTGTGTGTGCTTTGTTGTGCTAGCCTAGCTATCAAGTATGGTTTTTAGTTATGATGTAATGGTCAAGCAATGAGACATGTATTCGTGCTTTGAAGCTTTTGAAGTATGATGATGTTGTTTAGGAGCATGTTAGACTCCTTTGATATATTTGTTAACTTGGCTTTTGAGATGTATGCCTTGCTTGTAAACCATGTTGGTATTTTGCTTACCTTAAATTTGTCTAAGTGTTGACCTTGTTGAAGTATGCTTTTTGTAATGCCATGTATGATCTTTGGATGGATGTTCCTCTTGTATTCTCGTGTATGTTGAGCTTGTTGCTATAGGATGCATGCCTCTAGAATGTACTTGTAGGATTTGTATGCTCCGTGTAGTTGTTTCGGACGTTTGGAACCACTAGGAGATGTCTAAAACTGATTTTTTGAAGTTGCAGGCAGCAGGTGTTTCGAAACGGGTATGGTTCCAGGGCCCCCATATCGTAACTCGTTTCGATACGTTTTGGCCACTGTGAGCTCCTGTTTCGAAACACTTTTGCCACTGGAATTGCCTGTTTCGAAACTGGTATCGAAACGACAAGGCAAATCGAGACCCTGTTCCGAAACGGGGTGGATGCGTTTCGCAACGGGTATCTGAATTTTCAATTTGAAGCTGGTGTTTCAAAACGGGCTTTGACTGTTTCAAAACACATGCATGTTTTTGGACTTTTTGACATCTCTAAGGGGTTTCAAGAGTTGGGCTTAGGCCCGGTTTGTTGTTGGGCTTCCGCTTAGGTCTAATTGATGCTTTTGGATAAGATAAAAATGAAAAAATTTCTCTAGGGTCGGTAACAGAAGTGGAGCCTTAACAGGTTTCATCTCGGTTATCCCCGTGTAGCCCACTCGGATCGGTCAAGCGTCTGGACTGGGACGAGGGGGTTACATATTAAAACCATTAAATAATTCTAATGAAAAAAAAACTGAATTTGACACTTTTATTTAACATATTTTCACATATTATCAATAAATAATGTTTAGTTAGCAATTTAAACCGTTTTTGTTACGATTTATAAAAAAATAGTTTATTTTCCTTTGAATGTATTTAAATATAATTTTCCATAATTTTTTTACATAAAGTTATTAAAAATATCAATTATACATTATTTGATGATGATATGTAAAAAATATGATACATAAAAATGTTAATTTCTGTTTTTATTTTCATTAGAATTCTTTAATGGTTTCAATATAAGTGACTTAATTTATAAATAATAAAAGTTGAATGATGTAACTTGATTAATTTAAAGGTTTGTGATGTAAATGAATGTGGATGTTAAATTCAATGATCTAAAATGTAAATTACATGTTATATTTATATCTATATATTTATATTTAGGACTTTCTTTCACTAAAACATATTTTAATTTTTTTTCGAAAAAAACTATATTCTTTAAGAAAATAATAGAAAATCACTTTATATTGAATGATATTGTGTAAATCACCTTTGCTGTTTGATAAAATTTTCAATAATTATTCATTATAAATATCAAATACAAATAATATTATTCATTATAAAAATTTTATTATTATCTTAATATATTAAAACAATTATACTGAACATCATTTATATCAATATTATTATTAAAATATTTTTAATTTATAAATAAAAATATTAAGATTATTATATTTTATTAAAATAATAAATATAATTAATTACATTAGTTACTATTTAAAATAAAATATCATATTATTAAAAATATTAAATGTATTTTAAATATTTTAATATTTAATATTTTTAAAAATATTATACTAATATTAAATACATAAAATAATGTAACTCATTATTATAAATTCAAATATATATATTTTAAATATTATAATAATCAGTAATGTAATTTATTTCAATATAATTATTATTAAAACATTTTCAAGGTTTAACAAATAAAAACATTTGAGTAGTATGTTTTATTAAAATAATACATATTATTAATTATATTAATTACTTATTAAAGTAAGAATATTATATTGTATTATTAAAAATAATAAATATAATTTAAATGATTTAATAATTTATATTCTAAATAATATATTATTATATTAACAACAAACACATAAAATAAACAACATTTGTTTTTATTAATTCTATATTATTTATTTCAAAATAACAATTCTTAACATGTTATTTTTACATTTTTTTGAAGTTGAAATATTACAAATTGTATTTATTATTAAATAATAATAGTTTTTTTTTAATAATAATAGTACAATATTAAATGGTATTTTAACGAAAACAATATATAGTTTTAATTATATTAATAATTTATTATATACTATTAAAATATGTTGGGAGATTCGAGTAACGCATGTGCGACGAGAGGTGAATCTGGTCGGGATAGATTGGCTGAAATGGAGAAAGGGCTTTATGTTGGCGAGCTTCTTCGTATTGTTCCTCCGATAGAGATAGTACCTTTATTGTCTCGTGATAAAGGCGAGCATGGGTGATTCTAGAGTTAGACACCTTAAAAATAGGTTAATATTAGGCAACCCAGTTATACCGGTAGCTTGTAACTATAAAATTTGTTACAATGCGGTTACCAAATTTGTTACAGTAAGTGTGAGAAAAATGGTAATTACTGAAAAGCTTATCATGGTAGTGAATTTTGTAACTACCTTAAATCTCAAAGAGTTACTCTATATGTTACAAAACGCATGACAAATACGATACCTACAACATATCTTACCACACCTACATAATTATTTATAACATATATAGTAAAAAGGGTAACTACCGAATTTATCACACCATACCTCCTAATCGTAAACTAATCAATATTACTGAACGCAAGTGTCGATGTTTTACAATGGAGTTAACCAACCGACATGAATGATTCTCGACACCTCAGTCAATGGAATCATCCTAGATAGACCACCTGAGGAGGCACTACAGATTCTGAACAAAATTTCTAAGAACGACTACAAGTTTCCTACAGCTCGCCGCGGCGGCGTAAGGCGGCCAGCTGTTGTGAATGAATAGAGGCCACTAAATCTGTTAATGCCCGTCTAGACAAGCTGACACAGCTAGTGATGAGTATGGCCAAAGGAAAGACATATAAGGCCAAGGCTGTGGAGCCTTTTTGTGACGAGTGTGGGGGCAACCACGATTCCTCTGAGTGTAGTGAATCCGCCAACTTCATGGGAACCTATGAAAGGAATAGCAGACCCAACACCAACACATACAACCCAGGCTGGAAGAAGCATCTGAACTTCTCCTGGAGTAATCCAAACTCGACTGCAAATCCAACTCAGCAACCAGGAGGATACCAACAGAACCTGCCCAGACAACCGCCTCACCAGGAACAGAATACGAGCAATAACTCACTCGAAAATACTTTACATACTTTTATGTCTCGAACCGGTGATTTTATTATTCGTACTAATAAATTTATTGATAAAATTGAGTCATTTATAGATAGGACTGAGATGAGGATGAACAACCAGGAGGCTGCAATAAAGAACATGGAGACTCAGTTTGGGCAATTTACTACGATTATAAGCAACATGACAAAGGGTGCATCATCCAACAGCACATAGATAGTAGCCAAATCCACCTATGAACAATGTAGAGCCATATTGACCAGAAGTGGGAAACAATTGGACGAGCCCAGAACTGAAAAACCAATGGACCAACAAATAGAACAGCCTGTCGCTGCAGCATCAAAACCAACCGCTCCGACATATGAGACTGACAGCAGCCCTAAAGAGAATGATCCCGAGTCGCTACAGATTAGATTTCCATGCAAGAAACGCATTCAGGACTATCGTCTGCCACCGCCTTTCCTCCAAAGACTAAAGCAACAAAAACAAGAGCACCAGTTCCGAAAATTTTTGGATATTCTAAAACAAGTGCACATTAACAACCCTCTTGTAGAAGCCATCCAGAACATGCCCAATTATGCAAAATATTTGAAGGACATGGTTTTCAAGAGGAAAAGATCTGAGGAGTTTGAAACCGTAGCTGTGACAGAGGAGTACATAGCTATGTTGCACAACAAGCTACCGGCCAAAAGAACAGATTTGGGCAGCTTCGTTATTCCATGCAGAATCGGCAGCAACTATGCCATGAGAGCCCTGTGCGATTTAAGAGCCAGCATTAACATGATGTCAAAGGCGGTCTTCGACAAGTTAGGTATTGGGACAGCCAAACCCACCTCCATCATGCTAAAACTAGCAGACCATTCATTCGTACAACCAAAGGGCTAAGTCGAAGAAATTTTGGTTCGTGTGGGTAGATTTATTTTCCCAGCAGACTTCCTCATCCTAGACTGTGAGGTCGACATCATACTTGGGTGACCGTTTCTGGCCACGGGCAGAACACTAATTGATGTGGAGCATAGGAAGTTGATTATGAGGTTGGACAACCAAAGCATAAAACTAAATGTTTTACATCCCTCAATAAGGGAAAAAGAAGGATGCCCAGACGCTCAGGCATCCCAAACTAGCACTGAAACAGGGAACGACAGCCGCCGCCCAGGCAAGCAGCAAGGCAGAATGCAGGACCCTAAGGAACAAGAGGACCCCCAGGAGGGAGAATAGCAAAAAATCACCTCATGAAGTGGTTATGTCTAGGAGATGCACCCCAATGCACTCCCAACATAACTTAGTTTAACTATTTTATTTTTTTTATTTTTATTTTATGTTTTAGGATTAGAATTTATTTTATTTTATCTTCTTATCTTTAATTTGTAGGATTCGATTTCAATTTATTACAATTTATTCTCCACATTTTTATTTCAGTATTTCTTTATTTAGTTTATTATTTTTATTCCCATGTTTTAGGAATAAAAGAGCAGGACCAAGAAGAAGGCCCAACAAGGAGTCCGCCCACCATCCCGTCGAGACAGTTGAGGGCAGCCCAGCGCAGAAACAATGTAATGGCTAGTTGACCGCTAACGGCTAGTTTCCAACTGCTACAGAAGTAACGGGCAGAAAACTCGTAACGTGCATGAAGCAATTTGCCCGTTGGGAATTTAATGTCGCCACGGCATCTCTCGGCACCATCTATATAAACCCCACTTCTCCCATTCATTTACTTTACTTTCATCTCCTTGTTAACATATTCTTGAATCCACTGCTCTCTTTCTCATTATCTTCTTTTAGTTTTAGATTACAAAAAACCGCCTCACACATGGCATCAACATCACAATCCAAACCCACATTCCAACGTTTCTACTCCAATTATGATGCAAAGAGGTACAAAACCCAGTTCGCAAAACAAGCCATATGAAAGGAACAAGGGGATCTCAGTCTTGAGCCTACCCTCTTTTAAAAGATCCACAGCAAGGGCTGGGAGATATTCTCAAAACAACTGGAGGTGGCAAACATCACTCTTGTATGGGAATTTTATGCCCACCACTCCCACCCTGAGCTGTCGTTCGTATTTTTCTGGAGGTAACTCGTTAAGCTCAACGAGGCAGTGATAAATAGCTTCTATGGGCTCGAGATGGACGACAACCCTCACGAAGAATGGAGGCAATCACTGACGGCTACCGACTATGACAAAATCAAGGCTCGACTGTGCGAACCCAACACGCCATGGTTGGCAGGTAAACATGGCAGCTCCGTGCAGTGCCACCGATTGCTGCCGGAGGCGATGCTATGGAACACATTCGTCAAATGGCGTCTGCTTCCCACCTATCATAATTCCACAGTGGACCGGCCGCGTCTCGCTCTCATTCACTCAATAATGATGAATAAGTAGATAAATGTTGGGGAAATAATCTGCAAGGAGATCCACAATTGCTTTTGGAAATCAAAGGGCCGACTATACTTCCCATCTCTCATCACGGGCTTGTGCGCCAATTTTAAAGTCCCATCAGATCCAAACGACGAGATAACATCCGCCAAAGAGGGCTGGACTACAAAGCTCCTCTTGGAGATGAAGCAAGCACCGGAAACTAAGCAGATCACACCATCGCAGCTCTCTGCCGCCCAGCCAACTACACCAGCAGCCCCAGGTAGTACTGAAGCTGCCCCAAATCCAGACGTCATTGCCCTGCTCCACACTTTGATAGAAAGCAACAAACGAATAGAGCGGCAGCAATTGGCATTTATGAAATATGTGGGGGAGGTCCAAGAGGCCTTTGTGGCTTACCTTCTTCAAAAAATCCCAAATGACGGCCACTCCTTGCCCACCTTCCCTGAAGAATTAGCCGCCGCAGTTGATCCCAGAGAGACCACACCATCAGAAGCAAATGTCTGCCACGTCGCATTTCGCTGCTAGATGCCATCTCCAACGCACTATCCATCCTACTCTGCCACCTCTGCTTCCAACATGGTGGCCGACACTCCCGAGAGGCATCAACAACATTTCTCTCCAGCCTGCACAGCAGAAACGGTGGTAGACACCTCCCAGTCCAACGAGGTTAAGCAGCAGACAGCAGCAACAACGATACCCATGGCAACAGAGGACCCTCTGGCAGAACCAATGGCAGAGGCAACAATGAAGAGAAAGCGGCACATCATCTCAGTCGAGCCAGAGGAATAGGAGTATGAATCTGAGCCAGACCAAAGTGCAGGTCCTCGCCCCACTCCTAAGAGAATCCAGCCGCTGCAAACAACAAAAATATCACCCGCCAAGTCTGTCGCTCGGACATCTGCCAACCACCGCCTTGTTATCCAGTCTTCATCTTCCTCTTCTGTTGCAAAGACCCTAGCTTCTTCTCAGCCGTCCGCCAACTTCTAGAGTTCTTTTTTTCTTTATTTTATTGCTTATTTTTATGTTTTAATTATCTTCATTGTATTTCTTTTTTTCTTTTTATTTTTCTCTTGTAATTTATTTTGTGCATTGAGGGCAATGCCCATCTTGAGTTTGGGGGGTAGCTCTCATATTTTTGTTTAGGCATCATAGTAGCATATAGATTACATTGTACTTGCCTTATTATTAATCGGAAAAGAAAAAAATTAAAACTTGTGCCTATGATAGGATAGCCGGCTTTAAATTTTGCGCACCAATTAAAAAGAACTTAATTTTGGGGAAAGTATGAATAACTTAGAAATTTTTCTATAATTGCCAAAATTTAAAAACACTTAGGTTACTTGCTAAATTTGTTAGAATATCTGATGAACAATGTCTGCTTTATTTTTAGAATTCTTTGCAAAATTCTAAAACTGGTTGCAGGTAGCTGCCGAGGCAGAAAACAGAAACAAAAAAAAGTAAAGCACTGCCAAGGCAGAGAAAAACAAAGAAAAATGTTGTCTTTCCCTAGAGGTGCCCGAAACCGGCTCTAGTAAGAATCATGTGCAAGGACACTCCGCTGCTATCAAAGTCCATGAATTTGAAAATCCTTGAAGTGACAGACAAATTAGCATGAGTGAATGAAAGTCTTCACGAGATGAATCTGCTCAAAGGGTTCAGGGTTTTGTAGTATGCTACTATCTTAATTTCAGACCTAGAGAGTAGTTGTGATGAGCTGAAGCCCTTACTGCCATGATTAAATAATTGTGCTTAATTGTGCTGCCTCGGCAGCAACCTTATATATCGTAACAACATATTTGTTTATTCAGAGTATTGTGCATATTCAACATGTACACAGTCCTGCACACACTGCACTGGCATTATAGATTAATTTTGAGTTATTTCTTGTTGTTTCCCCTATCACTAATATAATGTAGGTGCCACGGCCTTGAGGTGCTAAATCAAGTTTAAAATAGGTTCTTCTTTCTTATTAGTGCAAGGGCAAGTATGTTTAGGTTTGCATTACTTGAGGACAAGCAATAGTTCGAGTTTGGGGGGTTGTAAAGTGCTCATTAGTCCTATATTTTATATGCATTCCATCTCATATTATTGCTTTTCTTAGGTACATTTTAGGCATATCTTGGTGCATACATGTATTATTTACAGTATTTTTTTACTTTACCCCGTTTATGTTAAATATCTTTAATTTGGTCAGGAAAAGATGTTGTTTTAGTTTAGTTTGCATTTCAGGGCTAGAAGTTGTTAGGAGGAGGACAGACCAGAGGAGAGGATGCAGAGGCAGCAGACCAAGGAGTTGTACTGATGCAGTTCCAGATAGAGAGAAGTGCTGCCGAGAACCTGCCGCCGCCATACTTGCCGCCCAAGGCAACATGCCGAGGAATTGGAGAATTGGAGTGCGATCTGTAGAACAGAAAATCCTGATTCCAACGATGTCATCCACTCAATTTTCTGACGCCAAGAGTAGTGGACAGAGTCGCCGAAGGAGGAGATCAAGATGACTTGCGGTGCAAGGCAACGAGAAGGAGTATACATTCAACTCAAAGAAGTCAGAATTAAAGGTTGCATTTAATGCAAAAGCTAATTTGAAGACTTCTACTCCAAGGAGGACTTGGCCTAGCTAATGCCTATATATACTCGACATATTTTGTAATGGGAGACATCTTAGGTTTTCCTTTGGGCATAGTCTAGGTTTTCTTGCCGCCATTATGTTCAAAATTTTATCTTGGGTTTGGGTTATGTTGTAAACTAGTGTGAGAATGGTTATTTAGGAATTAAGTTTGTTTTTGCAATAAAACTTCAAGGTTTGCTTATTCCATGATCTTCATAGTTTTCAATTAAGTTCGAATGATTAGTTGTTAACTATCTATTTGTTCGGTATCGAGAGAGTCGAACTCACGAAAGGGATAAGTACGATCCTCATCCTAATCAGGTGTTGATCAATCCAGCCTAGACATAGGTTAGGGTTTAAGGCGGCTAAAAGAGAATGAAATAAGGTTGTTGTCTTTGCAAGATTCACGCCGTGACAGGTATCATCTGCAGTGGGCAACAACAACATTCTGACTTAGACATAAGCAGGATCAATATTGAAGTGTTCTGTTGAGCCTTGAAGGTCCGTCGAGTTTGCCGCTGAGCCAATCATCTGTTCCATTACCGAGGCAACGAGGGCGTCAAAGCAGCCAATCTGCTATCCTCTGCCGAGGCTGCAAAGTCTGGTAGTGCAAAGCAACTTAACCTATTCAACGCAGTTTAACACTACTAAGCAGTACAACCTGACCCATTCTATCACCATGATCTCTTCTATCAATTACTTGTGTTTAATTTACTTTTTATTCTTTTTACAAACTAAAATTTACTTGTGCATTTAATTTCCCTTGTGCAGGAATTGCAATTCGAATAAGCTATCAAATCCTTGTGGTAGGCGATATCTTTTATACTATAACTTGACAAGAGTGTGCACTTGTGCTCATATTTAGAGAACACTTAATCGCTCTACATGAATATTATTGATTTAGGGTCTAGAATGGATAGTGCCCAATTGTTTGGTTGTTGTCTCATAAACCCTAAACTTGATAATATTCATAGTTTCTTTAATCAATTAAATCAATGGAGCCCTAATTAGGATTCTACTAAAAATGACAAGAAAATAATTGGACATGCATTAAACCTTTTGTGTTGAGATACATTTTGAATATAAATTGAAGCGTCCTAAAGTAATTGGATGTTTCAAAGATTATATTCGTTAAATATGTATTTTCTTACAAAAAGGATATCTCTATTCGAAATGAAATTCAATTAACAATTATAGATTTAATTAAATTTACATTATTGCTCGAAATGTCAAAATGCCACGTGGAATTAATAAGGTACTGATAACGGGCATTTGTAGGGGGTGCTAATCCTTCCCTATAAGTAACCGGCTCCCGAACCCAATTTTACTAAAAAGAATCTCTGGTCCGTTTTTATGGTGTCCGGTCTACCAAAGTGATCGGTGGCGACTCCAAATTAATTTTCAAGAATAAATAAAGGAAATTCAATTTAATATGGAAAAATCATAATTTCAAGACCAAATTAAAAATGGAAAAACACCGATTTCAAAACCCTAATCATCAGGCTATTTTTACACGCAATTTTAAAAATGGTCGCGACAGCTTGGCAACTCCACTAGGGAAAATTGAGAGTCAGACCTATTAATTAATTCCACGTGGCATTTTGAGCAATAATTTGAATTTAATTTTTTCTAAAAAATTGTTGGATGAATCTTCAAGAACAATGGAGGTAGCTTTTGTGTATGATATATCTGTCATTCATGCATAAACCCTCAATCCATGTTTTTCACCCTTAAGTGGGAATAAGATAATAACTTACATGATGCTCTCCAGCTCCGAGTTTAGATTTTTGTCTTCTTTCGGTATACTAACCTTACCGTAGGGCCCACACCTTCATTATAAGGGACCTATACTACTGAATCGATGTCTTTTTGTCGCAGTAGACGGTAACGACAGTTCGGGAACCTAAGTGTTTAACATCGCAGCGGAACAATCATAACTCGATCAAACATCAATTTCACTCAATTGAAACTTTAGGGACCATTTTGTAATTTTACTGATTTAGAGGGGCTTATGCCATTTTGTGTTACCACCCTTTAATTAGTCATATTACATGCATCTCATTCAAAATTCAGCTTAAAATAATCATTCATGCTCATTTAATTGCATCCACAACATCTAGGGACTAAAACGCAAAGAATCATAACTTTAGAATATACTATTAACTAACATAACAGCCAGTCGTTTCGGTACAGGCTAACCCTGTATCAAAATAGTACCTCACGGCTCGGAATACGGGCCCGTATCGAAACACCCTTGAGGTGTTTCGAAACTGTAGTTTCCCGTAGCAAAATGTACCGAAACAGACGTACCCTGTTTCGAAACCCTTAGGACATTTCAGGCTCACTGTTTCGGTACAGGCTCGAGTGTACCGAAACACATGGGCCTGTAATGACACTTTTTGCTGGTTTTTCACACTTATATCCATCCTAAACCAATCCAACATGCTTCCAACATGCATACATCATATTTAAACATTAATCCTCAAACATTTATGGCATATTCATCATCAAGTCATGGCAAATTGCATCAGAGATAACTATACGTATACAACCTAGCAAATAAGCCACTCAAGAGTCAAAACTCAACCCAATGCACAAGCCATCAAATATAGGCCTTTTACAAGTATAAAACCATAAAGCAAACATGCTCAAAAAGGGTGTTCACACACATCACCCAAATAAACCATGGAACCCCCATTACCCTTATTACTCTTAGTCCAAAACTGAAACATACATTCAAAGCAAAGTCTCCTACAATCCCCTTGCAAGTTGCCGCCTCCAGACACTTAATTATCTGCATTGATGGACAAAAGAGAGCATAAGCATACAATCTTAGTGAGGAGTGCTCAAAACCAAAACACTATCAATGCATAAAAATCATTTTTCCATCATTTGAAAACCATCATGCCCTCTTTAAAAACCATGCACTTTCCTTATCGAAATCAGCATGTTAAACACTATGCAACAAGTATTATGAACTCAACAGCAAATCCATTGCTAACACCCAACTTAAGACTTCCCATGCATAGCTACTTGTTTATAGTGCACTCAATCCTATAGCCGACTAACTATATCTGATTTTATTTATAAACCAATTCCACAACATCACTTGTCAATATAATTCGTATTTAGCATAAACCTCACTGTTTTCAAAGCATTACCCATATACCACATTTTCAAGCATCAAACCCTGCTTCATTTAACATGTATAAGCATATACATCCAAGGATCACTTACCATGTGCATCCTTCATCAATATGACATCATAAACAGTAATATCTTACCTTAAATCATGCTTTAAACAGTAGGTAAAACAAATTAAAATTAAGTGCATCAACAAACTCTTAATAACACAATCCAAGGGAGAAAATTTACTTTACTTACTTCCGAACTTAGTAAAGCATTTCAAGCTTACACTAAGTTCCCCAAACCACCTTTAAAGTGTTACAAAGCTGGAAAACTCATTTCCACTCATCGACTCGCGAAACCAATATTTGTCGACGCGAATTTAAACGTCCGAAGCCCCCCGGATCTTCACCGATTGCTTCCGATGTAATCTCCCCTATTTATACCACACAAGAACAGAGTATTAATGCATCATAATGCATTAAAAACACCTGTAACTTGAACAATCTCATTGCTTTGCCCAAAACACCCAAAATACCTATCCAAAACAATTGAAAACTCAATCGATCTTACTCGAAACTTAACCCAACCATAATCCATCACTTCCATTCACTTTTACCCATCAATCAACACTCAAAACCAACCTAGCAACAACTAATAACTTCCAGCAACACCAGATTCACATCTCCAAGCCAAAAGCCCTTAACTAACAACCTAAACTTTTAGAGATTCAACCTAATCCAGGATTATTATGATTAAGCCTTTACTTTAACATCATTTAACATCCAAAACAACTTTAAAATCATTCCCAAACCAATCAAAACAATGCCCAAACGAAATACTTAGAAAACCATCAATTAAAGCTATTTTAACAAATTTTTCATTAATCAAATCATAAAACTCGGTTAATAACTATATTTAGGAAGAACAAGACTTGGGAATTTCATTAAAGAACCTTGATTAGAGAGTTGATTAGCTCTTACCTCCTATCTTAGCTTTTCCCCTCAATTGACAAAGATTTTGCAAGAAAACTTCAAAGTTCCATTGATTAAATTGGTAGATCACTTTAGGAAATCAAAAGGAAGAGGAAAAGGTGATAGGATCTGAGATCTTTGAGAGAAAAGAAAGTGTTTGGCTGTTTAGAAAGTGAGGAAATGAAAGTTACGTAAAATCGTTTTGATCTCAAAGATCCTATTTAATTAAAAGTTTTTTTTCTTTTTATACCTCTTTAATAATGCTATTTTAAAATTAGTCAAATTAAGGGAAAATGCTTTTAAA
Organism: Hibiscus tridactylites; assembly: GCA_958450335.1. NCBI lineage: Eukaryota > Viridiplantae > Streptophyta > Magnoliopsida > Malvales > Malvaceae > Hibiscus > Hibiscus tridactylites. Next base: position 79,147,460 of record OY288265.1, on the reverse strand, counting down.
CACATGTAAGCTCCCTAAAGATTCTAAGTCTTGTCCCCTTTTTAATTTAGTCCTTAAAAACCAATTTTGCACTTTTTACAAAATGGCCACTTTCTGAAATCTTGACTTTCCAATACTTGTTTTCCAAAATTTATTTTACCAACCTTCAATATATATTTTTAAAAGATTTTAGTAATTTTTCTCATAATTTTATCCCATCCCGAACTATGTTTTCTCCGAACCGCTTCTAAAGGCTCGGATCTCTAATTCTAGGTTCGACTAACCCAAACCGATGCCTAAAACATCTAGGCCTGAAATCAGGGTGTTACAACTCTTCCCCACTTAGGAAATTTCGTCCTCAAAATTTTACCTAAAGGAAAAAGGTGTAGAAACTGCCTCAACATGTCCGCCTTTCCTACGTGGCCTCCTTAACTCCTCGATGTCGCCACAACACCTTCACAAGTTCAATCGTCTTACCACGAAGAAATTTACTACTAAAATAAAAAATCCCCACCGGTTCCTCATCATAAGACAAATCCAGATTCAACTCAATCTCTTCAAAAGACATAACATGAGATGGATCTGATATGCAATAAGACCAACATGCTCCACAACTTCATAAGGTCTAACAAACCTTGGACTAATCTTACCCTTACGTCCAAACCTCATCACCACCTTCCAAGGTGATACCTTTAAGAACACGCAATCTCAAACCGCAAACTCAATCTCCTTACGCTTTAAATCTGCGTAGGACTTTTGACGATCCGATGCAGCCTTCAACCCCTCACATATAAGCTTCACTTTCTCAGTCGTTCCCTTAAGCAAATCCGGTAAGGAAACCAAATTTTTCCTCACCTCCGCCCAACAAAGAGGCGTCCTACATTTTCTTCCATACAAAGCTTCATACAGAGCCATTTGTATACTCGCTTGGACACTGTTATTATATGCAAACTCCACTAAGGGCAACTGTTTTTCCTAAGAAGCATGGAAATCTATAACACAACATCTCAACATATCCTCCGACACTTGGATAACTCGCTCCGACTATCCATCCGTCTGAGGATGATACGAGGTACTGAAATTAAGCCTTGTACCCAAAGCTATATGCAAGCACTCCCAAAACCTCGTTGTAAACCTCAGATCTCTATCCAACACTATAGATTTAGGTACACCATGCAAACACACTATCTCAACAATGTACAACTCTGCCAGCTTATCCAACGTATACGTAGTATGCACAACTAAGAAATGTGCACACTTCGTAAGGCGGTCTACAGTCACCCAAATGGAGTTCTTCTTTGACGAGGTTAAAGGAAAACCAGACAAAAAATTCATCGTAATCCTCTCCCATTTCCATTCCAGTATCCTCAAAGGTTGCAACAACCCAGAAGGAAATTGATGCTCAACTTTCACACGTTGACAAACCATATACTTGCTCACAAAATCAACAACATCCCTTTTCAACCCAACCCAATAGTACTCATCCTTCAAACCATGATACATCTTTGTACTACCAGGATGTATAGCGAAAGGACTACTATGAGCTTCAGTCAAAATGGTGTGTCTCAACTCGACATCCTCCGTCACAACTATTCGAGTTTATGCCTCCAAATCTTCAAAGCGAACACAACTGCAGCAAGCTCTAGATCATGAGTAGGATAGTTGCGTTTATGCACCTTCAATTTCCTAGATGCATACGCCACAACCTTCCCACCTTCCATCAACACAAAACCTAGACCAACATACGATGCATCACTATAAACCACAAACTCCTTACCCGATTCAGGTTGAATCAAGACAGGAGCTTGCGGCAAAGCTTCCTTCAACTTCTCGAAATCTTGTTGTCTAACATTCATCTACTCAAAGAGAACATTCTTTTGCAGCAACTTAGTTAACGATGCAGCAATCTTAGAGAAACCCTCCACAAACCTTCGGTAATATACTGCCACACCAAGAAAAGTATGCACTTCCGTCACCGATTTAGGCGTCTTCCAATTCATCACCGCCTCGATCTTGTGTGGGTCAACATGGATACCATTGGCCGACACTACATGTCCAAGGAAGACAACTTCTCTGAGCCAAAACTCGCACTTGCTCAATTTAGCATAAAGCTAATTCTCAAACAACACTTACAACACAATTCGCAAATGCTTATCATGATCCTCCTCGGTACAAGAGTACACGAGACTATCATCAATAAACACTACCACGAACTAATCCAAAAACTCATGGAACACACGATTCATCATGTCCATGAACGCAGCTGGTGCATTTGTCAAACCAAACGGCATCACCAAGAACTCATAATGCTCGTACCTTGTATGAAAAGCTATCTTAGGCACATCTACATCCTTGACCTTCAATTGATAATATCCAGACCTCAAATCAATCTTAGAAAACACTAAAGCTCCTCTAAACTGGTCAAAAAATCATCAATCCTTGGCAAAGGGTACTTGTTCTTAATCGTCAACTTGTTCAGTTGCCGATAATCTATATACATGCACATCGTGCCATCTTTCTTCTTTACAAACAAGACTGGTGCACCCCAAGGTGAAACACTTGGTCTTATGAACCCTCAATCTAGAAACTCTTAAAGTTGTGTTTTTAACTCGTTCAACTCCTTAGGTGCCATCCGATAAGGAGCAATTGACACCGGAATCGTATTTTCATACAACTCTATGACAAACTCAACTTCTTTGCTCGGTGGCAAACCGGGCAACTCTTCCATAAAGACACCCGGAAACTCACATACTATTCGTATGTCTTGTACTCGCACCTCCTTTGTACCAGGGTTCATTACATAAGCTAGGAAAGCTTCACAACCCAACTCTATCATACGACTCGCTTTAAGAGTCGAAATTGCGTTCGACAAGAATTTCACATTCTCACCCACGATTACCACTTCGTAATCATCAGCAAGTTTCAAGGTAACTCTCTTAACATCAAAATCGACCAAAGCTCTATGCTCGGTCAACCAATCCATCCCAAGGATTACATCAAAACCATATAAAGGCAACTCCATCAAATCAACTGAAAACACATGGCCTTAAACAAATAAAGGACATCTCCTATATAACTTTCTCGTAACAACATTTTCATCAAATGCTCTAGATGTACATGTCAGTGGAAAATCAAATACTAAACCGAATCTCATTCATGTTTCCTATCGAGAGATGTATTTCAAATTACTCGAAGCTTCATTGTGTCATTTTCAAAGCCATGTCACTCAAGTTGTTACAACATCGGGAATCATTATGAATATTATGATAGATTTCATGATCATGACATTAAGGACTATTACAATTTCAAGCGACGAGTTCAAATTTTATGAGCCAAGAGATTTTGGAAGCCGACATTGAAGGCCAGTCCAATGAGATTTGTAACTCAAGATGTAGTCACCTAATCGAAGCCAATGTGATTGGGTTGTCTGGAAATTAAATGCTGAAAGACGTCAAGAAAAGCAAGGTGAAACTAATTGAGAATCAACAGCCATCAAGGAAGGAATCTCGAATAGACATGCCCACTGAAAGCACCAATACATCCTGCCAAAATCTTGAAAAGCAGAGTTCATCTAGACGTCGACCAGAAAAAGTTAATTTCTACATGCAAATGATTGAACATCTTATGGAAAAGAGTAAGCAATTGATTAAGTATAATAGTGTTAATTCAAGATTCAATGAGAACATCAGAACATAAGCAAGAAGGGGCATGCCTTCATGCTAGTAAAGGAAAAAATGAAGAAATGTTGATAGAATTGGAGTGGCTGATATTCACTCGGGTTTTCCTTGACCAGTGATCGGCAGTTGAACCACAAGAGATTTGTATATAGTTTTAGGACTGCTACAGAGTAATACCCTGAATCATCCCAATTGCTTCTGCCCGCGAGCATTGGGGGTCCTTTGTAAGGGAGGTTAATCAGTTTATTTGTTTACGATGCTTGTTTCCAACAATTTTTTTCTCAAATGGAAAAAATTTTGCATTCCTTGATTCTTTTAATAATTCATTTATTCTTTGTTATGGGTTAGTTTTTGTTCTCCCATTCATATATGTATCAGGTCCCTAAATATTAGCTGCAAGAGTGGCCAAGAATTAAATTCAGAGATTAATTTCGAAATGTGACTCTCTTCTAAGTTATCTAGGCCCACGAGAAGACATTAATGAGTGTTCAGGAATCACGGGAGAATCCCAAATATAAACTATGAGTGAATTTTCCTCTCAGGCGTTGTTGACTAAGGTCCTTGAATGAAGTGATAACCCAAAACATCTACCACCTGAAGATGGCTTTTCTTCAAAGAAATCCGTATATGGGAGGAAATTTGGCATTCCTTCATCTCCCTTCACAAAAAAAAAGAAAATAAGAAAAATATCATTTGTTGTCCCCTTTGAGCCTGATGATTTTCTTTCGATTCAACCCAAACCAAGGATCACCCCTACACTGGGGGGCAAAAGAGGATGAAAGTTTGTTTGCAAGTGAAAGATATTTGGTTTTGATCATGCTATGATAATGATGCCTTGAGAATTAGGGGCAAGAACCAAAAAGTGGATGTTTTGAGTACAAGAGCAAGAAAGATAAGATGAATGAGGACAAATATTCATAATCAAGTCCAAAAAAAAAAGAAAATAAGAAAAGAAAGAAAGAAACAAGGAAAAGGTAAAAAGAAGAAAAGAAAAAGGTAAAAGGGAAAAGAAGAAAAAAATGAAAAAAGAAAAAGAAACTATGAAAAGTTTGTGTTCAAAAGTCAACTAAATCAAGTTTAAAATTGCTGACATAAAGGTTGAAGCAGTTGAAAAAGAAAGCACAAAGTTGAAAAAGGGCAAGAAAAGCAAGCGAAAAATGTGTGATCTTCTATTCAAATTGAATATCTATCTAAAGAAGTAGTGGAGGATTGATCACTTTTGAATTCAACGAAAGGAAATGAACTCTAGGGCGAAAACCCAGAAGTGAGCAGTCTAGAGTGATCTACAAAAAATAGGGAAAAGGAAAAAAGAAAGAAAAGAAAAAGGGAAAAAGGAAAAAGAAGAAGAAAGAGATTCATTCAAGCATGCTCAGATCAAGGAGCACAGAAATAAGATTTCACTCGGAAAAATGATCCTTGGTTTCATCACCCTTAAATATTTATTTGAGCCTATATATCCTTTCTTTCATAGCCGTGAAGCATAGCCCCATTACAAACCTCAAAAGACCATTTTGATCATATACAAGTATTGGAGTAAGAGGAGTTTGTCTTTAGAATACATCCCGCTTATCAGGGTTAACCTTTCTTCAATGATTTCTAGACTTCTAATGCATGATTGAGATCAGAAAAGAGGGAAGAATTGGGCATGGTGAGTTAGTGAGATAAAAAGTGCCACTTAAACGGGATAGAACTAGGTATATGGGAATGTTTCGCTCGAAAGTCTAATAAATTGGAAGAGGTCGCATTTGAGTTGATCTTTGTCAATTTGGTTCAGAAGCACTATTGCACTTGATATTTAAGAGCCTAATTTTGATTTCTCATGTTTTCCATGACTTATCAAATTGTTCCATTTTCTTAAATTTATGAAAATAATATTCTGAGCCTTTCACTTATTATTTCAACAAGCATCTTGTAGATAAATTGATTAGATATAAGAAAAGCAAAGGATTTCGTGGGTATTATTATGATATATTAAGCCTTTAAGTGCATGCAGAATAGGAGGTGGCCTCGGTACTTGTTTAATGATGAAAAGTATGACGAGGAAAAGACAGAACTCTGAGTGTCAGAAACATTTAAACATAAGCAACAGAAAAGAGACACAGACAACCATGGGGCAAAAGAGAACATGAACAATTTTTTGGGCAAAAGTTGCAGCAAGAATATGCATTAATCCATTAAAGGTTCATTACTTCTGAGGCATTGTATGATAAGAAAGCTTTGTGAATACTAGAGTGAGCAAAGATGACAGTTGAATTCAAGGGCGGGGCAACATTACAAAGAACATTATAGAAGGATATGCTCTGTTCCAAAGGTTATGGTCTCTTTTGGGAACCATGAATTGTGGATAGTAAAGAAAAGAGTAAGAAGTGGAGATAGTGTTGAATCCTACACCGAAAAGTACACAAAAATGAGTCTTCATAATTTGCAACCTAGAACTGGTATTGACAACAAAGTTTGTCACCCGAAGAACAATGATTTTTATCTCTGTGCTCATGCTAAGATGATTGGAACCACAAGCCCAACACATTATCATGATTGGAACTTGATCAGTCTATGTCCTATGTGTATCAAAGGAACATCATTGTTATCTCTGCTATTATTCTTGTCGCTTGTGATTACTTGGCAGCATCTCAGTTGGGACAATTTATGAAGTGTGGAGCAGATTCTTAGATATTGATCGTTAGTTTCTTAGATTTACAGCCCCATGTCCCTTCGTTGAAAAAGAAAGTTTGAATTGTCAACTGTTGAGATATTGATGAAGCCAATTTGAGCTTTCAAAAAAAGAAAAAAAGAAAGAAGAAGAATAAGAATAAGAAGAAAGAAAAAAAAAGAAAAGAAGAAAAAATAAAAAAGAAGAAAAAATAAAAATCGAGGTGAAAACCTGAAAGGGTGCCTTGGAAAAAGAAAAAAGGAAAAAAAACCAAAGTGAAAACCCGAAAGGGAGCTTTGAGAAAAGCAATCTAAAGTGAAAACCTGAAAAGGCGCTTTAGGGCAAAAAATGCAAAGATCATGAAGATTGAGCTTGAGTGTGAGATGGGTTACCTTGTCAACAAAAGAGTTTTAATGAGAAATGAAGCGAGAAGTTTTTTTAGCTTCCCTAATTATGAAAGCTCACTCAAGCGATCCTCAATTGACAACATTCACGTATCATATAGTTAGACATCCATTAGATAGGAGCATGCTAACTCATACATTTAGAGTTTTTGCATATTTTGGCAGAAATCTACCAGAATCAGCAAGAAACAAGGAAAGATTTCAGCCTACAACTTCAGGACTAGAGGAGTAGACCCAGTAATATATGTTCTAAGCGTATAAAGGATCGAGAAACAAAGGAAGAGAAACAAGAGACCTTATACGAGTTTTAGACTGAAAGATCGAGATACTTTAGGCAGAATGAGCCATGATATTAAAGATATCAGCACATCAAACAGAAAATTGAAGATATTTCACATTACTTCAAGAACAATTTTTATTAACTAATGATATTCCTTTTTGCATAATCGACATTATAGAAGAAGGAAGCTCGTACATGCTCCAGTCTTCATTAATATATCAAGGAAAGAATGCATATTTCAGAATGTAGAGCCTAAAAAGAATTTGATCATTGGATAAGTCAATATTTGAGCTCAACAACAAGATTTTGGGGCAAATTTTGTCTGGGCATGAAGACAAGAGAAGTTTCAAATCAAGCTCAAGAAGATCAAGCAAAGCAAGACTTGATAAGAACAATCTCAAGAGATGAGGTATTGTTGCAATAGAAGTAGGAAACTTAATGAAGAAGTAACGAAGATTAGAGTCCATCCAAGAAGAATCAGCAAAGAACAAGAGAGATTTCAATTTACAACCTCGAAATTGAAGAATTAGATCTCAGCAAAGATTCCAATCCGTTTGAAGATGCGGATCACAACAAAGATTTCAATCTGTTTACAGAGGCGGATCTCAAGACATTCAGTTTATAGAGGCGGATTTCAATACATTACGTTTACAGAGGCAGATCTGAATAAATTCCATTTACAGAGGCGGATCTGAAGATATTCCGTTTACAGAGGCAAAGACATTCCGTTTACAGAGACGGATCTTAAGACATTCTATTTATAGAGGCAGATCTGAAGATATTTTGTTTACAGAGACGGAGACATTCCATTTACAAAGACGGATCTCAAGACATTCTATATACAGAGGCAAATTTTAAGACGTTCTGTTTACATAGGCGGATTTCAAGACATTATGTTTACAGAAGCATGTCTCAAGATATTTCGTTTATAGAGGCAGATTTCTTTAGATTTTTTTTCGCTTACAGAGGTGGATCTCAAGTTATTCTGTTTGCGAGGGCAAGTTTCAACAAATCTTTCTTTCACGGAGATGGACCATAAAATTGAATTTCATTAATCGCGTAAATTCCCAGTACAAAATTGATCAATAGAGAAACAAAAGAGATGAGATTTTATATGAGTTTCAGATTGAAGCTCAATACATTTTAGGAAGAAAAGTAGCAATACTAAGAATCTTGGTGCTTCAAGTTCAGATGTTCTCTAGAAGAAAGATGAATTTATGCTCGCAGTAAAGAATTCAGGGTTTCTAATAAGAAGAACTCGCTAAGAGATGGTTCAACGCTTCCAAGAAGAATGAATGATGTTCATAATAAGAAGATTTGGTTCAGACATAACAGATAGCTTATGCAGAAAGATTGTCAAGGTCGTAATAAGAAGAGCTTGTTCAAGATTCAAAGGAGGCAAAAAGTTTCAGCATCGCTTGTCGGGGGAGAATTCAAAGTTTTATTCGTACTTTTCCTTATGATTAATACTGAACGATTAATGATGGTTTCAACTTTTGCAGGTCATGTCAACATTTTCAAGAAGAACAAGGGGTTCCTAATGAGAAGAGCTCTTTTGTTCAACACATTTGTAGAGAGGTGGATCAATATTTCAAGAAGAATGAAGAACTCCCAATGAGAAGAGTTCACCTAGAGCTCCTAATGTAAAGAGTTCGCTCAGCAAAGACATAACTCCTAATGTGAAGAGGTCATCCCTAGCGAAGAAAGAACTCCTAATGTGAAGAGTTCGCCCAGCGAAGATAGAATTCCTAATGAGAAGTGTTCGCCCAGCGAAAATAGGGTTCTTAATGAGAAGAGCTAGTTCAGACCCTACGGTTACCCTTGACAGGAGTATTGGGAGGTTCCAAATAAGAAGAACTTGTTCAAGTTCGGACAAAATCCTTGTCTTCTCAGTCTTTGCCCTATTCCTGTTTCATAGCAATGAGCAATGAGGGGCAGCTGTAATACTCATATTTTGTTCGGGGATAGTCCTATTTTAATAGTTCGATATAAATAAAACCAAAATAGATATGAAATAAATAGATATAAAATAGTCCATATATAGTCTATAAATTTCCATGTACATACTTAGAACCCATTTACATCATAAAAATTCCAAAAGCCCAATAAGAGCCCAAATTCCTAATCTACAAGCTATTAACACCCAAACAAACACAAAAAGGCCTTAGATTCGATTTCCTGCCCAAATCTAGCTCCCAAAGGACACGTGGCAGCACGCCATTGGTTCGTTTCACCTCAAAAGGGTTGTGCTTTCTCGGTTGATTTCATCATTGCGTCATCTTCCACTACCTATAAAAGGGAAGAGAGAGGGTTGTCAGATCATTAATCACCATCATAATTACTTACCATGCAATAATAATAAGATAATAAAAGCAAGAGAGAGAAGGGCAATTTAGGGATTATACATGTCGTTGGGAGCTGAGCCGTCGAAATCTGAAAAGACATCGACCATTTGAATCGCCGCCGTGAAGTCAGAGGGTTGCTGGAACTCCAATCGCCAGAGAAGAATGCCGAGATCACCATATATGCTGCCGCGAAGGTAAAATTTCACCATTTATTTGTTTCTTGTACAAAAAAGGTCAATATTAGTGGGTTTATATGTAAAAAAACAAAATGAAGTAAGTGTTCAAGTCAGATCTAAAAATGATACAGGTAGTGCGGTGATCGAAAAGGAGATTGGAGCGTTTCTTCTGGTGCCCGAAGTGGTTCTTGAGTGAATCGGAGGAGTCGAAAATGAGTGGTCGGGCTAGGTAGATAGGTTTTAGGGTGGGAGGATAGGGAATCCTATTGGATTAGGGTTAGATTTAGGATTTTTAGGTTCGAAAACAGAATTTAGGGGAATTTTTAGGGTTTCGGTCGGCGGGCGACCGGAGGAGTACGGTTGTTAGAATGGCGGCGTGGTGGCCAGAGCAGTGACCGGTGACCCGCAAACACCTTATCTCGACCGAATGTGGTTTTATCTGGATCAAACGGGGAAATTTTGAAGAACATGAGATTAATTTTAGTGAAAAGTGGAGTTTTGGTCCGAAACGGGAGTGAAATTTGGAAAATTCAAGTTGGAGTTGAGAGAATCTAGAGAGAGTCGGCTGAGGAGAGAGAGGGGAAATAACCAAATGGCTGACTTGACTCGAGTTTAGGCCTTAAATAGGTGAGTCAACACGGTACCGTTTTGGTGCCGGGTTGAAATAAACTCACGTGTTTTAACACGGATTCGGGTTTGGGTCCGCCGTCCGACCGGGTGAGTTGTAGGCTGGGTTAATTGTTTAAGGGTTTGGGCCGAGTTGTTAAGGGTTTGGACTGGTTTTGCAACAAAATTAGAATTAAGCTCTTCAGTTTTCCTTCTCTCACAAATCAGTCACTTGAGCTTTGTAATTTGGGCACATTGGTTTATTTTTAATGCAATTCAGTCACTAAATCTTTTTAATTGTTTTTATTTAATTGCCTAATTTAATTGTTTAAATTATTTTATGCATGTTTTTATGAATAAGCATGTAGTATATTTGTTTAGGAGACTTTAATTCACTTAGCATATTAAAGCTAGAGCCCTTTAGGTTTAGTTTTTTTAATTAAATTTAATAAATTTGATAGGTGGGGTCATTATAGTAAACAAATGGATATTGAATGGAAACTAGAATGCTCTAAATTGATTAGTATCTCAATGTAATGAGATGTTAGTCAATGGAGTATTTTAGTAGAATATTTAATATTCCATTTTAACATAGAAAATGGTAAGCACACATAGTTAGTTCAATTAAATTGGAATTAGGTAAATAATTAGTGTCCTCAATGATTAGAAATATTATTAATTTAGCGCCTAGTATGGATAGTGCTCAATTATTTGGGCGTTATCTCATAAACCCTAAACTTGATAATATTCATAGTTTCTTTAATCAATTAAATCAATGGAGCTCAAATTAGGATTCTACTAAAAATGACAAGAAAATAATTGGACATGCATTAAACTTTTTGTGTTGAGATACATTTTGAATATAAATTGAAGTTTCCCAAAGTAATTGGATGTTTTAAAGCTTATATCCGTTTAAAATGTATTTTCTTACAAAAATGATATCTCCATTCGAAATGAAATTCAATTAACAATTAAAGATTTAATTAAATTTAAATTATTGCTCGAAATGCCAAAATGCCATGTGGAATTAATAAGGTACTGATAACGGGCGTTTGTAGGGGTGCTAATCCTTCCCTATAGGTAACCGACTCCCGAACCCAAATTTTACTAAAAAAAATCTATGGTCCAATTTTATGGTGTCCGGTCTACCAAAGTGATCGGTGGCGACTGTAAATTGATTTTCAAGAATAAATAAAGGAAATTTGATTTAATATGGAAAATCACTAATTTCAAGACCAAATTAAAATTGAAGAAACCCCGATTTCAAAACCCTGATCATGAGGTTATTTTTACACACGGTTTTAAAAATGGTCGTGACACACATCCTCCTCCTATCCCCCTTTTACTTTTCTGCATTTATTTTTTGCAATTTATTTTTCACTTTTTTAATGTTAGATTTCTAGTGTTTCTTTTAAAAGTTTTCTTTAATAATTTTTTGCAGTTATTGAGCAAAGATAATTTGTGGGGCCCTCCTATAGCAGGACAATAGCGTTTGAATGGGGGATATTCCTTGGAATTTGGAGAAAAAGATATTGAACCAACTTCTACACCCATCTATCTCACTAACTTTACACTACACAATTTTCTTCTGCTGCCACAAGCCTCCCATCAATCACACACAACTAAAAACTTTTCCTCCCTCCTTCAACACGTTACCCAAAACCCCTCATCAACCTACCTTGAGCAATCTTGCTTCCATCTTGCACTCTTAATTTCCACCTCTCTCTGATAATCTGCTTCCCAAAATGTTAGGCTTCATAGGCTCGATTTCCTTCAACCGATTTAGGTAGCCAAGTGGTGGAGAAGTTCGATTTTGGGTGATTTTGTGGGAAGTAAAAATTAGACAATGAACACAATGATTTATAGTGGTTCGGCCTTCGAACAAGCACCTACATCCACTACCTTAGATCCCACTAAGGATTTCCCAATCAATTCACTAATTGATTCGTCCTCTTTTCTAGGCTTAGGAGGAAACCCTTACACACTCAAAGCTTTCTAGACCAAAGCTTGAGTAAACCCTCTTTACAAGAGAAAGAAAAATAAGCAAACTAAAATCCCTCTAATAGGTATTTGTTTGCGCTTTTTAAGCTCTCGCACAAACCTAAACACTTGAGCAAATATGACAATTTTGGCTCATAAGTGTTGTCTATACAAAGAATAAACAATTAAGCCCCTAAGACAAATTTCTCATCAAATAGTTGTTGACAATTGAAGCATTAGTCTTCTCTTGATGCTTGGAGGTCCCTTTTATACCCCCAATTAAGTTTGTAGCCGTTGAAGACCGTTGGGATTGAATTAGAGCCGTTGGAGACTTTATTTCCCACCATAAATGCAGTTATGGTTATGTCTATTTTGATACACGGGTAGCTGTATCGACACGCCCTTCTTCAGAACTAGCCGTTGGAGTCTGATGCAGCGTGCCGTATCGAAACACGTTGGGCCGTATCGAAACGTCTAATGACGTATCAAAAAATCATGCAATTCAAATAGTCGTTGGGGTGTCTGCCACGTAGGCGCATCGAAACACCAAAGGGTGTTTCGGAACAAATCCTATCTGTATCCAAACAGTTAAGCCATGTTTCGTAATGGGTTTTGGCAGTTTCAAAACGTATCGATACAAATTATGCCTATATCGAAACAGGTACATGAAATGCACTGATTTGGCTACTTAAAAACGTTTCAAACATTGTCAAAACCTTTTTAAACATCCTCAAACTTATTTTCAAGTTGTTTTGACTTAGAGAATATTTTAATTTCTTTTCAATTTAGCCCAAAACATTTTTCAATTATTATATCAAAACATATATTTCTACAATCTCCCCCTTTTTGATATAATAAAACCAACTTAAAAAATTGTTTGGGATTCTCCCCCTTAGTATTTAAAAATTTGAATAAGAGATTTTAAATTTTGAATGAAATTAAAGCTCCCCCATATTCTCTGGAAAAATCAATTTTTCAAACCATTTCTTCCCTCTTTTTGTTATATCAAAAAGAATTTAAATGACTTTAAGCTCAAAATGACATAGGAAGTTAAATTTTTTTGACACAATTAAAAACTTTGGTTATAAAATTGGCTCCCCCTTACTCAAAGCATCAAATATTGTTAGTCTTATGTAAAGTGTCCACAAGTTCTATATTTCATGCACATTCCATCTCATATTATTGCTGTTTTTGAGGACATTCTAGGCATAATTAGGACCATGCATTGCATTTTACAGTATTTTCTTACTTTGCCATGCTTTTATGGATAATCTTTTATTTGGTGAAGAAAAGGTACTGTTTTAGCTTAGTTTTAGTTACAGGTACTAAAGGCTAACAGAGGAAAGAGGAGCTAATGACATGATGATGAGGCAGCAGACCAAGGAGCTGTAATGATGCAGTTCCAGACAGGGACAACAGCTGCCGCCACCCAACCTGCCGCACAAGACAGAAGACTATGGAGTTGGAGAACTGGAGTGCGATATGTAGAGCGGAAAATCCTAATTCTATCGATGTTGTCCACTCAATTTTCCGGTGACTGTAGCAACAGGTAGAGCCATCGAAAGAGGAGCACAAGATTACTTGCGGAGCAAGGCAATGAGATAAAGTCCACATTCAACTCAAAGAAGTCATCATTTAGAGTTGCATTTAATCCAAAAGTGACTTTGAAGACTTCTACTTCAAGAAGGACTAGACCTAGCTAATGCCTATATATACCCATTGTAATTTTATTTCAAAACAAGTTAGGTTTTCTTTATGCATAGTTTAGGTTTTATTGCTGCCAACATGTTCTAAAATTATTCTTGGGTTTGGTTATGTTGTAATTAGTGTGAGAACGGTTGTTTAGGATTTTTAAGTTTGTTTTTGCAAATAAAACTTTAAGGTTTACTTATTCCATATTCTTCATAGTTTTCAATTAAGGCGAAAAATTAGTTGAATTATATCCATTTGTTCAGTATCGAGAGAGTCAAACTCACGAAAGGAGTAAGTATGATTTCATCTATAGACGGTGTGATCAATCCGACCTAGACATAGGTTAGAGTTTAAGGCGGCTAAAAGATGACGAATTAACATTGCTGTTTTTGCACAATTCACGCTGCGACTGGTATCATCTACAGTGGGCATCAACAGAATTCTGACATAGACATAAGCAGGATCACTTTCGAAGCGTTCTACCGAGTTTGCCGCCGAGACAAAAATCCGTTCCCCTGTCGAGGCAGCGAGAGGCTCTCAGCATCTTACCTGCCATCCACCGTCGAGGCAGCAGAGTCTGGCAGCGCAAAACAACTTGCCATATTCAATGCAGTTTCACACTAAGCAGCAGCATAACCCTGCCCATTCTATCAACATGATTTCTTCTCTTTTAATTACTTGTGTTTTTATTTTACTTTTCTTCTCAACAATGAAATTATTTGTGCATTTACTTTTTCTTGTGCAAAAACAACAATTCGAATCAAGTTGTCCAATCCCTATGGGAGACGATATCTTTTATACTATAACTTGACAAGAGTGTGCACTTGCGCTCATAAATAGAGAACACTCAAACGCTCTACAAGTTTTTGGCACCGTTGTCGGGGAATGGTAACAGCAAAATTCATTTTCAATTTCTACACTTTTATTTCTTTTCATTTAATTTTATTTTTAGTTTTTATTTTTAATCGGAAAAAAAAAGAATTTTACAGTTTCCTTTGCTAGTGCTTGACCAGAGCGAATCCAAAAGGAGAAATCGTTTATTACGACAATATAGAACGAAGAGCAAGAGAACTCAAAAAGGAAATCAAAACAGCCCTAGGGAAAGCTAAAGAAGAAAGAAAAGCAAAGGTAAACATGGAAAACGACAACCCTGCCAACAATGTTGTGAACGGCAGGGATGGGCAGCAAGACCCGCTGCCCAGAGAACATCAAGTGTCGTCCAAACAACCACAGTATGTTCGAACCACCAGGGACTACCTGGAACATGAATTCAGAGGGTTCGATCCGATAGTGGAAGAACATGAGATTGAGGCAGATCACTTTGAGCTGAAGCTCGTGATGTTCAACATGATCAACACATTGGGGCAATTTGGAGGGACTGCAACAGAAGATGCTCGGTAGCACTTAAGAGGATTCCTGGACATATGTAGGGCATTCAAAATACACGGAGTCCATCAAGACGTTTTTAGACTAAGGTTATTCCCCTATTCAATGAGGGATAGGGCAAAACAGTGGTTGAACAACCAGCCAGCAGGGTCATTCACCACATGGACAGAGGTGTGCAAAGATTTTCTGGATCATTTCAGCCCATCCAATGTTACAGACAGATTGAGAAACGAGATCACAGCCTTCCGACAAGGGGATGATGAGCCGACGTATGAAGCATGGGAGCGGTACCAACAGATGCTCAACAACTACCCGCTTCATGGTTTCTCGGCTTGGACACAGGTGTCAATGTTCTATAACGGGGTGAACTACCCAACACGGATGATGATTGATGCCTCAGCCAACGAAATCATCCTTGATAGACCACCAGAGGAGGCACTGTGGATCCTAAACCAAGCTGCCAAGAACGATTACAAGTACCCAATAGCCCGCCGAGGCGACGTTAGGCGGCCAGCAGTCGTGAACAAGATAGAAGCCTCAGAATCTATCAATGCCCGCCTCGGTAAGCTGACGGAGTTAGTTATGAGCATAATGAAACCCACAGGGAAAGTCTATGAGGCCAAGGTTGTGGAGCCATTCTGTGATAAGTGTGGGGGCAACCACGATTCCTCTTAAAGTACTGCATCTGCCAATTTTATGGGAGGATACGAGAGGAACAACAGGCCTGCCACGAACACGTACAATCATGGATGGAAAAACCATCCCAACTTCTCCTAGAGACGCCCAAAGATTGCTGCCAACCCACAACAGCAACAGGGAGGCTACCAGCAAAACCAGTCCAGACAGCAAGCTCAACAACCACAAAACAATAATTCACTAGAAGCAACTCTTTATACTTTTATGTCTAGAACTAGTGATTTTATTGTTCGCACTAATAAGTTTATTGATAAAATTGTGTCTTTCATGGACAGGACAAAGATGAAGATGAACAACCAGGAGACTGCGATAAAGAACCTGAAGACCCATTTTGAGCAGTTCACAGAGATCTTTAGCAGCAGAACAATGGGAGCAACATCCAGTAGTACAGAGGCAGTAGCCAAGCCCACTTATGAGTAGTGCAAATCCATATCAACCAGAAGTGGGAAGCAGTTGAATGAACCTAGGGTGGAAAAACAACCAGAAACAGAGCCAGCACATAAAGAACCACCTGCCACCGCAGCATCAACACCAGCTGCCTTAGCAGCTGAACCTAACAGCAGTCTTGAAGCAGATGATCCTCCATAGATAATGTTCTCGTGCAAAGAATGTATAGAGGACATCCGCCTATCATCACCTCTCCCCTCAGAGGCTTAAGCAACAGAAACAAGAGCACCAGTTCAGGAAATTCCTGGATATTATGAAGCATGTGCACATAAATATCCCTCTCATAAAAGCTATTCAGAACATGCCCAACTATGCCAAATACCTCAGGGATATGTTTTCTAAAAGGAAGAGAATTGGGGAATTCGAAACAGTTGTTGTAACAGAGGAGTGCATGGCTATGTGGCACAGCAAACTGCCACCCAAGCAAACAGAGCTGGGCATCTTTGTTATCCCATGCAGAATAGGCAGCAAGCATGAAACAAAATCCTTGTGCGACTTAGGAGCCAGCATCAACCTAATGCCTAAGGCAGTCTTCGAAAAACTGGGAATTGGGTAAGCCAAACCTACCTCCATCATGCTGAAACTTGCTGATCATTCTTTTGTGCAACCGAAGGGCAAGATTGAAGACATCCTAGTGAAGGTAGGTAACCTTATTCTTTCAGCTAATTTCCTCATCTTAGACTGTGAGGCCGATGAAAAAGCCCATATCATCCTTGAGCGACCATTCTTGGCCACGGGCAGAACCCTAATAGATGTGGAACATGCGGAGCTAACCATGAGGGTAGATAACCAGAGCATCAAGTTAAGTGTGTTACAACCCTCAGAAAAGGAAA
The DNA here is from genome assembly GCA_958450335.1 of Hibiscus tridactylites. NCBI lineage: Eukaryota > Viridiplantae > Streptophyta > Magnoliopsida > Malvales > Malvaceae > Hibiscus > Hibiscus tridactylites. Next base: position 79,130,309 of record OY288265.1, on the reverse strand, counting down.
AGAAAGGATGCCCAGATGCTCAGGCCGCCAAAATAAGCACAGAGACAGGTCAAGGCAGCAGCTGCCACGGTAGACCAAAGGGCATGCTGAAGGACCCAGTAGCACACCACCTTAAATAACAAGAGGACCCCCAGGAGTGAAGGACAAGCCAAATCACCTCAAGAAGTGGTTATGTCTGGGAGATGCACCCAAATGCACTCCTAACATAACTTAATTTTTTTATATTTTCTTTATTTTTATTTTTATGCATTAGGGTTAGAGTTTAATTTATTGCAAATTATTTTCCTTAGGATTAGATTTTGAATTTATTTTTCACATTTTTCAGAACTTATTTTAGTATTTAATTATCTTTATTTTATTTCAGGCTTGGGAAAAAAAGAGCTGGATCAAGAAGAAGGCCCATCAAGGGGCCCACCATCCCACCAAGACAGCCAAGGGCGGCCCAGCACAGACAGCGCGTAATGGCTAGTAGCCCGTTAACGACTAGCTACCAACGGCTACAAAAGTAACGTGCAGAAATCTCGTAACGTGCGTGAGACAACTGGACCGTTGGACATTTAATGACGCCACAACACCTCTTGGCAGCCTCTATTTAAACATTTCCCACCCCATTCATTTACTTTACTTTCATCTTCTTGCTATATTCTTCTTGAATCCATTGATCTCTCTTCTCATAATATTTTCTTTTGAGTTTCAGTTTATTACAATCGTCTCACACATGGCATCTGCATCCCAATCTGCACCCACCTTCCAACGATTTTACTCTAGGGCAGATGAGAAAAGATATAGAGATTAGTTTGCCAAACAGGCCATTTGGGAGGAGCAAGGTTTCCACTACACGAAGAAAACAGGAGACCTTGGCTTAGAGCCCGCCCTGTTCGAGACCATCCACAGCAAGGGATGGGAAATGTTAGCACGGCAGCCGGAGATGGCCAACATCACTTTGGTCAGAGAATTCTATGCCCATCATCTCTGCCCAGAGCTTCCATTTGTCTATGTTCGAGGGGAACCTGTTAAGCTGAACGCCACCGTAATCAACAGTTTTTACGGCCTAGTGATGGATTACAACCCTCACGAGGAGTGTAAGTAGTCACTGACGGCTGCCGACTACGACAAGCTCAAGGCCAAGCTATGCAAGCCCAACACACCCTGGTTGACAGGAAAGCATGGCAACTTTGTCCAACGCCGCCACCTGCTACCTGAGGCAATGTTGTGGATTACCTTCATCAAGAGGCATATGTTGGCCACCTCCCACAACTCCACTGTCGACCGGCCGCGCCTCGCACTAATCTACAACATCATGGTGAACCAGCCCATCAACATTGGGGAGATCATATGCAAGGAGATCCACAACTGCTTCCACAAGATGAAGGGTGGGCTATACTTCTCGTCACTCATCATCGGCCTTTGTGCCAATTTCAACGTCTCAACCGACCCCGGGGATGAGATGACAACAGCAAAGGAGGGGTGGACCAGGAAAATCCGCTTGCAGATGATGCAGGCCCCGGGGACAGAGCCCATCACTCCCAGCCAGCCCTATGCCGCCCAGCCTGCCACTCCAGCTGCCCCCGGCAGTACTGAAGTTGCCCAAACAAGTGAAGTCCTCACTCTGCTGTGCACCCTCATCGGCAGCAACAAAAGAATCGAGCAATAGCAGCTGACCTTTATGAAGTATGTGAGAGAGATCCTAGAGCCTTTGTGGCTTATCTTCTGCAAAAGTACCTAGATAACGGCCACACCTTGCCACCCTACCCTATAGATCTAGCTACCGCAGCTACCCTAGCACAAGGAACGCCATCAGCCGCCACCGCCTGGCACGTCGCCTACTGTAGACAGATGCCATCTCTGATGCACTACCCATCATACTCAGCCACCTTCGCTTCCAACATGGTGGCGGACTCCCTAAAGCGGCATCAGCAACATCATTCCCCCATCCGTACAACGGTAACAATTGCCAACACATCCTCATCAGAAGAGGTGCAACAGAAGCCGCTAGCAACGGAAGCAGCAGCAGCAGAAGTAGCAGCCCCAATGGCGATAGACCCTCTAGCAGCACCAACGGAGGAAGGAACAAGGAAAAGGAAGCGGTACATCTTAGTCGCCGAGCCAGTGGACGATGAAACAGAATCAGAAGAGAGCGAAGCCCCTTCTGCCGCTCCTCGTGCAGAACCTTAAGAAGAACCTCGTCCCACTCCCAAAAGAGTCCAGCCGCCTCAGACAGTAAAAGTCTCACCTGCTAAGTTTGTCGCATGGACATCTGTTGGCCGCTTCCTAATCATCCAATCGTCCTCCTCCTTCTCAGCAGCAAAGATCCAAGCCTCCTCTCAACCCTCTACCAACTTCTAGTTTTTTCTCTTTTCTTCTCTTTACTTTATTTTTCTGATTTTATCAATTGTACTTTTTTATTCTCTCTATTTTATTTTTATGTTTTCTGTTTTTATTTTGTGCATTGAGGGCAATGCCCATCTCGAGTTTGGGGGGATATTAGCTCTCACATTTTTAGGCATACTTAGTAGCATATATGTTGCATTGAACTTGCCTTAATATTAATCGGAATAGAAAAATTTGTTATAACTTGTGCCTATGATAGTTAGTCGTTTAATTATTTTCACACCAATTAATAAATTGAACTTAATTTGGGAAAAGCATGAGAATGACTTAGATTTTTTTTATTGCCAAAACTGTCTAACACTTCTGTTACTTGTTGAATTTGCTAGAATATCTAATGAACACCTGCCTTCTTTGTTTTTAGAATTCTTTGCAAAGTTCTAACAATAGTTGCAGGGAGCCGCCGAGGCAGGAAATAGAAACAAAAAATAAAGCACTGTCACGGCACCAGAAAAAAACAAAGAAACATTGTTGTTTTACCCTAGAGGTGCCTGAAACATGCTCTAGGAAGAATCATGTGCGGGGACACTCCGCTGCTATCAAAGTCCATGAATCTAAAAATTTTGAAGTGACAGAGAAATTAGCATGAGTGAATGAAAGTCTTCACGGGATGACTCTACTCCATGGGTTCGGGGTTTTGTAGTTTGCTCTTATCTTAATTTCAGACCTAGAAGAGTAGTTGTGATAAGCTGAAGTCCTCATTTCCATTATTAAATACTTGTGCTTAATTGTGCTGCCTCGGCAGCAACCTTATATATCATAACAACATCTTTGTTTATCTAGTTATTCTGCATATTCAGCATGTACACAGCTCTGCACACATTGCATTGGCATTATATAAATTAATTCTGAGTTATTTTCTTGCTATTTTCCCTTCACTAATCTAATATAGGTGCCACAGCCTTGAGGTAATGAACCAAGTTGAAAATAGGTTTTTCTTTCTGGTTAATATAAGGGCAAGTATGTTTAGGTTGCGTTGCTTGAGGACAAGCAATAGTTCGAGTTTGGGGTGTTTAAAGTGTCCACAAGTTCTATATTTCATGCACATTCCATCTCATACTATTGCTGTTTTTAGTACATTCTAGGCATAATTATGACCATGCATTGCATTTTACATTATTTCCTTACTTTGCCATGCTTTTATGGATTACCTTTTATTTGGTGAAGAAAAGGTAATGTTTTAGCTTAGTTTTAGTTTCAGGTACTAAAGGCTGACAAAGGAAAGAGGAGCTAAGGACATGATGCTGAGGCAGCAGACCAAGGAGCTGTACTGATGCAGTTTCAGACAGAGACAACAACTGTCGTCGCCCAACCTGCCACCCACGACAACATATTATGGAGTTGGAGAATTGGAGTGTGATATGTAGAGTAGAAAATCCTGATTCTATCGATGATGTCCACTCAATTTTCTGATGACTATAGTAGCAGGAAGAGTCGCCGAAAGAGGAGCACAAGATTACATGCGGAGCAAGGCAACGTGATAAAGTCAACATTTACCTTAAAGAAGTCAGCATTTAGAGTTGCATTTAATGCAAAAGTGACTTTGAAGACTTCTACTTCAAGAAGGACTAGACCTAGCTAATGCCTATATATACCCACTGTAATTTTATTTCAAAACAAGTTAGGTTTTCCTTAGGCATAGTTTAGGTTTTCTTGTCGCCATCATGTTCTAAAATTCTTCTTGGGTTTGGGTTATGTTGTAATTAGTGTGAGAATGGTTGTTTAGGATTTTTAAGTTTGTTTTTGCAAATAAAACTTCAAGGTTTACATATTCCATGTTCTTCATAGTTTTCAATTAAGGCGAAAGATTAGTTGAATTCTGTCCATTTGTTCGGTATCGAGAGAGTCGAACTCACGAAAGGAGTAAGTACGATTTCACCTATAGACGGTGCGATCAATCCGGCCTAGACATAGGTTAGAGTTTAAGGCGGCTAAAAGAGGACGAATCAACATTGCTGTCTTTGCACGATTCACGCCGCGACTGGTATCATCTGTAGTGGGCATCAACATAATTCTGACTTAGACATAAGCAGGATCACTTTCGAAGCGTTCTGCCGAGCCTTGTAGTTCTGTCGAGTTTGTCACCAAGACACAAACATGTTCCCCTGCCGAGGCATCGAGAGGGTCTCAGCAGCTTACATGCCATCCGTCGTCGAGGTAGCAGAGTCTGGCAGCACAAAACAACTTATCCTATTCAACGCAGTTTCACACTAAGTAGCAGCATAACCCTGCCCATTCTATCAACATGATTTCTTCTCTTTTAATTTCTTGTGTTTTTATTTTACTTTTCTTCTCAATAATCAAATTAATTGTGCATTTACTTTTTCTTGTGCAGGAACAACAATTCGAATCAAGTTGTCCAATCCATGTGGGAGACGATATCTTTTATACTATAACTTGACAAGAGTGTGCACTTGCGCTCATAAATAGAGAACACCCAAAAGCTCTACATCCAATAATATGATAATCTAGTTTTTTAAAAAAATAATCTAATTAAAAACAAAAACAACTAGAAATTTTACCAACACTTGAACTTCGAGGGAGGATGTGAAGCCTTCCTTCTTCAAGTGTTCTTTCTTGTGTGTATGGAGCTCCCCCTCAAATTTAGACTTGTTGATCATTCTCCATCACACCTAACATAAGACAATCAAGTAATTTTTAGTATCCAAATTTCTTTGGATCCATAGATGTTAGTGGAACAATATTTAGTCCCCTTAGGAATCCCTTTTTTCAATTTCATCCTTTTTAGTTGAAGTGATTAGTCTTTTTGGGACCCAAACACTTCTAAAACATTTTCCATTTAAAAATCTAGGGGCACTAGATTATCTTTGATAAAATTTTGATCTTCTAAAAGTTGTTTTCTTTTCAAGTTCATTGGAAATCAAATGTTTTTCTTCTTGAACTTCATGAAGCAAATTTTGTAAATCAAAACATTTTTGCTCAAATTCATTGAGTTTTGCTTCAAGTTCAATTTTGGTTTTAGAAATCAAATCATTTTGAATTTTCAAATTTGAAACCACTTTCTTGTTTTTCAAAATGAGATTTTTAAACTCTAAAACCAAATCAACATAGGCATCTTGTAATTCATCAAAAGAATATAAACATGAGGTAGAAGAATTAGAAGTTACCCTTGAATCTTCTTGGATGGCCATAAGGCAAAGGTTGGCTTGTTCATTATCGGTGGAGTCTTCATCACTCCATGTAGCCACATATGCCTTCTTTTTATGGCTTGAAGTGCTTGCCCTCTTCTTTTTCCTTGATTCATGTTCGAATTTTTTCATTGCTTTCTTCATGAATGAGGCACACTTCTTGAAGAGATGAACTATCGCTTCTTCTTCATCCTCCTCCTTGCTTGTATCAGCATGGTTGCACTTGGAGGATTTGAGAGCAATAACATTGACATCAATGCCTTGCTTCTTGATCTTCTTCTCCTTCTCCTTCTTCAAAGGTAGAGACATCATCTCATGGGTAAGAAGAGATCTGATTAGCTCATCAAGCTTGAGCTTCTTCAAGTCTTTGGCTTCAATGATGGTCGTCTTCTTTGTATCCCATGACTCGGGAAGTGAATAGATAACCTTCCGAACGAGTTTATCTTCCGAAATCTCCTCTCCAAAACTTTTGAGTTGATTGACGATTGTGGAGAATCGGTCAAACATCCTCTTGATGTCTTCATCCAGGTCCATCTTGAAGTTCTCATACTCTAAGTTGAGAAGATCAATCTTGCTCTCTTTTACTTCGTTGGTTCCCTCGTATGTGACTTCAAGCATGTCCCAAACTTCCTTGGCATCTTCACAAAAAGACATCTTCTCATAGATGTTGGGGCTAAATGCACAAAAGAGAATGTGCAAAACCTTTCAATTTAGCTACATCTTCTTGCGATCATTTGTATTCCATTCCGCCTTGCATCGTTGTGGCACGAACGGACCATCCTCAACTATGTCCCAAAGCTTGTAATCTTTGGCTTTGATGAAGAACATCATTCTTGTCTTCTAATATGCATAGTTGGTCACGTCGAAGAATGGTGGCTTGTCAATGGATTGCGACATTTGACCGTTTGATTGAATTGATGTATCGAGCTTCTCGGATCGCCTCAATAGGATGTCAATCCCCTTCGATTGAGCCTCGATCTGATACCAATTGATAGGCTCGATTTTCTTCAACCAATTTAAGTAGCCAAGTGGTGGAGAAGTTGGATTTTGGGTGATTTTGTGGGAAGTAAAAATTAGACAATGGACACAAGGATTTATAGTGGTTCGGCCTTCGAACAAGCACCTACATTCACTACCTCAACTCCCACTAAGGATTTCCCAATCAATTCACTAATCGATTCGTCCCCTTTTCTAGGATTAGGAGGAAACCTTTACACACTCAAAGCTTTCTAGACCAAAGCTTGAGTAAACCATCTTTACAAGAGAAAGAAAAATAAGCAAACTAAAATCCCTCTAATAGGAATTTGTTTGCACTCTTTAAGCTCTCACCCAAACCTAAACACTTGAGAAAATATGACAATTTTGGCTCACAAGTGTTGTCTATACAAAGAATAAACAATTAAGCCTCTAAGACAAATTTCTCATCAAATAGTTGTTGACAATTGAAGCATTAGTCTTCTCTTGATGCTTGGAGGTCCCTTTTATACTCTCAATTAAGTTTGTAGTCGTTTAAGACCGTTGAGATTGAATTAGAGCCGTTGGAGACTATATTTCCCACCATAAATGCAATTCTGGTGATGTACGTTTCGATACACGAGTAGCTGTATTGAAACATCCTTCTTCAGAACTAGCCATTGGAGTCTGATGCAGCGTGCCGTATCAAAACACGTTGGGCCATATCGGAACGCCCGTATCAAAATGTCTAGTGCCATATCGAAACATCCTGCAATTCAAATAGTCTTTGGGAAATAGTCGTCAGAGTTTTTAGTCGTTGGGGTGTCTGCCACGTAGGCGTATCGAAACACCAAAGGGTGTTTCGGAACAAACCCTATCTGTATCGAAACAGTTAAGCCCTATTTCAAAATAGGTTTTGGTAGTTTCAAAATGTATCGATACAAATTATGTCTGTATTGAAACGGGTACATTAAAAAGCAATGGGTTGGTTACTTAAAAACGTTTCAAACATTTCCAAAACCATTTTAAACATCCTCAAACTTATTTTCAAGTTGTTTTTTTACTTGGAGAATATTTTAAATTCTTTTCAATTTAGTCCAAAACATTTTTCAATTATTATTTCCAAACATATATGTCTACACAAAACTTCATACCTTCTTTTGAAAATGGAAAAAACACGATCATCGAGCCGCATTCATACCTATGCTTCACTAGAAACTCCGAAGTCCACCAAGATCACTCCGTTCAGAAAAACCCATGCCTCGACCTCTCGCCAAGGCTTGAAAAGCCCACGAGAGGCTGACCCTTATAGGACCTTTTCCACTCTCGAGATGGAGCAGAGATATGAGACCTTCAAAAACTGACAATTACTTCTAAAGAAAAGACTGAAGTTTATTGGTGTTCACCGGACCTAATTCGACGATAACATTCGTTCTATAATTGAGACCCATGGCTGGGAAGAGTTTTTCCTACGCTCAGGGCGGATCAACGTCTCATGGGTACGCGAGTTGTACACTCACATCACCAAAGTCACAGACACTACAACATTTGTCTGTGGGAAAATGGTGAGCTTCTCTGCTGGGACTATAAATAAGATATAGGAAATTGACAATACAGAGGATGACCATGAAGACTTTGTGGCGATGGCAACCAATGCCATCCATGACGAGGTCCTGCAAGATTTGTGCATTCCGGAGACTACATGGACATGGCAATCCACTAACCACAAGATCGTGAAATGGGTCGACTTGAAACCAGACCTTAAGTTCTAGATTCACTTCATGAACTCAAAAATGGGCCTCACCAGACACCACTCCACAATCCCCGTTGAGAGAATGCTTCTCTTGCACTCGGTAATGATAGGATTATGAATCAACATTGGCAAGATGAACTACGACTCCATTGTTAATAGAGCAATTTTTTTCTAGCAAGAAAAGGCCCATACTCTTTCCCAGCCTCATAACGGCTTTATGTGAAAAGGCACGAGTCGAACCGACCTAGATAATGAGATTATAGAGGCCTCTACAAGGATGCTTCCAAAGGAAATACCCAGGCTCAAGGGACTGATGTCTAGCTCAACACCCTTCAGCGCCATCTAACACCAAGGGAAAAAGATGATAAGATATCAGCCTCCCTCTTTTAGGGTAAGAATATATGTATATATATATATCATCTTCTAATTGGGTGTTTACAAGTGTCCTTTATAGATTTGCAATTATGAATTTTGTGCAAGACAATTGTATTAATGGACAACTCATCGTCCTTTTGATCTTATCTAGACATTTGTTATTGTGGCGACAATGACTGTTTCGATGTGTTGATATTGCAATGACAATTGTACCGACATCATGTCCAAACAAAAGTTGTTAACAAACTGACAACTCATCGTCCTTTGATTTTATCCTTTCACCAACGTCATTTGATCTTATCTTTTTTGACAACTTTCAATGTGGCAATAGATCTAGACGCAATCTAAAAAATGCTTATGTAGCTACATCAGTATTGTAGTGACATCTCAATAAGGCGATAGTCCTGGCTACAATTCTAGAAGAACTCGTGTAGCTACATTAGCAGCAAAAATGTAATAAATTCAAGGATAATTCAAAAAAGGGCTACCGAGTTAAGAAAATGCAAATACAATGATAAAAATATTAAAATGCATGCAAAGGATAACATGATGGGGACAAATTAATCAATAAATAAGGAGAAATCACATGTCTTTTAAAGTACCATCAGGAGAAAGTTGATGTGCTTCGGAGCTGTGTTGTTGGATGTTGTCGGGGTTTGATTGGAATGACAACTTTGGCAAGGGAATTACAAGATGCCAATCTAAATGGATGTTATGTTATGCGAATTGCGAGTGAAAATGTATTATTGATGTTTACAAATATTGAATACAAAGATGAAATTTTGTAGAAAGAAATATTGGGGAAATGGTTTATGAAGGTACAAAAATGGGATTCAACAATTGAGTTAGATACGAGGCGAGTTTGGTTGTCAATAAATGGTTTGCCGATGCACGCTTGGTTGAGGGATTCATTCATGAATGTGGATCAGTTTGGGGGACTTTAGTGTGTTGTGATATAGAGATATTACATACAAGTTCATTCGAGCGAGGTTCAATTTTGATTGAAACTGTGACATTAGAACACATTGATGAATACATGGATGTAAAGGTGGAAAATCAATTATTTGGTATTCGGGTTATGGAGTTTGAACCGATGATGATGCATACATGTTGTAGATGTGACGATTTTGAGAAAATTTTGGGGTCAAACTCGGATGAGGGGGATGAGTTGGAAAAAGAGAATAAAGATCTTTATGTATTGAAAGGGACAAATTTAGAGGATGATGTTGTGGTGAATGATGAGGTCTTACTTAGAGCATCGGATATGATATTAGAACCAGTATCGTTGGTTGAAAATAAAACACAGAAGAAGGGAAGAGGTCGTCCTATAAAAAACAAACAATTTCAATCGAACTCTTACATGCAGCAACATGAGATTCTAAGAGAGGCTCGTGAGACAGTCGAATTGGGAAAATATTTAGGTGCTACAGTAATCGGTGGTTCGTTTTGTCTAATGATCGATGCTTTCTTTCATATTAGAGATTCTTAAAGGGAACTAAAGTGTTTAATGGAATTGGAGTCATTGAAATTATAAAGTGTAGGGGGATCCAATGTGTATTGAATACTTTGCGCTTGTGTTGGTCTTGGTAAGTTTTGGTAAGGAGAGCATTTTTCTGTCAGTTGATGGATTAAGGGCACAAGATTTTTGAATTGATGTTGGCCTTATGTTATTGCTGTGTATATTTTTAGAGTTTGTGAATAAGGGGGTATCTAGTTGTATCGACAATAGCTCGTTGGAGCAGTGGTAATGTTTGTGAATAAGGAGATACTGAGTTGAATCGGTAGTGAGATGTGTTACGGCAAAATAGTATCGTGATTGTTCAAAGTCTCAGAAGAATAGGGTGTTTGTGGATTTGTTTTTTTTTAGAAAATTTTATTTTCAAACTCTCGACTTTTTTCGAGAAAAATAAAATTATGGTTGTTAGTGACAATTTGCGTAAGGTAGGTGTGGAATTTAGACGAGCACAAGTTTTTTTGTTGCGGTTTACGCGAGTTGGGACATGATTTTGTTGTTTGCTTGACATGTTTTTTACATGGGTTGGTGTGTGTTGGGTGTGGTTCTATTTATTGTCTCTTGGTTGCTTTATGGTCCTTGTGTGTGGTGATTATAATGTGCTCATCGAATGTTTGCCATGTTAGGTGTTTCGATTTTTTTTGTTTGTTTGTTAGTGTTCTTATTGGTGTGTTTTCTTTAACACTATCATGTTGTACTCTTTTTCTCCATTTAAAATTAGAAAGGTTTTTAATGAGACACATGCTAGTGATGTCTTGTATGATTTTTTTTTATAAAAAACGGTTAATGACTAGCTTGGCACAAAGTAAGAAAAACGCAAAGATAGAAGAAAAAAATATAAAGAATATCCACCACACAAAGATTTATAACTTGAAATTAGAAATGACTTGGGAGATAATTAAAATTAAAAAAAAACCAATGTTCAATTTACTTAATTTCGAAATTGAAAAGAAAAATTAAAGATCAATGTTGAATTTACTTAATTTTAATTTTCTTTTTCAAAAACCTAATAAGTCTTTTAAAATATAAGTAAGATCTATCTCACCCTCTATGGTTCCATCCCTGAGCTGAAATACCTAAATCTTAATTTAATTCAAAGTTAGAGAAATATTTTATAATAATAAAAGTTAATTATCAATTAATCTAGTAACATGAGACGTTAAACAATGAAATAGTGATAAAAATGAATTTTAACATTGTAAATGAAACAAATTTAAAATAGTAAGCTAATGAAATATCAACTATTATAAAAATAATAATATATGTATTTTAAAAGTCAGTTAAACTAATCTCAAATATTTTAACTTGTGACGTGGTCAAATTTCAATGGCTGGTGTCACGAAATGAACTTATATGACGCAAAGCAACAGATGTCTTGACCTTTTTCTACGTAAAGTAGTAAAATAAGAATCAATAATTAGTTTATCTAGTGGAATACGGTCTTAATTTTTTTAAATAATGCCAGTGGTTTGAAACCTGATGTTGTAAAGGAAGAAAACTGAACTACCAGAATCACTCTTATAATAGAATTATGCAAAGCCTGATTCAAATGATTGAAAAAAAAAAAATAAGAAGCAAGAGCCAATAGATAATGGGGAAATGGAATAAGCGAATATGCCTGCGTGGGGGCGCAGAATCTCAGCCTCAGACTCTAAATTCCAAAACAATGGTGTCTACTGTCTACAGACTACAAACGCTGCCCGTCTTCACGTATTTCCAATTCCAGGGACCAATCAAAGCAAACACAGAACTTACCTTAAAATATAGTATTAGTATTACTAATCTTTGTTTTTAAAAAAGAAATGGCCATTTCTATATTAAATAACATTATTCGATTACCCCCTCCATCTTCTTCGTCTTCCCTTTTCTTCTTAAGCATTGTCCCCTCCAAGTCCATTCCTTCTTCAAACCCCAAAAAACCAATACGACTTCGTATCTGTCGTTCTTCTGCTTCTCTCTCGGGTATACCCTTTTTCTCATTCCTCGTTTTTGGGTGGAAAGTTTTGAAGATTTTGTTGCTTTTGATTGCGTGAGTTATAAAATGGTTTGCTCTTTGTTTGGGTTATTTCAGATATGGATGTAATAAGCAGTCCTGGCTTGTACCCTTTGCACCGTTGTAAAACTCTGCATCTGGTTTGTCAATGATCCTTGCTGAGATTTGGAATTAGAATTGATAGGTTTTAAACATGGGATTTTGTTTTTTAATGCAGGTGAGGCATGCTCAAGGAGTTCATAATGTCGAAGGGGATAAAGATTTCTCCAATTATTTATCTGAACAACTTTTCGATGCCCATCTCACGCCTCTTGGTTGGCAACAGGTTTGTTTGTATGAATGTGAATGAAGATTCGTTGGTTAGAATATGGTTATGATGATTATTATTATAGCTATTGTGTTTATTTTGAATTTATTAAAAATATCTGAATTTGTGTTTTTTTTTGGTAAAACTGTAGAGGGCAGAATTATGATATAGTTCATTTTATGTGTACAAATCTTACAACAGGTTGATAATCTGCGCAAGCATGTTCATGAAACTGGGCTTTCTAAGAAAATTGAATTGGTCATTGTTTCCCCTTTGCTCAGGTATATATAACTTTTTAGTTTGTTTCTTTGTTTCTCGTGATTTTGTTTTTCTTTCATTTTCATTTCCCTTCTTTTTCATTTTACTTGTATTACTTCTACAAAAGAAAAACAATTGGTATACACACACACACACATTTAGTGTACAAAAGAGACTGCAGTCTGAGATTGGTGAAGTGGTTGTGGATGCTGGGTTCGAATCCGAAGCCTAATAGATACCGCCTCTAGGGCTAACTACTTGAACCAACTAAGTTAAGCCTCGGGATTAACTAAGCTTAACACCAGGATCATATATATAATGGTGTTTGCCTAGCTTTATGTTTTCTATCCCTATTTTAATTAATGAACCCCATTTCTTATTGCAGTGTTGCCTTTATGATACACCAATGTTTTATGATAGCTATAGAATTTGAAGTTTATGCGTAACTTTGAAGACCAAAAATAGAGAAAGGAACTTATCCATAGGAAAACTCAAAAAAACCAATTGATTCCATTTAAGAATCACAGTTAATATGTTTAGTGCTGAATGTTCATAGCTTTTAAAATGGATACACTTGGTGTTGCTTTTAATTAATGAAGGAATACTTCGTTTTTAGATGTTAGATTTTACTCAGTTCCTGTGCTATAGCTGTCAGGGAATAATGGATTTGAGAAATTTTGGCATTTTAGGACTTTGCAAACTGCAGTGGGAGTCTTTGGTGGTGAAGGATATAAAGATGGGATAAATGTACCTCCATTGATGGTAGAAAATGCAGGGGAAAGTAATCGTCCTGCAATTTCAAGTTTGGATTGCCCGCCATTTGTAGCTGTTGAACTTTGTCGAGAACATTTGGTACATCCTTGAACCTCTAAAAAAAACTAACTAAATCTCTTTATGGATCTTTTGGAGTTTCTTTTATTTATAAATGATAATGAGAACAGTGAAAATTGGTTCTGGTGATATATGGTAGACATCATATGAAAGAACTTATTTACAATTCAATGTGTTTTATGCTTATATTTTCTTAGTGCCGTTGTAGTTTTTACTTGTGTGGTGTAATATGATTATAAATAAGTCTTTCATGCGCGCATTGCATGGAAATAAACAGATCCCAATTGGATGCTATAATGGATATGCAAAACTCATTATCTTTAGTGTGTATGTAGGTTCCTCTCTTTTTTCTCTGATAAAAAGTTTGCCAAAAATTTTGGTTTTTGATATTTAACATTGATTTTCAATATCCATCAGCATACTTGATCAAACCCAAACTAACTGATGTATTCAAACCATCTATTTAAATTATTTTTACTGGATTCAATTTAGATTTCTTTTTTTCTCCTTTTTAAAGTTAAATTTTCAGTTAAAAAGTTGATTTTTCAGAAGCACCAATTTTCAGTTTTTATGTTTATATTCATGTATCGTTTCCTTTCCTATCAGTCAACTTGCTCCCAAAATGTACAAAGTATTGCAAAATATCCATGAAGTGTGCATGGACACTTGATATGCATTGAAATGTGTTTAGTATTAGTCACAGACTCGGCATAGATGTCAAGATTGGAAGAAATACTCTGGTGTGAGTGTCTGAAATGGACATATGTCTGCCACGGGTATCATTAATTTTTATTTAAATTCTGTATCTGAAGATGAATGGACCTTGTTGATACTAGTGCATTTAATGTAAGAGACTGATACCTAAGAGTTAGTTTATTTGGTAAAATTTACAGCTAATATTGATTGCCTAGAATTTCTTCATCGTTCCGGTTGAACTTTTCATACCATGCCTTTCTAGTCTGATTTCCGTGGTCTTTTCCTCCTTGAACCATTGAACAACAGGGAGTCCATCCGTGTGATAGAAGAAAAAGCATCAGCGAATATCGGCCGTTGTTCCCCGCGATTGATTTTTCTCTGGCGAGTAGCTTGTCTTGTGAACATAATGATTCTCATTCACTTTACCTACACTGGAATTTGTTCTAATTGCAAATTCAATATCGGTTATTAATTGGTGGAATTCTTGTCATTTAGATTGACAGCGATGAGGATAATTTGTGGGAAGCTAACTATAGAGAAAAGGATGAAGAAATTGCAACCAGAGGAATGAAATTCTTGAATTGGTGAGTGTCCCCTTTGTAATCAGCTTTACCTAGATTTCCCTTTTTTATGATCAGCATAAGCTATGTTAGTCTGACATGGGTGACAGTGTCTTAGATATGAGTATGTTTCCGGTACCGGTTTATTCAATTTTTCTAAGATTTTAATGAGGGTCTTTGGAAGAACATATCCCTATATAACAAGGCACAGGTACTTCAAGAAAAATGAAAAGTCGGAGCAATTTAGAGCATAACTATTCAATACTTGAAATGGCTATGTTAACCGAACTCTTCACTTCCCTTAAAGTACCCATGTCTGACACAGATACGGAGATGGGCACGGGAGTATGATCCTCCAAATATATGGAAAAGTTTTAGAAAAATTGAGCATACGCATCAAACTCATATTTTGACACTCGTCTATGAATCTGAATGAATGAAATGGCTAGATTATATTTCGAAATAAAATTGCTCTGTCCAATGGCTAGATCATATACTCCAACCCTTTTTTTTACTTTATCCATTTACCATTTCCTGCAGGTTGTGGACACGAGAAGAGAGGGAAATTGCTGTTGTTACTCACAGTGGCTTCTTGTACCATACCTTAAGTGTTTTTGGCAATGATTGTCACCCATCTGTGAAAACTGAAATATGCACACAGTGAGTTCTGCAAAATTCCAGTTGTTAATTAACCGTTATGTACAGATGAAAATGGTTTCTTGATGGATTGATCTAGTTATCTTTGAAAGTTGAAATTACTATAACCCGAAATCCTGTGTCTAAACTCGATGTCCTCTATATAATGATTGCAATTCCCTGCCGGATTAATATGATAATTCGGTATGACTTGTTGCAGCTTTGCAAATTGTGAGCTCCGGTCCATGGTTATAGTTGATAGATGGTATGTATGACATTCTAAAACCTTGAAATAGAAGCCATTTGCTTAATCCTGCATAATTGTTATGAACTTTTCTTTCTTTTTTTACATTTTGGTTGCAGTATGTTGGGATCAGATCCTGGAAAAATCCCTAGTGGGCTTCATCTTCCCAGTGATGTTGCTGATGAGAAGCTTTCGAATGGAAGAGAAGGTAAGTAGTTATTAATCCGGATAGTCGACGAAGCGGGAATCTGAGTATAATATCCCTAGTGTAGCTTACGTTGTCTGGACTCTTTCAGTATTCATGTCTGACATATATTCGGATATGAATCATGGGCATAATCCTTCAAAGGTATGAAAAAACTTTGAAATAAATAATGTATACCCGTATTAGAGAGGAGACTCAAGTCCGGGTAACATAATATGTAGATAGTTTATTTTTATTTTTGCAGTTATTTATTGGTTGTCAATTCTTTATCAAAGGAAACATGAACTCTTACATCCTATGATTTGTACTTTTTTTTCTTCCATTTCATTGTATGATAACAGATAAAGTATATAGATGTTGCACTAGTACGTGTATACATGCACTTATTTTTTTTTTATTTAATAAAAATTTATGTCTTGCAATAATGTAAACATTGCAAATTATCCAAACAATTAAAAATCAGAATAGAAAGTAATTAAAATATTTATATACAATTTCAATTGTAATAATAATTAAAATATCATAAACTAAAATTAAAATTAATAAAAACATACCAATATAAAGTGAAACTTTTCACACCGACAGTGTAATGATACAACTTTGAAATTGACCCCATTTTTAACAAGATACCCCGGAAGATTAATGTCATGCAACATTCTATTCACTAATATATATATAAATTAAATTTGAAAAATATCATGATAAAAGAAAAATGGTTAATTACCTATCGTTAGCATTAATCTTTTTATCTTATTCCGTTTCCATTTTCATGGAAAAATTTGGTTTAACATTAATTAGCATAATCATAATAGCTACGGAATGAAATAAATTAAGAATTTATATTTAATACACTAGCGGTGTAAACTAAAATTTTTATAATTGTATTGAGTTTAGGGTTTAAAGATTTAGTTTAGAGTTTAGGTTTAAAGTAATATGATGAGGGATCCTATAAATCATAAATTCTAACTTTAAACCCTAAAATTTATCAATTACCCTTAAACTCTACAACCTAAATTGCATCCTTAAACCCTAACATTAATGTGCTTATAAAAACTTTTAATTTTCACCGTCAATGTATGCAATAGTTACCCATAAATTAACATCAAGTAAAAAAAATATTTTTATAATTATAATACTCTAATATAGTTAAGTTACTTAATTTTTCATACTAGTATCCAACCTATTGGTTGATAATTGATAAAAAAAGTTGATTTATTAACAAAAGATACGAAATCAACAAGTTTATAATGAAAATGAATAAACTTATCAAACGAATATTTACTCATTCTTTTTTTATTAATAAAGAATTATTATCTTATACACTGACGGTGAAAATTAAACCCTAAATTAAAGTGTAGGATTTAGGGTTTAAGGGCTTAGTTTAGAGTGTAGGATTTAGGTGTTTAGGTGTAGGAATATAGAAATTAGGGTTTAGGGTTAGAATTTAGGATTTAATTTTTAGGATAATATGATGACGATTTAGGTTTTAATCTATAAACCCTAAATTATACCATTAAACTGTAAATTTCAACCACAATCTCTAAATTCAAACCCATACAGCTAAACTCTTAAACCATACACCTTAAACTAAGTATCTAAACCCTAAAACTAAGGCGCATATGAAAACTTTTAATTTTCACGGCCAATATATCAAATAACTACCCATTCATAAATAAACCAAATAAAGATGAAAAAGTACAAAAGAAGGGGAAGTAACCTCAACAACAACAACAAAAAAGAAGTGAGGAGCATGAAGGGTGGACTCAAAATAGGTGAGGGAGACAACAACAAGCAATCAATAGAAGCTAAAACACACATAACAAAGACAATTAAACCCAAGCTCTTTGCTTCGACCGAATTACGATACCTACATGAGCTTCGTGACATAAGACGATGGTTTGGTTTTGCAAGGGATAGATTGTGAACTATCAAGACCACAAAAAATAATAAAAAGTTCCTCGTCAGTCAAATGACGAGGAGAGGAATTCATGCCCTCAAACAATCATATAATTAAGTCACAAGTCCTACCATATCTGCATTTAAAAGGTTTTCAGAGTAATTAAGCTTTAAGCCTGCCTTAAAAAAGGTTTTTATATGTTTTAAGTCTGCCTTAAAAAGGCTTTTAGAATAATATAAGTCTAGATTTGCTTTTTTTATTTATTAAATAGTGTTCAATAATATTCTCAAAGTAAATTTTAGGTTCAAACCTTCGCAAGAAATGAAACATATGGACATCCATGACTACTAGATCAATTAATGAATGTCAGATTATATTTTTTTCACCATTAAGTCTATATTTGCTTGATCCCACTTGTTGGTGAAAAACCGAAGAAGTATATATATTTTTAATATAAGAAGTATATTTTTTACATGTTGTTGAGCATTGGTTTAGACAGTTTCAAATCAACTATAGTTGTTTAAATTTATTTTTTTTATTAATTAGAGATATATTTATATTTTCAAGGTAAATGTCGGAATTCAAATTCATAAACGATGAGACAACATGAACATCTTTAACCATTCGGACAATTAATAGATTTTTTTTTTAAAATTAGTTTGTTATCATGTATTTATTCAAATTTGAATGTAATTTTTTAGATGTTTATTTTATAGTGAATGACATGTTTTGAAGATAAATATGAAGTTTATTTCATATAATCTTTATTGGTTTGAAAATTGGAAACTTTAGGTTGATGTATCGCATAATTTTCTTATTTGAGCAGATTTCTTATTATGGAAGATAAACATTGATTGTAGAAGATCTTGTTTCCCAAAAAATCTGTTCGACAAAGTAAAAAAAGGAATATTTGACCGGTTACTTTATGAGACAAAATCTACTGCAATTAAAGTGAAAAACGATATTTGTTACTCAAGCCAACACGTCTATGTATAGAAATTTTATTTTTTTTATCGGTTGACAGAATTTTATTGTTTCACACAAATCAGTTTATTTAAGAAATATTGTAAGTGTGCTATTGAAAGTTTTTGAAGATTGTGTTTACAATAAGTGTTAAGTAGGAGTGTTCAAATCCGGATATTCGGGTCTTCGGGTACTCGAAATATCGGATACTCGAATCGTCGGGTAATCTTATGGCCGGCCCGTGTCCGGACTCGAGTGTTGTGGGTAGTCAAAAAATCGGGTATTTGGGTACTCGAATATAAAAAAAATTGTAATTTTTAATATAAAAATATTTTATTAGTTTAATATAAAAATATGTATTTATTATTTTAATATAAAAATATGTATTTATTAAATATAAAAAATTAAATTTTTTATTAGTTTAATATATATATTAAATATAAAAATATCAATTTCAAATATATCCGGGTATCCGAGTAATCGGATACCAAAAAATTTCAATTTTTGTGACCTAGGCCCGGCCTGAGAAATGGCGGGCCAGGTACTCGACTCAGGTAAAAAAATTTCGGGTAAATACCCAATTATTTATGCTCAGATAGTTGAATTGAATATTTTTGAACACCCTAATTTTAGGTAACTAGTTGAGATTATTCAAAATAGGAAATAATTAGGACGCTATTGTATGGGTGAGTGCTTACACCTAATGGACGAACCCTCCTCACCTCGAATTTTTTTTTTTCACTTTTGTCTCTTTATTTAATTTTTTAAAAAATTTAATTTATTTATGAATTTGTTTCCCAATTATTGAAACCTTGTTTCTAGGGTTTTGATATTTGTCGATTTGGGGAAAAAGAATTGCGGCTAATCAAAAGAAGAAAGAATAAAATGCTATTATTCAGAGTTATACAAGAATACAAAAACGCACCGTTTTTCTTAGTAAAGTAAAACACACTATTAGGTTGACTTATATACTAACCAAGACTCTAAACAAGAAAAGTACAACTAAGCAAGAACTTTACAACTCAGCTTCCAACTAGAAATTGGATATTCTGTTAGCCCCCCTCAAGTTGGAGCGTATAATTGTGTACGCCCAACTTGGAAATTAAAGCATGAAAAGAAGGACTAGGTAAGGCCTTTGTCAGACAATCTGCTAGTTGATGTTGAGTTGCTACTGGTAAGAGGTTGATCAATCCTTGTTGAATCTTTTCCCTTATTAAATGGCAGTCAATCTCAATATGT
Organism: Hibiscus tridactylites; assembly: GCA_958450335.1. Taxonomy (NCBI): domain Eukaryota; kingdom Viridiplantae; phylum Streptophyta; class Magnoliopsida; order Malvales; family Malvaceae; genus Hibiscus; species Hibiscus tridactylites. The sequence goes on along the minus strand of OY288265.1, from coordinate 79,110,348 downwards.
TTCGTCCTCTCGTGATGAACAGGATTTTCAGCAATCTGTACATCAGACAAATTATCACAGAATAAGTTTGCAGGTTCGAAAGGTATATGAAAGTCATTAAGCAAATAGAATATCCATTGCAGCTCACAAGTAGTAGAAGCTAGAGCACGATACTCAGCTTCACTAGAAGATCGAGAAACCGTTTGTTGTTTTTTCGATTTCCAAGAAATAAGAGATGACCCCAAAAATATATAAAATCCAGTTATAGATTTTCTAGAATCTGGACATGATGCCCAGTCAGAGTCAGAGAAAGCATGCAACTTTAAATCATTGTCAGCAGAGAAGAAAAGGCCTTGGCCAGGGGTACCCTTTAAATATCTTAATATTCTGTGAGCAGCAGCTAAATGAGTTGTGGTAGGACAAGAAAGAAATTGTGAAAGTTGCTGAACAGAGAAAGCAATATCAGGCCTAGTATTAGTGAGATATAAGAGCTTCCCAATTAATTTTCTATAAGATTTAATGTCCTCCAAAGGAGTACCACCAGTTTTGGATAATCTTTTTACTCCTCTAGTAACCTCAATAGGAGTAGAAATAGGTTTAGATTCTAAGAAACCAGTGTCAGTGAGAAGCTCTAAGGTATATTTTCTTTGGGAAATATTTATTCCATAGGATGTTCTAGCAACTTCAAGGCCCAAAAAATATTTTAAATCTCCTAGGTCTTTGATCCTAAAAGTATTATGCAGAAAGGCTTTTATAGAATTTATTTGCTCTAGATTTGGACTAGTCAAGACTATGTCATCAACATACACTGCTAAAGCAATGAAATCTGCATCAAAACCTTTAGTAAACAAACTAGAATCAGCTGTAGATTGTTTAAAACCTTGATCAAGCAAAGCTTGTTTTAATTTCTCATTCCATTGCCTACTAGCTTGCTTTAATCCATAGAGACTTTTATTCAATTTACAGACAAGACCAGATTCATTATGAAAACCAGGAGGCATATCCATGTAGACTTCTTCATGCAGAGAACCATGAAGAAAAGCATTATTGATGTCTAATTGTTTTAAAAACCAGTTTTTAGAAGCAGCAAGACTAATGAGAACCCTAATGGTAGTCATTTTAGCAACATGGCTAAAAGTATTTAAGAAGTCAACCCCAGACTGTTGGGTATAACCCTTAGCAACCAACCTAGCCTTATACCTATCTAAACTACCATCAGACTTCAATTTTGTTCTAAAAACCCATTTACAGCCAATGGTTTTCTTATTAGGAGGTAAGGGAACTAAAGTCCAGGTATTATTGTTTTCTAATGCTAATATCTCTTCTTTCATAGCATTTTGCCAGCACTCTTGCTTAACAGCTTGTTTATAGGTTTTAGGAGCAGTTAAAATATCAACACTGTTAATGTAAGAAAGATGCTGAGCAGAGATATTAACATAAGATAAAACATTGGAAATAGAATGAGAAGAGGTTCTAGGTTTAGGTAAAGTTACCTGATAGTCTTGAAATTTTGAAGGAAGTTTAACTTGTCTTGTTGGTCTAACAGAAACATTTTTAAAAGAAGATTTTGAATGAGCAGTAGAATCAGAAATGACATGATCAGAAGAATGGATATGATTGTGATCAAGAATAGTTTGATCATTGTAAGAATAATCCTGATTATCAGAATGAGCAGATGAAGGAACTTGATTAAGATTTTGATTATTAGGTAAAGTATTAGCAGAATGATCCTGATCAGATAAGTTATGATGTTCAAGATTAGAAATAGAATTAGGTTCATCATATTGAGGTAGAAAATCATGATTTGGTGAAACAAAATCAGAAGTCGTTTGAGAAAAAGGAAAAATGTTTTCATTGAAAGTTACATCCCTAGAAACAAAAACAGTTTTTGTTTCTAAGTTATATAACTTGTAACCTTTAGTGTTTCTAGAAAAACCTAGAAAAATACATTTAATTGCTCTTGGATGCATTTTTGTAACAGATTTTGGCAAGTGTGAAGCATAAGAAAGGCAGCCAAAAACTTTGAGATTATCTAAAACAGGTAATCTGTTATAAAGAACCTCATAAGGAGTTCTATTTTCTAAAACAGGTGTAGGTGTGATATTTATGAGAAAGGAGGCATGTAGGATACAATCAATCCAAAAAGATAAGGGTAAAGAGGCATGAATTCTCAAAGCTCTAGCTACAGCTAACAAATGTTGATGTTTACGCTCCACAACATTGTTTTGCTGTGGAGTATAAACACATGAGGTTTGATGAATAACACCTTTATTTTTGAAAAAATCATCCATAGCAAATTCTCTTGCATTATCAGATCGAAAACATTTGATTTTCTTTGAAAATTGAGTTTCAACAAAGTTATAAAAATCAATTATTAACTTTCTGACTTCAGATTTTGCAACCATTGGAAAGACCCAGACAAATCTGCTTTTGTCTTCAACAATGGTTAAAAAATAATAATGACCATACTGACTTTGAACAGGGAAAGGTCCCCAAACATCTAAATGAACAATGTCAAAACAGAAATCAAAAACAGAGTTGCTAATGGGAAAAGGTAAACGCTTGTGTTTAGCAAGCTGACAAACATCACAATGAGTAATGCACCCAGATGGTATAGATTTATTTAATTTTGAAAAATGTATCAATCTTTTACTAGATGGGTGTCCTAATCTAGCATGCCAGGTATGTAAAGAAACATTAGATGCAATAGAATTAACAAGGGCAGTAGAAAAACCAGGAAGAGCAGAATCAAGAAGCTGATAAAGGCCTCTCTGAATGCTAGCTATACCAATCATCTTCAGAGAAAGGGCATCCTGCAAAATACATTTATTATCAGAAAAGGTAACTAAGATATTAGGATTCAAGGTTAATTTGCTAACAGAGATTAAATTGAAATCAAAAGATGGAATATGCAAAACATCTTTTAGAAGTATACCATTTTTAAGCATAATATTTCCAATATGCATGACTTGAACAAGACTACCATTTGGCAGTTTAACATATTTGTCAGAAATATCAGAATAATGAGAAAAAACAGACAAGTCATTTGAAATATGATCTGTAGCCCCTGAATCTATGATCCAGGAGGCACTAATAGATGCAGGAGAAACAGAGCAGGTTAGAACCATACCTGAGTCATCTGCAGAAACAAAATTAGATGAAAGAGCGTTCACAGCAGACTGAGAAACAGGATTCTGAGCAGGAAGATTCTTCTCTTGGAGCAAAGAGATAAGACCCTCATATTGCTCTTTAGTGAAGGAAGTAGGAATAACTTCTGACTTAAGATCATTCTTAATAACAGAATTATGTACTGACTGAGATTCAACAGAGGAAGGATGACCTACAAAATTGGCCCTACTGACAGGAGTTCTAGTTCTATAACCAGGTGGATAACCGTGCTTTTTATAGCACTTGTCAACACTATGTCCAAGAATCCCACAAAAGGTACAAAGAGGACGACGAGAAGTATTACCAGAGGTAAAAGACTTTTTCTGAAATTTATTAACAGACCTATCAACAGCAAGAACATTAGATTCACAAGGCACCAGAGGAATGGACCGTTCATGCTGAACAATAATGGAAAATATTTCATGAATTTCAGGGAAGGGTTTTATCATAAGTATTTGAGATTTGGGCACAGCAAACGAATCATTGAGACCCCTAAGGAACCTAAGAGCAAAATCTTGTTTGCGGAATTTAGAGGCATCACAAGAACAGGCAGATAAAGGACGCAACATACAAAGCTCATCCCAGACAACTTTTAATTGAGTATAGAAATTGGTAACCGAATTAATACCTTGGGTTAAAGAAAAGAATTCTTGCTGGAGATCCGAGACTCTCATAAGATCTCCCTGACTGAAACGGTTGCGAAGATCTGCCCAGAGCTCGTAGGCCGTATCAAACCATAGCACAGATTGCGCGATTTCAGAACTGATTGCCCTCTGAAGCCAAGATAGCACTAAATTGTTACACTTCACCCAAGCGAAGTAACTGGCATCATCTTCGCTAGGTTCTTTCAACACACCATTGACGAACTGGAACTTGTTCTTGGAGATTAACGCCATACGCATAGAGCGAGCCCAAGAGTGATAGTTTCCTCCGGTGAGAAGAACAGAGGTGAGAATTAATGCAGGGTTTTCGTTAGGATGTATATAAAATTCATCCGACGGCTCAAGATTTCGAAAACGATAAGAAGCGGTGGTGGATTGAGAATCGGAAGATTCGATGTCAACTGATACCATATTGAAACCTTGTTTCTAGGGTTTTGATATTTGTCGATTTGGGGAAAAAGAATTGCGGCTAAACAAAAGAAGAAAGAATAAAATGCTATTATTCAGAGTTATACAAGAATACAAAAACGCACCTTTTTCTTAGTAAAGTAAAATACACTATTAGGTTGACTTATATACTAACCAAGACTCTAAACAAGAAAAGTACAACTAAGCAAGAACTTTACAACTCAGCTTCCAACTAGAAATTGGATATTCTGTTACCAATATCAAACATTTATAGTTTGTCCTTCAAACTCAAATTCTAGCTCTATCCCTAAAACTTCTCCCTGAGCAAACTCTGCAAATACAAAATTGTTGATCGATCTGAACTACCTATATAAATTTTCTTATATCTGTATTTACGTTTGATTTTTTTAATGATTCACTTAGTTACAACTGACACATATTAGTGCAGGACACAAGTACACAACTATACTAACAACAACAATTAGTATCTTAAATTAAATAAATAAATATGAAAGAAGAAAAAAACACCTCCATAAAAATAATTAAATCACAATATGATATAAAAATATAACAAATGTAACGAATGTCTCAAACATATAAAAATACGAGGGAGATTAATGAATACCGGAGACTTCCATGGGCCAAATTGGTCAAGCCCAAACCAGTCGCTATCTCTAAACAGACCGTTACATATATATAATATTTTATAAATATATGTAAGAATTAAATATATATATTATTAAATGAAAAATCAAATCAAACCAACTTATACTGGTCTTATCAAACAAATATACTATTCAATCAAACGTAGCTAGTTAGGTACAAGCATTTCTTGGAAACTCCATCAAGAAGGAAAACTTTTTAATATAAATGCTTAACAAAGTAGCAAACTTTTAATTTAACAATACTCCAGTCAGAAATCATATTAATTTTTTTTAACAATGACATATGAATTTTATTAAGGCTTTATCTAACCTATGCATACGTGCATAGGTTAAGGGTCATTTAAGAGTTTGTATTAAATACAAAAAAAATTATCAATAAGGAGAAATTCATTCAACCATAAAAAGAGAGGACCATAAAGGCACCATACAACCTAAGCAAACACCGCAGGCAAATACCCACGAAAAAACACAACAAGAACGAACAACATTAGGGAAGGAGCGACAGATAACAAACCGAAAACAAAGAGAAACAAGCCACAACCTGCTTGGAATGAAACCACAAACAAATAAATAAATAAACCTACGCAAGATCCTGAGATAAAAACACAAACTACATCTATGCGAGAGCTCCTTCTGGAGGCAAGCTCCCTCTCCTATTAGGGTAAAGGGTATTGTCATCACAGATGATGTATGCGTCGTACTAGGCCTGAGAAGGTAACATGCCACCTCAAGAGCAACCACATCAAGGTTCTCAAGTGGATGAAAGCCTATAGCGAAGCAAAACCTTAGATCAACCTATTCAGAAGAGGCGAATGATCCAAGGGGGAGGATGAGCCCCCAGTGCTATTGACCGAACCTTCCAACCCTCGATGATAGCAGGGCTTGATGCGATCATAATTGTTGCGGATAACTTGTCCTCAAGTTATCCGCTAAATCAACAAAGGTGGCAGCTCTTGAACTCACTACATTAAAAAAAAGAAAATGGCACAATGCCCTTAAGGGGACCCGATTGCTTTCCAACACTAAGGCCTTTGTCAAATGGAAACCAGCTCTCATCCTTAAAGAAAACAAAAGCTGTAATCCCCTCGAACCGGCCTAGACGCCCGACCGAACCGAACGAGTCACACGGAAAATATTGAAGTAAAGTGAGAAGGTTTACCTCAATAAACGATCCTGTTTTTTTTCTTTTTATCTTATCTAGATGCACATTGCCATCCTATGTGATTTGAACTCACATCAAAAGAAACCTAAACTCAATCAGACATCGATTAGACATTCGTTTGACAACGTTCATGTTCCAGGGACCAAATTGTAATTTTTGAAAATTACAGAGACTTTAGCCAATTTAAAGTTACCAACCTTTAGTTAGTCATATTTCATGCCACTATGTCAAATCTCAGCTCAATTCGATCATACATACTCATTTAATTGCATTCACAACATTCAAGGACTAAAACGTAAAAAATAGAACCTCAAAGATGCCAAATAACAACTTTAATTGTTGTCCGTATCGATACACCAAGGCCCGTATCGGTACGCCTTTGTCTAATAAGCTCCCATAATTTTAGTCTCAAGGCCCGTACCGATACGTTCCCCCGCGTATCAATATGGCTCGCCTTTTTCCTTTGGACCGTATTGATACGGGTCCCCGTGTACCAATACGCCAAGCCTGATTTGGCTTACCCGTATCAATACGGTTACTTGCGTATCAATACGCTTGGGCCTTAAATGCCTATTTTTCTAGTTTAACACACTTTGATGAAATACAAACCACCTAAACATGCTTCTAACATATACACAACATATCCAAGGATTGATCCTCAACCAAACATGGCATATTCAACAAAAAGTCATGGTATCATGCTTCAAATAGAAATCTATAGGCATGCTTCCTATAAACCAAACCAAGCATAGATAAAAAACCATATCAAAGCATAAACCAAACAACAAAGGCCATTTACAAGTCCAAGACAACAACATAAACTTGCTCAAACAGGGAGTTCACACATATCTCTCCCAAAAACACAACGGATTCCCCATTGCCCTTATTACTTATAATCTAATATGAAAACACACGTTCAAGTAATGAAGTCTTTCTTGATCTCTTGCTTTCTACTGCCTTCCAAGCTATAATTCTCTGCATTGATGGACAAAAAAGAGAGCGTAAGCACACGAGGCTTAGTGAGGAGTGCTCAAAAACAAAACACCATCGATGTATTTAAAAACCATTTTCCAAAACCAAATTGAAATCTCATTTCAATTACTTCAAATTATCATTTGAAACATCAATCCCTTAAAACCATGCACTTTAACCATTCAAAAACCAGCATTTTAAATCATTTGCAACATGTATCATAAAACCACAACAACTCACATTGTTAACCTCAATTTAAGCCTTCTATGCTCAACATACCATATGCAAAGCTTAAAGAGTAAACATGTATAAATCCTATTATACAACACATGATACATCAACAATTATATTGTCTTACAAGTGATCATTAACCAAGTTCCATTTCCAAATCACAACATCTGATACACAAATTCACGAGTGTTGTCCCAACACTTCATACATTCTCACTAGCATCTGAAGGTTCACATACAGAAGTATTCCGTACACAATATGAACCCCCTTAACGGTTGTGACACTCGTGGTGGAGTATTCGGTACACTGTATAAACCCCTTAACACCACTCATCGGTATATGTATAACCCCACTAACGAGAGACGAGACACTACACTTCCTCGATCATTTGGGTACTTGGATGGAGAATTTGTTACACCGTATAAACCCCTCAACATCCAAGGTGACTTGTTTATAGTGCACTCAATCTTATAGCCGGCTAACTATATCCGATAGCATTTTCAAAACCATTTCCATACCAGCATTTGCTAATATAATTCACATTTAACCAAGTACCTCACTGTTTTCAAAACATCAACATTAAACCATTTTCCAAAGCAACAAGCCATGCTTTAAATACAAGTATAAAAACAAATACTTACAAGGATCACTTACCATGTGCATCATTTATCATCTCATAATTAAAAACAATACATCACATACTTTAAACACGCTTTAACAGTAGGTAACATGTAATCAAAACCAAGTGCATAAAAACCATTTCATAATAGCACGACCGAGAGAGAAACCCACTTTATACTTACTTCCAAAGTTAGACGAGCATTTTAAGCTCAAATCTAAATTCCCAAACCACTTTTAAAACATTTCAAAGCTGAAATCCACGTTCTCACTAACCGACACGTGAAACCTTGATTCGGCGACACGAAACTAAGCGTTTGAAGCCTCCAAAGCTTCATCGGTTGCTAGCGGATCGTTCTCCCTTATTTTAACCACATAATGACTGAGGATTAATGCATCTAAATGCATTAAAAAATCCAGCAATAATAATCCTCAACATTGTGTTGAAATATTTGTTTTGATATAATAATAGAAAAATTGTTTTGGACTAAATTGAAAAGGTTTCAAAATGTTAATAAGTTCAAACAACTTGAAAATATGTTTGATGAATTTTACAAGGCTTTGAAATGATTTAAAATATCTTTAAAGTAGCCAAACCTTTGTTTTTCAAGCCAACATACCGATATGGTATACCCCGTATCGTTACGCTTTAGGGTTTCAGCTACAGGAAAATTCCAGTAGCCAAAACCTGTACCGATAGGGCTTGGCCGTGTATCGATACGCTATATGGCGTTTGGATACGATTGTTTTACAAACCCCTCAACGGCTAGTATCAGTACCGATACATTTGTATCGAGTACCGACACGCCTAATGTTTTTCAACGGTCATTTTCCCAACGGCTATTTGAATTGCAGGCCGTACCAATATGCCTATAAGCGTATCGATATGCATCAGTTGGAAAGACTCCAACGACTAGTTTCTAAAGAAGGCATACCGATACGTCTACCTACGTATCGATATGGACAGCTCCAGAACAACATTTATTGCAAGAAATAAAGGCCATAACAATTTTAAATCATCACATTGGTCTCCAACGACTAGGAACTCAATTGGGAGTATAAAAGGTACCTCCAAGCATATATAGAAGACTAATGATCCTCAAGTGAACAACATTATGATGAAAATTTGTCTTTAGTGCTTAAATTCCCAATCTTTGTATAGACTACACTTGTTGAGCTTAATTGTAACCCTCTAGACCCGCCTATGCGTTAATACGAATCCTAGGAAGTCACATTAGGGTCAGTGGAGCGACCCACCTTAGAATTTCAAATAAACAAATTGCTAGACCATTTAAAATCGTAGATCAAGTTTTGAATTAAAATACATTCTTAGAAAACATTCAGACAATGAAGCAAAATTGTGATAAAAGTTGTTAATGCAGGTTTCATACTCGAATATAAATCAAAACGTGACATACATGCCCCTTAATTAAACAGGTGTCGTACTCCGCAAGCAAAGCCGAAGAAACTCCCACATCGACGTTGATAGCTGCCACATGGTCGATCTTTTAACCTGTGATGGTAAAAAAATGTGAGTGTAACCCCCTAAACCCAACCTAGAAGAAAAGGCCAAATTTAGGAAGTCACAATTGGAAACTTAACCCTCAAGAAAACTAGCTTTAAAAATTATACTTTAACTTAAATAAAATAAAAGTATTTTAATAAATATCTTATAATAGATAAAAACATAAATATCATAATAATAGTTGAATGTTTACATAAAATCTCTGAATTAAAATAACAGTAAATGAATGTTAAAAATAATCCCAAAACATAAATAGTCCAAAATTACATCCATGTCTCAAAATAAAAAATAGAAATCTGATTAAACTAAAATAGTTTCGTACTGAATAATAATGTAACCGGATAAAAGTGAGATCCTCCAAGTACCACGCCGCCTAAAGCTCAAAGATATTTGTAAGAGGAAACTATGGGGGAGTAAGCTAAAGAGCTTAGTGTGTCTCTAAAGTGCAAGAAAATCATAGTCGTAAAAACATAGTAATGTTTTCTTAAAATTCTTTAAAGCATAACACATAAATCATAAGCGCAATGCAATGCAATGCACCCAACTACGACCGCTAAGAGGAAATTTCCCCAAAACCTCAGTACAACCGCCAATCCGAAGTGGAATTCAGCCCAAAGGGTGAAACCACTGAACTTCCCCAAACAAATCCCAACCCATGCTCATACAATGATATGATGATTAGAAATCAAATTTCATAAACAAAGTTCCATAAGTCTGATATTCTGTAAACATACTTCATAAATCATAGTCCATAAGTCCATAAATCAAAGTTCATAAATCGTAGTCCATAAATCACGGTTCGTAAATCGTAGTAAAAACATATTTTGAAAACATATGCATGTGATGTCAACCATAAATATCATAATACATATAAATAATCACATAAAGGGTAAAACACCAGCACATAGAAAAATACATATAATTTAATTATAGCACCGGAAGAAAACACGCCTTAGCCAGGCTATACACAACCTATAGAATGATGTGATTTTCCATGATCAGAAGTATTGGGTCCAACTGTATCGGTACCAGACTAAACTTGGGGTTGAAGGGATTAACGAACAAGAAGGGGTATAGAGCGGTGGAGATTATTACATATGAATTTAACAAATAATAAGAGATTTTGGCGGCATGAAACTATATAAAAAAGTAGGGTTCTTGGGGTGATCTTATTTGAACTATGTGTGTGTGTGTGTATATATAGGGAGAGTAAACCTAATTTAAGTAAAATAATGAAAGTGATATAGGATAGAAAAGAATAAAAATAAATAAAATAATTAAAAGAAGACGAGTGGAGGAGGGGATTAGAATTCAATTTAGAATTAAAGTACTATATATATAACATTTAAATAAAAAAAGATGATCTGGCCGCTATAAGTATAATTCAATTCAAATTCAATCTTGTTTTAAAACAATGTGTTAATCACCCAACAAGTCCCCAAACTTCTTATTTGTTTGATAAAGTCGCAAAATTATGATTAAAGATTATTTAACTCCCAAAATTCTTAATTTGGCCATAAGAACTAAAATTAGGGTTTTTGAATTAAAATTCCCAAATAAAAAGTGTTTTGAATTTAGGGATTTCAAAATTCGGTTTTTAAATTAGGGTTATTTTGAATCTAGGGTTTACAATTTTGGGCGTAATTTTTGGGGTGTTACAGTGAGTTTCGGAAAGCTCAGTAATATAAACTACCAGGAGATGCTAAAAGCACAAATAGGTATAAGACAAGCTTTACATTGTCATGAAGAATTGGGCAACGGTAAGCTCAAATTACGATTCGATAATTCAGTGAAGCATTATATTAGGAGGTTAAAGAGTTGTTCTTTATTTGATCACCCGAATCTTAGGAGATGAGTCTAAAGTCGAAGATTCGGAAGAGATTCAGGTTCCAAAAGTTGAATCAAAGAGTTCAGAGTGATTCATTAAGCGCGAATAGTAGTTTTTTGAGATTTCAACTTTGATACGTTAATTTAGTAGGATATGTTTCAGAAGTGGTCAAAAAGTTTTATTAATTTACTTAACTACCCTCCAACTGAACTCCAAAATACAATACCCCTGAACTACATACAAAAGGTCTTACCTTAGGCCTGAGGCGTAGGAGCCCACCTAAGGGAACGCCTTAGGTCCAGAAAGACTTACCCTAGGCCCGTTAGGCATAAAAGCTTAAAGAAAGGCTTACCATAGGCCCATTGGGCGTAGGAGCTTAGGTCTACAAGGGCTTACCAGCGCTGAGCCTACAGATCTTCATTTATATCTCAAATAATATACCTCATATGAAATTCAGTTTATATTCAGAAGACAATAATATCAGAAAATAGATATCAGATATATTTTTATATCAGAAGACATATATCATATTTATTTTTGTATCAAAAGACGAATATCAGATATATTTCTGTATCAGAAGACAAAAGCCAAGAGTTGAGCTTTCATTATGGGTAACAGAGCCATACTTTTAATTCAGAGCAGATAATCTTAGTTTAAAGCCGAGTATATTCACGAACATAGGGTGTACACTTCATGGTTCAATATATTTCTCAGAGACACTTGATAATTATTAGAAAGGGGGCATAGAACGTTTGACAATTTTGGACTGATTTCAGAACGAGGTCCCTAGGCGAGGGAGCTCGGTACTAATAGCTCAAACCAACATTTGGAAGTTGACACATTGAGAACATTGAGATTTCAAATGTATTGAGAGTGATCCAATCATTTAAGCCTACGAGGGCATTTTATTCATTTCGAACTTTAGGGGTAATTTGGTAATTAGACTATCGGGCAATAGTAGTGACATTCGAGTTCAAAAGTTCTGGTTACTTATTAGGTTTCCGAGTCCCTTGAACTAATCGTAAACCATCGCATAAGGTTTATTGTTTAACCGGATTAGAACACTGCAAGTACTCACTTCTCAGAATTGACTACGTTGTATAACAAAAACTCATCCTCGCCAAGCAACCACTGAACATCCAACAAGAAAACGGACATGTATTCAAATGGCATATCCCAAGTAATCGAACATGTGTAATGCATCTGAACTCGATCTATAGCATCGAATACACACGAGAACATGTTGCTCTTACCATTGACCTAGGTACTTTCTCCAAATAACTTGAACATGCTTTTATATGGTATTCTTCCAACATCACAAAAGTTCCCGAAACGACCAACCAACAAGGGTCGTGTATTAACACTTTCAGAGTTATAGCCTTTGCTTGGCTTTATTGATATTTCTCATTCCATGTCTTAGAGGTATTTTCATTCACCTTGATATCAGAAGGTGTTTCAATTATTCTGAGCCATTTCGGTTCTTCCAACTATTTATTTGCACTAGATCTCGATGGTATGTTTAACATTTCGGTCAATTGGGAAGTAGTGCCCGAGGATATTTCGGTCTTTTGGTTATTACAGACATACTGACCACTCTAGCTTTATTAGCTTTTTCAATCCTTTTTTATCATTTCAGTCAATTCAATCTTTTACGCCATAAGGATTAATTCAGACATATGATAATTTCTGTAGATTTATCTTAGGAAATTTATTCAGAATATAGCAAGCCCAAGTACTTTACAGTCTCGAAAGTCCAAGACTTGTTACCGAAATATTCCAAGCAAATTTTGTTTTGAGGATTTTAGATGAATCAGTTATTCTACCAGGTCTAATGCAATTCTCGGGATCACTTTTATTTCTGGGGGTATTTTAGTCATTCTTATCTCTCGAGGGTATTTTTGTAATTTATAACCAAATACTTTTGTTGTTGAATCCTTTAACGCAGTAAATCAGGTTTGGGGATTGACTGTCCTACTAGTTATTCATTGAGCTTGGATTTTCTCACCAGTCATCAATTGCATATTCGAATCGATCGGTCTTAACTAGTTTATTATCATTTTACCGTTAACAGTACAATTTGAAAATAAAAAACAGTGATCAGATAGTCGATAGATTTTCTCATGCGTTAACCAATTACCCGAATATTCCATAAAGCATACATAAGGTAGTAAGGTATTACATTCAATCCTTGATATACCGGTTAACCCCTTAAAATGACATTCAAACACTCTCAAACTCGAACTTGATGTCCTTCAAAATCTCGTATTCAAGAAACCGAGAATACCTTCAAAAACTCATTTCAGTCCTTATTCATAGTACCCTTAACTGAATAATTAGATACATATACAAATTTAGGTTCAAGGTCAGATTTGGAGGCTTTCGGGTCAGAATTTTGCAAAACGGGCTTAAAAACGGACTTAGGGTGTCAAAAAACATAAAACGGGAGTTTTTAGAAAATTTTGACTTTTTGGTCAACGGGGTCAGAGTCAACGCTGGCGTCAGCAGTCAACTGGTAAGGGTCAACTGAGTTGACCCGGGCTGACTCAAACGAGTTAACTCAGACTGACTCGGCAGACGGGTTGGGCTCGGATATGAGTCAGACTCGGGTTTGGGCTCGGGTTCGGACCCGGTTAATAAACGGGCTTGGCCCAAAGGTGATCGGTTTAGGCTCTTGGGCCAACACCTGAACCGACACACTTACCCAAGGATCAACCTTGCCGGCCGGTCACCGGAATTTCTTGACAGAGGCCCTATTTGCATCGATCTTGCCAAAAAAATGAGAGTTGATCAACACGACTATAACTCACTCAATGGAATCACAAAACAAGCTGAAATCAAGCCAAAAATTACCCAAAACAACTCACGATAACCGAAAAAGATGAGCCTACGCCGAGAGTCTTCCCGACGTCGGAGTAGTAGCCTATCGGATGGGTTTTACTCTTTGTGCTTCAAGGAACTCAGATCCTTCGTCCGTGCCTCGAACGGACGACGAGGCGACCAGGAAACGAAGACTAGACGGTGGTTCAGGGGGGTTGCCTTGACAAGACTTCGACCCTATCTCCATGACAGACAGCGACGCCGACGTGCGCGAGACTGTCGGCTGGGGGTTCGGAGTAAGACGGCGCGTACGCCAGTAGCGGCGGTGCCACATACGATGGAGCGATGAGGGAAGGACGACGATGGTCAAATGGGGTTGGTAGTAGCGTTTCAGTGAGGGTTCTGGAAAGGGAAACCGAGCATAAATTTTGGGTAGGTGGAGTGGCATATCAGACTGTTAATTATTCTTGGTAAGCAACAAATTATGGTTTAAAAGGAAATTAAGGAACCTCATACACTAAGAGCTATTTAGCTCAGATGGTTGGGTCACGGCTTGGCTACCATTAGGTTGTGGGTTTGATTCCCACAACCAACAATTCTCTTCCCTTTTTTTGAATGTTACATTAATCGTCAATGTATGCTCAAGTGTATTAGATTTTGTGAGAGGGATTATTAGTGCAAACACATACCTTTTGAGGGATTTCTAGTTTGCTAAGTTTTCTCTTATTAGAGAGTGATCCCAAAGCTCGGTTTGTGAGCTTTGGTTGCTAGACTTGGTGAGTGAGTATATGTTGTAATTGGTTGCCTTCTTAGCCAAGAAAAGTGAAAGAATTCTTAGTGAATTGGTTGAAATCCTTAGTGGGAGCTAAGGTAGTGGATGTAGAGCTTGTCATAAGCTTGAACCACTATAAATCCTTTGCCCATTTTTTTCCAATTTTTGCTTCCACCAAAACACCCAAAAATCAATCTTCTCCACACTTGGCAAGCAATTCAATTGAAGGATATCGATTCTAACAATTGGTATCAGAGCAAGGATCAATCGAGAAGGTTTAACCACCTATTGAGGCGATCCCGACATGCTCGACCAACAAACAATCAATAAAAGTAAATGGCATAATCAATCGACAAACCTCCATTCTTCAATGGGAGCACTATGCTTATTGGATGAATAAGATGATGTACTTCATCAAGGCAAAGGATTATCGACTTTGGGACCTTGCCAAAGATAGATCGTTCATGCCACAAAGGAGAAAAGCGAATTGGAATGCCAATGATAAGAAGATGATGGAGCTTAATTGCAAGGCGTTGCACATTCTTTTTTGTACTTTTAGCCATGATGTATATGCAAATATATCTTCTTGTGAAAGTGTCAATGAAGTTTGAGACAAGCTTGAGGTCACATGTGAGGGGGGAAATGAAGTAAAGGAGACCAAAATCGGTCTTCTCAACCTTGAGTTTGAGAACTTCAAGATGGACCCAGAAGAAGACATCAAGAGTATGTTCGATCGGTTCTCCACAATCATCAACAAACTCAAAGGTTTTGGAGAGGAAATTTTGGGGGACAAGCTCATTCAGAAGTTATTTATTCACTTCCTGAATCATGGTAGGCAAGACGACGACTATCATCGAAGCTAAGAACCTAAAGGGGCTCAAACTTGATGAGCTAATTGTGTCACTTCTTACCCATGAAATGATGTCTACACCCTTGAAGAGGGAAAATGAGAAGAAGATCAAAGAGCAAGGCATTGATGTTAATGTCATTGCTCTCAATTCGTCCAAATGCAAACATGAAGAATCAAGTGAGGAGGAAAGTGGAGATGAAGAGATAATTCATCTCTTCAAGAAATGTGTCCGATTCATGAAGAGCAAAATAGAAGAATCCAAGCATGAATCAAAGAAGAAGAAGAAGAGGGCAAGCTCTTCAAGCCATAAGAAGAAGGCCTATGTGGCTACTTTGAGTGATGATGACTCCATCGATAATGAACAAGCCAGCCTTTTTTCTTATGGCCATCCAAGAAGATCCAAGGGTAACTTTTAATTCATCTACCTCAACTTCTTATTCTTATGATGAATTACAAGATGTTTATGATGATTTGGTTTTAGAGTTTAAAAATCACATTTTGAAAGACAAAAAAGTGGTTTCAAATTTGAAAATTCAAAATGATTTGATTTCTAAAACCAAAATTGAACTTGAAGCAAAACTCAATGAGTTTGAACAAGTATGTGTTGATTTACAAAATTTGCTTCATAAAGTTCAAGAGGAAAAATATTTGATTTCCAAAGAGCATGAAAAGAAAACCAATTTTGGAAAATCAAATTTTTATCAAAGACAACCTAGTGTCCTTAGATTTTTAAATGGTAAATGTTTTAGAAGTATTTGGGTCCCAAAAGGACTAATTACTTCAATTAAAAATGATGAAATTGAAAAATGAATTCCTAAGAGGACTAAATTATGTGCTACTAACGCTTATGGATCCAAAGCAATTTGGATACCAAAAATTACTCGATTGTCTTGTTTTAGCTGTGATAGAGATTGGTCAATAAAGCACAATGTTGAGGGGGAGCTCCATACACACATGAAAGATCACTTGCAGAAGGAATGATTCACATCCTCCCTTTGGTTCAAGTGGTAAAATTAATTTAGTTGAATTTATTTGCTTTTTATTTGATTTATATACTTTAATTCAACTAGATAATCATGTTTGTTGGAATAACCGTTAGATGATGCTTTGAGTAAGGGGGAGCCATTTTAAAACCAAAATTCTTATTTTTGTCAATTTTTTTAAACCTCTATTATAATTTTGAACTTAAAGTTATATAAATTCTTTTTGATATGACAAAAAGGGGGAGAGAAATGGTTTGAAAAATTGATTTTTCAAGTGAATAAAGGGAGCTTTAACTATATTTGAATTTTAAAAATCTCTTATTCAAACTTTTAACTACTAAAGGGGGAGAGTCACAAACAATTTTCAAGTTGGTTTTATTATATCAAAAGGGAGAGATTGTTGAAATGTTTGTTTTGATATAATAATAGAAAATTTGTTTTAGACTACATTGAAAAGGTTTCAAAATGTTAATAAGACCAAACAAATTGAAAATATGTTTGAGGAATTTTACAAGGATTTGAAATGATTTAAAATGTCTTTAAAGTAGCCAAACCTTTATTTTTCAAGCCACTATACCGATACGATATACCCCGTATTGATATGCTTTAGGGTTTCAGCTATAGAAAAATTTAGGAAGTCAAAACTCGTACCTATACGGCTTGGTCGCACCTATACGAAAAGGACGTGTATCGATACATTACATGGCATTTTCATACGGCTGTTTTACAAACCCCCAATGGCTAGTATCCGTACTGATACAGTTGTATCGAGTACCGATATGCCTAATGATTTTCAACTGTCATTTTCCCAATGGCTATTTGAATTGCAGGTCGTACCGATAGGCCTATAAGCGTATCGATACGTATCAGCTGGAAAGACTCCAATGACTATTTTCAGAAGAAGGCATACTGATATTATTACCCGCGTATCGATACAAACAGCTCCATAACAGCATTTATTACGGGAAATAAAGGCCCAAACATCTCTAAATCATCCAACGATCTCCAACGGCTAGGAACTCAATTGGGAGTATAAAAGGGACCTCCAAGCATCTATAGAAGACTAATGATCCTCAAGTCAACAACATTATGATGAAAAATTCTCTTAGTTCTTAAATTCTCAATCTTTGTATAGACTACACTTGTTGAGATTAATTGTCAATGTATGCTCAAGTGTATTAGGTTTTGGGTGAGGGCTTACTAGTGCAAACACATACCTTTTGAGGGATTTCTAGTTTGCTAAGTTTTCTCTTGTTAGAGAGTGATCCCAAAGCTCAGTTTGTGAGCTTTGGTTGCTAGACTTGGTGAGTAAGTATAGGTTGTAATTGGTTGCCTCCTAAGCCAAGAAAAGGGGAAGAATTCTTAGTAAATTAGTTGAAATCCTTAGTGTGAGCTAATGTAGTGGATGTAGATCTTGTTAGAAGCTTGAACCACTATAAATACTTTGTATATTTTGTCCAATTTTGGCTTCAACCAAAAACATCCAAAAATCTATTTTCTCCACACTTGGCAAGCAATTCGGTTGAAGGATATCGAGCCTAACACATTGTCTTGCTAAATGTTACCAAACGCTCATCCGGAACAACCGAAATCAACATTAATTGACCTTCAAACTTAACCTAGCCAAAACCTAACACTTTCAACCATCAATTTTCATCAAAAGACATCTAAAAACATTCTCATAACATCCTTATACTTCCAGCACTATTACACTACCATAACTCCCCAAAAACACATAACTAACAACCTAAACAATTAGAGATTCTTATAATTGCAGGATTCCAATGTTAAAATCAACTTATTAACATTATAAAACATCATAATCATGTTCTAATCTGATCAAGAACCCAACAAAATAGATCCAAAATGAATCTCAACAAATTTCACCAATTAAATCTCAATTAAACCAAAATTCCACAATTAAATCATCAAAACCCATTAGAAAACATATATAAAAGATCAAGAACTTGAGAATTTCAATAAAGAACCATTCATTAAAGGATAAGAATGAAACTCACCTTCAATGATTGAAATCTCTCTCAATTGGATGATTTTTCTTCTTGAAAAGCAAAGGAAATCAATGAGATTTTGTAGAAACAAATTAGGAAATCTATTAGGAATCTTTAATTTAAGAAAACACGACCATTACCTCAAATTTTTTCTGGAAAATAGATGTTTGGCTCAAAAGACTTTGAGAGAAAAGTTTGGAGAATAGAAAATCACGTCAAATTGGTTTTTGTGAAAATAACTACATTCCTTTAATTAATTCTTTTTAATCCTTTAACTAAAACATTTAAAACTATTCCAATTGAGAGAGAAATCTGATAAATCAATTAGGTATATTATATCCTTGAAGATTCAAAGTTTTTACCCTTTTACAAAACAATCACTAAAAATGGTTTTACAATTCTTACATTTTGGTCACTAGCCAAATTGTCACATTTCCAAAATCCTTTTCCCAAAATTGATTTTACCAAAATCATACATATATATATATATATATATATATATATATATATATATATATATATGAAATAATTATTTTTAACCATTTTCCATATTTTTATCTTTCATAAAAATATTTGATCCCGAATCTGACTCGAATCTCTTACCCGGGCCATCAGACTGTCTAATTAACCAACAAACCATTGGGCCCAAAACTGGGGCGTTACAAAAGCACAGGGCAAAACATCCACAAAGAGCCTCGTATCTTGAATCTTGACTTTGTAGACAATCGAAACATTTTCCCCAAAGCTAAAAAAGTCAACTTCAATAGAGCTTAAAGTAAAAGACACGATCCCTTTAAACTTGGGATTGTGAAAAGCCATAACCTTATCCTCGGGAGAAAAGCCCACAAACCTAAAACATGGCATCATTTCTCCACATGGCACAACAAGTGAGACAAAGAAAAGTGCAAAAACAACTCATTTCCAGAGGGTAATTGTTGTGTGGATCAATCGATGAACAAATGGCCAAGAGGGGGTGAATTGGCTTTTAAAAGTTTGAGGGAGAAAATTGGTAAATTAAAAATGAAGGCACACGAGATTTATAGTGGTTCAAGCTTATAACAAGCTCTACATCCACTACCTTAGCTCCAACTAAGGATTTTCAACCAATTTCACTAGAAAATCTTTCCCTTTTCTCCGATTAGGAGGAAACCTTACAAACTGATTAAGCTTTCTACCCAAAGCTTAATCAAAAATCACTCTTAACAAGAGAAGTTGTTGGAAAATGAAAATACACCTCACAAAGGTAAAATAATTTCCCCAATTACAAGTACATTCTCCCCAATGTTGAAAAAAAGGAATTACAAATGGATTACACAATAGTTTAACTCTATTTGGCTCAAATTGGATTAGATTTTTACTTGAATGTTCTTAACTTGTTAAATAGTTGTTGATGTGGCTTTTGTGACTTGATTTTATACCTCTTCATTGAATTCTAACCGTTTGGGAGGTTGGCATCGTCAATAAATTCGTTGAGCTCTCTTTTCCCCGCCATAAATGCACTTCTGCAACCTACCGTATCAGTACCTGTCATGAGAAGAAAGAGTCGTTGTATACAAATAGCGTATCGTTAAGCGAAGAGGTGTAACGGTACGAGAACCATATTTTAAAAAGGGGATTGATAAGACATAGTGTGTATCGGTACTAATTTTGCTCACTGGAATCTGGAGAATTGGTTAGCCAAAAAGTGTATCGGTACAATTGTTAAGCGTATCGGTACGATTAACACTTTTTCAATTTGTTTGGTTCTAATAAACTGACAAGGAAACAATAAAAAATTAAATGCCAAGATTTATCAAATCTTACCAACTCGTATCGGTACGGAAAGGAGCGTACCGATATGGTAAGTAGTTTTCAGTTTCCAAGTTTGAATGGCATATCGGTACTGCAAGAAGCATACCAGTACCTTTTTGTGAAATTTATACTTCAAGTCTAAAAATCGTATCGATGCGGCAAAGAGTGTATCAGTACACTTTTCATAACTTGTTTTTCAGTAGCCAAAAACCGTATCGATACGGATGTAACCATATTGGTACGCCTGGACCAAACTTGATAATTCTAGTTCAAAAATACTTAGAAAATATTTTTGATACTTGGCTTTTGATTTAGAAACACTTAAAGTTTGAATTCTTGTCATTTTGTGAGTTTTTTGAGTAGTTAAAAATTTATTTCATTTTGCAATTATGTCCTTGAAAAATATTCTTATATCAAAATCAATTTTAGTTTTACAGTAAAACCCAACATAAATTTCCATTTTCAAAGCTTAAAACCAAAGTTGTCGGCAAGATCAAGCCCGCCTTCTTCGAGCCACCGGCGAAGGCAGAACTCCTGTTAGAATCATTGGTAACTGTGGTTTGAATAGCACCATCGTCGAGGTGAGAAAGGAATTGTCCTTACCTCTAACTTCACGACAGAAGAGTAGTGAGAGCCCACCATAGACGAAATGCTTGGCACCGTCAAAGCTGGCAGATGGAAAAACCGAAAAAATGAGAACCCCCCATAATCGGACCCAAACTTTTAGGACCTTTTGTGCTTAAATTTTTTTGATTTCTTATAAAATGCTATGCTTATGTGTTTTTGATCCTAATTTCATCCATGCTTATAGTTAGGGGGAATATGTTTGTGTTTTGATATGTTTTTCTTGCTCATTCATATCATTTATGCATCTAGGATCTATTAAAATTCATCCAAACGGGTAACCCTGTTTCGATACAGGTGCCTTAAACGAATACAAATAGACCAGGGTGTTTTGAAATTCCCCAAAGGGTTTCGAAACATTTTGGTTCTACCAAGACATGTATCAAAACGGCCCATATGCGTTTCGATACAGGCAATCTCTTAGGCTTCGATATGGTCAAAACTGTATCAGAACGGTCAACAGGTTTCAGAACGTTCGTAGATGTTTCGGTACGCATGTTTCGAAACGGTTTCACCTGTTTCAAAACGCGTATCCGGAAAGCCTGTTTTAAAGGGTTTTAAATGCACAAAATTCACTTTTTACTCAAACTCGAAAATCCTAAAAACCCTAAAACGATTTCCTATATAAAAACCCTCCAAACCTCATCGTTTTTCATCAAATCTTAAGGGCTTTTACTTCCAAACGAAAATCTAAGAAAGCTTCAATAATTTGGTGCAATTTCATCCATCAATTCTTCCAAAATCCTTCTTTTAAGGTATTTTCTAACCTTTTCTTTTTTCTTTGATTTCGTTCAAATCTTAGGTTAGACAATTATAGTTTTGTATAGAATATATGTTTTACATCTTGGGTTTTCCAAAACTTGTAAAAATCTTTTTAAATTCTCAAATTTTTTATTTGAATATATTTTATTTTAATCGTATTTGTTTTTAACAGTTTTTCAAAATTGTTTTCTTCAAAAAAAATTATATATGTATATACTTTCAAAGTGGTTTTAAAACCTTAATGGGATCTTTATTGAATTGAATTAGGATTTAAATGCATACATTCAAAAAAATTTCTTGCTTGCTTTGTGTTTTTAGGAATTTTTAATAGAAAACAAGAAACGAAAGACTCAAGCGGGTGAAGGTTCGACCCAAGGTAACATTCGTCCAAACCTTACCCTCCTTTTACAAAAAAGTGTTAAGAATCAAGATGCTAAGGAACGATTTAAAATCATTCATGATTCCACCATTCGAAGAGTGCGAGTGGTGGATATAGATTTCCTTGACTCCGAGTGTTTTGAATTTCGTTATCTACCTCCCTTGTAAGAATGAAGTTTCTTAGCCTTTTTGAGCATTCCCGACATCGTCTACAAGAACATGGTCTTGTTCTTTTACTAAAATGTCGTTCTCATCAACAATGAGGATCATTCCGAGGTTATAGCTATTGACTCTTACCTTTTGGGCAAGAAGTTTCGTGTTGATGCATCCGTCTTAGGGAATTTCCTTGGGCTCACAGATGAAGGTATTGAGGATGAAAATCATTTAGGAGCTCATACCGGATCGGTTCTTACCCTAGATGCTCATGACCGTTTCCTACATTTGATGATATCATGGTTCATTTGCCCATTCGAAGGTAAATTTGCTCACATCCGCCAAGTCGATCACTTTTTGCTTGAGTGTTTTTGCCGAGCCCAACAACCGAACTTAGTGAAAATCATGTTCGCCGAGATGGTCTATCAAGTGAAGATTCTTACAACTGAATCACTCACATCCTTCACTTATGGGACAGTATTGAGCTACATATTTGTTAAACTTGGTGTAGATTGCTCATATGATTCTCCGGAACCCCAAAAGCAAAATATTGGTGAATCTTCTCTTTTGAGATCCGGGTTTCGTTACACACTTGGCCATTGGGTTTGTTTTGATAGGAGAGCTCAAGCACCTCAAGAAGAGCCTCAACCTCAAGCTCTGACTCCCGTTGCGACTCCCAACAATGATGCTCTTATGGCCTTCCTAACCAAGCGGTTCAACATGATGGACACGAACATGGCTTCGGGTTTTGGTGCTCTCAACACTCGTATTCAATCCTTGGAGGATCGTGTTTCCACTCTTGAGAATTAAAAAACGTCTATAGATCTCTTTTTCTCCACCTTCTATGATGATTGGAGGCGCTTTCGTCAAGATCAAGCTAAAGAAAATGATGATTCTTTTGATGACATTGGAGGCGATGATGGTGATGAGGCCTAGGGTTCATATTGCGTATCATATTAGTATGTCATATTAGGATTAATTTTGAACCTATTTATGTTTTTACCTTTAAGATCTATGCTTTGATTTTTTTTAGGATTGAGCTTGAACTTAAACGCTTTGAATATTTATGTTTTTGATGTTGTTTCTTGAACTCAAATGCTATCTATGATATCATGTTGTTTGGTTTATTCTCTTGTTAGCCTGGTTTATCTATTTTTGATCTAACAAAAAGGGGGAGAAGTAATCTAAGAGCCTAAGTGTTTTTAAGTCGGTTTTGAGTTTTGGTTTTGAGTTTCAAATGCTTCAATTTTAAATCTTTTCAAAACTTAAAAACCTATCTTAAATTTAGGGGGAGTTCAATTTTTTTCAAAGATTTCGAAACACTTAAAAATTTATACTTGGTTTTGTTATATCAAAAAGGAGGAGATTATAAAACTAAAGAATTGATTTTGATATAACAAAGGATTTAAGAACTAAATTGAAAGAGAGAAGTCCTCAAAACTTCCAAAAATCTCTAAGCAAATGGTCCAAGTCAAAACCAATGTTTATGAAAAAAATTCTAAATGTTTTCCAAGTCAAAACAGGGATTTTCGAGTCATTGTTTCGAAACGGCCCTTATGCGTTTTAGAACGTTTTGAAACTGTTAACATGTGTTTCGAAACAAGCCTTCTCATTTCAATATGGGTTTAGCGAAACAGGTCTCCATGTTTCGAAACGGGTGAAGAACAACGGAACGGGTTGAACTATTTGAATACGACAGTATCAAAACGACCTCAAACGTTTCGAAATGATTTCAAACTTGGATTCAAAAATATGACCATTGCAATTTTATAATTGATTTTTAGAGAAACGGTTAGAGTGTATCGAAATGTGTTAATCCGTTTTGATACGGGTTTTGGTAGTGGCAAAATGTTTCGAAACGGGCTCTTAGCGTATCAAAATGACCAGGTCCATTTCGATACGGTCTCTTAATTATACCATAATGGCTATTTCTATTTTGGTCTGTTTCGAAACAGGTTCGAGCGTTTCAGAACGAGTAGTTGCAGAAATGCATTTATGGTGGGAAGTTTGCATCCCAACGGCTATAATTATGATGGTAACAACCCCAACGGCTAGAATTCAATGAGAAGGTATAAAAGGGAGTCCTCAAAGCATCAACAACAACTATTGATCTTAAGAGAAACATCCAAACAACAAATTCAAGCTCTTATGCAAAATTTCCATATTCCTTGTAAAACCCCAACTGTGGTTCTTTGTATTTCTCATTTTATTTGATTCAATTGGGTTGAGTGCTTGTAATTGGGCAACATTTGTATTGAGAGATACTAGTTATTTGCCTTAATC
This sequence comes from Hibiscus tridactylites, assembly GCA_958450335.1. Lineage (NCBI taxonomy): Eukaryota > Viridiplantae > Streptophyta > Magnoliopsida > Malvales > Malvaceae > Hibiscus > Hibiscus tridactylites. The sequence continues at coordinate 79,085,708 of OY288265.1, read as the reverse complement.
TTCTTTGTAATCAAGTGAGAGGGTTTGGTCAATTTTTTGTTAGAAAATTGGCCATTGCGTAAAAGTTTCCTCCTAAGCCTAGAAAAGGGGAAGATCAACTAGTGGAGTTGTTGGAAAATACTTAGTGGGAGCTAAGGTAGTGGATGTAGAGTTCAATTGGAACTTGAACCACTCTAAGTACCTTCTATTGATATTTTTTATTTTACCACTTCACCACCAAACTTTCTAAAAATCCAATTCACCCCCTCTTTGCTTAAATCGATTCAATGATCCACTAAACAATTGGTATCAGAGCCTACCTCTTTTGAAAGAATAACAACCATAAGAGGAGTTCCTAGGAGAGTGTGATCAAGTTTAAAGACAAATCATGGCATCTACTTCAACCTCCAACCTTTACGAATCACAATCCACCACTAAACCACATTTCTTTAATAGGGATAACTACCCATATTGGAAGAATCGGATGCGTCTCTTCATCAAGTCCACGGATTATAAGGTTTGGGATGTAGTGGAAGAAGTTCCCTACATTTTGGTTAAAAGAAACGATGAAGGAAGACTAGTCCTGAAGGTGAAGTCGGAGATGACCGAGGAAGATAGACGAAGGATGCAAGTCAATGACTAAGCTCTACACATTATATTTTGTGCACTTGGTCCGGATATCTACTCGAAGGTTTCATCTATCGAAAGCGCGAAAGAAGTGTGGGACACTTTAGAGACGACTTATGAAGGTACTAGCGATGTGAAGGAGACGAATATTAGGTTGTTAAATTTGAGCTATGAAAATTTCAAGATGGACCCCGATGAGAGCGTCTCAAAGATGTTTGATCGGTTTTCGACCATCGTCAATGATCTTAAAGGATTCAGTGAAGTGATTCTCGAAGATAAGCTAGTAAGTAAGCTTCTATACTCTCTCCCGGAGTCTTGGGATGGTAAAAGAACGACCACCATTGAAGCTAAGAATTTGAATACTTTGAAGCTTGATGAGCTCGTTGGGTCTCTTCTTACACATGAGATCATGAAGCAAGGAAGAGAAGAAGAAAAGAAGAAGGGAGAGAGGAGAATAGAGAAGCATGAGGTGGAAAAGAAGAAGAAGCTAGGAGTTGCTCTCAAAGCCTCTCTACAAGAGGAGAGCTCTTCTAGTGATGAGGAAGACTTTGAGGAGTTGGCTATGGTAGCCAAATGATTCTCACGGTTCATAAAGTCCAACCGAGGGAGAAAATTTCAAAGAAAGATGGGCTTCAAGAACAAAGGCAAAGAAGAAGAAAAGGATCTGATCATTTTCTTTGAGTGCAAGAAACTGGGTCACATACGTTTCGATTGCCCTCAACTCAAGAAGAAGTGCTTTGAGAAGAAGATGAAGCTCAAAGCTAAGCTTGCTACTTGGAGTGATGAGGAGTCATCCGAGGATGAGGAACATGAAGTGGGCAACCTTTGCCTCATGTCTCTTGAGAAGGATTCGATGGTAACCTCTAACTCATCTTGCTTTGATTTTACATTTGATGAATTGCATGATGCATACGATGAGTTACAAGAGATGTATGACGAGTTAGTAGAGAAATATAAGGAGTCCGTTTTGAAAAATAAAAATGTCATTTTGGATTTAAAAGCTCAAAATGATTTACTCTCTAAAGCTAACTCAGATTTTGAGAAAAAAGGTTTTAAGCTTACAAGATAATTTGAAGTTCTTTGAACAAGAAAACATTGATTTAAATAACCTTCTTTCTCAATGTAATGATAAACACCAAAGGTTGGTGAATGAGCTTGGTGAGCTCAAAAATTCTTTCAAAAATGTTAGTTCTTCAAAACAAGAAAAATGTGAATCTCCAAAAACCAACTTTGTAAAAAGAAAGAATTTTAACTACAAACAAAGTGGCTCCAATAGGCATAATAGAACTAAAAGAATTAGAAGTGTATGGGTTCCTAAGGAACTTGTAAAATCTAATAACATTATTGCCATGTCACCTTGGATTCCTAAGAGAACCAAGCTTTAGGGAGCTAACACTCATGGACCCAAAATGATTTGGGTACCAAAAATCAAAGTTTAACTCTTTTTTTGTAGGGGGCATTGCTACAAGGCCAAAGCACAAAGTCAAAATTCGTGGTACCTTGATAGTGGATGCTCGAGGCACATGACCAGAGACAAGAGTCGATTCATAGAATTAAAGCCAAAAAGTGGATGAGTAGTAACATTTGGTGACAACTCCAAATGCCACATTGAAAGTATTGGCTCCATAGGTAATCACTCTTCTATATTCATTGAAAATGTTTTGTATGTCAATGGTCTAAAACATAACTTATTGAGCATAAGTCAACTTTGTGATAAAGGGTTTAATGTCATGTTTGACGTAAATGGGTGTAGAATAGTTGACATTAAATCTAATAAAACAATGCTCATTGGTCATCGCATAGGCAATATATATATAGCGCGTCTAGATGACATTCATACATCCCATGCATGCTTAGTTGCACAAAATGAAAATGATGCATGCTTAGTTTCCCTTAATCTAGTTAGAGGCCTACCTAAGCTCAAGTTCTCATTAGATAAACTTTGTGATGCATGTGCTAAAGGTAAACAACATAGAGCCTCGTTTAAGTCCATTAATGATGTTTCTACAAGTAGGTGTTTGCAATTGATCCATATGGATCTCTTTGGGCCAATTAGGACTACTAGCTTGGGTGGAAAATCATATGCTTTTGTGCTTGTAGATGATTACTCTAGATATACTTGTGTTCTCTTTCTAAGCACCAAGAATGATGCTTTAGAAAACTTCATCACATTTTCAAAAATAATCCAAAATGATCTTGAACTTAAAATTTCACATATTAGAAGTGATCATGGAATAAAATTTCAAAATATGGGTTTTGATGAGTTTTGTAATGAAAATGGGATTAGCAATAATTTTTCGGCTCCTCGAACTCCTCAACAAACGGGGTAGTTGAGAGGAAAAATAGAACTTTAGAAGAAATGGCTAGGACTATGCTTTGTGAAAATAATTTACCTAAGTATTTTTGGGCGGAAGCCACTAACACCACTTGCTATATTATAAACAGAGTAATGATTAGGCCTATTTTGAAGAAAACTCCTTATGAGATTTTAAAATCTAAAAAGCCTAACATTAGCTATTTTCATCCTTTTGGTTGCAAGTATTTTGTTTTAAATAAAAATGGAAAAGACAATTTAGGTAAATTTGATGCAAAAAGTGATAAAGCTATTTTTCTAGGTTACTCTTTAAACTCTAAAGCTTGTCACGTGTTTAACAAAAGAACTTTAGTTGTAGAGGAATCTATTCATGTGGTTTTTTATGATAACCTCCTTCCGAGGAAGGATTTTTGTGATGATGATGATGTAGGGATCATTGAAGCCAATGATTGTGGAGAATCATCAAAGGTGAATGAGATTCCAACCAAAGAGGAAGAAGCGCAAGAACTGCCTCTAGAAGCATTGCAAGACATGTCTCTTGAGGAAAAGGATGTGAGCTACACAAGGGAGTACAACTATGTCAAGGGTGGTGAGATCTTGGGTGATCCATTCAAGGGGTAACTACTCACTCTTCTCTTAAAATGCTTAATCATGTTGCATTTATCTCATGCATTGAGCCTAAGAATGTTAAAGAAGCATTAAAAGACGACTTTTGGATTATGGCCATGCAAGATGAGTCAAATCAATTTGAGAGAAGTAAAGTGTGGAAATTAGTTGATGGGCCTAGAAATAAATCTACTATATGAACTAAATGGGTCTTTAGAAACAAACTAGATGAGAGTGGTAACATAGTGAGAAACAAGGCTAGGCTTGTTGCTCAAGGTTACACTCAAGAAGAGGGAATTAATTTTGATGAAACCTATGCACTCGTAGCTAGAATGGAAGCCATTATGATGCTACTTGCATTTGCATGTTATCATTATTTCAAGCCATTCCAAATGGATGCCAAAAGTGCATTTTTAAATGGTTTTATAAACGAAGAAGTGTATATGGAACAACCACCGGGTTTTGAAGATCCTATTTTTCCAAACCATGTCTTTAAATTGTCAAAAGCTTTGTATGGTTTAAAACAAGCTCATAGAGCTTGATATGAAAGACTTTCAAGTTTTCTAGTTAGAAGAGGTTTTGAGAAAGGAAAGGTGGACACAACACTTTTTATTAAAAACAATGGCAAAGATATCTTAGTAGTTCAAATTTATGTTGATGATATTATATTTGATTCTACTAATGAATTGCTTTGTCAAAATTTTTCTAAGTTGATGCAAGATGAATTTGAAATGAGCATGATGGGGGAGCTCTCATTCTTTTTGGGACTCCAAATCAAACAAACGAATGATGGAATCTTCATCAATCAAGCTAAGTACATCAAAGATATGTTCAAGAAGTTTGGCTTGGAGCAAGCAAAGCCTCAAGCTACACCAATGAGTGCATCCACAAAGCTTGATAAAGATGAAGGAGGTAAGTGTGTTGACTCTAAGCTTTATCGCTCTATGATTGGATCTTTGCTTTACCTTACCGCAAGTAGACCGGATATATTGTTTAGTGTTTGCTTGTGTGCTATGTTTCAAGCTAGTCCTAGAGAGTCTCACCTTATAGCCGTTAAAAGAATCTTTAGGTACCTTAGAGATACTCATTGTTTAGGTGTTTGGTACCTTAGAGACTCAACCTTTAACCTTCATGCTTATTTGGATACAGACTACGGGGGTTGCAAAATAGATAGGAAAAGTACTTTCGGCACTTGTCAATTCCTAGGTAGTATGCGCATATCTTAGTTCTCTAAGAAAAAAAATAGTGTAGCTTTATCTACCACCGAAGCCGAGTACTTATCCTTAGGGAGTTGTTGTGCTCAAGTCCTTTGGATGAAACAACAACTCTTAGACTATGGAATTAAAGTAGACATCATACCCCTTAAGTGTGATAACACTAGTACTATTTGTCTTACCAAAAATCTCATCCAACACTCTAGAACCAAACACATAAAAATAAGGCATCATTTCATTAGAGATCATGTCCTTAAGGAAGATGTTGTTTTAGAGTATTTAGACACCTTAAATCAATTAGCGGACATCTTTACCAAACCTCTAGATAAGGAGCGTTTTTGGTCCCTTAGGAGAAAGTTGGGTCTAACTAGCCTATCTTGACTTTTTATGACATTTTGTGCTTAAATTTGCTTGATTTCTTGTAAAATGTCATGCTTATATGTTTTTTATCCTAATTTCATCCATGCTTATAGTTAAGGGGAGTATGTGTGTGTCTTGATATCTTTTTCTTGCTTATTCATATCATTTATACATCTAGGATCTATTAAAATTCAGTTTTTCTGCAATTTAGAGCCTTATCTGCACCTCCAGGCCTAAGTGCATCGAAACGGGTAACCCTGTTTCGATACGAGTGCCTTAAACGAATACAAATAGACCAGGGTATTTCAAAATGCCCCAAAGGGTTTCGAAACATTTTGGTTCTGCCAAGACATGTATTGAAACGACACCTATGCATTTCGATATGGGCAATCTCTTGGGCTTTGATACGGTCAAAACTGTATCGGAACGATCAGTAAGTTTCGGAACGTTCGTAGATGTTTTGGTACGCCTGTTTCGAAACGGTTTCACCTGTTCCGAAACGTGTACCCGGAAAGCCTATTTTAAAGGGTTTTAAATGCTCAAAGTTCACTTTTTACTCAAACTCAAAAACCCTAAAAACCCTAAAATTATTTTCTCTATAAAACCCCAAACCTCAATGTTTTTCATCAAATTTTGAGGGCTTTTACTCCCAAACAAAAATCTAAGCAAGTTTCAACAATTTGGTGCAATTTCATCCATCAATTCTTCCAAAATCCCTCTTTAAAGGTATTTTCTAACTTTTTTTCTTTGATTTCGTTCGAATCTTAGGATAGAAAATTATAGTTTTGTATAGAATATATGTTTTACATCATGGGTTTTCCAAAGCTTGTAAAAATCTTTTTAAATTCTCAAATTTTTTATTTGAATATATTTTATTTTAATCGTATTTGTTTTTAACAGTTTTTCAAAATTGTTTTCTTCAAAAAAAATTATATATGTATATACTTTTAAAGTGGTTTTAAAACCTTAATGGGATTTTTATTAGATTGAATTAGGATTTAAATGCATACACTCAAATTTTTTCTTGCTTGCTTTCTGTTTTTAGGAATTTTTAATGGAAAACAAGAAACGAATGACTCAAGCAGGTGAAGGTTCGACCCAAGACAACATTCGTCCAAACCTTACCCTCATTTTTCAAAAAAGTCTTAAGAATCAAGATGCTAAGGAACGATTCAAAATCATTTATGATTCTGCCGTTCGAAGAGAGTGAGTTGTGGATATAGATTTCCTTGACTCCGAGTGTTTCGAATTTCGTTATCTACTTCTCTTGCAAGAATAATGTTTCTTAGCCTTTTTGAGCATTGCCGACATTGTCTAGAAGAACATGGTATTGCTCTTTTACTCAAATGTCATTCTCATCAACATAGAGGATCATTATGAGGTTATAGCTATTGACTCTTACCTTTTAGGCAAGAAGTTCCGTGTCGATCCATCCTTCTTAGTGAATTTTCTTGGGCTCAAAGATGAAGGTATTGAGGAAGAAAATCATTTTGGAGCTCATACCGGATCGGTTCTTACCCTAGATGCTCATGACCATTTCCTACATTTGATGATCACATGGTTCATTCACCCATCCGGAGGTAAATTTGCCCACATCCACCAAGTCGATCACTTTTGGCTCGAGTGTTTTCACCGAGCCCAACAACCGAACTTAGTGAAAATCATGTTCGCCAAGATGATCCATCAAGTGAAGATTCGTACAACTGACTCACCCACATCCTTCACTTATGGGACATTATTGAGCTACATATTTGTTAAACTTGGTCTAGATTGCTCATATGATTCTACGGAACCCCAAAAGCAAAATATTGGTGAATCTTCTCTTATGAGATCCAGGTTTCGTTACACACTTGGCCATTGGTTTCGTTTTGATAGGAGAGCTCAAGCACCTCAAGAAGAGCCTCAACCTCAAGCTCTGGCTCCCATTGCAGCTCCTAACAATGATGCTCTTATGGCCTTCCTTACCGAACGGTTCAACACGATGGACACGAACATGGCTTCGGGTTTTGGTGCTCTCAACACTCGTATTCAATCCTTGGACGATCGTGTTTCCACTCTTGAGAATCAACAAACATCCATAGATCTCTCTTTCTCCACCTTCTATGTTGATTGAAGGTGTTTTCGTCAAGATCAAGCTAAGGACAAGGATGATTCTTTTGATGACATTGGAGGCGAAGATGGTGATGAGGCCTAGGATTCATATTGCATATCACATTAGTATGTCATATTAGGATTAAGTTTGCACCTTTTTATGTTTTTATCTTTAAGACCTATGCTTTGATTTTTTGTTTTTAGGATTGAGCTTGAACTTAAACGCTTTGAGTATTTATGTTTTTGATGTTGTTTCTTGAACTTAAATGCTATCTATGATATCATGTTGTTTGGTTTATTATCTTGTTAGCCTTGTTTATCTATTTTTGATCTAACAAAAAGGGGGAGAAGTAATCTAAGAGCTTAAGTGTTTTTAAGTCAGTTTTGAGTTTCGGTTTTGAGTATCAAATGCTTCAATTTTAAATCTTTTCAAAACTTAAAAACCTATCTTACATTGAGGGGGAGTTCAATTTTTTTTCAAAGAATTCAAAACACTTAAAAATTTATACTTGGTTTTGTTATATCAAAAGGGGAGATTATAAAACTAATGAATTGATTTTGATATAACAAAAGATTTAAGGAATAAATTGAAAAAGAGAAAATAAATTTTTAAGTCCTCAAAACTTCCCAAAATCTCTAAGAAAATGGTCCAAGTCAAAACCAATGTTTATGGAAAAAAATTCTAAGTGTTTTCCAAGTCAAAACAGTGATTTTCGAGTCACCGTTTCGAAATGGCCCTTAGGAATTTTGGAACGTTTTGAAACTGTTAACATGTGTTTCGAAACAAGCCTTCCCGTTTCGATACGGGTGTATCGAAACAGGTCTCCATGCTTCGAAACGGATGAAGAACAATGGAACGGGTTGAACTATTTCGATACGGCAGTATCGAAACGACCTCAAACGTTTCGAAACGATTTCAAACTTGGATTAAAAAATATGATTGTTGCAATTTTATAACTGATTTTAAGAGAAACGGTTAGAGTGTATCGAAACGTGTTAAGCCGTTTCGATACGGGTTTTGGCAGTGGCAAAATGAGCCCGTTTCGAAATGGGCTCTTAGCGTATTGAAACGATCAGGTCTATTTCGATACGGTCTCTTAATTATACCCCAAAGACTATTTCTATTTTGGTCTGTTTCGAAACAGGTTCGAGCGTTTCGGAACGGGTAGTTGCAGAAGTGCATTATGGTGGGAAGATTGCATCCCAGCGGCTATAATTATGATGACAACAATCCCAACGGCTAGAATTCAATGAGAAAGTATAAAAGGGAGTCCTAAAAGCATCAGCAACAACTATTGGTCTTAAGAGAAACATCCAAGCATCAAATTCAAGCTCTTGTGCAAAATTTCCATATTCCTTGTAAAACCTCAATTGTGGTTCTTTGTATTTCTCATTTTATTTGATTCAATTGGGTTGAGTGCTTGTAATTGGAAAACATTTGTATTGAGAGATACTAGTTATTTGCCTTAATCTTCTTTGTAATCAAGTGAGACAGTTTGGTCACTTTTGGGTAGAAAATTGGCCATTGTGTAAAGGTTTTCTTCTAAGACTAGAAAATGGGAACATCAACTAGTGGAGTTGTTGGAAAATCTTTAGTGGGAGCTAAGGTAGTGGATGTAGAGTTCAATTGGAACTTGAACCACTCTAAGTGTCTTGTCTTGATATTTTTTATTTTACCACTTCACCACCAAACTTTCTAAAAATTCAATCCACCCCATCTCTTAGCTTAAATCGATTCAACGATCCACTCAACATTTAGGGTTTAGTAATACATTGCATGAGAGTTTTTTCAATAGAATCTTTTAGGATTTTGTAATACATTGAATGATAGAGTTTTTTTTCTAATTGAATCTTGTATTCAATGCAAGCTCTTAAATGACCCTTATGCATGTATGCATAGGTTAGATAGAGCCTTTTATTAGATACCATGAAAAACATTACAAATATAATACATCAAAAAAAGAGAAAAAGAAGGGATTAGTATACTAAAAATCACGTACAAATGTGTAAAGAAAAGCAAACACTTTCATGGAGATTAGCATACCATTAAAACCCAGAAACCTTCATGAGTCTCATTGTCATAGCCAAACGAGACACTTTACAGGATGAAAAATGAGTGATAAGCGAACCAAACTATCAGGCAAATTGCTCCGCTACACAGTTCTAATTACATCGGCTAACAAACCATCAAACGAGTGAGGATTAATCTTTTCTAGACTTGGCAAACTTGACCCAAGACCCGAGACCCGAAATCGACCCGAACATGATTACCCGAAATTTGATCCAAAACCCGAAATAAACGAACTGACCTGAATTTCAGCTGAACCGAAATGGACCTGAATCGATTTTCAATCGATCCGAAAGCAACCCGAACCGAAGACAACCCGAAATAAAGAAAATATATGAATAAAAATAAAGAAAGATGAGATATGAACATCCGCACAACCCACCAAAAAAGTCAAATATATTGGCTTTATAAAGCCATATATAGGGTATAAAAAACTAACCGACCTAAAAACTCAATTAAAACCGACCGATCTCCCACTAACCCGAAATTGACCCGAACTGAAATTAACAGAACCGAAAATAACCGAACTGATATTAACCGAACCGGAAATCAACCGACCCGAAATGACACGAATCAAAACAGACTCAAAATAAAACCGAACTGAACCGAAATCGAATTTGAACCAAATGATATCAAATTCGAAACAACAAAAATTGAAATTACTTGAACCGAACCGAATGATCGATTTGCCACCTCTAATCTTTTTTATGGCCACTGACATAATCAAATCAAGCGTCGCGAGGATCTCTATACGAGCACCAAACCATTTTTAAGGTATGCTAAAATTGTGTGAAACGAACTACAAAAGCCAATGAAAATCGTGACACAAAGACAAAGGAAACATGTGCCACAAAAGCATAGATTCTTATTAAATTTAAGAAAACAAAACATGGAAGAACAAAAAAATAATGAATATTGATGGTCGACAATTAGTACTAAGAATTTAAGACTGATTGTCGGCCGTCGGCAAAAAAAAATCAATAAAAGAGAAAACTGCAGCGCATGAAATTTTAGAGGTGAGAAAAATTAGATATGACTTCAATTCTTTGATTCTTTTGATGAATCTTATTAATTTTTGGTTGTAAATATATATTTAGTACAATTATTTTAAGTCATATAATTCAAAGATTATATTTCATACTATAGTTAAATGTATCGATCATAAATATCAGTATAAAAGATTTTAAAAATAAATCCGAATAACATGAATGAAAAGAAAAATCTGCTCAAGCATGTTTAATCACATTATTCTTCCATTTATAGACGAGAAAAAAGTCCGACTCACAGGCGAAGAAGTCATGATTAAACAATGGAAGAAACAAAGTCGTTTAACTTAAAAAAATAAATTACGTAAATTATCACTGAATTTTAGATTGAACGTTTTTTTACTAAAATTTAGATATTGAACGATTTTTGTCACTCTTAAGTCTCAAACGATCGTAGATGGTGGTCGTTCAGTCCCAAATTTCACCAGTCACCTCATCTCGCCCCCTAAGTTTAAATTTAACTTCCATTTTGTCGAAAAGTGCTTCGAAGTTCACGAATCAGTAAAAAAAATTGTTTCTCTCACTTCGATCTCCCTCTTATGATGTCGGATAGAGCTCGTTTCTCAGTATGTTGTTTCTCTTGTGCCGGTGAAGTTTTTCACCGTTCGTATCTTAGAGAAGTTCCCTCGTTCGCCGATAAATGGATGAAGTTAGAAAGTTAACGAATGAGTGACAAAAAATGTTTAATGTCTAAACTTCAGTTAGTAGATTGAACGTTTTGAAACTTCATTGACCACAATAAATTTAAGAATAAAGTTAAGTGATAAATTAACGTAATTTATCCAATTCAAATTATGGACCAACATTTATATGGGACAACACTTAATGTGACATGTATTTTAACTAACAATGATTAAAATTACAATTAGACAAAAAAAAAAACAAATTGGAGACACGTACCACTTCCAATCTCTACATACATTCGTATCTTGTGTGACTAGTTTATCCATTATATTATGGGAGTGAGGGGGAGAGGGAGAGAAATATGCTAAACACCTTTTACACTCGTTATTTTATATCTTTACTTTTTTTATTTGTATGCTTTTGGATTTTTTTTAAAGTATTTTGGTGTGATTATATGGTAGTATATATTACTCCCTTCGTCCCATAAAAAATGTCTCTTATTGACTTTTTGAAAGTCAAAATTTTTAAACTTTGACTATTATTATATTAAATATTTAAAATAATTAAAATTTATAAAATATATATATGAAAACTACTCGATTAGAGATTTTTAAAATATATTTTTCATATTTTTATCAATGATACATTTTAAATAATTATGAGTCAAAGTTGAAAAGAATTGACCAAAAAAAGTCAATAAAGGACAAAAATTGTGGGACGGAGGGAGTATTTATTTGGGTAAACTACTCGAGTGACCACTCAACTATTGGTCGCGACCTGTTTTGATCACCCAACTAAAAAATTTTAAAATTCGACCATCTAACTATTTAAATAGACTTATTTTGACCATCGGTCGTTAAAAGCTAACGAAAAGGTGACGTGGCCGTTAAAGTCAAATATGTATAATTACACATTTGGTCCTTGTTAGTTACCTATTATATCAATTTAGTCCTAATTTTAATTTAAATAAATAAAATTAATCAACTAATCTGGTGATGACACGTGTCATCACCCGATTGGATGAATTTATTTTAATTTTAAATTTAATTTATTTAATATTATATATATTCCTCCAATTAGGTGGTGACACGTGTCGCCACTCGGTTAAAGGAAAATTCAAGAGAAATGAATATGTGCATGGTGTGGTTTGATCCCATGACGTAAAGTGATGTAAAGTGCACCATTTTATATATATCTTATAATGAAGTCAGTGCTAGGGAAAAAGAAGAAAAATATTTGAGAGGAGACTCGAACATGGGTCACATGAGATATACAAAAACACACATATCAAATATTCGATTTAAATGAAAAGAATTTTAATTTTAAAAATATTCGAATATTTGATTTAAAAATATTAAATCGATTTTTTTAAAAATATTTAAATATTTTTTAAAATTAAATTTATTTTCTTTTAAATCAAATATTTTTTAAATCGAATATTTAATATTTTAATAAATATTCGATTTAATTTAAATATGAAAAAAATTGAATATTTTAAATCGAATTTCTTTTCTTTTAAATCAAATATCTTTTAAAATCGAATATTTAATAATTTCATATTTTTATTAAATCGAATATATTTGACTTCGTGATATGTGTGTTTTTATATATCTAATGTGACTCATGTTCAAGTCTCCTCTCAAACGTTTTTCTTCTTTTTTGCCCGAGCACTAAGTCATTATAAGATGGGTAAACTACACGGAATACCACTCAATTTTATCATTTGACTCGAACATACCACTGAACTACAATTTGATACTATTATACCACTAAACTTAGCTTTTGGCTTCAATGTAAGCACTCGACCGTTAACATATAACGGGCCGTTAAATCCAAAATGGTGTCGTTTTGGTTTCGTTGTTTTGAAGCCTATCGTTTTGTTAGTAAAGAAAATAAAAAAATATTGCATTTTGGGAAGCTTGAACCCAAGACCTTTAAGATGAAAGGCTTATACCAAACCACCAAGCTAACTTAAATACTTAATATCATTCTAACGAAAATGATATATAAATAATACTATAGTTGAACTTAATTTCATTTATCTCATGATATAAATTTATAATATAATTTTATAAATATATTAACTTTATAAATAAGTATTATTTATAATTTATATATATTTTTAATATATATAATTAAACTCTAAACCCTAAAACTCAAACCCTAAACTATATGTTAATTAGAACCTCAAACTATAAACCATATATATAAATAAATCCTAAACCCTAAACCATATATATAAATATAGTAAATTTATAAATAAATATTATTTATAATTTTTATATATATATATATATGAATAGATATAATATATATAATTAAACTTTAAACCCTAAAACCCAAACCTTAAACCATATACATAAATAAATCCTAAACCCTAACCCTTAAAATATATGTACATAAACCCTAAACCTAAACCCTATATTACAAATCCTAATATATATTATAAATAATATGTTAATTTTAGGATTTTGGGTTTGGAATTTATGATTTAATTATAGTTAGAGTTTAGGGTTTATTGTTTAAGGTTTGAGATTTATTTATATATATGTTTTAGGGTTTTAGTTAATATATGGTTTAGGGTCTAGGGTTTTATTTAATATATGATTTAGGGTTTGTAGTTTTTAAGGTTTCAGGTTTGGTGCTTTAATTAATATTTGATTTCGGGTTTTGGTTAAATTATATATATTATATCTACTAAAAAAATATTTATATATATTATAAATAATATTTGTTTATAAAATTAATATATTTATAAAATTATATTATAAAATTATATTATGAGATAAATGAAATTAAGTTAAACTGCAGTATTATTTATATATTATTTTTGTTAGAATGATATCAAGTATTTAAGTTATCTTGGTGGTTTGGTATAAGTTTTTCATCTTAAAGGTCTTGGGTTCAATCTTCCTAAAATGCAATATTTTTTATTTTCTTTACTAACAAAATGACGTCATTTTGGCCTATTTTAGGCTTCAAAACAACGAAACCAAAACGACGTCGTTTTGGATTTAACGGTCCGTTATAGGTTAACGGTCGAGTGCTTACATTGAAGTCAAAAGCTAAATTTAGTGGTATAATAGTATCAAATTATAGTTTAGTGGTATGTTCGAGTCAAAGGGTAAATTTGAGTGGTATTTTGTGTAATTTACCCTTATAAGATATATATAGAATGGTGCAGTTTACATTATTAAGAAGTTGTTGGCCTAGTGGTTAAGCTTTAACTTTTTCAACCAAGAGGTAATGAGTTCAAACCACCATGTACATATTCTATTCTCTTGAATTTTCCTTTAACTAGGTGGTGACATGTGTCACCACTTGATTGGAGGAATATATATAATATTAAATAAACTAAATTAAAATAAATTTATCCAATCGGGTGATGACATGTGTCATTATCTAATTAATTGATTAGTTTTATTTAATTAAATTAAAATTAGGACTAAATTGATATAATAGGTAATTAATAAGGACTAAAAGTGTAATTATATAAATTTTACTTTAACTGCCACATCATCTTTTCGTTAGATTTTAATGGCCGATGGTCAAAATATGTCTATTTAAATAGTTGGGTGGTCAAATTTTGAATTTTTTTAGTTGGGTGATCAAAACAGGTCGTAGCCAATAGTTGAGTGGTCACTAGAGAAGTTTACCCTATTTATTTTTAGCTTTTTAAAAACACACAAAGCATACTACGAATCTAGATCTTTATGGAAGAATTGCATCATCTTTTACTATTAGGACTAGGGTTGTAAATGAGACGAGATAGATCGCAAGCTACTCGAGTCCCACTCGGTCAAAGCTTGACTCGATTGGACTCGACTCGAGCTCGAACTCGGCTTGAGTTCTTAACGAGCCAAGCCGAGCTACTTGAAACCCGACTCAAAAAGTTCGCGAGCTACTCGAAAATATAATATACTAATTTTTTTATTTTTTAAAATCTAAACTCCTAAACCTAAACACCTAAAACATAAACCCTAAACATAAGTCCTAAACCCTAAAATATAAATCCTAAATTCTAAACCAACAACCTAAACCTCTAAACCCTAAACTTACACCCTAAACCCTAAAATTAACAAGCTTGAGTTTACACAACTTGTATATCAAATTTTTTTTCCTAATAGGGCTTTAAATGAGACGCAACAAATCACGAACTACTTGAGTTCGACATGACCAAAGATCGGTCAACACTTGACTCAATTTGGCTTGAATCAAGCTCGAACTCGCTCGAGTTCTTAACAAGCCGAGTCAAGCTCAGATTTCTCAAACTCATTAAAAATTACTCGACCTCGAACTCAACTCGAAATCGTAACAAGCTGAATCGAGCTCAGCACTACTCGAGCTCGACTCGGCTCATTTACACCCTAATTGGGATCATTCAATTGATTCGTTTGTCTTTGAATTAAATACTACGTTAACTATATAATAAGGCAATGTGGAAATTGCAAGCCTTTCCTTCCGTCAACATTTGGTTTTTGGAACTTTGATTATTAACAACTTTAAAGCTATGGAAAAAACAAATAATTAAGTTGCTTCTTTTTTCATCTCTCTATATGTATTTACGCAATAGAGTTTGTTTCAAAGGTTTGGTTCCCTCCATTTTAAATATATATTTTTAAAATTGCAACTGAATTTTAATAAAAAAATATGAGAGATATCAAAAATATCACAAATTATATTATAGGCTCAGCTCGCCACGTCATTCATGGTCCCAACCAATAAATACATTCATTTCATTAATTTTTTATGTCATTTTCTTATCGAGTGAATCTTCACTAAGATTTACTGTAAATTAAATTAAAAAACATTTTTTACCAATTATAGATTCACTTGGTAAAAAGATGATATGGAAAAATTTAATGAAATGCATGTTTTTTATTGTTTGAGACCATGGATGATGTGGCGAGCCAAGACTATGATATAATTTCTCCACAAATACAACGGCTTTAGAAAGAAGAATAATGGTACTAGTCCACCTAAATTTCATACAAAAATTTAAATGTGAAAAAAATAAATATTTCTCTAGAGATTAGCCTACCGTCAAACTCCAAAAGCCTTTATGAATCTCGTTGTCTCTATCCAAATGAGACACTTTACGAGGAGTAAAAGGAGTGGTGAGCGAACCAAACTATCATGCATATTGCTCCGCTACTCATGTCTGATTACATCGACAAACAACCATCAACTGAGTGTGAATCTATCTTTCTATGACCACTGACAGAATTATAATCGAAACTAGCGCCATGAAGATCTCTGTACGAGCACCAAACGACCTTTAAGGTATGCTAAAACCATGTCAAAACGACAAAAGAAACAGACAAAAAAAATTGTTCCACGAGAGAACGTGTGTCATAAAGGCGAAAATTCTTACTAAAAATATGATAAAATACAAGAAAATAATGAACCATAGTGATTGACAACTTATATTAAGACTAATTACGGACCACCAGTCAAGAAAACAAATGAAAAGAAGTAAAATGCGACGCTAGGATTGAAGTAGAGAAAAAATTAGATTAATTTGAAATTGAGATAGGATCTTATACTATTTTTTGAGGTAAAGTGGCGACAAACATGAGCCTCGTTAAAAAACCCCCCTAAACCTAATGGGGGAAAAAGAGTGCTCATGAAAGACGATACATAGAAAACAATGATTAATCAAACCAAACATGAGCGGAAACACAAGCCTAAACTACGACAAAAGGATGCCCACTCTCAATGTCCCCAATCATCATGGAGAGCATCAACAACCGCCATCGGAGGTTCAAGGAACCTATGATACTCCGTTGGGAGGTCTCTAGCCAAACGGGCTAGCTTGTCCGCCACCACATTCGCCTCTCTACGCACCCACGAGAAACGTACTTCCCAGTCCCTAGTAAGCATATCTGCAAGATGTCCACGGAGCGAGGAGGAGAAACGCAAAGGCTCCCCGCGGCCAACCCCTCATACACCTCTTTGTTATCTGTCTCCACCACTATATGAGAAAATCCAAACGACCACGCCGTTGCAAGCCCCTCGTACACCGCCCATAGCTCCGCCTCAAAAATCGAACAAACCCTGATCTTTTTTGCAAAGCCAAAACACCAACCCACAACATCATCTCTTCCGACTCTTACACATGAAGCAAACCCCGAGGTAGTGTGTCGAGCCCCATCCACGTTCACTTTAACCCACCCATGCAAAGGTTTCGACCATCGCATAGGTTGCAAACTGCCATGCGCCACACCCACACTGATGTCCGTTTGTGGCAGCAACATCCTTCTGCTCGTCACATAGTTGCTGTCCCTGCTGCAGCAAGCTCCCAAAACACGCACTCTCCGGCTCAAAAATCCAGCGATTACGACACCGCCACGCTGCCCAAACCACCATTTCGAAGAGCAGGTCCCAATCAGTCGCACACTTCGGAAACCATGCAGGCTTGCCAATTCTTTATATCGACAGTAAAGAATTGTTGTACTCTGTCCTCCTTAACAACGCTCAGCCATGGTGACCGCACTTCAGCACAATCCCTAAGGACATGCGAAACATCCTTATTCGCATCACTACAAATAGCGCACTTTGAATCATCCACGAGATGGCGACGCACCCTCTCTGTGTTAGTTAAGATTCGCCCATGGCTAACTTTCCAAAGGAACATATGTACCCTCGGAGAGCCATTATATTTAGCAATAGCATTCCAAAGTCTCCCCTCATCCATATCAACATGCCCCATCCGCAAGGCATAGGCCAATTTGACCGAAAACTGCCTCGCGTCTTCACAAGACCAGCCTGGTCGATCCGGAACACCTATAGAGTTTGGCGGCCGAATCGTATTAATTCCCCAAAGGAGCTGCTATGGCAACTTGCCCGAAAAATCCATCCAACGCCAATTACCATTGCCATCGACCATATCGCTAACAGGAGTGTTATGCGTCGCCTCATGCGCACCGTCCATCCGATACCCACGTAAAGGCCCAAATTTCGCCACCCAAGCATCATCCCAAAAATCCACACTCTGCCCATTACCAATATTCCACACAATATGATTACGGATATCCTCCCAAACAGAGCAAATACCCCTCCAAAGCCAAGAACCACTCACTCTTGGAACAAGGTTCGGCACCAAATCAACCACTTTATATTTTTTTCTCAACACACGAACCCACAGTTTATTCGGCTCTGAAATGATTGCGAACCCTAACTTCAAAAGGAAAGCTTCATTTTGGCGATCAAGTAGCTTAAGCACCAACCCACCATTCTGAATAGGCGAGTACACCATATCCCAATTAACCACATGCAAGTTACTCAACGAATTAGTGTGACCCCAAATAAAGTTTCGAATGAGTTTCTCAATAGCATTACAAACATTCCCCGATAATCTAGTTGATTGCATTGTATACATAGGAATGGAAGCAAGCACAGATTTTGCAAGAATCACACGCCCAACAAAAGAAAGACAATGTACCTTCCTCCCAGCCAATCGATCCGTCACCTTCTGAATCAAATAATTATAAGTCTCCTTCGTAACACGGTCATGGATAAGCGGGACACCCAAGTATTTACCTAGATTAGATACACGTCTGAACCCAAAAGAATAATTGATATCCTCCTACAAAGCCATGTGGACGTTATGTGAAAAAAAATATTTGTCTTGGCTATGCTAGTTTTATGCCCCGAACAATCGCAGAAATCTTTTAAAACCCGGCTAATCACATCAAATTGCTCTAAAGTCGCTTCCGCAAATAACACCAGATCGTCCGCAAAAAAGAGATGGGAAATCAGAAGCCCCTGACGACAAAATTTGAAGGCCTTCCAATTCCCTAGATCAACCTCTCGTTGGATCGCATGTGCCAATCTCTCCATAGAAAGAACAAAAATATAAGGCGACAACAGATCACCCTGTCGAATCCCCTGGTGGGCTTAATCTCATTCAATTTACTACCATTCCAAAGAACTTGAGTGGAGACAGAAGAGACACAGCTCATAATAAGAGATTTCAAGGTCGGAGGAATACCAATTTCTGAAAGCGTATCATCGATGAACGACCACTCAAGCCTGTCATACGCCTTCTCAAGATCAACTTTTATCGCAAACCAACCTTTTTACCCTTCTTCAAACGCATAGAGTGTATCACTTCTTGAGCTATAATAATATTATCCGTGATCGAACGCCCCCTTCCATTCTAATTATTATTTATTAATAAAACTTATTATTCTATTTAAATATAAATATTAAATTGTAAAATGAATTATTGATTAATGGTATCTGTTCAAATCGTGATTGATTGGAATTAGAATAAAAAATTGTAAAAGTTCGGAATCGTGGTTGGGTCCTGCCGATAAACAAGTCTAGGCATAAAACAATAGCAGGCAAAATTGGTTAGCGTTAGGCAGGAAATTTCCTTGATCCACTACGTTTTCCTTACATTTCTTATGGTCTTTTTAAGTCTCCTGGTCACATAATATCTAGAGAAGGCACGTTTTTCTTTTCTTTTATTTTATGTAGAAATAAATGGGTTCACATTTTCTCAATAATAATAATAATAATAATAATAATAATAATAATAATGGGTTCACATTAATATAAAATAAAATTCAATTAATACACATATGACTACATTTAGAAATAATTATTATAAAACTCATAGGGTAATCTTAGTTAAAAAGAATGATGTTGTGCCTTTTAGTTGATCCAAATTTAAACAATATAATTTATATTTTTTTTTAAAAATTAAAAACAAATAAAAGATATTGTCATAAAGCACACCAAAATATTAATACAAAATATTAAAATGTCTTAAGTCTCGGTCTTTAATTTTATATTAATATTTTAGTATCAATTACTAGATAAATTAGTCGAATAAGATACTAAATCACTTAAATTATTTGAGAAGTTAGAACATAATTATTGTAAATGATAATATTTGATTGGAATTATTTAATATTATCAATAAATTAATAGCTTAGGAATACTCTTGAAATTTCATTGATAATCTCGTATGTATAAGAAGCCAAAAACTTACCTTCCATTAGAACAAAATAAAAAAGAAAAGAACCTTACCTCCATATATTCTTCGTTTACGGTTCCTTCTTTTCACCTTCCTCTGTCCTTCACATTTCCAGAAATGGAAGGAATTGCAGCAGCTCAGTTTGGCCGTCATAAACTTCTTCATTTGGTTTGTGCCCTTTTCTTCTCTTGTTAATATTCTTTTCCTTTATTTTCCCTAGAAAAAAATAGGGTTCGTTCGTGGGGTGATCGGCGTTAAGAATGAAGAAAAAAACAACCATGCCAATCACAGACAAGAAAACCGAGTTTTCTTTCCCACCAAACAAACAGGAAAAGGAGTGTTTGCTAATCCAGATCATGTGAAAATTTTACACAATCCTACAGTGTAAACTTGATGGGTGTATTTACACTCACAGCTTCGGTTCATATTTTCATTGTTTAAAGCTGTTCGATGAAATACGTGACTGAAAAAAAAAACATTTCAGGTGAGGCATGCACAAGGAAGGCACAATCTGGAAGCAGAGAAGTGTCGAGATCCATTAACATCGTTCGAATATTTGGATGCAGAACTATCTCCTCTAGGCTGGCAACAGGTGAGTAATCAGATTCAGAGCTGAACCAATTTTCCTCCATAAATGACATTTGTAGTAGTAATTTTCTTCTGTTTACTAGGTTCGTGATCAACGAAAAGATGTTTGTTCAAGTGGATTGGTGAAGGGGATTGAAGTGGTGATTTCTTCACCCATGTCAAGGTAGCCAGAATTTTGTCATCTTTTGATCAAAGATGGCTTAAATGAATCTCTCAACAATTCTGGGTTGATGTTTGTAGGACACTGCAAACAGCTGTTGGGATCTTTCATGGTGATGATGAAGAAGCAACAACCGTGAATGGACCTGGAATCATAGCACATGAGCTTTGCCGAGAACGACTGGTATGTTGTTCACATATTCTAACTTAAACTAGAGCCTACCATTAGCAATAGCCAATAGCATAGAATAGGGGCATTTTTATATGCAAACCCATTTTAAATAGTTATTTAAATAAATGACCTTTAGCCAAAGTTATTTAAAATAACCCGAACCCATACTGACTCGAACCCATACTGACCCGGTTTGCCTCGATTCGACTCAGTTAGGTTTTTAATCTTGAATTTTGGGGATCGAGGCGGGGCAGGTTATTTATAGTGTTGAGCCGGCGCGGGGCGAGTTCGGGTATATGCTGGAAATTTCCCGCCTCGCTCCGGTATATATTTAAATATATATAAACACTTTTAGAGTTGTTAAGCTATTTCTTTTGTTTGTGCTTTTCGTAAAAAAAAAATTTAATGTTCAAGTTTTAACATATCTAATTCTAATGGTCAATGATTCAAGTTTATTTTTTAAATATGTAAATTTTCATGTGGAGAATTTAAAATTGGTTTTTATTTTATTTTTATAAAGGTTTAAAGTTTTTTTTAAACTAAATTTTGTGGTCGTAATGGTGGATCTATCGAATCTAACTTTTATCGTCGTCGGAGATTAAGATTTGTTTTTTTATTTTATTTTTCGAGTCGGGTCGGGTTTAAGCATTGGTATATCGGGGCAGGGCGGGCAGGTAAACTAATATTTTAATTCAAGGCAAGGCGGGTCGAATTTAGGGGCTTATAGATCGGGGCAGAGTTGGAGCGGTCAAAAAACCACCCGCCCCATGCTCATCCCTTCGTCCACGTAAGGCGAACTCGTCTTTTACAAAACGCGAGTTCTGTGTTATCTAAATTGATAAAAAAAAATAATTTCTCACTTTTTGTAACATGAAACTCGTTTTCTATAGAACGCGATTTCATCTAACGTGGATAATTTAAGGTCATTTTTCTAAATAACTTTAGCGGGGATTATTTATCTAATAACTATTTAAAATGAGTTTTTTTATAAATAAAAATGCCTAGATTAGGCAAGGGTCACATGCTGCGCCTTCGTCCTTCCCTAGACTTAATCGAGCGCCACACTTCCAAATGGTTTGTGCCATCCTCTAAATGTTTTGGTTTAAATATTTTTTTATTCTTATCGATTTCAAAATTAGACAAGTTATCCTTCCTTTAAAAAAAATGTTTGTTTTAATATACTCATAATTTTGACCTTAAATCGAAAGTAGTTACGTTTAAACTTACTTGGACATACGACCTTTTAGATATTACAACGCCAATAATACCTATTGAGCTAATACTCAACTGACTAAAATATATATTTAACTAAGAGAAGTTATTTTGAAGGGACAAATTATAATTTTATTTATTATCAGTGAATCAAATAATGTCATAAAAATAGAAATAAAATTTATTTTATTTTGGAAATGAACCCATGTGCATGGCGGAGGTACCGTAATAAATGAGGTGCAATTGACCTCATTTAATTTGTTGGGTATGAATTTTTAAAGAGTTAGTTTAAATTTTTTCATAAAAAATATTAGATTTGACCCAACTTAATTTGTTGAGATATGAGGTCAACGATACTTATTGTAATAGTATGAGAATCACACATATATTGTACTACTCTGATTCTAGTATATAAAAATTTTGACTCCGCCACTACCTGTGTGAAATATTTTATTAGAAAAATAAAGAGGTCCAATCCTAACAAATTCACCGGGAAAATAACTCTGGAATCCTCTGAAGAAGGAGATGAAAGTGTGCAACTTAGAGTGGAGAAAAAAAAGGGAGAAGCATTAATTTAAATTCTTTTACAATATACATTCATCAATAATACATAAAATTCCTGTTAATGTATAAAATATAAACATTAGTTTTATTATAGATTTAAGAATATCAAATTTCAATTATTATCCTTGTATATAAATGTAGGGATGGCAAAATAATGTCCCTGTCGGGTCCCGACCCAATAGGGGCGTTTTTTAATTAAAAAATTAGGTTAGGGGCAGGTTGAGCTATGAAAAAAATTAGGTCGAGGCAGGTTCATATTTAGGGTGAAATTTTTTTGATCTGATCTGATATATTTATATATATTCATTATATTTCTATATATTATATTTAATATTTTTTTCTAGTGCTGGTTAGGTTTTTCATTAAAATATCGGGGCCGGGTTATGCTTTCTATTATTTCGGGGCGAGTCGGGCGGGAATACAATATATTAGAATCGGGCGGTAAAAATCTCGCCCCGACCCACCCCGTTGCCATCCCTATATAAATATAAGGTTATATTTTGATACATAAGCTGTGTAAATTTTTTATACACAATCCTTCATATTTAAACTATAAAATCTAAAACATAGAATTTTAACCCTAACACCTTAAAGCCTAAATTCCAAACCTCAAACTCTAAATTCTAATCATAAATCCTAAATCTAACGCCTACAACCTAAACCCTACACCCTGACTTAAATCTTTAAACCTTATAATTAAAAGCCTTGTGTATCAAAATGTTTTCCATAAATATATCTAAAATTGATAATTATTTATTCACACAATCATTAATGATAGAACTACTTTGGTGGAGACATTATTTAATTTTTTGTCTAATGATATTTTAGGTATGTCAATTTTAATATTTGTCAAATTAAATTTTTTATTCTTCTATATTTTTTAGTTTAATATTATCAGATCTCCTTAATTTTAAAATTAGATAATTTGTTCTCTCTTAATGTTTGATCTCAATTTCATCTCTATACAACATACTCAAAATTTAACTGAGTAAAACAAGAGATAAAACAGCTTTTACTCCTTGAACTTAACAATTTTTTCCAACTTAATCCCAGAACTTTATTTTAATATACAATAATCCCTTAACTTTACAACTTTTTTCATTTGAGTTTAGTGATGTGTTGCATCATCTAAAGGACTAAAAATAAGTCAAGGATCTAAGTTCAATGACAACAAAATAGGGACTAAATTAAAAATATATATCAAATTCAAGAACTAAAAATTATTTTATCACTTAAAACAACTTATCTAATTCTCAAACTGCTTTCTCTAATATATATATATATATATATATATATATATATATATATATATATATATATATATTTAAAATTATAGCAATAGACCAAAAAATAGAACTAAAAATTATTATATCCCTTAAAACAACTTACCTTATTCTCAAACTGTTTTTTAAAAGTCAAAGCTAGAAAAGGTAAACTGGCCTATTTTCTTTTCTTTTTCTTTTCATACTCAAAGAAGAAAAAATTATTAGATGGACCTGACTTATCAGTTATCACGTCATTTATAGTCTTATCCAATAATACTTAATCATGTTATTTTTTTTCAAGGTGAATCTTCACCTCCTTCCTACAAGTAACTAAAGAGTGGAATATTACTTGAAAATTACATTGACATAGGTAAATATTATTGGATGTACCATGAATGATGTGGTAAACCGAATTCATTTAATAATTTCTCCCAAAGGAGGGAATAAGAGAAAGAAATTTTGCTTTATCATTTTTTTTCTTTTCTTCAAAGAAAAACTCATCTAAAAGACCACGTGTAATTCAGTATGGAAAGCTTATTTATGATATTGTTGTGACGTGTAGGGGAAGTTTGAATGTGATAGAAGACGAAGTATCAGCCAATACCAGCCCCGTTTTCCCGCTGTTGATTTTTCACTGGCAAGTGAAACTTTATAAGTATATTCTTGATTTTCATGGTGACCTTCGATTTACTTGCCATCGTCTTGTTTTATTGATAATGCATAAAATTATAAATTGTGTCAACGTTACATAATAATCCGTTGCTTCCATAACTAATCTAACACAGCTTTAATGTTCAGATCGAAAACGAAGATGACATATTGTGGAAAGGAGGTGATCAAATAGAAACACATGAAGCAGTGAGAGCTAGGGCAATGAAGTTTATCCAATGGTGAGCTTTGTTTTCTTTTGTCTCCCTCTAATTCAATGAAAGCAAAAACATCAAGAAAAATATAAATTTAGTTAGTTAAATATCATAGGTTTGGAATTACATATGGTCAGGGGCAATTGCCCCACCCCATTTTTTTACCATTATTCTTATATATATTATTTTAAAATATTAAATTATTTATGAACCCGTCCCTCACTTTCAAACATTTATATTTTACCTTAATCTGAAATTCTGACCCGTCCTTGGATATAAATGATTAAACATATAATGGTGTAGGTTGCGGGGAAGGGAAGAGAAGGAGATAGCAGTGGTGAGCCATGGAGTGTATTTGCAGCAGGCAATGATTGAGCTTATTAAAAACAATCTGTGTTACCCTTTACACAATGATCCACTCTCCCTGTCACTCTCTTCTCTCTATATTTCAATATCTACTTTCATATGCAAAATTGTTTCTTCTCTTATTTTTTTAATTATTGGATATTTGTTTTTGCAGATTTAAAAATTGTGAAATCCGTTCCGTGTTCATTTTTAATGAAAGGTGAGAGCATTTATTTAGCAATTTAATTATAAAAATAATTGGATTTTTAAAAAGATAAACTACACCCGATACCACTAAATTTTAAGTTTAGTATTAATTATACTATTGAACTAAAAATTGATACTATTTTAACACTGAACTTTAGTTTAGGCTTCAATTATACCAATGTGTCATTAAAGTCGATGGCATGAAAATGATCTTAAAGGTCCGCGTGCGATGACATGGAAGAATTTTTAATGGTAATTGTGTAGTTTACCCTAATAAAAGGAATGTTTTGAATGAAGTGATAAAGTTTATTGTTTTTTGACCAAATGGGATTGGTTCAATTGATAAGTAGCTTGGTATCGCTTAAGTTGATCTCGAGTTCAAGGCTTTGTTTATAAAAAAAAATCTCTGTTTGAGAGACTCACCCACCAAAATTAAGAAATCAGGTATGCGACATGAATCGATTCGGATTAATCAGGGCAAAATCCCTCTAAATTCTGTTTTCATTTTGCAGTATAATTGGATTGGGATCAGATGCCTTCCTAATGAAAAACACTAATTGCGGAAGAATGGGGTTCCCTTATGGAATTGAGCAATCCCAGAAGAAAGATTCTGGCAAAGACAATGCTTCAGTGGAGGGAGTGGAAGTCAACACTGACCCTTTTCTTGTATCTTCGATTTCGTACCATAAACATTTTGATATCTAAAATAATGAGCAATGAAAACATCATTGTGTTTTAAACACTTTGACCCTTATGGCTACTTGTCGTTAATAAATTTGATACGACACATACGTATCGACCGTCACCGTTGTTTCACTGGGAGCCACATTTTTTTAAGTTACAAATAGCTTCTATTTTAACAGGATGATATGTGCGTGTCTATGTCACAAAATTTGGAGGATTGTTGCGTTTGCGTCACGTTCTCCATTTCAATAACATATTATATACCTTAGCTTATATATGCGACCAAATAAAATTCACTTTACAACCTATAAAAAAAAAACACTTTACAATAGCTTATATTTCATGGTTAGATTTTAATACACAAATTGTGTAAAAAATTACACATTCTATTAAATTTAAAATTTAAATTTTAAATTCTAGCTCTTTAACTCTAAACTCTAGACCCTATACACTAAATCCTTAAACCTTAAAATTAAAAAGTTTGTGTAAACCTTATCTACCAAAGTATTATATATATAAGTTTCATAGCGTATACTTTGTTTCTCCATAACTACTTTAGGCTGATATTTTTTTTTCTAATTGATTTGGTTGGTTTATAAGAATGTTGGCATATGTTTTGATTCATTGTACAAATTAATCAAAGTGCGTGGCCATGGAACTTGAACAAATATTATATGTTACTTTTCGGTGTTTATGTATGTTTCAATATTAAAAAATTAAATCATACATTCTAATCTTAAATTCTAAATCTTAAACCATAAAAATTAAGTTTTATACTTTAAACCAGGGGCGATACTCAATGGAGACTCGCCGGTGCAATACCTCATTTTTTTTAAAAAAAATTAGAAAAATTTCAAGTTGAGGTAATGATAAAATTATATTTTAGTCTCTAACAACATATAATTTATATTATTTCCCCTTTAAACTTAATTTTTTTAAATGACTCATCCAATAAATAACGTTCAATTTCGTTATTGCTTTAAACCTTAAACTATAACTATAAATTTTAATCTAATTTTTTTAGTGTTACTATATATATTGAACCGCGAAAATGGTAAAAGATTTCTATTCTATGAGCTTAACCATCCTGTGTCGTAGGGATCCACTCACTTTACGGTGGGCAGTTGCGTCACTACTTAATTATGCTTTGCATATAAGAATAATTCTTCTATCGATTTGGCATAATGGAGGAATTCCTTTATTGCCAAAATAATTATTCTTACACAAGTGTTCGGCTACACTCGCTTGAATTATATATATATATATATATATTGGAACAAAAGATAGATACAAATAATATTATTAATTGGTGATAAAGAATAAAAATCCATCAACACCAACATAAAAATGCATATAACAAGAAAGGGACGTTGATAGAACGGTCAATACCACAACTTTATCGCGAACAAAAAACAATGATTGTGGGTGCGTATTTAAATCTAACTAGAGCGTCCAAAGCATGAAAGATCAACAAGAACCAAATAAGCGTCATATTAATAGTCGAGACGGAAAAAAAGAAGAAAAAATGATCAAACGACCGAAAATGAAAACAAAAAACGTGTCAAAAGACAAGAAAGTCTAATGATGATGGACAATAAAAATTGCATTTTATTTTATACTAAGGGCCAGTTTGGCAGGACTTTTAAAAAATACTTTTAAAAGTGCTGTTAGAAAATGATTATATATATATATGTAATTTTATAATATTAAAGTTTCTTATTACTTATTTTTATTTAAAATATTAATATATTTAATATTATTTTATTTAATATTAAAATATTAGTTTAATATAACCAAATAAGCGTCATATTAATAGTCGAGACGGAAAAAAAATGATCAAACGACCGAAAATGAAAACAAAAAACGTGTCAAAAGACAAGAAAGTCTAATGATGATGGACAATAAAAATTGCATTTTATTTTATACTAAGGGCCAGTTTGGCAGGACTTTTAAAAAATACTTTTAAAAGTGCTGTTAGAAAATGATTATATATATATATGTAATTTTATAATATTAAAGTTTCTTATTACTTATTTTTATTTAAAATATTAATATATTTAATATTATTTTATTTAATATTAAAATATTAGTTTAATATAACCAAATAAGCGTCATATTAATAGTCGAGACGGAAAAAAAATGATCAAACGACCGAAAATGAAAACAAAAAACGTGTCAAAAGACAAGAAAGTCTAATGATGATGGACAATAAAAATTGCATTTTATTTTATACTAAGGGCCAGTTTGGCAGGACTCTTAAAAAATACTTTTAAAAGTGCTGTTAGAAAATGATTATATATATATATATATAATTTTATAATATTAAAGTTTCTTATTACTTATTTTTATTTAAAATATTAAAATATTTAATAATTATTTTATTTAATATTAAAATATTAGTTTAATATAACCAAATAAGCGTCATATTAATAGTCGAGACGAAAAAAAATGATCAAACGACTGAAAATGAAAATAAAAAACGTGTCAAAAGACAAGAAAATCTAATGATGATGGACAATAAAAATTGCATTTTATTTTATACTAAGGGCCAGTTTGGCAGGGCTTTTAAAAAATACTTTTAAAAGTGCTGTTAGAAAATGATTATATATATATATATATATAATTTTATGTCTAAAGGGTCAAATTTGTCCCTGTAGTAATCCGAAATCAGCAATGTTGCCCCTACTTTTTTTTCTCCGTAATTTTACCCTCAAAGTCAGTCAACTGTAGCAATGTTGCCCTTTGACCGTTAAATGCTGACGTGGCAGTTAACGGTGCTGACGGGACAATTTTACCCTCAAAGTCATTCATGCAATTTTGCCCTCGAAGTCATTAATGGCAGCACTTTTACCCTTGATTTATTTAGTTTTTGAATAAAATTATATAAATAATTTGGTTTTTTTGAGTTGAACTTTAACAAACAAAATATATGAAAAATCGATTAACAAATTGATGTAAATATCCTTTGAGTCCCTAGTAATTTTAAAAATAAGCAAAATGAGAACTCTCATAAAAAAATCAAAATATTATTCAATTTTTTTTTAAATCTATAAATGTTGAGTGGATCGAAAGAACGATATTTACCAAGAGGGGGGTGAATTGGAAATTTGAAGGATTGTAGTGGAAATTGGCAAATTAAAATTGAAGGACAAGGAATTTAGAGTGGTTCAAGTTCCAAATGAACTCTACATCCACTACCTTAGTCTCACTAAGGATTTGCAACAATTTCACTAAATTGATCTTCCCCTTTTCTAGGACAAGGAGGCAACCCTTTACAATATCGGTTGATTTTTCTACCCAAAAATCAACCCAACCCTCACACAAGAGAACAAAGGAATTTGTAGGCTAATTAGGTATCTCTCAATACAAATGATAGCCCCAATACAAGCACTCAACCCAATTTTACAAAATATGAATGAACACAAATTGGGATTTTACACAAATTTGGGATTTTTGCTCTAATGCTTGAATTTGATGTTTGGATGTTTGCTTGAAGTTCAATAGTTGTTGCTGATGCTTTTGGATGTCCCTTTTATACCTTCTCATTGATTTCTAGCCGTTTGGGTGGTTGGGAACATAAATGGAGCCGTTGGAACCCTCTCTTGCCACCATTAATGCTGTCTGCACCAACCCGTTTCGGAACACGGGAAACCTGTTTCGGAACGGACTAAAATAGAAAGAGCCGTTGGGGTGCATTTAAGAGCCCGTTTCGAAACGCCTTAGGGTCGTTTCGGAACGGTTT
The DNA here is from genome assembly GCA_958450335.1 of Hibiscus tridactylites. Classification (NCBI taxonomy): domain Eukaryota; kingdom Viridiplantae; phylum Streptophyta; class Magnoliopsida; order Malvales; family Malvaceae; genus Hibiscus; species Hibiscus tridactylites. The sequence continues at coordinate 79,055,992 of OY288265.1, read as the reverse complement.
TGCCACTGTAAAAGGGTCGTTTCGGAACGTTCCTAGACCGTTTCGAAACGCCTTAACGGTTTTGATAAAATCAGTTAAGACATACAACGGTCATATTTTTCAAACTGAAACCTAGCCCCTGTTTCGGAATGGTATTGATCCGTTTTGAAACGGAATGGCTACTGTCAAAGGGTCGTTTCGGAACGGGCATATGCCGTTTCGAAACACCCCTTATATATTTAAAAATCTGAAATATTTGAAATAATTTAACCCCTTTTTAAATCCAACATGAAGAACAGTTTCGAAACGAGGCGAGCCGTTTCGAAACGCTTCCAAGTGTTTCGATACTCGTATCGGAACGGTGGTCGACAGTGGTGAAACTGTTTCGAAACGCCTTGCGGCCGTTTCGGAACGGGTACGTGAAAACCACTGTTTTGACTTGAAACACTTAGAAAAATAATTGGAAAAGTATGTTTTTAACTTAGGCATAATATAAAAGTTACATGGGGATATTTTTAGGACTTAAAATTCGTTTTGACTTTTAATTTAGTCCTTAGGTTTTTAGTTATATCAAAATTAAAATATTTGTTTCACAATCTCCCCCTTTTTGATATAACAAAACCAAAGTTAGAATTTTTGAGAATTTTGAAAGTTTTGAAAATATTCTAACTCCCCCTTAATTTAAGATAGGTTTTTAAAATAATTTTGATTTGAAGTTTAAACCTTTTAAAAATTAAAAACGAATTTTAGTGTTGTGGCTCTTAAATTTCTTCTCCCCCTTTTTGTTAGATCAAAAGGAATAACATAAGCTCATAGAGAAGATAAAAGATTAGTACCAATAAGCAAGAATAAGCAACCATAAATTCATAATCAAAATATCCAAAACATAATTCAAAACATTAAGTTCAATATAATTCGAACAACAAAATCCCAAAATAAAATAACCATAAGCATAGGTCCTAAAACATGATAAAACATAAGATGCAATCTAAATCCTAAAAAGCATAAATAATATGATATGATATGAAGATCCTAAGCCTCGTCATCATCTTCCTCGTCATCCTCATCGTCATCGTCCTTGGCTTGAGAACGTTGAAACTTCGTCCATTGCCCATAGAGAGTGGAGAAGGAGAGATCCAAGTTGGAATGAGAAGTTTCAAGAGAACTAAGACGATCCTCGACATTCGACAAACGATTGCCCATTGTTTCAAAGCCCGAAGTAATGCGAGTGTCCAAAGCATCGAACCGAGAGTCCAAGGCATTGAAACGCTCGGTAAGGAAAGCCGTGAGGGCATCATTGTTTGCGGCTTGAACTTGCGGTGGAGGAGCAACAAGAGGAGGATCCGCTTCTCTATCAACTCTTTCCCAAATACCATTCACATAATGGAACCCGGACTTGCGAAGGGATGATTCACCTATCTTGGTCTTGCGAGGTTCCGGAGAGTCGTAGGTACAATCAATACCGAGATGGTGAAATAGGGCGCTCAAGACAATGCCATAAGTGAAGGATGTCAACTCATTTGTGTCAATAAGCTTGATATTATTGACAATCTCGGCAAAGATGATCTTAGGGACATTTGGGCGCTCACCCCTACGGAAACACTCTAACCAAAAATAATCTCGTTGACGGATATGGGAATATTTACCGCCGGAAGGGCGAATAAACCAAGAGACCATTAAGTGAAGAACACGATCATGCACATCAAGGTTAAGAGCTTTCCCGATGAAAGTGCCAAAGTGGCGTTCATCCTCAAGACCCTCATTTTTAAGTTTAAGAGCAGACTCTAAAAGTTTAACATTTATAACAACCTTTTTGCCTAGCATGGATGACTCAATCCCTATGATCTCGGTTTTGGACTCATCATAAAGAAAGTGAGCATTAGAGTAAAAGATGAGTACCATATTTTTGTAGCAAACATCCGGAAGGCTCAAGAAATCCATGAGATTCCACTCATCCAAACGAGGAAGATAACGAAAAAGGAATCGCTCGGAATTGAGGAATTCAAGATCGATAACACGTTCCTTACGAACCGCGAAATCCTTGACATAAGCAAAGCGAGCACGTGCTTCCGAAGTTTTGAAGGATTTCTGAAAAAGCAGAGTGAGATTCGGACGAATGCTCGATTCACCGGATTGAACGGCCTTGCGCTTTTTGTTCGATTGATCCGCCATCTAAAAACATTAAGCAAGTGTTTTAAAATTGAGTGTATGCATTGATAATTAAAATCAATCCAATAAGAAATCCCACTTAGGTTTTTGAAAACAAAATTAAAATAAAACAGTGAAAAAAAAACGATTGAAAAATTTTATATTCGAATAAAAAATTTTGGGATTTGAAAAAATTTTCACAAGATTTTGAAAACCCACAACAAAATCGTATAATTTATACAAAAATAAGATTTTCTAACCTAAGATTCGAACATGAATTGAAAGAAAAGAGAAAAATTGAAAAAATACCTTAGTTTGGGATTTTGGATGATTTTGAAGAAATCCTTGCACAAGATTGATGAAACTTGCTTAGACTTGAGTTGAAGATTAAAACCCCTCACAATTTGGTGAAAATCAAGGAGTTTGAGAGGGTATTTATAGAGAGGGAGGCGGTTTAGGGTTTTAGAGTTTGATAAAAAAGTAAATTTGTATCATTAAAAGCCCTAGATATAGCAATCCGCGATGCCGTTTCGGAACGGTCAAGACCGTTTCGGAACGGGCGGCTAGGGTTTTGACCATTTTAAAACCATAAACAGAACGTTTCGATACGTAGTTGACCGTATCGAAACTCCCTTTGACCCGTATCGGAACGCGTTCCGATACACCCCCTTGGCAGAATCAAAAACGTTTCGGAACGCTATTAGGCGTTTCGAAACGCCCTCTTCTCAGAACTTGATTTAAGGTATCCGTATCGAAACGGGTTCACCTGTTTCGATACACCTGGGCCTGGAAGTGCAGATAAGGCTCTAAAAATGCAGAAAAATGATCTTATAAGAGGCCTAACATGCATAAATGTCATGAATGAGCAGGCAAAACATATGTAGGCATAAACATACTCCCCCTAACTATAAGCATGGATGAAATTAGGAGTTTAAACACATCAACATGGCATTTCACAAAATCAAGCATATTTAAGCACAAAAGAGGTCCTAAAAGGTCAAGATAGGCTAGCTAGACCTAACTCTCTCCTAAGGGACCAAAAACGCTCTTTGTCTAAAGGTTTTGTAAAAATGTCCGCTAATTGATTCAAGGTGTCTATATACTCTATAACCATATCTTCCTTAAGGACATGATCTCTAATGAAATGATGCCTTATTTCTATATGTTTGGTTCTAGAGTGTTGGATGGGATTTTTAGTTAAGCATATTGCACTAGTGTTGTCACATTTTAGGGGTATGGTTCCAACTCTAATTCCATAATCTAAGAGTTGTTGCTTCATCCAAAGGACTTGAGCACAACAACTCCCTAAGGATATGTACTCGGCTTCGGTGGTAGATAAGGCTACACTATTTTGTTTCTTAGAGAACCAAGATATGAGCATACTACCTAAGAATTGGCAAGTTCCCGAAGTACTTTTCCTATCAATTTTGCAACCCCCATAATCCGCATCCGAATAAGCATGTAGGTTGAAGGTAGAGTCTCTAGGATACCAAAGGCCTAAACAAGGAGTGTCTCTAAGGTATCTAAAGATTCTTTTAACGGCTATAAGGTGAGACTCTCTAGGACTAGCTTGAAACCTAGCACACAAGCAAACACTAAACAAGATATCCGGTCTACTTGCGGTAAGGTAAAGCAAAGATCCAATCATAGAACGATAAAGTTTAGAGTCAACACACTTACCTCCTTCATCTTTGTCAAGCTTTGTAGATGAGCTCATAGGAGTGGCTTGAGGCTTTGCATTCTCCAAGCCAAACTTCTTGAGCATATCCTTTATGTATTTTGCTTGGTTGATGAAGGTGCCATCCTTCTTTTGCTTGATTTGGAGTCCCAAAAAGAATGAGAGCTCCCCCATCATGCTCATCTCAAATCCACCTTGCATTAGCTTAGCAAACTCTTGACAATGACATTCATTAGTAGAACCAAAAATTATATCATCAACATAAATTTGAACTACTAAAATGTCATTTTTATACATTTTTATGAAAAGTGTAGTGTCCACCTTACCTTTTTCAAAACCTTTTTCAATTAAAAAGTTTGAAAGCCTTTCATACCAAGCTCTAGGAGCTTGTTTTAAACCATAAAGAGCTTTGGTAAGTTTGAAAACATGATTTGGAAATTTTGAATCTTCAAAACCCGGTGGTTGTTCCACATACACTTCTTCATTTATAAAACCATTTAAAAATGCGCTTTTAACATCCATTTGAAAAAGCTTGAAATTATGATAACATGCATATGCAAGCAACATCCTAATGGCTTCCATTCTAGCTACGGGTGCATAGGTTTCATCAAAATCTATTCCCTCTTCTTGAGTGTAACCTTGTGCTACAAGTCTAGCTTTATTTCTCACAATGTTACCACTCTCATCTAGTTTGTTCCTAAAGACCCATTTAGTTCCTATTGTAGATTGATTACTAGGCCTATCAACTAATGTCCATACATTACTTCTCTCAAATTGATTTAACTCTTCTTGCATAGCCATGATCCAAAAGTCATCTTTCAATGCTTCTTTTATGTTTTTAGGCTCTATGCATGAGATAAATGCAACATGGTTCATTAATTTAAGAGAAGAACGAGTGGTTACCCCCTTGGATGGATCACCCAAGATTTCACCATCTTTGACATAGTTCAACTCCCTTGGGTAGCTCACTTCCTTTTCCTCAATAGCCAAGTCCTTCAAGGCTTCAAGAGGTGGATCTTGTGTGTCTTCTTCTTTTGGTTGAATCTCATCCTCCTTTGAAGTTTGACCTCCATCAAAGGCATTTATGATTCCTACATCATCATCATCACAAGAATCCTTCCTAGGAAGGAGGTTATCATCGAATACAACATGAATGGATTCTTCTACTACTAAAGTTCTTTTGTTAAATACTCGATAGGCTTTAGAGGTTAAAGAGTAACCTATAAAAATAGCTTCATCACTTTTTGCATCAAATTTACCTAAGTTATCTTTTCCATTATTTAAAACAAAACACTTACACCCAAAAGGGTGAAAATAGCTAATGTTAGGCTTTTTAGATTTTAAAATCTCATAAGGTGTTTTCTTTAAAATTGGCCTAATCATTACTCGATTTACAATATAACAAGCGGTGTTTGTGGCTTCCGCCCAAAAATATTTAGGTAAATTATTTTCACAAAGCATAGTTCTAGCCATTTCTTGTAAAGTTCTATTTTTCCTCTCAACTACCCCATTTTGTTGAGGAGTTCGAGGAGCCGAAAAATTATGGCTAATACCATTTTCATTCAAAAATTCTTCAAACCCTAAATTTTGAAACTCGGTTCCATGATCACTTCTAATGTGTGAAATTCTAAGTTCAAGATCATTTTGGGTTAATTTTGAAAATGTGATGAATTTTTCCAAAGCCTCATCTTTAGTACTTAAAAAGAGAACCCAAGTAAATCTAGAAAAATCATCAACTAACACGAATGCATAAGATTTACCACCCAAGCTCATAGTCCTAATTGGCCCAAATAAATCCATGTGAATTAATTGTAAGCATCTACTAGTAGAAACATCATTAATGGATTTAAAGGAAGACTTATGTTGTTTACCCTTAGAGCATGCATCACAAATTTTGTCATTTGAAAATTTAATTTTGGGCAAACCTCTAACTAGATTTAGAGAGACTAGTTTTTCCAAAACACTAATGCTAGCATGTCCTAGCTTCCTATGCCACAACCATGCATCATTTTCATTTTGAGCAACTAAACATGCATGAGATGTATGTATGTCATCTAAATGCACCATGTATATGTTTCCTATGCGATGACCTATGAGCATAATATTATTAGATTTAATGTCAATAATTTTGCATCCATTTTTATCAAATAAAACATTAAATCCTTTATCACACAATTGACTTATGCTCAATAAATTATGTTTAAGACCATCGACATATAAGACATTTTCAATGAGAATGGTAGAGTGATTACCTATGGAGCCAATACCTTTAATGTGGCCTTTGGAGTTGTCACCAAATGTTACTACTCCTCCACTTTTTGGCTTTAAATCCATGAATCGACTCTTGTCTCCGGTCATGTGTCTCGAGCATCCACTATCAAGGTACCATGAGTTTTGACTTTGTGCTTTGGCCTTGTAGCAATGCTCCCCTACAAACAAAGATATTAAACTTTGGTTTTTGGTACCCAAATCATTTTGGGTCCATGAGTGTTAGCTCCCAAAACCTTGGTTCCCTTAGGAATCCAAGATGACATAGCAATAATATTATTAGATTTTACAAGTTCCTTAGGAACCCATACACTTCTAATTCTTTTAGCTCTACTATGTCTAGGGTAGCTACCTTGTTTGTAGTAATTAGTCCTTTTCTTAGGTTGGTGTGTTCTAGAGGATTCTCCTACTTCATGTTTGACACTACCAACATTTTTAAGGACTTTTTGAGCTCATTTAGCTCACTTAACACCTTTTGGTGTTCACTATTGCATTGAGACAAAAGATTATTAAGATCAACATTTTCATCTTGAAAGAATTTAAGTTCATCTTTTAATCCTAAAATCTTTTTCTCAAATTTAGAATTAGCTTGAGTGAGTGAGTCATTTTTCTCATTTAGCTCTAAAATGATTTTCTTGTTTTTAATGACCGACTCTTTAAACTTCTCAACTAATTCATCATATACCTCTTGCAACTCATCATATGCATCATTTAATTCTTCATATGAAAAATCTAAAGTAGATGAGTTAGAGGTTACCAAGGAGGAATCTTCCTCAAGTGCCATGAGACAAAGGTTGGCCACTTCTTGTTCGTCATCCTCCGATGACTCCTCATCACTCCAAGTAGCAAGTTTGGCTTTGAGTTTCTTCTTCTTCTCAAAGCTCTTCTTCTTGAGTTGAGGGCACTCCGAACGGATGTGGCCGGGTTGTTTGCACTCATAGCAAATGATGGGATCCTTTCCTTCTTCTTTGCTCTTGCTCTTGAAGTCCATTTTTCTTTGGATTTTTCTACCCCGGTTGGACCTCATGAATCGTGAGAACCGTTTGGCTATCATAGCCAATTCTTCAAGTTCGTCCTCATCACTAGATGAGCTCTCATCAAGTTGTGAAGCTTTAGCCTTGAGAGCTATTCCCATCTTCTTCTTCTTTTCAACTTCAAGTTTCTCTACTCTTTTCTCTTCTTTCTTTTTCTCATCTTCCCTTCCTTGCTTCATGATCTCATGAGTAAGGAGAGAACCCACAAGCTCATCAAGCTTTAATGTCTTCAAGTTCTTTGCTTCGATGATGGTGGTTCTCTTCCCATCCCAAGCTTCGGGAAGTGAATAGAGTAGCTTCCGGACAAGCTTGTCTTCCGGTATGATCTCTCCATAGCCCTTTAGCCCGTTGACAATTGTGGAAAATCGATCAAACATCTTTGACACCGTCTCATCGGGCTCCATCTTGAAATTTTCATAACTAAGATTGAGAAGTCCAATCTTAGTTTCCTTGACATCATTGGTGCCTTCATAAGTGGTCTCAAGTGTGTCCCACACTTCTTTGGCATTTTCAATGGAAGAGACCTTTGAATAGATGTCCGGATCGAAAGCACAAAAAAGCATGTGGAGAGCTTTATCGTTGACTTGAATCTTCTTCCTCTCCTCTTCACTCATTTCGGCTTTCTTCTTCAACACCATCTTGCCTTCACCATCTTGCTTCAATGGAATGTATGGCCCATCCTCAATGACATCCCATACAAGGTAGTCACTTGACTTGATGAATAGCCTCATTTTGTTCTTCCAAAAGGAGTAGTTGTCACCATTGAAGAAAGGAAGCTTGGTGGTTGATTGTGACTCGTACATGTCGGAACCGGAGGTTGAAGCCATCTCTTGATATATTGATGATCACACTCTTCCAAGGATCTCCTCTTGTGGTTGTTAATCCTCAAAGAGTTAAGCTCTGATACCAATTGTTGAGTGGATCGAAAGAACGATATTTACCAAGAGGGGGGGTGAATTGGAAATTTGAAGGATTGTAGTGGAAATTGGCAAATTAAAATTGAAGGACAAGGAATTTAGAGTGGTTCAAGTTCCAAATGAACTCTACATCCACTACCTTAGTCTCACTAAGGATTTGCAACAATTTCACTAAATTGATCTTCCCCTTTTCTAGGACAAGGAGGCAACCCTTTACAATATCGGTTGATTTTTCTACCCAAAAATCAACCCAACCCTCACACAAGAGAATAAAGGAATTTGTAGGCTAATTAGGTATCTCTCAATACAAATGATAGCCCCAATACAAGCACTCAACCCAATTTTACAAAATATGAATGAAGAATACAAATTGGGATTTTACACAAATTTGGGATTTTTGCTCTAATGCTTGAATTTGATGTTTGGATGTTTGCTTGAAGTTCAATAGTTGTTGTTGATGCTTTTGGATGTCCCTTTTATACCTTCTCATTGATTTCTAGCCGTTTGGTGGTTGGGAACATAAATGGAGCCGTTGGAACCCTCTCTTGCCACCATTAATGCTGTCTGCACCAACCCGTTTCGGAACACGGGAAATCTGTTTCGGAACGGACTAAAATAGAAAGAGCCGTTGGGGTGCATTTAAGAGCCCGTTTCGAAACGCCTTAGGGCCGTTTCGGAACGGTTTTGCCACTGTAAAAGGGTCGTTTCGGAACGGTCCTAGACCGTTTCGAAACGCCTTAACGGTTTTGATAAAATCAGTTAAGACATACAACGGTCATATTTTTCAAACTGAAACCTAGCCCCTGTTTCGGAACGGTATTGATCCGTTTCGAAACGGAATGGCTACTGTCAAAGGGTCGTTTCGGAACGGGCATATGCCGTTTCGAAACACCCCTTATATATTTAAAAATCTGAAATATTTGAAATAATTTAACCCCTTTTTAAATCCAACATGAAGAACAGTTTCGAAACGAGGCGAGCCGTTTCGAAACGCTTCCAAGTGTTTCGATACTCGTATCGGAACGGTGGTCGACAGTGGTGAAACTGTTTCGAAACGCCTTGCGGCCGTTTCGGAACGGGTACGTGAAAACCACTGTTTTGACTTGAAACACTTAGAAAAATAATTGGAAAAGTATGTTTTTAACTTAGGCATAATATAAAAGTTACATGGGGATATTTTTAGGACTTAAAATTCGTTTTGACTTTTAATTTAGTCCTTAGGTTTTTAGTTATATCAAAATTAAAATATTTGTTTCACAATAAACTTAATAAAAATAAATACGATATTCAAAAAAAATATTGAAAATAAACGAACGAGAAGCGTGTTAATTGAACGGTGAACGCGCACTATTCTATTCGAACGACGTTCGATTAACACACTTACCGATGATGGGTTGTTAGGAAAAAATGTACGATGATCTCAGAAAACGACATTAGTGGTGTTCGGCGAAAATGTACGGTGAACTCGAATCACGTGGCTCAGGTTGAATTCTGCTTTATCTTCTAGATATCCTTGTATTTATCTCCCATGCCCTTATCTCACATGCCTTATTTTTATTAAGTTTATAGATTTTTAAAAAAATTGAATAATATTTTGATTTTTTGTGAGAGTTCTCATTTTGCTTATTTTTAAAATTACTAGGGACTCAAAGGATATTTACATCAATTTGTTAATCGATTTTTCATATATTCTGTTTGTTAAAGCTCAACTCGAAAAAACCAAATCATTTATCCAATTTTATTCAAAAACTAAATCAATCAAGGGTAAAAGTGCTGCAATTAATGACTTCGAGGGCAAAATTGCATGGATGACTTCGAGGGTAAAATTGCCCCGTCAGCACCGTTAACTGCCATGTCAGCATTTAACGGTCAAAATCGGTCAAAGTGCAACATTGCTATAACTGACTGACTTTGAGGGCAAAATTACGAAGAAAAAAAAATAGGGACAACATTGCTGATTTCGGATTACTATAGAGGCAAATTTGACCCTTTAGCCTAATTTTATAATATTAGTTTAATATAATAATTATTATATTTAATATTATTTTAATACATTACTATTAATATATTACTATTAATATTAGTGTTAATAATTAAGGATAAAAAAATAATTTTACACCTAAAAGTGACTTTTCACCCCAAAAGTTAAAAATCTTAGCTTTTGAGGTTGGGTGAAAAATTATTTTTTTAAGTAATTTTTTACACCAATTTAAAAGTGTTTGGTATTATTTATAAGTAAAAAAATAATTTTTTAAATAAAATCTTTTTTAAGCGATGCCAAAAGGGGCTTTAAAATGAATAATAATTTCAAATCTGAGAATATTATCTAATTTGATTCGATTCATAACTTATAAAAAAAGTCTAATGATGATGACCATAAAAACTTAGTCAACTGAAATAGGATATCAAAGAATAGAAAAATGCATTTTTTAGTTGCTATGCATCGTTTGTCCAAATCCACTTGCATTGTGGATTAGGTTTTTGTGGCAGACAGTGGAAATTTCACTTGTAGGGTTGAAGACTATAAATATGCATAGTTTTAATATATAAAAAAACTATATATGTTTTACTTTAGGTGCAAAGTTTTTTTAAATATGTGACTAATTTTTATATTGTTATTATTTTAGGGGTATGATTATTGAAGGATGTTAAAAAATTCGTTAGTCAATTAGAACGTGACACGTGACTTGATTTTTATTTTTTATTTTTTAAATTATAATTTCTTTAAAAATATTTTAAATTCTAATTTCTCAGGAAATCCCAAAAATCTCATCTCTTTCATCGTTGATATTTTCCACTCTTTAGTCGTCGACCAAAAACCTAAAAAAACCTTTTTTCCCTCACCGTTGGTCGTTCGTTGATTGGGTTGATGGTGCAATCAATTGTTCGTTTGTCAATTTTTACAATGAAAAAGTGGAGTTTTCAGTCGTTGGGGTATGATTTTGGTATTTGGGGAGATTCTGGAAAATTTATAGAATTCAGGTGTTTTTTATAAAGAAATTTAAGTTTTTTTTAATTTTTTTTTAAAAATAAAGAAAATTAAAATAAAAACAAAAACTATTACACATGTCACATTTTTATTGGGTAATATCTTTCTTTTAACGGGTGTTAACAATCATGAACCTAAAATAGTGACGGTATAAACGTTAGGAACGCATTTTAACAGAAAATAAGCACCTAAAGTAAAAAAAAAAAAACACAATTTAAACATTTATTTTACGATTAAGCCATGTATACATATATAATCCAATGCTAGACTAACTTGGCTTTAGTTTGTTATATTCATGTTTCCGACTCGAATAATAAAGCCACTAGATGTGTTTGTTGTTCCCAAACCAGCATTTAGATGAAACAATGTAATCACCAACATTCGGATGTAAACATTGTTATGGTCAAATCATATAGGCTTAAGGTTCAACACTCAGATAAAGTATATTGCACTCCTTAAAAAGAATTTAACTACAAATTTAGAATAATATTATTAGAAAGGTTAACTATAAATCTTACACGTCAGCCATAAAATAAATATGAAAAAAAACTCCAATGAAAAAAATAATGTTCATCTAAGTAGACTCAAATTCGAGAAATTTTATCTGCAAAATATATGTCTCTTCAAAAGATTAAAAAAAATATGAACATATACTTCCTTGTAATTAAGCAGATAGTTATCACAATTGATTAGTCGAGCATATTTCATATTGTCCTAGGAATTACAGTGAGTCAGATATTTGTAATTTTTGAATTTGCCTAAAAATTTTGTTAAACCTATACTTAATTTTGATATAACAAGGATGAATTTGTAAAAAAAAAGTAATTTTTTAAGTACTCAATTTACTCACTAAATTAACAAACATTCGAACTTAAAATTTTTTTAAGTCAAACCTTAAATCCCCAAATATTTTTCAAGTATTTTGGTACTCAAAATTAACCAATTTGGTGACTGAGTACTAGTACGACCTATGACGTATCAGTACAGGTTTTCGTTACTAGAAACCATTATTGTGCATAATGGCTAAAGGGTACGAGGTTAAAGATTTTTCAAATCTTTTCATTAAATGAGTTGACCGTTTCCTTGTCAGTTTTATTGGAACCATAATTTTTAAAAAAACAGTTACCTGTACCGATACACCTATAGGTGTATCGATACAATATTTTAAGCAAATGTCCCAAGGATTCCAGTGAGCAAAATGTGTACTGGTACAATATGGACTGTACCGATACCCTTTGTAAATCGTCATTTCGTACCGATACGCCTGCTCGCGTACGGGTACATGTTTGTTGCAATGGCTCTTTCTTCTTATGGCAGGCACCGATACGGCTATTCGTGTACCAATACCAGTGTTGTCAGACAACATTTATTACGGGAAAGATGCAGTCCAACGACTATATTCAATATCCCAACCACCCAAACGGTTAGAAATCAATGATGGGGGTATAAAATCAAGTCTCCAAAGCTTCTTCAACAACTATTCAACAAGTCTAAAGTATTCAAGCACATATTCAACATCTTTGAGCTAGATTTGTCAAATCTTGTAAACCCACTTGAGTGTTCTTTATTGTAATCGTTTTATTCAAGTGTGTGAAGTTAGAGTGAACCTTAATTTTGCAAACAAACTACCTTGTGAGGTTTCTTAGTTTGCTAAATTTGTATTTTTCTTTTTGAGTGTATTCTTAAGGTTTTGAGGTATAAACCTCAAGGGAGTTTGTAAGGTTATCTCATTGATCCTCAAAAGGAAAGCAAATCTAGTGGATTTGAGAAACCTTTAGTGTGGATAGCTAAGGTAGTGGATGTAAATCTTATTGAGAAGGTTGAACCACTCTAAATATCTTATTTCATCTTTTATTGCTTTTGCAAGTAGCTCCACCAAAATTTTTAAATTTCCAATTCACCCATATTGAACATTTGCATTAGTGGTTCATCACAACAATTGATATTAGAGCTCCACTCATTTGAAGGCTTCATGTCGACAGAATATCACTTGACAAAATATTAAGTATTATGTTTGTCAATTAAGGAAATAATCCAAGGATATGTCTTTTGCGTGCAAGTATACAAAGTTAGCAAGTAATAAAGTAGTGAGTTGAGTATCGTCTCCACAGGGATTCTCCAGGTATTAATTGCCACGATTGATACTTGTGAACTGGAAAATAAAGTTGATGGTAATTGATTGAGGTAGCGTGTACAAATAAAAGAACTAAAGAAATTAAAATGATAAAGAAAACTAAAGTAAAGATCCAGGTTGATTGGCAAACAACTAGTGTAATGATGATTGGAAGGTTTGTCGAGGGATGTTTGGATTTCATACTAGCAAAGGCAACAACTAATAACACTAAACTTCGATTTTTATGCCGAGCAGATTTTTAAGTTAGTATTGTCTCTGTCGATGGCAATATCTTAAGTTAATTACTTTTAACACCTATATGTTAATAAAGGGTTTTCAAACAATTAACTTGGTTAAGATTCAATCTTTACTCCTAAAGGGTAGATTCACTTCAGATGTAAGTTCATCTACTTGAATATCTCATGTCGAAGTTTTCTCCTTAGTATTTGGCAATTAATTTTTATCTCCTAAGTCTTAAGATAGTAGAGGATAATGAGCATTCAATGCCAACTGTTGTGTGACAATAAATATATAAAACGTAAGCACATGTGAAATAGACAATAGTGCTAAAACACGTAATTATTAAAAACTACAAATACTAAGCGTTCATCGCAAACACTCCCTCGCCAATTTAAAAGATTAGTTCATGGTTGGGGAAACCAACAACAAATCATCATTTTGATTCATCATCACAAAAACCGAAATTAAACCAAGATATATGAATAAAAGAATGAGTTCTTTCGATGTAACCTTTCAATGGACCCAAAGCTCTTGGCAAAGTCGCACAGCTTGCTTTTACATTCTCTTATAATCGCGGTTCTAGCTCCCCTTTGGCTTATTTCTGAATTCCTTTATATAGGCGGAGGTGAAGTCCTAATTAGAGTTAGGATTGAGTCCCGAATTTCCTGTGCCACACTCTTTAGACGTGGCATCTATGCATTATAGTAACTAGTAACTAGGGCTGATGTGGCTCTAACTTAGTGCGATTTTTTTGGCATCGTCCTTCATTCTTTTTCCACCCAAGCTTGGCATTCTTCTCCCTTTTTTTGCCAACCGAGCTTAGCATTCTGCTCTTGCCAACCAAGCTTGACATTCTCCTCACCGCTTTTGCCAACCAAGCTTGGCATTCTATCATGCATTTGCCAACTGCGCTCAACATTTCCTTCCTGCGTCCACTTGCTCCAGTCCTACCGATCCTGCACACCACGACAAGAAAACACCCCTTCACTCTGGCAATAAAAACTATGCATTCCACAACTCCTTGATACAAATGCATGAAACTATTGGAAAAAATAGACTAATACGTACCTAAAGTCAAGCAATATCATGACAATATATGCATGGAAAATACATCTTTTGAGGAGTTAACACTTCACATCCTCTTGAGTAGATCCTACCGATGTACAATCAATCCACAAGTCAAGTCATGGCCTCTACTTCCGAGCACCACTTTGAGGAATCTCAATCTATCACCAAACAACCTTATTTCAATGGGGTAAACTACCCCTATCGGAAGAATAGAATGAGGCTCCTCATCAAATCCAATGACTACCTCCTTTTAGATGTAGTGGAAGATGGACCAAGCATTTTGATGAAAAGAGTAGAAGATTGTCTCGTTCTCAAGTAAAATATTGAATGAACCGATGAAGATTGGAGAAAGATGCAGATCAACAACAAAGCTATGCACATCATGTTTTGTGCCCTTGGACCGGACGAGTATGCAAAGATGTCTTCTTGCACTAGTGTTAAAGAGATATGAGACAAGCTAGAAGTTACTTATGAAGGAAAAAAATAAGTGAATGAGACAAAGATTGGACTCCTAAATCTTAGTTACAAAAAGTTCAAAATGGAACCATATGAAGACATCACCAAGATGTTTGGTCGATTCTCCATCATTGTCAACGAGCCTAAAGGCTATGGAGAATTCATTTCGAAAGAAAAGCTTATTCGGAAGCTTATATATTCTCTTCCTGAGTCATGTGACTCAAAGAAGACTGCCATCATCAGAGCCAAGGATCTCAAGATCTTGAAGCTTGATGCTCTTTTGGGGTCACTTTTCACTCAAGAGCTCATGAAGAAAGGAAGAGAAGAAGAAGGAAGTGGAGAAGAAGATGGGAATTGCTCTCAAAGCTTCACAAGAAAAGAGCGGTTCTAGTGAAGAAGAAGATGAAGAAATGGCTATGCTAGCCAAAAGACTCACAAGGTTCATGAAATCCAACCGTGGAAGGAAGTTCCAACGAAGAGAGGGTTTCAAGAACAAGCCAAAGAAAGAAGAGAAGGACCATATCATTTGTTGTGAGTGCAAAAAGCTGAGACACATCAAGTTCGATTGTCCCCAACTAAAGAAAAAGAGCTTCAGGAAGAAGAATAAGCTCAAGCCACATATAGCTACTTGGAGCGATGAAGAATCATCCGATGATGAGGAGCAAGAGGTAGCTAACGTTTGTCTCATGGCATTGGAGGAGGATCCTAAGGTAATCTCAAATTCATCTACATTTGATTTTCATTTTAATGAGCTTCAAGAAGCTTATGATGAATTGAAAGAGGTTTATGATGAGTTGGTTTTGAGGTGTAAAGAATCACTTTTGAGAAATAAAAAAACAATTTCAGAATTGAAAAACAAAAATGATTCTCTATCCAAAACCAATGTGGAACTTGAAAGGAAGGTTGTGGATATGCAAGCAAAACAAAGAGATTGTGAAAATAAAATTCAAGACTTGCATAACCTACTTTCAAAAGTCCATGATGGTAACCAAAAGAAATTAGGCGATTTTAATGCTTCTTTGAACAAAGTTGGGGCACCACGTTTTAAAAAAGGAAGTAATTCAAAACCTAACTATGTGAGAAGAAAAATTAATGGTTTCAAACATAGAGGCTTTCAAAGGCCCTCTAATGGTAAGAAAGTTAGGAGTGTTTGGGTTCCTAAGGAACTTGTTACTTCTAACAATGTTGATGCTATTGCTTTTTGGATTCCCAAGAGAACAAAGATTCTGGGAGCTAATAATCATGGACCCAAAAGAATTTGGGTACCAAAAATCAAGATTAGATTCTATGTTTGTAGGGGGAGCATTGCCACAAGGCCAAAAATTTAAGTGCAAATACGTGGTACCTTGATAGTGGATGCTCGAGACACATAACCGGTGACAAGAGTCAGTTCTTGAAGCTAAAACCAAAGAGTGGAAGAGTAGTGACTTTCTGTGACAACTCCAAAGGCCACATTGAAGGAATTAGTTCCATTGGTAATCACTCTTCTATACTTATTGAGAATGTTTTGTATGTCAACTATCGAAAACATAATTTGTTAAGCATAAGCCAATTGTAACACCCCTCTCTCGGGTTAGGAGTAACCCGATCAAGGAGTGTTACAAAAAGCAAAACAAGCAAACAAGAAGGCAAGTCAATTAAATTTTTTCGAACTCATCACTAGAAGATGAGTTGTTCGACTAGTTAGAACATAAACAAGTGAGCTTAACATTCGAATAGATGTGTACATCAAAGCAATTTCAAGCAACAAGATCAAGTAGCATGCTTTACAACATTTCGGGTTACCAATTAGTTGATTTCATTTGCAAGTTACATTCAAATTTATCATACATGTCAAGCAAGGCATTCAAAGTATTCGAACAAGCATCTATGATCAAGTGTTATCATTTCAAGTGGTTACTTCCTAGTCAAGAAAACATACAAGATGTTTGAATGATTCACTAGGCAAGATTCAATTTCATCTCAAGATCATTACATATATGCGCGACTTTGAACCCATTTCAAGACAATGAACAATCAAGATTACAAGAACATGCACAACTCAGTTTCCTAGACATGGTCTCCTAAGATGTTTCATTCAAGGCATGTAACATTTCATGATGGTCAATCTACTCAAGCTAGTAGGTGATTTTAATCAAGTCATGTCTCATATATGCATAATCATCAACCAAGTACAACACATAAAAACCATGGCTAGCTAGCAAGATAATGTTATTCGAACAAAGGCAAGCATTCAAGAATCATGCATATATTGTCCATCTCACAAGTATATTCAATCATATCTAGGTCAAGCAAACAAAGTACCAATTCACCATTTAACAAGACATGATTGTATCAAGCATATCATTCGATATCATAGGCATAAAACATTGCTAATTATGTCTTTACAAGCCTTCTAGATCATGCCATATATACAAACTTTCAAACATTCCAAAATGCATGAGTTAACATGATTTATACACAAGTCTAGGTGCCACCAACTAGGAGAGTACAAAAGAGTACAAAATCATACTTCTAGCCTTGCTTATGTCTCAAGGAAAATAGCTTTAAGATGAAGAAACTAGTTTGAGAATCCTTTATCCTGTAGTTTGGGAAGAATGGAAACGAAAGTGATAAGTACATAATGTACTTATTGAGGTAGCAACTAATTCTAGCAAGTTTTCAAGTTTACTAGTCTTTAAGTCAAGTATAACCTAGCTAAGGCTTAAACACTAGAGATCGAGCCTAGCTTAAGGTTTCAAACACATCAAGTCAAGTAGGAAGTCGAGTAGTCATGTATTATCATCACCATTTAAGCATATATCACAAACACAAGAAAATTTATCACGATTGATATGCCTCAAATACATAATTCATACCATGCTAGCAAACCATTTGAATAGCATGCTAGCGAGAGAATTACTTCCATTTCAAGTTTTTATCAAGAATCAAGGCAAGACAAGTAACATAATCGAGTATGTCAATTCAATCTAGTCATCTTTTTCATTTCATGTATCAAGTAAGCAAGCACATTCAAGATATCAAGTCAAGTATCATTTAAGCTTAAAGCCATGATTTTCTTTCTTTCTTATTACTTTATATTAGGCCTTGATACTTAGTTATGTCTAGGTAATCGAGTCACCAAAAAAAACTGTCACCAAATCAAGTAACTGGTCATATCCCTCCTACTATGGCCAGTGACCATAACACACATCTCTCATACTGTTGTCATATAGAGCCTTGGCCCTGGACCGTAGTCTACCCAAGACCAACTAGCAACCAAGCCTTTCTTTTATTTACATATCAATTATTCAAGCTTCAAGATTTCCTGTCAAGGCAAGTATATATAGCAAGATCAAGGCAAGTTGATAGTTTATTTAAGCATCTCTTTCAAGTGTTTACTTAACAAGAACAAGATAGCCCTTAGGCCATTCGAGCCTTAGCTCACATTATATCATGTATTCTTTGGGTTCTAGCAAGTATATATATATATATATATTTCATGTCATTAAGTATCACGCATGATCATTCTAGGTACAACAAGAGCATTCGAATAGATCAACACAAAGAATCATAGAAGATCAAACAATGGTCACATGATTCATTTGCATAGCCAAGTTATATATCAAGCATATCTTAATCAACACGTTTTCATTTAGCCATTGTTCCCTTATTCATTACCAAGCATATATAAGCCATTGTTAGGACAATCATACTTGTCATCTAGCAATTGTATACACATTTTCCTTTCTTTATTACAATTTCATAATCAAGCAATCTAAACAATTTTGTCTAGCTCAAAATTGTCCTAACAGTCTCATTTTACTTGTATTTTCAAGGTTATACAAAATAGACCCTATAAGTCTCAAAATAGTCCTTTAATTATGTATGACTTTACTCAAGTTCAAAACAATATTTAACTTCCAAAACAGTTCAGTTTTAACTTAAAAATAGTCCCAATGATGTGTTTAAAGATATAATCCAATGCATATTTAAAAATAGTCCCTAACAGTTCTAATTTAATTCAAAACAGTCCTCAAATGTTACTATACCAAGCAGTCTAATTTTTAAGCTAAAATAATGCAATTTTCATGTAAAAACAGTCCTAATTTTCACTCAATTTAACAGGGCAGTCCTTTAATTTATCAAAACAGAATTTCCTGCATCAATTTAGCATAACAACAATTTTCAATTTGTGCTAAAACAGTCCCTAGCTATTCGTTTGATCATCAAGTGTGACCAATTTCATTTCTAGTTCAAATTTCACTATATAGACAAAATTTTCAATAAATCAACATCCTAATTCATTTCATATACATGTTTTCCAGCAAGCATCTCATACAATTCAAGTCTCAATTCACATGAAATTCGAGTTACACATCAAGTTACTTGATCATTCAAACAATGGTTTTTATGCATGTCAATATACCATTCGAATCAAATATAACATTATCCTAGTTTCAAAAACAATTCAATCTACATTTCAAGCTTCATCCGAAGGCAATCTCAGGCATAAACATTCCACATTCAAAAGCTATCTAATCATGGCAGAACAAGATCAAGAGAATCAATTCAAGAAGCTATTTATATTCGAATTCAATGATGGATAAGATGTGCTTTTACGTTACTAGCAATGTGCTAAATAATCAATGTGTCAATTTGCTTCATGCAACCATGGATAAGCTTTCTCTCTCTCATTTTTTTTCTTTCTTTTCTTTCTCTATGTGTTTCGGTTCTAAGCGAATAAGGAAGAGGATGACACATTTGGGTGGATATCCCAAATGGCCCGTCATCCTTGATGGTTGAACACCATCGAGACATGTGGACATATCCCCCACTAAGTTAATTTTTATCATGCAATCCTTAGAGTTTAAGGTTATAACATTTTCATCATGCTAATTTGGTTATCAAAGATTCAATTCTTGCGGTTAGGTCCCTAGTTCAATTAATTATCCTTAATTATAGGATGTTTGCACAATTAGATTCTAATTACTTGTGCAATAAGCTACTAGGCCCTAGTTTGGGGTATTACAATTCTCCCCCTTAAAAAGAAATTCGCCCTCGAAGTTTTACTTGAGTTGAGCAAGTGAGGATATTGATCTCTCATCGTAGCCTTAGGTTCCCAAGTTGCTTCTTCCATTCTATGATTCCTCCATAGGACTTTCACCAAGGGAACATTCTTGTTTCGAAGTCTTCTTACTTCTTTGTCAAGTATTTGGATTGGCTATTCTTCATATGACAAGTTGGGTTTCAATTCGACTTCTTCAGGCTCTAGAACGTGTGATGGATCAGATCTATATCTTTTGAGCATAGAAACATAGAAGACATCATAAATCTAATCGAATTCACTAGGGAGTGCCAATTGATAAGCCACTAGACCAAGTCTTTCAATGATTTTGAACGGTCCAATAAACCAAGGGTCGAGCTTTCCTTTTCTTCCAAATATGAAGACCTTCTTCCAAGGAGATACTTTAAGGAAGACTTCGTCTCCAACATTGTGTTGGATGTCTCTCCTTTTCGAGTCTGCATAGGCTTTTTGCCTATCAAAGGATTGCTTCAATCGATCATGAATGATTTGAACTTGATCTTTAGTTTCTCTGAGCAATTAAGGACCCAATACCTTGTTTTCTCCCAATTCGGACCAACACAAGGGGGTTCTACATCTTCTCCCATACAGAGCTTCGAATGGTGCCATTTGGTTCGAGGTTTGATAGCTATTGTTATAGGAAAACTCTACAAGAGGTAGAGACTTTTCTCAATTCTTCCCAAAGTCTGTAACACAAGCTCGTGGCATTCTTCAAGCACTTGTATTACTCTTTCAGATTGGCCATCACTTTATGGATGAAAAGCTGTGCTCAAATACAGTTTGGTTCCAAAGGCTTTTTGCAAGGATTTCCAAAATAGAGTAGTGAATCTAGGATCTCTATCAGAGATTATGGATGTAGGAACACCGTCAAAGCGTACTACTTCACGAATGTATACCTCGACCAAGGAACCCAAGCTTAGGTTCATTTGAATAGGGAGGAAATGAGCCGATTTAGTGAATCTATCCACTATCACCCACACGACATCACTCTTTCTTGGAGTGCAAGAAAGATCACTCACGAAATCCATGGTAATACGATCTCACTTCTACTAGGGTAGTTCGATTGGTTGAAGCAATCCCGTAGGGACTTTGTGCTCGGCTTTGACTCTTTGACAAGGTAAACACTTGGATACGAAGTCTGTGATGGCTAACTTCATGCCTGGCCACCAGTATTGGGGTTTCAGGTCTTTATACATCTTGACTGATCCTGGGTGTATCAAAAAGGAGCTTTGATGAGCTTCTTGCAAGATCTCCTTCTTAAATTCTTCATTGTTAGACATACATAACCTATCCTTGAAATAAAGCAACCCGTTCGAATGAATGGAGAATTCAAGATTGGGTTTCTAATCAAGCTTCAAAAAGATAGCTTAGAGATCATGATCGGTTTGTTGAAGGTTTTTGATTCTTGAAATCAAGTTAGATTCAACTTGGAGTTCAGACAAGAGTCCATGCTTCTTGTACACTTGAAAGTGTGCATTGATTGCTTGAGGAGCTACAAGAAGAGTGAAGAGATTAGGTATATGGATCCAAGAAGAAATTTTCAAGGATATCATTTTCTACAAGGCATTTGAATGGCTTACCCAAGCTAGATTTACGACTAAGAGCGACTGCCACTACGTTGGCTTTTCCGAGATGGTAATCAATGATAGGTCATAGTCTTTCAACAATTCCATCCATCTTCTTTGTCTCAAGTTTAGATCCTTTTGAGTCATTAGGTATTTGAGACTTTTGTGATCGGTGTATAGGTAACACTTCTCACCATACAAGTAGTGTCTCCATATCTTGAGAGAAAATACAATGGCAACTAGTTCTAGATTATGAGTAGGGTAATTTAGCTCGTGAGGTTTCAAATTTCTGGATGCATATGCTACCACATTGCCTCCTTGCATCAAAACACATCCTAGCCCCGAATGTGAAGCATCACTATACACATTGAACTCCTTTCTCGATTCTAGTTGTATATGAACCGGGACATGAGTCAAGGCTTGCTTGAGTTGGTCGAAACTTCTTTGTTGCTTCTCCAACCACTCAAATGGTTCATTCTTTCGAAGAAGCTTGGTCAAGGGTGTGGCTAAGGTTGAAAATCCTTTGAAAAAATGTCGATAGTATCCAACTAAGCCGAGAAAGCTTCTGACCTCACCTACATTCCTTGGAGGGCTCCAATCCAAGATAGATTGAATCTTTTTCGGGTTTACTTTGATCTCTTCATCTGAGATTAAATGTCCAAGAAACGAGACTTCTGATAACCAGAATTCACACATGGAGAACTTTGCAAACAATTGACGTTATCGGAGAGTTTGCAAGACAATTCGAAGGTGCTTTGAGTGTTCATCCTTACTTCGAGAATAGACCAAGATGTCGTCTATGAATACGACCACAAATTCATTAAGATAGGGCTTGAATAAATGGTTCTTGAGGTCCATGAATGTAGCCAGGGCATTCGTTAACCCGAATGGCATTACGAGGAATTCATAATGGCCATATCGAGTTCAAAAAGTTGTCTTGGGTACTTATTCTTTTACCCTCATTTGGTAGTACCTGATCGAAGATCAATCTTTGAGAATACAACATCATCCTTAATTTGATCAAAGAGATCTTCAATCCTAGGCAAAGGATATCTATTCTTGATAGTGAGCTAGTTTAATTATCGGTAGTCGATACAAAGTCTCATCATGCCATCTGTCTTCTTCACGAACAAGACAGGAGCAACCCAAGGAGATGAGATAGGCCAAATGAAGCCCTTGTCTTGTAGCTCTTGGAGTTTCTTTTGGAGTTCTTTCAACTCGATTGGTGCTATTCGATAGGGTGTAATGGACACCAGACTTGTTCCAGGCTGGACATCAATCCTGAACTCTACTTCTTTGGTTGGAGGGAGACCAGGGAGTTTCTCGGGAAAAACATCAATGAATTCAAATACAACAGTGATAGTTAACAATCCAAAATCATATTCATCTTGCAAGGTCATAGCAACAAAGATCGAGGTAGGCTTTTTATCAATAAGAAGAATGGATTCCTTTCCTAGACCTCAGAGATAGAGTCTCTGATTTTGGCAATCTACCCAAGCTTGGTGTTTCCCCAACCAATCTAGTCCCAATACTAGATCGAACTTACAAGACGACAAGACACACAAGTCAATAGGGAAGGGTATGCCTCGAATGGTTATAAGACATTTCTTACAAAGGAAGTTAATAGACATGTTTCCTCCTATAGGATTCAAAACTACAAGCCTAGTTCTAACAGTTTCGGGCTTCAATTTGAGCTTAGAAATCAAGGATGAGGAAACAAAAGAATGGGTAGACCTCGAATCAATTAAAGCATAAGCATGACTTGAATTAAATTCAACGGTACCTACGGTGACATCAGAAGACTCTTCGTCCTCTTTTCCTCGAAGGTGATAGATTCGAGTAGGGGCTTAGGACTCTTGGTGAGTAGGTGTCAAATGCTGGCCTCTACCTTTGCCTTGGTTCCCGGATTGAGCTTGTCTCGGGCCCTTGTTTCGATTGAAAGGTGTTGACCTAGCATTTACTGGGGCTCGATTCGGGAGCTTGTTAGGATTTTGGGGGCGACCCTTGATGTAGTGGTCCGAGCCTCCACACAGATAGCATAGATTTGATTGAGTTCTGCATTGTCCCGAGTGAAGCTTTTGGCAGAACATACAAGTAGGGACTTGAGCAACTTTACCTGAATTCTTCATGCTATTAACAGAGATAACCGGGGCCGAGGGCTTGGATACCGATTGAGGTATCGATATGTAGTTACTCTTTTGAGCATGAGTGAAGGTTGAAGAGATTTCTTTTCTGAAACTTGGCCTTCTTAGATTGCCAATAAGGCTTGCCATCATTCTTAGATCTTTTATCACTTCGATGGCTACCACCCATTCATTTTTCTGAAACTTTTAACTTTACTTCAGTTGCAATGGCTCAATTAACTAGATTTTGGAAATATGTAATACTGAGAGCCGTAAAGATGAGACTTAGTTCATCATTCAAGCCATCAATGAACATTTTACACGTGTATGCGTCTGTCTTGATGTACTCCGAGCCATACTTGCAATACTTGCAAAAGTCACTCACGTATTGTTTGATAGGCCTACCTCCTTACTTCAAGTACAAGAAACGTTTCCAACGCTCGGCTAGATATTGCTTGCTGACATACTTCTTCTTAAATTCCTCGACAAAGAGCTTCCACGTAACATCATCAGTAGGGGAAGTCAAGGTTGTGGTTTCCCACCAACTTAAAGCTTCATCAGCCAGGAGAGCTATGGCACATTCAAGCTTGTGTTCATCAGAACACGAGAGTTGATTGGTGAGGATTTGAGTAGTAGCCTCTAGCTAGTACTCAGCTAATTCGAGATTGGCTTAATCAGCATCGGTGAAGGTATAGGCCCGGTGTTGAGCCAACTTATCAATTGGAGCTCTACTAGGTGCAACAACATGAGGAACAGTAGGATGTTCTCGTTATAGAGAAGTTATGAATTGATCAAACATCTCCTTCAAGCTATGGAGACATTCCCTTTGCACAGCTTGGATAGCAGGAGCTTCCTGCTGAGGTTGACCTTGCTCTTAAGGTTCGACTGGATCTTGAGGTTCAGCTTGTTTCAGAGGATTTTGTTCCATCCTCACACCATCTCCTTCATTCTAGGAGACTTCAAGAATTTCATCGTCTCGGGCGAGTCTTGTTTCGGACATTCTATATTTAAATAAGACAATGGAGAGTTTAGTTAAGCAAGAACACAAGCATACTTAAAATAAAACTCTTAGGTGGCACAATCTAATCCTATATGATGCATGATGACCTAGTTCAGTCCTAGAATCGAATAAACCTTAAGCTCTGATACCATTTCTGCAACACCCTTATCCCGAGTTAGGAGTAACTCGATCAAGGAGTGTTAAAACAAGCAAAACAAGCAAACAAGAAGGCAAGCCAATTAAAAAAATTTGAACTCGTCACTAGAAGATGAGTTGTTCGACCAGTTCGAACATAAACAAGTGAGCTTAACATTAAAAATAGACATGTACATCAAAGCAATTTCAAGCAACAAGATCAAGTAGCATGCTCTACAACATTTTGGGTTACCAATTTAGTTGATTTCATTTGCAAGTTACATTCAAATTTATCATACATGCCAAGCAAGGCATTCAAAGTATTCGAACGAGCATCTATGATCAAGTGTTATCATTTCAAGTGGTTACTTCCTAGTCAAGAAAACATACAAGATGTTCGAATGATTCACTAGGAAAGATTCAATTTCATCTCAAGATCATTACATATATGCACAACTTTGAACCCATTTCAAGATAATGAACAATCAAGACTACAAGGACATGCACAGTTCAATTTGCTAGAAATAGTCTCCTAGGATGTTTCATTCAAGACATGTAACATTTCATGATGGTCAATCTACTCAAGCTACTAGGTGATTTCAATCAAGTAATGTCTCATCTATGCATAATCATCAACCAAGTATAACAAAACATAACAACCATGGGCGGCTAGCAAGATCATGTTATTCGAACAAGGGCAAGCATTCAAGAATCATTCATATATTGTCCATCTCACAAGTATATTTGTAACACCCGGGTTTAGGGGTCGGGTGAAAATAATATTTAAATAATACTTTGAGTCTTAGTTTTCTAATTAAAATAATAATATACTATTATTTGGGCCTCGGGTGTTCAAAACAAATATTATATGTTGGACTCAAATTGATTTGGAAACCAATTTCCATGGATTTTAAATGTTAGTGAGATTGCCATCTCATTAATGACAATCCTGTAAATAGCTCAACTTTCAATTTAAATTTCCCCTTTTATTAAAATAGCTTCCTAGTCATCTTCTTCACCCCCCCCTTTCCACCATTCTAACGACAAGAAGCTCTCCCCTCCCCCTTTTACTATTCCATTACCTAGCATCCTCAATTTGGCTCGGTTTTGAAAGGTAAATGCATCCCTATCTTGCTCTCATCTTCCTCTCTTTGAAAGTACAATTGGTTTTCATTTTCATCCATGATTTTGTGATTTGAGTTTTTGAGCTTTTAAATTAAAAATCCAAGCTTTGTTGTTCTATGTTGAAGTTTTTGATTCCTTATTAGTATTTATGTTATTAGCAACCCAAATGGTCCAACATATGTGATTTTTACTTGATTTTATAAACATTCACGGATTTGGGTTTTGATGGGTTTTTTGAAGGGTTTTGAAATGGATTTGGGTGTGTTTTATGTTGGAAATGGAAGGCTAATGTTAGTGTGATAGTTAAGGGTTGTTTTGAAATCATTTGGAAGTGTTAAATGTGTTGAAATCATGAGTTTTGGTTGGGGTTTGGTGGCTGCTCGGGTTTGTTGTTTTTGGGGGTTGTTCATGGCTTGAATTCTTGTGTTTGATGCTTGAATAGTCTTCCAGGTTTGCTACATTGTTGTATGAGCTGATTTGAGGTTGTTTGGATTGTGTTGAGTTGTTTAGAGACAAGGACTTGTGTTGGTGAGACATCAGAAGTGAATCCGGAAGCTTGAAGGTGTCGGTTGCTTGATAGTTGAGCTTGGAAGTGAATGTGAGTGGTTTAATGCTTTCAAAATGGTTTTGAGTATTTGGTTCAAGCATGTGGACTAGGTTGGGCTTGGTAGACCCACCTAGAGTTGGGATTAGAGTGGTAGCCTAATCCCAAGCTTTAATTAGAGACTTTGGTTGCACTCTTTAATGATTGTTTATGCCTCATGATGATTGTGTTTATGATGGTTGTGTATAAATGTGTTATACATATATGTTGAGGCATGATATTGATGCATTGTGATATGCATGTGGATTGTTCATGATTGTGATCATGGTGAGTACGTGCTAAGCACGGAAGTGATATGAGATGTTGTGGATTTTATTTAATGTTGGCACTAGTATGCTTGAGTACAAATGATCGATCATTAGGATGTTAGTGTGCACACGTGAGTCAAATGCGCGCGTGGTCTTGATGATGGTAGTCATCAAGATAGAGTACAGGTTCGCCCGGAAAACCTTCTTATATATATTAGTCGATGATGAGTGTAATCCCATCGACGGGGCGTGAGGATGAGTGAAATCCCCTCCGCGAGAACGGTGATGAGTGTAATCCCACCGTGAGGTAAAGTTGTTGTTGGATGTGAGTTCCAACGTGTTTATCCGCGTATTCGAGTCATAGCTAGGTGCCAATGTGAGTTGATATGTGTATCAATGTGTTATGAAATGTGATTCCTATTTGGATTAATATACGTGTTTACATATGATGTGGATTGAGCTTGTTGAGCATGACATATTATGAATTTATGTTCATGCATCATTGACTTTTCGGCTCTTGTGGATCGAAGGTAGGGACATGCATTTACCTTGTTGTGCTCGTGCTTGGACCCTACATTGTTGAGGTTTGTTTTTAAAGAGCTTACCCTCACTAAGCTTTATGCTTACGCTCTCTTTTGTTCGACAATGCAGATCCTTAGTTTGTGGGTTGCTTGTGCAAGAAGGGACCTCCAAGTGTACCTTGTGGTGTTATCTTAGCTATTAAGTATGATTATTTTAATTAAAGGATGTAATGGTCAAGCAATGGGACATGTATATGTTGTTTGAGCCTTTTGAAGTATGTTGATGTTGGTTGTTTAGGATCATGTTAGACTCCTTTAAATGCTTGTGTTGTTTGGCTTTTGGATGCCATGCTTGGTCTGTAAACCATGTTTAAATTACCTATTTTACATGCTTGTTGTTGACCTTGTTGAAGCATGCTACCTTTAATGCCATGTATGATCTTGGAATGGATGCCTATCTTATATCTTGTGTGTCTTGAGCATGGTTGCTATAGGGTGTATGCCTCTAGAGTGTGTTGGTATGTTATGTTTGCTTCTTGGAGTCGTTTAGGATGTTTGGGATCATTTGGAGGTGTTTAAAGCTGATTTTGAGAATTCACAGTGTGCATGTGTTTCGAAACAGGTTTCGAAACGGGTGTGGTTCCAGGGCCCCGTATCGAAACTTGTATCGATACATTTTGGCTACTGTGAGCCCCTGTTTCGAAACCAGTTTTGAAACACTTTGGCTACTGGAATTGCCTGTTTCGAAACGGGTATTGAAACGGCAAGGCAAAATGAGACCCTGTTCCAAAACGGGGTGGATGCGTTTCGAAACGGGTGTCTGACTTTTTAAACTGGAGCTAGTGTTTCGAAACGGGCTTTGACTGTTTCGAAACACAGGCCTGTAATTGGGCTTTTTGACATCTCCAAAGGGTTTCAAGGGTTGGGCTTAGGCTTTGTTTGTTGTTGGGCTTCCGCTTAAGTTTAATAAATGCATTCTAGATAAGATAAAATGAAAAAGTCTTTCCTAGGGCGGTAACCGAAGTGGAGCCTTAACGAGTTTCATCTCGGTTATCCTCGTGTAGCCCACTCGGATCGGTCAAGTGTACAGACCGGGACGAGGGGGTTACAATATTCAATCATATCTAGGTCAAGCAAACCAAGTATCAATTCACCATTTAACAAGACATGATTGTATCAAGCATATCATTCAATATCATAGGCATAAAAACATTGCTAATTAAGTCTTTACAAGCCTTCTAGATCATGCCATATAAACAAACTTTCACACATTCCAAAATGCATGGGTTAACATGATCTATACACAAGTCTAGGTGCCACCAACTAGGAGAGTACAAAAGAGTACAAAATCATACTTCTAGCCTTGCTTGAATCTTGCTTCGGGATCAAAGAAAATAGCTTCAAGATAAAGAAATTGGTTTGAGAATCCTTTATCCTATAGTTTGGGAAGAATGGAAACGAGAGTGATAAGTACATAATGTACTTAGTGAGGTAGCAACTAATTCTAGCAAGTTTTTAGTTTAGTTGTCTTTAAGTCGAGTATAACCTATCTAAGGCTTAAGCACTAGAGATCGAGCCTAGCTTAAGGTTTTAAACACATCAAGTCAAGTAGGAAGTTGAGTTGTCATGTATTATCATAATCATTTAAGCATATATCACAAGCACAATAACAATTATCACGATTGATATGCATCAAACACATAATTCATACCATCCTAACAAACCATTCGAATAGCATGCTAGCAAGAGAATTTCTTCCATTTCAAGTTTTATCAAGAATCAAGGCAAGACAAGTAATATAATTGAGTATGGCAATTCAATCTAGTCATGTTTTTCATTTCATGTACCATGTAAGCAAGCACATTCAAGATATCAATTCAAGTATCATTTAAGCTTAAATCCATGCTTTTCTTTCTTGCTTATTACTTTAGATTAGGCCTTGATACTTAGTTATGTCTAGATAATCGAGTCACCAATCAAAATGTCGCCAATCAAGTAACTGGTAATATCCCTTCTACTGTCGCCAGTGACCATAACACATATCCCTCCTACTATCGCCAAATAGTGACCTTGGCCCTGGACTGTAGTCCACCCAACACAAATGAGCTCTAGACTCTATGACATGTCATCCTACCTAAGACCAACTAGCAACCAATGCTTTGTTTGATTTACATATCAATTATTCAAGCTTCAAGATTTCATGTCAAGGCAAGTATATATAGCAAGATCAAGGCAAGTTGATAGGTTATTTAAGCATCTCTTTCAAGTGTTTACTTAACAAAAACAAGATAGCCCTTAGGACATTCGAGCCTTAGCTCACATTATATCATGTATTCTTTGAGTTTTAGCAAGTATACATATATATGTTTCATGTCATCAAGTATCAAGCATGATCATTCTAGGTACATCAAGAGCATTCGAATGGATCAACACAAAGAATCATAGAAGATCAAACAATGGTCACATGTTTCATTTGCATAGCCAAGTTACATATCAATCATATCTTAATCAACAAGTTTACATTTAGCCATTCTTCCCTTATTCATTACCAATTATAGATTAGTTTCATTTCATGGCATATTCGTAGAAACAATGTAAACAAGCATATTTGGTTAGGACCTAAGTCCAAACCCTAAGTAAGACCACACTCAAAATACTCCTAGTTATTTATGCTCTTGGATCCAAATCCCTTTTTGCTTTGCACTAGTTTGCCCAACTCTCTCTTCTTCAACAAGTTCTTTTCCTTGTGCTAACAATACATTCAATACAAGGGATCAAAATCAACCACAATTCAAGCAATACATTCAAGCATTCACTCAACAATACAAGACAATTCTACCTACCACAATCATACTTGTCATCTAACAATTGAATACACATTTTCCTTACTTTAATACAGTTTCATAATCAAGCAATCTAAACAATTTTGTCTAGCTCAAAACAACCCTAACAGTCTCATTTTACTTGTATTTTCAAGGTTATACAAAATAGTCCCTCTAAGTCTCAAAACAGTCCAAAATAGTCTTTTAATTTTCTATGACTTTACTCAAGTTCAAAACAATTTTTAACTTCCAAAACAGTGCAGTTTTTAACTTAAAAAAATCCCAATTCTGTGTTTAAAGATACAGTCCAGTGCAGTTTAAAGACAGTCCCTAACAGTTCCAATTTAATTCAAAACAGTCCTATAATGTTACTATACCAAGCATTCCAATTTTTAAGCTAAAACAATACAATTTAATTCAAAAAATAGTCCCAATTTTCACTCAATTTAACAGGGCAGTCCTTTAATTTATCAAAACAGAATTTCCTGCATCAATTTAGCATAACAACAATTTTCAATTTATGCTAAAACAATCCATAGCTATCCGTTTGATCATCAAGTGTCACCAATTTCATTCCTAGTTCAAATTTCACTGTCTAGACAAAATTTTCAATCGATCAACATCCTAATTCATTTCATATACATGTTTTCAAGCAAGCATCTCATACAATTCAAGTCTCAATTCACATGAAATTCGAGTTACACATCAAGTTACTTGATCATTCAAACAATGGTTTTTATGCATGTCAATATACCATTCAAATCAAACAAACTTTATCCTAGTTTCAACAACAATTCAATCTACATTTCAAGCTCCATCCGAAGGCAATCTCAAGCATAAACATTAAACATTCAAAAGCTATCTAATCATGGCACAACAAGATCAAGAGAATCAATTCAAGAAGCTATTTCTATTCGAATTCAATGGAGGATAAGATGTGCTTTTACCTTACTAGCAATGTGCTAAATAATCAAGGTGTCAACTTGCTTCATGCAACCATGGATTAAGCTTTCTCTCTCTCAATTTCTTTCTCTCTTTTCTTTCTTTATGTGTTTCGGTTTTAAGTGAATAAGGAAGAGGATGACACATTTGGGTGGACATCCCAAATGGTCAGTCATCCTTGGTGGTTAAACACCGAGACATGTGGACATATCCTCCACTAAGTTAATTTTTATCACGCAATCCTTAGAGTTTAAGGTTATAACATTTTCATCATGCTAATTTGGTTATCAAAGATTCAATTCTTGCGGTTCGATCCCTGGTTCAATTAATTATCCTTAATTATAGGATGTTTGCACAATTAGATTCTAATCACTTGTGCAATAAGCTACTAGGCCCTAGTTTAGGGTATTACACCAATTGTGAGATAAAGGTTTCTATGTCGTGTTTGATTTAAATGATTGCAAAATCATTGACATTACATCTAATAAAATTGTGCTTATTGGTCATAGAATAGAAATTATATACATGGTGCATTAAAAAAGACATTCATATTTCAAATGCATGTTTTGTTGCGAAAAATGAGCATGATTCTTGGTTGTGGCATAGAAAACTAGGACATGCAAGCATGAGTGTTTTAGAAAAATTAATTTCAAATGATCTAGTAAGAGGTTTGCCTAAAATTAAGTTTTCTATTGACAAAATTTATGATGCATGTGCTAAAGGAAAACATAAAATAGTTTCTTTTAAATCCATTAATGATGTATCAACAAGTAGAATTTTACAATTGATCCATATAGATCTTTTTGGCCCTATTAGAACTATGAGCTTGGATGGAAAATTATAAGCATTTGTTCTACTCTAGATTTACTTGGGTTCTCTTTTTAAGTACCAAGGATGAGGCTTTATAAAAATTCATCATGTTTTCAGAAGAAAACCAAAATGATGTTGGTTACTCCATTTCTCATGTTAGGAATGATCATGGAACCGAATTTTAAAATCTTGGTTTTGTAACTCAAATGGAATTTGACTTTAGAGAGGAAAAATATAACTTTAGAAGAAATGGCTAGAACCATGTTTTGTGAAAAACAATTTGCCTAAGTATTTTCGGGCGAAAGCCACTATAACCGCTTGTTATATTGTCAATCGTGTAATGATTAGGTAACTTTTGAAGAAAACATCTTCTGAGCTTTTCAAAAATAAAAGCCTAACATTAGCTATTTTCATCCTTTTGGATTTAAAAGTTTTGTTTTAAACAATGAAAAGGACAATTTAGGCAAGTTTGATGCAAAAAGTAATGAAGTTATTTTTCTAGGTTACTCTTTAAACTTTTAATGCCTATCGTGTATTTAACAAAAGAACTTTAGTGGTTGAAGAGTCTATTCATATGATTTTCAATGATAACCTCCTTTTGAGGAAGGATACTTGTGATGATGATGATGTAGGAATTTTTTATGCCAATGGTGGTGGGGGACAATCATCAAAGGTAGAAGAAGTTAAAAGTGATTTTTTAAATGAAGAAGTGTATGTAGAACAACCACCCAGTTTTGAAGATCCAAAATATCCAAACCATATTTTTAAACTTTCAAAAGCTTTATATAGTTTGAAACAAGCTCCTAGAGCTTGGTATGAAAGATTGTCAAATTTTCTAATAGAAAAAAGTTTTAATAAAGGGAAGGTTGATACTACACTTTTTATAAAACAAGGCAATGAAATTTTTAGTTATTCAAATATATGTTGATGATATCATTTTTGGCTCTACTAATGAATATCTTTGCTAAGATTTTGTTAAGTTATTGCAAGGTGAATTTGAAATGAGCATGATGGGGGAACTCTCATTCTTTTTTGGACTCCAAATCAAACAAAGGAAGGATGACATCTCCGTCAATCAAGCAAAATACATCAAGGATATGCTCAAGAAGCTTGTCTTAAAGAATGTAAAGCCTCAAGCCACACTAATGAGCTCTTCTACAGAGCTTGAAAAAGATGAAGGAGGTAATTGTGTTGATCTTAAGCCTTATAGATCTATGATAGAATTTTTTTTATCTTATCGTAAGTAGACCGAATATTATGTTTAGTGTTTGCTTGTGTACTAGATTTCAAGCTAGTCTTGGAGAATCATATTTCAAGCCGTTAAGAGAATCTTTAGATACCTTAGAGACGCCCATTGTTTAGGTCTTTGGTATCCTAGAGACTCATCCTTTAGTTTGCATTCTTATTCGGATGTGAATTATGAAGGTTGTAAGACCAATAGAAAGAGTACCTCTGGTACTTGTTAATGCCTAGGTAACATGTTAATCTCATGGTTTTCTAAGAAGCAAAATAGCGTTGCGCTATACCACCGAGGCGAAATATATTTCGGCCATTAGTTGTTGTGCTCAAGTCCTATGGATGAAACAACAACTCTTATATTATGGAATTGATGTAGGTATCATCCCTTTAATGTGTGACAATACTAGTGTTATTTGTCTCACTAAAAATCTCATCCAACATTCTAGAACCAATCATATAGAAATAAGACATCATTTCATTATAGATCATGTCTTGAAAAATGATGTAGTTCTAGAGTTTGTAAATACCTTGCACCAATTAGCGGATATCTTCACCAAACCTTTAGATAAAGAGCGATTTTGGACTCTTAGGAGAGAGTTAGGGCTTACTAGCCTTTCTTGAACCTATGAGCCTTTGCTTTTATCTTTAACTTGCTTGAATTTGTATGATTTTCATGTTTGTGTGATCTTCTCCTTAAATGCATCTATTCATGTTGTTAGGGGGAGTATGTATATGTTTTTACCCATTCATGTTGCTCTCATATCATAATCATGCATTTTGATTCGAGTAAAATCAAAATTTTGGGTCCTTTGCACCCAAAATTGTCAATTTTGATTAGAGGGTATCGGTAAGCGAGTAGCTGTACTGATACAGGGTATTAGGGGCAGTGTTTCGGTATATAGAAATTTGTATCGGTACGAGTTGAGGATCGGAATGGTGTAAAACCATATCGGTATGCGGTTTCGGTACACACTTTATATGAATTGTTAAAAGCATTTTTAACCGGGGTGTAAAATAGCTTGACGGTTAATCTTTGAAAAGTAGGGTTTTGCCTTTATAATCTATTTAATCTTGAAAAGTTAGGTTTTTCCTTTTAAAATGGTACTTTTAATTAAGAATCAAATTTGACTCTTTTATTTAATTTTGAAAACATTTGGAGTCGCTACCGATCACTTTGGTAGACCGGACACCATAAAAAACAACCAGAGATTCGTTATTTTTAAATTTGGGTTCTGGAGTCAGTTACGTGCGGGGAAGCGTTAGAACCCCACAAATGCCCATTATCGGTACCTTTTAATTTTACGTGGCATTTTGGCATTTCAAATAATATTTTGAATTTAATTTAACCCTTAACTATTAACTAGATTTAAATTCCAAATGGAGATATTCCTTTTATAAGGAAACATATTTTTTATCCGAATATAAGACTAAAAGCACCCTTTTATATTCAAGGCACCACCATTCATATTCAAAAATATATTTTCAACATAAAAGGTTTGTATGCATAATTTATTATTGTCTTGTTGATTTTAAGTTCTAACTTAAATAGATTCTATTTAGTTAAATTGATTAGACTATGAATATTGTCAAATATAAAGGTTTTGATGAGATAGTACAAATTGCTTAAATATCATCAAAACCCCCCAAGATTTAGATAATATTCACTAATTTATTGTTATTCTAATGATTTAAAGTAACAGACTTAATTAAGGCTCTAACTAATTATCTAAGTTATTTATTCAAATCTAAGTTATAATGGATACTAAGTGTTCTACTTCAAAATCAATGTTGGAATAACATCCCATCACAATGGAACACTACCCAAGTTTGAACTCCAAAATTCCTCACTTAGTATACATTAACTTACTACAATTATCTCACTTAATTAATTATTAAACCCTAATTAAAGAACCTAAATCAAAGGCTCTAACAATTAATTAAAACTACGTGATTAAATTGTCCAACATGCAAAACTATATGCCCAATTTAAAACATGCATCAAATATATAATTTAAACAATTAAAATTAAATTAAAAAATAAATTAGGGACTAAATTGAAGAAATTAAAAGCTTTAAACTTGATTTTATTATAAATGGTGACCATATTGCAAAATATTCCAAAGTTTCGAGGTCC
Source organism: Hibiscus tridactylites (assembly GCA_958450335.1). NCBI lineage: Eukaryota > Viridiplantae > Streptophyta > Magnoliopsida > Malvales > Malvaceae > Hibiscus > Hibiscus tridactylites. The sequence goes on along the minus strand of OY288265.1, from coordinate 79,020,769 downwards.
CAAAGCCTAATTAACCAAAATATCCCAAAGTGTGCGGGTCCACTTACCCAACCTGGTTCATGGCACACGGATCCCATTCTCAAAACGACGTCGTTTCTCTTTGGCTATAACAGCTGTTACAACTCGCATGAGTGTTGGCAAAAGGGGCAGAAAACATATTGAAAATGTAGTAAAAATAGTATCAAAGATTGAATTGTTTGTGTGCAAGAATACACGGTCGACAAGTAATACAGTAGTAAGTTGAGTATCGATCTCACATAGATTGACTTGAAATTTGATTGCTTTGAATGTTTACTTGTTGAGGAAAAATATTTTTTTTTGTTGGAAATGGTTTTAAAAATAATGCAAAGGCAAGAAAATTAAAATAAGATAGCATTAGCGAGGAGAGTGTCAAATGAATGATGAGCGTTGGCAAGGGATGTCTGGTTTTCACACTATTTATGCCATGCCAGCTTTGAACAATGTAATGCCTTGGCATTGTTTGTCGTGCAGATTCAAATTGGCAAAGCCTCTCTCAATTTTCATTGCCCTAAATTGATCATGTAAAAATCTCTATATCTCTATAGTGAATGTTTTTTTCTTTCAGAAACTAATTTGATTAAGATCCAATCTATACTTCTAAGGGGTAGGTTTCACTTTTGAAGTAAGTTCATCTACTTGAACATCTTCTCTCGAACCATCTCACCTTAGTATCTAACAAAATGATCGTTTCCACCCAAGTCTGTTAAGATATTAAGGTGCAATAGGCCAACAATTCCAGCTCTCGCTTGGCACAATATTTAGAAAACAATAAAGTATGCCAAATAGAAAAAACAACGCCGAAGCATTTTCATTGTTAAAAACTTAACATAAAAACAACACGCAACACAAACATCCTCCACCAATTATTAAATTAGTTCATGGTGAGGGTATCAACCAAAAAAACCTTCAACGTTTTGAGAACACATCTTCATTTGAAAGAAAATAAAAATAGTTAAACAAAGAAAATGGGGCGAGAAAGAGTCTCTTGATGCAATCGTTTAAGATCCAGGCTTTCGGTCAAGCTAGTCGAACTACGTCTCCTTGGTGCAACCGATCGTCGATGGATCACTCTACATACACCTATGAATGCTTGCTTGACCATTCTTTAAATAGGTGTGCGAAGAAGCCCTAGGATAAGCCTTTGTATTTGAAATTTGAAATGTGCAAAGGATAAGGCCTGTGATCACCTTTATCCAGATTTGAAGTGATAAGTTGATTAGGTGATAAGCTGATCAAGTTAGGGCTGACATCATTCTACCATCGATTCTTTGACAACCAAACTTTGCATCATTCTGCCAACCAAGCTTGGCACTATTTTCCGCCATTTTTTTGGAGTTTGGTCCAATTTCTATTTTCTCGCAGACTGATATGGTCCTATTTTTCGAGTTTAATAGCTTCTTGGCCTGGCATTAAATTTCTCTTCTTTGCCAACCGGTGTTTGTCATTGTTTGGTCCATCTGTGCAAACAACATCTCGGCATTATCTCTGGCATTCCTTCATGCGCTGTTCTTTCTTGCCAATTACTATGCCAAAACCTACAGAATTACCAACAAAACAACCATTCATACTGACGTAGACAAAATTTCCAACTCCTTATGCAAATGCATGAATTTAACAAGTAAATGCAACTAGATGTATTCAAAAGCAAGCAAAAGCATTGTAACAGAGGCATAAAATTAGTACTTTTAAAGAGGTAACAAAAGCCCAAAATTTCCCCAAAACCCTCATTTCTTAGATTTCACTCTTTCTCTTCACTTCCCCCTCTCCTTAAAACTCTCTGAGTCTAACATAATTTTCCCAAAAAAGTTAAGGTAAACAAGATAAAAAAAACTCCACTTTTCGTTTGAATATTCATTGTGTTCATCCCATTTTGGATGAACACACATATCACCGGCCACAAACCACAGTCCCATCTACTGTTCGATCTTGCTTCGTCGCCTACTGGTCATTTTCAGTCGTTCGTCAGCCGTCGCAGGCGATGCCGACAAACTTTTGATTATTTCTGACTTTTTTTTGACAACCGCCTCTCTACCGCCGTAACCCTAAAAATACCTAAAAGCACTGATTTTTAATCTTAAATCTTAAATTAAGTCCGAAATCGATTGAATTCTCCCTCTTCACCCGTAAACCTAAACCTAGCTACCCGAACCTTATATTTGACTCCACCGTTCCACCATACTTCGGCCATCGCAACCTTCTCTGATTTGTTTAACACTTTAATTTCCTTTTATGCTTTTTCTGTACTTTGCTCAAATCTAATGTTTTGGTGGTTTTCTTGCAGGACATTAAAAGCATGAAAGGATTATACCTTTCGATGGTGAAGACGACAGTCAGCCTTCCTTTTTCGGCGATTGTCCGTGGCTCTAACGGTCTCCTAACTTTCCGGCAACGTTCGGCCTTTCCCGGCGATTCAGATACCAAGGTAATATCCTTTATCCTCCATTATCATTATTATTATTATTATTATTATTATTATTATTATTATTTAATGGTGGGTAATTAATTAGTGGTTAATGATTGAACCAACACACACTTTCTTCCTATTTATAGTAGGTGGGAAGGTGTATGTGGTGACATCAGTCGGGCCAGCTAGATCAAACTAATGGGGAGAGAACGACCATAATCCGTAGCTAAGGGTTTGGACCAGTTAGAGGCTGCCAAGTGTAATGTTTGGGCAAAAAATCAGCTTATTTTTGTGTTTCTTAGGCTAATTTGTGTAGTAAATGAATTGGATCAGATTGTCAAAAGATTTGGGCCTTGTAAAACGAGTTTTATTGTGAGAATGAATATTGTGTAATGAATTTTGGACTATTTTTATGGACATTTGAATTTTATTTTTAATTGGGTAGAGAAATATAATATATACATGTGTATACCCGGACGAAATTCGGGTCTTACACGTATCGATACTCGTGCGCTGGAGCCGTTAAATAGATTTTCCTATTTCAAATCAAAGTGTATCTTCTATGGGTAATTGTTCTATACACAAGCGCTTGTGGAAACTTTTTTACACAAGCGCCTTAGTTTTAGGGGTTAGGGACTTCGTTTAGGGTTTAAAATTTAGGGGTATAAGTGTAGTAGTTTTGAATTTAGGGATTGTTGATAGAATTTTGGGTTTAGGGTTAAAATTTAGGGTTTATAGGTTAAAACCTAAATCCCCACCCATATTACCCTAAAACTAAACCCTAACCCTAAACCCTAAATTCTAACCCTAATTCCTAAATTCTAAACATGAACCCTAAATTCTAAACCTTTACACTAAAACCCCTAAACTCTAAACCATAAACACTAACCCTAAACCCTATAATTGAGGCGCTTGTGGAAATAAAATCTTTCCACCGCCAGTGTATAGGATATTAATCCATCTTCTATTTACCAAAATTCTAGCCCAATTTTACTTATAAAAACTTTCTAGATCTCTAAATTTTTTATTAAATTTCTTCAAATCTTTTAGGGCTTTTATTCTAAATATTAAACCCCAAGCTTTGATCATCATGCTTTGTGCACAACATCTCCTCGTACATCAATTCATTTATATTCAAGGTAAAAACTTATTTTTTACTTTTTTGAATTTCTTTATACCCGTATATCTTTTAGGTTTAAATTTTGTATATTTAGGATATATATATATATATATATATATATATATATATATTCGTACTTATAAATATTTTAAAAAAAATTCAAAACTAATTTTTTTTGTTCGAATATGTAATTATACTCGTATATTCTATTTTACAGTTTTTAAAATTTTAAACTTATAAAAAAATTCTTTATATTTGTATATAATTTTAAACTATAAAATATAGAATTTTACCATACCTTGACTATTGGATTGAATTTGATGTTTTTGCATACATTTGTTTTATGGTTTAAATTTTGCAGGTTTTATCAAAACTCTTTACCATGGCTCCTAAAAAACGATCTAGAAGAGATCTTAGTGTTATTTCTTCCACTCCTGGTAACAATGGTACTACACCAAACTTATTTTTCACTATTTTGAATTTCTTTATACCTGTATATCTTTTAGGTTTAAATTTTGTATATTTAGGATATATATATATATATATATATATATATATATATATATATATGTATATATGTATATATATATATATATTCGTACTTATAAATATTTTACAAAAAAATTCAAAACTAAATTTTTTTTGTTCGAATATGTAATTATACTCGTATATCCTATTTTGCAGTTTTTAAAATTTTAAACTTATAAAAAATTTATTTATATTTGTATATAATTTTAAACTATAAAATATAGAATTTTACCATACCTTGACTATTGGATTGAATTTGATGTTTTTTGCATACGTATGTTTTATGGTTTAAATTTTGCAGGTTTTATCAAAACTCTTTACCATGGCTCCTAAAAAACGATCTAGAAAAGATCTTAGTGTTATTTCTTCCAATCCTGGTAACAATGGTACCACACCAAACTTTGCTCAACTTTTTGTCCATTGTTCTAATGAACCGAAAAAAGTTTATGCTATAGAATATTTTAAACAATTTCAAAACTTCCAAATTCATTGTGAAAGAATTGTTAGATTTTGCTTTTATGTTCTCCGACGAGTTAAGTATAGATACCTTGATTTAATGATGAATGGAAATTTATAACTTTTTTTAAACACTCCTGACATTCTTTACAAAAAGCTTATTCGTATTTTCTACTCAAATACCCGATGTATTTTAAATCGAGAGAAAATTAAAATTACAGTCACTGAATCCTATCTTATGGGAAAAACTTTTATTCTTGATTCTAAAAAGCTAGCTAATCATTTGGGAATGGAAGATACTGTATTGATGATGAAAATGCTTTTTTAACTATCCATAGTGGATCAATAATCGTTCTCGATGTCCATGAGCGTTTCCTTCATCTTCTTATCATTTGGTAGTTTCAACCATCCTGTGGCAAGTGGTCCACTATTTTTATGGTGGATGACTTTTGGCTTCATTGCTTTCGTGAGAGAAAACGACCAAACCTTGCCCAAATCATGTTTGTCGTGATGGTCCACATTGTCAACAACCGTCATACCACCCTCGTCATCTCTTTCATATATGGAACCGTTCTTAACTTCATCTTCCACAAGCTCCACATTGATTGCTCTCTTGACCTTAGGATTCCTCTTATCAACCCTATTAATGCTAAAATCCCTCCGATAAGCCAAGTTCACCTTTTACAATGGAGAGTGGGTTCACAATACGAATTTTCTCGGTGATACCCCCGTAAATGTTGATCCAGTTGAGAATGCTCTTGTTGCTTCGGTTGCTCCACCTTCCCTTGATGCTCTCATAGCCTATCTTGATGGAGAAGTTTGTTACCATGGATACTTGGTTTGACACCATCGATACTCGCTTGACTTCCATGGATGCTATATTGACCACCATTGAGCATTGTGTTGTCTCTATGGATATCACTCTTATCGCCTTTCATCAAGAATGGCTTGAACATACTCTTTGAGACAATGATGAGGAAGAGGAAGACGAGGATGAAGATGTTGAGGGCGACTCTTAGGCTTTGCATATCATATCATATCTATTAAGATTTTAGTTTATGAACCTATGATTTTTCTTTATTTCCTATGACTTTATGCTTTGGTTTATGTTTTTATTTTCGTTGAATATTTTATGTCTTGAATTCTAATGCTTTGGATTTATAACATTAATGGCTTTTATTATCTTTGGAGTTATTTTGGATTATCTTATTTTATGTTTGTTTTATTGCCCTATTAATTTTAATTTAATAAATAGGTGAAAAATGAGATACAAATATTTCAAAGGCTTTTTAAAAATAAATTATCTCTCAGCCTTAAAGAAAGGGGAGTGAACTAAAATTTTATTTTGGTTTTGTTTTATCAAAAAAGGAAAGATGGTTAAACTTCTATTTGATTTTGATATAACAAGGACAAATTTGTATATGAAATAAAATTTTAAAGTACTCAATTTACTCACTAAATTGACGGGCATTCGAACTTAAATATTTTCTGGGTCAAACCTTAAATCCTTAAATATTTTTCTAAGTGTTTTGGTACTCAAATTAACTAATTTGGTAACTGAGTATCGGTACCTATGACGTATTGGTACAAGTTTTCATTACTAGAAACCATTATTGTGCATAATGATTAAAAGGTACCAATACGGCCTTAGGCGTATCGGTACACATTTTTGAAACTGTAAACCAAATTGACTTTGAGTATCGGCACGACCTATGGTGTACTGGTACGGAGTTAAAGATTTTCTAAATCTTTTCATTAAATGAGTCGAATGTTGCCTTGTTAGTTTTGTTGGAACTATAATTTTTGGGCTTAATACTAAAATAAGTGCCCAAACTATCTCGTTTTTTCTTTTTAGGTGCCCAATCTATCTCATTTTCCCCTTTTAGGTGCCTAAACTATTTTTTGCCCCTTTTAAGTGCTCAAGTTATCATTTTTTGGTCAAAGTAGGTGTCTTAGTTTGACCTTAAAAGGGGAAAATTATAGTTTGAGCACCTAAAAGGGGTAAAAAAAAGTTTAGGCACCTAAAAGAGATTAACATGATAGTTTGGGCACCTAAAAGGAGCAAAAAATAGTTTAGGCACTTAAAAGGAAAAACATGATAGTTTGGGCACTTATTTCGACATTAAGCTTAATTTTTAAAAAATAGTTACGCATGTCGATACTCCTATAGGCGTATCGATGCAGTATTTTAAGCAAATGCCCTAACGATTCTAATGAGCAAAATGTGTACTGGTATGGTACGGACTGTACCGATACCCTTTGTAAATTGTCACTCTGTATTGATACGCCTGCTCGTGTACTAGTACCCCTTTGTTGCAATGGCTCTTTTTTCTTATGGCATGTACCGATACGACTGTATGTGTACGGATATCCAGTGTTTCCGGACATCACTTATTGCAGGAAAGATGCAACCAACGGCTATATTTGATATCCCAACCACCCAAACGGTTAGAAATCAATGAGAGATATAAAAATAAGTCTCCAAAGCTTCTTCAACAACTATTCAACAAGTCTAAAGTATTCAAGCATTTATCCAACATCTTTGAGCTATATTTGTCAAATATTGTAAACCCACTTGAGTGTTCTTCATTGTAATCATTTTATTAAAGTGTTTGGGGTTAGAGTGAACCTTAATTGTGCAAACAAACTACCTTGTGATGTTTCTTAGTTTGCTAAATTTGTATTTCTTTCTTTGAGTCTATTCTTAAGGTTTTGGGGCATAAATGTTAAAGAAGTTTGTAAGGTTATCTCCTTAGTCCTTAAAAGGAAAGCAAATCTAGTAGATTTGAAGAATTCTTAGTGTAGATAGTTAAGGTAGTGAATGTAAACTTTATTAAAAAGGTTGAACCACTTTAAATTTTATGTGTCATCTTTTATTGCTTTTGCAATTAGATCCAGCAAAAATTTAAATAACAATCCACCCTTCTCTCTATGTACATTGATTGTTCATCCCAACAAATTTAAATATGTTTTTTATCTGAATATTATCTTATTAATAATTTAATTTTAAAATAAATATTTATCTATTAGATATGTGAATCCAAAAAAATATATTCAATTTTACAATTTTAAATCATGTCATATATCTGAATTTGAACAAATTTAAATACTCTAAAAGTTGAATGACCAAGACTCAAATCTCTTGGAAGCAAACATATTCTTTATTTTATATAAGTTCAAATAATGAATATTCGAATTTCACATATATATAATATAAGTTCAAATAATGAATTTAAATATTCTAATTTCACATATATATTCGAATTTAAAAATCCAAGGTAAATAATAATTTTAACATACAATCTAACTAATATTAAATATCTACAAATGTCCTCGATCCAAAATTCCATCTCTAATTACCAGATAATCATCTTAAAATGGTTGCGATAGCCGATAGGTGGTTGGATCTGGAGGGTTTTTTTTTGAGAAAAATAAGATATGAAAAGTGAATGCCGAGCCTAGCCCAATAGGGTATGACATTGGTTTGGATTTTAGAGTGTATCCCAAACCTATAAGCATAGCCCAATGTTAGGTCTAAAGAGACCAAGCTTAAGCATAGCCCAATGTTAGGTCTAAAGAGACCAAGCTATCATAGCCCGATAAATTCATATTTACCATAAATTAATGGGTAAAGTGCATTCACCCCTTCTGTTTTATTCATATGAGGTGTATGATCAGTGTTGCATTCAAAATTTGAGACACCGAGCATCGAAAAGCGAGTTTAGTTTTACATTCTTTGAGTTGCCCACTTCTTCATCTGTTAAGGTATGTATTTGAGATGATGAAGACTGAAGCTTGTTTAAGATTGTGTTACCTCAAACAAGCCGAAAAAGATTTTAGATTATTCCATGTAAACTCTGAGTGTTGCCACCTTGGTTTTGGAGTTTAGGGGTGTGAAACTTGGACAAGGGGATGAAGAAGAAAGAGAATTTGGAAGTGGGACCCAAATATATAATTTCGTTGAGGAAAAGAAAAATTAACGGATAACAGGAGGGACCAAAATAAAAGTTGAGTGACTCTATTGAAAATTTTAAAAGTTCAGTGACCAAAATAAAAATGTCTTAATAATTCGGTGACCATCCATATACTTTACCCTAAATTAATTATATATAGTATTTATTTAGGTTTAATATTTAATTTTCAATTTATCAAACAACACATTAATCTAAATTAAGTTTTTATTTGAAATAAAAAATTAAGAATAGAAGTTAAGGGTTGGTTTTGTTCTAGAAATTGTAGTCTGTTTTTATTTTTATTTTATTAGAGAATAAAAACATTGAAAAAACGTGTTTGGTTGTAAAATTAGAAAATAATTTTTAGTAAATTAAAACAAAAATAAGTGAAAATTTAAAGATATAAAAAAATCTTTACATTATTTTTATTAAAAATATTTTAGGAAAATGGAAAATATAAAAATATTTTTTTACTTTTAACTTCATTTTAATCTGAGTTCGAATCATTATAATACAATTTTTAAAACTTTAGTTTATTTATTTATATTTTATTTATTATTATTGTAATAATATTTTTAAAATATATTTTATCTTAATTATACAATAATTATTTTTTCATTTATGTTTTGAAAAGCTAGATACAAAATACATTTTACTATTTCATTTTTGAAAACAAATTTCTATCCTTATTAACCAAACATGCTTTTTAATTTTTAAAAAATTAAAATTAAAATTATTTTCTGAAAATGAAAATAGAATACAAAAATAAAAAATATTTTTTAAAAACTAAACGGAAATATTTGGAAATAGCGAGGACCAAATTGCAAATAGTCGTGTAATTCACCTCCTTTGCAAGTAGTTGGCTCGATCAAAGCAGTAATCAAAATAACTCGCTCACTCTTTGCTCTAATTTCCTTTTTCAATTTCATATATAAAAAAACAAAAGATGAAAGAGGAGAGCTTGAGGGAAAATCAAAGTCTTTTTGCAGGTTTATTAGCTAATATTTATTACTAATTTTAGTTCCCCTTATCTAATTTTCCCTCTTGTAATTATTAATTTTGTTGAATTTTTTAGGGTAAACTACACCACATACCACCGGATCAAAATAATTACACCACATACCACTCAACTATGGTCGATAACTCGAAAATATCACCGAACTTTAAAAAAGTTTAAAACTAACACTGAACTTTAGTTTGTGACTCGAAAAAATCACTGTGCTGTTAACTCTTAACACCACCGTTAAGTCAAAACGAAGTCGTTTTGGTACAGCTGTTGTGAAGCTTTATTTAGCCAAAAGCGACGTCGTTTTGCTGGAGAAAGATATTAAAATCATTTGCTTAGAGCGGTTTGAACCCAAGAGCTTCAAATAAAAAAATAAACTTTAACCACTAAACCAACTTAAAATTATATATTGCTTTACCACAAATATTATATATCTCAAACTATTTGAGATTAATTCAAATTATTTTATAAAATAAATAACACTATAAATAATATTAATATATAAATAATATAAAATATATTGTTATATATATATTAATATATAAAAATAAAAGTGTGTTGTTTTTATCTTTTATATAATATTTATAATATAAATATATTATTTTTAAAAAAATTAAAAATTCATAAAAATAATATATTTATATTATAAATAATATATAAAAACTCTAAACCTTAAACTATAAAGACCAAACCTACAAACCTTATGGTTTAAGGTTTAGGGTTTGGAGTTTATAATTTTTATATATTATTTATAATATAAATATATTATTCTTAAAAATATTCGTTAAAATAATATATAAAGACTATAAAAATAATATATTATTCTTAAAAAATATTCGTTAAAATAATATATTTATATTATAAATAGTATATAAAAAAACTATAAAATAATAGATTTTATTGATATATATGTAAATAATATATTTTATATTATTTATATATTGATATTATTTATAATATTATTTTTTCATAAATTAATTTGGTTGAACCAAATGGATAAGTTTATATAATTTAAATAAAATATATTATTTATAATATAAATATATTATTTTTAACACCCAAAATATTCATAACATTAATATATAAAAAACCCCTTAAATCCTAAATCCTAAATGCTAAGATTTAGGGTTAGGGTTTGTGGGTTAATATTTTAGGGTTTAGGATTTTTATATATTATTAATAATATAAATATATTATTTTATGAATATTTTTAGATTTTTACAAAAATAATATATAAAAATATAAAAACAATATATTTTATATTTTTGTATATTAATATTGTAGAACTAATGTTTTGATATAATAATTGAAAAATGTTTTGGACTGATTTAAAAAGTATTTAAAACATTTCTAAAGTCCAAACAACTTGAAATTATGTTTAGGGAAGGTTTTAAAAGGGTTTTTCATGTTTTTCAAAGCCAATCTAAACAAAACTGTCCAGGTGTTTCGAAACACCTTAGGGCGTTTCGAAACAGGGGATTCCAGTGGCAAAATCGTTTCGATACTCGTATTGAAACGGGCTTTCCTTCGACAGGATTTTTGCCCAGCGTTTCGAAACGGGCTAGGCCGTTTCGATACGCCTACGTGGCATTGACCACAACGGTCATAAACCCCAACGGCTCTTTCCCAACCAACTTTCAAATGCAGGCGTTTCGATACGGGCTTATAGCGTTTCGATACGCGTTTTGAAACGGCAAGAGGGTGTTCCGAAACGGGTACCCTGACAGACTGCAACGACTCTTTCTAGATTGAGAGTGTTTCGGAACAACTTCGAGCGTTTCGAAACGGGGAGCTGCAGAACTGCATTTATGGTGGGAATTAAAGTCCTCAACAGCTCCAATATGATCCCAACGGCTAGTAACGGCTACAAACTCATTTGGGAGTATAAAAGGGACCTCCAAGCATCAAGAGAAGGCTAATGCTCATATTGTCAAACATCAAATGATCAAAAAGTGTCTTAGTGCTTAAATTGTCAATTCTTGTATAGACAAACACTAGTGAGCCTAAATTGTCAAATTTGCTCAAGTGTTTTAGGATTTGGGTGAGTGCTTAATTGTGCAAACAAACACCTATTAGAGGGTTTTAAGTTTGCTTATATTATATCTTTGTAAAGAGGGTTTCAATCAAGGCTTTGGGTAGAAAGCTTGATTGGTTGTAAGGGTTTCTTCCTAATCCTAGAAAAGGGGACGAATCAATAGTGGATTTATTGAGAAATCCTTAGTGGGGAGCTAAGGTAGTGGATGTAGACCTTGGTTAGAAGGTTGAACCACTATAAATCATTGTGTCACATTTCAATTTAGCTTCCACAACCCTTCCACCCAAAAATCCACCTTTCCACCACTTGGTGAGCAATATCGGTTGAACGAATCGAGCCCCACACAACTCAACAATTGGTATCAGAGCTTGGCTCAATCGAAGGGGATTCACATCCTATTGAGAAGATCTGGCAAGCTCGATCACTTTTTCATCAACCGACTCAATGGCACATTCAATCGACAAACCGCATTTCTTTGACGGAACTCACTATGCCCATTGGAAGACAAAGATGAAGTTCTTCATCAAATCAAGAGATTACAAGATATGGGATATAGTTGAAGATGGTTCGTTCATGCCTGAAAGAAGTAAAGCGGAGTGGAGTGCCGATGATCGCAAGAAGATGGAGCTAAATTGCAAAGCCTTGCACATTCTATTTTGTGCATTTGGTCCATCCATCTATGAGAAGATGTCTTCTTGTGAGAGTGCCAAGGAGGTATGGGACAAGCTTGAATTCACATACGAGGGAACCAATGAAGTCAAGGAGACCAAGATTGGGCTCCTAACCCTAGAGTATGAGAACTTCAAAATGGATCCGGAAAAGAACATCGAGAAGATGTTTGATAGGTTCTCCACCATCACTAATGGTCTCAAAGGCTATGGAGAAGCCATCCCGGAGGAGAAGCTTGTTCGAAAGCTCATCTACTCACTTCCCGAGTCTTGGGACTCAAAGAGGACCGCCATCATCGAAGCCAAAAATTTGAAGACCTTGAAGCTTGATGAACTCATGGGGTCTCTCCTTACTCATCAAATCATGAAGAAGAACAAAGAGGATGAGAAGAATAGGGAAGAAATTAGAGCTATGGGAGAGAAGAAAATCAAAGGGCTTGACATCAATGCAAGTGACATGGCTCTCAAATCCTCCACTTGTCATCATGTCTACTCAAGTGAAGAGGAGGATGAAGATGAAGAGATAGTTCATCTCTTCAAGAAGTGTGCCCCGTTCATGAAGAAAGCCTTGAGAGAGCTTGAACGAGAACCTAAAAGAAAGGAGAGGGCAAGCACTTCAAGCCATAAGAAGAAGGCACATGTGGCTACTTGGAGTGATGAGGACTCCACCGACGATGAACAAGCCAACCTTTGCCTTATGGCCATCGAAGAAGATTCAAGGGTAACTTCTAATTCATCTACTTCATGTTCTTATTCTTTTGATGAATTACAAGATGCCTACGATGATTTGGTTTTAGATTTTAAAAGCCACATTTTGAAAAACAATAAATTGATTTCAAAGTTAAAAACGATTTGCTTTCTAAAACCAAACTTGAACTTGAAGCAAAACTTGAAGAGTTTGAATTAAAATGTTTTGATTTACAAAAATTGCTTCAAAAAGTTCAAGAAGAAAAGGATTTGATTTCCAAAGAGCTTGAAAAGAAAAACAATTTTGGAAAATCAAATTTTTATGTTAGACAATCTAGTGCCCCTAGATTTATAAAAGGTAAATATTTTAGAAGTGTTTGGGTCCCAAAAGGACTAACCACTTCAATTGAAAAGGATGACATTGAAAAATGGATTCCTAAGGGGACTAAAATTTGTGCTACTAATGTTTATGGATCCAAAGCAATTTGGATACCAAAAGTTACTTGATTGTCTATTGCTAGGTGTGATGGAGATGTTCAACAAGTCAAACATTGAGGGGGAGCTCCATACACACAAGGAAGAGCACTTGAAGAAGGAAGGCTTCACATCCTACCTTGAGTTCAAGTGTTCGTAAAAATCTAGTTATTTTAGCATTTATTTGTTTTATTTTTAGTTTATTCAACTAGATGATCATAAATGTTGGACTAACATTTTTAATGATGCTTTGAGTAAGGGGGGCATTTTAAAACCAAATTCTTATTTTTGTCAAAGTTTTCACCTCTATTGTTATTTTGAACTTAATGTTTTAAATTCTTTTGATATAACAAAAATGGGGAGAAATGGTTTGAAAAATTGAATTTTCAAATGAATAAGGGGGAGCTTTATTTGAATTAATTTTTTTTTCTCTTATTCATATTTTTAAAGTTAAAGGGGGAGAATCCCAAACAATTTTTCAAGTAAGTTTTATTATATCAAAAAGGGGGAGATTGTAGAACTAATGTTTTGATATAATAATTGAAAAATGTTTTGGACTGATTTAAAAAGTATTTAAAACATTTCTAAAGTCCAAACAACTTGAAATTATGTTTAGGGAAGTTTTTAAAAGGGGTTTTTCATGTTTTTCAAAGCCAATCTAAACAAAACTGTCCAGGTGTTTCGAAACACCTTAGGGCGTTTCGAAACAGGGTATTCCAGTGGCAAAATCGTTTCGATACTCGTATCGAAACAGGCTTTCCTTGGACAGGATTTTTGCCCAGCGTTTCGAAACGGGCTAGGTCGTTTCGATACGCCTACGTGGCATTGACCACAACGGTCATAAATCCCAACGGCTCTTTCCCAACCAACTTTAAAATGTAGGCGTTTCGATACGGGCTTATAGCGTTTCGATACGCGTTTCGAAACGGCAAGAGGGTGTTCCGAAACGGGCACCCTGACAGACTGCAACGACTCTTTCTACATTGGGAGTGTTTCGAAACAGCTTCGAGCGTTTCGAAACGGGGAGCTGCAGAACTGCATTTATGGCGGGAATTAAAGCCCTCAACGGCTCCAATATGATCCCAACGGCTAGTAACGGCTACAAACTCATTTGGGAGTATAAAAGAGACCTTCAAGCATCAAGAGAAGGCTAATGCTCATATTGTCAAACATCAAATGATCAAAAAGTGTCTTAGAGCTTAAATTGTCAATTCTTGTATAGACAAACACTAGTGAGCCTAAATTGTCAAATTTGTTCAAGTGTTTTAGGATTTGGGTGAGTGCTTAATTGTGCAAACAAACACCTATTATAGGGTTTTAAGTTTTCTTATATTATCTCTTTGTAAAGAGGGTTTCAATCAAGGCTTTGGGTAGAAAGCTTGATTGGTTGTAAGGGTTTCCTCCTAATCCTAGAAAAGGGGACGAATCAATAGTGGATTGATTGAGAAATCCTTAGTGGGGAGCTAAGGTAGTGGATGTAGACCTTGGTTAGAAGGTTGAACCACTATAAATCATTGTGTCACATTTCAATTTAGCTTCCACAACCCTTCCACCCGAAAATCCACCTCTCCACCACTTGGTGAGCAATATCGGTTGAACGAATCGAGCCCCACACAACTCAACAAATATTATTTATAGTATTATGTATTTTATAAAATAATTTGAATTAATCTCAAGTAATTTGAGATATATAATATTTATGGGAAAGTATTATATAATATCATGTTGCTTGGATTATGCTTGTTTGATGATTTTGTTGCTGTATTCGGTTAATGTGATCACAACCTTTGTCTTTGTCACAAGTTGAAATGTGATTGAACTATGAAAACTTGGTTGTGGCTATGGGGTATTTTGAACCTTTCCACATAATTGTTGATTATTTTCTGCGTTAAAAACACTTTGAATTCCCGAGCTTAGATCGGTTGGTTCATGTAGTTATCCATAGTAGGCAAGGCAACATCTACTACCCTATCCTTTGTGATGCTGAAAAGTGTGCTTAGCATTTGCATATTGTTGAAAATAAGCTTGGGGCTTCCTATTTATCATGAAGCGATTTCATACGGACGTTGTAGCATGCTCTTATGTTTCCCTAGGAAGGGTGTTCGTCTATTGCCTTATCCTTTTGTGTTGAATCTGGTAATTTGGGAAGAAGAGAGGAAATTGAACATAGGGTTTTCTTATCGATTTGGGAATTGGAAGAAGGAACGGTTGAAGTGAGAGAAAAACGATTAAATTTTATTAAAAATCCAAAAACTGATTTTACAACATCCAATGTATATATATATATATATATATATATATATAATGTTGAAGAAAAATAAAAAGAAAATAAAGAATCTAACTAACTAACTAACTAACACTTTAACTAATATCCTAACAACCCCTCAAGTTGGAGCATACACATTGTGAATGCCCAACTTGGAAATGGACTCATGAAATAAGGCTGGTGGTAAAGCCTTTGTAAAACAGTCAGGAAGCTGGTTCGAAGAAGAAACAGGCAAAAGATGCAGCATCCCTTGGTGAAGCTTCTCTCGGATTAGATGACAATCAATTTCAATATACTTTGTGAGCTCATGTTGGATAAGATTCTCAGCAATTTTGATTGCAGAAAAATTGTCACAATAAAGATTTGCAGATTGAGAAGGCAATTGTAAGTCAGAAAGGAGAAACAATAGCCATTGTAGTTCACAGGTTACAGTAGCAAGAGCTTTATATTCAGCTTCTGTGGAAGACCTAGAAATGGTAGACTATTTTTTAGACTTCCATAAAATTAATGTAGAACCAAGAAAAATACAAAAACCTGTAGTTGATTTGCGTGAAGCAGGGCAAGATGCCCAATCGAAATCAGAAAATGCATTTAATTTCAGGTCATTATCTGTAGGGAAAAATAACCCTTGGCCAGGAGTGCCTTTCAAATATCTTAAAACTCTATGCACAATAGAAAGGTGAACATCAGTAGGGGCTGAAAGAAATTGAGATAAGTGGTTAACAACAAAAGTTATATCAGGCCGAGTGTTAGTCAAATATAAGAGCTTTCCAATTAAACGTCTATAAAAGGTAACATCATCTAATTTAGAGAGCTTATTCTTAACATTAAAAGGTGTTGAAGCAGATTAAGAACCAAAAAAACCAGTTTCTTCTAAAAGATCAAGAGTATACTTTCGTTGGTAGAGGTTAATACCTTCTTTTGATCGAGCTATTTCAAAGCCTAAAAAGTACTTAAGATCACCTAGATCTTTAATCTTGAAGGTGGAATGTAAAAACATTTTAATGTTATTAATTTCAGCCAAACTAGGACTCATGAGTATAATATCATCTACATATACAACTAAGGCTATAAAACTATCACCCATTCCTTTTAAAAACAAAGAAGAATCAGAAGAAGCTTGAATAAAATTTTGATTTTTTGAAGTTCTAGTTAAACATTCATTCCATTGCTTAATTGCTTGTTTCAGGCCATATAAACTTTTATTGAGCTTTCAAATGAGACCAAAATCACTAGTAATAAAACCGGGTGGAGGATCCATATAGACCTCTTCATGCAAGTATCCATGTAAAAAGGCATTATTGATATCTAACTGTTGTAGATGCCAATGCTTAACATGTGCAATAGCTTTAAGAGTTCGAATTGTAGTGATCCTAGCAACAGGACTAAATGTGTTTAAAAAATTTAACCCTGGTTGTTGAGTATACCCTTTAGCAACAAGTCTTGCTTTATACATTTCTAAACTACCATCAGACTTAATTTTGGTTCTAAAAACCCACTTACAACCAATGGTTTGCTTGCCACTAGGTAAAGGAACTAGGTTCCGAGTGTTATTCTTCTCTAAAGCAAGAATTTCTTCATTCATAGCTTCTTTCCAACAATTATGCTTAATAGCCTCTCTATAATTTTTAAGTTCTTTTAATATATCAACATTATTAATATATGCTTGATGATTAAAAGAAATATGGTCATAAGAGAGGATATGGGCAATATTATAAGGTGTAGAATGTGAAGTGATTTTACTTCCTGGTAAAGTAATTTGGTAATCATCAAGCTTAGGAGGCAACCTAAATGTTCTTGATGACCTTCTAGGATGAACAACATCATTAGGCTTAGTTGGTGACTTAGAAAGTCGACTCTCAGCTGTAGAAACTTCAACAAATTGATTTACTGGTGAATCTGGTGCAAACTGTAAAATTGGTGAAACTAGTGGTGCATGCTGATGTGATGCTGATACAGGCTGTGAATCTGGATTTTGATTATCAACAGAACCTGTACTAGGGAAATCTTCAACATATGTATTAGATTCGATAACAGGAAAAATAATTTCAGAGGAGGAAATAAATTTACCTGTTTGAAAAGGAAAAATAGATTCAGAGAAGAAAACATCTCTGAAAACAAAGATACTTTTGTTTTGAATATCAAATAACCTGTAACCTTTGATATGATTTGGAAAACCAAAAAAAAACACACTGAATTGATGTAGGGTGCATTTTAGTTTTAGGTTTGGGCAACATAAAAGCATAGGCTAGGCATCCAAAAACTTTTAAATTATCAAAGGTAGGTTTAGTTTGGTAAAGAATTTCAAAAGGTGTTTTGTTAGAAAGAATTGGAGTTAGTGTTCTATTAATTAGATAAGCAGAATGAAGCACACAATCCAACCAAAAATTTAAAGGTAAAGAAGCTTGAATGCGCAAA
This sequence comes from Hibiscus tridactylites, assembly GCA_958450335.1. NCBI lineage: Eukaryota > Viridiplantae > Streptophyta > Magnoliopsida > Malvales > Malvaceae > Hibiscus > Hibiscus tridactylites. Next base: position 79,002,733 of record OY288265.1, on the reverse strand, counting down.
CACCTAGCAACAACAAGAAGATGTTGATGGTTTCGTTCGACAATGATGTTCTGTTGAGGAGTGTAGGTGCAACTATTTTGATGAATAACACCTTTAGATTTATAAAACTCTAGCATTTCAAACTCCCTAGCATTGTCAGTACGTATGCATTTTATTTTTGTATTAAACTGAGTAAAAATTAACTCATAGAAATCAACAATTAACTTTGATACTTCGGATTTAATTTTCATAGGGAAAAACCCAAACAAAACGACTTTTATCATCTATTATGGTAAGAAAATAAGCATGGCCATAGAAACTCTTAATGGGAAAAGAACCCCAAACATAAGCATGAACAAGATCAAAAATAGACTCAGAAACAGAACTGCTAGAAGAAAAATGTCTCTTTTATTTAGCCAAATGACAAGTATTGCAATTTGAAGAGTCCACAGCAGGTATCTTATTATGCAACATAAAAAAGAAATGCAACCTCTGTCTTGAGGGATGTCTTAATATAAAATGCCAAAGGCTTGAAGCAGAATTGCAACTAGAAACAGAATCATTTCTAAAACAAGTATTTAATTTGTACAAACCAGTGATACCACTAGCTGTACCAATCGTCATCCAATGATGCATGTCCTGTATAAAACAAACTCTAGAATTAAAAATCAAAGAAATAGATTTATCTTTAGTCAACTGACTTACAGAAATTAGATTAAAAGTAAATCCTGGAATATGGAAAACATCTTTAAGAATAAGGTTTTGAAAAATAGTAATAGTTCCTATATGACTTACTTGAACTAACCGATTATTAGGGAGTTTTACAAACTTATTAATGACCTTAGAATAAATGGAAAACAAATCTAATGAACAACAAATGTGATTTGTTGCACCACTATCAATTATCCATGGCACATTATTAAAAGTGGAGCAAGAAAGAATAGTACCTGGAGCATCACATGGAGCAGCATCAAAAGCAGAAGAAAGAAGATTAACCTCGGATACCCTATTCACCGTAGAATCAGTTGGCAAAGAGTTCTCTTTCTCATTAAGCAAACTAATCAGGGCATCATACTGATCTTTAGTGAAAGTAAGAGAACCAGAACCAGAACCATCTTCTTTAGGCAAAGAGTCAGTTCGAGAAGCATCATTAACAAAAACAGAACCCACTTAGTTCATTTTACTAATCCGAGGCCTATTCCTATACCCAGGGGGATATCCATATTTTTTTATAACACCTTTCTATTGTATGGCCATACAAACCACAATGGATACATAAAGGCCTCTTAGAAGTACTGAATTTTTTTCTTAGGAACATAATCCTTAAGATTTTATCTACCCGAATCAGAGGAACGACCAGCCAGCATGACATGAGACTCACTATCAAAGCTAACAATAGAGAAAAGGGTCCTTTCATATTGGGGAACAAACGAAAAGACTTCATTAACATTTGGTAATGGTTTATGCATTAAAATCTGGGTTTTAGGAACGGTAAAATTTTCATTCAAACCGCGAAGAAAACGCAACACTAAATCATGTGTTCTATAAACTGAAGCGGAGCAAGAACAAGATTTCAATGACCGTAAAAAACAAATCTCATCCCAAACAATATTTAATTGAGTAAAGTAGGCAGAGACCATGAGATTACCTTGATTCAGGCTAAAGAACTCCTGAAACAAATCAGAAATCCGCAGCAAATCACCTTGGCTAAAACGATCAAAGAGGTCAACCCAAAGATCAGTCGCATTATCAATCTAGAGCACACTTTGTGCGATTTCTGGATTTAACGCCCTCTGGACCCAAGATAAGACAAGATTATTACACTTCACCCAGGCGGAGAAACGAGAATCATTAGTCTTGGGTTCTTTGATAGACCCGTCAACAAATCCAAACTTATTTTTGGATATCAACGCCATGCGGATTGAACGCGCCTAAGGGTGATAATTCTTGCCATCAAGAAGCGAAGATGTAAGAACCAGCGAAGGATTTTCACTCGGATGAATGTAATACGGGTCGTAGGGATCATCATTTTTGAAGAAATTTCGAGGAATGTCAGCGGAATGAGAACGAGAATCAGAGGTGTCATCAACTGATACCATGTTGAATCTGGTAATTTGGGAAGAAGAGAGAAAATTGAACCTAGAGTTTTGTTATCGATTTGGGAATTGGAAGAAGGAACGATTGAAGTGAGAGAAAAACGATTAAGTTTTATTAAAAACCCAAAAAACTAATTTTTACAATATCCAATGTACATATATATATAATATTAAAGAAAAATAAAAAAGAAAATAAAGAGTCTAAGTAACACTTTAACTAATATCCTAACATTTTGCAATGTAGAAATACATTATTTTAATGAACTAACTGAGTTAGAATATGTTAATATATATATATATATATATATATATATATATATATATACACATTGGATATTGTAAAAATCAGTTTTTCCACTCATCACCGTTGCAATATAAAAGATTATATTACCTTACGGTGGGATTACACTCATCACCGTTTCACGCGGAGGGGATTCCACTCATCCTCACGCCCTGTCGATGGGATTCCACTCATCACCGACTAAATATACATGAAGATTTCCGGGCGTACAAGTACTCCATCTGGGTGACTACCATCACCAAGACCACGCGCGCATTTCGACACTCGTGTGCACACTAACATCTTAATGATCGATCATTTGTACCCAAGCCTACTAGTGCCAATACTAACACATCACAAAATCATCATAACACAATATCCTTACCATTTCCCGTGCCTAGCACGTATCCACCATGATTTACAATCATGCAACCCACATTTCATCAACCACATGCATATCACCATGCATAAATAAATCATCATGTCTTATCACTACACATATCCACAAAATGCATAGCAACATCAATCACATTTAATACATGAGGCATAACACAACATTTACAAGTTCATCCAAAGTCTTTTAAACTAAAGCTTGAGATTAGACTACCAATCTAATCCCAACTCTAGGTGGGTTTACCAAGCCCGACCTAGGTCTACATGCTCGAACCAAACATTTGAAAACCAATTTAAAATCGAAGAACAACTCACCGACTACTACAAGCTCAACAACTCTAGCCAATTAATCTTCCAAGCTTCCCGGATTAGTTCCCGATGTCTCACCGACACAAACCTTGGTTTTAAGCAATCCAACACAAGCAAAAACATCAACTATCAGTCGTCGATCACCGAAGCAAAACCGGAACACAATTTCAAGCAATTAGCCGACTAAGAACACACCCCAAACTAGCATTTTCGAGCAGCCCAAACATACAACGATTAATCATCGATTCCAACACTTTTAACATACTCATAAGCTTCCAAATTAACCCTTAAACATCATACAATCATCAGCCATCGATTCCCACTTATAAATAGCCCCAAAAATCAACCTTTGAACCATCTAAAACCTCCCTAAAACCCATATCCGAAAATCATTATAAAACCATGTAAAAATTAGATATGTTAGACCTTTTGAATAGTAAATACCTCATTTAACAACAACAAATCGAAAGTTTAACATAAAGTTATCAAAGTTATCATTTTTACTTCAAAACCCAAAAACTTCAAAATGTAATACAATGGGTTTTATTGAAAACTAAAAACATGAATAGCAAGGGGAAGATGAAGACAACTCAAAAACATAATTACCTTTCAAAAATCTTCAAGAATAAGCAAAGAGGAATTGAATAGTGGATAGCAAAGGGGAGGGGAAGTTATCGTTGGTTTTGAAAGTGGGTAGGGAAGAAGATGATGAAAAAATGTATTTTTATTTGTTTTGTTTTATTTTAAAAGTCAAAAGATATTTTTACCCTTAATGAAAATGGGTAATTACAATAGTGTAAAACCCATGCCCATTTGGGTTTAAGTTAAAACAAGCCCAACATATTTTTGAAAATACAAGGCCCAATATCATATTTTAATAATTTAATTTCACCCGACCCCCAAACCCGGGTGTTACACCTAGACGGTGGCATATAGTTAAAAAGTTTGCATAGAGCATATAGGTCAACTGTAATCCCCTACACCCGGCTTAGAAGAAAAGACCGAATTTAGAAAGTCACGATTGAAAACTTTACCCTCAAGAAACTAATTTGAATTATAATATATTAAAATAGTGTAAAATAAATTATTTCTGATAATAATATAAAGTGTCTCGATATTTATAAAATTCAAACGTTAAAATTAATAATCTTATAATTTAAATAAAACTTTCAAATTTAAATTATGAAAATGCATGCTAAAAATAATAAGCCTCAAATCTGAAATTACATCAATATCCCCAAAACAATAAATATTAATATGACTAAGTAAAAATAATTTCGTACTAAATAATAAAATAACCAGATAAAATTGAGATCCTCGAAGTACCAAGTCGCCTAGAGAGTCTGAGTATATCTGAAAAGAGAAACTATGGGGGAGTAAGCTAAAAAGCTTAGTGTGTCTCTAAAGTGCAAGAAAATCATAGTCGTAAAAACATAGTAATATTTTCTTAAAATTCTTTAAAAACATGATACAATATGACAAGCGTAATGCAATGCACCCAACTACGTCCGCCAAAAATGAGGAAGGTTCCCATAACCTCCTCCCTACGTCCGCCAATCCGAAGTGGAATTCAGCCTGAAGGGTGAAACCACTAAACTTTCTCCATACAAATCTCAACCCATGCTCATACATATTTGATGTTTAAAATTCAAGTTTCATAAAAACTAATTCTGTAAATCTGATATTCCATAAACATATTCATAAATCATAGTCCATAAATCATAGTTCCATAAATCCGATGTTTCATAAATCATACTTAAAACACATTCTGAAAACATATGCATGTGATGCCAATCATACAAACAATAATGCATCAACACAGAGAAAACATGTAGCACAGTAAGAAAACACACCTTAGCTAAGCTATACTCAACCTACATAATAATGTGATTTTCTATGATCAGAAGTATTGGATCCAACTGTATCGGTACCAGACTAAACTTGGGGTTGAAGGGATTAACGAACAAGAAGGGGTATAGAGCGGTGGAGATTATTACATAGGAATTTAGCAAATCAGTAAGGGAGTTTGGCGGCATGAAACTATATAAAAAAGTAGGGTTCTTGAGATGATCTTATTTGAACTATGTGTGTGTATATTTATAGGAAGAGCAAACTTAATTTAAGTAAAATAATGAAAGTGATATAGGATGGAAAATAATAAAAGTAAATAAAATAATTAAAAGAAGACAACTGGAGGAGGGGATTATAATTTAATTTAAAATTACAGTACTAAATATATATATATATATATATATATATATATATATATATATATATATATATATATCTAACATTTAAATAATAAAAAAGGAAGATGATTCGGTTGCACAATTCAATTTAAATTCAATCTACTTTTAAAACAATGGGTTAATCACCCAACAAGTCCCCAAACTTCTTATTTGTTTGATAAAGCAGTAAAATTATGATTAAAGAACATTTAACTCTCAAAATTCTTAATTTGGCCATAAGAATTAAAATTAGGGGTTTTGAATTAGGGATTTCAAAATTTAGGGTTTTTGAATTATGGATTTTACGAATCTAGGGTTTACAATTTGGGCGTAATTTTTGGGTGTTACAACTCTCCCACCCTTAAAAGAAATTGTGTCCTCAAAATTTTCAGACTAATGACATACTTCAAAAGAAAGAGGTTTTGATAACAATTTTAGAAAGGCATTTTAGATCAGGTTACGAATGACAACACAAGGCTTTAAGATAGACTTTGATCTCAATTTCATAAGAACAAGTATGATCACGATCAGTCGCCAATCTAGAAATCCTACGAGGTGGCATAGTAATCTATGTACAAAAGGGACAATCCTAGAATTAGAGTTGGTACTTGGAGTTTCTATTCAAAACATATCTTTAATTTTTTTAATAATAAATTTAACAGAAAATCTCATTTTGCCCCAAAACATTTAATATGCATGAAAATTATTTTCGGTTTAAAATTTTAAGTGAGCCTCATAGTCCGAGGGTTGAACTTAGCTCTAATACCACTAAATGTAATCCTCTAAACTCGGCTTAGAAGAAAAGACCGAATTTAGAAAGTCACAATTGAAAACTTTACCCTCAAGAAACTAATTTGAATTATAATATATTAAAATAGTGTAAAATAAATTATTTCTGATAATAATATAAAGTGTCTCGATATTTATAAAATTTAAACGTTAAAATTAATAATCTTATAATTTAAATAAAACTTTCAAATTTAAATTATGAAAATGCATGCTAAAAATAATAAGCCTCAAATCTAAAATTACATCAATATCTCCAAAACAATAAACATTAATATGAATAAGCAAAAACAATTTCGTACTGAATAATAAAATAACCGGATAAAATTGAGATCCTCCAAGTACCAAGTCGCCTAGAGAGTCTGAGTATATCTGAAAAGAGAAACTATGGGGGAGTAAGCTAAAGAGCTTAATGTGTCTCTAAAGTGCAAGAAATTCATAGTCGTAAAAACATAGTAATATTTTCTTAAAATTCTTTAAAACATGATACAGTATCACAAGCGTAATGCAATGCACCCAACTAAGTCCGCCAAAAATGAGGAAGGTTCCCATAACCTCCTCCTCACGTCCGCCAATCCGAAGTGGAATTCAGCCCGAAGGGTGAAACCACTGAACTTCCTCCTTACAAATCTCAACTCATGCTCATACATATATGATGTTTAAATTTAAGTTTCATAAAAACCAATTTCGTAAATCCGATATTCCATAAACATATTCATAAATCATAGTCCATAAATCATAGTTCCGTAAACCAGATGTTTCATAAATCATACTTAAAACACATTCTGAAAACATATGCATGTGATGCCAACCATACAAACAATAATGCATCAACACAGAGAAAACATGTAGCACAGTAAGAAAACACACCTTAGTCAAGCTATACTCAACCTACATAATAATGTGATTTTCCATGATCAGAAGTATTGGATTCAACTGTATCGGTACCGGACTAAACTTGGGGTTGAAGGGATTAACGAACAAGAAAAGGTATAGAGCGGTGGAGATTATTACATAGGAATTTAGCAAATCAAGGGATTTTGGCGGCATGAAACTATATAAAAAAGTAGGGTTCTTGGGATGATCTTATTTGAACTATGTGTGTGTATTTATAGGGAGAGCAAACCTAATTTAAGTAAAATAATGAAAGTAATATAGGATGGAATATAATAAAAGTAAATAAAATAATTAAAAGAAGACAACTGAAGGAGGGGATTAGAATTCAATTTAAAATTAAATTACTAAAAATATATATACATATATATATATAGAACATTTAAATAATAATAAAAAAGGAAGATGATTCGGCTGTTATAAGTACAATTCAATTTAAATTCAATCTACTTTTAAAACAATTGGGTTAATCACCCAACAAGTCTCCAAACTTTTTATTTATTTGATAAAGTCGTAAAATTGTGATTAAAGATCATTTAACTCCCAAAATTCTCAATTTGGCCATAAGAATTAAAATTAGAGCTTTTGAATTAAGGATTTCAAAATTTAGAGTTTTTGAATTAGAAATTTTGCGAACCTAGAGTTTACAATTTGGACATAATTTTTGGGGTGTTACATCAACCTATTTGATTATGTGTGTATAAGTTTATAAATATCATGTTTTGTAATGGGCCCTAATAATTTTATTATGATGTGGTGTTGCATGTCATGTGATAATCATGATGATCGTTTTGATTGATTGGCTAAGTAAGTGATTATAGAAATGCTTAAAAGGGAACTTAAAGGTTTAAGGATAGGTCATCTACCCTAGTTCATATGATACTAATTAATTGCTCTTGGAATGTCCCTTAAACCTTAAATTGACAATTAAGCTGCTGCACATTAGACTTAAAAGAATGTCTGTTTTAAGATTGAATGATTTTAAATATCGTCAGCACTAAACCACCTTCGGTCCAATCTAGCTCTACTTTAAGAATTGAATCAGTAAATATGTTATTGTAGTTTTCAGTAGAGGAATACAGATAGTTTTACTTGGTATCACTAGGTGACCACTTCGAAAATGAGTTATGAATCTTTTATGTGTATCTCTAGCTAGCTTATAAAATAAAATTAAGTTTAGTTCTTGGTTCTTGTAAATCAAGTAATTTGTTCTAATATTGTGTCCACTGTACTGTTTAGAATATTATATCATAACTTTTATAGATGCTTACCTGAGTTCTTGTAATTGTATTTACTAATGTCTTATTAATCAATCATTAAGTTATTTACAACGTGACTTGGTTCTACTCCTAAATAAGATATGAAATTGTGAGAGAATATAAAAGTTTTTAATTCTTCCCGAATTGTTGCTTGCTCTATAGCTGGAGTGTGATCAAATCGTAAGGTTGGTTGTTTGGTTTGCTGGGTAACACGTATTATACCTGAAATCTATCTACTAGACCAGGTAAGGGGTGTTATAATATCTGTCATTTCACATCCAAGTATCTCAGAATTTAAATCTTATGACAAGAATAATTCGAATTGAAGGTTTCGATGTTAATTGGTTTATTGATTACTCAATGCACTTGAATTTCTTATTGATCATTAAATTTCTTATTCGAGTCATTCAATCTTAACCAGCTTATTATCCTTTTACTGAAAACAGTACAACTGTAAAAATAATCAATGATTATCTTATAACCAATCATATTCATTCATGCATTAACCAATTACCAACGAGTTCTGTAGAGCATACAATAGGTATTAAAGTATTACTTCGACTCCAAGCTATATCGGTCGACTCTTGAAACTCCCTCCGATCACTTTCGAACTCGAACACGAACTCAACTTCCCTTAAAATTTCAAATACAAGGAAATTTGAATGCCTTCAATCAAACATACTGCAAAATCAGACATTAACTCAATTACATTACTCTTAGCAAAATAATTATATACATATGCATGCTCAGGTTCAGGGTTAGATTCGAAGGTTTTCGGGTTAAAATTCGCGAAATGAACTTCAAAATCGGACTCGGGATGTCGAAAAACCTAAAATATGAGTTTTCGAGAGAAAAAAATTGACTTTTGGTCAAAGTCAATGGTCATATCAAAGTCAACGGTCAACAGTCAGGTCAAAGTTGACGGTTAATAGTCAAAGTCAACAGTCATAGTCAAAGTAGACTGAATTGACTCAGTCAGGTTGACTCATACGAGTTGACTCGATTGGGTAGGGTAAGACGGGTTCAAAATCTGGTCGGACTCAGGTCAGGTCGGTCGGGTCAGACTTAGGTCAGGTATGGGCTAAAAGTTGATGTGCCTTAAACATGTCGGTTCAAGTTTGGGCCGAGCATGTTGGTTCGGATCTGGAAGACTAGGTTTGAGCCAAACCGGCTTGGTTCAAGGCCGAAACGATCTATAACTGGTCGGACCAGTCTTGATCAAAATGCAAAAGACACGGCAGCCAAAAATCGTCCCAGATGATGCGTGGTCGCCAAGCGCGGCTCAAATTGGCCGAGAATCCACCAAAATGCAGAAAATAACTTGTAAAGCTTGATTAACTTGGTTCTCGAGGCTTATCGTGGCTTAAGACGTCTGAAAACTCAATGGAAAAAGAAAATCGTTCGATTCCTTGAATTTCTGATGACCATCGAATTGGCGATCAATCAAAGATTGAAGGATAGGACTCGGCTCGCTTCGGTCCGGGGAGTTTAGATGTGACGGTCGTGCCTCACATGGACGATGAAGGCGACCGAAAATGACGAAAAACAAAAAAGGGACTTGGGTTTCTGATGAACCTTCGACTTGATCTCCATGATGAACGGCGGTGTTAACTCGCGAGTGGCTGACGACGTTGGGTTCGTGGTTTAGCGGTGGCTTGACTGGCAGTGGCAGTGCACGCCACGGCTGAGTAATGGAGGACATTGGAGGGTGATCGGAGAGGGGAGTTGGTGAGAAGCTCTTGGTAATCTAGAAATATTTGATGGTGCATTTAATTTCGTAGGTGAGTGGTTCATATTTTATTTATTATTGATTCAGACCAATAAAACATAGTTAAAAAAAATTGGTGTAAGATTTAACTAAGATTGGTCCTTAACCTAAATAGTTAAGGTTTGGCTTTATTAACTATAAGTCATGGGTTCAAAACCTCATAGTAGCACTTTTTATATTTTTATTATTTTTTTTTGTTTTGCCTTCTTTTAACTTAAAATTAATTTTATTAAAATTAGGGGCGTTACATATTTAAATTAATATATTTTAAATTTTATAATATAATGTCTAAAATAGACACTTTATCTTCTAAAAAACATTTTTTGACAGCAATACCAAACCCTAAATTTTAAAAATAAATAAAGATCAATTTTGGTTTAAATACAAATTTGTAGGGAATTAATTGAACACTAAACTCCTAAACCCTAAATTTCATCCCTAAGCCCTAAACTAATCACATAAACATATAGGCTATAACCCCTAATAAGTATAATCATGTAACACGTATGAGACATATTCACGTTACACATATCAATATAAACTATAGACCATATAGGCGGACTATAGTAATAATTAATAATAACATCATCGCGTATGATATATTATATATAGATTATAGACTATATAACACTTGAAAATAATCTCATACACTAAGATTATGGAAAATTTCACAATTTCACCATAAATATAGCCTAAAACCGAAATTAGGGACCAATTTGAAAATTTGAAAGTGGAGAAATTTGAGAGTCAAGTGACCAATTTCACAATTTCACCATAAAGTATAACATAAACCCGAAATTAGGGAGTAATTTGACAATTTGAAATTTGAGAAATTTGAGAGTCTAGTGACCAATTTCAAAATTTTACCATAGAAATAAATATGGATCAATTTCGGTTAAAATTAATTCTTAGGAACTAAAATGAACAAAAATATCAGCACATTGAAATTATTAGACTAAATTACAAAAATTAGAAATATATGGGGGTCAATTCGGCTAAAATTAAATTTTTAAGGACTAAATATCACCCTGGGGTGGGGATTGCTATATCGAAAGTCCAAACCGCAGGGACTCTTGTGACTAAATTGAATTAAACTAAAACTTAAAAGTGAATATTAGGTCTAAAATGCAATATTTTAAACGCAACAAGACCTAAAGGGTAATAATCTTTAACCTAAATAGTAGGCAGGCAACGAAGACTAATTACTAATAAATTTTATTAAAATGAGCTAATTAAATTTATCCTAAAAATGAGGATCTAAATCTAAAACACAAAGACCGAATATTAGGATTCAATTGAGTGAAAATTAAACTTAGCATGCGAAATAAAGACATTAATGAAATGCTACCTAAAAATAGAAGGACCTAAGGTGTAAATATACCATAAGATAAAAAGGTGGGCTGATTCCCTCCCAACAAGAGCAAATTAAAGGGTGGGCTAAATTAAAAAGACAGTTTACTTAAAATAAATAAAAAGGGCGGGCTAATTCCATACCAATTTCAATGCTTTAATTGTTTTTCAAACCCTCAAATGCTTTAATTAATAATTAATAAATAAATTTTTTTAATATAATTAATTTAATGGTTATAATTATTTTTTAAAATATAATGATTATATCTAATATAAAAATAAATTTATTAATTTAATGATCATAATTAACAAATTGATTTAAATTTTGAATAATTTGTTTTAAATCTATTAATCTCAAATTATTAATTTAATAAAATTTTAAATATTTTTATATATTATAATTTATAAACATAAAAAATTAAACATATTAATTTAATGAGTTACTAACTTAATGTTGTCGTTGTTTTTTATTGTTGGTTCACTTATAGTTTTTTTTATATATATTTAATTGATTATATATATATATATAACAAAAAGATTATTTAACACTTTAAATTAATTTAAAAAATTAATAGTTTATATTTATCAACACTTAATACCTTACATTTATCAACACTTTAAATTCATCAAATCATAGACTACCTCAATTATATGTCAGGTAAATATCAAGCCAAGTAAATATCAATTCAGGTCAACAACAGGTTGGGTTCAAAACAAGTCGGGTCAATTAACAGGTCGGGTAAAATCTGTAACCCCCTCGTCCCGGCCTGAGCGGCCGACCGGTCCGAGTGGGTTACACGCGGGGAAAACCGAGGCAAAACCCGTTAAGGCTCCACTTCGGTTAACAACCCGAGAAAACTTTTTCTTTATTTATCTTGTCTAGATGAATTCAATTAGACCTATGTGAGAAGCGACAGCGGAAAACAAGACTAAACTATACAAACGGCATGTAATTTGATTCAAACTTACCATGTATTCAAGTTAGGTTGATTCCTTGCACACGCGACCAAAATACACATAAACGATTACTAACAAGGCTCGCAAGAAAGCTAACATCGAACAGGGCCTAAAGCCCAACACTTGAGAACCATTAGAGATGCCAAAAGCCCATATTTTAAGTCTATGTTTCGAAACAGGCAAGCCTGTTTCGATACACGGGCCCTAGTTCAAAAAGCTAATCACCCGTACTGATACGCATCCACCCCGTTTCGATACAGGGGACCATTTCGCCTAGACGTTCCGAAACACGTTCCGGAACAAGCTCTCACAGTAGCCAAAACGTTTCGATACTCGTATCAGAACAGGGGTTCACAGTAGCCAAACTGTACCGGAACGTGTTCCGTTACGGGTGTCCCTGGAACCACACTCGTTCCGAAACAACCTCCCTCGTTCCGAAACGCCTGCAACCAGTGAGTTTCCAAAACTAGTTTTAAGCATCTCTAAACGATCCCAAAAGACCCCAAAGACCTCAAGAAGCAAGACGCAACATGCATACACAAACTCTAGAGGCATACACCCTATTACAAGCATGCTTAAACACTTAACTCACATGAACATAAAGGGCAACCAAAATGATAACCAAACATTCATTAAGGTATAAAGCAAGCAAGTTCCCAAGCCTTAGAACAAACACATAAGCATTCATGATACACATCATAAGCAAGGTTTACAATCCAAAATAAGGCATCATCAAGCCCCACCAAAGCATCAACATATTAAAGGAGTCTTAACAAGCTCCTAAACACAAAGCTACAACACAAATCCCCATTGCTTAACTATTACATCAATTACTTAAAAGTTCATACTTGAGGATTTAGATAGCACACTTGGAGGCCTTTCTCCTTGCACAAGCAACCCACGAACTAAGGATCTGCATTGTCGAACAAAAGAGAGCGTAAGCGTAAAGCTTAGTGAGGGTAAGCTCATAAAACAAACCTCGACAATGCAGGGTCCAAGCACGAGCAACA